>OY796887.1:39566252-40889040 GCA_963680785.1 Diplosoma virens | reverse complement strand
GCACTTGGTAGGAACCACAAATCTTATATTTACCTTTTCTTATATGACCAGCTCTGCAACTAAACCCGAGTAAGCAGACTGTCCCTGATGAGAGTTTAAAACTCGAAACCATGGTCGGGCAGTGAGCTCGGGTTCGGCGTGCGTGATGCACAATGCCACAGGTGGTACTCTCTAGTGCCATCTGTCCCAAACTCGATATATTGTAATTTTGTACGAGACTGAACATGCAGGCTCCCTGCCGTTCATTGACATTCATATTAGGAGATTATTAAAAAATTCACCTTGGTTCAAAACTTTGGTTGATATTTTTTTGAAAGAATAGAGCAAGAAGAGTAAGCTTTAATTTTCAAAAATTTTAATTTAATAATTTGCTCGTAAAAACAAAATTGCTTCTGTGAGTTTCTTCTT
Organism: Diplosoma virens; assembly: GCA_963680785.1. NCBI lineage: Eukaryota > Metazoa > Chordata > Ascidiacea > Aplousobranchia > Didemnidae > Diplosoma > Diplosoma virens. Next base: position 40,888,632 of record OY796887.1, on the reverse strand, counting down.
TATTGCAGCCCTTTGGTCTGTTCTGATAAGCCTTAGTGATAAAAACAGATGTTCAACACTCGCTTCTGTTGGAAAAAGTACTTATTTAAAGACACGTCAAAAATAAAAAAAGGGGAGGCATTTGGGAGGCTGAAACGGATTAATGGCATTTACATTAATCTCAATGGAAAAATTCGCTTTGTCATACGAGCAAATTGAGGTACGAGCTCGGTCACGGAACGAACTAAACTCGTATGTCAAGGTACCACGTATTATAGAAAGAGGCTGCTTAGGATAGTAAATTGATTATGCACCTGACATTTGCTTCCTGTCATTGGATTGAAGAAAGAAAAGCAACTAAATCGGCTGCCCGAGCATAGCATTACGCAAAATACTATTTGCTTACAAATTAAAATGCAAACTTTTTATGAGTCGCACGCTGTGTCGCGCGATACGCGGCAAGGTTCTCTTAAAAAGATTACTGCACTGCATTCCACTGGCGCGCGGCCGCGTAAGTTGCGCGGTTAACATCACTAATACGAAAAGAAATTGGACATGAGGAGTCGGAGTCAGATAAAATATTCCGACTCCGACTCCGACTCCTAGTCTACTTGACAGTCCGACTCCGACTCCTAGTCTACTTGACAGTCCGACTCCGACTCCGACTCCGACTCCTTCCCAAAACCTCCGACTCCGACCGACTCCGACTCCGACTCCGACTCCGACTCCGACTCCGCAACCCTGGTTGCTACTAAGCGGCATAGCTTTGTTAGCATTAGGAGGTTTATTTTAAAACTAACCCTAACACAGTGTTACAAAAAAAACTTATATCAAATGGAATTTATTAGTTAATTGTAATAAAAAACAATGTCTTTGTCCCAGAGTAGCGAACCACCTTACTCATAATTTCATCGCCTGTCTCCGAACAGTGCAGTACTACTCACTGTATACGTATAGTGAGCATGACCGAATGTACAAATCATCGACCGTGGGACATAGAAACGCCGCTGCACAAAATTTCACACGATAAGCACCATGAGAAATGGGGCACGACTGACAAAACAAAACATAAGCCGCTCATCATGGACAGCAGGTATGAAACCAAATTTCAATCATGACTACTAACAAACTTTCTTCTTGCAACCACTATTCATTTTATGCATAGGGTTGGTGATTGACATAAAATAAAAATACCTAAAAATATCTAAATAAGTACCTATTGAAAATATACACACCACGGTATTAAAAACACTGAAACCCGACTGTCTGTTTCACCTGCTGGTGCAGGATCATCAGGGTTATCTAAAAAGTATGAAATTTAAAATTGTTTTAATATTTAAGAAATGCTAAAATCAGTGATGGCTTTAATAGTATGCAAGCGGAGCGACTGCATCAAGCCTCCCTAAAATACATCAAAAAGTCGCTCCTCTAAACAAGATATTGCCCCATTTCTTCATAGCAGCACCGGGACATCGGTGACATGTCTAAAATAAAGACTTTTTTTAGGTATAACTTTGCTTTGACACACTAAAAAGTGGCCCCTCCTAAAACGATGACTTTTTTTAGAGACTACGCTGTTTTGGAACACTAAACAATGCCCCCAAATTAAAGATTTTTTTTTAGGATCACTTTGTGAGATCATTTTAGAGATCTTTTTTTAGAGATGCTAAAAAGTGGCACCTCTTACAATCACTTTTTTTAAAGATTGCTTTCCTCTAGAACACTAAATAGTGGCCCCCTTACTTTTCTTGTACCGAGCCCGCTTTTTTGTAAGGCCATCACTGGCTAAAATACAAAAATCTATGATAAAACCGGGAATGCCACACTAGCTGTCACGAACTCTGCATTTGAAATACAGCCTGAATTGAACAAAAAACAATCACATCTTGATTCCTCCCATACAAATCAACTGCTTTGGGCGATTTTGTTAAAAATAAGTCGCTTTTATTTTCTGTCCTGAACCTTTATTAACTGTACGTGTCTAATGAAAAAGAAAGGAGGCAAATAAATTTTTCTTCGGCTGATTTTTGCTGATAAAATAATTTTTATTTTCAGACGGTACAACGCAATTAAATAAACAAAACTACTTCTACTGAATTCTATACCCGTTTTGCTATTTGTTATTAACGAACTTTTGGTCCTTAATTACTAAAATATTATTTCTATTGAGATTAAGCCAAGCAAGCTACAATTAGTCTTGTATAAAGTACCAATCGGGAGATATGATCTGATAAGGCTGATAATTAGCTTTGAACGTTTCCAATATTCTGGTTACGGCCGTCAACATTAGCACAGTGAGTATAACTTTTCAAGCTATTATCAAACCAACTACTGTATTTATTCACTTGTATGTCCATCAAATCGAATACAATTTACCATCTAAAATTTTAGGAAACTAATCGGTTTATTTAAATTTTTTCTAAATGTGGCTGACGGAAACGCCATTCAATTTAGACGGATTTCGTTTGACGTCATGAGCGAGGAAGTACAACAGAAGGCGATTGCCAGCAAATGTACTCACTGGATATTAATGTTAGATAAACAGTCAAACAAAACAAGCTCAAAATCAAAATAGCTCAAATTAATCGCAGATCAAAGGTAGAAAAACTAAAAGAATACGGGTTAGTAATACCTCGCTTGTGGTACTAAACCGCCAACCTGATGCTCTTCGTGTATTTATTTATTCACAGCGTTCTGCTTTTTTGGTCTTTTCGCTTGCCCCCAAGTTTGTGTGTCGAGTTTGTTTAGTATGCTTTTAGTTTTTATACCTTTGGTCTGCGATCCTTTTGTTTGGTTCAGACTGTATTTTAATGCAGAGTTTGTGCCAGCTACTGCGACAATCCCGGTTCTCTCATAGATTTTTGTATTCTAGCATTTCTTAAATATTAAAATAATTTTAAATTTTATAGTTTTTAGATATCCCTGATGATTTTGCACTTGCAGATGTTCTGTCACGAAATTAAAAACACTAAAACCGAACAGTTGCAGATGTTCACCTTATAAGAAGTTCTGTAATAACAAATCATGTAAATCAAGCTATCTTTCAATTTATAATTGTTGCCAGTCAAAAGTTTCATTTACGCACTGACCTTGCTGTTGGCAAGGTCAAAAACAAGACTGTTTTTAGCCAAAGAAGTGCTACTTCAATTCTTTGTTAGACAACGCAACAGTTGAACGACACAAATTCTCATTTTGAAACTAAATCAGTCTTGTTTTTAACTTGTTTTTGAGTCTTGTTTATGTTTTTCAGTCTTGTTTTTGACCTTGCTATCAGCAAGGCCAGTGCTTAAAATGAACCTTTTAACTGGCAACAATTATAAATTGAAAAATAACTTAATTTACATGATTTGTTATTACAGAACTTCTTATAAGGTGAACATCTGCAACTATCGGGTTTTTGTGTTTTTAATTCCTTGGCGTGTATATTTTTAATAAATTGCTCCTACTTTTTAGTCGTCGAGCGCTTTAAAAAGCTTTAAATTATTACCACTTTTAAATAAATACCTATATAAATATCTAGAAATACCTAACAAAAATAAAAATACCTAAAAATATCTAAAAACCAAATTACCTTCTAAAAAATCAAATTGCCCCCTGTGGGGCGCACGCCCCATGTTGGGAACCATTGGTTTAAGCACTATAGTTTGTTTTGGAAACTCCATGACATACAACTTCTCTTTTCCCTGGATAAGACTTGAGTCAGACCGCGCGTAATGCGATTGTTACTCATAAAAGTTGATTCAAAAAGTGTCAATTTTTCTTTTTTTAGCTTTTTAGGCTTGGTGTTTTTTAAATTTGTGCATGCTTCTTTATAAAAAGCTTTTGCAGGAAGTTGCAGTTTTACAACAAAATTTATCTTCTTAAATATTTGGATTATACACGTTTTAGGATTTTTTAACTTAAGTGTTGCACTTTATTTGGTTGATTATTTTCTGTTTGTGGCGTGTTTACCATCATAATTTCTATTCATCTTCCTAACTCGCCGGAATAAAATTTAAAAGCTAATCTATCATAAAAAGTTTTTTATTATTTTCACCTTTTGACTTAAACTTCTACATTTTACATTCGCAGGTCAAATCTTGTATTTCTTCGTCCAAAATTACTTGAACTTTCGCTTAATCGTGAAAATCTTTTTTGCCATATCACTTTTTGCGATGCTGCTGCGATTCTTTCAAAGCTACTACGTTTTTCGGTACATCGGTCCAAAAGTATATATGATAAAAGAAATGGTGAGAAATTGATTCAATTGCTTATTTATGTAAACCAGGGTCGGGAATCTGATTGCATTCGCGGGCCACATCCCAAAATTTAAAAATTAGGTGCTGGCCGCAACAAAATTTTTTTTGATTTAAGAAAAAAGGTAGTAACTCGACAAATCACGCTTCTTCGGCTGGTTTGTCACGTCAAGACTTTTTTTTGTTTATTCACAAGCTTTTTTGGTGTTCACCCGATTTTGATTTTTTCTTGGTGGGCCTGCATTCTATTACTATATCTTGGTTGTTAATAAAGCGAAAAAGCACAGTTTTGATCAAAGAAATTAATATGGTTCTTCCCAACCACATGCGGGCCGTATTTGGCTCGCCGGCCGCAGGTTCCCCACCACTGATGTAAACACTGAGACAGGGTTCAGAAGATGGCTGGTCACCCAGCTTAACGGTGTCGGGTAATAAAAAAAAAGGATAAACTTTGAAAATAGCACAACAGCATACTGCCGTGACCAGTTCAAAAAATATTCGTTAACTTTTTTAATTAAATCTTGCTTTTGAACATTCCGTGCCCTACTTGAGACTCATTGTGACATTAAAGTAATTGAAAAAGATGTTTTTAATATACTAGCAGGTTGCAGTTTCTCCATGGAACATTAGGAGCAGGGATGTTTAACTTGCGGCCGCCCACTGCTTACTCAAATTTTTTAGTTATATTTCCATAGCTGTATCATATGTTTCTCAAAACTATGTTCAGCGAACTTACTTTTTTGACAAAAATCGAGAAACCAGAGTAAGATTTCAAGTGAAGATCTTTTTTTAAAAATCACTACTTTTTTGAGACAAAAATTGAGAAATCAGAGTCAGATTCACTGTGAAGGCCTTTTTTTTAGAGATCACAGCGTTTTTGAGACAAAAATCATGAAACCAGAGTCAGATTTAAAATAGAAATCTTTTTTTTAAGAAATCACAACGTTTTTGAAAGGAAAATCGGAAAACCAGAGTCAGATTTAAAATACATGTAAAAACCTTTTTTTTAAGAGATCACTACGTTTTTGAGACAAAAATTGAGAAAACAGAATCAGATTTACAGTGAAAACCAGGGATACGAACCCGTACTCGGGACTCGTCATTATGGTGCAATATAGCTGGACTCGAACTCGGATTCGCCGAAAAGTAGCGAGTCCGGCGAGTTTGACTTTCTAGATTTTATGCAGGGTCGACGATTTAAAAGTTTCGCAGATTATTGTTATCAACACTTATTATAATTTATTGTTTATTGTTGTTGTTGTGAAAAAAAAAATATATACGTATATAGAAAAAAAAGCTAAACCTTGAATGAAAAACGAAAGAAAAGTTAAAATATAATTTCTTTTATATTATTCCTCTTCATTATTCTAAATTTTGTAAGTGTTTCTTACTACTCGTATGTTGCGCTCAAGGTCGTCACTTTTTTGTAAAAACCGAGTGTTCAAACAGGGGCGCTGAAAAGCCATTTTGTCAAGGGGAGCAGCAAAATTTATAAAAAGGCACCTTATTTTTTAAAAAAGCATTCTTTATAAAGAAAAGATTTTACAGAATTGCCATTTTGTATCGCGACCGTTTTTAGCGCATATATTTAGTGACGATGGCTAAAAGAAATCATTACTTTCAATCAATATGCAAAATCTCCATTTTTGTCCCAAATTTTAGGCGAAGACTAAAAAAAACATGTCATCACTTTCAATCAGTGTCGAAGATCTCCATTTTCGTCTCAATTTTTAGATGAAAACTAAACAAAAGATCATCACTTTCAATCAAGTCCATGATCGCTACTTTTGTGCTAAATTCAAGGTGCAAAGCATAACGAAATAATAGCATTCACCTTCAACTGATCTAATATTTAGGTCAGGTTTCTATGATTGTAGAAGCAAATCTGTCCCAATGCTTCTGTGTCTGCGCGCCAATAGGTTATACTGCTTTTTGAAAAGAGTAGGGGTAATTTCAAGGAGTTAAAAAGGCATGGGTAATTGCCTCCTGTCTTCCCGCTTCCGGGCTCTCCTATTGTTCAATACTTGCAGGAGAAATATTGCCAGATAGATTTTATTTCAACTTATATCAGTTCTTGATTGGGTTCTTCCATAAAAGTCAAAGGGACACTTCTTAGTAATAGGGATACGCACTTGGGACTCGGACTCATCGTTTCAGCCCGGACTTGGACTTGCTTCAAAATTTTGACAAACCGCATCACTGGTGAAAACCTTTTTTTAGAGTTTACTAAGTTTTTGAGACGAAAATCGAGAAAATAAAGTCAGATCCAAAGTGAAGATCTTTTTGCGGCCCGCAAACTATAATTAAATTTATAATTTGGCCCATAATAAAAAAAAGGTCGGACATCTCTGATCAAGGGCATCAGTAGCACTGTACTGTACTAGCAGCACATGGATGCAAGTTGACAAGACCTAAACATTGCGATTATGAAATTTTTTTCTTGATTCTACCTACCACACTGTTTAATCTTTTCAACAATTAAAATTCGACTTTTTAATCGTTATTTTAAAAGGTCAAAGACTTGCTTGTTTTTGTATACATCATGACACCAGTGTTTATCTACTACGGAGTAATACAGTCCTGTTTTAAGGAAAACTTCGAACAGTACAGGTTGGTAATAGGCTTTAACGCGAATAGTGTAGGCCTAGGTTTCTGATAAATGCAAGATAATTTTGTACAGAATAATGAATTTCATTTCTCCAAATAAAACTATGAATTCAATTCTTTATTTACAAAATAGTGAAATCAAAAGTTGCATTTATAATTTTTATTTATTTATATCTATCGTACATAAACTTGCAGATACCCGCCGAACGTCAGTGCAATCAATCGTGTTTTTTTGTTGACTTACAACTTTGTGTTTCATCGGTCGTTTTGGCAAGTTTTCGGTGAAGGCTTCTCATCGGAGGACTGTTTACAAAACGGTAAACGTCAAGTTTTATTCTATTTTTAAATAATATTTAATAACTGCAGATTTGTGTCATTAGAAAATATGCTCAATTTTTTAGAAACCCGCCGCAGTTTAAATTGATCCATTTCATCCACCTCTGAAAATTTTTCGCCAATTAAGTCATTTAGTACAGTATTTTACAATTTTTGAGATTTGAGTCTTTACCCCCGGTGATCTGCAACAAGAGCATGCGTCTTAGAAAAAATTTGAAGAGCATGGAGATTTAGGCTTCTCCAAAAGTAACGAATTTTTTTTGTCGATTTAATAACGATTATACGTTTTTTTTTAATACAAATTGGAATACAAAATACACATAAAAGGGTCTTTTTCGAAGCTGTATTTGAAGTGAAAACTTTTTTTTGGGTCTTCCATGAGTTTTGAACGAAGGTTATAAAATTGTTCCATAAAGTAAATGACAGCTAAAGATAAATTCATCACCTTAAATGAGTCTTTATTGTGAGTAGAGAGTGTGAAGTTGTCCCATTACGTCACGCTCGTATCTAATATAAATCACGTTTACGAAAACGTGTGTGAGAAGGGACTCTGCGCATCAAATTTTTTGTTTTTTCTCAAAATAAAACTTTAATTGCCAATTTTAATTAACAATACATAGTAATAATTCTCAAAAGTAGTATGTAAAGACTGGTTTGCTTGGTGTTTTGACGTCATCAATGGCGCAGGCGCTGGCGCGATGGCGCACTGACGTCATCGCAGGCGCGGTGGCGGAGGGTGGCGCGAGAGAGCAGTGGCGGATCCGAATTCTATTCCGAATCCTAATCCTATTTTAAATCCTAATTCTATTCCTAATCCGAATCCTAATCCTACTCCTAACCCTACTCCTATTCCTATTCCTAATCCTAATCCTAATCCTAATCCTAATCCTAATCCTAATCCTAATCCTAATCCTAATCCTAATCCTATTCCTATTCCTATTCCTAATCCTATTCCTATTCCTATTCCTAATCCTATTCCTATTCCTAATCCTAATCCTATTCCTATTCCTAATCCTACTCCTATTCCTAATCCTACTCCTATTCCTAATTCTACTCCTATTCCTAATCCTACTCCTATTTCTAATCCTACCTCTATTCCTAATCCTACTCCTACTCCTAACCCTACTCCTATTTTAAATCCTATTTCAAATCTTACTCCTATTCCTAATCCTATTCCTATTCCTAATCCTTTTCTAATCCTATTCTTATTCCTAATCCTATTCCTAATCCTATTTCTATTCTTTTTCCTAATCCTAAGAAAGACGATGATCCTGAGTTCAATTCTTAGCCAAGACAATATAAAATCTAAACCTAAGACATTCAGTAGTCCTGAGTTTGATCCCCAACCAAGATAATAGAAAGTTTAATCCTAAGAAAAACAGTGGTCCTGAGTTTGATTCCCCACCAAGATAATAGAAAGTTTAATCTTAAGAAAATCGATGGTCCTGAGTTTGATTCCCAACCAAGATAATAGAAAGTTTAATCCTTAGAAAATCAATGGTCCTGAGTTTGATCCCCAACCAAGATAATAAAAAGTTTAATCCTTAGAAAATCAATGGTCCTGAGTTTGATCCCCAACCAAGATAATAAAAAGTTTAATCCTAAGAAAAACAGTGGTCCTGAGTTTGATTCCCCACCAAGATAATAGAAAGTTTAATCCTAAGAAAATCGATGGTCCTGAGTTTGATCCCGAACCAAGATAATAAAAAGTTTAATCCTAAGAAAATCGATGGTCCTGAGTTCGATTCACAACCAAGATAATAGAAAGTTTAATCCTTAGAAAATCAATGGTCCTGAGTTTGATCCCCAACCAAGATAATAAAAAGTTTAATCCTTAGAAAAACAATGGTTCTAAGTTTGTTTGCCAACCGGGCGAGTTTGGGCAAGTCAGTTTTACTGCACGATAAGCAGTTGTTTCGTGGGGAATTCCCTAGGTTTTTACCAGGTTTGTTTGTATAAGTTTCTTTGTCTGTTGCAGAAGTTTGTATTAGTTTTAGTTATATTTATGTTCAATTTCTCAATTTTTCCCTAAAAAAGTTTGGTTTTCAGATATTTTTATTCAATTTTAAAACTTTTTTTTCTCTAAAAAACCGTGATTGTTACTATAACTTTGTTGAATTTTTATCTAGTCAAAAATTGTTCTTGGTCAACCTTGTTTTCTAGATAAATTCTATTTTTGTTATAACTTTGTTCAAATTTAAAACTTTTTCTCCGAACAACCTTGATTACCGTTTTAAGGTTTTTTTTTTTCAATTTTTTTTCAATCAACCTTGATTTTGATATACCTTTGCTTAATTTTTTTCTTGACAACCTTGAATTTTAGTTACTCATCTTCAATTTTTTTTTGTTATACCTAAGTTGCATGTTTTTCGTGACAATCTTGGTTTTTTATTCGTACTCGATTTTAAATTAATTGTCAAAAGTTTTCTTAAAGCGCGCAATAAGCGAGCTCGTCAAAGGTTAAGAAAGTTACAATATGGTAAGATATTATGCAGCTGCTTTCTGGATTTATATAAATTGATGAGACAGAAACCCGTCAAAGCTTTTCCTGTTTGTCATCATACAATAACTAAATCGTGAAGAAAGTTACAATATGGTAAGATATTATGCAGCTGCTTTTTGTTTTACCTATATTTAACTTTTTTCTAGACAAGTAAAGAGCTTCTTAGTGGTACAATAAATTTCTAGACAAGCTTGATTTTTTGTTACAACCTTGTTAAATTTTAAAAAAATTTCTTGGTTTTTATTCATAGTCAAAGTAATTCTTAAAAGTTTTAAACAAAATTTCTGTTGATAGGTTATTCGTGTTCAATAAGCAGATGTTTCATAATAAAAAAGTCGTCTTTTTTCTTTATTATTTAGTAAACCGAATTCAAACATAGTTATTATTTTTATGGAGTACGAATTCGCTTTCTAGTGTTAACATTTTAATTGTTTCAAAAATGAATTCAGTTCCAACTACGTCTCATCTTTTGGTCGTTTTACAGTATAAACTTTTAATAATAAGAAAGCTACCCGTAATCTCTGTAAGCGTGACAACGTGTGTCAAAGTCTCCTCTTACACAGAAGCTGGCCGTATCCTGTTCATAGCGTATTTCGTTTCCTGTTAAAACTGTGACATATTCATGATCGGAGTTTGAAAATCTGGTTACCTTAATTTTCAGAGTAAAAAATAGAGTAAGCGAAAACTTTCTATGATGCACCTTGATTTTTATAGTTTTTAAAAACATTTTGTGAAAGGAAATTTCATTACAAGCTTGACCCAAAAAATTTGATTTCAAAACACCGACTTAAGCTTAGTTTAATCGCCAGTCAATTGCAACCGTTTATGTTAAAAAGTTTTACATTTTTTCACTTTTAAATAAGATAATTCATCATAAAACTGAACATTTTAATTCATTTTACCAACTAAATTTTCTAAACTTAACATAAAATTTGAAATCAAATAAGACCAACGTAAGTTTAAAAAGTTTTGTATAAGTAAGATCAATTCCAAGAAAAATCGGTTGTATTTTGAAAATATATTAAGATTTATTCTATCAAGTCCTATCACAGTTAGTTCTTATGTCTAAATGAAAACAAACCAAACTGAAATTATTTAATTAACTTATTGACTAGCTCGAAATCTAAAAATAAACTCTTCAAAAAGCAGGATTTTTAAGAAATACCTAAAACTTTGCTTTCAGGATACGGTTTTGCTTGGGGTAACAAACACAAATAAAGAAATCAACAAATTCACTCTTTTATCTTGAACGTTGCTAACCTCTAAGAAAAAGGTGTGGACATCAACCATGTCAAAGAAAGCGTATACGGGTATTAAAAATTAAACTTTTAAATTTCATTTTCCGCAACAACGTTTTGTGGTCAAGTTTTAAATTATTGCACTAGTTTAACCAAAAATATTTTAGTTTTTCTTTAACCCAAATAAATGTTTTAACCAAAAACTTCATTAATTGATATTAAAAATTAATCCACGAATATAATTTTATACATTTTTCAGACGGAGGTTTTGCGGTCAGGTTCTTAAAATTATCACCATTTAAAAATTTCCTCAAGAGTCTCACATTGTAGAGATTTTAGTATGGAAACACTAGATTCCTTTTACGTGAAAAAATTTTCAAAGGCCAACCTTTTTTTCCAAGTGTCTTACATTTTAAAGTTACAAAAACACTAGCTTAAAAAATCTAAAAAAATTTTTCCTGAAAAGTGTGCATTTCTTTGTTGCAGAAGTTTAGTTTTTAGAACCAAACCCTAAAAAATTCTACTTTATGTTAGATTTTTACTATTTTTCAATGCATAGCAACAATTCAATCTCAAATTTTTTATCACAATATTGCTTTCTTAATTGCGCAAATGTTGTAATTTTGTCAAACTCTTTAATTGTTGCACAGAAGCAAATATTTCGACTTTTGCACGGTTCTCATTTTACTTAGTTTTTTCTTTTCAAAGTAAAAAGAGGTTTTAACGGTTTTAACTAAATCGATTTGTTTGTTTTAAATACTAAGCAACAACACAAACATTTCAAAGTTAACTAACAAAAAGTTGACTAATCAAGTTTATTAAACTCATCTCTTCATTAAAAGATATCAATTTTTGACTTAAAGAGTTTTTCACCTTGTAACTTAAATATTTTTAATCTACTTTGTATTAAAAAGGTGTTTAGCATTACTAGGGTTACCATATTTTCATCACCAAAAAGAAGGACACTTTTTATTTTAAAGAAATTTATTAACAGCTAGTTGTTCTGCATCGCCTATACGGCAAAAGACAAACGAAAGCAACAATATTTTAGCTATAGGTCAAAGTGTTATTAAATTTAATTTTTCGACTTAGCCCACGAGTATTTGGCTGTTTCTTGAACTTTCTTAAGTAGTGTAGAATCAGCTTTAACAATATCATAAAACTGGTTGCATGTAACATCATTGAAATTGTACACCAACTTCAAGATGCTTGCAACTGAATCAAAAAGAAATCGCTCTCTTTCTTTTGACCATTGTGGCTGTAACAAGGAAAAAATACGTTCAACATTAGCGTTATGAGCTATAATGCTGAAGTAAAACTGTGCAATTTTTAACAGCTCGCTAAACAATTCAGTAGTACTGCACGTGTTAAAATAGGCTGCCCATCTTTCATGCGCCATCATTTTGCGATATGGCAGTGCATTTGTTCCAAGCTGTGTTTCAATGAATTTGCATAGCCTGTGGTATTGGTCAAACAATTTAGCTTCATCAATAGAAACATTTTCCTGCTGCAAATATTCCAGACATGGTTCAACATTTTCCCACTTGGTTGTTTGCGACAGTAGCATCCAATCAAAGCATTCAAATTCGTAAAACAAACTAGTCCATTTATCCAAGTATTCCACGCAAGATTTGTACAGCACAGAAACATCCCGGATGAACGAGTCACAAGCTTGATCTTGACCTTCTTCTCTGAGTTTATTCAGCTTTGATTTAATTTGCGTTGATATGAACATGTGCTTTTTTCTCTCTTTAATTGTTGATTTTACAGCATCGAGGCACGATCTAACTTCACCAATGGATGCTTTTGACCGTTCAATATTTTGAACTTGCTCATTGAAAACAGCGATGAATGATTGCAAGTGTTTCAAATATAGTTCGCTCAAAGGAGCTTCATAAAACCGTTTCAAAACAATCGGTGGCTTGTCAATTGACGTGAAATACGACTGTAAGGCGGGGAACATTTGAAGCATTCTTGACAAGCTAGGATAAAGCGACAGCCACCTTGTTACACTGTGGGAAAGTAGTTTCCGGTATTCTGTATCCACGAAGTTACAATAATCTTTCAACTCCTCTGTGCGAACAGTATAAATGTAAAAATACTGGTAGGTTTTGTACATAATACTTTCAACATCTATAGTCATCTGATTCGTACCATGATGCAAACAGTTATTTAAAATATGCGCCGGACAACCAACTCCAACCAGTGTTGGTAAATCATTTTTCAATCTAGAGAAGACGTTGTTACCCTTTGGACGTCTTAAGCCACCAAAGTTAGTGTTACAATTGTCACCAGTGAAAGAAACACATTTTTCGAATAAGCCCATTTTTGTCAGAGTTTCTTTTACTTCATTAGCAATTGTTAAAGATATTTCGTTTGTAGTACTTTTGACTTCAAGCAACTTTGACTGAAGGCCCCCATGTTTCCAATCGAAATATTGAACCACAATAGGAAAAAGTTTGGTTGATTGATGATTACTACTATCAGTTGCCACTCCGAGATACATAATACCATGTTCTTGTATATCATTCAGCACGTATTTAACACTCATGGGAGAAAGAACGTTATTAACAATAGCTTCAACTTTAGTCCGAGCACAAGAATACTTTTTCGAAATGTTTGAATCAGGAAATAATTTTCTCATCAAAGGTGATGTACAATCATTAGATTTGTAACTCTGGTGATGCTTTACAGTATGAAACGCCATGGTGGCTTCAGCAGCGGCAACATTATCTTCAGTTTTTGTACCAGGCTTACAGAAATAATCTGTCACTTTTGCAGATGAAGTTTCTCCCCTGATAGCTTTTTTATGCTTTGTACTCTGTACATGCATATCTAAGCTAAGTCCACCTTTATTCGCCACTGAAATAAACGTACCGTAGCCACAAACAATGCATTCCGCTTCAAAATCATTCCGTCCCTTTCTAAAACACGGATACTTTTTCTGTATCTCTTCTGTAAATTCTGACTTCCTCTTTGGCATTATTTTTTAGCAAGCTAAATGTTTCACTGTTAACTAGATCTGAATGTCTTAACAAAGCTTAACTTACAGTACAGTGGATGCCACAATATTGTGTAGCAAAGGACAATTGTAATTGTTACGTCATAATCGTGTTTGTCTCGCTGTGCTGTTTTGTTGCTTGTGCTTGGCATTAGAAAGATGAGATGCATTTTTGAAGCTGATTAAAAACAAGTCAAGTAAACCATTGAAGTCGTTACAATTGCATCATAATTCATTATCGAATGAGAAATTTATTACATCATAAACACCTCCGACTGTCTTAGAGTAACCTGGTAAGACGTAAGCTATAGCGCGTGCGCGATATATAGGCCTACTTTTAGTGATCTAACCGATGATATATTTATACACTAAAAGGCTGAATGATTGGACATGTTTTAATTGTTTAAAATGCCGAAAAGGAGGACATTTGGGCATTTTTTAACGTCCTCGGAGGACAAATTATTTTTCATTAAAAAGGAGGACATATCCTCCAAAAAGAGAACGTATGGTAACCCTAATTTTGTAATGCTGCATTACAAAATTTCACAAGATTTTCTCAAGTTGAAACCGTCTTGATTGAAAAATAGCAAATTTGGCGTTAAAAGTTGTTCGAGTTGCAAATCAATATCTCTTTTTAGCAACTGTTTATTCATTATGTAATCTAAATATGATGCTTTAAATTAATTTTATGATAAAAATCAGTCAATCTTACAAATTTTAACTAGTTGAAACCGTTTGTGCCTCAAAAAATCAGAAACATTACGTTTCAACATGATTTAATTTTACCGTTTTACAAGCAAACTTTTCGATTCTAGTGAAACAAACCTACATTTTACTCTGTTCACGTTTCAATAGAAATTTTACCTAGAATTTTTTTTTTCTTTTTAACCTAAGAATCTTTTTTATTTTTCAATTTCAAGTCACAACTTGTGTATTTTGATTTATAAACCTAAACTTTTTTAATCTATTATGCATGTAAATTGTAGAGCATATCAATTTCTATGTTTTCAACTGGTCTGTTAGATTTTTATTTTAAAAAATTCTCTCGACTTTACGTATGGTTGTCTTTAGTTATAAAAAATTATCACAATTTGCTAAAAAATTTTCTTTTTCATCATTTATAAGTTCGTTTGATGGTAAGATGTTAGATAAAAGTTACAATTTGAAAAATTTTTATAATAGTGTTTTTATTGCTTTTGAAAACAAAAATTCGTGCACAAACCTTGAAAAATACACAGATCGTCATGAAAAGTTTTATTTAAACCACAGTGTTGTCTATTTTACCAATTTTTTTGTATCATAACAGCAATAAACCTATTTCTCAAGTCAACTGTTGAACTTTGCGTCATAATCACAGTTCTTCTTTCTGTTATTTTCGTTTTCAACACTATCTTTGTCATATTTGAATATTTTCTTGTGTTTTTTGCTCCATGTCATAATCACCAACCCATACAACCTAGTTAATTTTACACTTTATTTATTTTGTTGAGATTCACGTGTCTGTTTTTAGTTCATTTTCGAATTTTTAATTTTAAAAGGATTCTTGTTTTTATTTTATCTTTTCGAAAATGTGATTATTTTTAGCGGTGAAACGTGTGAATTTTTGACAGTTTTTTTCTTGGTTGGTTTGTTGGTCTGATAATGTTTTAATATAGTTCTTTTGATTAGGATTCAAAAACGAACAAAACGCTCGCATCACGTTGAATGTTAAGATTCCTTTTACAAGGGGAAATTGCTTAAACAAAATTGTTACGAAAATAGAAAAAAAAGTTTATGTGTTTAAAAATGCATTGTTCTGCTTTAATACTATATTGTTCAATGAACCTAGTTTTTTAAACAAGCGTTTTTCGAACTTCAAGTAATGAAGCTTTGGCGAGGTTGCACGTGAGTGAAACACTTTGGAGGTGAAGCTATTGTCACGTAAAATAAAATTGGTTTGAAAGACACTTTTAGTAAAGCACCGTTTCTATACCATTATTAAATTATTTTATTTTATTTCGGTTTATTTTACCACAATTTCGGTACAATTGAATTTTTAAAGCATTTACTCCTTATTCTCTGAAATTACTAATATTAAACCAACCAAGAAAAAAACTGTCAAAAATTCACACGTTTCACCGCTAAAAATAATCACATTTTCGAAAAGATAAAATAAAAACAAGAATCCTTTTAAAATTAAAAATTCGAAAATGAACTAAAAACAGACACGTGAATCTCAACAAAATAAATAAAGTGTAAAATTAACTAGGTTGTATGGGTTGGTGATGATGACATGGAGCAAAAAACACAAGAAAATAATCAAATATGACAAAGATAGTGTTGAAAACGAAAATAACAGAAAGAAGAACTGTGATTATGACGCAAAGTTCAACAGTTGACTTGAGAAATAGGTTTATTGCTGTTATGATACAAAAAAATTGGTAAAATAGACAACACTGTGGTTTAAATAAAACTTTTCATGACGATCTGTGTATTTTTCAAGGTTTGTGCACGAATTTTTGTTTTCAAAAGCAATAAAAACACTATTATAAAAATTTTTCAAATTGTAACTTTTATCTAACATCTTACCATCAAACGAACTTATAAATGATGAAAAAGAAAATTTTTTAGCAAATTGTGATAATTTTTTATAACTAAAGACAACCATACGTAAAGTCGAGAGAATTTTTTAAAATAAAAATCTAACAGACCAGTTGAAAACATAGAAATTGATATGCTCTACAATTTACATGCATAATAGATTAAAAAAGTTTAGGTTTATAAATCAAAATACACAAGTTGTGACTTGAAATTGAAAAATAAAAAAGATTCTTAGGTTAAAAAGAAAAAAAAAATTCTAGGTAAAATTTCTATTGAAACGTGAACAGAGTAAAATGTAGGTTTGTTTCACTAGAATCGAAAAGTTTGCTTGTAAAACGGTAAAATTAAATCATGTTGAAACGTAATGTTTCTGATTTTTTGAGGCACAAACGGTTTCAACTAGTTAAAATTTGTAAGATTGACTGATTTTTATCATAAAATTAATTTAAAGCATCATATTTAGATTACATAATGAATAAACAGTTGCTAAAAAGAGATATTGATTTGCAACTCGAACAACTTTTAACGCCAAATTTGCTATTTTTCAATCAAGACGGTTTCAACTTGAGAAAATCTTGTGAAATTTTGTAATGCTAAACACCTTTTTAATACAAAGTAGATTAAAAATATTTAAGTTACAAGGTGAAAAACTCTTTAAGTCAAAAATTGATATCTTTTAATGAAGAGATGAGTTTAATAAACTTGATTAGTCAACTTTTTGTTAGTTAACTTTGAAATGTTTGTGTTGTTGCTTAGTATTTAAAACAAACAAATCGATTTAGTTAAAACCGTTAAAACCTCTTTTTACTTTGAAAAGAAAAAACTAAGTAAAATGAGAACCGTGCAAAAGTCGAAATATTTGCTTCTGTGCAACAATTAAAGAGTTTGACAAAATTACAACATTTGCGCAATTAAGAAAGCAATATTGTGATAAAAAATTTGAGATTGAATTGTTGCTATGCATTGAAAAATAGTAAAAATCTAACATAAAGTAGAATTTTTTAGGGTTTGGTTCTAAAAACTAAACTTCTGCAACAAAGAAATGCACACTTTTCAGGAAAAATTTTTTTAGATTTTTTAAGCTAGTGTTTTTGTAACTTTAAAATGTAAGACACTTGGAAAAAAAGGTTGGCCTTTGAAAATTTTTTCACGTAAAAGGAATCTAGTGTTTCCATACTAAAATCTCTACAATGTGAGACTCTTGAGGAAATTTTTAAATGGTGATAATTTTAAGAACCTGACCGCAAAACCTCCGTCTGAAAAATGTATAAAATTATATTCGTGGATTAATTTTTAATATCAATTAATGAAGTTTTTGGTTAAAACATTTATTTGGGTTAAAGAAAAACTAAAATATTTTTGGTTAAACTAGTGCAATAATTTAAAACTTGACCACAAAACGTTGTTGCGGAAAATGAAATTTAAAAGTTTAATTTTTAATACCCGTATACGCTTTCTTTGACATGGTTGATGTCCACACCTTTTTCTTAGAGGTTAGCAACGTTCAAGATAAAAGAGTGAATTTGTTGATTTCTTTATTTGTGTTTGTTACCCCAAGCAAAACCGTATCCTGAAAGCAAAGTTTTAGGTATTTCTTAAAAATCCTGCTTTTTGAAGAGTTTATTTTTAGATTTCGAGCTAGTCAATAAGTTAATTAAATAATTTCAGTTTGGTTTGTTTTCATTTAGACATAAGAACTAACTGTGATAGGACTTGATAGAATAAATCTTAATATATTTTCAAAATACAACCGATTTTTCTTGGAATTGATCTTACTTATACAAAACTTTTTAAACTTACGTTGGTCTTATTTGATTTCAAATTTTATGTTAAGTTTAGAAAATTTAGTTGGTAAAATGAATTAAAATGTTCAGTTTTATGATGAATTATCTTATTTAAAAGTGAAAAAATGTAAAACTTTTTAACATAAACGGTTGCAATTGACTGGCGATTAAACTAAGCTTAAGTCGGTGTTTTGAAATCAAATTTTTTGGGTCAAGCTTGTAATGAAATTTCCTTTCACAAAATGTTTTTAAAAACTATAAAAATCAAGGTGCATCATAGAAAGTTTTCGCTTACTCTATTTTTTACTCTGAAAATTAAGGTAACCAGATTTTCAAACTCCGATCATGAATATGTCACAGTTTTAACAGGAAACGAAATACGCTATGAACAGGATACGGCCAGCTTCTGTGTAAGAGGAGACTTTGACACACGTTGTCACGCTTACAGAGATTACGGGTAGCTTTCTTATTATTAAAAGTTTATACTGTAAAACGACCAAAAGATGAGACGTAGTTGGAACTGAATTCATTTTTGAAACAATTAAAATGTTAACACTAGAAAGCGAATTCGTACTCCATAAAAATAATAACTATGTTTGAATTCGGTTTACTAAATAATAAAGAAAAAAGACGACTTTTTTATTATGAAACATCTGCTTATTGAACACGAATAACCTATCAATAAAAATTTTTGTTTAAAACTTTTAAGAATTACTTTGACTGCGAATAAAAATCAAGGTTGTCAAGAAAAAAAATTCAACAAGGTTGTAACAAAAAATCAAGCTTGTTTAGAAAAAAAAGTTAAACATAGGTATAATAAAAATCAAGGTTGCTTAAAGAAAAATTGAGATTGGGTATAACAAAAATCAAGACTGCTTAGACAAAAAATTGAATAAAGGTACCTAAAAATCAAGCTTTCTTAGGTAAAAATTAAATGTAGGTATCTAAAAAATGCCAAGAAAAAATTAAGCAAAGGTATAACAAAAATCAAGATTACCAAGAAAAAAATTAAGCATAGATATAACAAAATCAAGTTTGTCTAGAAAAAAATTGAAGGTAGGTGCAACAAAACCAAGATTGTTAAGAAAAATTAAACAAAGGTATGACAAAAAGCAAGGTTGTTTAGAAAAAAATTGAAGGTAGGTGCAACAAAATCAAGATTGTTAAGAAAAATTAAACAAAGGTATGACAAAAATCAAGGTTGCCAAGAAAAAATTAAATAAAGGTATAAGGAAAATTGAGAATGTCAAGAAAAAAATTGAAATTAGGTATAACAAAAACAAGACAGTTTAGAAAAAAATGGAAGATAAGTATAATAAAAATCAAGGTTATCAAGAAAAAGTTAAGTAAAGGTATAACAAAATCAAGTTTGTCTAGAAGAAATTGAGGTTAGGTATGACAAAAATCAAGATTACCGAGAAAAATTAAACAAAGTTATGACAAAAATCGAGGTTGTTAAGAAAAAATTGAAGATAGTTATGACAAAAATCAAGGTAATTTAGAAAGAAATTGAGTTTAGGTATGACAAAAATTAAGATTGTTAAGAAAAATTAAAGGTAGGTGTGACAAAAATCGAGGTTGTCAAGAAAAAATTAAACAAAGTTATGAGAAAAACCAAGGTTACCAAGTAAAAATTAAACGTAGATATAGCAAAATCAAGATTGCCGAGGAAAAAAAATTGAAGGTAGTTATAAAAAAATTAAGTTTTTCAAGAAAAGTTAAACAAAGGTATAACAAAATCGAGGTTGTTAAGAAAAAATTGAAGATAGTTATAACAAAAACCAAGGTTGTTTAGAAAAAAAAATTGAAGGTGGGTGCAACAAAAATCAAGTTTGTCTAGAAGAAATTGAGGTTAGATATGACAAAAATCAAGGTTACCAAGAAAAATTGAAGGTAGATGTGACAAAAATCAAGGTTGCCTAGGAAAAATTAAGCAGAGGTTTGACAAAAAACAATGTTGTTCAGAAAAAATTGAGCAAAGGTATAACAAAAATCAAGTTTCTCTAGAAGAAATTGAGGTTAGGAATGACAAAAATCAAGGTTACCATGAAAAATTAAACAAAGATATGACAAAAACCATGATTGTTAAGAAAAATTAAACATAGGTATGACAAAAATCAAGGTTGACAAGAAAAATTAAGGTTAGGTATAACAAAAATCGAGGATGTCAAGAAAAAATTGAAGATAGATATCTAAAAATCACGGTTGACTAAGAAAATGTTTAAAGAATTAAACAAATGTGTGACAAAAATCAAGGTTGTCTAAAGAAAAACTTTTAAAATTTCAACAAAGATATAATAAAAATCATGGTTGACAAAGAAAAATTTTGAAAAATTCAACAAGGTGTAACAAAAATCAAGCTTGTATAGGAGAAAATTGAAGATAGGAACGACAAAAATCAAGATAAACTTTTAAAAATTCAACAAAAGTATAATAAAAATCGTGGTTGACAAAGAAAAGTTTGGAAAAATTCAACAAGGGTGTAGCAAAAATCAAACTTGCTTAGAAAAAAATTAAAATAGGTATCTAAAAATCACGGTTGACTAAGAAAATGTTTGAAGAATTAAACAAATGTGTAACAAAAATCAAGGTTGTTAAGAGAAAAAGTTTTAAAATTTCAACAAAGGTATAATAAAAATCGATTTTGTCTAGAAAAAATTAAAGATAGGTGTAACAAAAAACAAGGTTGTGTGAGAAAAATTTTTGAAAAATTGAGCATAAGTATAACAAAAATCAAGCTCGCCTATAAAAATTAAGATTGATTAGAAAAAATTAAACAAAGTTATAATAAAAATCAAGGTTTTTTTTAGAAAAAAAGTTTTAAAATTGAATAAAAATATCTAAAAACCAAACTTTTTTAGGGAAAAATTGAGAAATTGAACATAAATATAGCAAAAATCAAGACAAAGTTTTGCAATGCACAAAGAAACCTATACAAACAATCCCGGTAAAAACCTAGGGAAATCCCCACGGGGAAAACCGAGTATTGACTTGATGTGTCCTGACTTGCCCTTTGTGGAACATATTTTGGCAGGTTTTTTTTTTCTATAGAGTGCTTAAAAACAGGAAAAGCTTTGACAGATTTTTCTACAGAGTGCTTAAAACCAGGAAACTGGTTAGGTAGGTTCGTTTTACGAGTGCTTAAAATAAAAAGCGTTTTGACTTTATTGCTTTAAATTCTTGCAGAATGTCTTGAAATAATCTTATGTTATGTTTTGAAGTCTTGGTTAGGAATCAAACTCAGGATTATCCACTTTCATAGAGTTAGGATTTACACTGTCTTGGACAAGAAACGAACTCAAAACCAATGTTTTTCTTAGGGTTAGGATTTATACTGTCTTGGGTGGGAGTCAAACTCAGGATCACTGTCTTTCATAGAGTTTGGCTTTTTATTATCTTGGATAAGAATCAAACTCAAGACCACTGGTTTTCTTAGGGCTAGGATTTATACTGTCTTGGGTGGGAGTCAAACTCAGGACCACTGATATTCTTAGGATTAGGATTTATACTGTTTTGGGTAGGAATCAAACTTAGAACCACTGTTTTTTTTTTTAGGTTTAGGATTTACAGCTTCGCTGTCTTGGTTGGGAGTCAAACTCAGGACTACTGTCTGTCTTAGGTTTAGGTTTTATATTGTCTTGGCTAAGAATTGAACTCAGGATCATCGTCTTTCTTAGGAATAGGAATAAGAATAGAAATAGGATTAGGAATAGGAATAGGATTAGGAATAGGAATAGGATTAGGAATAGGAATAGGATTAGGAATAAGAATAAGAATAGGATTAGGAAAGGATTAGAAATAGGATTAGGAGAAGGGTAAGAAATAGGATTAGGAATAGGAGTAGGATTAGGAATAGGAGTAGGATTAGGAATAGGAGTAGGATTAGGAATAGGAGTACGATTAGGAATAGGAGTACGATTAGGAATAGGAGTAAGAGTAGGATTAGGAATAGGAGTAGGATTAGAAATAAGAGTAGGATTAGGAATAGGAGTAGAATTAGGAATAGGATTAAAAATAGGAGTAGAAATAGAAATAGGATTAGGATTAGGAATAGGATAAGGATTAGGATTCGGATTAGGATTAGGAATAGGATTTAAAATAGGATTTAAAATAGGATTAGGATTTGGATTAGGATTCGGAATAGGATTCGCATTCGGATCCGGCACTGCTCTCTAGCGCCACCCTCCACCACCGCTCCTGCGATGATGTCAGTGCGCCACCGCGCCTCCGAAAGCGCCTCTGATGACGTCACAACACCAACGAAATAACGCATTGTATACTACTCTCAAAATTATCAAAAGTCTTCAAGTGGATTTGAAACTCTCAGTTTATAGACTTTTTGGTTTAGTTGCATTATTTGGTTGCATTTACCGTAGTGCTTATTGAACAGTGATGGCCTTACATAAAGAGGGGCCCGGTACAAAAAAAAGGGGGAGTCACTTTTTGTGGGCCAAGTTTTTTTGTCCCAAAATAAAGTGATCTCAATGTCTCAGTGATTTCTTCAGTGTTTTCAATTGATATCCAAAACCTTCATTTTCGTCCCAAAACTATAGTGATCTTAAAAAAAGTCCTCACTATTAATCGTGTACAATATCCTTACTTTCATCCTAAAGTTAAGGTGCAGACAGGAAGGGCCATCCTCATGGTGCTACTATGAAGAATTAGAGCAATATTTTAGGGGGGGCTACTTTTAGATGGGGCCCGGTGCAGCCGCCCCGTTCACATCGTACTGAAACCATAACTGACATTGAATGTCCCTTTTCAGACAAACCAGTTCTGTATATTCGATAGATTCGGTAATCGGACTACCGCTAACACATTTTTAAATTAATTAATTTTAAATTACAGTAGAAAATCTATAATCTAGCAAATTAGACGGCTTGAATAAGTGTTTGGTTGATCAAACCTTGAAAAAATGTTTTCAAATTGTAACCTTTTTTTTTTTTGAAGAAGTTGACAGCTTGGCATCAACAATATTCACGATGATGTACTTAACATTCTCTGTCTTACTAATGACCAACCTACTCATTGCCATGTTCAGGTACGGTTTGTTGCAACTACGGTAGATTTAATGCAAATATTTTTTTAATGAGCAAATAGGCTTTAGACCAGAGATGTTTAACCTTGTTGGGCCAAATTCTAAATTGAACCAAAGTCTTCACTTTGAATCAAACTCTAATTTGTCGATTTTCGTTTCAAAAATGTAGTGAACAAACTTCCGGAACTCATTTTGAGAAACTCTTCGATACAAGTTTGAAAGTATATCCAAAAAATTGGAATAGGCACTAGAGCAGCAATACCTTGAGTGGGCCGCAGGTTGGATATCCCTGGTTTAGACAATCTCTTTTCACTTTAAATTTTATGGTAACACCAGTTCTTGGCATTATACGCTTTTGCTAATTTTAAAATTTTACGGAAACAACAAGAAATCAAGTGAACAAGAATAAGTTGCTGCCAAAGTGATTATCAAAATATCAAAATCAGCTATTTTAATGTTTTTAAAAGATTTGGGAAAAATTGCTTAAATTTTTTATATTTTTTAACTTTTCCCTTGATATCTTACGCAATATTTTTGTAAATTTTAGTTGTACTTTTCAACAAATCCAAGACAATGCTAATGTCTACTGGAAATATCAACGTTTTGAGGTCGTGTACGAATTTTGGGATCGCCCTTCACTCCCTTCACCCTTCATCATCTTTGAACTCATTTTCAAAATGATTCGCTGGATGAAATCATATAAAAAACATTTCTCAGAAGGTGAAATCCGTGAGGATTGACGACTAATTGATTTAAAAACTTGTAATGTACAGTACTAGATATTTTTTGGAACATGTTTGATTGCTATATTTTGCAAATGTCCATTCAGTGCAGTATAAAAAATCCCTTAGGCCTATTCAAGAAATAGAAAATAACAAATACGTAACAAATAGGTTTTAGCTCACTGTAAGCCCAAACAATTAAGTTCCTTTTTTTTGAAGTGGTGCTACTATGGGGGCGTAAAAGTTAACTACTTTGTCGGTCGAAAAAAATAAAAAAAAGAGAAGACTGTGTCAGCTATTGAAATCAATAAAAAAATAACAAAAATGTGCTCAAAAATTGACTGAGTTTTTATTTATCACACAAGCTTTCGTGAACTACTACTTACTTCTATTCCACTTGACGAATTGTAGATTTTTTGTTCTTTTTTAATTTGTTCGGGGTAAATAGGAAAAACCTTCAAATTAATTTCTTGTTTCATACATGAATCAAAATTGTTGACAATTCTATAATTTTGTCTAAGACATAAACAGTAACTACTAAAAATTTGCTCATGTTCATCTCGAAACGTTTTTTTACATTTGTTTGTCATCTTAATTTTGATGATCCATTGTCTTTTTAATTTGATTCATCATATTAAGTTTCAAGCAAACAGCAAATCTTGGTATTTCCGGAAGCAGGTCGGATAATTGCTTTCCCTACGTGCTAACGCCTCTATCACTTTTCTGCAAATCAGGGGGATAAATATAGGGATAAAATATATATATTAGGCCTAGCCCATGAAAATAGAAAAAAATCAAAATAGGCAAATCGAGTTTAGCAAGATAAAAATATTCTATCGGAGTGCCAAAGTGGCACCAGTAACGCAAAGCGGGCTGATTCATCTTAAATCGGTGTTCGAGAAGAGTAAAATAACTAGAATTAAAATTGTCGATTCGCTTATAGGTTTAAGTTGCTTAGAAGTAGGCTAGCTTACTTCTTAAAAGTCTTTATATGCATTTCAGTAAAAGAAATGGAAATTACAATACATGACCAAGAACATGAAGACGTGGAAGAAAGCCAAAATGTTTTCAAGTTTGAAAGAAAAATTATTCAGGAATTAATGGCACGAAAGCATGAACAAACGGAAGCCTTCACTTGAGTAAAATGTTCAAGTTGCAAAAGTGGTGTCAATCGCTTTTGCAACGAATAATCACATCAACTTCATTAATCTAGCAATAGCGTTTCAATAGGTCTTTTCCACAACTGCAAGCTACTTTTCAAAAATATTATCCGGCGGCCGTGGCAGTCTGAAACACATCTAATCAATAGTAACAAAAACAAAAGAAATTTTAATGGCAAAGTTGTAAATATTTGAAATTGTTAAACGGAAATAATTAATAAGAGAACTAGAAATGATGCCTGTAGTGTTTGCAATTAAATATATTATAAAAATAAGATAATATTTGGCAACATTGTATTTATAATTATGGAATTGTGATTGGTTTCGACATACACGCTTGTAAGATACCACGTCCACTGTCTGTTGAGCTGCGTAGAGCTTAATCCGTTTGGCTAGGCAGGAGACATTACACTACCCTAATCGAAATAGGGTTCCTGTGATTTGTGTTGGATTGTTTGGAGCCGCAATAACGTTTGTGTTTTTTATTTTTTTGACTTATTATGTATGCCTTTATGATTTGAAGTAATTCCAAAGTAATAAATTGCCTCTTTAACAGTGTGCTAGCTTTTTTTGCAATTTAGAAGAAAAAATTTGATTAATATTTATTTAAGGGAAGGTGAGAGTCAAAACCTTTTCAGGTACAATATCAGTCGACCATTATTCTTCAGATAAACGTTAGATTATGTATAGTGGCCAGTAATGGAATTGAGGGGATTCAGAGGGTTCATGCAAACCCATTCTTGAAACGTCATGACGTTCAGCAAACGCGTTCTTACTAACAAAATCTCGGTGTCTCTATGTCTCTGTAAATAGCCGAACCAGCTTAAAACGTGTTGGGGACATTAAATTTTATCAACCATAGCCCCAATCATAATCTTGTAGCAGTTCACGGAAATCCAAAATGTCACACAGATAATGTGAAGATCTTTTACTTTTTCTTTTTTGGTTAAAATTGGGGCAGAAACGATTGCTTCCCTCTATAAAAACTTATATGACACAAAAAATAGAAAAAATCTTCTCATCAAATCTTAATTGTTTGTTCACTGTTTTGGATCGTTCTAGTTTGGATAACTTTATCCTTCTCGAACAATTCATTGCCGGTGCCCAAAAAAATCAAATTTTGCCCAAATAATTCCTTGCCGCTGCTGGAAAAATTCTGATTTTGCCCAAATTTTTTTGCGTCATGGGGCAATAGCCCCCCGCCCCCGGCTCGTACGGCTATGTCTCTGTATGATACGAGAACCTGTTGTTTATGAGGTCGATACAAAAGAAACATGTTTTTAAAACTTTCAATCTCATTACTGATTATGACGAAGACAATAAAGCAATTGCCTGCACTAGAATGACTAGGATTGTTTAATTTACAGAATTAATTGCGCTTACTTGGCATCAGGAAAATCGCAAAATTTTTTGGTGGGGAAAAAATTCAAAAAAAGACGTCTTCTTTTAGTTTTGTAGTTAAAATTGATAGCTGTACCAGTCAAAAAATGTTTGAAGGACAATGAAATTTTGCCCAAATTTTATTGATATTCAAGGACTGCGTCATTTTGTTTTAATTTAGAGAATTCCAACTTTGTATTGCGACCTTTTTCAGCGCAAAAATGTAGTGAAGATAATAAAAAAAAAGATCATCACTTCCAATCAGTGTGCAGAATTTTCATTTTTGTCCCAAATTTGAAATGAAAACTAAAAAAAGGTCATCACTTTTAATCGAGTCTACGATCCTTACTTTCGTCCTAAATTTAAGGTGAAGACGAAAACCAAAATAAAAGCCTTCACCTTCAATCGATCTGATATTTTGATCGAGTTTTAAAATTGTAGGAGTAAATCATATCCAATGTTTCTGTATCTGCCCATTTGTACCTTCCCTTTTTGAACAGGAAAGGTGGAAAATTTGAAGAGGACAAAATGACAGGAGAAAAATTGCCCCCCGCGCTTCCGGCGCACCTCCCTGCATTAGAAAAGAGTTTAGTCCTGCATATTTGTGAGCCTACTAGCCAAAACATCTCCAGTAATAAAAAAATATAATCAAAAACCATGTAGGCTAGCCTAGGGCACGCTAGGAAAGAGACTAAAGTGCAATACATATGGCAAGCAATTACCTCTACTGCTTCCGGATATGCCAAGATATTGCTGTCAGTTAATATTTTATTTTGGTTTTTTAGTTTTTTTTATAGAGATTTGACTTTATAGAGATTTGACTGAAATTTAGAACTGCTTGCCAAGACCACCAAGCAGGAGAAAGTGCCGTAGAGTGTCTTCCCAAGGACACAACAGAATGGTGCGAGTGGGTTTTGAACTCAGGTCATGCTGATCACAAGCAGGACGCTTTAACCACTCGACAACGCTGCCGACAAAGAAATGCTTTGTTTATAAAAAACTTGCAAAATTTTTCGTTTCCTTTAACATTATAATTGCAAAATCTATTTATTTAGAGACAAATCAGTTCTTTAGGTTTTATAAGTCTTAATGAATTTGATTTTGTATAAGAGCCTTCGATTTCACATGCTTGTTAAAGCTTTCATGATTGGATTCACGGGGCGAAGGGGGTTTAAATCCTTAAATTTTCCGGAAAATAATCTACTTTTTTGGCACAACCTTCACCTTCTAAAGATATCTTTAGCAAGTTGCCGAAAAACTTTTGATTGTTCGTTGACTCTTGACCTCCAAAAGGCTCAAAGGTTATTCAGTGCCTCCTAAAAAATTCTTTCGGTGAAAAAACAACGTCGTAGTATAAAAAATCAAATCGTGGAGAGAGAACTAAATAGTATTTTCTTGAAATGGAAAGACTAGACATTAATTTTCATGCACACTTAATCGGAAACAAAAAAATTTTTGAAGTTGGCAAAATATATGGATTGTTAAAAATGTATAATTAAAACTGACCCCTGAATTTTTATAACTTTCTTCAAGAAAGGCGTGCCTTTTGTTGAGAATTACTGGCTTAAATTAACTTAAAACTTAGTCTCCGACGGTTTTCTAAAGACACAATCGGGCATTTTAAATTTTCGAATTAAAAGTTGGAAGGGTTATGATTGTTCACAATGGCAATTGTTTCAATTATTTTCATAATGAAAGTAAAAAACTTCGCTATTAGTTTTTACCAGTTAAGATAAGAGATAATCTATGAATTAGTGTGAGTTAGAAATGTACGTAGCCTATATTATAAATATAAAAATGCTGCCAAAAATTAAGGTTGAAGCACTAAATTATAAATATACCAAAATTAGATTGAAAGCTTAATGTTGAAAATTTTTTAGCTTAGATACTAAATCATCTTCCATGACTGAAACCTAAAATAAATTTATTTCTTTGCAGTTGCACAATACGCCTATTCCGACTTACTGAGAACAAACCGATTTACGTATATCTTGTTTTCGCAGCTGTCGGGAGTAAATTTTCTCTAGACGTCACAATGCAAGTTTAAGTTAACTTAACTTAACTGAACTTATGCCGCAAGTTTAAGTTAACTTAACTTAATTTAAACTTGCGGGATGCCTCAAATCTCTCTCACCTCAACGGATATTTTCACCAAAAAAGAAAAAAGCGCTATAAGGTTTTGTTTTTTTATCTGAAAGGTTGCAAATCTTGAAGCTGTCTCAATAGCGTGTATTAGCGATTTTTTTGACAAAAACTCTGGACGAAATAATTAAAGCGCTGAAAATACAACGGTTAAACTGTAAAAAATTAGGGTTAGAAAGCAAAACTAATTAAACTGCTACAAATACGGTATAATTTTTACTAAATTTTTCAACTAGCAGCAAGTTACACCTATTTTGCAAAAATTATGACTTTAGAATTTTATTTCTGCTTTATTTGATTTCCACAGGTGAGGCACTGCCTCACTTGCCTCCTCGACGGCACGTCCCTGCTACACCTCATAAGCAATTAATTTAGCCGGTTTTTCGAACTTATAAAATTTCGTTCGATGCTTCTATAAAACCGGTCCGAACCGGCTAAATCCCACCACTGATTTCACTTATTATGAGTTACTTTTTGTGAGTTACCTATTATGAGTTATTGTGAATCTCTGTGTCTGAACAACTTTACTAACTGTTTGAAAGTCAGAATACTGTTCCAATCAGTAACTGTTTTGAAGTACATGTTATAGCCTAAAAGATTTGAGTTAAAATAGTTTATAATCGCATTCGCATAACACACAATAAACGAATTTCTTTTAACAAACTTGTAGATTCAAATGCGCATCTTTAAACGGCTAGAAATTGCGATAACAACCTGTAAATGTAAGATATATTTTACTTTGGATTTAAAACAAAACTTACACAGACGGAGATGCCATCAATTAAGCTAAAGTTTTTGCTTAGTATCCTTTCATTTTTTACCGTAATATAAGAATAATAATGATAGTAGGTTTAACCACAGATTCTAAGTGATAACAATGGCAACAATGATTGCTAAAGTTAACATTTTTGCTCAGCTGTGGAACAAGCAAATAATAACAAGACAACTTGATACAAAATAAGAAAAGCAATATTAGCACAATTAAATCACATATATTGCAATAAGTAGATAACAGTATGAGTAAACAGCAGTCAATATTATCAATGAGACAAGAGATATTCAGAGAATAAACGTTTTTAAATCACATTAAATACACTAAAATCGTCTAGTTGCCTCAGTCGATCAGGTAAAGAGTTCCACAGTTTTGGAGCATAAATAGAAAAAGCAGCATCACTAACTTTTCTTCAATTAAAAGTTACTTTAAGTCTGATACATTTATTCGAGGCAAGGTGTAAAAGTGAAGATATGTCAGCAGGTGCGGAATCATGCACACATTTATAAACAATAATACAAATTTTTTACATGATCTTTTGTTTAATAGGTAACCAGTGTAAATCATACAAAAGAGATGATACATGATCAAACTTTCGTTTATGATAAATCAGTCTAGCAATACTATTTTGGGCAATTTGTAATTTTGGAAGAAGTCTATTATTTGCATTATGATATAATGCATTACAATAATCAAATAATTAATCAATTTACATAATCTTTAAGTTGATAAATAACATAGTTTGTTTTTGTTGACAGGCATATTTCACTCACCAATAGAATGTCGCAATTCAAATCTGCTAATAATTCCATAATTTCAACAACTTTGTTTGATAAAGATCTTACATTCCAAATATCAAGTTTTAAGAAGAATTCACAGTTTTGACTATTTGAGTTGTCAAATAGTTTTTTGTTAGAAAGTCATATCTCTTTTTAAAAATTGATCTCCATATACAGGGCATTTTGGATCATAAGACTTGTGTCGGTCAATTAATCCAGCTTTTCCACAATTAGCGCATTTACTGAGATTATTGTCAGAACGATCACTGGTTGAGTGATCACCAGCACGGTAAGCACAAGAGAAATCGTTTAAACATTTGGAAGCAAAATGATCACATGCTTGACATTTAAAACACCTATATACATTTATTCTATCATAAACAGTACAATATCAAAGTCCAACATCTACTCTGTCTCCATGATTTTTTAATAAACTGCGCAGTTTTGTTGAAATTTTGATTTCTGCTTGGTATAGAGAAGCATTGATTTTGAGAGGTTTAATTGAGATAATACGTACGTATATGATCAACAAGTGTTTGAGGCTGCAATAAAATCAGAAATGTACCGGTATTTGTTTTGTTGAAACAAGCTATCTATAAATTTTTTTTATATTCATGATCAAATCCAACAATACATATAGTTTTATTTATTTCCTTAGCTTGATTTATATCCATAGCATGTAAAGATGGTAAGCTATTGTTGATACTATTTTTGAGGTTTTCTTTTTCATTCTGAAAAACTATGATTGTTTTTCCATTTTTATTTTTATAAACGTTCTTAATCGTAACTCCATTGGAAACAACTAGCTTTTCAATGGCTTTGGTGGTGTTTTCAGTATTTATCATTGGATTATCATCAAGAGGTTCAACAATTAAAATACTTTTTTGTGCTTTGCTATGGCTTTATGCAGAATTCAAAATTGGTGTACAAGTGTTATTGAGGCTGCTATCAGGTCTACTTGTAGCTTTAGTAGTGGTGTTAATTTCAAAAGCTTAAAGTAGACCGCACAGCGAATCCCTCTCTTCTTGGCTTCAAATTTTTCAACTATAGGGAAGCTATCTGAGCCTTCCCCAATCACACCGATGGCTTTCACACACGTCTTATGGTTTTATAATATACTGTATATTAAAGTTGAAATTTCGATATATCCAATCATAACAGGCTTCCACAAGCCAACGACCACAATTATTTACTCGACAATACAGCCCAAACGGTGCAGCTAACGATACAGCCAACGATGCAGTCAACGATGCAACCAACGTGCAGCCAACGTGCAATTTTTCCAAGTTTTGCTTGCGATCTACGAACTCTCTCTTCAAACTATAACACTAAACCAAATCACTGAACCACTGGATTACCAACAACTGAAAAGGAATAAATTTACCAACATCTCAATTTATAGTGTGCTCGCCACGTGTAACTGAACCAATCAGATTTCATTAGGATCACTGCACGTGATTCGCGCAAAAGGCAGTGACCGTAAACAATAGAATTAATTAAGAGGTTTCAAAAAAGACTTCTATACAGTTAATTAACTTTTTCAATTACAGTGCGAATTCTATTTTTTTTTTATGATTTTAACAAGTGGGTAAATTTCCATTAACACTATTATTCTGAATATTAGCTTTTTCAGAAATCACATTAGCATCATTTCCTATCACAACTTTAGCATATGTTTCTTTACTCTTTAAAGTTAATTTATCTTCATACTCTTCTTTTGAATTCTTTACATCTATATTTGTTTTAATCATCATATGCATTTCATCTACAGCAGATTTTAATGATTATATTTCATTTTTAAGATGCATTATGTGATCTCCAGTTGTTTGAAAGTTTTTTATTTCATTCAAGGTTGTGCATTCATCACATACAAAAAGAAATTTTCCAGGTCTTTTTGCATTCACCCCAGACCAATCAGAGACAGGCCTGAATGCTTGTAGAAATAAACTTGTACAAATGTTTGTTGTATTTCCAGAACGTGCTGATGCATGAAATTTACGTAAACATAAACTTATAAGATAAAAAGTTATTTCCAATATTTTTCTTGCAAGAATTGCATACACCAAAGTCATCCAGAAGGCTCACAGAAGCAATCGGATCACAGATTTATACGATTTATACAATTATAATGCAAAACCTTTGTTTACTTATTCAAATAGAATATTCGGTTGGCAACTAAATTTCCTCCATTGTTTTTCAAATTACATTTTTTAAAGTTATCTATAATAAACGTTAATATCTTGCAGTGCCGTAACTTCGTCATTTGGGGCCCCGGTGCAAACATCCATTATGGGGCCCTATTTTTTAGTACAAAACGTTCAACTGGGCTACTTTTTGCAGTACAGGAATCATTGCGTTTCTTTGGGGTTTTTCGACGACTCCGTGCTATAGAAACATTTCAATCGAGTCATTTGATATTTTGCAACATAGCAAGGAGTTACAGTAATTACTAAGTAAATCTGTGGCATAGAAATCAAAGTCGCACGCAATCTTTATGCCTATACAAAACGAAACTCAGCAGTGAAAATCTGATAGGCTACCGTAAATGTGTAACGATCGATGAATGACGAGTCAAATAAGCATGTGCAACCTATTGGGGCAAGCTGCTAAGCATAAACGATATTTCAGCCAAGTTTAGCTCAATAAAAAGAGCCCTGACAATTGCCCGTAAGAGTAAGACATAAAATAATAAAAACTACAGCACTTTGATGAAAATTGAGCAATTTACCGTACTTGCAGCAGCAGTCGCGGTGGTTATACAGACTAAAAATTCTTCCGTCTCGCTTTTGCACTAGCAAACTGCTTGATGGCTTTTCTAAAATCCAAAGTTTTAGCTCGTTCGTGTTCTATCGATAACAGAGACAAACCACTAAGTCGCTCTTGTGACATGGAGCTTTGAAGAAAGTTCTTGATGAGTTTCAGTTTTGAAAAAGATCTCTCCGCTGTAGCAACTGTTACAGGTACTGTCAGATACATCATATAAGCTGTACAGACGTCAGGATAAGATGTTGCAAGCGATGCATTCTCTATAATCAAAAAAGAAGCCATTTCCTTAGCAGATTTTAAATGTGCAATCTTTTCTTTAAACGACGTTTTAATGGAAAGCATTTGGCTAGGAAACAAGGGAGAGACGTTATCAGCAAATTTGTAAGAAAACTTTTTTGCTTCCTCCTTAATATTAAAATGAGAAGCACTTGATAGAAAACTTGGCTCTAAAACTTGATATGCCATCACCAATGCATTCATTCCTTCAAAGCGATTAATAAGTTGACGAGAAACTATGTCCATCAATGGAAGAAAGACAGTTACGCGAAATCGCTTCACAGGATCACTTAATGCTATCCCTTCGGATAGTTCATCAAAAAATGTTTTTGTTTTCTTTGTTCTCTTGTTTGAAAACTGTCTTGGCAAACCCCATTGTGACGAAATACTGGAAGCTTCGTTCATTACCGCGTCAAAACTCGTTCTGAGTTCAGCAATGTTCTGAGCAGCTTTTTGCAAAACTTTATGCGCAGAAATTAAGTCAATTGTTTTACATTGCATAGCTTTCGTAGGAATATTGACGATCTCCAAAATCTTACACTGGACAACCAGCATAAACACAAAGTCAAAGTTTTCTATCTGCTTCTTTATTGCCATAGCTTCATCTCTTTCTTTAGGTTTCGTGCTGGTAAGTATTATGTGATTCAAGCATTTCATAATGTCAGAAAATCTTTCCTTCAACGCATAGACAGCATCATATCGACCGGACCACCGAGTTGGATTTAAGACTTTCAATGTAGGATTTGAGGAAGAACGATCATGGATATTCTGAAGCTTTTGCCACCGCACAATGCTATGTCCGAAAAAAGTATATACTGACTCAATCGTGTCGTAAAATAGACGGGTCTCAGTCACCCCTTCCATGGCATCTTTTAACACCAAATTTAAATTGTGCGAAGCACAATGCACATAGTAAGCATGTGGAGCAACATCTTGAATCTTCTTTTGCAAGCCGGAGTACTTCCCGCTCATCACTGCAGCGCCGTCATATCCTTGTCCGCGGCAGTTTTTTATATCAAGCCCTTTTTCCTGAATGGAATTAGTTATTAGTTTGTGCAATCCGATCGCAGATGAATCTTCGACTTCGGTAAATGAGGTAAATGCTTCAATAACTTGCAATTCGCGTGGCGTTCCATCATCATGGTAAGCGATCTTGACGTAACGAAATACTTCACTTAATTGGTCTTTTTTGCTGACATCCTGCGTGGTATCAAGAATGATGGCAAAAAACGGAGCGCTTTGGAGTTCGATTTTAATATCCTGGAGGACTTGTCCAGCCAATAATGAGATTAGTTCGTTTTGTATCGACGGACTTAGATATTTTGGAGAACCTTTAGGAAGTTGTAAAAGTTTGTCTAATACACTGTCATATTTGGCGATGAGCTGAATGATAGAGAGAAAGTTGCCCTTGTTTTCGTTCGACACTTCTTCAGTGGACCCACGAAAGGGTAAATTACACATTGCCAGCATCAAAGTAACATTTAATAATCTTTCCAAAACCTTTTGCCAAAAATTTGTTTTTTCTAGTAAGGACACGTGCAATGTTTCTTCGATTGTCTTGTTGTTTCGCCATTGCTCGTATACGACACATGCCTCCGCATGACTTGCGGAGGTTTCGTGACTTCGAATCCGCTGCGATAAATGACCCCAGTCATTCAAACCCGTTGTGCCCCATGGGTTTTGGTGAGAAAAAGAAGTCCCTGGACGGCTTGGAGGGGCATTTTTACACGAAAATAACCAACAGGGCTGACAATAAACACGGTCGATGCTTCGTGAATAACACAACCAAAATCTCCGTAATGTTACACCGGATTGCGTTATAAAGCTGTAGTAAGAATTAGAAAATGAACGACCGGTTTGGGGTGGATCTTTTGGGAAAGGTCCTTCAGGTTGCGTCGGACCTGCCGCAATTATCGCTCTTTTGATTTCCGGGTTTGTAATAGTGGTGGGAAAGTCACTATCATTAAGACTCACTAAAGCTTCAGGATTACAACTTTTTTGTGGAACAGTTTCTGATTCTGTGCTTTGCGTTGCTGTTGTGCTTACATCTTCGTTAACCGGCTCGGCCTCCGCTGTTGTCGAACTAACCTGCTCGGCCTCTGCTGTTGTCGAACTAACGCAATCGGCCTCCGCTGTTGTCGAACCATCTCTATTACGCGCAGCTTTTTCGGATGTTTCTGATTGAATGCGGCGACTCTGATGTCCTAACCACGAGCTCAAGCTCCGAGAACTTGTGGCAGCCTCAGCTAATTTCTTCTTCTTATCACGCTGTTTTTGTGCGCCACTTTTGTAAGTTCTTTTCATAACTAGAGTTTTCTAATACAGTATTTTATGTTACTCAAAATCTAAAAAGTTTAATGAAATTTAGTCAATAAATTAGTTTCTTGAAACTTCATGAACTTTATTCATTCAGCGTCACTTTGCTGGTCTATACCAAGGACTTTTAAATAGCAGTATCTGGACTGGAAACAATAGAAAAAATCAAAATGAAGTTAAAAACCCAGATTAACGCTAAGAAATAATAATGATATTAATGGTAAACTACTAATATTAACTGCAATATTTTAAGAAAAATTCAGTTAGATTATCAAACAAGCATATTTGACGCAGTTTTTACATTAAACAAACTCTGTGTTAACGTTGCAGCAATGAAAAAAAACACTTTTACGTTATTTTTACGTTATAAGCACTTGAACATTACTTGAAAAAAACATTTTAACTTTTCCTACCTATTCTCTAGTTTTGAATAGTTTTGAATCCTAACTATTCTCTAGTTTTGAATTGAATAGAACACAATAGTTTTGAATAGTAATGCTTCTGTAATATACTTTACGGTTAACTGGAATACTGTACAAATAGAGTAAGTTTTCACTTGATTTCCAACTATTTTTCGTAAAAATACAAGTTTACTTTTAACAGCGTCTTATTTCACTCAGTCATTTGTCTCTGCTGCAACTCTCCATACATTAACCCTTTGAGAGATATAAAAATTTGATTGTAAAATAAAAAGCCAATGATTTAATAATGATGTCACAGATACCTAAAAATTAGAATTATAATGCCTTCACAAAAATGTTTTTGTTACGTTACAATCACAATCATGGTTCACATATGGACCACTGTCCCTTAATGGGTTACATGACTTAACTGCTGCAGCTGCTTTCTACATGGCGATTGTTTGCATTTGCTTTGTTGGTCGAAGGCTGCCACAATCACGCTTTTTTTTTCTCTAGGCCTCATGTTGGTCGGCGATAACTGTGATTTTTGCTTCGTTTCCAGTCCAGATACTACTATTTAGAAGTCCATGTCTATACTCTGCCACCTGTACTAACTCGAAATGAAAACGTACGCGTGTTGCAACTGATTCTTGTGAATCGTTTATTTCGTCACAAAGTATTAATCGCAAACAATACAAAGTACGTATTACAGTAATGGCAAACAATCTAACGTTCCAAGGGGCCCCGTAAGAAGGCAACGAGTCGACTAATGGCATTACGCAAGACGCAATAAACTCAAATGCTGGGCGAAAAAATTACACGTGCAAATTAAATGAAAAAGTAAGTTTTACTTAAATAAAAAAAATAGATGAAAAAATAAGTTTTACTTTTTCAACGTAATATTTTTATTGCAGTAAGGGGCGCCTTGGGGGCCCCTTTACTCCGGGGCCCCGGTGCGCCGCACCGCCTGCACCGGTGGTAGTTACGGCCCTGATATCTTGTAATTATAATAAACGTAATAATAATATAATATTATTATAATATTATATTATAGTAATAAAATATAAAATATTATTAATATAAACACTGTTACCAGGGATATTACTTATTTTAAAATTCATTTGTTCTTCTGGTAAAATCAGAGGCAAGTAGAACTAAAAAACTGCATTGGTTAAGCATTGTTTTAATTGTGAACATAGAATTGATTTTGGTAATTTTGAAATATTGGATTATAACATTGACTATGATAAACGAAAATTTTTAGAATCATTATATATTAATAATACAAAAAATTCAATAAATGATAAAGATCGTAATGTTTTTCCAAAAATATATAGCAATATAAAAAATCTCAACTAATGTGGGTTTTCAACCTGTTAAATTTGTTTCTTTTGCACTAAGTAATTATGAAATCGTTATCTATGTTCGCTTCTCACCTTGTGTTTGTTGGTTTGTGTTTTTAACTTCTTGGTTTTTAAATACGGTGCGCGTTGTGTTCTGCTTTTACCTGATGAAGTCCGCCCGATGTAACGGACGAAACGTCGTTGTGTTCTTCTTTAATAAATATTACGCTTTTTGTATTTGTTGAAGTTTTACTTGCCTCTGATTTACCAGAAGAACAAATGAATTTTAAAATAAATAAAATATTATATTATAATAATAAAATAATAATAATAGACGTAATTATCTATAATAACGTTAATATTAATAAAAGTTAATATCTTGGTGTATATTTAACCAATGCATTAACAGACGATGGTGATATAAATAGACAAATAAGATCTTTATATTGTTTCGCAAATCAATTAAAATCTGCTTTTTCACACTGTTCGTTTGATATTAAAAACCTATTGTTTAAATCGTATTGTACAAATTTTTATGGTTCACATCTGTGGAGTAATTACCTAAAATCAAGTTTTCACAGTATTCGTGTAGCCTACAATGACTAAACTCAATGAAAACTTGATTTTAGGTAAATTACTATAGGATGTTACACAACCTACCAAGATACACAAGCGCGCGTGAATTTCAAGTTATATATCATCTACTTACTTTTGAAGCTCTCTTGAGAAAAACTTTGTAAAATTTTATTAATCGCTGCCTTAACTCCTCTAACTTACTTGTCACCAACATGATGATAACTTATTGACTTTTTGATAGTCAATTTTTTACTTATTATAAACATGCTTTATCGTTTTTAATAATGGTTGTTTTTCTAACGTGTACATTTGTTTTGTCGATAATTTTATATGGACAGTACTGTTTGAAATTAGTTTTTAAATTTTTGAATTTGAATCATTCTGTGCAGTTTTTGTTGTTTTATTTTGTTTTGTTTTTTTGTTGGTGTGTTTTTTTTTCTCTCTTATGGACCGGGAGTCTGAATTAAATAAATAAATAAATAAATAAAAATAAAAAAAAAATAACAACTATTCAATCAATAATTTATTCTCCCTTGTTGATTACAACTTCTTCCAAATATTTAACAAGATCTTCAAAACCTCTTTGATAGAAATCATAGATTTTGACTAAAAACATTCATCCTTTCAGTCTGCATCAGTGTTGAATCAAACTAGGCCCATAGCATTTGAAAGAGATAAAAAGAGGTGAAAATCCGTCTGTGCCAAATGTGGCGAGTACGGCGGGTGTGAAAGAACTTCCCAGCCATGCGTTTGAAATGCTTTTTTTTCTTGAATAGCTTTTTTTGAGTCGTTGAAGATCTGTTGAACATAGAGTTTCGCGTTTATCGTTTGGTTCCTTTCAAGCAACTCGTAATAGATAATCCCCTCTCAGTCCTCCCATACACACAACGTTGTTTCATACACAGATAAAGATCTTGCTTAACACAATAGATTTCAACCAAACGAAAGGAATGTAACTGCCAATCTAGCTGTATAAAACGGGAAGGAAGAAGTGCGGACAATCGCCCTCTAGTTGATTATACTTTTAAAAAAAAATTGTGTACAATTAGATTTTTTGAGCGTTCAAGTTTTATTTAGAAAAAGATATTGGTCATGGTATAAATTGGCCTGATAAATTTTTTCTTGCCCTGAAGGGATTGTTTTATGCCCATATATTTCATTTTAGTGTGTCGTAGGCCTACGCTAAACTCATAAAAAATTTTTTTTGTTTTTCATTGGCTCAAATGAATTTTCAACGTATCCTTATAGCCTAAATACTTTGACTACTTGCAAAAGTGATTTATCGGGCACCTAAGAAGTTAACATAAGTGCTCTGCGTAGTTATATTTGTTAAATTTGGGTTTCTTTGCTGAATTATGATTTGGGCAAACATTGCCTAAAATTTGCACAAAAAATGGTTTATTCCCCCTAAAAAATGTATATGTTTTGATTTAATATGCCCAGAGTTGTGACGAATCCAACAGTAGAAAGGACTCAAATAAATTTGAATCCAACAATTTTTGAGGGAGTCAATTTTGAGCTCTAACCATGACTAGACTTAAGTCCGAGTCCCTTGTTAAGATGCTTAAGTCAAGTCCGAGAGTAACAAAAAGCTCGAGTTCTTTCAAATGATATGTTTAAAAGTTTTTTTAATTAGGGTAATTTTAAAGGTGATAACATTTTTTTGGTCTTCACTTTATTTTTCCTTTTTTATCTTCATTTGATTTTGATCGACATGGTCTCGGTTCAAAACCTACCGCGCCATTCTGTTGTGTCCTTGGGAAAGGCACTTAACAGCACTTTTCCCTGCTTGGTAGCAAGCAGTCTAAGTATTTAGTCATATCTCTATAAAGCTAAAAAACCAAAATAAAATATTAACAGACAGCAATATCTTGGCATCTCCGGAAGCAAATCGGGTTAAATGTTTGCTTTATGTATTAGCGCCTCCGTCGCTTTTCTGCAAGTCAGGAGGATAAATATAGAAATAAAATTTTAAAAAATATTTCAACAACTTTTTACCTTTAAAGTGGAGTGAGGCACCATTGTCGCGCTCTTCCTACCTAGTACTTTTATTTTGCTAACCCGAATAACAATAAGATACTAGAGGAGAACCCCACGTGAATTTTGCAGAAAATCACTAGCCTGTTGAATGAAGCTTCTACGAGTATTGAACTGGCGGGCCCCAGCGAACTAGATAGACAGACGGGTATTATATTATGAAATAATTATATTAGAAAAACGAAGACGTAACGATTGAATGAAAATAAAAACATGCGCCAAAATTATATGTAAGATGCTACGATTTACAAATAGATTAAATACTTCACAAATTGCCTAACAGAATTTACAGAGCCGCAAGAGAATATTATGAATTTTATAAATTTTCCCGCCAAAGCTTAATGCCAACTTGCAGTCATGACAGATACAATTGACACACTAAATTATACACAAAATACGTTCGTCATAACACTAACATCTAGAATCTAAATCTGCATCTGAATCTGAATGAATCTGAATCTCGCTGCTGCCCTATATAGATATAAATCTTTTTAGCGACCACGTGCGAAGGAACACTCTGTACTCATTCTTTCTCAACAATGGGAACAGAGTCACTTCACGAGCTTTAATCTATAATCAAAACAGCCGACCAGGGCAACAGCCGACCAGGGCAACAGCGACAATGGAAGGACACTGGCAGTTAGTCACAGATACAAGTTACATAACCGCGTCAACGTTAATGCGATAAAACAACAACAATCGCTCGGTTCTCGACAGCAGCGCTTTTTAAACCGGCTCCTGGCGATGCCCAATTAAGAAATTGGCGAATTTTCTATTTAAACTATTAATTTAGAAGGGCGCAATGATTCTATTTGATAACAGTAGCGTGACAACCATAAATAACAAAACTTGGGCTGTAATAATTTTCTGAGTAAGAGTCATCGAAAAAAAGTTGGCGTTTTTTTTTAGTCGTGTTATTTCATAGCTGTTCGAGCCGGGGACATCGGGCAATTTCTCCCAAGACCCAAAAAAATTTGGCAGAAATTATTAGGGAAGGAAAAAGTCACTTAACTTAAAACGTTTCGGTTCTGTGAGCAAAATCAACTAAGATTTAATGTGAGGAACGTTTTTTCATACGCTAATTTGGGCAAAATCAATCGTGAAATGCAGGGCCGTAATCGTCAGGTGGGGCCCCGGTGCAAACATCTATTCCGGGGCTCCCAATTTTTTCTGCACTTATTATTTGATTGAGCTACTTTTTTCAATACAGAAATCATTGACGACTCCGCGTTATAAAAAGATTTTTTAATTGAAATAATGAGTCAAAAAAGCATAGCCTACTTGAGTGGGGTAGCGTACCGATTAGGGGAAGTTGGGGCAAAACGGACACCTTTATTTAAAATTACTTCAGATACGTCATTTTTCATGATATTTCAAATAAATTTTTTTTTTCAAAGATTGTTATAATGTCTATCTATTTCAATCGTTTTTGATCCAATTTAATATTTTGTACAATAATTATTAGAAAAAAAATTTTTGTTTCACTGTCACTCAAAATTCAAACTTTCTTTCAACAAGTCAAAAAATCGACTGACTTTCAGCTTGTCGTAATGACAACTCTGGATTTCTTTTTAAAAAAAGCTCTAGCCAGTCATTACCAGCAGATTTCTTTTGCTTATTAAAAGGTGCCTTTATGTTGTTGGCTATGGCATAATCACATGCAATAGAACAAAGGGCTTTTCGTGATAGGCCAAAAAAGCTCAGTTGCATATCTTTAAGATATTCAACCAATTTCTTTTCAACATCTGGGTTGAATGTTATTTGAAATCTTCCTAGTTTGTTTTTACCAGGAGATGAAACATTATTTTTTAAATGTCATTTAAGTGTTGTGCGAGGTATCCCATAATGCATAGAAGCAGCTTTGACAGACATCTTCCTGTTTTTTATATCAAGCAAAGATTTTTTGATCGATTCTTCAGACCAAGATGATCGATTAGTCTTTCGTTTGTAATGCCGAACCATTGCTACTGACAAAATTGTAGTTCTAAGCTTATTAATACAAAATTAATCAGGATAAACATCAAAATTATCTATTGACCAGAGTTTAATTTAAAAAATGGTTAAAATAAACAGTGATCGATGGAAGTCATATTAATAAATAAACTATCAATATTCATTGTAATTATTATATTAATAAAATTTGGTTAAAATTAATTGTTTTTAATTGTCTTAACTAACACAGATGATTTTTCCATGCTTTGGTTCATTATATGCCTATGACTATTTATCAGTAAGGTTGCAAAGACACATAGATGAGATTTAAAACCATATACAAAAAATGATAAGATATTAGAAGATATTGATGTTCAAAATTTGACCTATAGCTATTCAGGCAATTATTTGTACAAGAATCTAATGACAATAATTTTAAGATTAGTTTGGAGTTAAAGACCGACAATTACACAGAACAAACACTTCATTAAAATATTTAAACTGCAGCCTTAAAATAAAAATGCTTTATCAAGGAATTCTCATTTTAATAGGCTATTGCTTTAATTAACTAACTTAATTATATACATTTTACATCTAGGCCTAACTTTGCACTAATCATTAACCCATTAATGGCCGTCGGCAACTTTAGTTGCCAGTAAGGTGTCCTTAGAAAAT
Source organism: Diplosoma virens (assembly GCA_963680785.1). NCBI lineage: Eukaryota > Metazoa > Chordata > Ascidiacea > Aplousobranchia > Didemnidae > Diplosoma > Diplosoma virens. The sequence goes on along the minus strand of OY796887.1, from coordinate 40,846,054 downwards.
GTTTCATTAGGCTACTTAGCTTATACACGCAATTTTTTTATATAATGGTATCAACCGAAAGTTCATTCCCTGTTGTAAACTCTAAAAAAATTAAATGTATAAAAAATTTATTTGGAAGCACTGAATGGTTTGACTGAAAAGTGATTACAGTAAAAAATGGCAAAAACTGTCTTTTTGTCTTAAGTAGGTTATAAAAAAGCTGTGGAAAATAGGAAAAGCTTTGTATAAAGTTAGAAAACTAAATATATAGTAAATCATAAATACCTTCTTGTCTAGTTTAACTTATTTGTTGATGCTAGTTAATACTTTACTTAGAATAATGAGGTGAAATAAAGTGATGGCAACTTAAGTTGCAAGTGGCCAAATATGGAGTCAAAAATCAAACGTTTTTTATTATGTTTTCAAAAGTTAGGCTACATATATTGCCCTGATTCACTTAATTAAAATTCTCTATTTAGACTTGTAGAACTAAAGGTTATACGTTTGGTTGCAGCCATCAGCTTATTGCATTTCTATTCTAATCTGCAGACTTAGGTTAATAAAATGACTGAAAAACCTTGTTGTTCGAAAAGTGTTTCTGCATCTGCTGAAAATTCCAATGAAAGGTGAGTGCTAATACAATAGTTAAAGTCGTATAAAATAATAGTTTTTAACTAATTAGCTTACTAGCACCAGAACCTAACAATTGTAGGCTTCCTTGTAATTTATAGACTATCAAGTATATTCTGTCAGGGGCTCATAAAATGAAAGCCGTGTGCTGACCTATTATTCGCTGACAACAAATTCAAACGTTAATTAGTAAACTTTATAATTTTGTTGAAGTAAAGGTAAGGGCAAACATTACGAAATTAGAGTTAGGGTAAGGGTTAGGGGCCGGGAAATAATAAAAAAACACTAATATGATCTTCTTGTGGCTTTCTCTTTACAAACTCCAACATTGTTTGCTGGAACAAAAAGGCTCTTTTTATTTAACTTTTCAAATGGTAGGTAGTCTTACTTTAGATCATTCTATTGTTTAGATACTCATTGAATGATGTTCTGGACATATTGATGGATCCTGATTGTGACCTATGGTCAAAGACAGACTCAGATGATGACGAAATGACTCTTGCCATAATCTCCCCTCTCGAAAAAGCATGCGTCGACTCTGACCGAGACAGTGATGCGTCAGATGATTTGAATGAGGGTCTTACTCATTATTTGCCAAGGAGGTTGTTGAACTCAATTTGCTCTACAAACATTTTAAGTTACTATTTAAAGTTATTACATCAAAGTGAGCAAGAAAGCCAACACGAAGCTCCCCCAACAAAAAAATTTAAAAAAAAGAGAAAAAAATAATTAGAAGATGGAAGAAAAATTTTTCTTTAAATAATCCTAATGTTGTACTTTCTAATTCTGTTCCTGCTATATCGGAGCAAACTAAAGAGAATTTGAAAAACCCGCTAGACACTTTCAATGCAATGATTTCTTGTGATATAATAACTCACATTACTCATTAAACTAACCTCTATGCTTCCCAGAAAGGAAAAAATTTAAATTGCGATGAGAGTGAAGTTATCACTGTCATAGCAATCATTTTACTCTCTGGGTATTGCAAAGTGCCTTGTCGCGACCTATATTGGTCTGGTTCCCCTGACACCCACAATGAAGCAGTTTCCAATGCAATGAGCCGAAATTGCTTTAGAGAAATATTTTCGTGTTTGCATTTGGCGAACAATGCTGAAATAAACGAGGATAGATATTACAAGGTGCGTCCTATATTTGACATGCTAAATAATAATTTAAAAAAATATCTTTCAGCAAATGACCACAGTGTGGACAAAAGCATGATTCCTTACTATGGGAAGCATGGGACCAAACAATTCATCCGAGGCAAACCAATTCGATTTGGTTTCAAGTTATGGTGCCTTACCTCGACTGAGGGTTACTTGTTTCATGCAGAACCCTATTGTGGATCTGACACTAAGCTGAAAGACATTGGTCTTGGTCAGGGTGCTGATGTAGTGCTAGGTCTAATTGAAAAATGTAATTTATCAAGTGGTTGCACCCTAACTTTCGACAATCTTTTCACTTCCCTTCCCCTACTTGATGAGCTGTCGAAACGTGGCATAGGTGGCCTCGGAACTTTACGACAAAACCGTTTGGAAAATACACCAGTTCCAACGAAGCAGTTAATGAAAAAAACAATACGAGGCTCATACCAGGGTGCTACAGACAACCACGGAAACACAGTGGTTGTTTGGCATGATACAGCTGTTGTAAGTTGTGCTTCCAACTATGCTGAAGCTCTACCAGAGACCTTCGTCAAACGATGGTCGAAAACAAAAAAAAAAGAAAACTGATATTGCAATTCCAAACACTCATTTGTTGTACAATCAGCAAATGGGAGGAGTAGATTTATTTAATCAATTTGTTGCAACATACAGAGCTCGAATCCGCTCAAAAAGGTGGTGGTGGCCTTTTTTTTCATGGAGTTTGAATGCAGCCGCAGTCATTGCATGGCTACTGCATAAAAAGATTGAAGGCAAAAATGTTCCTATGCTGGCTTTTATGAGAGAAATTGTTCTCACAATGCTTTCTTCATCTGGACGAAAGAAAATTTCCAAGTTGCAATACCCCCGAAGCGTTTTGGAAAATATGCGTGTCGACAGCATTAACCACATTATCATCAAAGGAAAATCAAAATATACACGTTGCAAAGTCTGCAAGCGTCGATCAGTATTTGAATGCCATTAGTGCCATGTCACACTCCACCCTGCTTCTTGCTTTAAACGCTACCACGAAAGTAGTTTTTCTACTAAATGATTTAGTCAATCAGCCAAGATAGTTCTAGTTCAACAAACTTCTTTTGTTTTTGAATGAACGTCTGTTTTATAAGTTTATGCGTTATTTAAATTTGATTGAGTTTTTTCGCTTTTTTTCAATGTTTATAAAACTAAAAAATTGACTAAATTGTTGTCATTCGGTGTACACCTTTTTTCTGGGGAATGTGTTTGAACCCTTAAATTACAGCTAAAGCAAAGCCTTACATAGATAATTAAACAGATTTGTATTAAGAAATTAAAATCTTAATATTTCCTGAGTTAAACGTCAAAACAAATTGCTACAATTTAAAAAATCAATAAAATTCATAAATTTTGACTCTGTTGACAGCCACTGGCAACTTAAGTTGCCATTAAATAACTAAAAAACTACAAGAGAAAAAAATTTTTTTTTTCTTTTTATGTCTTACATAACATATTTTAGCAACATATTAAAAGGATTCAGAAAAAAAAATTTTTTTGGCCTCAGCGTTTAATGGGTTAAATACCATCACCAAAGATAGTAAACTTACGTTGTGCATGTAATAGCAAAGGTACAGCGACCATGCACAACTTACGTTGTGCATGTAATAACGTACTTCGTTTAGTCGCTGCTTCCTTATTCACAATCTTTATTTCTACATGCACTATGATTAATTTCAAGTTGATTGTGAGTAAAAATGAAATAAAAAAAAAAAAAAAAAAAAAACTTATGGTGTCCCTTTTGCCCCAAGCAGTACAAAACCGTTTTGCCCCAGCAGAGTAGGTTTTGAAAATTGACTATAATTTTTAAATCAAAGTGAGATTAACCACAAACTTTTAATAAAAGATTCTAGGTTGATGTACGATATAATATTTCATGAAACAAGCTTAACAAAAGCAAAAACAAATTTTGTGCACCGTATCCAAGCTTTGCCAACTTTTTTCCAATTTTGAGCAATACAACAATTCAGGTGATAACAATTATAATCCAAAAGTAATATTGCCACTTATTTTTTCAGTTTAGTTAAATACATACTTCTACCTGTTAATTCAAAATTTTTTTATTTTATCGATTCGGAAAGGATAGAAAACGTTGGTGTTCGTTTTGCCCCACATGTCCGTTTTACCCCAACTTCCCCTATGTCATGACTACATCACAATTAAAATGAATACGTCACAACAGTTACCTGTGGTAACCTCTGAGACTGGTCATGCACTTAGGGTTATCAACTTTCTGTTTCGCCATTCCAGGACACCTTAATAAAGGGGCGTCGAACCTTTTTAAGCCGAGGGCGATTTTGGCTCATCAAAAATATTGGCGGGCCAAACAAATGAAACACCTCGATTTTTCTCCCAAAATTGTAGTGATCTCTAAAAAAAAAAGGTCATCACTTGAAATCAGTCTCGGATTTCATTATTTTTCTTTTGAAAACTAGTGATGTCGGAGAAAACAAGAGAAAAAGGAGTTTTTACATAAAATCTGTCCTTGATTTCCTGCGGAATTTTTGCCAAAATAGGCAGGACAGAACCCAAAAAGTTGCCCCAAAACAATCCAAAGAGCTGTCAGTAAATTCCGGGACAAAAGTGATCCACCCCGGGACAAGGGATGCCAGACGTCAATTTCGGGACTGTCCCGGGCATTCCGGGACGGTTGGTAGCCCTACATGCACTTGGTATGCCAAAGCTGGTCATTCCATTGGGTATTTTATGAGTAGTTAATGGGTAGGACATGCAATATTTTATTAGTGGGGTAGGAAAAAAATGTGTGGTATTCTAAAACACCGACCAATTTTTGTCCGAAAATCACAGTATTCTCTAAAAAAAGGTCTTCACTTGAAATCAGACTCAGATTTTACACTTTTGTCCCAAAATTGTAGTGTTCTCTAAAAAGAAAAAAAGGTCTTCGCCTCGGATCGGATCAGCCTCACATTTCTCTAATTTCGTTCCAAAACAGTGGTGTTCTTTATTCAGTTGAAAAATAAAGGTCATCGCACAAAAGTTCGTTGGTCATGCGTGCCGTGTCTGGGTCCTGACCGCACGCCACTGCGTCACAATCAAAACTTTAAATATATTAAGAAATACTTCAAATAAATTAGATGGTTAAATATAAATCAAAATTATTTATGAAGTGTGATATTTAATAATAATAAATTTACTTGAGCTTTTAACGGAAATATTTTACAATAAAATGTAACAATGCGGGCCCCCTCGTGCTGGGACTCCGGTGCATTGCACCGGCTGCACCGGCAATATTTACGGCTTTGGTGAAATGATACAAACTCACAAACTCATGATTTGGTTAATCGCCGAAAAATTTTGGAAAAATTGTGTTGTGCCCCTCCCAAAATTTTTGGTCTAGTGCGGCTATGGTTATTTTCATTTCATACTTGATTCAAGTCCAAATCATTAGTTAATTTGAGAACTCTAGTTAAATCCAAGTATTTTGTTGTGGCACTCGAGTTGAGTCCTAGAAAAACTTCTAAGATTTTTTTAATTAGGCTCGAGTCCTTCAAGAAATGCATCGAATCCTTAAAACGTTGGGTATCATGCCTGCAGGTCTTTAATTCTAGTAGCAGTGAGCTATTGTGGTTCCCATTAATCTTTTCTGCTTTATTGTCAGGTTATTTTGTCTGCCATCTTTAAATTCAAGATCAAGGTCGAAATCTTGCTTGGCCAATAGCTGATTTTCACTTGGTCAAAAAAGCCTTTTTATTCTCCAATTCCAATTTTAAAACCAAAAAACGATGAAGCATCGTTTTGTGGACAGTAATGTAACTTTTATTTTTTTGTGCGAGCAGCTGTTTGAAGAACACAGGTTTTTTTGGCTAAGCATATACGGTACATGTAGAAGAGATTAAGTAAAGTGTTTGTATTCAACATGCAATTTTGTTACAGTAGAGGGGTAAAAATTAAGTTGAGAAAGAGAGAGAAAGGGGAAGCCGTTGAATAAAATAAATAACTGAAAACCACTAGCTCGTGTTTATTCATTAAAATTGTGTGAGTAATCATACCAACTTTTGATAAAGTATCTTGACTATAATGTAAGAATATAATAACGTATATAATACAAGAGAGCCGTTTGCTAAACTATTAAATTTTTAGGTTCAATGGGATGTAAGCTATCTGGTCATTATACTTATAAACAGAAAAAAACTTCTTGTGATTCTAATTCTACAGAGAAAAAAGCTGTTGATATAAATGTAAACAATGAGTTGAAACAAAATTTTGATACTTCAACTGTAAAGTTTTCAGGTAATTTTAAGATGTTTTTAAAAATATTTTAACTAGTGGTAAAATTTAGAACAAACTTTGCTTAAAGTAATAGACTAAGAATTAACTATTGGTAAAGAATAAATGATTTTTGTTTTATCACAATTTCTATCTTTTTTTTTTTTGTTATTGATTTTATTTTTAATTTGTGTAAATTAAAAAATTCAATTGTAAAAGTTTTTTTATTGTACATGTAATATATTGATTACAAGTAATTAAGTGTTAACAGTACTATCAATTTTCCAAATCAATGTAAATAACTGCTTTTTGCCTGTAAAATAAACATAAAATTGTTGTTTATAAAAAAGTGTGAAAACTGGTCTTGTTCACTCTTTGCCTTTACTAACTTTACAGGATTTGGAGATTTCCCAAAATTTAAAAATTTATCAAGTAAGCTTGGCAAAGTAAGTGAACAAGACCCAAAAAACAATTTCAAAAACTATCTTACATACTATATTTGTTTAAAAGCCACCATCAATGAGAAACTGTACAAAATGATAAAATAAAAAAAGTAAAAAGCCACACTGAATGATAATAAAATGTATGGTACTATACGACTGTAATAGAAATCATTTGAAAATATGAACTTAGATAATATTTTCATTGCAGTATTGTGTTAAAAAATCACAAGCAAAGACTGTTTACACATTTTATTTTTTATACTGGTAGTATCGCAACTATTCTATGTCAATTTAGTCACTATCCATAATGTTGTAAATCTTGTTTATTTGTTATCTAATTTTTTGTTTTGTTTTGGAATTGGCTAACTCACATAGAGTTTTCAGCCCCCTGGCCATTTATTGATCCCTATTCAACCCCTTGGATGTTTCAATCAACCACTTTGAGAACTATTTTTGTAAAGGTATACTTGTGTTTATGTAAGTTGTTTGAGTATCAAGAAGCTTGAAATAAAATAAAAAGCTTAAAATCTCTACAGGCCGTATTTGTTAGCTGTGGTAGGTAAGCCCAAAGACCTCTATGAAGTAAAACTTTCTAGCTCAGTTACACTGTTAAACATCTGATTTGAAATTTAATGCTATCTTCTATGCTGCTTTGGGCATTACACAGTAAAAAAATTTCTAAAGTTGTTTTTAAACACTTTTTAAGTTTAGGGCACTGATGGATAAATCAATCATTTTCAGTAATCAATCAATTGTAAAACTTTTGAATAACACTACTGTCAAACAAGGTATTTTTAAAACTTAAAACCAAAGTTTGGTCAAACAATAGTTCGTGCTTTGATGCATATGCAAAACAACTTAACTTAGTAATTAAAATGTATGCATGGTATTTCATAGAGTGTTGATTGGTTATATGTTTGATAACCAAATCGAACATTACTCATTGTAGTCATAAAAAACATGCACTTGGTGTTTATTTCCAAATTGGCCCAAACAGTTTACCTGTTGAAGTGGGTAATTCTGGTTTCATGTTCCAAAATATAATAAAAAAGAATTGTGAGAGTGAAGCAAGACTGTTTGGTGAGAGACAATTCGACGGGACAAATTCGGCGGCGAACCAATTGGGCGAAAAATTAAATATTTTCGATTAACAAAAAGTTTTTTTATGTGACTCACCCAATGTTATGCTACAATTTATTTTTAATATGCAAAACTTGTTTTTACCAACCGTTTTTCAGGTGATAAGTAAAAATTTGCATTTAAAAATTTTCAAATGCGTTAGGGCTCGTTTCCACTACAAGCGTGGAATGAAGCATCTTTTGTTTATTTATTGATCTTTCCGCGCTTAAAATGTAATCGAGCGCTAAGCGAAGCAAAAAAAATTAACCGAAGAAACAAAGAACACTTCATTCCCGTAGTAGTGAAAACGAGCGTTAAAGCTTAGGTATGTTCCCAGCCGCATATTAATCTATTGCAATTTACAATGGCTTAATTTCGAATATTTAAATTAAAAAAAGATATTACTTTGTTAAATTTTTGAACCAAGGCCATTTAACATATCATGTGTTTTTGATCTTTTACCAAAAAGTACAACGATATGCTATAAAGAGGACAGGTTTAAAGTTTTGCCAGCGTAGGAAACTTATGACATCACAATAACCATTATACAGTATATAAATATTTTTCTACAAATCTATTCTGGTCGGCGCACGGTGCATCAGAAAAGTACTCAATGACGGTTAAAGGCTCGTTTTCAATACGAGCGTGGAACGAAATATTCTTCGTTTCTTTTATTAATTTTTGCTTAGTGCTTAAGTAAGAAAAAAGTTAAAAAATTAATCAAACAAAGAATGCTCCATTCCACGCTTGCAGTGGAAACGAACCCTAAGTCAGAGCAGTTATTACATTAAACCAGTGTTTTTCAACCGCTGTGCCAAAGTGTGCCGCGAGACCGTGTCAGGTGTTCCGCAGAAAATTGTCAAGTTTCATCTAGGCATATGGCTAAGTTTTTTTTCCATAATAATTTTTATATAAATGATATTAAGAAAATACATGAATTAATTTCATTATACATAGTCATATTATAGGCCTTGGCTATTGTATAGTAGGTAATTGTTACTTCATTAATAATAATTTGTATTTGCCAAAAATGTCATTAATAATAATTTCTTTAAATGATTTCTTTATAAATTGCTACCTATTCCAGTTGAAGTTAATGTTAGGGACAGTGGTACATAAGTGTACCGTGATTGTGATTGTACCACTTTTGTGAACGCATTTTAATTATATTATAGTTTTTAAATGTATACGACATTATTATAAAACCTTATAAATATATATGTCATTCTATTTTGCAATCCAAGTCTTGAATATTCATTTAACAGATTTTATAAAGGGACCTATAAATTTCAATGTAACCCTAAGTCTAACAATTTAAGGCAGAACTGCGTCAAGACAAGTAGTACGGTAGTAAAAGTAATGGATAAATTTTTAAATAAAAGTCGAGAAGCCGAACTTGAACCTAACCAAAATAATACTTTCACAGAAGAAATTCCTAGTACGAGCAGTGGTCAAAAAAAAGCAAAATCAATGATGTGGAGAAATACAACAAAAGTTATCTATCATTCCGATTTGCTTTCACTGCGGATGCCACAAAACCTACTCTGTTGTGCGTAGTATGTGCCGAAAAGCATGCAGCAGTGCTATGATCTCAAGCAAACTTAAACACCAGCAGACACCAGCAGCTGGAAAACAAGCCGGCAGACTATTTTCTTCGTTTAATCAAACACATAGAGAAACAGGCCAGCTTTATGAACAAAGCCGTAAAAATAAATGAGAAAGCTCTCAAAGCTAGCTTTCAAGTAGCTGAACTTGTAGCCAAATCAAAAAAAAACGCACATATAGCAGAGACATTAATATAACCTACCTGCAAAGCCATTGCAAAAGAAATCCTCGGCCCTGACGCGGGTCAAGAAGTAACTAAAGTCCCTCTCTCTGACAACATAATTAGCAGACGTATTAATGACATGTCTGTAGATATCGAAACTATTGCGTTGGAAAAAATTCGCATTGGCAAACATTTTTCTCTGCAATTGGATGAGTATACAGATTTAAGTAAAATTGCTCAACTATTGGCCAACGTGCGTTTTGTGGATGGAGGATGGATAACTTCTTATTTTGCAAAACACTAGTAAAAACAACAGGAGAAAAATTTTTTTGTTTTACAATGGAATATCTTGAAAATGGAAATCTGCAAGGGGAAAACTGTATAAGTATCTGTACTGACGGGGCCGCAGCTATGGTCGGACGAAATAAAGGTTTTGTCAGTAGAGTAAAGGAAAGAAATCAAAATGTTATCTCTAAAACACTATTTTTTGCACCGCAGGGTATTTGTTTCCAAAACTTTACGACCAGATTTAATTCCTGTCTTAAATGATGTGGTGAGTATGGTAAACTTTGTAAAGATTAGACCTGTAAAAAGTTGCTTTTTTGCTTTGTTGTGTGAGAAAATGGGATCGGAGCATGCAACATTACTGCTCCATACAGACGTGAGCTGGTTGTCGCGGGGCAAAGTGCTGGCCCGTGTGTATGAGTTGCGGGAAGTACATAAAGAATTTTTAACTAACGAAAGGTCAGATTACGCACAGCTGCTTGCAAGTGATCAATGGTGTGCAAAGTTGCCATATCTGGTGGATATATTTTACCATCTGAATAAATTAAATACACGAATGCAAGGCCGAAATAAAAATCTGCTTACAAGTACCGATAAAATTAACGGATTTCGTTCAGAGCTGCACCTCTGGCAACAGCATGTGGAAATTGGCAATCTTGAAATGTTTCCACTCACCCAAAAGCAGCAAAATGCCAATAATGCTGCCCTTTGTGAGATAATAAGCAAACACTTGAAAACTCCAAGACAACTATCGTTTTATTTTTCGTCAGCTTGCACGGAACCTTTTGACTAGGTGAGGGACCCATGCAATTCATCTGCAGTTGCTGGACTTGACATGACGTTGCAAGAGGAAATAACTAAACTTAGGTAAAATCGTAGTTTGAAGCTACGTTTCGCAGAAGTAACTTTGGACAGTTTCTGGATAACTGCTGCGAAGGAATTCCTGTTCTGCAAACAAAGCTGTTTCAATGTTGCTCCCGTTTTCAACAACATATTTGTGTGAGCTTAGCTTCTCAAACCTGACTGCTATTAAAACAACGAACAGAGAAAGATCGACAGCTATCAAACAAGAGCTCCGCATGTGCCTTTCTTCTATTACTATCAGAATATCCAATTTGTGTTTATCCAAGCAAGCCCAATGTTCACACTAATTGAATTATGTTGAAATATAAATTCAAAATTAACTTTTTATTATGTAACTTGTTATTTTTAACTTTACGTTAGTAGTATGCCGTGACATTTTTCTAAAGTAAAAAATATACCGCAACTGAAAAAAGGTTGAAAAACACCATTAAACTATCAAACCATGAAAATTATTTAAACTATTTTTTATTAGCTCTAAAAGTTCGTTTCGTTTATTAGGCTGGTCAGAAGGCAATCAAAAAAAAAATAAATACAAAAAGGAAAGCTTAACAAAGCAACAAAAAGTCTGCTAAACACGGCAGTAATCAAATAGTTAAACCGGTTAAAAATCATTTTAAATTAAATTTTTATTTGTGAAGTTTTTTTTTCGTTGCTTACGTTGATGTTACCAAATAACGAAATAATTTATTGGATTAATAGAACGCGTTAAAAATCTTCCAATTTTTTTAATAGCATTGTTAAGGTGCTCTGTTCCAATAAATTTATTCTGTTGAGTTGGGTTAGGTTGGTCACAGACTGTTAAATGGCAATGTTATTTAGAAGTCCATAGTCTAAAAGTGTTTTCTTTAGCGTTATGTCAGATACTGCTTTCCTTTTATCTTTTCCGACTTTTACAATGACATTTCAAAACTCGATTAGCAATAATCCTGATTCTTCGACCGAAAAAAATCATTCAATGAGTTAAGTCAAATACGGTTCTGATTAAATGAAATTTTAGGCATTGGGTTATAACGTGACTTACTGCAGTTCAACAGCAAGAAAAAATTTTTTCGACGTATCAGTTTTCTGTATAGGCTTATTGACAGCGTCATTCAATTTCGCATTTCCTTAATTTTCTGTGGGATTTTTTTATGTTGTAAAGTTTGCTTGCGTAGTATTATTACCCTTTTGACATTCACTCGATTTACTGTTTTATGTTCAGGAATAGTTTATTTCGTTTCTGCACAGTTTGAAAGTGTTAAGGTGGGACCAATGGCATGTAAAAGGGAAACCGGAGATCTAGGCATTACCTTGAATTTTGCTGCAAGGCATAACGCTCTTTGGCCTCCAAAAAAACATAACGATGGAAAAAACACTTTTTCATTGATTTTTAGTCTTCAAAAATTGAAGTGTTCTTTAAAATTATTATACAGGGTGTCCATAAAGTCCTGTTACAATTTTAAAAAATTATTGCAAAGGCAATCGATGAGATATCTTAAAGCGGTAGGTTTTAATTTAATCAGTGTTTATTTAAAGTTTTTATTCCGATTAAAATTTTGTGTTTCAGATAAAATTTTTATGTGTTTATTGAATGTGTTTAGCAAACCCCCATAAAATAATTAATTCTCAAAAAAAGCACATTTGTATCCTGGTTTATTGATGTGACTATTTTGCTGAAGCTCTCTAATTACATGAGGGTGTTCTGATTCTCAAATTCTCACATTGTGTTTGTTTAATTTCCCTCAAACATGACAAGTCGCCTAGTCACTAAAACAAAATCGTTTGAGGAATGTTTTATCCTCAAAAATTCATTCGTTTAAAGCAAGTCATTTTTGGGGATTTATTAAATACATTCAATAAACAAATAAAAATTTTATCTGAAACACAAATTTTAAAATGAATATAAACTTTAATAATTGCAATGTAATGTAATGGTTTTTTTAATGCCTTTGTAATGATTTTTTTAAATTGTAACAGGACTTTATGGACACCCTGTGTATAATAAAAAGGCCAGCCGGAAATCAGCTATTTTGTGACGCTTTAAGAAATATGATCAAAATCACTTCGGGCATCGATTATATTTTACCATTCGAAAAAATACACACAAGGAGTGATTTAACCCAGGGGCGACTCCGGAACTTAGTCCCTACTCGGGCTTGTGTTTCTTACTGATGCAACAAGTTGCAAATACACTACACAGTTGATTATTACTGTACGCTAAAGATAGTGGCTTAAATTTTTTAATAAATTAAAATATATGGTGGCTAAAATTATAAACTATTAATCATCTGCATAAAATCAGGATAAGTTTGAAACTTAAAAACCTGTCGTATATTGACTGTATTAAAAAGTTAAAAAAGTTAAAATCAATTTCGATCAAAAGATTATCATCAGTTAACAATTCTGTGGAAAATAAAAGACAAAATTTGAATAAAAATGAACCTAATAATTACACTATAGTAAAAAAAATATTTTGAAATTTAACTATTAATCATCTGCTATATCTTACCCAGAAAATAAAGCTCTGTTCAAGCTCCGTGCCTGCGATTACCCAACCACTAATTTGTTGCATCACAAGGAAAGCAATTTCTCAGACTTTAGCCTCCGCTATTTCTTTACACCTCTAGTTGAACATATAAGTTACGCAAAGAAGTAGTGGTTCGACAGTTTACACGCGCTTGTGAATTTCTGTTTTGTCTTTCTCTACCCTAATCTATGGCTATTTCTCTGTGGCCAGAGTTCAACATGAAAGCTAAAGAAAAAGAACGACTGCAACTGCATATTTTTTTGGATCTTACTTCATACGATGTCAGATGTCTTGTAATGAGCCTGAGTTTTGTAGAATCAATGTTGACTTTATAGAATTCAAATTAAAAATGCCAGCTTTTATTTTATGACTCGGGCTGAGCTCCAGTAGCCCGAGTGCCGGAGTCGATACTGATTTAAACTCTTACCAAATAACACATTAATGTGTAAAGAGTATAAAGACTCGTTTAATTCCGACCAATACCAGATAGATACATCGTTATTTACGACCGCATTGCGCTAATTTTCAAAAACCAGAACAATTACTAGTGAAAATTAGCTTATCGAAGAAAAAAGATAAAATGGGTGTATCTGGTTAATTGTCAAAAAAATAACGAAATATTGTTGGTCATGATCGGTGCCCCTCTCCAAGGTGCGCAATGTGCAGTGCCACTAGCCTAATTGTGCTGTAAAATCTCGTTCTTGCGCATTAAAATATACCAATGTTTAAAGTAAAAAAAAGATTTTTTTTTTGGTCTTCACTTTAAGTCACCACCTTTTTTTTTACTGAAGTCCAAACTGACACCTTTTTTTTGTCTCCAACTAAAATATATGTACCAATTATAGTTCATTAGTAGGTTATTTTGTAATTCTGACGTTTTAATAAATAAGAAGACAAAAAAGTTATCGCTCGAACTTACGCAGCTTTTGTTTTTTCATGCTCGCTATAAAAAATATTTGCGTGGTGCACAGTTTTTTTAGGGAACGCTGGTCATGATGCATAAAAATAGGCCTCACGTCCCTTCGCTATTTTCTTATTTCGCAGGCCAGGTATTTATTTAGTTTATATATTGACGAAGCTCAAAGTTAAAATTTTAATATTTATTACGTTTGCTATTTATGTATTTACCTTTACGCTTTATTTATCGCGGGGCTGTTTTTAAGACTTTTTAAGCAATAGGAAGCTTCTGAGTAAACTTGAATAAATTCAATAAACTCTGTAAAACTCGAACAGTTTAATGTTTGATACCGCGGCTATTAAAGCTGATCAGTATGACGTCATGGGAAGTAAGTGAAATTCAAAACACGTTAATTTCGAGTTGTCAATTGAATAGAATTGTAAGTCTTCTTAGCGTGTTAATCGAATATAACAAATTGTTCAAAAAGAGGCAATTTACATTAACTTTTTTAGGCTCATCACAGGGGATATTTTGAGCGAATTTGTTTGTAATTTTTTTTGAGCTTTTTAAACCGAAATAAACAGGAGTTTGTGTGTTTTTAATCCAACTCCATCCAATTTGATATGAATTAATCCTTTCCTATGGCTTCACACTTATTTTTACCAAACAAATTCGCGAATTCCTAAAAGTAATAGAATAAAATCGTTTGACTTAACCCAAGTTTTTAATACTTCTTGCTGGTAGAACTCTGTTTAAATTTATTTTTTATACTTTATTTAATAACTCTGCTTATGAGCAAATCGTATTGCGTACGGGTTTCCATAAGTTCAAGCGGCGCTTGTTTTATCCACTATAAAAAGACTTGGAAAAGTATATTTGCTAATTGGTTGAACCATCTGGTGCGGTTTGGCTGGAAAACGACACGTTTTCTTCTATATTTGTTCGCTTTTCTCTCTTTTTTCCGTTTGTTTATTCTGGAAAACGACATGTTTTCCTCTATATTTGTTCACTTTTCTTCTGTTTTTAGGACCATTTGTTTATGATGTGAACATTTCGTGTCATGAAAAGCAGCTAGACTGGGTTGAGACCTACTTACTTCCTCTTCTTGAAGATAAACTGAAGCTCCGTTGCTTTTTGTACGAACGCGATAGGCCTGCGGGCGCAAGCTTCACTAGCACCGCTAGAGGTAAAGCTATTTGGCATTTTAGTTTGTTTCCAAAAAAAAGTTGTTGATTTTCGACGTGATTTTTTTTTTTTCGAAAGATTGTTTCATTTAATGATTAATGGTAGTTGTTATCAAGAATTCAAGTTTAACGAAATATATTATTTTTACTCACTAAGTTACTGGTCCATTTATCCAGTATTTTTATTTTTTTCGTCTTTTGGACCATGTCTTTTGATAGTGTATAAAACAAGTGTGAACTACCACCCACTGGCCGCATGCGGCCCACCACGACTTTCTGTGCGGCCCGCGCAAGCCTCAAGCAAATAACTTTACTTTCTCTTCGCTTATAATCGAGGTGATCTCTAAAAAAAAGTCATCACTTTCAATCAATGTCCAAAATTTGGGATCACTACGTTTTGGGACGAAAAAGGGATTTTGGACATTTATTTAAAGTGATGACCGTTTTTTTAGAGATCGCTCTAGTGCGGCCCGTAAACAAAATCAACTTGTGAATACGGCCCTCGAGCTAAAAACTTTGCCCACCCCTGACTGGTATAGAAGAAGATTTTATTGTTCAATACGTTTTTCAGAATCAATTTTGCATTCAAGAAAAACAATCGTCTGTTTCAGTCCTGAATATCTTCAGTCGTTTTGGAAGCAATTTGAAGCTGTTATGGCTCATCATATTGATCTTTTTGGGAAGAATAAATCTTTTATCCCTCTTATTCTAAAAGGTTCGATCAGCTTTTCGGTCTAATTTAATAGTGAATATTTTGAGAATAAATATTTGTAACTTGGTAGTAAGTGTTGGAAATTTTGCTTTTTTTATTAATTCTATTAGCTCCCACTTATTTTGGAATTAGCACAGTATTCATTATGATCTACAATAATGTAGGAGAATTTCCTACTAAGCTACATTGCATTCATATACACTTGGAACAATGATGCTAATTAATCGTTGGCTGATGATTGCCGCGACCAACACATAGCCATCCGGTTTTGTTCTTTTTTATTTTGTTGTCCAAATTTAATCTTCTACTCACAGCGTATGTTAAGAGAAATTTCCCCTTGATTATTTTTCTTGCTTGCTTCGTGATGTAAAAGTTTAAAACCTGGGTTTGTTGTTGTTTTGCAACGACATACTTATTGAATTAAACTTCAAAAAAATTATTCGGTTTTTTAAACGTTTTTGAAATCTTGACTTTTTATGAAGTTTTTTTTTTTTGACTGGTTTGAAGATCATCTTTGTCAATACAGTCGTTTTGCTGACAGTTTTGAAAACAAAAATTAGCTCATGTATCAAAAAAGTTTGGGAATCAGTGCTTAGCAGTTTATTCAAAAAGGTTATGCTCAAATTTCGGTTTAAATTCAATACAGAATGCAACCTTCCTGCTAAATACCAAGGACTTTCCATGCTCCGATGGCCAGGAACTATTACGACGAACAAGTCGGAATTAAAACTGAAATTTTTTTGGGATAAGCTTTTTAAGTCTCTTGAAGTCACCGTTCCGTTTGAAAATTTTAAAGTTAGTTGACAGCTACCACAACTACTTTTTTTGGTTTTAAATTTCATTTTCATTTTTAATTGTAAGTTTCACTTATTACGCGATATTCGAATCACACAACATTTGAGTCATTCATTGTTTCCAAGCGTAAGACTACGCATTTACCTATTAATACATTATTTTTTGCGTTTGTCCCATGATGGCATTACATAGTGGAAATTTGAAATACTTTTATGGAGTAAACGGATCTGAGTCGGTGTACTTTACTCTATTTCGTAAGTTGGTTTTTATTAACATTCTTAAGTATTTGATCTCGTTGGCATTTTGATTCGTTTTACTTTGAACCAACCTAATGACGTCATAATAACTCTAGAACCAAATTTTCAAAGTTAAAGCATTGTTGTCTGATGAAAAGTGAGTAAAAATGTTGAACAAATTAAAAAACGCTTTGCTTTGCGACCTCTGCGTTGAAATGGTTGTGCTAATTTTGTGTTACGATTATCAGTTTGGCATTTCGATGCTACAAACAGTTTATTATACAAATCACAAGTAATGCTGGTTTTGTATAAAACATTATGTAGTATGTATTACATATTTTTTAAGCATAAATATATTTTTAAAAACTCTACAATTTTGTGCTTTTCTATTACGCTTTTAAGAATTTTTTTATTTAATTGTTTTTTATTTCTTTCTCTAATTTTGTTCTCAATTAGGAATTTCCATATTTCTCATTACGACACGGCACCACGTGAGATCACAACACATAGCTCTTAGGCAATGGAAACTTTTGTTTGAAACTATTGTCCAACGCATAACTTATGCTCGAATTCAATCCGAAAAAATCCCGTTTCTTGTTTTCCCGCCTTATTACCTAATTTGGTGCCGCAGAATCCTATTTTTGTCTTTTAATTAAACTACAGTAAACAACTTCTTGAAAGGAAGCAATTGTGCTTTTTAATACATCACAAAACATTGAAAATGCTCATTTTATTTATATCTATTGTCATGGCTCCAACTTTATTTTAGCACAAGATTAAGTAACGCTCTTCCGTGGCAAGATTTGACCAAGAAGATGCGTGTTACATAATAATAATCACTTGTTTAAAGCAAACTCAATATTGCTATGATTATTATGTGTTTAATGTTAATATATTGTTTTGTTTTCGTGTTAAGTCCGCCAATTTTTTATGCACGGATTGTTATAAAATAAAGTAAAATATATTTTTGCATCGAAGAATTTTTTTAGCTGTCTTGGTTCTAAGATTACTCCATTAAACGCTGCGCATCTGGTTCAAGTTTATTAGCTGCAAAATTTTCAACTGGCGTTGCTCAAAAAGAAAGTGCATGCTGATTTTATTTCCACTCTACGCAAACTTAATGACATTAAAACTGTTCATGCATCATAAAAAAAGATTCAAAAGCCTTTTTGTAAATATGCTTTCAAATAATTTTGTAACTTAAAATTCTAAAAAAGTACAATTTTAGTTTTATACTTTTTGCATGTTATAGCCATTTTTTGACTTCACGATTTTGGCCTGTTATAGAAATTTTTACGGTGGAATTTCGGTTAAAATATTACTGAAGCTGTCATTTACGTCAGTTCAAAAAAGAATAATTATAATTTTTTTGTCAACAGCGAGATAAGAATCTCAGTTTGTCTTGTAGCCTACTTAGTATTCCACGATTACGAACACTTCTAAAAAGCGTTCTTCTGCGTAGCAATTAATTAGTATACAAACTTCAACATACATTCAGAAAAATAATTTCATGCTTGAGCAGTTACGGCTTTGGTGTAATCTAAATATTTTTAAAACAAACACGCATGATGAGATGCAGTTTCGTCGGATAGTTAAGGATATGTCAGCAGCGTGGTCGAGCCGTGAAGAGCGCCGTTTTAATGTCTCACGCGGTCGATAAAGTTCAAAACCTACTCGCGTCATTCTGAAGAACAACGCTATTCTCTGTTTGACGGTCCGAGCAAGCAGCTTTAAATTTGAGTTGCATCTCTATATGCAAAAAAATTGGCAACAGCAATGTTTTGACATCTCCAGAAGCTAGGCGGATAAATCGCTGGACGATTTCCTCAAGCATAATGCCTCCGATATTTTCCAGTGAAGCAGGAGGATAAATATAGAGATCCAATTTTACATTGTTAAAAATTTTTACCATGTTGATCAACGATTTTTAAACTAAATATTGCGCACCGATGGTAGGAAGCGCTGTATGTCTACAGGCGGAGGTTGGGCACTTGCGCAATTGTGAAAGTTGCGACAGCACAATAACATGCAAGTAGAATTTTTATTTCTGGGAGCACAATGCAAAATGCGCAACGCTTTCGAAAAAATATAAAAGCGTAATGTAATTTTCGAAATTCTATTTATATAATAATTTAAAACAAAAATACATAGAAATTAACTTCAAAGTTTGTCGTAACATTTTGAATCGAGCAATACGAGCAAAAAAATAAAATTACTATCAAAATATAATGTTATCTAAATGAAATTATTGGTACAAAGCAGAACGTGTAAATCCAAAAAGCTAACTATAAGTAATGATAAAATTAATAATCTTCAAACTGTCGCTGAAACGTTTAATCATAATTTTGTAAAGGTAGGCAATTATGGCTGCTTAAAGCAGAAGACGTGAAGTGTATTAAACTGTCATCAAAAACAGGGGTTCCGGGAACGGGGGCAGATTATGCCCCTTAAAATTCATACTACTAAAATATTTCTTTAGTTCTGCTCGACAATCAACTATGTAATCTTAATCACCATTAAATCCAACAATGTTTGTAAAATTACAAAGACAACCGAGAACCATAGCACAGCAATGAAAGTCAAGATAAAAAGTTTTAACGTACGCAATGTGGAGTCATTGATATCTCAACCTAACCTTCTGGCAAAATCCCTATCCTACGTGAATAAGTAAACTGAATTGTATCTTAGCCGAAAATTAACTATTACTAAAAAAATGCTGTTTTACAAATACATGAACTGATGGCAAATAGCCAGATACAACAAGCATACCAAGCGTTCTAGCATACAACGTTGATCAGGCGAATAAACTGTTAAGTTAAGTTCTAAAAGAAGAATAAAACGTTAAGAAAATTTTAAATGCTCACAAAGAGCAAAAGTTAATTATAATAATTACAAAAATTTTGATTTAGAAGCAAATAAATTGTAACGTTAATCTAAATTTAACATGCAACACAAGTTGTTTGACTTAGACCCCTCAATATTACTTACAGCCGACTTTGAAGTTCGAAAATAAAAACACCAAGACCAAACGTGTGCACTCTTGAAAGCCACCATAAATTTAGCATTTATTATTATCATTACAAAGTTAATTGCTACAAATCGCAGCAAAGATCAACCAGATGTAAAACGCCGACTAAGCAGAAGCAGGGAATTGGAACGAAATTCACAGTTATTGCCAGTGATTGCCTTACCAAAAGGGGGGCCCGGTGCAAGAAAAATAGGGGGCCACTTTTTAGTATTTCGAAACAAAGTGATCTCTAAAAAAAAAGTTATCACTTTAAAGGTGTCACCGTCATGGTGCTACTATGAAGAAAAAGCAATATCTTGCTAAGGAACAGTCACTTTTTAACGTTTTTCAGGAAGAACCTGATGCGGCCGCTTTTTTCGGACCGTACTAAAGCCATCACTGGATATTGCTAACAGTTAAGAACAAACGTAAAAGGAAAGTTGCTTTGTTAATGCTTTCATTAAGATTTAGTGCTTCAATTTACTTTGTGTGACGTTTAATGAATTAGAAGATTGTGTAACGTAAGTAACTACCGTATTTTAATTCGTGCTAAGTTTTAATTTTGGTTGCCTTTTATTCAATTTTCAGGTAAAAATCACAAAAAGCCTACAACAGATTGAACAAAAAACTTACGTTAAAAAAAACTAGTAGCACAAGCAGCAAGCAAATCCGGACAAACATAATTAAATATAGCAGTGGCGTGCGATGACTCCTAAGTCTGGTCATGCAATTGGGTAATTTCTGGGTAGTTAATGGGTAGGACATGCAACATTTTCTGGGGATCAGAATAAATTCTGTGTGAGATTCTAAAACATAGACCGATTATTTGTCCCTAAACCATGGTGCTCTCCAAAAAAAAAAAAAAACGGTCATCGCCTAAATATCATTTGCAAATTTTATCCTTTTCGTTCTGAAATTGTAATGTTCTAGAAAAAAAAAAAGGTCAACGCCTGAAATCATTTTAAACTTTTCGTCCCAAAATTGTAGTGTTCCCTAAAAAAAAGGTCATCATTTCCAATTAGTCTCAGATTTTATACTGTTTGTCCCGAAATTTTAGTGTTCTCGAAAACAAAAAAAAAAAGGGTCGTCGCCTGAAATCATTCCCAGATTTTATACTTTTCGTCCCAATATTGTAGTGTTCTCTCAAAAAAAAAGGTCATCTCCTCAAAGCATTGCCGGATTTTGCAATTTTTGTCCTAATTTTGTAGTGATCCCTAAAAAAAGGTCTTCGTCTCGGATCGGCCTCAAATTTCTCTCATTTCATTCCAAATCAGTACCATTTTTTATTAAATTAAAAAATCTACTTCATCGCGCAAAAGTTGGTCATGTAATCCCTAAAAATTTGGTCATGCAACGCATGACTTGCATGTCCTGACCGTACGCCACTTTTAAATAGTTTTTTTGTATATGGCTTGATCATGCCCGCAACATATTCAGCCTGCCATGACAGTGCCTTGATTACTTCATCAAAAAAAGGTTGAATATTTTAACAATGTTTGCATGGAAAAATTGTTAGCGTGTGATATTTCTTCCAAAGAAAATTGCTTTGGTCCTATTGAAACAGATAAGTTCTGGGTTAAGGAAAGCGAATTCACAGCAGTTATTGCAAAAGAACTTGCAGACCTACATGTTCATATCAAATTATTTAACAAAGAAATTACCAACCTTCCGAAAAAAGTAACAAAGATATCAATAGTGTACGAAGTTTTAAACAAAAAGCCTACAAACAAGAAATGTCTTCCGGAAATACATGACTTGCTTCAAATTTACTGTGGTATAGCGTTTCGGCTTCTGCAGAAAGGAGTTTTGGGAGGAATTTTAACATGGCTTAAGAACAGGGGTCGGCAACTTTAATCACTCAAAGAGCCATTTGGACCCAAGCCTTACAGAAAGAAAATACAGCCACAGAATCATTTTGATTAGAATACGATTGCTTTACACGTATTATTTTACTTAAGAGAACAAAAAAACAGAGGAAGATATGAAAATAGTCACTTGATAAAAATAAGAAAGAAAAACAATTTTGCTAAAATCGATGACAAAAGCAAAATAAGATAAAAATAATCTTCCGCATATCAAAAACCACGCAAGTAATAATGAGCCTTTCCTTCGGCTACTTAAAGCGTTGTGCAAAAGTCAAAAATTAAATCATACAAAAAATCTAAAAAAATCTGCTTGAAGAATTTATTATTTTCTCTTCAATGTAAGACTGCATTAATTCGCAGTAATTCAGACGATGCAATAACAGAAATTTATTTGTCCAGTATGTTTGACATGTACATTGCAAATTAAAAGAAACTAAAAAAAAAAAAGAAAAAAAATTACAAGGGACAAAAATAAATTACAGTAAGAAACAAGCAAATATTAAATATTACAATGCAAAAGTTTTTTTTTTTTTTTTCTTTTTCTCAGTAACTTATACTTATTTAATTAATAAGTAAGAGCATATCAAATTCATAACTGAAATGGACAGCGAAAAACCATTTCATAGTCATCAAGTCAAAACTGCCCATTTTAATATTGTAAAATAAAACTAATTTTACATAAACAGCAACAACAAAAATTCAAACAACAACGAAAAAAGAAAAGCACATATAAACACAAAAAAGCTTAAACAAACCCGATACAATACATAAATTGAAATACAATATATAAGTACATGTCTAAAACTCACTGCTATAAGCATAAAGTAAAAAATCTGCTTTTCTATATAAAAACAATAGAGACACTTTACAACAATTTTATAGTAAATTTTAAGGTCGAATAAATAAACTTTTTTCAATAACTCTTTTTAACCTACTTAACAGTTTTCTATTTTTTGGTTAATTTTTACTCTTTCGCACTAATTACATTCAGACATGGACTCCTAAATAATAGAACCTGGACTTGAAACGGAATTGAAAATCGCAGAGCGCGTGGACAAAGGTAGGCCAGTTTTAGAAAGCTAGAAAATTAGTTCGATTTTTTAGAAACTACTTACTGTTAAGTTAGGGAGTATGTTAAGTCATTAAACTTAGAAGTATGGCTTGCAAAATATAAAGAACAATAGATTCCTGATAAATGTGAAAAAAGTGTTGGTGTTACGTCGTTCGCGTAATGTTTGTCACGTAGGTCACCGCTAGCGAGATTCGAGCCGTACGACTTCTGTATTAGCGCTAAATAATCAACGCCGCCTTTAAGTGCGTTCTCGCGCGGCTGTTGGGCATCAAGTAATGCCACGTTGTGTTGGGCAAGTGTTGCTTGCCACTTCATTTTGGAGAGAGGCTTTGTGATCGATGAGAGATCCAATTTAGGATTGTGTACTTTATATCTGAATTCCACTGATAATTATTAGTCCCCTTGGACATTGCTTACTTTGGTAGAGAACTTAGTAATTTGATACTTCTCTTTGCTCGTCCGCCCAACATCGTTGGTGAGTGTGTACATTGTGTTTACGCGTTGAAGTTAATTAATGTAATATTTGTTTAGAAAACCGTTTCCGACAAGCGCCGCAATTATTGTTTTTGTTTTTAAATAAAATAAATCATAAAGTCTGGTGCTGGTCGTGAATCGCGTTTGTGCGGAGCTGGAAGGACGAGGCAATTTTGCGACTCCGTCACAGTTGGAAAAAAATCAGTGTAGGTTTATTAAAAAAAGAATAAACACTAAGCAAAATATGATAAGAATCACAAATATTGTACATATTATTTACAAATGCCAGCAAAATTTATATTCCACTCCTGGTATTGAGGTAAAATTTTTTTATCAGTTAATAATGTAGGCAACAGGTGAAATGGTTTATAAATGTGCTGCAATCAATTGCAAATCTGGATACTTTTCAGAAGAAAAAAAGTTAAATATTATGTATTATTCATTTCCTTTAAAAGATGAGAAACTTTTATGTAATTAGTTAAAAAAACATAGCTAGGAAAAATTTTAAACGCTCAAAATACTCAAAGTTGTGCTCACTCCATTTTAAACCAGATGATTTTATTGAAGTTTCTCATGATTCAAACCAAAGACGCAAAAGAAAAAGAGAAAGTGAGCACTTATGTTATACAAGACTAAAACCTGGTGCTGTTCCTTCAATTTTCCAAAATATTCCTTTGTATTATACAAATAAAGATACACCTTTAAGAAGTGGTAATGCTCTTTCAAAAACTAAGCATGATAATGAATCAGCAATATTGCAAAAACAGTATGAAAATTTTTTGGAGTCTGACAATTTAGAAAATTTTGATGATTTGTTGGAAAAACTTTCATGCACAGTCTTGTCTCCACAATTTGTTTTATATAAATCAGAAACAGGAATTAATTTAATATATTGGTCTATTGAACAACCATTCTTGGTTTTGTTTTCCATAAACATTGATAAAGATCTGCATTTGCAAATGTATCATGAAAAAAAACTCATTCCTCCTTCTTGTTACCATCACATTTTGTCTTCTGAAAAAGTAAAACTATTTTCTCAAGAAGAAAATCTAATAGCTTTTGCAAAAAATTTAGACCAAAACATCACAACATTAAAGGAAACAATTAAAGCAAAATATTAAATCTTATAGAAAATACATTGAATTTTGCAAGGATAACTATCAAAAAAAAACATTGAATTTTATATTAGAGCAATTAAAATTACTTTTTATTACTAAAAAACAACGTTGCTATCAGTAGAAATGTTGGTAATTTTTTACATAATGCATGCAACCAGTTATAAAGCATCTGAAAGGCTATGTCAAGAGCAAATTATTATATTACCTTCAGTAAAAACGTTGAGAAAAATAACAATGAATCTAGACCAAAGAACTGGATTTGATGATTCTGATTATCTTAATATAAGATTTTCAAAGTTAATCTTTTTTGACAGAAATATTCTATTGATGATTCATGAAATATATCTTTTAAAACGTGTTGAATCAAGTGGAGGACAGGTTTTTGGCTTGACTAAAAGTTGTGCTGTAGCTGCCACAGCTTTATGTTTCATGATTTAAGTCTTTATCTAATGGCTATCAAGATATGGTTGGAATTTACCCAATTAAAAATTTAAAGGCTGAAAACCCAAAAAGCTTGTTTTGATAAAGTTATGCTACTTGTTCATGAAATTGGATTTAATGTTGTTGGAATCTGTGTTGACAATGCTTCTGCAAATAAAAAGTTTTTCAAAGATTTTCTTTGTAATGGTGCATGGAAAGCATCCATTCCAAACAGGTATACAGATGAAAAAATATTAATATTTAACCCTACTCGCATAATAAAGAATATATATAATAACTTAGTGAACAGAAGAGTATTTGAAATGCCTAGTATGACTCCCATACTTGATAGTCCACTTACAGCCAGTTTTGAAGATATAGAGAAAGTTTACAATCTTGAATGCCAAAAACCTTTAAGGATTTCCCATTGTCTAACTAAAACAGTTTTAAAACCCAATAGTATAGAAAAAGTTAATGTAAAACTTGCTCTGGCTGTGTTTCATGAGTCTACTGTCACTGGATTAAAGGATATTGGGTTTTATGAAACTGCTTCTGCTATTGATTTGTTTTTGAAGCTATGGAATATTTTAAATGGAGGTGGTCAATGGCATAAATCGAGGTGGTCTTTGGAAACCAACAACCAAGTTATATGAAATTAATTGTCTTTGTTGAAAGGTTTTTGCTGAACTTTGCAATAGTGACTTGAAAAAGTCATTTTTAAGTGCCAAAAATCAGCAAGAAATTTTTAAGAAAATTATAAACATATCTTATTTTAATGATGATGTTGTTTTTCGGTCGCTTCCGGCATTTTGTAGCAACGGGCACAATATTGTAGAAGAGTGTCAATACGTTTTACAATTGCATGCGCAAAATTTTAATTCGCCAATTAACGGAAAAGGAGCATAGAGGTACTAGTGCCAAAATTAGAAAACTTAGTAGTAAATAAACTGTAAATACCCCCATTTAAAATTGTTGATTTTGCAAACATTATTACTAGTTTTAAATGCTTAACGTCTAGCTATGCGTAAAAATAATATTTTTTTTAAGTTGTACGCATTTAAACATTTAATAATGTTACTGTTTTTCATGAACCACTTAAACTCGGTTCTAACATTTTCCGAAATTCATTAATGGTTTGCTCTTTTTAAGTCAAGGCTTGTGTTACTTTGTATCACACCCTGAAGTATATTTTTGTTAAAGCTACTGTTATATAAATCACCTTAAAACGTTTCAAATGAAATGTCAATTGCTGTCCAGTTACTTTTAAAATATTGTTACATAGTTTTTCATTCTTCTGTTTTGCTTTTTTTCATTCTGTAGTACTTGTGTACATATCAAACGTACTTTATGATTAATCTTAGTTACCCACAAACTTTCCACAAGCTTCTCCCAAGACCAAGCTTGTCACAAAGTTTCTGCGTTTGATAACAGTTTTTACTTTACTCTTGTATGCATTTTATTTTTTCATATATATTTTTATGTAATTGCTTATTACATATTTTTGTTATTCTATTTTAGAAGTTGGTGTTATTCTACTGTTTGTTTTTCAATATAGTCTTTTAGTTTGATTGTAGCTTTTTAAATCATACTTACACCAAATTAGAGAAATAGTCGTTAGACCAACGACATACATACCATGATGAGAAACTCTTTTCTCTCAGTTTGTTTCTTTATTAAGAGAACGCCGACAGGAGCGTCGGCACTCGTACGCTTGACTGCATGCTCCTTTGGACGACTGAGTCGTCAAAAAATACATTGATTTATAATGTATATTGAACTACATAAAAGTTTGGTTTGTTTTTGCAAAAGCGTGAACAAAAATTGATCAGATTGTTTAATGATGCAATTGTTGAAAATAACAAACTTTTTAAATTAACACCTGAAGTACGGTAGTGAAAATTAGATGATTTAAACTTTTTTATTTGCCTCAATCTTACGTCATAAACTATATTAAAATAATTTTATATTAAGGATATATATTATATATACACAAAATAAAATTATTTAATAAAAAAAGTTTATTAAGGACGTTTCGGAATTATTACTCATTCCATTATCAACTGCGTAAAATTCTTTATAATTTTACGTGGTCGTGCTTCTTTATAACTTTTCATGGTCGTGATCGTACGTCCTTATATATTGGCTATAGTTTTTATTCTAAAATTTATTCAAAACTTACTCTCTATCATATCTTATAATTTAATTTATAAAGTTTGTTATTTTTCAAAAATAGCTACATCAACAATCTGACCAATTTTTGTTCACGCTTTTGCAAAAACAAAACAAACTTTTATGTAGTTCAATTTAATTTCACTAACTTGGCATAACTATTAATTTATTAAGCTAAAATTTAATGAAAACTTACACTCTATCACGCCTTACAATTTATAGCAGTGCTTTTCAACCTTTTTTTGTGGCGACCCAAATGTTAAGCGAAAATCGAGAGTAAAGTTTTGGCGACTCAATATTCTTTTTAGACGTTATTGCAAGCATAATAAGGGAACTAAATTTATGACCTCTGAGACTGGTCATGCAATTGACATGCAATACTTTGTGGGTAAGACAAAAAATTGTGTGGGGTTCTAAGACGTAGACCAATTTTTGTCCCCAAATTAAGATGTTTTCTAAAAAAAGATCTTTCTTTGAATTCAGTCTCGGATTTCTGATTTTTCGTCCCAAAATCATAGTGTTCTCCAAAAAAAAGTCGTCACTTGAATAGTCTCGGATTTCTCATTTTTTTGTCCCAAATTTTCGTTTTTTATAAAGTAAAAATTTTGGTCCCTAGGGCGCGACCCAAAAGTAGGTCCAAATTGATACAAAAGAACGAAAATGGTTTAATTGTTACACAACTAGCCTACACTTTTCGGAGACCCAATCAAACTAAACGGTGATCCAGGGGTTGAGAAACATTGTGTTATAGGGAGAGATTTTTTTTTAAGAGAATATTTTTGTTTTGGGATGAAAATCAAATAATCCGAGACTAATTAAAAGTTCTTCGGATGAAAACCAAGAAATCGGAAACTAATACGAAGTAAAGACTTTTTTCTTTTAGAGAACACTAGTTTTTAGGGACGAAGTTTTTTCTATTAACTAGTGTCCTGGTTTGCCGCTCCCAGAATAAAAAATTCGGGGGCGAAACAATCTTTGCTGGAATTTTATGCGACGAGTGCCCAAAAACCAAAATTATAGGCTTCCACTTTTTTAAAAACTAAATCGGTTTTTTCACAATAAAGTGAAAGTAAAGGCGCGTTTACAGCCGTTTACAGTACTTTTGTGCTTGAGCGTAGTTTAGTTTAGTTTAGTTAAGTTATGCGAAAGAACCGTTTACAGTGCAAATTTTTGCAAGCGTAGTTGAGTGAACTTTGGTGAAGTCAGAGCATTGTCCATGGCTTGGTCGTAGATTGCTCTATGTAAAAATAAATGTTATTTTGGTTATTAAAATAACGCTTCACAAACAATTATGATTTTATAAGTTTTAAATACAGGGTTTTGCATGAAATAAAAACGTGTCGTAAAAATTTAATTGAAACTTGAAAAATTAAGGCTACTAAAAAAGTAATAAAATGCTATCATTGTGGAATGTAGTAAGATGTTACTTCAATATCGTATAGGCCTACATGATTATATTAACAGATTAAGAATAATTTTTTCCCTGGTGTGCCGTGGGAAATGCATGCAGCTTAAAAAGACTGATAGCTTGGTTGTAGGCCATCCCTGATTCAATTTCTCAACCTCTCCCTGATGGCAATATTTACTTAACTTTTATTTACTTGTTAAAATTTGATAAAAGGCCTATTTATTTTATAATTCTTCTGTTGGCCTACATACTTTCTGCATTCCAATATTTAATATTTTTTGATAAATTATGTGACATCTGTTCTTTGCTCCACTTTTTGAGGTTTAGTAAACCGGCATCAGATAAAAATTTATTTTTGGAATTCTATTTTATTTTTACGTATTTTTTTTTTTGACAATTTAGTTGGTTGATCTAGCAAATTTAATTGGTTACCGTAATGAAATAACCTGGATGTATTGATGATGAAATGCAATCTGCACAGTCCCGGTGCATAACCCACCTGTTTTACTCTGTTGTGTCTTTCGGAAAGACACATTACGCCACTTTCCGCTGCTTGGCGGTCTTGGCAAGCATCTCTATATTTCCATCATATATCTAATTAAAGCACTAACTTAATAAAAACTTTTAACCAAACACCAACATCTTAGCACTTCCAAAAAATAGGTCGGGGTAATCGCTTTACAATACCCCAAGTTTAACACCTCTAACGTTGTTCAGCCAGTCAGGAGGATGAAAGATGATGACATTAAGAGTCCAACTTTTACGCGACCATGAAAGTCAGTGATGGCTTATTGCATTTAAGGCGAAACTGATTTGAGAATTTAGGCCTACCATTACACGATTACCATACTGTTTGTAGGGTAGAGAAAAAAATTAGAAGCATCTTAAAAAAAACAATTTTTTTAATACCTGCATTGAATAAAATTACTCCTACAAAAAACATTACAGGCTTTCTTCTTCAGTGACTGCCAAAGATTTCAAACGCAAAAACAAGCCAATAAATTTAATTTTTACTAGTTAATCAATAAGTAAACATCTTGGTAAACACAAAGCAGTAAAACTAAATTACTAAGAAATTTGCAATAAAAGCAAACGAAAACCTAGCTAATATTAAAAAATTAAGAAATTACAAAAGTTAATTAATAAAGGCACAGCGTTCATACTACTTGTTAAAAACAACAATGGGATATGTAGGAGGGGCATTGTGCCATGCCCCCCGCCTTGGAAAAAACCAGAGACAGATTCAAAGTGAAGACCTTTTTTACCAGCTAAGCATATTATATTGTGTTGCACGACTCCCAACCCTTTTCGAAAATCCTCGGTACGCCACTGTTTACAAATAGTCTAAAAAAGCTTCAAACTTTTACAATTAAACTTGTAATTGATCAATACAAGAAACTGCGATATGTCTTTTCCTATTTCTTCAAATTATCGATATGATTATTACAGTGCTATTGAATTAATAATAAAACGTGAAATAGCGCCCTTTAATCACTCAGAGGCAAAAACAAGTTGCCACCTAAGTTCAATCTACTAATTCAGCTCAATTTAATAAAATAAATGATAGAACAGCAAGCATAAACTGATAAAAAACATTGCTAAATAAATGAAAGGAAGCATGAAATATTCAAGGAAAGACGGTATGTAAAATTTGAAAGGATTAGGCAGAGTCGTTACTGGTAATAAAAAAAAAAACACAAAGAAAGAGCCAAAAAATAGTGCAAAAAATTTTCATCATGAAGTGTTTTGAGTAAGTCGTTTGGATTTTTAACAGCAAGGCATTTGACATGGATTGAAATGCTTTAGTGCACCAGTGTAGTAAAAATTAATCGTCTTGATCGTTCATCTTGCTTGCACGGAGCACGAGATTTGACGGCTTCGGATGACGAAACTCGATGCTGGCATGACAAAGAAAGCCGTATCTGATCCAGGCAGTAAAGCAGCCTGAGGTAATAAAAGGATAACTGTTTGTTTCTGGTCAGAAGTGGATGCCCTTCCAAACGACGACGATGACAACATCTTGGTTGTCTTTTTTGAAGCCTGTTTAAACAATAAAAAATGAAAGTAAATAAAATAAATAAACTTGTATTGCAATTTTTTCAGCAAAAATAAATGAACTCATGGCATGACACTCATAAAATCTGCTATCAAGAAGTAGCTTCTGAAGTAAATTAAAGTGCTTGATTTGCTATTATTAGAGAAATTCACAATATGTATCTGTCTTAAAAAAACTGCAGTGAAAAGCGGTCTGCTACTAAAAATTCTGCAAAGATCAGATCAAGTTAAGTAAACAATTAGATTTTTTGCTTCGTAAACAAATATTATGAATGACGTAATTTCGTTAAGATGTTAACATAGTGTTTCAATTTACACGATTAGAAGAAACGGCATAATATTTTCTCTTCTAACATAGGAATTAGGGAAATAAATTAAACATTTTTAATAATTCTTTGTTATCTTTTTAGATTATCACTTTTAAGGTATAGCAGCATGATGAAATGACCTCTTTGTACATCACTGTAGCTGGTCAATATAATTTATTTTTTATCTCTATATTTATCCTCCTGATTCGCAGGAAAGCGATGGAGTCGCTAATACATAGGGTAGGCAATTATCCCGACCTGCTTCCGCAGATGCCAAGATATTGCTATCCGCTTGTAATTTAATATGATTAAATTATGACTATAAGTTAGAACTGCTTGCCAAGACCACCAAGCAGGGGAATGTCCCGTAAAGTGCCTTTCCCAAGGACACAACAGGATGGCGCGAGTGGGTTTTGAACTGAGACCGCGTTGATCACGAGACCAGTGCTTTAACCACTTGACCACGCTGCCGACAATGATGGTGGGCAATGATTATATGATGGGCACAACACAATATACAGTTGACATATAATAACACAGGACAACAAAACGATTTCAATAGTAATGATCATAGAGATTAGGAATGATTATTGTGTAACAAAAAGTGTCAATATCAGCAGTAAATACAAACCAACTTAAATCTACAGTATTTTAAAAACAAAATAATTGAATATTTAAGCAACTAGTATTAATAGAGTTTATAATTACTTTATAAAAACTAACCAACAGTATGAAAAAAATCTGTAAAACCTAGGATTATGTTACCTAATAAACATACTTCTGCTCCAACTATTTTAGGGAAAAATGTCCTTTACTATTCTATACTTGTCTTCTACAAATTTTCATTCTTTACATGTTTTCTCTAAAAAAAACAGTTAAAATATATAATTGACTAAAAACAATTTTCAATACTTCAAACAAGAACAACATTAAAATAGTATATATAAAACTATACCAAAGTTAAAATGAAGTCACTGTTTATTGTTTTGTTTTTTTAGTGCATATTTTTAAAATAAAAATTTATTTTAGTAATATTTCTTTTCGTCATAAAAGCAATTAAATTTTTGTTATTTGATTAACAGAATCACTCAAAGTGCTAAAGACTCAAAAATTTGAGCAGAAAGATGCAAGTTTAATGCATAGTCACCACAGTCATTTCAATGTGCCCCAGGAAAGTTATTTTACAAAAATATGTAAATAAATTAATTTTGCTTCCTTCTCTTAAAAAAAGCAATAACCAGATCAATGTTAAAACCAAAAAAGGAAATTAAAAGTATACAATAAAAGATCTGACAACTTACAATAGCTTCAGTTAAAAACCATTTCATTTTAAAGATCAAAATTTAGCGTAACAACTAGTAAAAGTTATACTTTATACATGAAACTTATATCAAAAGCAATAATACTTTAGCTACTTCTAAACCACCACAACATCTTTTAATTCTTAAAAAAAAGTTGAAATATTTAAGGGCATTTATTGATCATACTTATTATCATATCTATTTTTCTCCTGACTCACAGGAAAGCATCGAAGGTGTTATATCAGGGGTGGGCAATAATTTTCAACCTTAGACCACATTGAAACTTTTGGAATGATTTGTGGCCAAACATAAACTGAAAATGGCAAATCTTAACAATTATGGGTTATTATGAAATGTCATTCATCCCTAAAATGTAGTGATCTTTAAAAAAAGGTCTTCATCTTAAATCTTAAAAGAGGTATCGGGAATTTGCTTGAAGACAAAAAAATTCTAATTATTTGCTTGAGGATTTTACAAGCTGCACAGAAATTTGTTGGAAGCAGCAGTTTGCCCACCCTTGTGTTAAAGGACAACTGTTAGCAGTTATCCAGACATGTCTTCCTAGATGCCAAGATACTGCTGTTTAATAGAAATTTTTAAGTAGCTTTTTTAGTTTTATGTTTTTAACACTGCATTGACAACTAAGCAGTATAAGTCTTCATACATGAAGTGCAATTTTCATATATAAAATTAAAAATCTTATAGTTTCATCATATTAGCACATGTACAGTACTTTTTATTTGTTAATGCAGTATTGCAACATTGACGAACTCCCAAAAATTATACAAAAAATCTATCTTCTTTGTTTGGCTGTACTCACCAAGTAACTGCTTTCTGTTTTAACAGCGTCAGAATTGTAGGTAAACAGCAGGACCCATCAAGAAATTGTAATGAAGAAGCTTTCCTAAAAATCACTCAGATAAACTAAACATTGAACTTGTGTCCTTCTGCTTGCAAGTTAGAGTGTTGTCACACTAAGCTATTGCCAACAAATGAACGATAATTTTTTAGTAAATTGACTGCAGCTGAAAATTGACTTAAAATAAATATTACAGAATAAGCTAGTCACATGTATTTAAATAAAGCAAACATGATACGAACATAAAATAATTTTATGCAATGCTAATTATATGGCCAGTTTATCAAATAATAACTTTTAATAGTCCACCAGTAGATCAAATACAATTGTATTTAGAATGTAAATGTCTATTGTGGCACTGGCATGTTGATTCATACAATAACAATTTAGACTTTTAATATCCAAAAAAATTGTCTTACCTTTGAAAAACTTTTTCTTTTTTATCAATGGAGAGTGCAATCATAAACATAAAGAAATTCTTTTTTTCAATAAATTCAATTAAAAAATATTCTAAAGAACACAACTTTAGTACTGCTATTACATACATACAAGCAAAATGTAATGATTTTAAGTAAGAAGCTAAGCCACCTAAAATGCAAAGCACCAGTTATTTATGGCCTTGGTCTACACATAGTGGATTCTATTGATTTTTGTGATAATAGTAAAGTAATAAAATAGCAGTAACTATTCTAATTGAAATAAAAACATTGTTATTTTCCAATACATTTTAAACTCTACACAATTTTACAATAATTTTTCAAAACAATTTTTCTATTTAATGTATGTTATACAGCATTAAAAAATATGCTGCAAACAGGATAAAAATACTATTGGAAAAACAAGTCCACATTAAAAAAATATTTACTAATTTAATAACTACGACTGTAAATAAATATCGCAGTAAATATAATTTTTTTATTAATTGGATTAAATAGACAATGGTTTGCAAAATTAATAAATATAAAATTGATTAAATAATTGAATGTCAATTCTAGTCTTAAACTAAGCAAGTGTATAAAAAAAATTTTTTTACAACTATACTAAACATAAAAACTAAGATTGGAATGATTGTCTTCCTAATTTAAACATTTTTCCATTAAAAAAAATTATTTAAATTCCTTAGACTGTAAAACCTATCTGAGACCTGCACTTATCTAAGCTCATTTAAGCTCATCTAAGCTTGCAATTATTGCTCTCGAGTGAATTTGTTCGTAGCTTAGTTTCGTGAATATGAGTGAATATGAGTGAATTTGAGTGAATTTGAGTGAATTTGAGTGGATTTGAGCGTCAATAAAACAAACAAAGATCACGCTGAAAAAAAAAGTACTGTAAACGGCTGTAAACGCGCCTTAATTCTACTCAAAAAATACGTACAAAAAAACTTTTTTCATCCCAAATAACACATGCTCAATTCTGGAAAAATTGTGAAATTGCCAATGATGCGTCTCGGTGTGCCAATTGCCGCCCTTGCCCTCCAGCTTGGTATGGCTATGATTATATGTTATGTTTATGTTAAGGCTATGCTTACATAACCATTTACGTCTATTATATGTCAAAACATTTCAACATTCTGTGTATGTGAGAATAAACTACATCCGGTTGTGAGCTTATTTTCGATATGTTGGGAGGAATGAGTATACCCTATCACAACTTCTTCCAAGTCACCCTTGAGAAAGGTGTAGCATCTATGAGCCTCCCTAAACATGGGTTACTAAAATTTAATTTCCGTCATAATAGACTTTAACTGATAGAATTTCAGGGTGAAAAGTATAAAATTTGAGAGTAATTGAAAGTGAAGACCTTTTTTTTAGGGAACGCTACAATTTTGGGACGAAAATCGGTTTAGAACACCATGATATTAGGACTAAAAATTTGAATTTCACAAACAATTTTTTTCTACCCTAAAATATTGCATGTCTTGGTCTACAACGCCACGATTTTAAGACTAAAAATTAGAATCTCACACAGAATTTTTCGTACCCGTAAAATATTGCATGTCTTACTCACTAACTACCCATAAAATACCCGATTGCCTGATCAGATTTTGGCATGGCAATTGCATGACCAGTCTCAGAGGTCATCGCACGCCACTGTCAACCATATATGTGAATTTTAATATAAATATCTGCTGTGTAGTGGACGAAAAAAATAAAATCTTGCTTGATTGATTGATTGAACCGTTAATTGAACATAGGCAACGTTGGCTAAATAAATTAGTGAGATTTAAATTTTTTTAAATAAATCTAAATGGAATCTAATCGATGGGCTATTTGCATCAATCTGAATAACTTGAAAGAATTCGATGATTTGTTTGAAAATAAGGAAGAAATAGTGTCACAAACTGGAACCGATTACAATAATTTTTTTCCCAAGTATGAAAATATTTCTTCCGATACCATAAAAATTTGGTGGCGACAAGTCGGTGGCTCACTACAAAATTTAAATAAAACTGCTTTAGATTATTACACAAAAACTTTTAACAATCAACTTTAAATAAATAAATTTAACAAACTTTAAATAAATTAAACCAAAAAAAGATACAGTAATTTGAAAAAAAGCAAGTTATTTATTTAGTATAATGAGAATCCAGAATAGCTATTTAGACTTAAAGTTTTTATCAAAGTTATTTTTCAAAAATGTATCAAATTATTTTAAATGTAAAAAGATTACAAATGAATTCAATTGAATAAATATAGTCAATTAGCTTATTAACTCTTTATTTTCATTAAATTTTTTTGTTAATATTTTAGTTTATTAATAAATTCCTCACATTTTATATTTTTTTATTTTTTATTTCATTAATTTATTGAATTATTGAATTTAAAAAGTGTATAAAGCTGTTTGGCTAAACTGGATCAGACTGAATTTAGGTTCGTGCATTCAAGCGTTCAACGGGCGATACAAAATCAGGTCACGTGATGTGAGTTTCCAATCATGGAGTGTATGTCATTGGTTAGACTAAGATGATATTTATCATAAAATCTCATTCGTACTAAATTCAAGTCGACTAAAAAAGAACATTTTTGGTTCAACTAGGCTGTGGGCCGACCCAAACGTATCCTCCGCAAATCTCAATCAAGTAAAGCTTTAATCTCCTCCATTTATACTTTTAAAAAAAGCATTAATCTTTTCTAAGAAGACAGCTTAACTGCAATGGCTACTTTTGTCCACTCGTAATTTCTCGTTTCCAGCCCAGGTTCTATTACACTGTGCAACAAATTTTCAGTTTGAACAAAACTCAAGAACAAACAGATGTGCTTTAGGGTAATTTGCGGGCGCTGAGTCCGAATTTGAACTTGTTTTTTTACGTCAGGATTTTCTGAAAAAAGCATCTGAATTTCTGGTTGAGATAGAATATTCTTTACATTGTCAAGCACTATTTCCCATAATAAATTTATCTAATATGTCTTCTAATAGGTCTTTTTATGAGTTGCAACAAGTCTATTATATTTGTAAAGAACGCAGTTCCCCAAGTTTAGGAAAACTTGGCATAGTTGGTGAAAAAATATTCAAATTTCGACCGAAATGTATTAACCACTTAGTAGCATTTCAGCAAAGCAATTTAATTATGGTTTTACAGCAACATTGTTAGTCTTTATTATAGTTTTTTTTGCTCTCCCACCTATTACAAGTTTCAGCATTATCTAATATCAAAATGAAGCTTTAAAATCGACCAACACAAAAACTCAACAAGAAAATGACACTATGTGCAAAAACTGAACAGAAGTTCGACGTCGTCGTCTTTTGTGTTCTTGTTCTGACTTATCTCGTTTTAGTGACCAGCAGTATTCGGCGAGCATTTCAGTTGACCACTTTCCTTTGAACCTCTTTTCAATAACAGCAATGTCCTGGTGAAATCTCTCACCGTGCTCATCTGAAACTGCTTCCAAGTTTTCATGAAAAAATGGTAAATGTGAATGTAGAAAGTGAACTTTGAGTGACATCTTGCATCCCATTATGTGGTAGTTGCGCAACAAGTTGGCCACCACATTTTCGAAGTCATCAGACTTATGTAAACCAAGAAAATTTAGACACGCTTGTTTAAAACTTTTCCACGCAGCCAACTCGATTTCATTGAGCGTTTTGTCAAACATGTCATTTAGGATAAGTTTTCGTATCTGAGGCCCAACAAACACACCTTCTTTTATTTTGGCATCAGACAATTTGGGAAAACATTCATGCAAAAATTTAAATGCAGGAGAATCTTTTCTTAAGCCTTTAAGGAATTGTTTGAATAACCCAAGCTTAATGCGCATAGGTGGCAAAATGATTTTTTTTGAGGGACCAAAGGCAAAGCTACCACGTTATGTTGACCTTCCTCTTCTTCTATTCTCTGCGGCCAGGTCTTCTCAATGTAATGCTTATTACGAGCTCTGGAATCCCAGAGGCATAGAAAGCAGCAGTATTTAGTGTAGCCAAGTTGAAGGCCTCGTAACAAAGCCACGACTTTTAAGTCTGCGCACACATACCACAAACGAGAATGGTAATTTAATTTATCCAAAACAAGTTGCAAGTTGTAGTATGTTTGCTTGAGGGTGGTTGAATATGCTACTGGCATGGATGGATAGCGGTTCCCGTTATGCAGAAGCGCAGCTTTGATACTTTCCTTAGAGCTGTCTATGAAAAGTCTCCAGTTCGTTTGATCGTGGATCATGCCAATACTTTAAAATAATGCAGAAACATCATTGCAATAGCACAATTCGCCATCAGTAGAGAAATGGGAAAGTAGGTCTTGGCTTCTTTGACGAAGGAAAGTTACCTTTGTGTCTGGAGCAAGCAAATTCCATTGTTGTAAGCGTGAAGCCAAGAGTTTGCTATTAGACTTGGTCGAATTTAAATCTCGCACATGATCATTTAAATATTCCTGACTGATCAAATGTGGTTTGGTAGCTTCTTGACTGAGTTGAAAGGTATCATCCGAATCACAACTCCAGTTTACAGAGTTCTCTGAAGACTCGCCCTTTATTTCAGGTAAACACGGTAATGGAAACGGGTAGATCAACAGAATGTGGGACAGGAGGGATAGCAGGTGGTAGGTTTGGACAAAAAATTTTCTTCCTGTTTCTTTGGTTATAGCCTTTTGTTTTGGTTAAACAGAAATAGCAATCAGTGATGTGGTCTCTGCTCTCGCCAGATCATAGGCACAGCAAATGCCATATCTACTTTTTTCCCCGAAAACCATTTGCTTAGTTTACCACTACAATCTAAGCAACAATAGTGTGGAGACCAAACTTTATCTTGGTCTCCAACCGCACATCCAAAATAAGCATAATACAAACGCTTGATCTTGTCAGTTAAGTTCCTTCGATATTTTAGCAGAGTCAATTCTCCACAAATGTAGCAAAATGTATCAGGATTATTTTTACAAGATCGTCTCTTTTTTGGCATTTTAGCTTCCTTATGGCCAAAATCAATGTCTAACTGTATAATACGTGCAATACTATGAGTATACTTGTCTCATAGCTTGCTTACAACATACCTAAATGCAAAAATTATGATTAAAAGAATGCCTGCTGTAGCTAAATCACAAGGACTGTTGATTTCTAACTACCTGTAAGCAGCAACTGTGACAGTCTGTTTCTGTTTAACTAACTGGATCATGGGTGACCAGAATCGCTATTTTTTTGTATAGATTTAACAACTGTCAGCAATAGTGTCAATGATGGCTCATAAATCAA
Source organism: Diplosoma virens (assembly GCA_963680785.1). Taxonomy (NCBI): domain Eukaryota; kingdom Metazoa; phylum Chordata; class Ascidiacea; order Aplousobranchia; family Didemnidae; genus Diplosoma; species Diplosoma virens. Next base: position 40,807,499 of record OY796887.1, on the reverse strand, counting down.
ACAGAGAAAATTCAAGCCTGTGTTTTCAAATTAAAATGTAAAATGCTGAAAAAACCTGACGTGCTAGAAAAAAATAAATTTCATATTCGTGTTCAGCACCCCCAAATTTACCAAAATCAACTCGTTTTGTCTTTGAGTTTTGTTTTGTGTTGCACAGTGTTATTTAGGAGTCCATAATTCAGACTACAAACCGTGGCAATTTGTTCTTGTTGAATCATAGTTCTTGTTAAACTGCTTGTTAAATACTAACCTTCTTTCTGGAAATTAGCTTAAAAGCTTAAAATGACTTAAACTAAGAGAAGAAAGGTTGATTGTAAAAAAAGACTGTTCTGTAATGAGTGGTGCAAAAAGTGGTTCTAAGTGTATTTTACCCCTGTCGCGTACATTTCAAACTTCAATCAGAAACTACTGAGTTTCTTTTCTGTGAGGAAAATCACGACACTGAACCTAATCTTTGACTTACCATATTTTTGCAATTAAAAACCGGGACGCTTCAGAACAAAGGCCTTAGCCAGATATATAAAAAAAAAATTTTGCAAAAAAACTGGAGGCTAAATTAGTAGGATAAACCAGTGTTTTTCAACCTTTTTCCATTTGCGGCACATTTTTGAAACTCATCGAAAATTGCGAAACTTTTAGACCGTTTTTATTAATTTTTGTCCCAAAATCATAGTGATCTCTAAAAAAAAAACGAAATGTCTTCGCTTCGATTTGATCTTATAATTCCCTTATTTTTCCCAAAATCATGGTGATCTCTAAAAAAAACAGGTCTTCACTTAAAATTGGAAAAACCGGGACATTTTGGTCAACCGGGCGGGACGCTGGGACAAGGCCTAAAAAACGGGACTGTCCCGGCTAAACCGGAATGTATGGTAAGCCTACCTAATCCTAACCCTTTTACCTGGTGAAATTAACCGGGTTGGAATATACCGGTCACCGCAAAAGTACTTCGCCATTCAACACAATAAAAATGTAATTTTATCTGATTTGCCAAAATACTATAGCAGTAATGAAAGAGTGCAATATTAGGCGTCACTATTGCACAAAACATCCTGCCAAATTTGATGGCATTGAAGGTCAATAACGATTTGACGAAATAGAGCAGTTTAAAAAGTCTTTGAGCATGCAAAAAATTTTTCATGCATATAAAAAAGACACTAAGCTTGTTACCGAACTGAGCTTTGAGATATCTGAATACTATTATTGCAGAAAAAGGAAAAGCTTACGGTGATGGTGAATTCATTAAAAATTGATGGAGTTGTTCATTAGACGTGTGTTTACAGAAAAAAAATGTGTAGTGGAACAACTAAGTTTGTCTCGGTTTACAGGGGCAAGGCGAGTAGGCTGGATGACCTTTGGAAAAATATCAAACTTTCTTTAATGCAAAAAAATAAGCAAATATTCCGCTTTTTGTAGTGCTTTGGGCGAGAGTAAAGACGTTAGCAATACTGCGCAGATAGTCTTTCAGTATCTCATTGATATTTTTAACGTTACTTGTAAATTGATTGAAAAATTTTTTCCTACACAAGGATTAACAGCAGCAACTGTCTTTGCTTGGTACTAAATTGTCTGGCCCGCAGCATGATTAGCCTACTATTGCACGTTTCGGCCCATTGAAATAAATAGTTGCACGCCCCTGGCTTAGAAGCACAATGACAGATAACAATCTCAATAATCGAATGTTCGCAAATATATATAAAATTTATACCATGCAAAATCCTATAAAAAGCAGCCATTTTGGATTAAGAATTTTTTAATTTATTTATTGAATTTATTATAACAAGGAAAAAACAAGAAGACAAAATATAATAAACGTTTCCGGTTAAATTAAAGCCTTCATCAGGTTTTATGATGAATAGTCTTTTATGACTTTAGTTCAATTCAAATAAAGAATCAATTATTATAATGCTTAGTAATCTTACAAAGTTATGACGAAGATAGATTTTTTCCGAATACTGTTGACAAATTATCGGTAAATTAAATTAGATGAAACATAAATGAAAAAACGAGTAGATTTTTTAAAAACGTTAAGTAAAACTGATGTTTCTTTAGCATATAATTGACAATTTAAATTAGGATTTGACTTTCTTATTGATAAAGCTTCGTGTAGTCTGGCGTGAAATTCTGAATTACATTTGCACAATATCGAAAAATTGTTTAAATCAAATTTAACGTTCGAACAAAAATCACAGGATAAAATAAAATATTTTATGGCACTCTTTTAAATACTTTTGAAACTTAGATGTTCCCATATCTTTGTGATGACGTACCAATGCATGTCGTGTTCATGTCGCCAAAATCTGTGAATTTATAGATGACGTTTGAACACATAGCCTTAGGAGTTTTCGCCTTTAACAAAAATAATTTTTTACTTTAAAAGTTTTAAAAATTGATTCTAAAAATTTTCAACATAAACTTGTTTTTAATAATTTTTCATTTAAACAAATGTAGATTTTACCAATTTTTAAATAGGATTCGATATTCTGGAAAGATTCTAGAATCATGAAAGAAGACTCGGAATTATTCTAGAATACGCAAATATTCCGAAATGAACATTCCTAGTTGTGAGTACCTAAAAACTACTTACTGATTAGCCTGTGAAAAACACTTACTGATATTCCAAAGCAAAATCTATTTGCTCCATATTTACCTGCCCTGCATGGATGTCGCGCAATTGTTGAATGTTTTTGAAACTAGCTTTTTGTGGTTTTGAAAGAAGTTTAATTTAAGTATGTTCGTAGGCGTATCAGCCGAAAAAAATTTGGGGGCAATACAGTTTTGCCAAAATTATTTTTTTGTAGAACTTTACGGATAGAAAAAATTTGTCTAAAATTTAGGGTGAAAACCAAAAGTCCTCACTATGAATTTGTCTCTGATTTTTGGATTTTGGTCCCAAAAGCATAGTGATTTCTAAAAAGTCCTCACCTTAAATCTTGCCCACACGATTCCTTGTCGCTGCCCTAAAATGTCTGATTTTGCCCAAATTGTTTTTATGCCTGCCAAAAAAATTATGGTTTTGTCCAAATTTTTAAGACTTGGGGGGCAATCGCCCCCTTGCAGGTCCGCTTACGGGCATGTTGGGTAGTTTTAGGTTTAATAATTAGTTAATAGATTTGCGTTTTTTTATGTGTAGGCTAATTTAGAAAAACCTGTGTAAAATTGGCTATTGCGTGGCTATAGTGAATTGTCGTCGTCGTTGTTTGAAGGGTATCCACTCCAACTGGGGCCGAGGGTTTATCCTTTTACTACCCCAGACTGCTGCACTGCCTGGATCAGATGCTGGCAGTGATGTCACTAAGCCAGCATCGAGTTTCGTCATCCAAAACCGTTAGACCTCGTGCTCCATGTGGTGCCCGATGTATAGGGCACGCTGTTAGCACATGGTCTGCGGTTTGCTCAGAGGCGCCACACTCGCAATTCGGTGAAGGAGCGAGATTCCATTTGTGCATGGACAAATGGAATCGCCCAACACCAGATGGTAGGTGCTTTCACGTAGCCTGGGCCGTGAGTAAGTCTGTTCATTGATTCTAAAAATGACAGACCGAAACTGAACCTACCAAAGTAGAAGGGTATCTACCCACTCTGATGTTCAGTGTGAGTCTGCTATAGTGAATGGTCATGGTAGAGTCAACTTAGACGTTTACAAGATGCAGCACATCGTAAGATTAAGGTTTTGAGCTCTGGGTTTATCAGTTATGTGTTGATATTGGCCGAAAAATTGATCGCAAACCAAAATAACCGATTATCAAATAAAACTTTTCCGAGATACTAGTCTGTCCTGCGCCAACTGAAATTCTATCGGTCAACCAAAATTTCAAATTACAGCATGATTACCAAAATTTGCTTTTGTTGGGAAGCGATTTTTTTTTAATTTTGGCCCCAACCCCCCCCCCTGCAAAAAACTCCTGCGTCCCTGATCACGAAATTGCAGCAATTCGATAAATTTTGATAAATTGAATCCAAACGAAGAACGGGATATCAACGAGCTGAGCAATAAATCTAAGCGCCATTTAGATTTTGAAACTAAATTTAATTAACTTAACAGAATTCTTATAAGCAGATTCAAATAATAATACTTGAAATTGAAAGAATAAAAATAAAAACAATCGACCACGTTAGTTAGTTAATGTTGAAACCACGCTGGGAAGGATGAACTTATTTTCGAGGACGAGTTTTGTTTTAAAAAACTCGATTTACCGAATAACTGAGTCTCCAATGAACAGGCGAAACAAATGAGTTCGATTCTAGGTAATCTCGAGTTAAAACGCAGTTCTCGCTTCACCGAGTTGATGAAGTGAAAGTGATAATGTAGGCGCATGACGCTTCAAACGTAGTAAGCATTATGAAAGTCTTAGACTTTGGATATATAAAGTGAGTAAATTTTTTTTAAAGATTTATAAAAATATAACAGACCAACTTTACTACAAAGTAATTTTTTTAATTAATTTATATGAAAACTATAAAATAAATAAAAAGCAGGAAACTTTAGATTAGAACTGTACCAGCAAAGGCAGCTTTTTAAGTACCGTAAAACGGTGTGACAAATACCAACGGGGGTGACTAATACCACTGGCCAAAAAATTATTTTCTCGACTTTCGAAGTTAAAATTAAGCTTCATTTTATTTTCAAATCTATGTTTTTTAGATTTTAAAATTAAATGTAATTCTTCTACAGTAGATTACTTTGTAAAAAAATAGAGTTTTAGTAATTCTTTTGCATCTGACTACGATAGATTAAAAACAGCTGGCTTAAATTCGAAAAATTAAAAAAAAATTTGACCCTTGGAAACTTTGATATGTATCTCAAATATTGTTTCAAATTTTTACATTTAATTGTGCGTTCATTCGTAGCTTTAATTATAACGAAAGTGAGGTAGTTTTTAGATATTGTGAATGAGCCCTCTTAGGGGGTCATTTATGGGGTGGGTTTTATCACCCCGGACTGCATGAGCAAAAATGGGGTGACAAAACCATCAATAAATTGAAGTAATTTTCTTCTCTTTATCATATTTACAATATTTTTTCAGTTTAGCGAGCCTCATCATGTTGGTGCTGGAATTGCTTGCGCTCTCATCATACCAAGATCGTATAAAACAAAGCCTGATGCTCGGCTATATCTAGCAGTGCGACCTGCTACCAGGGTTGTGGAGTCGGAGTCGAAGAGTCGGTAGTTTAAGGGTGAGGTGCAGTCGGAAAGTTTTTAGTTACTGGAGTCGGAAGCCAGTTAAAGATCTCATAGATGCCACGCTTTTTCTTTAGAGTTAATATGTGAATTGTAAATGATATTTTTCAAAGTTATGAATTTTGATGTCAAAAACATTTTCAGATGTCTTCTAAAGATGAAGTAGGAGAAGAAACTTTCTGAGGTGTGGAGTCGGAATCTGAAAATTTTTATCACTTGGAGTGGTGGTGGTGGTGGTGGTTTTACCCGACCCATTCCTAGGGATGGGGGCGCGGATCAATTCCGCGGAATCCCAATAGTCGGGCGACTCCCCATGGACGGGACCAGAGGTCCAGAAGAGAAGGGGTGTGGCCGAAAATGGCCCGACGCAGAGGGTCTAGTACAGGGCAGTCGAGCACGAGATGTGAGAGATCCTGTGGTTCAGAACCACAGTTGCTGCAAGAAGGAGTCTCGGCTCTACCAATCCTGTGGAGATAAGAGTTGAGGAGAGTGCTGTGCCCGTTGCAGCGTAAACGGGAGAGAGCACAGCGAGCGGAGCGAGGGAGAGTAAGCTCCTCGGGAGATACTGTAGGGATTTGGTGTTGGAAGAAACCAGATTGGACACTGCGTCTCCAACTGGTGTAGAGGGATAGCCGTTGGGAGGAGATAAGGGGTGTGAGGGATACTGAGATACTGGAGGGATCGAGAGAGGCACCAGCTTTAGCTAGAGAGTCAGCTAAGTTGTTGCCTGGGAGGGAAGAGTGACCAGGTATCCATTGAAGATGGACAACCTTGGATTGAGATAGAGAGTTAAGAAGAGATTGGGTATTGGATAGGGATTTTGGGGTTAAATATGGTAGGGGGGTAGAGAGAGTTGAAAGGACAGATAAAGAGTCGGAAAAGAGGGTGATAGAGTCGAAATTACATGTCTTGGAATGAGAGATACACCACTCAAGAGCATGTAGGAGAGCGAAGGTTTCAGCACTATAACTGGTAGCCCAGAGACCAGTCGAGAAGGAAAGCGAGGTAGCAGTGATACACTTTGTACACTTGATGTGTATCCCTGCACCACCCTGTCCCAGCCCGCCAGGTACCGAACCGTCAGTCCAGGCAGAGATATCGCTGTGAGATAGAGTGGAAAGATGGGAGGTAGCTGCAGTGTTGCGAAGGGAGGGGGGTCTTTGCGAGAGCATGGGGATGAGAGGTGGAGTGAGATTGTGTAATTAGATGGGGCAGACCAGGGGGGTTTAGGAGGGCAGAGGATTAGAGGTTCACGGGTGAGATGTAGGTTAGGGGTAAGGTTATGTGATCTGGAGAAGGATCTCCATGAGCTCTTTTTGAGACGTGTACGGGGGTTAGAGTTCGCAAGAGAGGCTATAGGAAAGGTGGGAGGTAGACGGAGGGCTCGTTCAAAGAAGGAAAGGGATTGGTGAGTGAGGGTGACTCGTAGTGGGGGTAGAAGTGCTTCTATATGAAGTAGAGGAATGGGAGTGGACGATAGACAACCTGTGATTACTCGACAGGAAGATCTATGCATCCTCTCCACGGAGGTAATGTGAATAGGAGATGAGAAGGGAAACCAGCCTGGGGAAGCATAGGTGAGGATGGGGCGAATGAAGGCTTTGTATAGGGTACATAAGGATTCTTTTGATGGGCCCCAGGAGGCAGAGGCAATGGAGCGAAAAGCACGGAATCGGTTGTGAAACTTTTTCCGTAAGGATAAGACGTGATATTTGAAAGAGAGAGTGCGGTCGAAGGTTACACCGAGAAAGGTTGGATGAGGGTTGAATTTGAAAGGGGTGTTAAGAATGTGAAGAGAGGGTTGTATACGTGATTGGTAGGGGTCTAAGCTGAAGAAGGATGTTTCACATTTGAGGGGGTTGAGAGGAAGGCGCCATTTTGAGGACCATTCCACCAGTCTGTTGAGGGCAGCTTGTACTACAGCGGTTGCACACTCAACACTCGGGGAGGAGGCCCAGATGGCTAGGTCATCTGCATAGAGAGAGGTCTTAACAGATGCAGGAAGGAAAGTGGGAAGCTCATTGATATACAGGGTGTCCGTAAAGTTACTATACAGTCTTACATATACTAACTTGTAAGACTGTATAGTAACTTTACGGACACCCTGTATATAGAAAAGAGAACTGGTCCTAGAACCGAACCTTGGGGAACTCCTCTTCGGAGACGGAAAGGACGACTGTATGAATTACAGATACGGACTTTCGAACGGCGATCTGAGAGGTAGGATCGTATCCATTCGACAAAGCAAAGAGGAAGATCTAATGAGAGGAGTTTAGAGAGTAGGGCAGAGTGCCAAACTGAGTCAAAAGCTTTCGCAAAATCCACAGTGGCAAGGACTGTACGTGCGCCTGGCTTAGATTGGTGGAAGGAATCTGCGATTGACTGTGAGAGAAGGAGAACCTGGTCTACAGTCGATCTACCAGGTCTAAAACCAGCTTGCACGGGTGAGAGAATGTCATGTAGTTCGAGAAAATAGGTTAGTCATCCTAATACCATTCTTTCGAAGAGTTTGGAGGTACATGAAGTGAGAGAAATGGGTCTATATGAAGAAGGTGAGTTAGAGGGTTTTCCGGGTTTGAGAATGGGGATGATTGTTGATTGTTTCCAAGCAGACGGGAAGGTGTGTGTTGACCAGGAAAGGTTGAAGATGTATAGAAGAAAATGTAACGCAGATTGTGGTAGGTGGGATAGAAGAGGGTAGGTAATTTGATCAGGGCCGGAGGAGGTTGATGTTGAGAGTTGAGAGATAGCTGTAGAGAGTTCAATTGAGGAGAATGGTGAACAGAAAGTGGAATGCAGGGTGTTGCAGTGTGCAGTTCTGATTTGCTTCATTTGGGCTTTCTCGGTGCTTCGAAAAGGTTTTGGGGTTTGGGTAGAGAAATGGGACTGTAGGTGTGAGGAGAGATGGTTGGCACAATCTACAGGGGTATGGCAATTTGAGAAATTGGGAAGGTCAGAAGTAGTTGGGGAGGGGGAACCAGAGACGGAGCGAAGTAGAGAAAAGACTTCGCTGGGACGGGTTTTAGGAGAAAGGCTAGAGCAAGTATTCTGCCATGACTTGGCTTTAGCCTTATTAATCACAGTGGAGGTATATCTGGATGTAGCGATATAGTGCTGGCGGTCTTCTTCGGAACAGTGTGCCTTCGCAAATGCCTTTCGGCGTTTTGCGACGGCATCTGCGACTTCAGGAGACCACCAGGCTTTAGCAGGACGGTTGATGCTGCCGAAAGGAATGGCAGAAGTGGCAGCATCATTGAGGAGTTTGGTAAAGGTGTGGGTGGCTTCAGAAAGAGAGAGTGTTGTAAAGTTAGAAGGAGTGGGGCAGTGGGTATCAATATAAGTAAGGTATTCATCCCAGCGAGCTTTATTATAGTTAAATGAGGGGGGGCGGTGGAAAGAGTTAATTATAGGGGAAGTGGGAATAGTGATGGAGATAGGAAGATGATCTGAGCCGAGGTCCGGAAGGGTCTGCCATGTGCATTTAGAGGCTAATCGGGCAGGAACTAGGGAAAGATCCGGGGAAGAGCGGTTTCCAGTGGCACGGTGTAGTAGGGTGTGATGTTCGGGGTTATTAAGAGGTAAAAGATCAGAGGAGAGGAGCCAATCAAACAGATCTTTGCCTGAATGGTCTTCCGGTGAGTGGGAGTCCCAGGATGAATGATGGCTATTAAAGTCGCCAAAGATGTAAGTGGTAGGAGATGATGGTAGGAGAAAGGGTGAGAAGGATTTTGGGCGGGAGTCGGAGGAAGAGGAGCGGATTGGAGGGACATAGACGTTGAAAAGATGTATGGGAGCGGCTCCTTTTATTTTAACTGCAATAGCTAAATAATCGGAGCTGGAGTCGAGGGAGGAGAGGGATTGTGTGGAGAGTGAAGTGTAAGATAGACCATTTTTGACAAGTATCAGAACACCTCCTCCTAGGTTTCCCGTAGAGTTGGTGGTTCCTCTCCTCGTCATAAAACGGTTCTTTTGGAGGGTTTTGTAGCCTGGTATGCGGAAGGTGGAGTCAGAGGAGAGGTGTGACTCTTGTATGAAGATGAGATCGTACTGATTATGAGAGAGAAAGTGTAGGAGTTCAGTACGACGCGGGCGAATCCCATTAGCATTCCACTGTAGGATTCGGAGGTTGTTTCGAGAGGGAGAGGAAGGATGAAATGAGGATTGTGTGAGAGGAGGGGTGGTTTGTTGGGTTTGAGGAGAAGGAGTAGCCAATGCTGAGGGAGGGTAAGTATAAATTAGTTGGGGGTGATTAGGAAGATAGGTGGGATTATTCAAGGTTGTTTTGGGTGAGGGTTTAGTTTTTGAAGATATGGTTTTGTGGTTGATTGTGAGTGAAGGTGGGGAATTTGGAGTGTGAGAGGATGGAGATGCAGAAAAGAATGAGGATATGGGATTGGAGTGTGAGAGGGAGGGGGGAGTTGAGAAGAGGATGGACACATTGGGCAAGTCCAAGAGTGTCCTGGGGAGATTTTGCGGAAGTCAGCGGGAGAAAGACCAGAGCAGGAGAGGTGTACCCAGAGAGAACAGCCGGTACATTGTATTGATCTGTTTCCCCAGGTGACTCTACGGGAGCAGACAGAGCAGGGGTCTATAGGGCCAGGGTTGGGGTGAATGTCACCGCTGATAAGAAGAAGAATAGAGATAAGAATTAGCGGTGAGTGGGATGAGTAATGAAGAGGTTTGGGGTGGAAGGAGGGACGAGGAAGAGATGTCCGAGAGAGAATAGAAGGGATAGGGGGGCGGTCAATTGGGTTTAAGAGTGCTGTCCACATGTGACCGCGCATTGGACAGCAGGGATAAAAAATGAGAAGAGTTGTCCAAGGGAGAATCGCCCGAGGATGAGACCCTCGGGGAATTGACAAGCCATTTCGACCCTCCCCAGTGCAGGGAAGGGGACTGCACCACCACGTTGAGGTGGCTTGTCGTTGGTGCAGATCACTTGGAGTTGGAGACGGAGTCGAAAAGTTTTATTTATTTGGAGTCGGAAATTATTTTACCGACTCCACAACCCTGCCTGATACCCTGCAAAAAGCATAAGAACTTAAAATCATTTGAGCTTAACTTAGGTTAAGGCAAGAGATTTTCTTAAAGCTTTTGTCTCCCTATAGCGAGGTTTACAAATACCAAAAATAGTGAAAACATTGACTGGTTTTTGTCACCCCATGCCGGGGTGAAACAATATTCATCCTTTCCTTTAATCTAAAACTAATAACAGTACAATTTACGAAAACTATGAACTAAAATAGCCTCAAAAGTGGTTTTTGTCACCCCATTTTACGGTAATTGAATTGCAAAACAGTGTCCATAAAGTTCTGCTCACATTTAAAATTTTAATATTTCAAAAGCCGCATAACGTAGAAACTTTAAATTTTCGACAGTGAATTATACCACTATAAAGTTTTTTTGTTATTTTTTACAGGTTATTTTATTGTTAAAATAAGCAAGAATAAGTCATTTTTAATAAAGGCGTAAGTTTGCAACAAAGTATAAAACATGTTGACCATTCAACAAAAAGCACAATGTGTTCTTTGGTACCATAAATTGAAATCACCAACTGCAGTACAAAGTAAATTTAGAAATGAGTTTGGACAAGACCCTCCTCACACTAACAGCAAGAAGAGATGGTTTAAAAATTTTATGGAAATCGGCAGCATTTTGGATCGCAAAAGATCGAGTAGGCCAAACATTGATGAAGAGACTGTTGATGCTGTGCGTGTAGTATTTCATCGCAGCCCAAGGAAATCAATTCGTGTTGCATCAAACGAACTGTGCTTCGGGGAATAGCAAGTTCATTTGATGCAACACGAATTGATTTCCTTGGGCTGCGATGAAATACTACACGCACAGCATCAACAGTCTCTTCATCAATGTTTGGCCTACTCGATCTTTTGCGATCCAAAATGCTGCCGATTTCCATAAAATTTTTAAACCATCTCTTCTTGCTGTTAGTGTGAGGGTCTTGTCCAAACTCATTTCTAAATTTACGTTGTACTGCAGTTGGTGATTTCAATTTATGGTACCAAAGAACACATTGTGCTTTTTGTTGAATGGTCAACATGTTTTATACTTTGTTGCAAACTTACGCCTTTATTAAAAATGACTTATTCTTGCTTATTTTAACAATAAAATAACCTGTAAAAAATAACAAAAAAACTTTATAGTGGTATAATTCACTGTCAAAAATTTAGTTTCTACGTTATGCGGCTTTTGAAATATTAAAATTTTAAATGTGAGCAGGACTTTATGGACACCCTGTATACAAAAATCATAGCAAAATAAATTCTTAAGTGTAAATTTTTAAAAACGCAAAGGCGGATTCGAAAAAAGCGACGAACAATACGAGTATTTCGACGAAAGAAGGTCAAGTTTTTTCAAAATCTGCAAACAAATATTTGATTGATTAGAAGTTTTCGAAATATCAGTCCATAAAACTGGGCTAAAATCAAATTGTTTGGCAAGAATTTCAACCTCTTCCGGTTCAACGCACCACAGATGTTCTTCTGAAATGTTCAACCCTGAAAAATAAAAGAAAATTAATAAGCAATTAGCTTTTGATCCCTTAGGCATACGTGGGGGGAAAAAAGAACCCCATTACTTTTCCTGAATTCCTGTAGTGTACGAGAAGTTGTCTACGAATTTGTTTCACCTGTTATTGCCGTGCGATGTTACAATTGCAAGGTCGAAGGTGAAGAAACAGAGGCTCTCATTACATCTTTCATTTTATTATAAAACCATTAATGGTTTATATATTCCTTTAATGAGAAAAAACGCCTCAAAAATGCTTCCCAAATAGCTGTACAATCTGTTTCAGTATCAATTCGGAGGATGTGACTGAAGTGGGGGGGCTAAGCCCGTGCCTGAAGACTTTATTAGGACAAACTATATCTTTGACTGACAAAAGACGTTTTTTGTCTTTACGTAGTTTTTTTTTTTCATATAAAATAAACTGGCTAGAGGCCTATAACTGAACCAAACTTGTACCGCGACCGCAACAGCAAAAAAGTTGTGCCCTCCCGGTCTAACCTAATTCCAAAGTACGCTGAAAACAAATATCAAGTCAAAATATAAAACTACTAAACATTTTTTGGGATAACGTATGTCATTAACGACAATTCCTATAATTGGTAGCTTTAATAAGCGCGTACGTTCTTTACTTTGTAAAAGGATTGCCAGATACCAAGTACACTGCCACCATTGTCTGGTAAACAATGCTTATATGCAATACACAACATGCAATAAAATTCTAACATACCAATAAAAATCAGCCTTCCCATAAAGAAGTCGGAAGGAACATGATTTAAAGAGTTTTTTGCACTCAAAAGAGATTCTTTGTTAGTGACATCAATCAGAACAACAATCAAAGATACAAACAAAACTTCGTTTTCCTGTCTGCCTAAATAAACAACTTCTTTAAATAAATATCACATTTAAAGCGTACAATCATGTTACTCTAAAAAATCTGTGTTAAATTATTAGGTCTTATGTTGTCACTTGTGGCATAGTTTAAATTGTTGAATGTATTTACTAATATTTCGGATCATGTCCCCTTTTTTCCCCATTGTATTTTCAAGTCCTTTTTTCCCCATAAAATTTTAATGCAGAAAAATATTTAAAATATGAAAATAAAATGTTGTTTTTCCAAACAAATTCTTGCAACATAATTTTCATCTTTGACCCCAACACATCCTTTTGTTGTTAGAAAACTCACCCAACCCCAACACACCCCTGTTGTTAGAAAACTCAAAACATGGTACAAGCAAACTAAATTAATAATAATCAAAACAAGTGCATAAATTTCCCCATATTGAGAAAATGACTTGATCCAATATTTCTTTTAACAAAAAAATTAGACTAATTGGTTTTTCGATCTCGTCTCAAAAATCTTTATTTTAACTTATGGCATTGACAACAATGAAGACATTTCTGGTTTGAAAGTTTCTTTAGAACGTGAGGAAGATCACAACGCGTGACTCGCTGCTGTAGAAACTCCATGGCAATCTTGTAACAACAGGAACGTAATTTCTTTAGCAATGACATGGATTTAATGGGATGCACTACCAGCCACATAGTTTAAAAAATTAGGTCTCTGTTATAGTCTCTGTTTCGGTGAAACTTTCATTTTAGGCGTAATCTATCGTCATCCAAAAGGCGACATAAATAGTTTTCTCTCGGCACTTAACAACAAATTGCTTCAAATCAATCCAAATCAAAAACTTTACATAACCGGTGACTTAAATTTAAACACTGGGACCAACTCAAATTTGCAACATAAATCCTCGTTTTTTAATACTATCAACAGCAATGGTGTCTACTCACTTATAAATAAACCTACTCGTTTATCCCGTAGCTCCTCTTCTACTATAGACCATATATTAACAAATGATACATCTAATGTCATTCTTCCATGTATTATCTTACACGACTTGACCGATCATTTTCCTATCGCCTGTATTATTGAAAACCGAAGTTCTACAAAAGTTAAAAACAAGAAGGCAAACTCTTTAGGTAAATGCATATACAGAGATTTTTCTTACTTTGACACTGATTTCTTTCTAAACGACTTGCATTTTTCACTTTTACCTTTGTTAAATAATCAATCTTGTCTGTCTGCCGTTGATGTTGATCATAAGTTCAATATCTTCATTGAAACTTTTAATAAATGTGTAAATAAACATGTACCACTTAAAACTGCTTCTCGTAAAAAAACTAGATTAATGAGAAAACCCTGGATCACTAAAGGAATTTTTACATCAATAAGACATAAACAAAAAATGTACATTCCCTATTATGTTAGAGGTACTGAAATTCAAAAAATGATTTACAAACAGTATTCCAATAAATTGACAAAAATAAAAACATTATCAAAAAAGCAATACATTAACTCGGAAATTAACAATACTAACAATAATATGCGCAAGTTTTGGAGCCTCATTAACACCATAATTCCAGGAAAACCAAAACAATCTCTACCAAATTTTTTAAATATCAATAATACTGAAATTAACGACCCCATTTAAATAGCAGAATATTTTAATAATCATTTTTCTACCATTGGCAAAACCTTAGCTAACAAATTAGCTTCTACCTACAGTACTGACTTCACAACCTACTTATCAAATCAAGTCTCACCCAGTATATTCTTCAACCCCACTTGTACAATTGAAATAACTCATATAATTAATCACCTTAACACTTTGACTGCCATGTCAGTCATATATTGGTGACACGTAATGTTTCATTACGATCACCGTCAGTCATATGTGGGTGACACTCGAATTTTCCGTCTAGGCCACGTCTCTCACTTATGGGTGACAGTACGTGCAAATCGAATGGAGGTTTGATAGCATGGCCTCTGAGGAATATTTTGGTAGCTTTGGTTTTAGCAAAGTGCAAAAAATAAAAAAGTTATAAACCGACACACAAATTTTAGCAAATTTTGTTTATTTGAAAGAAATACAACGAAAAGCGACAACAACGTAAATGTGAATATCACGTCTGTTCATTTGTGAAGTTCATTGAAGCATTTTCGGCACATCTGTGGTTGTCCAGGGCACAAATCACAATATGTGTATGATTTTGAAGAGTTCTTTCTTGCCCCATCACGGCCACCTTCTTGCTTCGCCTTTGCGTAACAGGAGGCACATGCTCGTCTAATTTTTTTTCCAAGGGCTCCTGTACGCTCAACCAGATGGTGATGTGGCGCAGAAGAACCTGTCGTTACTGTCATCATCATCTTCAGATGCTGATTGATCTAGGCTACTGCCATTAGTGTCAGATGCTGCAGTGACGCTGTCATCCATGTCCATGGCAGCGGCTTCAGTTTCTGATTCATCAGAGTCAAAATCACTGCCATCACTAGAAAGAGGGTCCGGATCCCAATTCGCATCATCACAAGAATCATCATGGTCTGATTCACTAGAGTCAAAATCAGATTCTTGCATAAGCATATCTATATCATCAGCAGTTAACTTTCGTTTAGTCATATTTGAAAATTTCTATATTTAGCCTATCTGAAATACAGTAAAAGAGCAACAATCACCGCAATCCTTTACGTTTTCGGTAAATTGATAGTTGGGATTTCAAGAACAGCAAAATGTGTAGCAATTACTGTCTACCAAAAATGACTGACGTGGCCTGGCGCAAAAACGTTTCAATCTGGGGCCGCGTCAGACATTAGTGACTGACACGGAAAAAGTTAAATTTCATACCTAAAATGCACTAACATAGGAAATTTCGATATATATAAGTAATTTTTAGTTAAAATACATCAGAAAAAAAATTTTTTGCACCATGGCCTCTGGGAACCATTTTCTGAAAATGGGCTTGGCAGTCAATGTGTTAATTCCAACAAAAGTTGTGGACCTGACAATATAAACGCAAAAATTTTAAAGATTTCTTTGCCCGTGATAACACCTTTATTAACGTCTTTATGTAATGACTGTCTTCAATATGAAGTTTTCCCCAAATGCTTAAAAATAGCTAAGGTTGTTCCAATTTTTAAATCTGGATGTAACTACGATATATGTAATTACCGACCAATTTCCATATTATCAGTGTTTTCGAAAATCATTGAAAAGATAGTTTACAAAAGAACAGTTGATTTTTTGAACAAACATTCTGTTTTGATTCCAAACCAATATGGATTCAGATCTAATATTTCCAATATTCACGCCGTTTTAGATATCGTTTCTTCATGCTATGAAAACATCGAATCCAAGCAATTTTCTGGTTTAATATTCCTAGATTTGGCCAAAGCTTTTGACACAGTAAATCATAGAATTCTACTAAAAAAACTTAATCATTATGGTATCAGGGGTATTCTCCACCAATTTTTCGAATCATTTCTCACAAATCGCATGCAGTATGTCTCTATAAATAATTTCTCATCTTCTTTTATGTAAAGTAGAAATCGGTGCTCCTCAAGGCTCTTCACTGGGACCGTTACTTTTTCTGTTATATATAAACAATATCTCAAATTCTGTTTCTTCTATACCTCGATTATTTGCCGATGATACATGCCTTCTAGTTAATGCTGCTACACCTGACGAACTACAAAACAAACTAAAGTCAGAATTGTCAGCAATATGTAATTGGATGACAGCAAACAAACTTTCACTAAACACAAATAAGTCAAATGCTCTTTTTATCTCTCCTAAACAAAACATACCTCCACCTGAAATAAACGTTAATTGTCCCTTAGGTATAATTAAGTCAATAAACAAAGCCAAATACCTAGGAATTAACTTAGACAACAAACTAAATTTTCGAGATCATATCAAATTAATAGAAATGAAGATAGCTAGATCGGTAGGCATTTTAAATAAACTAAAACATTATCTCAACAAACCCTCTTTAAAAAAACTATATCATTCTTTAATTAGTTCACATATAAATTATGGTCTTCTTTTTTGGGGCAGCACATACCCTTCATACCTTACAAAATTAATAAAACTACAAAATAGAGCCATTCGAATTGTTAACAAAAGTCATTGGTTAGATTCCGTCTCACCGATTTATTTGGAAAATAATATCCTCCCTTTAAGACTGCAAATCAACTTTGAAATAGCCAAATTTATTCACTTTAACTTTCAAAATTGTTGGCCTTCCAATTTCAAATTCAACTTAACAACTTTTTTTAAATTGGTAAAAGATTCACATAACCGTAGAACCAGATCAACTCATTCATACCAATTAATGATCCCACTCTTTAAAACCAACAAAACGCAACGATCCATTAAATATACAGGACCGTCAATCTGGAACAAAATCCCAATAGAAATTCGCCATCTAAACTTGCCTAAATTTAAAAAAGAATATAAAAAACGTCTATTTACCTTAAAATAATCTATCTAATCAGACATGCGGTCAACTTGGAGGCTGGATTGATGACTGTCAAGTATCCCGTATATTTAATATTGAATTTTTATAAATTATATAATAGCGATCTGTAGTTGATTTTTTTTTTAAATAATTTCATTAGATTTTTTTTTGTTTTTTGGTTTGTTGTTTTGTTTTCCTTTATTTGTACAAGGTTGGTTGCAGACATGAAGACCTCACAGTCCCTTTGCAACCATCCTGTCGCTTTATTTATTTGTAATTTCTTACTTCTTTACTATTATTTTCATTTACTTTTCTTGCTGTGTCACTCGGAGGCGTTTTGTCCTTTTTGTTTCCTAAGCGACAATAAATTACCTGAAATCTAAATCTATATCAATTCTTTAATTTCTTTTTCTATCATATCCAATTGCAGAGATCTTGGGATCAGTGTTCAAAAATTTTTAACCTTTTATAACAGCTTTGTTATGATTCTACCTTGTGATAAAGATTTTTTGATTTGCTTCAATTTTTTCTTCACACTATTCTTTCTTTACTTTCAACTGTATTTTTTTATTCAAAAGAACAAATTTTAGTACATCTGTGGCAATGATTGGCTGATCTGGCCCAGATGGTAGGTGCTTTCACGCAGCCTGGGCCGTGAGTAAGTCTGCTCATTGATTTTAAAATGACAGACCGAAACCGAACCTACCAAAACGGAAGGGTATCCACCCATTCCGATGTTCAGTGTGGGTCTGTTAATCGGCAAACGTCCTTTTCAGGACGGGGCAATGTCAGGATAAAACTGCCCTTTTCAGGGCACATTGCCAACAAGTTCCGAAGACCCACTATTCTTCAGCTGAACATCGAAGGCCTCACTGCAAGCAAGATGAATGTTCTTCATCACCTCGCTATGCAGTCTGAGGCACTCGTCATCCTACTGCAGGAGACCCACTGCACTGATGCAGAGAAGTTGGTGCTACCACACTACCAACTAGCTGGGTCTTCTTTAAGCAGGAAGCATGGCCTTGCCACGTTTGTTCACGAGCGACTGAGATACACGCTTTTGGACCAATCTCCACCGACATCGGAGATCGAGTGGCTGTGTGTGGACGTTGATGGCTATAAAATAGTCAACGTCTACAAACCACCGCCAACGCGATTGCGAATCCTGGATCTCCCAGTGTTTCCTCACCCCTGTCTGTACGCTGGCGATTTTAACTGTCGTCATGCTGACTGGGGTTATGATGACAACAGTCCGGACGGTGAGTGCTTGGCTGGATGGGCAAGTATTAATTGTCTTGCCCTCCTATATAATGCCAAGGACGCTGCCAGTTTTTATTCCGGCCGCTGGAACACTGGCACCAATCCAGACCTAGCTTTCGCTAGCGTAGGTCCAAACAGTTGCTTACCGGATAGACGTGTCCTTGACAAGTTGCCCAGGTCACAACATCGACCCTCGCTTATTACACCACCAAGGTTTGCTATGGCAGTGCCAAGCATGCCTGTTAAGCGATGGAACTTCCGCAAGGCCAATTGGAGTCACTACATTGCTTTGACGAATAAATTCGCAAAGACTTTGTTGCCGCCTGATTCACTTGATGTGGATGCGGCTTACCAGGACTTCTGTAACATCATTAAGAAAGCAGCCAAGAAGACTATCCCACGCGGGTATCGAAACAACTATATTCCGTGTTGGGATGCAGAGTGTGAATCCCTCTATAAAACCTTTCTGCAGTCTCCTCAGGGAGACGACTCAAGTTTGGCTGCTACAACTCTGCTTGCCAAGCTTGACAGAAAACGGAGGGATCGATGGTCCGAAGCAGTTCGGAGCATTGACTTCTCACACTCTAGTCGAAAAGCGTGGAGTATTTTGAACAACCTTACTGGTAGGTCACGACACTCTCCTCGTCATTGTCCCGTTTCAGCCGATGCTATTGCATCTCAGCTGGTTAGAAATGGGAAATACGAGGCTGTTGATCGCAAGACATCTCGACTTGTCTTTCAAGAAGTGTCTGACCTTTGGAGGGCCACAACACCAGACGCAGTAAATATCTCTGACAATTTCTCACAGAGAGAATTTGCTGCTGCCCTTCAACATTTAAAACCAGGTAAAGCTCCGGGTCCTGATTCCATCTGCCCCGAGCTTATACTCCATGCTGGAGCTGCTTTGAAGTCCTGGTTACGTGACTTCCTTTCTTCCTGTTTGCGCCGACTCAAAATTTCCAAGATCTGGAGAAGAGCGCTTGTGGTTGCGATCCCAAAACCAGGAAAGCCCGTGGGGGACCCAAAGAGTTATCGACCGATATCTCTGCTCTGTGTCCCCTACAAGATCCTCGAGAGGCTTATCTACGCCCGCGTTGAACCATTAATCGATCCACTGCTCCCTAAAGAGCAGGCTGGGTTCCGACGCGGGAAGTCAACCGTAGATTAAGTTGTTCTGCTAACCCAGAACATCGAGGATTCTTTCGAGGCTAAAAAGAAGGCCGGTGCCGTATTTATCGATCTGACAGCTGCTTATGACACTGTCTGGCACCGTGGCCTTACCTGCAAGCTGCTGAGACTACTTCCGGATAAGCACATGGTCAAAATGATCATGGAGCTTGTCCGAAATCGAAGTTTCACCCTTACCACCGGTGACAGCAAGCAAAGCAGGCTACGCCGTCTTAAAAACGGCGTTCCTCAGGGATCGGTCTTGGCTCCCCTCCTATTTAACATCTATACGTACGATCTTCCTTCCATGATTTCCAGAAAGTTTGCTTATGCTGATGATTTAGCATTGTTGCACTCTTCTGGAAACTGGAAGGACTTGGAGGGGACATTAAGCCAAGACATGTCCACACTTTCAGCGTATCTCCAGACTTGGAGGTTGAAGCTCAGTCACACTAAGACGGTGACGGCAGCCTTTCACTTAAACAACCGAGAGGCCAAACGTGAGCTAAAGGTCTACAACAATAGTAGACTTTTACCGTTCTGTCCAACCCCTACATACCTTGGGGTAAAACTGGACAGATCGCTCACGTTTCGTCACCATTTAGTGGCATTGCGCAAAAAACTATCATCGCGCGTCACACTGTTGAGGCGACTCGTGGGCTCGGGATGGGGTGCTGGTGCTAAAACACTACGCATAGCCACCTTGTCTCTAGTCTACTCAACAGCTGAGTACTGTGCGCCAGTCTGGTGTCGCAGTGCTCACACTCGCCTCATTGACAGTGTCTTGAATGACGCCTTGCGCATAGTTACTGGATGCCTGCGTCCCACTCCAACGGACCATCTACCTGTACTTTCAGGCATCCAGCCAGCTGAGCTTCGCTGAATGGGAGCGACACTCTCCTTGGCTTACCGTGGATCTCTGGACCCCGATCATATTTTGCATGGTCTGTTAAATGGGTCCTCAGATACTGGCCAAGTGAGACTAAGATCCAGACGCCCGTTTGTGCCAGGTGCGCGGAATCTCTTGGACAATCTTGCCAGACTTGGCATCCGCGCCTCTGAATGGACAAATCACAAATGGAACGCGGAGTACTGTGAAAGTGCTTCCAGGCTCCGTGCTTTTGTGCCCGGGACCAGTGTCAGGCCTGTTGGGATGGGCTTACCCCGAGCAGCTTGGGTTAAGCTCAACCGCCTGCGGACTGGTGTTGGGCGATTCCATTCGTCCATGCACAAATGGGGTCTCGCTCCTTCACCGAATTGCGAGTGTGGCGCCTCAGAGCAAACCGCAGACCATGTACTAACAATGTGCCCCATACATCGGGCACCACATGGAGCACGCGGTCTGACGGTTTTGGATGACGAAACTCGATGCTGGCTTAATAACATCACTGCCAGCATCTGATCCAGGCAGTGCAGCAGTCTGGGGTAGTAAAAGGATAAACCCTCGGCCCCAGTTCTGTTTGTGTCTGGCCTGGAGTGGATGCCCTTCAAACGATGACGACGACGAATGATTGGCTTCCTTTTCAAACATTTTTTTAGACCTTTCGGAATATATTGTCTATTACAAGTTCACTGCTGACTCAAAACATTAACTGATTTATTTAATCCATTTATTGTCAACACGTCAGTAAACAGATTTTCAAAATTATGTTTAATGTAAAATTAAGACAAATATTTGTAAATAAGCTTTTTACATCAAAATTAATCATAATTTTAATCATAAGTTTTATTTATTACCTCTTTTTTTTAGGAAAATCAAAGGAGTCCTTTATATATGTATAGCGATTGAATTGATCATGAAATTCTTGAAATTCAAGTTAATCAGTGAAACTGCAGTTTCATAAGAATAAATTCCAACTGACTATAAAATAGTGATGTACCAATACTTAAGTATTGGTATCGGTGGTATCGGCCTATTTTTGTGGTATCGGCTAGTAGTTTCAGTATCGGTAAATATAGCCGATACCTGCCGATACTTTTTAAGCACAAAATATAAAATTATTTTTTTGTCGTATAAATATAAAAAATTTTTGTTTCCCCCTGGAACTGGATTGGATTTCTAACATAATTAATGATTTCTTTTACAGATTTGTAATAATATTGTAATGAATAACACAGGTCTACAAAATTTGATGGAGTAGCACAAACAAGAATGAAAACTATGCTTTCTAGCTAATTTGAGGGTGCTGATTTCAAATCTGCCATTGATTTTGCCGTAGCAGGTCAAATTTTTCTGAAAATACGATTTTAAATTTTATTGCTGCACACTGAAAAGCATTAATTAATGTGAAGCTGTGAATACAAAAGCACATACTTAGCACAAATGAGAAAATAAACGGATTGAATACAATTTTATTGCAAAAGTTTCCTTCTTTTAAATTGACAAGGGATGATCTTAGAAGTAATTCTCAACGCAAGAATCCGAACATTCACGTATCAAACCCCAACAATACTCTGCTATCATACTGATATTCCATTTTCCCTGATACCTTTTTTCCATCATTTTTATATCTTGGTGAAATATTTCACCCTATTCCTCATTGAATGCCCCTAAGTTTTTTGAAAAATACTCCAGATGGCTATGCAGGAAATGTACTTTAACACTCATGTTACAGCGTAAGTTATGAAAAGCCTGTAATAAGTTTTCAACAAGTTTGCTGAAATTTGGGAATTTTATAGTCCCCTGGAAGTTTTTCACTACATTAGGGAATGCTTTCCATGCATTTAACTCTTCTTCATGGTAGAAATAAACGCCTGGTCTTTCTGCAAAAGCCGCATTTGGGGTCCATTGAAAATACCTGCTTTAATTTTTTCATATGAAAGCCGTGGAAATTTTGTACAAAAGTATTTGAAGCACTTTCACAAACTTCTTAATTAACCCCAACTTGATGTGCAATGGTGGTAACAGTACTTTTTCTCTATTCACCAATGGAACGTTCTTTATGTTCTTCTCTCCAAGTACAAATACCTCTCTACTTGGCCATTCCCTTTTTATCTAGTGATCTTGCTTTGCTCTGCTATCCCACAGGCACAAAAAACAAGAGTTTTTTTGTGTTCCCACCTTGTTACCTGAGAACCATGGATAATATGTTTAA
This sequence comes from Diplosoma virens, assembly GCA_963680785.1. Classification (NCBI taxonomy): domain Eukaryota; kingdom Metazoa; phylum Chordata; class Ascidiacea; order Aplousobranchia; family Didemnidae; genus Diplosoma; species Diplosoma virens. The sequence goes on along the minus strand of OY796887.1, from coordinate 40,784,975 downwards.
GTCTCCACATATTGTCCATTCATGTTCCACATATTTGATTCTGTTGAGAATAGTTTTTATATTTTCATATGTTTCCTTCATTTGTATTGAATGTCCAATCAGTATGAAAGCAAGTTTATTGCCATTGTGTAACAGAACACATGCTTCTTTTGGAACTATCTATGAATAATCTCCATTCTAATGGAATGTAAGATGTTCCCTAATAGTTATCAGTCCTATGTTGTCATGAAACAGCAAATTTTCCTCCCTTTTTAAGAATTTTATTGGACCTTTTTTCCTGTAAGGTTAAAAGCTGACTTTGTTTTCAGAAGCCAACATGTTTTTTTCCTTCAGTTGTGGTCCTAGCAGTTCAGCAGAACATTTTGGAAGATCAAGTTTCCTCACTAAGTCATTCAACTCTGCTTGTGCAAACAGTTGCAGCTCATCATTCTGATGGGAAACTACAAAATCTTCATATAATTCACTCTTCTCACTTGAAGATATAGATTCACTTTTACTGAGCTGAAAACCAGAGAATGTTGATATAGAAAGTTCTACACTATGAGGAACTGGTTGAATTGCTGATGGCAAACTGGGATATTCTACTGAAGACCTTGTTTTAGATGTTAAACCAGTAGTTTTGACAGCACAAAAATAACAGTCATTAAGATGATTCTGTGGCTCTTGCCATACCATTGGAACTCCAAATGAGAAATATTTTTTTTCCTTTTATCTACAAGCTGAATGTTGACATACAGGTTATACATACGTTATGTGGGGCCCAAGACTTGTCTTGGTTTACCAGTTTCACATCAAAGTAAGCATAGTAAGCATTCTTTATGAATTGAATGATATTTTGTCTGTCTTTCTTTCTCATGAACTGACTCAGATGTAATAGAAACTGTCAGGATCATTTATACACCCTCTGCATCGTAATGTTGACATGTTTAATTATTCAAATACTAGAATAAACTTTTTTAATAAATTTCTGCAAAAAAATTTATGGTATTAAATTCTGAAGTTCAGCAAGACTTTCTAACTAACTAACAAAACACTATCTCTAGATTCTTAAGTTTATAAATGCCCTAAAAAACATGAAACTCGTCACCTCGTGAGTTTCAAATAACACTAACACTTCCAATAGCAGTCAAACTCATCAAGTTATGTTACCACCTCAGCTTCTATTGAACCAATGCAAACCAAGAAATTTCAGAAAGGATCTCCTTATCACAGCTGCAAGTCTATAGAAGGGAGAATATTTGTAGCAAAACAATGTAATATTCAGTTGGGAAAGAGTGATAAAAGCAACAAGAGAAAGGAAGAAATACAGTACAGTAATAAGGTGAAAAGTGTCACATCATGGAAATGCCAAACAGAGCAAAACACAGGATGATGCAGCACATAGGTAGGTAAAATGTTGCATTCTAATAAAGAATGTTGTTGTGGACGATTTACAAAACTTATCAGCCAACAAATTTGTGCATGCAGTTTTTACAAACTGCAAAGAGTTGGTGTATGCTATACAGCATTTTAAAGCTCTTTGGTGGAAAGTTAGTGTAAGATTACTGAAAAATTACGGCTGATACAAAAAACAAACATCAGATTTGAAATCAGCGTCCCAAAGTTAGCCAAGGGCACATCTTTTCTACTTTGTTTCCAAAATTGTGTAGACTAGTGTAATGATAGATATATACCTGGAAAAAATTCAAAATGCAATAACAAACTAGATTTAGTAAATACATTCTTTGGTGTTACTTACAAAAACTTTTACTGATGGTGCTTGATAGATAAAAAAGTATCAGTGGTATTAGCAGTATCAGCTATAAATGCTGGTATCGGTAGTAGTATCAGTATCGGCTTAAAATGTGGTATCAGTACATCACTACTATAAAATAGGTCTTAGGAAATGTCTTTTTGCAGCTTAGAAAGCTTTATAGAGTAGGTGTCTGCCACCTGGCAAAAATAGGTCTAGGTTTTATTGTACATTTATTCTTTTAAACTATTATTTTTTCTTAAATAATAAGGAAAAATTTTGAAATTTTAAACAATTATTTAAATTGTTATCAATGATTACTGGCTTGAAAATTGCTTTGCTCTGCAACATTTTTTCTAATTTTATTAAATAACACTTTTTATCCAAAATTGTTACACCTTTATCTGAGAGAACTAAATTAAAATTTTGAAAGTCTTTTGCCAAATGAATGCAGATAATTATTTTTCTTTATATTAAAGTAATTCAATTTGTATTTGCTATACTTATATTATAGAATCTTTTTAAACTCAGCAAATTAAATTTGATTTAAAAAACAGAACTTCTTAGTAGAGATTTTCAAACTCAGTTTAAAGATGTATAAGATTTTAGTTTTTAATTTTTTATTTTATCTCTATATTTATGCTTCTGATTTGCAGGAAAGCAATGAAGGCACTAATACATGGGGCAAACAATTACTCTTGCTGCTTACAGAGATGCCAAGATATTGCTGTCCAGTTGCAACTTTTTTATTTTGGTTTCTTAAGTTTTATAGAGATATGAATCAAATTTAAAACTGTTTGCCAAGATCACCAAGCAGAAATCACCAAGTGCTGCAAGATGTCTTTCCCAAGGACACAACAGAGTCATGCAAATAGGTTTTGAACTGAGACCATGCTAATCACAATCACGGTGCTCTAACCACTCGACCGTGCTGCCGTTTTATGAGGACAATTATAATCTAGAAAGAGAAGAAGAATACTATATTTTAAACCTTTGTTCAAGACTTTTCTTTCAATAGAGGTTAGTTTGCAGCTACAGATTGTGAATAATTGTATTGTGGAGTTGAAATTTAGTAAAATCTAAGTAGAGTAAAAGAATTTTCATTGATATCTAAATCAGTGGTATTCAACTGGGTATACCATATACCAAAGTCACTTTCTCAGCTGTATACCCTAGTTTTGATCTGGTATACCAGATCCTCTATGTTTCTTTGCCCACATGTGCTTTGTTGTGTTGGCACAAGCACAAAGAAAGTCACATCACTAGGACTTTATAGCAGCTACTGCAAGAATATTTCTAATACTAATTACATAATAATTTTAATTGTTTAAATAATTTTAAATGTATGTTTTAGTTTTTATCACTTGGTCATGGCATCAAATACTAAAAAGAGGAAATTTTAAATACATTTACTTTTGCAGCCCATCGAATACAGGGTGTTCATGAATTAAGGCAACAAACATTTTGGCCTCTACCGAAAATACAAAAAATTAAAACAAGCATTGTTACTCATGACTTAATAGGATAAAGAATAGGCTTTCAAATGATATCTACTTTATTCAATATATATAACTCCCTTTGTTCTTGACTATGGCCTTCAATCTGTCTGGAAATGAGTCACATGCGGCACGTAGCATTTCTTGAGGTATAGCATCCCACTCTTTCGTCAGTTTGGCCTTCTGGGACTCCAAGGTTTGATGAGGAGTGGAGCACACTCTTTTCTCCAAGATGGACCAGATGGAGTAGTCCAATGGGTTTAGATCTGGGCTTTGCGCTGGCCAATCTTCCTTACATATGAATGAGGGGATTTTCCTCAGAATCCACAATTGGATAAATTTTGAACCATGGGAGGCCACCAAATCCTGTTGGAGGGTTCATGGTTTATCTTTGAAGTGTTGCTCGGCCCAGGGGAGCCGACAACCCTCCAGAATGTCTGAGACGTACTGCTCAGAGTTTAATTTTACTCCCGTTGGAACAAAAAGGAGCAGGGATCTCCCGGTTGTGGTCACCGCTGCCCACACTATCACAGACTGCGGATTTTGGCATCTGGTGACAATTCTTCCTTCAGTCAGGATGAGGACGTCCAAACTCTATTGTTTTTCTGGTTAACAGCTTGCTGGATGTCAAATTTCTTCTCGTCAATGAAAACCAAATTGGACAGTGTGCCTTCTACAATGTCCTACAAAAGTTTCCTGCATTTTTCGGCCCTCATGACGATCTGAGAGTTCTTGTCGATACAGCATCTTAAAGGGCTTAACTCCTAAATCTTCCCTCAACAGTTGGTGCATGGTGGATTTGCCTACACCAGCTGCAGCAGCCAAGTTCCTGCAACTTCAGTGAGAGTTGCATCACAGCTTCTCCCTGGTACAAACAGTCCGTTTTCGGCCTCGATCTAGGGTAGTTCCAATCTCCTGAAACTTTTTGATGATCTTCGAGACAGTTGTGTGGTTCATTTTGAGCCATTTAGCTATTTCACTATTATTTTCTCCACTTTTGTGGAGTTTTATCACAATGTTACAATCAATAGACATGGAAATTATTTTTGAAAACTTTGCTATATCTGAAATGAAAGAACAGAGTTTTAGCTTTAAAATGGTGTATTAGTTATTTGAGAAAAACCGAATTTAAATGCACTAATTTCACAGAAAAAGTTGGTTGCTTTAATTCAAGGACACCCTGTATACTTAATAATTTGGCCCATTATGAAAAAAGGTTGGACATCCCTGGACTAAATGATGAAAAGAGAACCATTGTGGACAATGTTATTTGCTGATGATATTGTGATTTGTGAAGAGACCAAAGAAGTGGAGCAGAGACTAGAATGCTGGAGGTATGCGTTGGAAAGAAGAGAGATAAAAGTAAGTAGGTTAAAGACCAAATATATGTGTGTAATTGGAGGAAATGACAAAAAAACAGTGAAGATGGAGGACACAAAAGTGCCAAGAGTAAAGAAATTTAAGTATTTGGGATCAACAGTGCAAAAAAGTGGTAGTTGTTAGAGGGAGGTAAAGAGGAGAGTGCAGGCAGGATGGAACAGATGGAGAAAAGTATCAGGAGTAATCTGTGACAGGATGTTACCAGCTAGAGTAAAAGGAAAAGTGTACAGTTCAGTGGTTAGACCAGCAATAGTGTATGGACTTGAGATGGTGGTGGTCACAAAGAAACAAGTAGAAGAGATAAAAGTTGTACATATGAAAATGTTGAGGCTTGCTATGGAAATGACAAGAAAAGTAAGATTAGAAATGAGTACATCAGGGGTACAGTTGAGGTAGAATGGCTAGGATACAGTTAAGGTAGAATGGCTAGGAATGAAGATGAGGGAGGGCAGGCTGAGGTGGTATGGACATGTCATGAGGAGAGACCAGGAGTATGTACGAAGAAAGGTGATGGAAATGGAGTTACTGGAAAAGAGGAAAAGAGGGAGGCCAAAAAAAAGATTTCTAGATGTAGTGAGAGAATATGGGGAAGTTGGTGTGAGGGAGGACATTGAAAACAGGATGCTGTGGAGGAACATCATATGTTGCGGCAACCCCTGATTAAAGAGAAAGGCCAAAAGAAGAAGATTTTATTTTGGTAGTTGCAAATAGCAGCTATTATATTTTGATTAACTATTATCACCAATTTGACTGATGCAGCTGTGGAAGGCTACTTAATTTTTGATAAAAATGAAGACTTTTTTATGGCCTTCACTTCAAATGGAAGAAAAATACTTGTAAAAGACCTTTATTTGGTCTTCACTTTTTTTCAAAATAAAGGGAAGATGCACTGTTGAGGCGCAACAGTTGTTTTCCAAATTTTCTGGTATACAATGTTAAAGGTTGAGAAGCACTGCTTTATAGCACTTTCCTTTGAATTTTTGTCACCTATCGCTAAAACAAATAAAAAATTTTAACCACACAGCAATATCTCAGCAGCTCCAAAAGCAGGTCAAAGTAATCACTATATAGTTGCCCTTATAAAACAACACTTACTTTTCCAGCAAGTCTAGAAGATAATTAAAAATTCCATTTTGCAAAAATAATTCCTTTATCAAAAACTTCAATGACTTTCCTGTATTATGAAATTATATAAAAGAGTCTGGTGGAAGTTTGCAAATGTTTCTAAAGATAATCTGTCTACTATTGTTAGTCACTTGAACTTTTTGTGATAATTTTACTGCATATTTCCTTTTAGATAATGAAAAACACCAGGAAGCAAATTTGTGGATTATGCACCTATGTAAGATGAACAGACAGAGGACTATAAATTATTGGAACTCCAGGATGTATAGAAAAACTTCACCAGAGTTCTTTTTTTTTTAAGTTTCAAAATATAAAAATCTTGCTAAAAAGGTCATTCTTATGTAAAGAATTTTCCTGCTAAGTTGACGTCAAGTCAAAAAATAAGAAACTTCATATTTGACATTGAATCTTTAATGCAGGAAGAATTGAGAAACCGCTACCATCACATATGTCTATATGATGATATTAGGCTGCATAAAGGCAATGTTCCCCTAAGACAGTGGTTCTCAAAGTGATCAATCAGAACATTTAAAGGGTCAAATGAGGGTCAATAAATAACTACTGGTGTTTATTAAAACAATTAAGCAACAGTACCCTTTTGCCATGGTATTAAACTAAAAAACATTATAGTTATTTTAAAGACCTTTTTTTGGTCTTAGCTAGCTTTTTTACAGATCTAATCAAAAAACATAATAGTGTATACTAGAAGACGAAAAAATTTCTGTACTTTACAAATTACATTAGTTAAGTTTGTGTATTGGACTAGGAGGTCAATAAAATATTTTTACTCTAATAAGGATCAACATGCAGAAAAGTTGGAGAACCACTACCCTAAGACCTATTTTATCATCAAATGGAAGTTTATCTCATAAAACTGCAGTCAGGATTTTAAACTTTTGATCATCTAACCAATATAAAGGACTCCTTTGATTATATTGAAAAAAAAAAACTAAAACTTTTGATTTAAACAAGAAAACTATATCAGAAATATTACTTTTAATTTTGCATGAAACTTAATTTTGGAAAAGTATTTGCCAATTTGTTTTGTAATTGCATTTCTGAGAAGTGTCTAAACTAATTGAAAAATGAAAAACAGTTGTAAGCAAAGATTTTAAAATAATATTTGCATATGTTACATTTTTCTATAAAAAATTCTCACAGTTTAAGCCAGTCATTTCTCTATATTTTAGTTCAGATGTGCTTACTTAAAAACATTCAATTGCAGTATAAGACAGATTGACATTTTGTTAACAATTTTTGTGGATGTTTTGCAATAGTACATTAATATTCTATGTTAAATAAAAACCTGTGTGTAGGGATGTTCCAAATAGAAATTTAAATATTTTCAAATTTGAATAGCATCATATTTAAATGGAATTTTCAGTACTTGAATATTTAAAATAGCTACTTCAGTGAACAAACTTAGAAATTTAATTGAAATGGGACGGAAAAATACTGTTTATTGTTTATATTTATCACAAATTGCATGCCACAGCATTAAAGTGCAAAGCTGGTAGTTACAAGAGTACAGAACAAGTGTTTTTATGGGACAGCTGAATACAACAAGTGAGCACTGGCATTCAGCTGCAAATCAATTGGGATGCTTCATAAGATCAAAGCACAAGTCAAACAATTAAAAAATCCAACACATTAAAATAGTTGCAATAAGTAAATTAGCAAAAAAAAGCAGTACATATTGCTTGAGTCAGAGCAGGTAGAAAGCAGTCTTGATTGAAAGTTAATGTTTTCAAAAAAACTGCAACTTATAAACAATAATTATTACCTTGAATTGGCAATTTATCAGTAGTATTAATCTGGACTAGAATGTTACTTTGATCAGATGTAAATAATAAATCAGTGGCAAATTTTTCTAGGTTTTCTCCAATGTCGCTTATTAGCAAGATAGATTGTATATCTTGCTTGCCAAATAACGATAAACAAATCTTTTTATTTAAAGACATTAAACAAATGTAAAAAAATTTTTGTCTAAAAAAAAATTTATTTTATAAGTTTTAACAGATTATCAACTTTATTAATAATAATACACATTTAGTATATGCATATCATGTTTTACGTGGCTTTTTATTTCAAATATGCAAAAGTTTTTTAAATTTTAAAACCCTATTACCGGTAACCCTTTAATACAAACTAATTTCAAAATAATTGATATTTTAATTAGCAAAATTCTAATCAATTGGTTGCAAGATTTTTGAAAAAGTTTTTCAAAAGATTTTTTGAAGATTTTTGAATACAAAAAAACAAAACATTTTTGAAAAAGTTTTGCTGTTTTGTAAAATAGGAGATTGAATTTGTGGGACACCAGTGTCCCTCTTTTTGATAAGGGTAAAAACAGTTGTATGGAAGTAAGATTTTTACAAATATTATTGTGATATATGATACAACTTCATACAATATCTCAACCTAAAAATAATAAAAAAAATATCAAATAGTGGCTGCACAATTCACTCATAAGGCTGACAAAATCCAACATTTTTAGCCTACTTATGTTGCTATTGATGTATGGCAAACACCATAGTGGCAATACAAATACAAATAAAGTTACAAAAAACTAATCACTCAGTTAAAAAAGGTCATTGCACCCAAACTTTTTTTCTTAAATCAAAGGATGGTGGATCATTTGTTGATTTTTCTGTACGTTTTTATAAGTGCATCAAGATTTTGACTACATCTCATCTATACTTTGAATCCCCATTTTACTGAATTTGTTATGTATTGATACATGACATTTTGACATTAAAATTTCAACATCCTTTCATTTGTGCAGTTTTGAAAGGCTGTGTTAATGGTTAATGATATGTTTTACTATGCTCTGTCACAACATCAGTCATTTTTAGGTCTCAAAGTCCCTTATTCATTAAATTAGCCAATTTCAAAAACAAACACTTTAATTAATGCATTTAAATTCCATGTACATTTTAAAATATCAAAATCACTTATTAAAACAAGTATTACGAGGGTCAGTCAAAAAGTAATGAGCCCTGTTAACTTTAACCGCTTTAACCTTCATATTTTTTCTAGAAATTTTAAGGGTGTTTAGTAAATTTACTGCTTTAAAGATAAATTGTAAAAAAAAATTGTTTCAACGTGTCCACTTTTGGTATTGTGTTTTGGAAATGACGTCATCACTGGATGTCTGTCAGAAGCAGAGAGCTGTGATTGAATTTCTTGTTTCGGAAGGGGAGCCACCAAAACAAATTTTCGAAAGATTGGTAAATGTTTATGGAGATGCTTCATTAGCCTACAGCACTGTGAAAAAGTGGGTATCCAGGATTAAACACGAAGAAGATGATCCAAGTTTGAGTAGCCTCCAGGACAGACCAAGATGTGGAAGACCATCTTCTGCAGTCAATCCTGGAAACAATGATAAGGTTGAGAAATTGATTAGAGATGATCGCAGAATCACTATTGATGACATTGCTGAACGTGTTGGAGTTAGCCATGGAAGTGCTGTGAATATTGTTAATGAGCTAGGCTTTGCAAAGGTTTGCACCAGATGGGTTCCGAGGCAACTTTTGGATTTTCACAAGCAAGCCCGTTTTGAAGCTTGTTCGGAGCTTATTGAGTGTCACAGAAGTGACAAAACTTTTCTCAGCCGTATAGTGACAGGAGATGAAACCTGGGTTCATCACTATGAACCTCTGTCGAAAAGATCATCCATGGAATGGCGTCACCCCACGTCCCCAAGAGCCAAGAAATTCAAAAGTCAACGTTCAGCTGGAAAAATTATGGCGACTGTGTTTTGGGACATTGAAGGAATGATATTGGTAGATTTTATGACTAAAGGTACTACCATCAACTCAGATGCTTACATTGACACTTTACGCAAACTGAAAGCGAAACTGAGAAGAGTACGACCTCACCTGGACATGTCTAAGGTCTTGCTGCAACACGATAATGCCAAGCCCCATACCAGTCTCAAAACTCGTGAAGTGATTGCTTCTTTTGGATGGACGACGGTAACCCATCCCCCATACTCACCCGACCTGGCACCATCTGACTATCATCTTTTTGGACCATTGAAAGAAGGAGTTAGGGGGCAGCACTTCACTAGTGATCAAGAAGTCAAGCACGCTGTAAGAAACTGGTTAAAAATGCAGCCTGCTGACTTTTACAAGGCTGGCATAGTGTCCCTTGTTCATCGATGGACAGTTGGAATTGAAAAGTGCGGAGATTACATTGAAAAGTAGAACTGAGATCTCCTATCCCTGGGCTTTCTTTTGATGTATGACTTTTGATTTTATTGCAACAAATATGGCCAGGAGAGACTTGGGCTCATTATTTTTTGACTGACCCTCGTATAATCAAAATGCAGCTTACTACATTTCAGGTGTTTTTAGGGTTGCCAACTATGAAAAGTTTCAATTAAGGACATAGATTACTGTCATCATTTATTTTGTAACTTGCAGGCAAGTACAATATAAAAACAATGAAATAAAAATTATATACAAGCTAAAAAGATATATTAAAAATATATTCATGTGTTTTAACTTTTCATTTAATGTTTATTTAACATTGACCCAAACAAGCTCTAATTTTGCAGTTGCATAAGTTTTTAATTGTTAAAGTTATATTTCTTCTGACTTTTTGCTGACTTCAGCAATTGTGGATCACGTTTTATTTTTTCCGAAAATTCATGACACGTGTCTTTCAAGTTAAAGTATATTAAAAGCTCACTTTTCATTAGTTGTATGGAGCATCTGTTCCTTTCACTGCACCATTTAGATGACATTACACTAAAAATGCGTTCACAATAAGCTGAGGTTCCAGGAATTGAGAGCACAAATGAAACTATTTTGAAAACATTAACACACTTAAGATTAAAACTTTTCAAGATAAAGTGCCATTTACTGCTTGTTGTTTTGCATTCTGTAAACAGTTTAGTGCTTTAAATTGTGCCAAAATTTTTTTGATTGAGTGCAACTTCATCAAATAGGTCATCCATATTCAAATTAAGTTTGTCTTTTAGCTTCAAATGCTCTACAATTTTTACAAGTGTCTGGTAATTTGGAAAAAGATTATCCAAAAGACTTAATTTTAATAATTTTCCAAATGTTGAATTTTCATCAAAGTCAAATTTTTTTCCAAATACGTTATTGTAGAGTTGAGAAATAATCTAAAATCTTTAATTGCCTCTTGAGCTTCAGCAACACCCACATTTGCAAAAAGTTGGTGAACATTATACCCAAGAATTCTTCATCACATTGAGATTTTAACCTATTTCTTAAATTAGTAAGAATAATAAAAACATCTGCTGTTGAAGTTTCATTTTTTTCCAGTTCTTGAACAGCTAATTTAAATATCTCCATTACATGTTGTGAGAATATTAAATACATTTCAATAAGCCGAGGAATTTCTGTTGACTCATTATCAATCATAAGAAGTTTAAATAATTGTTTGGAACATTCAGCTGGTCTGCTCAAGAAATAAGAATTTAAAGCTTTCCAAGAAAGTAAGATTCTTTTGATGCATGGGTGCAGAGATAGCCACCTAGTAGGTACATGATGCAGAATTTTATGAAATTCTGTCTCTACAAATATATGAAATTCTTTAAGAGTTTCCCGTCTTTTTGCTGACATTGAGAAATGACTGTAAATTTTCAGGACAGTATTTTCAATGTCCACATTCAAATTTCCTAAAGCAAATTTCAATGTATTGTGTACAATGTGTGCACTGCAGTTAGCCTTAATAATACCATCATTTAGTGTGCGAACATTAGTATAAAGAGAATGTTTTTCTCCAAAGTTGCAATTTGCATTATCTGCACTTAAACAAGAAACTCTTTTCCAATCAAGTTGCAAATTGTCCATAGTGTTTTTCAAACAAGTAAACATTCCATCTGCACTCTCGAAGAAATCAATAATATAAGTAACTGTGCCATGTTCCAAGCTAAAATACTGAACACAAACTAGAAACATTTTCATGTTTTTGTGATTTGAAGCATCAGTTTGAATGCCAAAAAATAATGGAGGATCATGTTGTTTCAAATTGTCCAAAATCACTGCTAATGCCTTTTCACCTAGCACATTTGTGATGATTGCCTCGCATTTGGTTTGACCACAAGATACTTTGGCAGCAACTTTTTAATCCTGCTAAATTTTTGAATTCAATTTCAATCTACAATCCAACGAGTTATATGAATGATTATGTTTAGTTGCGTGATATATTTGAGCTATTTCTGAAGCAACTACAATATCCTCTTCTTCTGAATTTTTTTTCACCAAAAATTTATCCAATACAGAAGATGAAGCAAAATCCATAGTTCTCGTTTTGTGACAGGCTGATTTTGCATGTTGTGCTACTGCTAAACCACCCATGTATCCAATAGTAAAAACACTTTCACAAGTGATACATCTTGCCTTTTGTGGATTACTAGTTTCTCTCAACCAATCATAGTCTTTTATCCAGTCTTTCTTAAATGAACACATACGCTTCTTTTTCTTCATTGGGGATTCCATAATTTTCATTAAAAAATTAATATTGAAGTACTGAACACAGCATTCAATGAAGTTATTATTAAAACAATGAACATAAATTTAATTTTAATTAAAAGACGATTTTACTTTAATTACATTTAACTGAAACTAAACTGAGAATTATTCCTCAGTGAATCCCATACATTTGTTTAAAACCCATTTATATCAAACACAGTACTATAACTATCGAGCAAAATGACGTTGGAAAGAAATAAAGAACAATTAGCATCTTTTCTAAATGCTAAAAAGGACAAGGACTGAAAAGCTTAATTAAAGGACTGTCCTTTGAAATAAAGGACGGTTGGCAACCCTAGGTGTTTTATTATGACAATCCAGTTCAATTACTAAAATTAAATTTGACTTATCATCACCATCATTATGAGTAAAATCTTTTTATGGCATTAGTTGCAATTACAATAGTATTTTTCTAGTTCACCAGTTGTAGTGAGAACTGGCAAATTTTCTGCATCTAATGTACCAACTTTTATATCAGATGATGCCAACAAATACCTGCCTTTTTTTCATAACTTAAACTTGTAACAATATAATTTGCTCTAAGTGTTATTATTCAATTTACAAATCTATTTAAAAATAAACACCACTTAATTTTAACAACCATCGAAAGGCCTTTGTAAGCAACTTACTGCCCAATCTGTAATGAAGAAAATGAACAATTTAAGAATTGCTAGTGTTTGCCAGTTGACATCATATCAACAAAGTTTTAAACAAAAGTGTCTGTTGCCATGCAAAACAAACTTTCCTTAAAATACTCCTTTATCACATAGAGGAACAATTTGTGTCTAAATTAACAATAACCTATTACAGTGCTTCAGTCAAAGTTAGTAGAATATTTTATAGTTGAACTTGACTAATGCTCTGGCACATTTTTTTTATTTTAAATTTACTGTACATTGAATTATTTACATTTTTTCAGAGCAGGGCTGCCCAACCCGAGAACCACAAAGTCTATTGTTGAAGCCCATCAAGGAATTTGTAATTAGATAATTAATCAAATTATTGTAATGCTTTGAATCAATCTAATGTTGCACAGAAAACTCTGAATACATAATTTTTGTCTCAGCAGAGGTTTTTTGCTAAGCAATAAAACACATAGTTATATCAAACTGGTAATTTGCTTTGTTTGGTCTTTAACTAAATTTGTGGGCTGAATCCCTGTAATCAAGAAGGTTCATTCAAAAATAACACATTAAAATTAAGTAAAGACAAAAAAGAAGATACTTTGATTTCTGTACTGATTGCAACCTGCAATAAACTTTCCGACAAAAGTTGGACCATAATGGTTAAAAGATTGAGCTTCCCTGCATCAGAGTATAAAACAACCTAACATTTTCCAAAACAGTCATTATCATCGAAATGAATTTCTATTGTGAGTAGGATTTTAATATTGATTTGGCCATAACTTACAACACCAACATTTTTTCTTTCAGAATCATTCAATTTATATTACAAATTTTGGCATCAAAATAAAAAATAAACATCAGTACAACCAATTAATGATATTGCACTCAAGCATAGCACAATATATATTCTATTTAAATGTCTTTTGACCTTGTTTATGTAAATGTTTGATACAGTATGCAGCATAATTCAAAAGTAGGACGAAAGTCTTTTGATAATTTTTGATTACCTCAAGCAAACTGCAATAAATATTTCTTAAAATTTCACTTTTTAAATGAATCTATATAGTTTGATTTTTTGGTCATTTTCATTACATGTTCAGTGCAACAAAGAAAAGTAGGCTATTCTATTTAAAGTTATTTCTAACATAAACTTACAGTGAAAAGAAATGAACGCACACTTATCTAGATACTGTACTGCACAGAAAGTAACATATAAAAATGAAATAGTTATTCACACCAAGTCATTTATACTAAATTCTAATACTGGTAGGTAGTGTTATAAAATAATTTCCACTGCTTGTTCTTGTTGCAAACAAAAATATAAGAAAAAAGCTGGCGCAGGAGTTAAAAAATTCCTGCTGCTTTTTTTCTTATATTCTTATATTTTTTAACTCTGCTACATTTGATGTGTCCTTTGCTTGAATAAAAAAAAGTCAAATAACCTCTGTTAGTGCATTTCCATTAAGTTCAATATTAACATTTAAAAATGATTGTATTATTTTTTGTGGTAATTAAAATTTTATTGGTTGATTTCAGTTCAGTAACCTCTTTTTATTCTATTAAAATTGGTCAAAAATTGAAGTTTGAATAAGTTTCAAGAAAAACACAGATATTGAATATGTACAATACATAAAGTTCAAATGACATAGAGTGACACTGGCATATAAAAAATGATACAATAATGTAAAACTTCAAGCGCATAAGTAATTAACGATCTTTCTTCAATTTAATAAAAATAAACCTGATATTTAAATCGAAAAGTTGAAGCAATATTTTTTCAACCAATTATAAGTTTGTTTCTTTTTTTTATGCACATTGATAACATGATTAAGATTGATGGAAAAAGACAAAACAAAATAAGCTTTATACACAAACCCAGTATTGATTTTCAAGATTTAAAATTTTTATTGATTTTTATCAGATTTCAACTCTATTTATCCTCCAGACTCATACAAAAACATTGAAGGCATTATACTAAGGGCAACTTTTAAGTGATACCATACCTGCTTATTTAATGCTATATATGCGAGCCAGAAACCAGAAGATTTAGCAGATAATTACTTTCAGAGATGCCAAGATAATACAGTGAATTGGAATTTTTAATTTACTTTTTTAGTTTTTATTTGAGACATAACTAAAATGCTACTCCACCCAGACTACCTCACTAGCCTGAATAAGCTAAGCCTAAATGAAAAGTAGTAAAAGGGCTACTGGCTATGAAGTGCGTAAAACATTCCTAAACCTGACCCTATTTAAAATTAACTACATAGTGACATGTACCAGAAAGATGGGGAAAGTACTGGCAAACACTTAACTATAACAAATGTGAATTTGTGATAATACTACTAAAAATCAAGAAACTCCTTTGAAGCAGCAATCAATATGAAAACAAAAACATGTTGCAATGCTTGCAAAAAAACTTCCAATGACTCTAGAATTATGCAATTGAACCATCGTTGTTGAAGCAGCTGCAATGCTGCATCATACTGATGTGGAGTTCACAGTTATTGACTCTGCTCTTAAAGCTAAAAAAAACAATGAAGTACCGTGGTATTTTATAAAACAAGTACCATGGTACAGGCAGTGGTGCAACCAGAAATTATCAAAGGGGAATGGCAATTAAACTAAAAAAACTTTTTTTAGACATTCAATTTTTGCAAAGCTAAAAATTCCATTCTTCTGTTCTCTATCGTAGTGATCTCTAAAAAAAAATTTGATTTCGTCTCTGAATTCACTATTTTCTCTCAAAATCAAGGCAATCTCTAAAAAAAAAAACTTTACTTCGATTTTGTCTCTGAATTTGCTATTTTCTCCCAAAATCAAAGCGATCTCTAAAAAAAAAAAAAAAAAGGTTTTCACTTCAATTTTGCCTTCGAATTTGCTACTTTCTCCCGAAATCAAGGCGATCTCTAAAAAAAAAAAAGGTCTTCACTTCAATTTCGTCTACGAATTTGCTATTTTCTCCCAAAATCGTGGTTCGATAAAGATTGCAAAGGGGGATGGCATGCCGTCCAAACATCCCCCCTAGTTGCACCCCTGGGTACAGGTATTCTGTACCAAGTATTGACGGTATTGATAACAGTACTAAAACAGTTACTTTAGTACATGGTACTTCCCACCACTGTCTATTTTACACTTTTATATTTATAAATAAAAAGACAAGTTGAACAAAAATGTATATATCAATAAATTACAGATTTATTTGCCATCATGGCTAAACATTAACAGATAGTAAGCTATAAAAACTGGAGTTTTATTTATTTTAAATCTTTTTTGATGAGCATTAATTGTGATTATTAAAACATATCGTATACTTTTAAATATCAATTATCTTATTAAAAAATATGAAGTTCTTGCCCAATTGTGCTAGATATAAGAGTTAAAAAACCAATACCATTTTATCTGAAAATTTTACTTATTTTAAAGCAGTTATATTTCAAGTCAAGTTTATTTTACATCTACACTTGGAAACAATGTGCAAGTACGAAACAGCTGAAAACATGGCCTTCTAAATATAGCTCACTTAAATAAGCAATTTCATAAACAATTGAAAGCAGATAACTTGGAAAACAATAAATAACAATCTTGACTCACACAACACAAGTCACTATTACAAGTTAACAACAAATTTTAGTGATTAAAATATAGCTAGCAGTTTTTTTTGGATCTTGTTCACTATTTGCTATGCTTATTTTATAATCTTTTTAAACTTTGGGAAATCACCAAAGTCTGCAAGGCTAATAACAGAGAAGGGTGAACAAGACCATTATTTTTTTTATTTGCCATATAAATTAGACCTTTTTGTTAACTTTGCCAGTCAGATAAGCTAGCTACTGTCTTTAATTTGACTTGTAAATTTATGGTAACGTAATAATCACAAAAATGGTCACACCTGTAAGCCTAGTTTTGGATTTTTTAGCTTTTTCTTTAGTAACTAAGCTTGCCTATAACTGAAATTATTAGTAGAAAATAAAATTTTGAAAGCGTTACTGTTTGCTTGATTACACTGTTTTAAGAATATTAGCACAAGGGTCCTTTATCTATTTGATTAAAGTTTCACAATTACCAGTACTTTACTTGCTGCTGCTTTTCAACTTTTAACTCTGTATTTTGGTCTGCAACATGGTTGAGTGGTTAAAGCACCATGACTGTGATCAACATGGTCTTAGTTCAAAACTTACTCACACCATTCTGTTGTGTCTTTGGTTAAGATACTTTACAACACTTTCCCCAACTTGGCAGTCTTGGCAAGCAGTTCTAAATTTCAGCCATATCTTCATAAAACTAAAACCAAAATAAAAAATTTCAAGTCTTTTCAAGAAGTCACCATAAGCAGTTTTTTTTGGTGAAACTAACCAGAAATTCCCTTTTCAGCACCAGGATGGAATAAAAAAGAAACCAAAAGAAAAAGGATCTCTCAAACAATTTAACCGCAACTGGGTTAATTTCACAAACAAAAATTGCTTACAGTGACTTCTTGAAGAGACCCAAAATTTATACTGGACAGCAATATCTTGGTGCTATAAAAGCAGGTCAGGATAATTGCTTGCCCCACGTATTAGCGCTTCTGTCACTTTCTTGTGAGTCAAGAGGATATAGAGATAAAATAAAAATCTTTTTTATACAAAATAAAAAGCAACTGTGAGTTAGCTGAGCACTGAAACCTTTTTAATAAGAGTTAGATATCATATTAATTTTACTGTCTTCAATTATACAGTTTTTAAAATTATTAAAATTCAGAGAACTGCGAAAACATGTCTGTTTACTACCTTCATTGTCACACATTCAGTTATATTCAATTTTTTTTTAATTATTACTGCCATACTGCTGTAGAGTTTCTGCTTACTTTCTTGATTAAAGCATATTCATGCTTTTCTTTGAAAAACTAGCTGGTTTAATAAACTACCGGTAATTTTTAATACCAAACTGTCGCTTCAAAACTGTGTTAAAAGGAGCAAATAAGCATTCACAGTTTGTAGCAAATTCAAAGTTGCAATACTAATTTTGTTTACATTATGATACCGCTATACCGATTATATAACTAAAATCATAGTGCTCATCTCGTTCTTTGGTTAAAAGAAACTAACGAAACAAAAAAGTGATTTAGCCCTAAAACTAAATACAATTTATCGAAATTTTTGGAAGACTTATCGATTATAAGGCGAAAAGCTGGGCAAACAACAGTCCGAGAAAACGCTGTAAGACGTTTCAAGAAAAATATTCTAGAAGACAGAAACCTTTTGAAAATATGCTACACATAAAAATTCAAGATTTAGCGGGAAATGCAACATTTTATTTTTTTACTACACCGAAAAAACAAAAAACGTTCCGAGTTTGTAGGATTCTTTTGTTTATTTTTATCTTTATTTTTATCCTCCTGACTCGCAGGAAAGCGACGGAGGCGCTAATACATAGGGTAAGCAATTACCCCGACCTGCTTCCGGAGATATTGCTGTCCGCTAGTAATTTAGTAGAGATATTATTGTAATTTAGAACTGCTTGCCAAGACCACCAAGCAGGGGGAAGTGCCGTAAAGTGTCTTTCCCAAGGACACAACAGAATGGCACAAGTGGGTTTTGAACCCAGACCATGTCGATCGTCAGTCCGTTGCTTTAACCACTCGACCGCACTGCCGACAAATGATTCGCATTTAGCTTTAATCACAAGTAATACTTTACGTCAGAACATAGACTCTACAATAACGTTATTGTTGAGTAGACCAAAGATAAGGCAGCTGTGCGTAGTGTTTTGGCACCAGCACCCCATCCTGGGCCTGCAAGTCGCCTCAGCAGTGTGACACCCAAAGATAATTTTTTGCGCAATGCCACTTACTGGTGACGAAACGTAAGCGATCAGTCCAGTTTTACCCCAAGATAAGTATGGTTTGGACAAAATGGCAAAACTCTATCGCTGTTGTAGACTTTTAACTCACGTTTGGCTTCTCATTTATTTAACTCTTAAAGCACCGCCGGCCAATTTTTTGCAGATCAGCTGTGTAACGAAAAAGCCTAATTTTGGATGTTTTTACACTTAAATAAAATGAAATAAATAAATAAAAATGCATTAAAAACAATATTTAGTTATCGTGATACACTAGGTCAGGGCTTCTTAAACTATGGGTCGCGACCCCAAATGGGGCCGCCTAAAATAATTTTGGGGTAGCGAAAGAAATCGGCATTTTGTGCTTTGTGCCGCAAAACTTTAAAAATCCCAGTAGTGCCGCGGAACTTTTGGAAAAAATTACGGTTATTACACATGTAATCGGCAAATCAGAGAATTGGGGACAAAAATTGACACATTGGAGCTTGATTCTGAGTGCAGACCTTTTTTTTAGAGAACAACTGAGGTTGGCGACGAAAATAGATAAATCGCAGTTCGATTCTGAGTGAAGACTTTTTTTTAGAGATCACCATGATTTTGGGAGAAAAATACAGTAAAAGGAGATTGATTCGAAGTGAAGACCTTTCTTTTTTTAGAGATCATTATGATTTTCGGAGAAAAATTGCAAAGTGCGAGATCAAAACCCTCTTTTGTTTTTAGAGAACACCAACTTTTGAGAATTCTTGCCTCTGGCCCCTAATTTTAAATATCCACCACTGATTGGGGTCACACAAAATTTTATTTTTTAAAACGGGGTTGTAGAACAAAAAAGTTTAAGAAGCCTTGCACTAGGTCATGGGTCATTCTAGCAACCAAGCATTAGAGCTTATTAGATAGGGCTGAAAATGGGGGAATTAGACCCCCTCTCCAAAGTCGTAAGCACACAGTACAAAATTGAAAGACACTTAGTTTTTTTATACACAAACACGAATAATATACATTATAATAAATACATAACAGTAAAAATAAATACACAAATAATTAATGATGGCGTTACAATCAAGTGATAGCCTTAAAATCAGGGAAGACCTGGTGAGAAAAAAAATAAGGGGGCCACTTTTCAGTCTCAAAAAAAAAGTCATCAATTTCAAAGGGCCACTTTTCACACAAATAATATACATTATAATAAATCTATAACAATAAAAACACATGCAAGAATAATCAGTGATGGCCTTACAATCAGGGGAAGCGCACTGCCAAAAAAATAGGGGGCCACTTTTCAGTCTTAAAGGTCAGTTCAAGTTCAATGTACTCAGTTAAAGTTAAAGTTTAATATACGGGACGTTCAGTTCACTTATAGTTCAAATTCAAGTGTTTGTCAGTTCATTTACTTCAAATTCATGTTCAAATTCAGTTCACATTCAAATTCATTCAGTTCAAGTTCAATATGCGGGACCCAGTTTACTCAGTTCAAATTCAAGTTCTTATTCAGTTCATTTAGTTCAAATTCAGTTCGATTTCAAACTCATTCAGTTCTAATTCACTCAGTTCAAATTCAATGTACGGCACGCGCTTTGCGCACGGTGTTTACGTCATCAACCACGCGTTGATACATAATTGTGCCGGGCAGTGATCATTCGAACGAGCGACTATAAGGTCATTCCATGCCAAATGAGCAAATTTTTTATAAAAATTACACCAAATGTTTCATATTTTTATGAAATTTGACACACTTGTAGATCTCACTGAAATAATAAGAATGAAAAAAAGTTTTTAAAAATTTTCATTATTTTTGAAGTTACGGTCATTTAAAAAAACGCCATTTTTGCTTGTTACGCTTCAACGCACATCCTTAAAATTTTGTTTAATTTCTATTTTATTAGCCTGTGATCATAGCAGGTTACTGAAAATTGCTAGGCAGGTATTTTAAGACCCAAGGAGTCCAAAAAATAGCTTAAAAAGTTGTAAAAAAAACTACTTCATATGATAAAAGAGCTTTGAATTTGTTTTTTACATTTTTCAGAGGTCGAATTTTAAAAACATATAAAAAAAATGGGTCTAAAATTTAAAAGCTGAAATTCACCCATACTATTCTTATACCAATACACTTTCATGCCAAACAAAAAAGTTGAATTAGTTTTGATGTTTACTACAAAAAAATTTTTTTAAGAGTAACACATTTTTTTCCAAAATATAGCATTGAATCAATTAAGACAGGCAAAATAACACAAACCCCATGGGAAAAGGAAGCAGTAAAAGACATAAAAAAGCTGATGCATGCATATCAACCAAAGTTTCATCTAAAAGAAATCAAGCTACACAAAATTTGCTTTAATGAGTAGTTCTTTTAAGGCCAAGCACTTTAATCTCACGAACAATAAGTGTATGTACTATATTATTCATGTACTTTAAATGTGACTTTAACTGCAAAAATTAAGATGTTACTGTGGAACACCTATAGTAATAACTATAGAGCACTTTTTAACAAAATGTCTGATGTCTACATATAATCATTAGTTATGCAACTGTAATTGCAAAAGAATAAGCTGTCAATGTGGAGCACTGATACCAATAACTATATAACAAAATATAGGATAGTCCAACAATGTCTACAAATAATCATTACAACTGTAACTTAAGTTAAGCCAGTGGCGTACTGTGACTTTTCAGGTCAGGCATGTAATGATGAAATGATGACGTCATCAGTCTCAAAATTTAGCTCAATTTTAATATTTAATAAAACAAGCAATTTTAAAAATTTTGCGATTTATAGTCCTAGTAAATACACGAAATTTTTTCATTAGTTAATGAAAGGTAAAAACAATAGTTTCTACTTTCTAGGGTTTCTCAATAATTACAAATATAAAATGTTTTTCCTGTATCGAAATTGTCTATCGAAGTAGGCAAAAGTGCTGAGTTAGCTTGCTTTTTTCTATAATTTTTATAATTTGCATCTGAATGTGAGTACTGAGTAAATGTAAGCAGTTTGTAGCAAGCGATACTACATCAGTTCTTCAACAACGTCACGCTCTATAAACATGGGCGTGCATGCAATATCAAAACTGCATGCATAGATACGATATCAAACTGCTGAATAATCGGAGATTTAGATTTCAATTTAAGAAAAATTTCGCAAAAGAAAAGAAATATTCGGATAAAACAATGTCTGCAATGGAATATGCATCTATAATATTTCTTAGAACTACCGGTAGGTCTCGTAATTCCTTCTTGCAACAGAGTCAAAAAATGCAACTTAGATTTTGCATGCGCGTTTCCAATTTTATTTTGTATTTTAGTGATAAGCTCTAGCTGAAGCTGTACTGAATGATCCGAGTTGCAATCGATAAAACATATTTATGCTGTTATATCAAAAAAATAATCAACATAATATCATCAAAATTTTTATACTTTGAGAATTTTTTTCAAGATTATTTTTTTATTTTTTTTATATAATTATTTTTTTATAAAATTTCTAGGCATGCAAGGCATGCATTGAGAATACGCCCCTGAGTTAATTAAGCCACTTTAATTGTAAAAAATAAGGTGTCAATGTAGAGCTTGATACCAATAACTACAGAGCACTATTGAACAAAATATAGAACAGCCAGTGTCCAATGTCTAAAAAATAATCATTACAACTTTAATTTAAGTTAATCTTTAAAGTTGTAACGATATATAATGGAGACCCAGGATCATACTGAAAAGAAACAGTGTAAACATGCAGATCAAATAAACTGTTAAAAGTCTATTTAAATGCTCATATCAGAAAATATTGACTGCATCATTTAAAAATCCTTATCTGAACTTTTGCATTGTCGTTGGCTAGAAGTTAAACACATGCCAATGCTGAGCAGAATATGATAGTATAGTATAAAGCACATGTTTTCTCTAGAAGACCAAACAAAAAGATATTGCAGGCCCATGTGGGTGCAGAAATTGTACTTCTGCATCATGTTCTTAATCATTCACTGTCATCATCATACTAATCAGGGTTGTGAACTCAATAGATTTTTATTTGAGTTCAAGTTTATAAAAAATTGCAAGTCCAAGTTCGAGTTCTTTAATTTTTAATTTTTCAAGTTCTGTTCGATGCTGTAAAAATCAAAAGCTCAATTAAGCTTATCTACAAAATAACTTTTAAAAAAATTGGAAGGCTACCACGAAAAGATAAACAAAGTAAAGGAAATAATGAAACAGGCCATTATATAGACTTACCAGCCAAAAAAATGTTTGGGGGTGGTGCGATACAGTTTTTATTAAATTTTATGACTTTGCCGGAATCATTATCTTTAGTACTTCACAGATATAAGAAAAAATTTTGCCTCAAATTTAAAGTGAAGATGAAAGAAAAAGATCTTCACTTGGAATCTGTCGTAGATTTCTTGATTTTTATTCCAAAAAAGTCTTTAAACAAAGCTTTTATCTCAAACCATATTTTTTTTTATGAATTTAAAAACCTTGTCCTGCAAATGTACTATACTTGGTTTTCTGTGCCCAAAAATTATTTGTTGCCCAAACATTTTCCTGTTACTGCCCAAAAAATTCTAACTTTGCCCAAACATTTCTTGAGTCAAATACAACTCAACTGCATTTGAAATTAAACAATTTAATGACAGTATCAAAAGTAAAATCCTAAATGTTATTTATTCTCTTTTCAAAACTGTTCAATTAATGAATTTAAATTTAATTATATATTTTTTGAGTTTGAATTCAAGTTCAAGCTTAGCAATTTTAATTTTTCAAGTTTGGCAAAAAGACCAAGTTCTTTGAGTTAGAGTTCAAGTTTGCAAGCCTGATACCAATCCACCAGTTTCTGTCATACAGCATACTCTGCTTCATATAAGTGTTAATTTCAAAAGTTTAATATAGACCGCACAGCGAATCCCTCTCTTCTTAGCTACAATTTCTTCAACTATAAGGAAGCTATCCGAGCCTTCCCCAATCACACCGCTGGCTTTCACACACGTCTTATGGTTTATAATATATATTAACGTTGAAATTCTATATGACAGTACAACAACAGGCTTTCACAAGCCAACGACCAATTATTTACTAAAGACGACAGCTCAAACGGTGCAGCCAACGTGCAACCAACGTTCAGCCAACGATGCAGCCAACGATGCAATCGCAAAACGAAATTTTCCCAAGTTTCGCTTGCGATCTACAAACTCACTCTTCAAACCAAACCAAATCACCGAACCACTTGATCACCAACGACTGAAAGGAATTACATTTACCAACATCTCAATTTATAGTGTGCTCGCCACGTGTAAGTGAACCAATCAGATTTCATTAAGATCACTGCACGTGATCTGCCTATAAAGCAGTGAACGCAAACAATAGAATTAATTACGAGGTTTCAGAAAAGACTTCTATGCAGTCAATTAACTTTTTCAATTACAGTGCGAGTTCTATTTTTATGATTTTAACAATAAGACCTGTGCTTTGTGTTATGCAACCATATTCTGCTCAGCATTGGCATGTGTTTAACTTCTAGCCAACAACAATACAAAATTTCAGATAAGAATTTTAAAATGATGCAGTCAATATTTTCTGACATGAGCATTTAAATAGATTTTTAACAGTTTACTTGATCTACATGTTTTACACTGTTTCTTTTCAGTATGATCCAGGTTCTCCATGAATTATTGTCACAACTTTAAAGATTAAATTAAGTTAGAGTTGTAATGATTATTTTTAGTCATTGAGCACTGGAGCACGAGGTCTGACGGTTTTGGATGACGATACTCGATGCTGGCTTAATAACACCACTGCCAGCATCTGATTCAGGCAGTTCAGCAATCTGGGGTAGTAAAAGGATAAACCCTCGGCCCCAGTCCTGTTGTGTCTGATCTGTAGTGGATACCTTTCAAACGACGACGATTGAGCACTGGACTGTTCTATATTTTGTTAAATAGTGTTCTGTGGTTATTGATATCAAGCTCTACAGTGATACCTTATTTTTTACAATTAAAGTGGCTTAACTTAAGTTGCAGTTGTAATGATTATTTGTAGACATTGTTGGACTATCCTATATTTTGTTATATAGTTATTGGTATCAGTGCTCCACATTGACAGCTTATTCTTTTGCAATTACAGTTGCATAACTAATGATTATATGTAGACATCAGACATTTTGTTAAAAAGTGCTCTATAGTTATTACTATAGGTGTTCCACAGTAACATCTTAATTTTTGCAGTTAAAGTCACATTTAAAGTACATGAATAATATAGTACATACACTTATTGTTCGTGAGATTAAAGTGCTTGGCCTTAAAAGAACTACTCATTAAAGCAAATTTTGTGTAGCTTGATTTCTTTTAGATGAAACTTTGGTTGATATGCATGCATCAGCTTTTTTATGTCTTTTACTGCTTCCTTTTCCCATGGGGTTTGTGTTATTTTGCCTGTCTTAATTGATTCAATGCTATATTTTGGAAAAAAATGTGTTACTCTTAAAAAAATTTTTTTGTAGTAAACATCAAAACTAATTCAACTTTTTTGTTTGGCATGAAAGTGTATTGGTATAAGAATAGTATGGGTGAATTTCAGCTTTTAAATTTTAGACCCATTTTTTTTATATGTTTTTAAAATTCGACCTCTGAAAAATGTAAAAAACAAATTCAAAGCTCTTTTATCATATGAAGTAGTTTTTTTTACAACTTTTTAAGCTATTTTTTGGACTCCTTGGGTCTTAAAATACCTGCCTAGCAATTTTCAGTAACCTGCTATGATCACAAGCTAATAAAATAGAAATTAAACAAAATTTTAAGGATGTGCGTTGAAGCGTAACAAGCAAAAATGGCGTTTTTTTAAATGACCGTAACTTCAAAAATAATGAAAATTTTTAAAAACTTTTTTTTCATTCTTATTATTTCAGTGAGATCTACAAGTGTGTCAAATTTCATAAAAATATGAAACATTTGGTGTAATTTTTATAAAAAATTTGCTCATTTGGCATGGAATGAGCCGGTAGCAATTATACGTCACTCGCTGGAATGCTGCTACAGTAGTTATCGATTGCGGCTCAGGCGGTCATCGGTCGTCCGCCGATAAGCGGCTTAGGCAGTCATCGGTGCTTTAAGGGTTAAGTGAAAGGCTGCCATCACCGTCTTAGCAGGGGAAGTGTGGGATCAATGGATCAAAAACAACAATTTGATGGCTGGCGCACAAGTTTGACGTTAAAAAAAACAACTTTGTTATAGTATGTAACGTCATAGTGCACAGCTCTATTGCCTTTTTCTCTATGGTTTGATAAGTGTGGTTAACCGCGTGATAAATTATTGTTCTTATATATTGATTCAGTTGTATAACTATCATGTAACTCCGTGTAAATAAAAGAGCGAACTGCAGATACTAGTGGAACTCATAACATGGCGTCGTCGACAGTCAGCTTATGAATTTGTTTGAAGCAAATAAGCTTACGAACCATTATAGAAGTATACTGCAAGTCGGTATCTTTAAAATATACAGGTCGGCGTGGTCGGCGTGGTCGGCGTGGTCGGCGTGGTTGGCGTGGTTGGCGTGGTTGGCGTGGTTGGCGTGGTTGGCTAGATTGGCGAGGTTAATTTGGAATTTTTACATTTTGTTGACCCAACTGTATTTGTAGGCATAATCTAAATTAATGTACAAACAAGAAATAATGAATTTTTCACTTTTGAAAAAACTTATCAACTTAGTAAGGTTTGCCGAACTAGTTAACCTAACCAACCTAGCCCAGTCCTCACATATCAAAGCATGTCAACCTCACCAACTTCGTCCAGACAAACCTTGCCAAATGATTATGCTTTTTATATTTATTTACATTACAAATACAGTCGGTTTCATCAAAATTTGAATATCTTCTATAATCTACAGTATAGCCAAACTAACCAACTTCTCAAAAATGAATGATTAGTATAGCTATTTACATTACAAATACAACGGGTTTCAACAATAAATAAATATTTTATTTAACTAACCCAGTCAACCACGCCAACCTAGCCCCCCACGCCGATCACGCCGACCACGCTGACCGCGTCGACCACGTCAACCACGCCGACCACGCCGACCACGCTGACCGCGTCGACCACGTCAATCACGCTGACCACGTCGACCACGCTGACTACGCCGACCTGTACATTTTAAAGGAACCCCTGCAAGTTAGTGATTGGAGATTTTGTTAAAAAGATTGAAGGTAAAAGAAAAATAGCGAAAAATAAACGAGAGCTGCAAGCAGAATTAGAAGCAGCAAACAAACGTATAGTTGAATTATCTCAATCTAATCAAAGGGCTAATAGTAAAATTAATAATGATGTACCTCCTTCTTGGTTAAAAACTTTTTTAGAGGCATAGTCTGAAAGTCAGCGACAAATGCAACTTGAAAGTCAGCGGCAAATGCAACAAATAATCGAACGATTTTCGCAACAGCAGCTGCCTCAAAGTGCGAACAGCGAGAGAAGCGAATCACGTGAGCAAACGGCTGACATCGACAGTTCTAACAACGAGGCAAGGCGAACAAAAGCGGACGCACAAAAGCCTTCCATACTGCAGGTGGGAATTTTGTTGGCTGATTTTTCAAAATGGTGCAAATCGTACAACGATTATGGTACGGCTCTTTTGCAACAGAGTTGCCATTAAGCAGTCAGTTGGCATCGCTTCGCGGTTTTTTTTTGATGGAAATGTGAGAAGCCGTAGAACACACACTTTTTATCCCGGATGATACGACATTTAAACCAGACGAAGTGTTAAATAAAATCAAAAATTACATCCGGAGTCAAAGAAATATAGCGTTAGACTGCATTGCGTTTGAAGAGAAAAAGCAAGCGGCTGGCGAAAATTTTGATTCGTTTTTAATCGCGATTAAAACTTTGGCGAGAAGCGCAGATTTGTGCAATAAATGTTTAAATCGTCGTTTAGTCACCAAAATCATGTCGGGAATATATGACAAAGAGACTTGAACAAAGCTCCTAGCCATATCCCCATTACCTGATCTTCAGTAATTGCTTGTCGTAATGAAAAGCTAGTTGGAAAGCTGAAATCTGGTGAAAGGGAGCTTTGGTTACCGTATTGTATGCAGTTAATGCAGCTGGTAATTCTGTTCCACCAATGCTTGTCTTTCCCCGAGTAAAATTGACAGATAACATGATGAAGGGTGCTTCTCCAGATTCGATTGGTGTAGCAAATTCATCTGGATGGATGTCTGCTGCATGCTTTACAGAATTTATAAAGCATTTTATTAAACATACAAAATGCTCAAAAGATCGCCCAGCCATACTAATTTTGGATAACCGTGATAGCCATATCAGCATAGAAATAATAGATCTTTCCAAAGAGAATGGTGTTACTCTTGTTACACTTCCACCACATTGTAGCCACAAGCTTCAACCCCTTGATTGATCGGTATATGGTCCTTTCAAAACGTTTTATAATCAAGCTGCAAATCCTTTTACGGTTAGTCATCCTGGTAAGACTATCACCATTTATGATGTTGCAGAGCTAGTTGGCAAAGCAGACGAGCAAGCATTAACACCCAGAACTATTAGATCAGGATTTGCTGCCAGTGGCATATGGCCGTTTAATAGAGATGTATTTGGAGAAGATGAATTTTTGTCCTCATATGTCTCGGACAGGCCCCACTGTAGCACCAATGATTGCGGTACAACCAGTGAGACAGAAGACTATTAATCCATTCATCTGCATTGTCTACCAGCATTGGAATCGAAAATGCATCTGAGTTTTTGTCAATATCTGCTGCTACAATTACTCCGGAGACGGTCTCACCACTACTTCAGTGCACACAAAAAAGCAAGAAATTGTCTTGTGCAAAGAAAAGAAGAAAAACTCAAATTTTAACCGACACACCAGTGAAAGAAGCTATTGTGGTAAAAAAAATGCTTACCGAAAAAAAAGGAAAAGGAAGTTGAATTTAAAAAGTGCAAGAAAAAGATCATTCAATGTTCACGAAGCAGCAGTGAGGAGGACTCTGATGTTGCAATATGCTTTGATGAATCGGATATAAGTTTTTCCGAGGATTTCGATGCCAATGATTACAATACAAAGGAGCTGCAAACTAGCGATCTTGTGCTATGCAAATTTTTTACGGAAAAATGGCGAATCGCAATGTATGTTGGTATAATCACTAGCGTTGGTGTGGAATACGAAGTAAAATTTTTACGAAAGTCGTATTGCGGTTGCTTTACGTTTACTAATGTGGCAGATATATGTGATGTAGCAAAAAGCGATGTGGTTCTTAAACTGCCAAGTCCACAAACTTCTGAAGGAACTTTAAGGAGACAACTATCATTTTCAGTAGACTTAACTGCATATAAAAATTTCTTGTGTTAAGCAAATGTCTCATCGTATGTTTCAAACTAAACAATTTTTTTTCATGTAAATGAATTTCATTAATTTTGTTGCGTTTCTATTTTCTAAAGTTTTTTGATGCGAGTTGTGCAGGCTTTGTGCATTAATTCATTGGTATTTAGCCACTTTTTAGTAGTCTATTTTATTTAACACCTTAATGATTAAACTTTAAAGTTAATCTTCACAGCTGAATTAATAACTCTTGTTTGTAAAATAAAAGACAAGTCTTATTTTAGAAAAAAGTAATTATGTTAATAGGCCAAATGTTGCCTTGATTCATTGTGTACTTGTACTATATTTACTGTGTACCGGTACCTGTACACAGTGAATCAATTTTCTGCTCACCTTTAATATAAAATAACTCAATGATAAAAATTCCAAAAACTTTTTATTAGTGTGAAATGTAGCTTAGACCAGTTAGTTTGGATCACCAAAGTTTGGTGTTTCTATGTTACCCCATATTTGAATAAATGCAAAAATTAACTTTTGTAATTCACTGTACCCCACTCTCCCCTACACTCATATACATAATTTTTTAAAGTAAACATCTTTTTATGTATTTAAAAAACCTGACTTATTTTGTGCAACTAACAACTCGAAAGGATGATTTTTGCTTAGTTAAATCTAATTTAAGAAAAATACTTTGCCCATACTAGGGAGTCGGAGTCAGAGTCGGGAGTCGGAGCCGTAGTCAAAGTTAAATTCGGGAGTCGGAGTCGGCATTTTAGAAATTCTCGGAGTCGGAGTCGGCATTTTAGAAATTCTCGGAGTCGGAGTCGGATCTTAATCTTCCGACTCCGCAACCCTGCTACCAAGTCAATCAATGGCAACCCCTGATTAAAGGGAAAGGCCGAAAGAAGAAGATTAAAACCATTTCAACACTTCCACTTTACATACACCGGAACAATCGTTTAATCCCTAGTTGTATTAAATTAGTCTAGAAACTCGACAAACTTTTTTTCCCAACAATTCACCAGATAAAATAAGTTTAATTTCAGCAGAGTTTAAAATGAACTCATCAATCTTGCCTTTAAAGAATTTAAACTAAAATTAATATGTTACAAAAATAATCGCAATGTCTTGTGTATAAAATATGTTTCTCCTGGTTATGAGTGTAAACTGCATCCGGTTGTAAGCTTATCAACTGATAAGTCGGGATAAATGGAAATACCCAATTACAACTTCCTCTAGGTCAACCTTGGGCAAGGTGTAGTACTTGGCAGCCTCCCTGTGCTAGGGTTACAAGCCAACGAATAGTATCATAAAAATAAACAAGGCTGGGTTAATTTCCTGTCAATATTTTTTTTACCCCTATATATTTATTTTTTCTCTAGATGATGCAACCATGCAAAGCTTTTTTCTTAGCAAGTGTAATTTATTAAGTTTTTGCATGTTTCAACGTTGTTTTGGTTTTTTCTTTTTTCGTAGTGTAATTATGTTGATGTAAGTATTTTGTTCAAAAAGTGGCGGAAACAAAAAACGACTATACTGAACTAAACTGAACTGAATAAATAAATTGAACTAACCAGGTCAAAGGATTCCTGAAATAGGCTTAACTCTATTTTAACTGGGGGTAGTGCAAATTGACTTACGAAAATCTTAAAATATCAATATTACCAATAATGACAAATTTGTGAAAATTTTTGACTTTTTAAAATTTATCTATGCGTTTTTGAGTTAAAATAATGTCGAAATTTTGTTTAAATTTTGTAGAACAACGCTTTTTTGAGGGGTCTCTCAGAATTTTTTGCATTTAAAAAAAGTATTCTTTGGCTTTTTGATAATTTATTTACTTTTTGACACTAAAAAATCCCAATTATATTTGTTATATTTGGAAAAAATATTGTAATCTAATTCTTATAATTTTTGAGATACAAGTGCTTAAAGTTTGTAATTTGAGCTTCTCCCGACAGCAGAGTCCACTCAAAACACAAGTTAGAATAGCGTTAAGTTGTCTGCAGGCATCTTGTTCCTATTTCGCAAACTATTCCAAAAACTTTAGTTAAGTTCGATTGAATCTTTCCCGACCTGGCCCAGCTGAAGTAAAAGTGCAACGGAACCTAAGAATGTAGTTTGCAGGGAAACCAACTGATTAATTTAATGTTTGTAGGTTTGTGACACTGTTGTTTTGCGAAATACCCGTGATTATGCAAGCTACGACTATGTCCGCAAGACAATACGTACCGCTGTAACCAAGAAAGCTTTGCTATCGCTGTTTTTTCTTTGTTCAGACAATTGCGGTGGAATAAGATTCCGATATTTGTTAGGTTATAAGGTAAAAATATCAAAGCAAGATGTTTAACGGTTATTTCACGATTAAAGTTCGGCTGTTTTTCGCTTTATCAATACAAGTGTTTTCGCCTAGTTGATTAAAAAGGCTAACGAGGACAGAACACAATGATGTTGTCCAACTTTTTTTACAACTAGAAAGCTGTCATAATTCAACTTAATGCAGTAAAATGCGTCAACGTGTGCGTGTTGTTGATAGTGGAATATAAAGACATTAAAAATCTGGCTGAGCAAATATTAATTTAAAACAAACATATATTTGAAAAACAACACAGTCCACAGTATGTAGATTTTCATGCAAGAATGAAACAGCATAAAACGTATTTCGTTTAAAGAGAAAACGGTGCAGAAATCGATTATTAAAATATCATCAGGTGATCACGTTTTTTTCTTCTTAGTCCGTAGCGCCTGGCCTTTTCCCGTAAATGCGGCAAAAGCATTTGATGAGGTTGGTTCAGTAATTTTTTTGGGATTATTGTTGCGTATATAGGTTAAGGTACCAAAAGTCCATTTATAATTAGGAATCCCTCTTTTTAAATTGCTAAAATCAATCTCCGTCTTTTTCCGCCTTGTATTTTTTTTCTTGCCATCTAACCTGTTTCCAGCGCCATCAAAAGCTGAAAACCCGGATGTCTCTTGGATGTACTCTTCCAAAGCTTTCTTTATATCAGGCGTTCCAACAATTAGCTCTTCCGTTTCTGGTTGTTCTTTTTTTTCCGGTTGATATCCGACTGGGGCGTCAAACTCCAGACTGATGTCGCATTCAATAATACACACTGCGTTCTGTGGCCTTACTTCTAAAACACAAAGCTCGTATTGCCGATTGTTATACTGAATTGCAATTACATCACCTTTGGTCAAACATGCAAAATTGCGAAGGGCATTTTCAAGGACAGCTTTCGGGTTTGAAATGTCGAGAAAATCAACTGATTGAGGTTGGAATCGCGCATAACTTGCAATGGGCAAAGTGCAATTTTCAATGTGCACCAAGTCACCTTCTGAAAGCCATAAATTTTGCATCATCCAATAAGGTAAAAAAACGACACCTTCTTCAGCCACAAATTCCAACACTCCACAGTGTGTCGATCTGTTATTTTTTTCTTTGTTAGTCAATTTAAATAGCATCGGATAAGAGATATTTAATCTACTTAGTTGATCAAGAGCAGAAGGGGGCATAATTATTTTTCCACCTCTTTGAATTTCTTTACTTTTGCCTTCAGATAAAGCACCAAAACTGGTCGAGTAACACCTATATTTGTTACTAAATGAGTTTGCCCTTGGACCAAAAGGAATTCCTTCAAACATATTCATGCCAAACATTTTTCTAAAATTAAAAATAGTCCACTTAATAGTATGTTTAAATATGTCAGCAGAAAATCTCGAATTAAAAAAGTAAACTGCAGATTTTTAACAAATTAGCTCTATAGAAGCCAGCAATGTAACAAAAAACTGCAAAACATGACATAAGGTTAAGCATTTAACACTTTGACTGCCATGTCAGTCATATATGGGTGACACGTAATGTTTCATTACGATCACCGTCAGTCATATGTGGGTGACACTCGAATTTTCCGTCTAGGCCACGTCTCTCACTTATGGGTGACAGTACGTGCAAATCGAAAACAAATTTCGATATATATAGGTAATTTTTAGTTAAAATATATCAGAAAAAAAAATTTTTGCACCATGGCCTCTGGGAACCATTTTCTGAAAATGGGCTTGGCAGTCAATGTGTTAAAATAAGCAACAAGCAAAGCTTATTGACAGCACTATTGGTATATTGACTTACAACAAAAGACTACATAAGAAATGAACATTATTAGTCGGTAGAGTGGTTAAAGCACCGTGCTTATGATCAACTTGGTCTTGGTTCAAAACCCACTTGAGCCATTCTGTTGTGTCCTTGGAAAAGACATTTTACAGCATTTTCCCCTGCTTAGTGGTTTTGGCAAGCAGTTCTAAATTACAGTCATATCTCTATCAAAGTATAAACAGACAGCAATATCTTGGCATCTCTGAAAGCAGGTCAGGGTAATTGCTTACCTTTGTCACTTTCCTGTGAGTCAGGAGGATAAAATATAGAGATAAAATAAAATAAATTATAAAACAAGATAGTTCTAATTGTTTTTTTTTCTCAATGAGACATCTTTTAATAAAGCAATTTAGTTGGCCCATATGCCTGATACAAATGAGTTGTAAACTGACCAAAAAAGACAAAAGATTACTAAAATTAGATTCATCACTCTGAAGGGCAAGTTGAAAAAGTCCAATTGTGCCATGATATTTGCCTATGACAAAATATGGACCAATGGCATGAAGCTCAAGATAGTTGCATCAATCGATTTATTAGCATTTGCATTTTAAACAATTTAATATTATTTCAATATTAGGTTATTTTGTTAAGCAATCACTGCGTTTTTTTATTGGAAAAAAAATTTTAACTTTCAGTTTAATTTTTATTTTGCTTTTGGCTGGAAGTGCAACAATTTTGTTTAGCAAATAAGATGCATAGAAAATATAACAGAATGTCTTTTTGTTTTATTATGGCACTTGAAGTTTTTTTGTACATTTTTGGTTTTGTTTTTAAAGATTAATAAACGCCTTTGTTGCACAGTACTTCAGTGTGGTAATACTCCTTGATTAGCAAGTATGCTAGTTCAATGCTCAATCTATCAGAGTGATTTCTCCTGTTTCCTCACCAGTTCTTACAATTCACTTTGTGTCGGCAGCATGGTCGAGTGGTTAAAGCATCGGACTGATGATCAACATGGTCTCAGTTCAAAACACACATGCGCCATTCTGTTGTGTCCTTGGGAAAGACACTTTACGGCACTTTCCCCTGCTTGGTGGTCTTGGCAAGCAGTTCTAAATTACAGTAATATCTCTACTAAATTACTAGTGGACAGCAATATCTTGGCATCTTCAGAAGCAGGTTGGGGTAATTGCTTACCCTATGTATAGCACCTCCGTCGCTTTCCTGCGTGTCAGGAGGATAAAAATAAAGATAAAAAATAAAAAAATATTTTACTTGAAATTTCTAAATAGGGTTTTGCTTCAACCAATTATGGCAACTACACATAAAAGCAAAAGCAGCAACTAAATTAATATTAATGTAAATATAAACACTAACATCTGGACATATCAAGAATATGCCTAGTTTTTTAACAAAAAACATTTAAGAAAAAGAGTTACATGCATTATCCAAATAGTAGCAAAACTAGGTTCCATTGTATATACTTTCTTTTTACTAACTAAATGTTACTTATTTAATATGAATCATTTATATATTTGAAGCATTACTGAAATATCAACTATGAGACCAATCTATACTAGAACAGTGCAACCTGGAATCCCCCAGCATTAGGAAATAACCAAGAAACTAAAAATAAAAAATCTCTTCATGAAGCAATAGTAACCACAGTAAAATTCCAGGTTAGTTTTACTAACCAAAATATCTCATGGTCACTTCTTGAAGAAACCTGACTTGGCAACCACCTGGCTTTGGTCTTGGCATATTTGCTAGGTTTTTTGCATCTCCTAAGTCTAAAACATAAAAAACAAAGTTATAAAAAAAATTTCAACTGGAAATCACTATTTTGGCATTTCCAGAAGCAGTAATTGCTTGACAATTGTCTAATGTATGGTGCCTCCAATACTTTCCTGCAAATCAGGAGGATAACTATAGCAAATAAAAAAAAAAATTATTATATATATTTTTTTTAACAGCTGCCAAAAATACTGTAAAACTGTTGTGTTTACCATAATTGAAACTTGAAAACTTGGTCTTGTTCACTGTTTGCCACAACTAACTTGCAGGCTTTTGCGATTCCCAAAATTTAAAAAATAATAAAGCAAACTTGGCAAATAGTGAACAAAAACTGTAAGTGTTTGGTTAAGTAAGATTTTGTAATGATGGTGAATGCAATTTTTATACTGCATCAGCAATTGCTAGTTGATTTTTATTAGATATTAGCAATTGCTAGTAAATAAATCCAAAATTAAGTAATTTAAATAACTTTTAAACATAAGTAACCTGACTAACCTATATTAAATTTAAAGAAAATTGACAAGGATACAAAAAATAAGCACAAAGTTTTCTTTATTGTACAATAAAATTTTCTTGATGAGTATTCATTAAATTAGGAGGGGCTTAACCCTAATTTACCTAAGGGGGGTCCTCAAAGGATAAATAAAATATATAAAAACGTTATAACTTGTAAAGTTCAGATGATAAAAACCTAAAATTTTATGACTTTCCCTAAAATTTATTTCTGAATATTTTGGTATTTTACTTGAGCAAATCCGATGGGTAGTTTTAGTATAGCAGGCTATTTTTTTTGACTTACCTTAATATTTTTTTATACAAAAAGTCAAAAAACATTTTGAACATCTTGCTGTGTTTGTCAAGATTACTGCATCATGTAGTAGTTATTTCTTTTTGCAGCAGACTGTGACTAATTTGATTATGTTGTAAAACAAAGCAATCAACAAAAATTTGAGGACCTTCAACTTTATGCAAAATAAGAAGAGACTAATAGCAAATATATTAAAAGTAAAGACTCTTGACTAAAATAGAATAAATTGTCTCCAAAATATCAAAAAATCAACTGCACAGCAACTGTCTCTTAAGAGTATTGCACATGTACACTTAGGGTCCTCCAAAGACCCCCTTAGGTAGTCAACAGAAAAAAACATCCTAGGTAAATAAGGGTTAAAATTTAAATTTATAAGAGGCCCTTAAAAAAATATGGTATTTATAAAAATAAACATATTTGTATTAAAAAATTGCTTTTTTCAAACAAAAAAACCTATATAATGGGTGCAGTAAATTTTAATGAGGGCACAAAATATGAAAAAACAAATTTTAATTTAGACTGATTTTACTTTACTCAAAATGACAAAGCACTTTTAAATATGAAGCATCAAAATACACCAATTTATAAATTAATACAGAAATTAGTTTCTTATATAGCTGTAAAATGCTAATATTATGAATCCTAGATACCAAAGTTTTATCAGCATTGTCAATGAGCAATAATTGCACTAATTTAACTCTGTTAATAAAATAACTGTGCTGTGTATTTTATCATGGCATGTGTGCTAAACCAATAATATAAATTTTGAATCTTTTTTATCAAATGACAGATGCTGAAGCTTCAAAAATTCGAGGTTATCATGACTTTATTGCTATTGACTTTAAAGTAGACCACATGCCAAAATATTCACTTTCTCAAAAACACTTTTGTTTAATGTTTACAAAAAAGTTTTAAATTTGTCTCTGACATTAAAACAAGCACAAGCCCTAATAAAATTTACTCAAGCTTCTTGATAAATGCAATGACAAACCATGAGCCTGTTTTACATAAATATACATTGATTGCTTAATTAGACTTTTTTCTTAAATTTGGTCACAAATCCTTAACTACCAATATGACAAAAAGATTTCTTTATTCATTTTTGTCAAAAAATTTAGCCAGTTGTTTGAAAATGGAAAGGTTTAATGGTCCTATTATTGTGCAGTCATTGTTTTCATTAAAAAATGTTCAACTGTTTCTTATTCTTATAAACACATTAAAACACACTGACATACATTGTTCACACTATGGCATATATTGTTGTATCTTTGAGCTACGAGGGTCAGTCAAAAAGTAATGAGCCCTGTTAACTTTAACCGCTTTAACCTTCATATTTTTTCTAGAAATTTTAAGGGTGTTTAGTAAATTTACTGCTTTAAAGATAAATTGTAAAAAAAAATTGTTTCAACGTGTCCACTTTTGGTATTGTGTTTTGGAAATGACGTCATCACTGGATGTCCGTCAGAAGCAGAGAGCTGTGATTGAATTTCTTGTTTCGGAAGGGGAGCCACCAAAACAAATTTTCGAAAGATTGGTAAATGTTTATGGAGATGCTTCATTAGCCTACAGCACTGTGAAAAAGTGGGTATCCAGGATTAAACACGAAGAAGATGATCCAAGTTTGAGTAGCCTCCAGGACAGACCAAGAAGTGGAAGACCATCTTCTGCAGTCAATCCTGGAAACAATGATAAGGTTGAGAAATTGATTAGAGATGATCGCAGAATCACTATTGATGACATTGCTGAACGTGTTGGAGTTAGCCATGGAAGTGCTGTGAATATTGTTAATGAGCTAGGCTTTGCAAAGGTTTGTGCCAGATGGGTTCCGAGGCAACTTTTGGATTTTCACAAGCAAGCCCGTTTTGAAGCTTGTTCGGAGCTTATTGAGTGTCACAGAAGTGAAAAAACTTTTCTCAGCCGTATAGTGACAGGAGATGAAACCTGGGTTCATCACTATGAACCTCTGTCGAAAAGATCATCCATGGAATGGCGTCACCCCACGTCCCCAAGAGCCAAGAAATTCAAAAGTCAACGTTCAGCTGGAAAAATTATGGCGACTGTGTTTTGGGACATTGAAGGAGTGATATTGGTAGATTTTATGACTAAAGGTACTACCATCAACTCAGATGCTTACATTGACACTTTACGCAAACTGAAAGCGAAACTGAGAAGAGTACGACCTCACCTGGACATGTCTAAGGTCTTGCTGCAACACGATAACGCCAAGCCCCATACCAGTCTCAAAACTCGTGAAGTGATTGCTTCTTTTGGATGGACGACGGTAACCCATCCCCCATACTCACCCGACCTGGCACCATCTGACTAT
The DNA here is from genome assembly GCA_963680785.1 of Diplosoma virens. NCBI lineage: Eukaryota > Metazoa > Chordata > Ascidiacea > Aplousobranchia > Didemnidae > Diplosoma > Diplosoma virens. The sequence continues at coordinate 40,746,973 of OY796887.1, read as the reverse complement.
CATCTTTTTGGACCATTGAAAGAAGGAGTTAGGGGGCAGCACTTCACTAGTGATCAAGAAGTCAAGCACGCTGTAAGAAACTGGTTAAAAATGCAGCCTGCTGACTTTTACAAGGCTGGCATAGTGTCCCTTGTTCATCGATGGACAGTTGGAATTGAAAAGTGCGGAGATTACATTGAAAAGTAGAACTGAGATCTCCTATCCCTGGGCTTTCTTTTGATGTATGACTTTTGATTTTATTGCAACAAATATGGCTAGGAGAGACTTGGGCTCATTATTTTTTGACTGACCCTCGTAGATTAATTACTTTTGCAAGTGATTAAACCTGACCCAAGCTGATGGGAGATGTCTGTAATATATGTGTAGAGTCAAATCAAGTAAACTATACGCCGGAATTAGTAAACAGGTAAAGAATACGTCCGGTTTCAAAAAATAGTGAGTTTAGGGTTAGGGTTAGAGTTAGCTAAAAGTAAAGACTAATTAGGCTAGAGTAAAGAATAACCCTAACCCTAATTTTTTTAGCTAAAAATTAAACAATTATTATCAAGTAAAGAATATGCCTGGTCAGGCATATAGTTTACTTGATCCATGGAGTCTAGTGATATTATCTTTCCATGCCTTGTTCTATGCATGGTCCAACCAGTCTGCTGCACTGATGTTGAAATCATTGCTAGTTTTTAGCAGTAGCAGATTTTGTGCAGCAGGCACAAATGGGTGTCTAGATTTAAGTTATCATTGGGTGCCAGTGGAAGAGCATGTCAGTTTAAGATGGAGCAGGTGTTGGGGCTCTAAGGCATGTTGGGCAAGTGCTAGAGTTGCTCATTTGTAATGAAGTCCAATATAAGCAAATACAATCAGCTGATTACATGTGATTAGCAAGAGATGATGAATACTTCTTTACCAGCCTTAAAATTTGCTTGCCTGAAATGATCAATAAACTGCTTGCTAAAGGTTAAATTATGTAGCAGCATAAATCTAACTCAAATTGAGGAGATTCTAAAGTTGATTCATACTTAAATTTTCGAACAATTCTTTCAACAGTGATGCAATATAGGTGATTGGGTTTTGGAAACTTTGATGAGAACAGTTTTGGGCTTTTCACCACATGCAGTTTAGAAAAAGTAGATTAAGTCCTAATTCCAATATAAAATTTGAATAAATCAAATGTTGGATTTAAAAACTATGAATTAAAGATAGATGAGGAAAAGTTAATTATGGAGATTTTTTCATGAAAAAGCCAAGTAGCATGATTTAATAAAAGCCAAAATATAAGTTTTAAAAAAATAGCAAAACCAATCTGGATGTGCCAAAAAATGCATTTGTAGGAAAGCTCACAAAATAAATTAGCCATAAAAATATGCCACAAAAAATATGCTTTACCCAAATAAGCAAATCAAATTAATGTAAACAGATTAACAGTTAAACAGAGATTTGCAATACACAAAATTATGTAGTGGTCCATTTGTTACACCACAAGAGGTAAATGGTTTATCAAATCAAATTGAAGTTAAAGAACTCAAAGCAAGAAGTTCTGTGGCATTATGTCAGATACTGGTGAGATACATGTTTGTTATATCTCATAAGTAATAGCCTAAATATTTTGTCTGATGAAAAGGTGCAAGAATAAGTAGGAAGGTCATATTGATGGCAAACACAATCAATAAGTTGCATTTTAAAACCTACTTTTGTCATTCTGTTGTCTTGTCAAGAAAGAATCTAGCAACTCTACTGTAAATTACTATAAATCTACAATCAATAAACTAAAAAAATTAAATAAAAGTTTTAATAATACAGGAATATCTTGGAATTTTCAGAAGTAGGTGAGGGTAATTGCCTGATGGTTTCTCTAAGCTTATTGCCTTCAACATTGTCTTGCAAGTCAGAGGATAAATAAAGATGATAAATAAATTAATGAATAAAAATTACCTTTAATGATATATTTTCAAAATTAAAAAAACCTATTTAAGCTAATTGCTCTGTGAAAGCATCTGGAAAGACATAGCAATTGCGTACCTGCCCCCACTTTTGGCACCCCAGGGTGGGGATAAAGAAATTTTAAATTATCATCAAGTAGGCTACAAAAGTATCTTTAAAAGCTTTATATTTTTAAGCACTTCTAAACCTATTCCTTTATTTTTAATTTTTGCAGGTACTAAAATATCTCACACCCCTGATTTGACTTCTGGTTGCATCAAAATTATATTAAATAGTAAGTACACCTACAGATAATGTAAAAATCCTTTCAAAGTAGTTTTTTTTATAAAGGTAACTGTAGTACTGTAAAATATGGACAATGTTTTGACGAAAGCGATATACTAAATTTTGCGGGGGTTATATACGTTTTTTTTGCGAATAAAGGAGAAAGAGTGATTTTGTTTTTAATTTTTAGATTCATATCATAAATTTTGAGGGCCTCATTTCCAATTTCCAAAATTTTTAATTTTAAGCCCCGCCCCTAATCAAATTAAGATTGTTATTTTTTATTTTTTTCGAACAACTACCGGTATTTACCATATTGTGGACCGTATATCTATTTGAGATTACCTATTACAGCTTGAGCAAATTATTTTTTAAAAAAATTAATAGGACTGAGAAAACTTTTAAAAAATGTTTTTTATCAACCATTGTTATTAATTTTCTACTCTCTTGTTTTGGAAAAGAATCGAAATAATATGCCACCTATTTTCGATCAGAGCTAACTTAAATGGTAGATACTAAAACATCAAAAACTGCTAGTCATTGCAGCACATTGAGAGAAGTCATTTTTTTCTTTTTTGAGTTTTACGCAAAGCGTATATGTACGTCATTACGAATAAAAAGACAGACAGACAGACAGAAGTTTATTTTGTCAGAGATTATTACGCACTACGAAGGTAATACATAAAAATAAACGAGAAAGAAAATATATTTCAAAATAGTAATACACAGATTATGTACAACTACAGTGAATAAAAAGGAATAAATAAAATAATAACAATCTCAACAGGAGACTGCGAAGTAACCGATTAAAGTCTCCTAGTCAAGCAGTCACCCAGAAATTGTAACAGAATTATTCAATTTCAAAGATTAATGCGTTAGGGCACGATGAATTTTATCGTTTTGATTCATACATAGCAATTTAAAGGCCCGTTTCCACTACGAGCGTGGAAAAGAGCATTCTTTGTCTCTTTTATTGATCTTCGATTGAAGCGAGCGGTTAAAATTGAAGCGAGCGCAAAAAGAAAGCAATAAAACAAACAAAGAATGCTTTTTTCCACGCTCGTAGTGGAAACGGGCCTTAAGAGCTGAATTTTAATATTATGTTTGAAGGTATTAAACGATTGGTTTCGAATATGAGGAGAGATGGATTTTATTTATTTTTTATTTATTTATTTTATCTCTATATTTATCCTCCTGACTCGCAGGAAAGCGACGGAGGCGCTGTGGCGAATCGAACCCAGATCAAAAACTGTACTATTTCGAAACAATCAACGTGCTTAAAGAAAACCATAAAATTTAAAATTTGAAGCGAAACAAAAGAGGATCGCATAACAAAAAAAGAAATTGAAAGTGACGATTGAAAAAGAAGTGACTAGTCGAACGGACAGAAGACAAGCATTTATTTTAAGCTATTATTGTTGGGTTCTTTCGGAAAGGATCAATAAAGAAAATTCGAGATATTTTAATTTGAGATAATATATATTCTGTATTGTGTTTTGCTTTATCGTTTTTTTTACAGTTAATATAAAGTTAATTAAAATTTTTATAAAAGTTCTGCAATAAATAAGTCCGAACCACCACATTGGTAACCCCGACTACAACCGTGAGTACTATTTCTTCTTTTTTCTTGTGTTTATATGTGTAAGCCTGGCACTTCATCAGTACAACACTCGGTCGCGCAGAAAATATTTAAAATCTAACATTATGACTGATGATCAACCTACGCACTCTGGCAATTTTAAACACGCTGATTCTAACCATGCTGTACTCAATGACTTACAAAATAACCAGTTAATTTTGCGTCCCGGTGAAAAGATTACTCACACTTTTACAAAAAGCAATCCCCACGCTTGGTTTTCCTATTTTGAAAAATTGTGCATTAGATGTAAAATTCTTAGTGATGATGAGAAGCTCCATGCTTTGATTCCTTGTTTTGGCCACGAAACACTTGGCTTTGTTCAACCTTTAATTTCTCGGAATTATAGTTACGAACAAATGAAAATCTTTTTAATCGAAAAGTTTACTCCATCCTTGGCAGAAAGAGTTCATACAATTATGTCTGTGGATAGCTTGGGTGACGTAAAACCTTCCGAATTTTTAAATAGATTAAGATCATCTATATCTGAAGATGACATGTCTGATGCAGTTCTTTGTGAATTGGTAATGAATAAATTGCCTCAACAAGTGCAACTCTCTTTAGTTCCTACTTTAGGAAGACCTCTTCTTCAGTTTGCGGCTGCAGCTGATGCCGCAATGCAACGATTGAGTATGTCATCTAGTGTTTACTCCTTTCAATTACAGTCAGTTTCAGAATCTTGTGCCAATGCAAAAGCGGGTCCTTCAAACAATTCAAATTTTGAAACCTTGTTAGACAGAAAATTTTCTTCTTTTAACACTCAACTGCAGCAGCTAAACCAAGACATTAACGATTTAAAAAATGTTCAGTTAAGGTCTTCAAGCGCAGGTACATCCTTTTCTAGTACTAAACCTCGAAATAACAAAATTTTTTCTCGTCCCAACAATTTTGCTCCGATGAGAAGTAGAACGTTTTCTTTTCCCAGATATTGAAGTAATTTTCGACCAGATTCAGCATTTAGAAATGGTGCTAAGGATGTAGTTAAATCATCTCCTTTTTGCTTTTATCACCAGCGATTTGGGCGAGATGCCCATCGATGTGTTCAACCTTGTTCCTGGCAGGGAAACTATTAAGTCATCACACGAAGTGGGCTGCGCCCGTGATGACCAAGTCATGCAGTCCTTTGCCACATATTAAAGATAAGGAATCTGGTTTATTATTTCTTCTTCATAGCGGTGCAGAAATTAGTTTGGTGAAACCCTTACCGCACGAACATCGAAATCAACAAGCTAGCAATCCTCTAGTGACTGTTATCGGTGCACCCATTGCTACCTTTGGTTTTCGTACTATGTACATCTCCTTTGATAAAGTAACGACGTTTCGTTGGATTTTTGTAATTGCCGACGTTTCCAATAATATAATAGGAGCCGATTTTTTAAAACACTTTGATTTATCTCTCGACTTTGCCTCTATGAAACTAGTTCGTGCTGGTTATAATTCTCGTTGGGAACTTCAAACTAAAAGTATAGCTCATATTAGCGCTCCTAAAACTTTCTTGCCCAGCGACAGATATTTGAAATTGCTCGCTTCGTTTCCTGATTTAACTACTCCAAATAAGCATAAACCTGTCAAGCATTCTGTAGTGTATCATATTGTAACTAAAGGGTATCCTAGTTCTTCTAGGCCACGTCAGTTGTCTTCTGAGAAACTAGAATTCGTAAAAAAAGAGATTGATTATCTTCTTGAAAGCGGTATTATTAGTCGCTCAGAATCTCCTGTGTTTTCGGCTTTACATTTAATTCCAAAAGGTCAGCCTGGTAATTTTCGTTTAGTTGGTGATTATCGCAAATTAAATCAGCAAACTGTTCCTGATCGTTATCCTACACCGTCAGTTACCCACCTTCTTCACCGTCTTCAGGGATCTTGCATTTTTAGCAAAGTAGATTTGGTCAGAGCCTACCATCAAATTCCGGTAGCTAAGGAGTCTCGTCATAAGACTGCGATAACCACTCCAATTGGTCTTTTCGAATACAACTTTTTACCGTTTGGTTTACGTAATGCCTCAAGTACCTTTCAAAGATTTATAGATCAAGTTTGCCACGGTTTACCCTACGTCTTACCTTACATAGATGACATAATTATTTTCTCAAGATCAGAAGAAGAGCATCTCGAACATTTAAGGACATTTTTTAAACGGCTTGATAAACACGGTATTGTTATTAATGCTACCAAATCCGAGTTCGGAAAAAAAGAGTTAAAGTTTTTAGGCCATTTAGTTACTAAAGAAGGCATTTGTCCGACAAAACAGAAAATTGAAGCTATTTCTAAATTTCCAATCCCTTCTACTACAAAGCAATTACAAAGTTATATCGGCATGATCCAATATTATCACAGGTTTGTTCCTCATGCCGCAGAGTTATTAGGTCCCTTGATAGATATGCTTAAAGGAAAACCAAAAACTGATAAGAAACTAGTTTGGACTTCAGATTGCGAGGCTGTGTTTAACAAAACTAAAAGAGTATTCTTTCCCAAGCTTCACTATTAGTATATCCGGTTATTAATGCTCCCACCAGTGTAATGGTAGACGCGAGTGATGTAGCCATTAGAGGAGTTATGCAAATTTGCTTGAACGATATTTGGTCTCCAATTGCTTTCTTTTCAAGAAGACTCACTCCTGCTCAGCGTAAGTATAGTGCCTTTGACAGAGAACTTCTGGCTATGTATCTTACTGTACAACATTTTTTATACTTTATTGAAGGAAAAAATTTACTATCTTTACTGATCACAAACCTTTAATTAGAGCATTTTCTTCTTCAAAGTCTCAAACTATTCCAAGGCGCATTCGACACATGGGTTACATTTCTGAATTTTCTACAGATATTCGTTACGTGCAAGGTTCAGAAAATTTTGTTGCAGACACATTATCTAGAGTTGAAATTAATGGTATAGAAACTTTACAAGAGGGCATTAACTACGCACAAATAGCTTTTGATCAAAGAACAGATGCAGATTTAAACCAATTACTCAAAAACCCTACTGATACTGAATTGCGATTAAGTGAATACCCCGTTCCACATAGTAATTACATGCTTTGGTGTGACACTTCAACGTCTATGATTCGTCCTGTAATTCCTTCTTCGTGGAGAAAAATTATTTTTAACAAACTTCATGGCATTAGCCATCCTGGAATCAAAGGTACTTCAAAATTAATTTCGCGAAGATTCGTATGGACAGGTATGAGAAAAGATATAAGTAAATGGGTAAGACAATGTCTATCTTGCCAGCAGTGTAAAATTCACAGACATACAGTTAGTCCTTTAGAAAAATACAAATTACCTGAAGGCCGTTTTAACCACATTAATATGGATATAGTCAGTGATGGCCTTACAAAAAGGGGGGCCCGGTGCAAGAAAAGTGAGGGGGGGCCACTATTTTCTGTCCCAAAAAAAGGTAACTAAACCAGGTTTTGGCGTGTAAAAGATTTCCCCAAAAATTGTGCAGTTCTCCAAAAAAAAAAAAAAAAAAGGTCTTCAGTTCAAATTCAGTACTAAATCCAGTAGTATGTGATGGCTCTTCGAGTTCAATTCAGATTGTAGTAGTATGGAGGGCGCACTTTATAACAAAATATGGACAAATTTTTTTCCCCTTTTTTTGAGCTGAAATCTACGTCCTAATGCTTCCTTGCAAAAATAGAGCAATTTCTTGTGTAGGGGGGGCCACTTTTTGCTCTATTTTAGGGGGGGCCCGGTGCGACCGCACCGCTTGCACCCTATTAAAGCCATTACTGGATATAGTTGGTCCTTTACCAGAGTCACATGGTTTCTCGTACATGTTAACAATTATAGATCGCAATACTCGCTATGTTAGTGCTATTCCTATGAAAGATTTGTTTTCCATTTCTGTTGTTAACGCTTTTCTTCATGGTTATGTTTCGCATTTTGGTGTACCCGCAACCGTAACAACGGATAGAGGTGCACAATTTGAATCAAATTTATGGACACAGTTAATGCAATGTATTGGTGCTAAACGAAATAGGACTACTAGTTACCATCCACAGTGCAACGGTCTAATTGAAAATTTTCATCGGCGATTAAAAGATGCTTTACGTGTTCAACAAAATCCTACTGATTGGGCTATTACATTGCCTCTCGTGTTACTCCATATTCGAAATACGGTCAAAGAAGATTTAGAATGTTCATCTGCAGAGTTAGTATTTGGTCAAACCATGAAACTACCTGGACAGTTCCATCCTAATATTTCTGAACCAGTTACTCCTCCGCATCAATTTTTAGAAAAACTTAAAGGTTATTTTGACTTTGTTAAACCCCAACAAACAAGTAATCATTTTCAGATTACAACCTTTGTTGATAAAAATTTATCAGACTGTAGTCATGTGTGGCTACGATGCGAGAAAAAGTCTCATTCTCTTCAACCACGTTATTCTGGTCCATATCGTATTTTGCAACGTGATGATAAAAATTTTACTTTAGATGTCAAAGATATCAGAAAAGTTGTTTCAATCGAACAAAGATAGCAGAAAAGTTGTTTCAATCGATCGTGTTAAGCCGGTTTTTCTTCCTGAAAGTGAAAATTTTTCCGTCGCTGAACCAGTTCCCGATTTTCATCAAAATCTAAAAAATCGGCATGGTTGAAGTGACGATTGAAAAAGAAGTGACTAGTCGAACGGACAAAAGACAAGCATTTATTTTAAGCTATTATTGTTGGGTTCTTTCGGAAAGGATCAATAAAGAAAATTTTTAATTAAGTTTATATTAACTGTAAAAAAAACGATAAAGCAAAACACAATACAGAATATATATTATCTCAAATTAAAATATCTCGAATTTTCTTTATTAATCCTTTCCGAAAGAACCCAACAATAATAGCTTAAGATAAATGCTTGTCTTCTGTCCGTTCAACTAGTCACTTCTTTTTCAATCGTCACTTTCAATTTCTTTTTTTGTTATGTGATCCTCTTTTGTTTCGCTTCAAATTTTAAATTTTATGGTTTTCTTTAAGCACGTTGATTGTTTTGAAATAGTACAGTTTTTGATCTGGGTTCGATTCGCCACAGCGCTAATACATAGGGTAGGCAATTACCCCGACCTGCTTCCGGAGATGCCAAGATATTGCTATCCGCTTGTAATTAAGTAGAGATATGACTTTAATTTAGAACTGCTTGCCAGGACCACCAAGCTGTAGTTCCAGATTTTTACCCCTTGATATTAAATTGATATTTAAAGATGCCTGCCGTTGGCGGGAATAAAAGAAACTATGAAACAAAATATGATTTTCTGTTTAGAATTGGTTCTTTTAACAGTTTAATGTAAATGCGGTAGAAAATTATATGCGGTAGGCTCAAACAATACGAGACCTAACATCAGATTATTGTTGAATATAGTGTTATTAGATAAGGAGTTGCTGGTACAGTATTATAAATTTTATTAAAAGAAAGACTTTTTATTGCAGTCGAAAATGTATTTTTTATTGTAGGTTTTTCGATTGCAAGGCGAATATAGAATTTTGAAAAATTTAGAGCTTGTGCAAATATAGTCCAAAACACCCAAAATTTTGTTTTTGTTCTAATTAGGTTCAAAAGCAAACAAAAAGAAGTTGTTTTGTAAACATTGTCATCATACTGTCATATCTATTCTTGATTCAAGTGATTTGCAGAACTTCTTCACAAGACATTAAAATCAAAGCAATTATCAAATACTATCCAAAATATGGTCTTGACATGAAATTGTTATTTTGTTAGGTTTTGACATAATAACTTAGTATTACTGAATTGTAGAGCTACTTCATAAGACTGTCAAGCAGAGACAAGTGTCATGCTACCACGGACATAACTTTGTGAAGATTAGTGTTTTCTTCCGATCCAGTTGCTTGAATACATTATTTTGATTTCAAGAAAAATGATGAAAATATAATTGCTTTACTATTGTTGGGAAGTTAAAAGTTTACTGATTTTTGTATAATTTGTTTTTTTCAGTATATAGATAAGGAGAATTAAAATTTGCCAAAAAATCTTATACAGTAACTTTAGAAATCTTGTGATAGAACTACCATCATAATAAGTATGAATTTTTGAAGTATAATTTTTACAGTCATGTATACACATAGTATATTTACATTTAAATGTGTATTAATTATATAACATACAGTGTGATTGTTATTTTTAATATTTATTTTTATTTCTTGTATGTTTCTACGGACGAGGGGAATGACTCGTCTAAACCTGCGCAGTAAGGTATTCGAAAATTCAAAATTGTTTTGGATCAACAAAGGTTTAATGATTGAAAATTTGAGATACAATAATTTCGGTTACACAATTTTTTAACCACGAAACTATTTGAAGTCAGTAACAATTTATCTTGCATTAACAAATGATCTAGACCCTTATTCAAATAGAAAAAAATAAATACAAAGGATTAATGGAAAAACACAAACGCAAACAGTTATTACAAAACATACCTAATCCTACTCTAGCTAAATGAGCGTATAAACAAACACTAACCTAACCCTAAACTAGCTAAGCTAAAATTGACCAAGTTAAAATGGATGAAAAACTCAGATAATTTACGGCGCTATAAACTGAAGGAAACAAAGCTTTTTAAGAACAAAAATCGCGCCGCGAGAGAACGAACAGAGAAAACAAATTACAATAATTACGCGCCACGAGAGAACGAACAGAAAGAAAACAAATTACAATACTGATTAACTAAGTTGAAGAATTAACGACGCGATTTCAAATCCAACAAAAAACGGTAAGTTAAAAAATAACAAATTTAAAACATATAATAGTCTTTTTGCTAAGCTGGAGGTTTTATTGTTCGCCGTCGTGACGGGACCTCACAGCTTGGCGCATCATCCGTCGCAACATTGTAACACAGACCCCTGATGCTTTCATGATCAGGATGAAACAGGCTGAAGAAATGTTTTTGTTTTTTCCCTTAGAAAATATGAAATCTAATATGTATGATAAATTTTTTTAAATTTGCAGAAAACAAAAGTGTGCTGGACAAGTTATGGTATTCATATATAGCTGTTCCAAAGATTTTATTTGTTGGCTACATTATGACGCAGAAAAAAAATACCTTATAAAAGATAAAAACCTTTAACTGTAGCTGAAGTTTAAGTCTTTTCTGAGGAAAAGGTATGTATATGCAGTTAGTTTGATTTTTTTTTTATATGCATTTTTTTAGTGAAAGTTTATTTTGGTGGTTGTTTGTTACATATGGGCATAGTAAAGGAGCAGCAATTTCTAAATTTAAGTTGATAATTATAAGGATTTGAAAGTTTCAAAAATCCAGTGCAAATTTATTTTACAGGAATGAACCAAGAGTTCCTTTGTGGTCATCTAAAGTGATTGGGCAGGGAAGACAAAATAAGATGGAAACTTTTTAATTACACAGGCAAAAGCAATCTACTCTTGACCTGATGCTATATTTACCAATTCCTATAAAGATGGCTAGAAGAAAAGGAAAGAAAGCAGAAGATGTTTTAGATGTCAACAAACTTCAAAAATTTAAGTAAATATTTTATTTTTTTTGGATGAATTAGCAATATAGTCAGCAGCGTGGTCAAGTGGCTAAAGCACCATTCTTATGATCAACATGGTCTCGGTTTGAAACCTTGCACCATTCTGAAACCTTCTACCCTTCTGATTGAAAAAAGTGATCAGCATGACCTTGATTTTTTATTTTGACAAGCACGCCTTCTTGGGTCTATGTGATTCTGCAGTCTTCCACTGCATGCTTTGCCTCTTTGTTTTAGGATTGTATTGGAAAACCCAAGTTTCATCTTTTGTGATGATCTGCCTAAGATTTACAAAATTTTACTTCTGGTCTATTACTACTGATTCTGCTTCTGGTCTTCTGACAAAATCTTGGGCACCATTTTGGCACACACCTTTTACATCCCCAGATCATGCAGCAAGATTTTCTGCACTGATTTTCTGTTTAGGCTCAGCTCATCTAATATCATTTTTACTGTTAACCTGCAATCACTTTGCACCAGCAGCTTCACTTTAGTGATGTTGTCACGTTACTGTTTCAATTATTATCAGATAGAATCATTGCGCCTTTCTAAATTAATGGTTTAAATAGAAAATTCGCCATTTTTTTTACTGGGCATCGCCAGGAGCCGGTTTAGAAAGCGCTGCTGTCGAGAACCGAACGATTGTTGTTGTTTTAGCGCATTAACGTTGACGCGGTTATGTAACTTGTATCTGTGACTAACTGCCAGTGTCCTTCCATTGTCGTGGTCCGCTGTTTTGATTATAGATTAACGCTCGTGAAGTGACTCTGTTCCCATTGTTGAGAAAGAATGAGTACAGAGTGTTCTTTCGCACGTGGTCTCTAAAAAGATTTATACGCTCGTATATATATAGGGCAACAGCGAGATTCAGATTCAGATTCAAATTTAGATTTAGATTCAGATTCAAATTTAGATTTAGATTTAGATTTAGATTCAGATGCAGATTTAGATTCTAGATGTTAGTGCTATGACGAACGTATTTTGTGCATAATTTAGTGTGTCAATTGTATCTGTCATGACTGCAAGTTGGCATTAAGCTTTGGCGGGAAAATTTATAAAATTCATAATATTCTCTTGCGGCTTTGTAAATTCTGTTAGGCAATTTGTGAAGTATTTAATCTATTTGTAAATCGTAGCATCTTATATATAATTTTGGCGCATGTTTTTATTTTCATTCAATCGTTACGTCTTCTTTACTCTAATATAATTATTTCATAATATAATACCCGCCTGTCTATCTAGTTCGCTGGGGCCCGCCAGTTCAATACTCGTATAAACTTCATTCAATAGGCTAGTGATTTTCTGCGAAATTCACGTAGGGTTCTCCTCTAGTATCTTATTGTTATTCGGGTTAGCAAAATAAAAGTACTAGGTAGGAAAAACGCGACAGATGTTTTCATCATTCTCCACTTCGTTGCGGGTTTTCTCAAAATGTTTGTGTCATTTGAAGATTTGTGTCCTCGACATCACATCTTCACCATAAACCTCTTTTAAAAAGTTTAAAACACTCAGTTGGTGTCTTCCTCAGCTTCAAGTTGATTCGTTGTTGCATTTTTGAGCTACTAACAGTTTCGTAACAGCCAACAGCACGGAGTACAAACAAACGCGATTTAAAGTAGCAAAAGTGTAACAAAGGCTACCAACACTATGTTACATAAAAGCCTGAAACACAAAAACGATAAAACTACTTACATTAAAGAAAATGCAAACTAAGACTTATGAAAAATTAAAGAAAATGCAAATTAAAGAATGTAAATTAAATACAAATTAAAGAAAATAATATACAAATTAAAGAAAATGCAAACTAAGACTTATTTAAAGAAAATGCAAACTAAGACTTACGTTAAAGAAAATGCAACACAATAGAGCTAAGAATTTGTGACTCGCGGTGAGCAAGTGGCTTGCCGATTAGCATTGTGCCAATAGCGTGGTTGATACAGTCCGGTTTCTTTTTTGTCACACTTTCTATTTGTTTATTCTACTTATAAAAATTGTTGCATTTATGTTAATTTACGAGTATATGTCATCACCCATTTTCGTCCTGAAGTAAGATACACAACGTGCTATCAGGCTACCTGCGTTAAGCCGTTCTTGCAGCCGCACCTCCACTCTTGTGTTTTTGCCAATTTTTGTCATAATCCTCGTATGTCTTTCTCAATATCTCCATCCATAGTACCTTGGGTCTTCCTTTTTTCTTACCTGTAATAATAATTTTTATAGCCATCGCTGGAGCATTTTTTGCTCTCTACGTGCCCAAACCACTTCAGTGTTTGATTTCTCAAAAATCCCCTTCAATGGTTCAACACAAATCATCTTTAGTATTAGCTCACTTTTGCTTTATCCTTCAGTATCACGTCACTTATCATTTGAAGCATTCTTATTTGGGTGGACTCCATTCTTTTTATAGTGTTTACCTTTGTTGGCTAGCATTCTTCTCTGCAGCTCATTGCACTTTTGATATATATATTTTATATACAAGTCTCCTTAACTTTCATAATACACATGTAACATTCTTAAATCTCTTAGAACCAGCTCTTATTCTTGCTGCCACTGCTTCCAAAATTCCACTTTTTGCCCACAAAACATTTTCAAGATAGCAAAACATCTTCCTTTTTTCAATGACATCTTCAATTATGGATCTGCAGCAACCTGGTTTATTTGGCACATATTGCACTCTAAACATTTGCACCTTTGTCAAGCGCCTTTTAATTTCTTAGCACTTTTATCCAGTTTTCTGCATTGAACAGAATTGACTCTAACACCCTTTTAACAGATTGGACACGGTTTTCTTTGCCACATATATTAGGCTGAGGAATATGTTCGTAACGTTTTTATCAAAGATTTTTATTTAAACAAAAACGAAAAGTTATGGCTATAAATTAATAAATTATGTATTCTCCGTTGCTGTTTACGACCTCCTCCCACCTCTCGACCAATTTGTCGATGCCGTTCCGCCAAAAATCCCCTGGTCTGGTATTGAAGAATTTGTTGAGCCAGTTTTTAAGGTCCTCTTCATTGTTGAAGGTAACGCTCCTCATATGGTTCGACAAAGAGCAGAAAAGATAGTAATCCGTGGGTGCAAGGTCCGGAGAATACGGTGGATGCTGAAGGACCTCCCATTCAAGCTCCTAACTCCCTCCCAACCTCTTCATTGTTGAAGGTAACGCTCCTCATATGGTTCGACAAAGAGCAGAAAAGATAGTAATCCGTGGGTGCAAGGTCCGGAGAATACGGTGGATGCTGAAGGACCTCCCATTCAAGCTCCTAACTCCCTCCCAACCTCCCAATCGTTTTTTGATCGCAGTTCATTTTTTCCGCCAATTGACGACTTGTTTGGCGACTTTTCTTTTTCAAAAGTGCTTTGAGATGGTTTTCGTCAAATTTGGTTTTTCTCTGCGGGGCGTGTTGTCGATGTCAAAATTGCCATTTTTGAACTTCGCAAACCATTTTCTTGCCGTAGATTGGCCTATGACACCTTCCCCTATACCATGCAAATGTCCCGGGCTGCTTCAGCAGCTTTTTGGCCTCAATGAAAAGCGAAGAATAGCAGGTGTTGAAAATGTTGCTTTTTACCCCCTGGATATTCCATATGTAAGCCTCACAAATAATAAATCTCAAAATACTCAAAAAAACGATCAGCACAGTTCTTTACAGTAGAAAGAGCTCTATCGAATGAATATATACATTTTGCCGAGTAGTAAAAAATCATTGTAAAATAAAAAAATATAAAAACGCTACGAACATATTCTTCAAGCCAATAGTTTCTTTAAACCATTATTTCTGTTTTTTTTTGTTTTTTTTTTGTAGGCCTACCTCTAAGGGTTTGGTGCTTTTATTTATTCATTTGTTTTATCTTTATATTTATTATCCTGACTCGCAGGAAGCGACGGAGGCGCTAATACATAAGAGTAAGCAATTACCCCGACCTGCTTCCGGAGTTGCCAAGATATTGCTGTCCGCTTGTAATTCAATAGAAATATGACTGTAATTTAGAACTGCTTGCCAAGACCACCAAGCAGGGGAAACTGCCGTAAAGTGTCTTTCCCAAGGGCACAACAGAATGGCGCGAGTAGGTTTTGAACCGAGACCATGTTGATCATAAGCACGGCGCTTTAATCACTCGACCACGCTGCCGACTTTTAAAACTTTTAGTCTGGTGCTTTTTGGTGTTTTTTGTCTCTTTGACAGTAGGGTTAGGGTTTACTAAGTTTAACTATTCTTTTGCAAATATTTTGATTTTGATTTTGAGGCCAAATTGTCTGGAGCGAAAAGCATAATATTTAGTTAGTTGTTTTTTTGCAATTTGATTTTTTTATTGTTTAAACAGGTTTCAAGAAAGACAGCCAAGGTGATCAAATTTTGCAATTTTACTGGAGTGAAACAATTCAATCCTCGTAAAAAATGCTTTGTTGTTGAAAATCTAAACGACATGCTCAAACACTTTATGATGAAGATTTTTTTGTGTTTATGATGAAGACTTTATGATGAAGATGAAGATTTTCTGCTTTTCCTATTGTTTTCCTTATTACTAGTGACGGGTATGTCTTTGAGCTGCAGCTCCATTGCTCATTTTTACTGTATGTTTTTTCAAAATTCATATACCATCATTACATCAATATGTCATGCTTTGCGCTTTTATTTAATAATGTTGGCTATCAGTATGTGTTTGCTGGTTATGAATTTATAGTAATGGCTATTATTTATTTTATTGAATTATACACAATAAGTAGAGATAAACTAAGGTGACAATTTGTCACTACCTCTGGTACAGGTCATTAAAAGTCGTCGGTACTTCGTTATTGCAATTTTTTATCACTGTAACGAAAACGTGATTTTGCATGAATGCTAAAAGAAATATGGCAGTTTTTGAAAAGTTTTGTAAAACGTTTTTATTATAAAAATTAAGCATTGGAAAATGTTTACAAACAACGCAAAAGTATATACATGAAAATTTGGGTGCCATCAACAAATTAAACCATGATCCGCCATTTGCTTATACGCTGTACATTTCTTTTTGTCTTAATTTTTAGAACTCAGAATTTATTCGTTTGCTTTTATTGCACATAATTATGTAGTTTACTTTTATTGCTTTGTTTTGATTTAATTTTGCTGTTTTACAATTTTTTAAAAATTTTTTTACCTTTTATACTTTTTAAACTTACCCACTAAACGGTGAAGAATAAAAAGGCAAAAAATGTATTTACCAAAGTGTTTATCAATAAATGCTGTTCTACTGGAGAAAGATTTAATTATGTGTGTATACTCACATTTACGCGACAATCTTGTACAATTTCTAATGCAGTATATAGAAAACTCATCTTATGCAAACTTTAATGAATAAAACTATTTCATTTTTTGCTTGCTGCTATTTGCTGCTATCTAAAAAAATCAGTTTTATGAATTGAAGCACCGTGCAGCAAAATCAAAAAAAATTTGCAACATTCCGCATCAAAAGAAGCCCTTTCAACTTTTTTACAGTGTACATTTTAAATAGTAAAGAGGCGATCAAATAATTTGTTGTCTAACAATTACGCTTCAAATCAAACGTACAAGAAGTAAATCTTAAAAATTGGTACTTGAAAGCAAAATTTATTAAATGCCCATAAGTTTAACAACTTTGAAGCCGACATCTATCGATTCACATTCATTGATTTACTTTGGCCGCGTTTGGAGCGCTGATTTATGGCGAACGCGATTATTATTTCATTTATAGTTTTGTTTTCTTGGCAGTGATAGATCTCGAAACTGGTCTTGATTTTAAACTTCTGCTGATGGTCTTATTGGTTAAACGTCGCATGGAGACCGGATAAGTTTTGTAATACGCCTACCCGGTATGATGACGGCCATAATTTTAGCAATTTGCTTTATAAAACTGCACTCAGTTATAGATTAACTTTGTTTCAATTTGAAAGTGCTAAATAAATCAGAAATTAAAAATTTCAAATAACTTAGTTTAGTAGTTTTCTCACATGATATTTGTTAAGAATTGTAATCGCGGTCTGAGCTATTTCTTTGTCTTTCCCGCAAACATTGTCCTTTGGGCACTCGCGATCAGCTTGTACAGAAACGATCCGTGAAGGGTACAGTCCTAATGGTATTCTGTACATCGATGTGCAATCGGCCTAATGCAATGCGAAGGTAAGAAAATAGCAATTTTTCTGTAATGACCTTGTAGACTTAATTTCCCTATCTATATAGTGCGAGCAAGAACCGGGTTTAAATTTTAGTGAAAGACCCAATCTTGATATGCAGCAATTACAAAAAAGGTTACGTGACTTCATTTCTTCCTGTTTGCGCCGACTCAAAATTCTCAAGATCTGGAGAAGAGCGCTTGTGGTCGCGATCCCAAAACCAGGAAAGCCCGTGGGGGACCCAAAGAGTTATCGACCGATATCTCTGCTCTGTGTCTCCTACAAGATCCTCGAGAGGCTTATCTACGCCCGCGTTGAACCATTAATCGATCCACTGCTCCCTAAAGAGCAGGCTGGGTTCCGACGCGGGAAGTCAACCGTAGATCAAGTTGTTCTGCTAACCCAGAACATCGAGGATTCTTTCGAGGCTGGTGCCGTATTTATCGATCTGACAGCTGCTTATGACACTGTCTGGCACCGTGGCCTTACCTGCAAGCTGCTGAGACTACTTCCGGATAAGATATGGTCAAAATCATCATGGAGCTTGTCCGAAATCGAAGTTTCACTCTTACCACCGGTGACAGCAACTAAAGCAGGCTACGCCGTCTTAAAAACGGCGTTCCTCAGGGATCAGTCTTGGCTCCCCTCCTATTTAACATCTATACGTACGATCTTCCTTCCATGATTTCCAGAAAGTTTGTTTATGCTGATGATCTAGCATTGCTGCATTCTTCTGGAAACTGGAAGAACTTGGAGGGTACCTTAAGCCAAGACATGTCCACACTGTCAGCGTATCTCCAGACTTGGAAGTTGAAGCTCAGTCACACTAAGACGGTGACGGCAGCCTTTCACTTAAACAACCGAAAGGCCAAACGTGAGCTAAAGGTCCACAACAATGGTAGACTTTTACCGTTCTGTCCAACCCCTACTTACCTTGGGGTAAAACTGGACAGACCGCTCACGTTTCGTCACCATTTAGTGGCATTGCGCAAAAAACTATCTTCGCGCGTCACACTGCTGTGGCGACTCGTGGGCTCGGGATGGGTTGCTGGCGCTAAAACACTACGCATAGCCACCTTGTCTCTAGTCTACTCAGCAGCTGAGTACTGTGCACCAGTCTGGTGTCGCAGTGCTCACACTCGCCTCATTGACAATGTCTTGAACGACGCCTTGCGCATGGTTACTGGATGCCTGCGTCCCACTCCAACGGACCACCTACCTGTACTCTCAGGCATCCAGCCAACTGAGCTTCGCCGACTGGGAGCGACACTCTCCTTGGCTCACCGTGGATCTCTGGACCCCGATCATATCTTGCATGGTCTTTTAAGTGGGTCCTCAGATACGCCAAGTGAGACTAAGATCCAGACGCCCGTTTGTGCCAGGTGCACGGAATCTTTTGGACAACCTTGCCAGACTTGGCATCCGCGCTTCTGAATGGACAAATCACAAATGGAAAACGGAGTACTGTGAAAATGCTTCCAGGCTCTGTGCTTTTGTGTCCGAGACCGGTGCCAGGCCTGTTGGGATGGGCTTGCCCCGAGCAGTTTGGGTTAAGCTCAACCGCCTGCGGACTGTTGTTGGGCGATTCCATTTGTCCATGCACAAATGGGGTCTCGCTCCTTCACCGAATTGCGAGTGCGGCGTCTCTGAGCAAACCACAGAACATGTACTAACAGCGTGCCCTATACATCGGGCACCACATGGAGCAGAGGTCTGACGGTTTTGGATGACGAAACTCGATGCTGGCTTAATAACATCACTGCCAGCATCTGATCCAGGCAGTGCAGCAGTCTGGGGTAGTAAAAGGATAAACCCTCGGCCCCAGTCCTGTTTGTGTCTGACCTGGAGTGGATACCCTTCAAACGACGACGACAAAAACTCTTCCAAAAATGTTCACTTAGATTTTACACTTAATCAGTCTATCACATAATTGCACGAAATCAGTTTTGTGGATAAAATTTAATTTTATGCAAACGAAGACACAATAGTCGATAAAAAGGATTAAAAGTTACTGGGTAGAATTTGTCAGTTTTTGCAACCCGTCTGATCTCGCCGTTTCTTACTCAGAAACTAACTCCTTTTCGACATTTCGTTCTGTAAACGTACTGGTAATACGTGAATTGTCATTACAGCTTCTGCAATAAACAAACAAAATACTAAAGTTGAAACGAAATCAAAATATTGTAGTAATAATAGACTAAAACGCATAATTAAGAAATCGAAATTTAAATGTCTTTCAATATTTTGTGAACTGAAAAAAGTATGCATCTTGATGTAGTTGTAAGGTTATTTTATGTTTTCGTGTATCCAAATCAAAATTTTGGTGCATTTGAGTATCTTAAGCGTAATGGAATATGCATGCATATTCTCGACTAAACTAACCTATTAACAATTTTAAAGCTCGCACAATTACTTATAGTAGATTGCTCAACTATAAATCTATCGGGAAAATTAAACTTTCCGAAAAATTTGTTGGATGTGGTTATTACAGTCGTCATCCCGAAATTCGGGAGTCTCACATCAAACAAGTGTTATAACGCCTTTCTATTTCTAAAGATAAATTGATGGACTTGGCTGAAGAAAGCCTTAACTTAACAAAAAATGAAAATATAAAACTTTCATTCATTCATTCATTCAGTGTTTTTATTCTCGATCATTATTAAACAGTTTAACACAAAAATTATAAACATTAAAAAGATCAAGAAAAGGAAGAAGCAGCACAACGTCAGACGTTAAAACATGCATATGATAAACATAAAGTAAAAGTACAAGATAGTATAAAGCATGGCTGCAACACCTTAATCATATAAAGATATAAGAAGTGAAAAAAGAAAAAAAACAAAATAAATAAATAAATACGTAACAATAATATTATCAAACAAACTGAAAGATTAAATAACCAGTGCATGACTAGGCTGCGTAATGATGATAAGTGGCACAGCTAGCCAAGATGGAATTTAGCTCAACTGAGCAAGGTGAGTAAAGAAAAACCACCCAAAAAAGAAACCTTACCAGGTCCGGAAACCTTTTCTAAATGCAACTGGTGACTATAATAGAATAGTAAATATTGCAGAAAGTATATACAAAAAAATTACGGAATTATACAGCTAATAATAAACAAATATTAATGATAAAAGAGATAACATAACAAAAAGAAAAAAAACTATTATGCTAGTCAAAGTTGATGGAAAAACATATATTAATAATATAACAATTATAAACAACAAAAAAAAAAAAAAAAAACTTTAACAACAGAATTTATGCCTACAAAAAAATATTAGATACAATTTTTGCAGACCAGCATAATAGCAACATAAAAAAATTAAACAAAGTCCATAACATTTAGTAATTGTTTTTAAACTTATTTTACAATTCTAAAAATAAAAAATTAATTGCTAAAACGAACAGTATACCATTGCCAAAAAGAAATTTTAATGAAAGAGCGAAGATAAGGGTGAAAAAGAATCAATTTGGAATGTAAAGTAATTACTTTAATAAAAATATAAGCAATTATGAAAAATTAACAAAAAGAAAGTTTTAATATAGCTACTATATAAATACTTACAACTGAATTTATTAATTTTTAATATACAATACTTATTTTTTTATGCAATTAACAATTCTTTCATGGCCAAAGCAATTTTGGGGTGTCTCCAATCCAATCTTTCAGCCGCTTTTGCCTCATCAGTTTCAAGATGGCAGCGGCAGTCGGCAGCGTGGTCGAGTGGTTAAGCCGTGCTTATGACCAACATGGTCTCGGTTCAAAAACCCTCTCGCGCCATTCTGTTGTATTCTTGGTAAAGACACTTTACGGCACTTTCCCCTGCTTGGTGGTCTTGGCAAGCAGTTCTAAATTAAAGTCATATCTCTATTAAATTACAAGCGGACAGCAATATCTTGGCATCTCCGGAAGCAGGTTGGGATAATTGCTTACCCTATGTATTAGCGCCTCCGTCGCTTTCCTGCGACTCTGGAGATTAGATATATAATAAAAATAATAATTTGTGCTAGACATCAGGGGGCTATGCTTTTTGCCGTAGTTTTAGAGAATTAGATTTGAATAGAATCAATCATTTCGGTTCTATTATTTTATTTATTGGTCTTTACTATTTTAAATTTTTATACTTTGCCATAACACACAAATTTGCATAACATCAGTACCAAATTTATCTACTGATTAGGTTTTTTCAAAAGCAATGTATAAAGCACTAGTAACAAATTGCCCTGCATATATTTCTAAAAACTTTGTTGAATATAATGGAGTAACACAAAAATGTTTCACTTGTGAGTGGTTGAGTGAAATATTTCTTTTCTATATTTATACCTGATATGCTAAAGTTATTTCAAGGGCAGGGTCAAGTGGGTATATTTATGATTTTGAAGTATACATTTTTTATCAATATCTGCCTGACGTACCCATATGGCAACATTTTGTATTTTTTACATAATATATAAAAAAAAAAAATTAAAAGGTGTTTTGTCATTTAAAACCTAAGTAGGGGAGAGTGGGGTACAGTGAATCACAAAAGTTAATTTTTGCATTTATTCAAATATGGGGTAACATAGAAACACCAAACTTTGGTGATCCAAACTAACTGGTCTAAGCTACATTTCACACTAATAAAAAGTTTTTGGAATTTTTATCATTGAGTTATTTTATATTAAAGGTGAGCAGAAAATTGATTTACTGTGTACAGGTGCCGGTACACAGTAAATATAGTACAAGTACACAATGAATCAAGACAACATTTGGCCTATTAACATAATTACTTTTTTCTAAAATAAGACTTGTCTTTTATTTTACAAACAAGAGTTATTAATTCAGCTGTGAAGATTAACTTTAAAGTTTAATCATTAAGGTGTTAAATAAAATAGACTACTAAAAAGTGGCTAAATACCAATGAATTAATGCACAAAGCCTGCACAACTCGCATCAAAAAACTTTAGAAAATAGAAACGCAACAAAATTAATGAAATTCATTTACATGAAAAAAAATTGTTTAGTTTGAAACATACGATGAGACATTTGCTTAACACAAGAAATTTTTATATGCAGTTAAGTCTACTGAAAATGATAGTTGTCTCCTTAAAGTTCCTTCAGAAGTTTGTGGACTTGGCAGTTTAAGAACCACATCGCTTTTTGCTACATCACATACGCGTATATCTGCCACATTAGCAAACGTAAAGCAACCGCAATACGACTTTCGTAAAAATTTTACTTCGTATTCCACACCAACGCTAGTGATTATACCAACATACATTGCGATTCGCCATTTTTCCGTAAAAAATTTGCATAGCACAAGATCGCTAGTTTGCAGCTCCTTTGTATTGTAATCATTGGCATCGAAATCCTCGGAAAAACTTATATCCGATTCATCAAAGCATATTGCAACATCAGAGTCCTCCTCACTGCTGCTTCGTGAACATTGAATGATCTTTTTCTTGCACTTTTTAAATTCAACTTCCTTTTCCTTTTTTTTCGGTAAGCATTTTTTTTACCACAATAGCTTCTTTCACTGGTGTGTCGGTTAAAATTTGAGTTTTTCTTCTTTTCTTTGCACAAGACAATTTCTTGCTTTTTTGTGTGCACTGAAGTAGTGGTGAGACCGTCTCCGGAGTAATTGTAGCAGCAGATATTGACAAAAACTCAGATGCATTTTTGATTCCAATGCTGGTAGACAATGCAGATGAATGGATTAATAGTCTTCTGTCTCACTGGTTGTACCGCAATCATTGGTGCTACAGTGGGGCCTGTCCGAGACATATGAGGACAAAAATTCATCTTCTCCAAATACATCTCTATTAAACGGCCATATGCCACTGGCAGCAAATCCTGATCTAATAGTTCTGGGTGTTAATGCTTGCTCGTCTGCTTTGCCAACTAGCTCTGCCACATCATAAATGGTGATAGTCTTACCAGGATGACTAACCATAAAAGGATTTGCAGCTTGATTATAAAACGTTTTGAAAGGACCATATACCGATCAATTAAGGGGTTGAAGCTTGTGGCTACAATGTGGTGGAAGTGTAACAAGAGTAACACCATTCTCTTTGGAAAGATCTATTATTTCTATGCTGATATGGCTATCACGGTTATCCAAAATTAGTATGGCTGGGCGATCTTTTGAGCATTTTGTGTGTTTAATAAAATGCTTTATAAATTCTGTAAAGCATGCAGCAGACATCCATCCAGATGGATTTGCAATGCCTAACATTTTATTTAAATTTGACCATAAAGATGAAGTAAATTGTGGACCTCGGTCTGATGTGATATCTGCCGGTACTCCAAACCGGGAGATCCATCCTCGTATGAGAGCATTTGTGCAGGTAGGTGTTTTTGCGTCGGGGAGGGGAATGACCTCGGGCCATCGGGTAAATCGGTCGATAATGGTGAAGAGGTATGTCATTCCTTCGCTCGGAGGAAGTGGCCCGACTAAATCTACGTGGATGCTGTGAAAGCGCCCTGTTGGTTGAGACCTATGAGAGAGTGGGGCTCTGATGTGGCGATGCACTTTGGCTGCTTGGCAACTCTGGCATTCTCGGCACCATCTGCGAATGTCTCGTTTAAGGCCGTGCCATACATAGCGGTCTGCAATTGCCCGTTGAGTGGG
This sequence comes from Diplosoma virens, assembly GCA_963680785.1. Classification (NCBI taxonomy): domain Eukaryota; kingdom Metazoa; phylum Chordata; class Ascidiacea; order Aplousobranchia; family Didemnidae; genus Diplosoma; species Diplosoma virens. The sequence goes on along the minus strand of OY796887.1, from coordinate 40,722,917 downwards.
GCGTGGTCCGGCGTGAGCTAAAGAGTGTATAGCTTGGAAAACTCTGTAGGTCCATTCCTTTGGAAGCACAGGACGAGGTTTTCCAAGTGACATGTCGCAAAGGAGGGAGACGTCGCCGAAGGGTATACGTATCTTGAAGCAAAAGGTTGGTTATTGAGGTTCGATACGCTGCAATTTCTTGTCAAACTGCTTGGTCGTTTGCTAGTTGTCGAAAGTCAATGGGAGGCTCTGTGATAGTGTTGATTCTTGAGAGTGTATCGGCTACCACGTTAAATTTTCCTTTCACATGTCGTATGTCGGAGGTGAACTCGGCTATAAACGACAGGTGGCGGGATTGACGGGGCGAGCGGTCAGCATTGTTGGACAATGCGAATGTTAATGGCTTGTGGTCGGTGTACAAGGTAAAGGGCCTGCCTTCTACGAAATGCCGAAAGTGGCGTACAGCCTGGTACGCTGCCAGTAGTTCTGTGTCAAAGGTACTGTATTTCTTTTCTGCAGACGACAATTTTCGGGAAAAGAAAGCGATGGGTACCCAGTAACCATTGTGCAATTGGTCAAGTTGAGCTCCAATGGCCAAGTCAGATGCATCTACAGTTATGCTGGTTGGTGCGTTTGCCTTAGGATGGTGTAGTAAAGTAGCATGTGCCAGCGCTGCCTTGGCGTTTTCGAAGGCCTTCTGACATTCTGTAGTCCACGTAAGTTCTTTGCCTCGGCCAGACGATGCGGCATGCAGAGGCGCAAGCTGCGAGGCGATTGTTGGGAGGAAACGGTGGTAGAAATTTATCATGCCCAAGAAACGTTGAAGAGAAGAACGAGAATCTGGCGTGGGAAAATTGCGGATAACCTCAATGCGGCTCGGGAGAGGTCTAACACCTTCGACTGTGATAAGATGTCCTAAATATTCGAATTCTTGGACGCCAAAAATACATTTGAATTTTTGAATTATTAATCCGTTTGAGGACAACAGTGTAAAAATCTGTCTAAGGTGATTGTAGTGTTCCCCTGGTGATTTACTAGCAACCAAAATGTCATCTAGGTAGACGAAAACAAAATCTAAGTGTTGGAAAATGCTGTCCATGAGTCGTTGAAAGGTTTGTGCTGCGTTTTTTAACCCGAAAGGCATCCGAAGAAATTCCCAGAGGCCAAAACTGTTGGCGATTGCGGTCTTGGCAATTGAATCTTCGGCCATAGGAATTTGGTGATAACCACGAATGAGGTCTATTTTGGAAAAAATCTTTGCTCCAGCCAGTCGCGTGTTGAAATCGTGAATATGGGGTAGTGGATAACGATCGTCGGTGGTAATTTGGTTAAGGCGGCGATAATCGCCGCACGGTCTCCATCCCCCAGAGGGTTTAGGCACCATGTGTAGGGGGGTGGACCAAGGTGAATTGGAACGGCGAATTATGCCTGCCCGCTCTAATTGTTGGAATTCGGCTTGGGCTAGAGCTAGTTTTGGGGCAGTTAAACGCCGAGGTCGTGAATGAACTGGTGGGCCGCTGGTGACAATATGGTGTTCTACACCGTGTTTACTCACCTGGTTTTGTAGACTGGGGGCTAAAATTTGTGGAAATTGTAGCAATAGTTGATTAAAGCGGCTAGGTGCGCCCAAAACTAAACCGCAGTGACTGTTCGGTGTGCGCTCTGTATGTGCAGCGAAAATATGGCCGTGATTTAAATCGACAAGTCGGCGTCCGCGTAAATCGATGGCAATGTTATTGGCCGTAAAAAAATTGGCGCCTAGTATAGGGCGAGCGACGTCGGCTAAGTTAAATTTCTGACGATACCGCTTTCCTTGTCCGAGAATAAAAGTAATAACACGTTGTCCCCATGTGTTGATTTCGGAACCGTTGGCCGCTGTGAGGTTTTCTGTAGGGGTACGTTTGCGCTTGTTGTTTGGGGAAGCAGGGAAAACGCAAACGTCAGCGCCGGTATCTACTAGGAAAGATGTCCCTGTGGCGCGATCCCACACTGACAAGGTGTTAGTTTTGATTAAGCCGACCGCCGCGGTCATTGGCGGCCGGCTTGCCCGTTTTCCTGCACGGTGATTGACGATGACGTTGTCACTGGGAGTAAGCTCGCAAAGGGGCAGCCGGGTCTGCAGGTACGTGCGTTAGGGCCGAATTTTTTATGGTAGTAGCAGATAATGTGATGAGTAGAGGGATTAGGTTTGGGTTTGTGTTTTGGTTGTAAGTTCTTAGGATGTCTGGGGCTTAACGCCGATACCGAGTTGATAGGGAGTAACTCGTTTGCTTCGATAATACGGTCTGCAGATAAAGCTAATTCCTGTAGATTTGGAAATTTTTGGGCCGCTAGAATCGCACGAACCTGTGAAGGAAGTTGTGCTAAAAAAAATGCTCGCCGAAGGGTGTTGGCGTCATTGTTGAGGGACTCGAGATAGCGTAGAAATGCGGAGGGCTTCTTGTCCCCAAGCCCTGAAATATTAATAAGCTCAGCGTCTTTTTGTAGTTGAGATTTACCAAACGCGTTGAGTAAAGCTGTTTTTAAAGCATTATATTTTCCTTGCTCCGGTGGGTTTAGAAGAACTGCTTTAACTTCTGCGGCTGCCCGATTATCCAATGCTGTAATTATGTAGTCAAATTTAGTTTGATCAATAATTATAGATTTAGATCTAAATTGTGCTTCGGCTCGAAGAAACCAAATCTCTGGGTCGTCTGTCCAAAACTCTGGGAGTTTAACTGCTACTGCTTGAATCTTAGTCGTTGACAAGGCGTTGTTTGTTAACTTGCTGACTGCTTCAGTTAACTGCGTTAAAATTTCACTGTCTGCTGACATATCAATGTTTAACAAAGTTAATCCAATAATTTCAGCTTATTTTCTGCTATTAGAAAATTTTGGGCGTATTCGACTTCCGGGGTCACCAATGTAGCGTTTGCTTACTAAACACACTATCTGACTTCGCGATACATGACCCGTTTCTAACAATGCACTTTTAATAATGAATAACTCAAACAAAGACCGCGCGTACAAAATCATAGAAAGCGTTTTCACGCATGCTTGCGCACCGACGTCTCTCGTCACATGAGTCTTTCGCGCGCGCCAGCTGATTGGTCGCCACAACACCAATCGAATCTGGAGGAGCACCCTTCATCATGTGATCTGTCAATTTTACTCGGGGAAAGACAAGCATTGGTGGAAAAGAATTACCAGCTGCATTAACTGCATACAATACGGTAACCAAAGCCCCCTTTCACCAGATGTCAGCTTTCCAACTAGCTTTTCATTACAAGCAATCACTTTGGCCTTTCTTACAGACTGCACAGTCGTACAGCCATTTTCATCAGCATTATATGTGTCCGACGGACTGTAGATAGCCCTTTTCAGACACTCCTCTAATTTGTCATAAAAAAGGACACGTTAATCTTGTTTAACGAAGTTGCCCTTGCGAGACTGGTTACCTCTGGCTTCCGTAAAGAAAGATCAGGAAATCTCTTAAAAACCAGAAAGCCAATCTTTCCCTGCAGATTTGCTCTTTTCCCAATTCGACGGGAAGAATTTATTTACTTTTATTGCAAATTGATATGCTAATTTCCGAGCAGATTTTCAGATAAACCGTGATGAATTTTTGATGCTTTTATAAAGTAGTCCTTTAACATAGTCTCTTCAGCATCCGAAAATACTTTCTGGCAATTGTATCTTGGTTCAAAAGCAACATCGGTACAATGTTCGAAAAATTTATACTTGTATACATAGCGCGACAATGTTGTAAATGGTATGGCATATTCTTCAGATACATTGCGGATTGATGCTTTATTTTCAATAATTTGTTCCACAGCTTCTTTTGTCAATCCCGAAGAAGTAGCACTAATTTCTTGACTTATTTTTAGCTCTAGGGATTTTTAATATTTGTTTATAAACTTACAGTATCAAAAAAATAATGTACTAGAACCCAATTTATTTAATCATAAAATCCGGTACACAGTGAATCACTTGCGTCACTGATCCACTGAGGCATGATCCACTGTGTACTATGGCCGGTCTATTAGCAAAAGTAATAAAAACATGCTGTTCTAAAGCAAACTTTGCTTTACATTTTATTGATATTTATCCCCATATAAAGCTCTTATTTTTCATAAATACAGCTTTGCCTAAGTTTAACCTTGCGCTAAAATATAATCAACAGTGATAACTAACATTTTTTACTTTTTACCACCAATATTAGTTATTTCTTCCCTGAAAAGTAGTTTTAACTCTGTGCTACCTGGAAGTTTGTTTGTGAAAAGAAAGCTTTACTATCGTCATGCAAAGTGCATGATTATTGTAAAAATATATGAAATATTTTTCAATTTATATTGGGTGATTCACTGTGTACCGTGATTCACTGTACCCCACTCTCCCCTATATACATATATAGGGAAGAGTGGGGTGCCGTCGGACAAAAATTACAATTTTTGATGTGGTGCTTTTTTTACAAGTTATATCCTGATAAAATTTTTTTTGTATAACACCATGTAACAAAATTTTGTGAAGGTCTTAGTTGCATAAAAATTTTTATGTATTGTGTTTTGCTACTCGAAACTAATTAACAAAATCATAAAATTTTTTTGGAAGTGTCCTTACTTTTCATAAAATGTCGCTTTTTCTGATTTCTGGTTTTATTCAATAGTTATCTCTATTTATAAGGGAAATTTTGTATTGAATGTATATTCACGCTAACCCATAAAAGAATTATTTATTTACCCCGTAAACATTTTTCATCTAGCCAACGTTGGCGAAAGGCAGTTTTCCAGCAGCAGAAATGTTGGCAAGATGATGGCGTCCAATGTTGGCCCAGAGTCGAGTGCACCAAAATCACATTTTCCGCCAACACTGATAAACTGCGCTTTGCCAGCGTTTAGCCAACACTGAAATTCCAGACGCTGTAGAGAGTTGGCTAACTATGAATGACCAGCGCATGCTACTGCAGCTGCCCAACTACTTCAGTAGTCTTACCAACGTTGGCAAAACGCTAACTGCCAACTTTAGAAACATTGGCCCAGAGTTCTGTGAGGTGGCTTCTACTATTTTGTACAATTGTACCACCATGCATCATTACCGCTGTAGCAAACTTAACTAACAAACCGTTGGACTGTTTCACTTGGCTTCGTGCTGGTCAGGTAACGGTTTCTCGTTACGTTGCATATAAATGACAGAACGCGACCGACAGTTGAAAATCGTACCGTTTGAAGTTGCCTCCCGAATGATTACAGTTGAAATTCCTATATTTATGTAGATAGCATAGAAATCTTTTATATGTGGTTTTATTAGCGATGTAATTGCTATATTCGTCTTCATCCTTCATCTTTCGAGTGCGTTGATTGCGTGTTCGTTGACGTTGTTTGAGCGACGATTGACGTTGTTGATGAAGCTAGCATACATGGGCGTCCCGTAACCAATTTCCAGGGAAGGGGGGAGTAAAACTTCTGGGAGGGGCAGAATTTTGCAAAAATGCAGTTTATATAGTGAAATTAACGTATTTCTTAATAAAAAGTCAATTTTCAGGGGGCATATGCCCGCTTTGCCCCCAGCGGACGCCCATGCCAGCATAAGTAATTAACTAAGAACTATTTTTAATTCAGCAAATAGAAACGCTTAAAAAACAAATCATTAATAAAAATTTTAACTATTTCAAATAAAATTATGCGCAAATCAAATGGAACATTGTGCAACACGCACCGGGCTCATGCCGCTCAAATAAAATTAATTCATATAGACTTGAACAAAGGAGAACAAAATTATATTGGCATTTTGTTAGAAGAGTTGGCAAATAGTTGGCAGTTTTTCCGACTTTTTACTGTCATTCAAAAACTGTTCGAATTTTTTTTCAACTATCAGACCTTAAAGACTAACATTTTTTTTTATTCTTTTTAAACGTTGAGGCATAAACAAAAACATATAGGCTATACCTCATCAGAAAATGTTATATTATTTAACAATCAAAACAATTGAAATTTCATCAAGCAAAGAACTGTAGCAGAATTGTACATTACTTATTGTCGCTGTTTTGTAAAAAGCTTGCATCAATATTTAACACGAACAACTGGTAATGTCTTTGAATAAAAAATTTTGGCCAACTTCTTACCAGCGTATCACCAACTTAGTCACAGGAGAGACAGCCAATGCTGCCTTCAACGTTGGCCCAACACATTACCAGCAGCTGTGAACACGAATTTTACTAAGCAAAGAAATAGTGACAAAAAAGCTTTTTTCAGCGTAAGTTTAATTTTTTTTCCACTTTAATACTTAACGCAACAAATAGAACAAACCAGAACTCAAAAATAAATCATCGGCAGAAAGTTGGCATTGTTGGTTAAATGTTGGCAATTTTGCCAATTTTCTCCCAACCCAGCCGCGCTAAAGCCAACGTTGGCCCGATGATGAATGTTTACTGGGTATTTATTTATTTAAATAAGACTTACAGCTCATAACAGAAAAAAAACAAAGCAAAACAGCAAAAACTACACAAAATAAGAGACACATACAAAAAAACAACACTTAAAAAAAGTATCACTTATATAGCTAACATATGCATTATGCAAAGATACAAACATTCCAAAAACACTTCAAAAGTGATTTTGTTTGCGTGACTTGCGTCTATAATCTGAGAAATCTTCTCGTATTATGGACCACAAATAATCCCCCATCATATTGCATATTTTCATATTAGAAATATCCTGGTGAAATCTTTCACCGTGTTCCTCACTTACATCACCTATATTTGGACTAAAAAAATCAAGGTAGGAGTGTAGAAAATGCAGTTTCAGGGACATGCGACATCCCATGTTTTCATATTTCTCCATCAAATTGTTTACCAAAAGCTTGTAGTCATCATTTCGTTTATTGCCAAGAAAATCTTGAACTACTGCTCGAAATGCCTTCCATGCTTCTGCTTCTCTTGTTGTCATTTTGTCTTCAAGTTCTTTACATTGCCGCATAAGTCGAACTTGTGGACCAGTGAAAATTCCAGCCTTATTTTTAGCTTCAGACAAAAAAGGAAACAGGGCAGAAATGTGCTGAAAACCATAACCATGTTTATTCATTGCCTTGATAAATTGCTTGACAAGGCCAAGCTTTATATGCAAGGGAGGCAATAAAATTTTTTCTGAATCTACTAAAGGATCATGATTTACATTCTGAGTGCCAGGAACAAAGCACCTTCTCTCTGGCCATTCTTTTCGGGAGTAGTGTTCAGTAACAGCTCGGGAGTCCCATAAACAAACAAAACAGGAATATTTTGTATAGCCTCCTTGTAATCCTTTTAAAAACCCAATCATTTTGAAATCTCCACAGAGCGACCAGTTATATCTGGTATAGTTAATATTTTCAAGGACAAATTTCACATTGTTGTAATCTTCTTTCATTTGGGCAGAATGGCCAATGGGTAATTGGGTATCGAAGGATAATGGTTTCCATTATGAAGGAGGACACATTTCAAACTTCGGGAAGAACTTTCTATAAATAGACGTCATAGAAATTTTGGGTCATGAACAATTCCTAATTCTTCAAAAAGCTTATCAACATTGTTACAGAAACATAAAGAACCTACCATAGAAAAATATTTTGAAAATTGTTCATGCCGTTTTCTTGAAAATGAACATCGACACAATGTATCTAACAAGTTCCATTCTTTCAACCTTGAAGTCAGAAGTTCTGCATTCGACTTTGTGAGCCCCAAGTCTGTAACCAAATCATCCACTTCTTGTTGGCTGGGAAAGTGTGGTTCTAAACTCATATATGTTTGAGATATGTTGAAATCGTCATCGGAGTCTTCTATATCTTCAGAAAGTGTTAAATCTTCTGAGACTTTATTGCATTGTGGTTTGGGCGCTGGCAACTCACTGTTATGTGGGACAGGTGCAATCGAAGATGGGATGGAAGGATATGCTATGTCATGTCGGTTTTTAGTTTTCCTAAATCTTGAAATGTCAACCATACAGAAATAACAATCATTTATATGGTTTTTGGGTTCTCTCCAGATTCTTGGGATAGCGAATGGCATCGAATGTCGGTCTCCCCTAAGCAGCCATCCAAATTTGATCGGCATGTTCCACATATCACATGAGGTGACCAGCTTTTATCCTGGTCACTAATTTTCATACCAAAATAGCTTTCATAAGCAAAAACAAACTTTGCTTCTAATTTTATTTTATACTTTACTTGATTTAAACTAATATATAGACCACAAACATAGCAAAAAGAATCAGCAGAAAGCTTACATTTACGTGATAACGACATTCTTCAGTTTACCTGGAGTTACGCTACTTGTCTACCTAATAAAGCAAGCTAAAAATTTGAAATTTTTGCTGTGTACAGTAACTATATTACTATATTACAGTAACTATATAACAAAACAAGGATTGTTGTTATGCCACAAGCTACAATAATGACATAAAAATCACAAGCGCCTGTGATATTACAGTTTATTCTTGTTATAAGGAATTTAGATTAAGAGTTAGAGTTAGAATTTAGATTTAGATTAATTAGATTTAGATTAATTAAGAGTCAGAATTTAGATTAAGAGTTAGAGGGTCTCTTCAATGATTCACCGTAGCGATTTCTTTTTTTTGTAAAACTAACCCGGAATCCCCCTTTCAGCACCAAAATGGATTAAAAAAGAAATCAAGAGAAAAATCATTCTCAGGAACCGGTGGTAATCGCAGGAAAATTGGGTTAGTTTTACGAACAAAACTTGCTTACGGCAACTTGTTGACAAGACCCCAGTTAGAAATGCACGGTGCTAAAAGTTAGAAAATTTAAAATAACTTTTTTTAAAACGACACTTATGAAAAACACTTGCCAGAAACATGTTTTACTCATCAATATGCTATAGAAAATATTAAAAATTCAGCACAACTAAATTTTTGTTACATGGTGTAATTTATACAGCTAAATCTATCAAATGCAAGTGTATTTTAACAGATTTAAACTCACAAAAAAATTTACGAGCACTTTTAAAAAAACAATTTTTTTGTCCAACTGTGCTCAATGTATGGGGCACAATCGGATTAAGCATAGGGCACTATCAGACAAGGAAAAAGAAGAATTAAAATAAGCAAAATAGCAAAATATTACAGCGTGGTTTGTGCTTGCATTTTTCAAACAATAAAAAAAACAACCAAAAAGTTTACTGCAGCAGCAGATAACGAAAAAGTGTGCCGAAAATAGAAATGCAAAAACGTGTCTATGTATTAAAATAGATCAGGATTTCTTTGAAAATAATTTATACTGTACATTAGTAACATACATTGAATAACAAGCATGAAAGGTGCTGAGCAGAAAACGTTGATTAAAACTATTAATGTACATTGAAGAAAAAAAAGTCATAATCGAATTTCAAGAAGATCCTTGACGACTAGTCCATCCACATTCCTTGGGTGCAGGCAATACAGTCCTAATGTCTTTTTCCTTTACTGAAGCCAAATCAGTGACCTCAGGAAAGAAAAACTCTGTAACATTGTATTTCTTCCGCGTAAAAAAAATTTCACGATCGCCTTCAAAATCCTTGTTTTTGGTGATCTGACCAACACTATTTTCTGGGAAATGTTTTAAATTCAACTAGCACATAGTCACCTATTGCGGGCTCATTAGTGTAGTCTGGGACAAGGAGATTTTTTTCAACATCGCAAGGGTCTAAAAAGTTGTCAGATGAATGATTTGACAGAAGAATCTGTATCTCATCAACGTTTGAACTTTTGTTGCTATACAGACGTTTTCTAGCGTTTTTAGCTTTCCGTTTTGGTACTTTCTGAACTTTTTTACAACGTTTTAAAAGCTTTTTTTGGGGTGTGTCAGTTAAAATCATGCTACAACCTTTTTTCTTCTCTAGTGTCTTTTTTCTTCTAGGAGCTTTTGGATAACCAATTACCTGTTCTGGTGATAAAAAATTATTTAGGAATATTTCCAGATTTTGGATCTCAACGTCATTAAGCGACCTTAAATCTTGCTGCTGAAAATCAACATTGTGGAAGCTTTCGTTTTCTTCCAAATGTCTGATGCTTGTTGATGCATCATTAGGTTGATCAGTGACCAGACTGGATAAAAAATCGCATTCATCAAAAATGTGTTCATCTAAGGGGAATATCCCAGTCTTTTTAAACCCAACTATGATATTAGTTTGAGTCATAGCTTTTTCGTCGGTAAACATACCAATGGTAGACTCCCTTTGCCTATTTCTTACCATAATTTTCATAAATTATTATAAAATAATAAACTAAGAAAAAATTTTTACAATTATGGATCATATTTAACTTAAAAATTGTAGTTATAAACTTTAATAAAATTAGTTATAATGTTAAGCCTAATTACTAGTTGTTGATAAATCAAACAAAATAGGCTATTGTGCAAAATAGATCTATATAATTATCAACGGGCACAATCGGACAGTGTCTAGCTGTTTCCCCAAAAAATGTCCGATTGTGGCCAAAACAGAATTTTTTTTTATTTTTCAAGGTGGAGCCAAAAACCTAAAAGTTACTTCAAATTATTTCATGGTATAAAATAGCAAATAAACCAAGTTCTACAATGTATTAACAGTGAGAAGAATTCAAATTAAAGATAAGATAAAAACAGGTTCATCTATACCCTTTCCAAAATTACTTACCTACCCTAAAAACCAAAATTCATCTACCACATTTATTTTACAATAATTAGTTTTTTCAAATTAACACGAGTGAATGGTCTGTAATGAAATATATTTATGTCTGCAGTTTGAAGTTTCAGAGTTTCCAACTTTTTTTTCAAATTACAATGTCCGACTGTACCCAGTGTCCAGCCGGGCCCCACTCTCCCCTAACTGCAAATTACTGGTACTATTTAGAAGAGTGCTCAATAGCTTCCATAGTCAGAACGATTATTCCTGATTATCAAAACACAAATATTAAAAAAAACATTTTATTAAAATTATCCCAACAAACTGTTTCACCAGTAAGGCTCATCAAGGGACACAGTTAAAATAAATTTTTACGCTTCAGATGAAAACTCGCATCTTAGAAAAATAACGCTACCAAAAGTTTGGGTTTAAACGATTATTTTACTAAAGTAAGGGATTGGTTAGCAAATAATTACTTTTGTTACGAGATATTAAAAGAAAACATGCTACAATGTTGCGCATAGATGTATTCTTAAACTTGGCCAAGCTGCCGAAAAGATTACCGGTAAAGCGTAAAAAAATTTATGGATCAAGTTTAGAGAAGAATCTTTTTATAAAAAAAATGTTTTTATAACACTCTCTCTTAACGAATGATCCATACTAATGTTTTATACAGTATAAAAAAAATTTTTTATAACACTTGCTCTTAACTAATGGATCCATAAATTTTTCTACACTTTAATCTTTTCGGCAGCTTGGCCAAGTTTAATACATCTACGAGTATGCGCATTGCGCAATTGCAGCATGTTTCCTTTTAATATCTCGTAACAAAAGTAGTTATTTGCTAATCAATCACTAACTTGAGTAAAATAATTGTTTAAACCCAAAGTTTTGGTAGCGCTATTTTTCTAAGATGCGAGTTTTTATCTGATACCTAAAAATTTATTTTAACTTTTAATTTTTGCTTAATTTATTTCTTTCAACGTAAATAATATTGCTTTTTTTAATTTTGAGCCTCACAGGCGAAGCAATTTGTCGGAACTATTTTAATACAACATGATTTTTTTGTTATATTTATGTTTTGATAAATACATATATACATATAATTATATTATATACACAACCCATTAACTATAATTCTTACTGTGTTTGAATGAAACATTAATACAAATCACATTTAGAAAACTAACTCGAAACTAAATATGTATTTTATACTTAATGCTTATTACATTTTCTGAACATCAAAGTATTTTATGAATAATTATATTATCTCCAGTCTATTTTACAGTTATTATTTTTCCCATGGTAAATCGAACCCGCGACAAACCTTAATGTTAATACAATTAATGACTTGTGTAGGGCCTGAGTGTAAGACTAGACCCTGAGTGTTGTCTCCTGCGTGTGGGAGTGCATCTAGTCGGTTCGAAATTCAATGAGGTATGCATCATTGACGAGCTTTAACAAGAGCAAAACTCGAGTTTTGTGCTTCTTGTTTTAGGTGGCTTAATTTTGTTTTTATCAGTAGGTAATGAGGTTAAAACGTAAATATAAAAATTTTATAATTGTAAAAATTTTTAGAAATGTTAGTAATAACTAGGGAATTTATTGACAATGAAAATTTGAAAACAAAAGTTTATAAAAGCAAAAGAAACAAAAAACCATATGTAAAAGAATTAAAAATTTAAACCCACAATTATGGACTACAAGAAAAACAATAAAATGCGACTAATTTTAGAATTTTCCTGAATCACCACTGCATATAAAGAAACTCCAGAGAAAAATGTTGACATTTCCATACCAATTTCTCTTTATTTCTCTCAAATAAACTTCAGCCATTAGTTTGATGGCATGAAGTCCATCTTCTTTACAGTAATTCATGGTTATATATATTGATAGTAAGAATATATGTGTGAATTTTGTCGGATTTTGTAAACAAAATAAAAGGTGGTCTGTATAGTTTCTATCTCATGAATATTTCAATTATTGTAATTTTGTACGAGACTGAACATGCAGGCTCCCTGCCGTTTATAGACATTCATATTAGGAGATTATTAAAAAATTCGCCTTAATTCTAAACTTTTGGTTGATATTTTTTTGAAACAATAGAGCAAGAAGAGTAAGTTTTAATTTCCCAAAATTTTAATTTAATAATTTGCTTGTAAAAACAAAATTGCTTCTGTGAGTTTCTTCTTTATTGCAGCCCTTTTGATCTGTTCTGATGAGCCTGAGTGATGAAAACAGACATTCAACACTCGCTTCTGTTGGAGAAAGTACTTATTTAAAGACACGTCAAAAATATAAAAAAGGGGGGCATTTTGGAGGCTGAAACGGATTGATGGCATTTACATTAATTTCAATGGAAAAATTCTCTTTGTCATACGAGCAAATTGAGGTGCGAGCTCGGTCAAGGAACGAACTAAACTCGTATGTCAAGGTACCACGTATTATAGAAAGAGGCTGCTTGGGATAGTAAATTGATTAGGCACCTGGCATTTGCTTCCTGTCATTGGATTGAAGAAAAGCAACTAAATCGGCTGCCCGAGCATAGCATTACGCAAAATACTATTTGCTTACAAATTAAAATGTAAACTTTTTACGAGTCGCACGCTGTGTCGCGCGATACTCGGCAAGGTTCCCTTAAAAAGATTACTGCACTGCACTCCACTCCACTGGCGCGCACGGCCGCGTAAGTTGCGCGTTTAACATCATTAATATGTAAAGAAATTGGACATGAGGAGTCGGAGTCGGATAAAATATTCCAATTCCGACTCCGACTCCTAGTCTACTTAACAGTCCGACTCCGACTCCTTCCTAAAGCCTCCGACTCCGACCGACTCCGACTCCGCAACCCTGCTTGGTTGGTGATCCTTGCCTTATTTTGCCTTAGATTGAATTGGTATTAATGATCACTTGAAATATAAAAAGAAAACAGCAGCAGGCAGGGAAAAATTTTTTCTATGTTGCAGGTATGACATGATGTTTACGTAGATTCGTCGGGTACCGCGCCAATTAAATGATAAATTTTTAGCTGTTTTTAAAGAAGCTAATGTAGAGCAGTTTTTAATTTATTGAGGCAAACTAATTTGACCATCACTCCCAGTTTTAATTTTTTGAGAGCATCTGGAAATTTACCGAGAATGAGTGATAAATTGAAGGTATATAGCGCATGCAAAGCTATATACGTATATTAATAGATGCTGAGCATGCAAAAATAGATAAAGTGAAGCTAAGAGCATATGCAATGCATCATCTGAAAGATACCTGAAAATAATAGATGGTATTTGATATTTCGCTAGGTGAAAATATTGATTTATTGCGCGGCTACAATTTTCTGTGTGCGCAAACTCGTCATCGTGTATTAAATGATGGCTACTATATGTACCGGGGCTGGACAAAATAATTGAAACACTTATTAAATTTGGAGAAACTTTATTTAATATGTAGTTGGACCCTCTTTAGCCTTCAATACAGCTTCAATACGTCTGGAAATGGAATCATAAAGCTTCTTGACTTCTTACATCGGAATTTTCAGCCACTCTTCCATCAAAACCTTCTCTAGCTCCCTCAGACGGGAGGGTGGAGGTAGCGATTCCTGTCTTGTCGCTTGAGTATACACCCCAAATGCTTAATGATATTGAGATCCGGAGATTGAGGGGGCCATTCCATGTGTTTCAGCTCAGTTTCATACTCTTCTTACCCATTTTTAACAATATGGGCAGTGTGGATCAGAGCATTATTGTCTTGGAAGATGCCGTCACCTTCAGGAAACAAAGTTTGGCACAATGGATGCACCTGGTTGGCCAAAATGTTCAGGTAACCTTTGCTGTTGATCCTGCCATGCAAGGCAACAATTGGACCAAGAGAACTCCACGATATGGCTGCCCGAACCATTGCTGAGCCTCCTCCGTGCTTCACCGTGGGAAGAATACAGTCTGGGTTGAAAGCTTCTTTGGGTTGCCTCCACACATAAACTAGTCCCGAAGTCGGAAAAAGAGTAAAACTAGACTCATCAGAGAATATTACTCGCTTTCACTGATCTGAAGACCACGTTTTGTGATCCCGGCACCACATCATCCGCTTCTTAACGTTTCGAGAAGAAAGCAGAGGTTTCTTGATGGCGGCTCTTCCATGGTATCATATAGCTTTATGGAGCTCACTACGTACGGTTTTGGCAGAAACTGCATTGCTGAGATGCTGATTTAACTCTGCATGTGTGCTGTGTAGCCGTAACCTCAAAATGGTTTTTTCTCAAAATGCAGTTTAATGATTGCCGATCTCTATCAGAGAGCTTGGAGGGCCGACCAGAATTGCTCCGATTGTTGGAGGTTTTTCCATGTTTTTCGAATTGTGTCATCGTCCTCGATATCATAGTTCTTGAAAAACCCAAAAGCTTAGCGGTTTTGGTGATTGAAGCTCCTGCCATGCGAGCACCAACAATTTGACCTTTTTCAAAATCAGTTACGTCACGAATTTTACCTAAATATTAAAAAAATTAGGAATACAATGTAAAATATACAATTTAGTAGCACGAACAACATATTCACCGTAAACATAAACCAGCATAAAAAAACTCGGATCAATATTTTGGATAGAACAGGATTTTTAAGATAAAGTACTAAAAAGTGTAGTGTTTCAATTATTTTTTCCAACTCCTGTATAGTGGCTTTAACTCCGTCTTAAACGGTCCCCCAGCTCCTCTGAGAAAGATTGAAAGTTGACGTCAGAAACAGGAAAAGGATCCGACCAAAAAATTAGTGCTAATCAAATGTACGCAGCAATAAAAATTAAAAAGTCAAGTTATTGTTTTTTGCCACTGGCCGCTCTGGTGTCAAGGGTAAATAGAGCTTGTGACGGAGTCGCAAAACTGCCTCGTCCTTCCAGCTCCGCACAACGCGCTTCACAACCAGCACCACACTTTATGATTTATTTTATTTGAAAACAAAACAATATTACGGCGCTGATTAGAAACGGTTTTCTAAACAAATATTACATTAATTAACTTCAACGGGGAAACACAATGCACACACTCACCAACGATGTTGGGCGGACGAGGAAAGAGAATCGACTTTATGAAGCAATTTGCTATCAAATGTAGCCAATGTCCAAGGGGATTAATAATTATTAACTGTTACATTCAGATACAAAGTATACAATAAGATTGGATCTTTCATCGATCACAAAGCTTCTCTCCAAAATAAAGTGGCAAGCAACACTTGCCCAACACAACGTGGCATTGCTTGATGCCCAACAGCCGCGCGAGAACGCACTTAAAGGCGGCGCTGATTATTTAGCGCTAATACAGAAGTCGTACCGGCTCAAATCTCGCTAGCGGTGAACTACGTGACAAACATTACGCGAACGAAGTAACAGAGCTACCAGGTAAAAGTCTAGTCTGTTGGGAAGTAAGGCTAGCAGAATGACGGCGTCCGGAAAAACCTTTTTGAAGGAGACCAGTCCAGTCCAGTCTAATGCAACTATCCAAAAGACACAGGCAAAGCTTATATTGGCAACTATCAAAGTAGGTACATGGTGAATCGTGGTGGTGGAAACTGTCGGAAAAGAAGGATAGATTTTAGGGTTTTTAATTTTCTGGCCTTATTAAGGAACCGCGAAAACAAAAAAATTTTTGTCGATCTTTGGAAAAAAACTGAATTATTTTATAGTTTATTTTTAATGATAATTTTGTATATTTTCAATTACATCTACATTATAAGTAGAATCACCAAAGCGAAAATCCATCAAAGCTTTTATTTATTTTTCATGTAATGACTGCGAATAAAAGTCAGGGCATTTGTATATTTTCGAATATTTTTATAAGTACAATCACCAAAACGAAAATGCAACAAAGCTTTTATTTTTTTTTTCATGTAATGACTGCAAAGGAAAGTCAAGGCATTAAAAGATTCATAACTCAGATCTAAATGCAGTTTAGTTGCAAACAATCCTGCGGCAAAAAAAGTAGTGTACAATACTGTACACCTATATTGACAGCTTTCCACATGGCAAAGTTCTAGTACAAACGGTGTTGTGTCGTCACAGTTCCCAACAATACATTTACAAAGTAAGTTTGCACAAGATCAAAGATTTACCACTTGCGAAGACAAAACAAAATCTTTTGCAACAGACTATTAACTTTAAGTGACTATGCTGAAAATACCGGCAATTTTTGTCAGAAAACCTGGGAAACGAAAATTCAAAAAAATTTTTTAATTTCGGAATTCGGGAAACCGGAATCCCGGTTTCCAAACCCTAGTAGATATAGTCGCTCCGCAAAAAGTAAGATACTAAAACAAAAAACAAGTTTATAAAGGGAGGAGAATTCACGTGCAAGATGTATTGAAAAAGTGACTATGTGGGACAAAAAGAAGTTGAATTGATGGTAAAAAAACTTGGTGGCTGGTGTAGGGGAGATGAAATGAGTAAGCACAAGGATTAAAATTAATGAAAAGATTTTGTATGTTTTGTTGTGTATTTTCCAAAGAAGTGAGTGCAGAAATAAGGAACAATATTATAATCATCTAAGTAGAGAAGTAATGGCAACAAATGAAGAATGTGTAATCAGGGGAGATTCGAGGATGGTCTACGGCAGATCTACAAGATGGCTGAACAATGCAAGAGAGGCAGAAAGGTCATTGTTGGAATATTGTGCATAGTGGAAAGAGTTTTTAATTTAAAAATAGCTTTAAAAGTGTGGAGGGAATACGAGCAAGATTACTAAATGAGTGGAGTGGAAAACTTAGTGCAGACATAAATGAAGGGCCTTGTTAAAATCTCTTTAAAAACAATTTGGTGGGAAGACTGACGGGTATGAAAGCAGGAAAAGAAGGGGGCCAAATCGAGTCATCTCTGATCTTCATAAACTATGCGAGCACAAAACTGTAAAAAGATTAAAGAACTGGTAAATGGTTTGCTACATGGAAAAGAAATGCCATAAAGTTGGAAAGTGAGTGAAATTTTACTTCTGTATAAAGGAAAGGGAGATGCTATGTGTTGCAGAAGTTAAAAAAGAGTGAAATTGCTGGAACACGGGATGAAATAGGAAAAATAAATTTTTAAAAGCGACTGAGGAAGAAACTTTAGAATGATGAAATGCAAAGCGCAACTTCCGCAATGGGAAATTTTAAGTTGCGCTGCGCATAAGAGTAAACAAATCAATTGCGAAAGTCGAATCTAGTGTTTCTTGTTTTAATTAGCTTAATTTCTTATAAATAGAAATATATACTTTGATTGACAACAGTTGTGCACTACCACGCCACGCGGCACTCGCACAGAAATTTTAAAACTGGAATCGCCTTATAGTCGTTGAGGATCAGAACGCGTTATCCACCACAAATCGCAAGCCACCAAAAAATTTATTCGACAAATTTTCCAACAGGATAACGAGCAATTGATGAATAACGGTTTTCTAAAATTTACATATTAATTTATAAGCAATGCGAGACGAACGTTAAAATTTTAATACACAAATTTGGGATTTACTATTAAGCCGAAAAAACAGTTCTTATATATATTTCAAGCTACTAATTATAAATTACTTTCCACTAAGCTATAATTTAATTTTGCAACTATATATATAAAAAAACAACACAATTATTATATAAATTTTTTGAACAAAACCAATAAAAAACAAACTCACCAACTTTTTGCGGCCAAATTACAAACAATATTTCAATATTTCAATAAACCAGTTTTGCTGTTAATTCTATTAATACTATTGATTCTTCAGGGCCGATCTATTTAAGACGCAGCTAACAAAGCGGTTTTGTCACATGATTTTGCGTTTTGTCACATGATTTTGCTCGAAGCGAAAATGTCCAAACGGTCAAACGATTTATGATTAGTTTCGCGCGAATAAGCGCGGACGACGACATGGTCAAGCCATTTATCAAACAAATGACGTCGCGCCCAACTTTATCTAAACAAACAAGGCGCGAAAATCCAGAACAGTGATGGCTTTAATATGGAGCGAACGAAGGGGCCGCAGCGACCTCCCTAAGCAAGCATTGCTCTATTTCTTCATAATAGTGCCATGACAGTGGCTATTCCTCTTTTTAGGGAACACTTTCTTGGGGAAAAAAAATCTGGAACACGAAAAGGTGCCCCTCTTTTGTATGGTCATCAGGGGCGCCGGAGTTTTTTTTGCCAGGGGGGGAATTTTCAAAAAAGGACTCTTTTTGTTGAAAAGGTACTGCCAACAAAAGCAAATTTTGGTAGTCATGCTGCAATTTGAAATTTTGTTTCACATGATAGAATTTCAATTTGCATAGAACAGACCGGTATCTCGGAAAAGTTTTATTTTGCTTCGATCAATTTTTCAGCCTTTTTAATAAACCTAGAGTTCAAAATCTTAATCTTAAGGTGTGCTGCATCTTGCAAAAGTCTTTAAGTTGACTCTGCCATGACCACTCACTGCGATAGATTTCTTTTGGTGGGTTTCTTTGCCTGCCAGACCCCCTTTTGGGTCTTGACCCCTTTGGTCACAGAGTTTGTTGTTTCTCCCACCCATGATTATACAACATTCTCTTCATATGGCTCGGATGTCTACACTTGTGTACAATTTAATTTGATTTTTTTTTTCTTTTCTTTTTCTTTTATTCTTTTGGTGACGCAGGCATGCTCCAGTTTTTCTTTTCTCTTACTTTTTTCCGTACCGTTTTATTGCATGTTTTAACGTCTGACGTTTTCCTGCGTCTACCTTTTCTTGACTCTCGGACTACCTTTAAATGTGTAAAATTTACTGATCATGTTGGTGGTCAAGAATAAAATAAAAATGAATGAATGAAAATGAATGAATGATAGGCGCAGTAGCCTAATAGCTAATTTTACACAAGTTTTTCTCAATTAGGCTAGACATTAAAAAAGTACAACTCTATTAACTGGTTACTAAACCAAAAGCTATCCAACATAGGCTATCCACAACTAAACTTTTGTCAAAAGCACACAATCTGGTTTCGAGAACAGCATTCAACAATTGCGACGTCCATGCACGGCAGCCAAAAGCAGATAGATACAAATCGAATGCATTTTGCTGGGGAATATCACAAAATTAATATAAACACTGTTACCAGGGATATTACTTATTTTAAAATTCATTTACCAGAAGAACAATGAATTTTAAAATAAATATCACAAAATGTTCTTCACATGCTAATCAGTGAATAGTCTTTCGTTACCCACAACAAAACACTGGCTAAAACATTTACGCTATCAAGAATACCAATGGTTAAAATAGATAGAACAATAAAAAACTTAAAAAGCTATCAACAATTGGGTAGAAGAAAAAACGTAATTACATGAGCATGAATGGCCCTTTAGATTGAGGTTTGATGTCAATTATTAAACGCTGCACAATTAATGTAACTGTAACACAAAATAATTTATTAGTGTTTCCCTTGCTGGCAAAGTCATCTGCAACGGCTTGCAAATTCATATAGTCCAGGGGTTCTCAAACTGGGGTACATGTACCCCCAGGAGTACATTTCGACTTTTCAAGGGGTACATTAGATTAAGTATAAGGATATTCTTTCCATAACTTGTAATCTGCATTAAAATATTTTTTATCACCTGATGTTAATAATTTGAATACCTGAGTTTAAGAACTCTTGAAGAAGTCAGATTTTCACCCCAGTAAAAACTGTAACTACAACTACAGTAACTAGCAAGTCCACTTTCGCAGTTCACATGACTTATTTTGTCCAATGACAGCACGCAAGACCAAACAGCTGATTGATTGGTACAAGAACCGTAGTTGCTACAATACAGTCGACCCCGCTTATTTTAAACAACATTTACGTCTCTTCGCCATTTTGAAAACAAAATCAAATAACAGCGTAAAGTGTGAAACCGTCAAATGCAAGACAAAAAGTGTGGGTTATTAAGCGAGGTTTTGGGTTTATAGGGCGAGTTTTTTATTACAGAAATAAATGTAGTTGTCACGAATAAGGCCCTTTTTGAAACGCAAAATACTCTGAAAATCATTTGTATCGCATGGTTTTATATTAATGCTAAGTCAACATAAGAAATATTCGGAATTTTGATTGATACATTCATTTGCTTGTGACGTAATAATGTTAATTATTTTGTCTTGTTATTTTTCTAGTAAATTCTCATTGTTCCTCATTTAATTTAGAATTTTCTAGCTCTCTCTCGTTTTTACTCGTATAAGAAAAAAAGTTCTAGGATGTTATGAGAATTGTATAAAACGCGATAATTTTTGAAGTTATTCATTTGAGAATGTAAATTTAAAATTCGAGATTTGTGATTTAGTGTAAAGTTGTAATTGTGAATTAGTGATTAGTTGTAATTGCCGCTTGATAGAAGTTGGAGTTTTCTTTATTGCTAAGCAATAAAGAAAACTCCAATTAGCTTATTGCGAAGTAATGTTGAGATTTTATCTCTCTGTCTGTGAGTTTAGACAGCGGTTGAATTTGCTAAGTTAGTGTAACTGAAATTAGATAGCCTGCTATCACTATTATTTGGCAAGATTAATCGTCGTAGCAAGGTTAAGATTTGTTCGATCCACTGCTTTAAACTATTCAAATTGAATACGCGACAGTAGTAATTCTGAACCGGATAGTTTTGGGCTTGTTAAGTAGGTGAGCTTATTAACCGTGGGTGTAAGTTAATTCTTCCCAGGTGAAGAATTCACTGTGCGATCCTCCCAGACGAGAATCGAATTTAATGTAAGCTCGTCCCTTCAAACGCTTCTGAAGTTTCGAGTGATTTTACTCGAAAAGACTTAGGGAGAATTTTAACACCAAATCTTCAAGCAATCAGAATACTTCAATTAAATAGTGTATTTAATTTTATTACGTCAGAAAGCCAATTAAAGATCTAAAGGAGGGTTAAATTCGATTATTCCATTGTCTACATAAACATAATCAAAATTACTACAATTTATAATTGCCACATAATGCCGCGCACGTTAATTTATTAGTTAATAGTTATTTTACCTATTTTACATATTCTGGATTGCTTATCACGCATTACTTCGTCGCTCCTAGCCACGACCAAAGTAAGACACCGGTTTCAAATCTGGCCTTTATAGCGATGAGTCACATGAGGTCCCATAATTTTTGGTCATGTGTGCCTCGTGCGGTCTTGTGACCATCGCGCGTTCCCGTGACAGTGACGTAGTCAAATTTATAGGTCGAATCGTAAGTCGTGGCAAATTCTAAAAACCAATCAAATTGCCAGTTCACGTAACAAGAAACAACAACTGAAGGAGATGATATTTTTCAAATGGTGAATTCTTTTTTCAAGCAACATGGTTTAAAATGGGAAAATCTAAGGGACTGCACAACGGATGGGGTCCCAGCTATGTTAGGACGAAAGTCTGGTTTTAGAGCTCGTGTTTTGGAAGTAACTCCTCATGCGAAATTTTTGCACCGCATTATCCACCGGTTTGCATTGTCATGCAAAGTCCTTCCTGCTGAATTCTTGGACGTTTTATCACTGGTGATTAAGATGGTCAACAATGTAAAAGGGAGTGCGCTAAACAGCCGGTTGTTTAAAATTCTCTGTGAAGATTTAGGTGCCAATCACAGTGTACTTCTATTTCACAGTAATGTGCGTTGGCTCTCCAGAGGAAATGTTACTAAACGTGTATATGAGCTTCGTAAAGAACTGCTGGGATTTTTTCAATAATCCAACAAAATGTAAAACTCTTGTCACTTCCTTGAGGGATGATTTTTTTATTTTGATCCTTGCCTACCTTGTTGATATTTTTGATGCTCAGAATATGCTAAACAAGAATCTCCAAGGAAAAGACCTAACAGTGTGTGAATTCATAGCTAAAGTCAAAGCATTTCTGGCCAAACTTCGGTTGTGAAGGGGAAATATTTGCTCTGGCACCTTTTCCATGTTTAGTACAGTAACAGAATTTCTGTGTCAAAATCCCCAAATTGAGACCACAAGGTTCTCGGAATTGGTCACTGAACATCTCACAAAGTTGGAAAAGAAAATTGACGGCTATTTTCTAAGTCTTGGTGAAGACAAAGTTGCATATCTTAGGAATCCTTTCACCGCGAACGCTCCGACACTGCAGGCTGGGACAGGTAAGCAAGAGGAACTGATTAAACTTCAACATGATGGGTTTGCACGCGATGTGTACTCTGAAAAAAATTTGGGAGATTTTTGGTTTACGATGTGCAAGTCGTACAAAAAGATTGCGGAACCTGCTATTTAAGCATTGTTATTGTTTCCATCAGCATGGTTGTGTGAATCGACATTTTCAGTGATGCTTGGAATCAAATCAAAGTACTGATCACAGCTCAAAACACCTGAACATGATCTTCGTTTTGCTGTTGCTAATGTTTCATCACGTATTAATGAGCTTGTTGCTAAAAAGCAGGTTCATCCATCACATTAGCTAGGACTGCTGGGCTTGTTCAGCCGATATATTGTTAGTTTGATTGTAGTGTTTGTTTAAGCTTAGATTACATTGTTATGAATAACTTTGCGTGCTTTGATTAGTACTAATCCGCAGTTTTTTTGTTTTAAACTGAAATAATCAATTTTAAAGATTTAGCAAATTTGGAGGGAATGTAATGGGTTGCCTAGCTATAAAAAATAAGTTGTGTGTTAGAGCAAGTTAAGCTTTGCAGCTAAAATATGAGAAAATTTTGGGGGTACACGAGCAAATCTATAATTGTCCAAAGGGTACCCATAAACAGAAAGTTTGGGAAACTCTGATATAGTCCAACAAGTTCAATGAATATTTGCAAACATTCAATTATGGAGATTGTTATCTCTTATAGTGATTCTAAGCCATGTTTTGATTCTTCTCATGACTCTGAAACACCTTTTTGCAAAAGCCGAAACGAGAGCTACGCCACAGCAAATTTAAAGCAATTTATGTATTTCCAAAAAGCATTTCTTGCTTGTTGGCTTTTTGCTTAACACTTCGCAAACTGTTGATATCTGTGTTAATTTTTTCAGAAGCGTCGGACTTTTTTTGTTAAATAACTTAATATATGAGCATGTAGGTCTGCGAATTCTTTTATAAATCAATCAATCAATCTATTTATTTGTTTTGTGCTTCAAAACGAAAAATACACCAATATATGTGAAAAAAAGTTTTCGAAAGCACAGGAAGGCAGCGAAATGACCATACGGTCTTCTAGTCAACTGCCTCCCTCTAAATAGTGGGACAAAAAAAAAAAAATTTTTTTTTTTTTTATTTATAAGAAAAACACAGCAGTACACTTACAAAAACACAGTACATTTAGAAAAACAATGAAGATTAAATAGCAATATTAGTTGTTATTAAATAAATTTCCATGTGCCAGCTGACTTCATCAAACTGTTGTGGCATCTTATTTAATATTGACAAGTTAAAAAAAGTTTAAATTTTTTCTTAAATTGATTATAAGAAAGCGACTTTAATTCAAAAGGTACTTCTTGCCATATTTTAGGTCCAATGTAAGAAAATGTCTTTTTACCTAATTCTGTTCTCTTTCTAGGTTGAAAGTAATTTTGTTGCGCTGCCAGTCTTGTTTTATAATGATGTTTTTGGGTTATACTTACAATAGTTTGGGACTCATTTTTTGCTGAATTTTTATTAAAGCAAAACATTGTTTTTGCCATTTCAAGTTTAACAATATCTTTTATTTTTAAGAAATTCAATTTTTGAAAAAGAGGATTTGTATGTGACAAAAAAGGACTATTTGTAATAATTCTTATTATGCGTTTGTGTATTCTTACCAGTGGATCCAGGGCAGTAGTCGAAGCTAGTCCCCATGTTGAGACACAATATTGAAGATAAGAGTAAATTAAAGCATAGTATACTGTTTTTAGTGTTGTAGTGTCAACGTAATTCCTCAGTTTGAGCAGTGCCCAGGAACCATTGGAGAGCTTAGAGCAAACATGTTGTATATGAGATTTCCAAGAAAGCTTATCATTAAAAATTACATCCAAATATTTTATTTCATTTACTTGTTCTATATTTGTCTTTCCTATTCTAATATCAAAATGCCAGGCTGATCTTTGTTTGGTTAATACCATAAATTTTGTTTTATTAGTATTTAATGATAATTTGTTTAGTTTCAACCATTCATCAATTTTGACCAGTTCAGAGTTGACATTTTTATTCAACAGTTTTGGACAAGAGTTTGTCAGTGTGAGAACTGTGTCATCTGCAAACAATTTCGTATTAAAATTGGATACTAGAGGCATGTCATTAATGTATAATAAAAATAGTAAGGGTCCAAGAGTAGAGCCCTGTGGTACACCACAAGTTACATGATTGAATTTTGATTTAGTGTAGTTCACAACTGTAAACTGTAGTCTGTTATTTAAATAGCTTTTAAGGAGCTGTAGTGGCAATCCATGGATGCCATATTTTTCCAATTTTGCAATCAAAATTTGGTGATTTACAATATCAAATGCTTTTTTAAGGTCAAGAAACACAGCACAAGTATATTTTTTTTGGTCAATATTTTCAGCAAAATTATCAAATAATTGCCTTACAGCATCTGATGTAGAAGAGTTTTGTTTAAAGCCAAATTGAACAGGTGTTAATATTTTGTTTTTATTTAAATAAGAGTAAATTCTTTCGTACAAGCATTTTTCAAAGATCTTACTAAATGAGCTAAGTAGAGATATGGGTCTGTAGTTGCAGCACTGATCCTTGGCATCACCTTTATGAATTGGTACAATTTGTCCAATTTTAAGAATTCTGGGGTAAGTCCCAGTGCTAATGCAACTGTTATAGAGTCTTGTTAAAACTGGTGCTATGATCAGTGCACTCATAGCTATATATTTTATGGGTATTCCATCAGGGCCTGTACTCTTTGATGGGTTCAATTGCCTTATATGTTTTAATATGTCAGATTCTGTTATTGGCTGAAGATAGAAAGAAGTGCACCTTTGAGTAATGAATGATGTGCGGCTACAAATATTAGCTGAATTGGTTAGTTCAATATTTGCAGCCAGTTTTTGTCCAATCTCAGAGAAATAATTGTTTAGCATATTTGCCATTTCTTTTGAACTAGTTATTTTTTCTCCTATATCACAAGTTAGCTCTGTGATGAGACTAATTGTTTTTTTTTGTATTTGGCAATATCATTAATAGTTTTCCATAAGAACTTCATGTTATGTTTAGATGCTAAGACAAGTCCCTGATAATATTTTCTTTTTGCTTGTTCTTTCACATGGGTTAATTTGTTGCGGTAAGTTTTGTATAACTGTACATCATTTGCAGATCCTTTTAAATTAGCAATGTATAATTTGTTCTTTGTTTTGCTTGAGATTAATATTCCTTTTGTTATCCATGGTTTACTATTTAATTTTTTTTCTTTTCTAGATTTTCTTCTTAGAGGAGCATGCTTACTTAATGTGCTGTTAAAAATATCAAGAAATCTCTCAAATTGCTCATCAACAGTACAATTATTATGAAATATATTCAAGTTTTCACTAAGTTCAATTAAAAAGTTTTCAGTATTAAAGTTTTTTGTATCTCTTACAATAATGTTTTGCCCTATGGTCTTGTGATTGGTGTTAGATAATAAAAGTACTATTGGCAAATGGTCTGATATATCTTCAGTTAATATATGGGAGGTAGTTTTTTGAGTTATGCTGTTGCTATAAAAGTGATCTATCAATGTTGCACTACTGTGAGTTATCCGAGTGGGATATTTAATTAGTGGCAGGCATCCTAGGCTAAATAGCATATCAGAATAATTTTTTATTACAGTTTTGGTATCACTTTGCAGCAAATCAATATTGAAATCCCCACATAAATAGTATATTAGTTTCTGTTTGTTTAAATTTTCAATAGCTTTTTCAAAGGATGATTGAAAATCAGAAAGTTTTGAATTAGGGTGTCTATAAAGAACACTAAACACTTTTTCTGTATTGTTTAACTGTATTTTTACCCATATCTCCTCGCATCCCATTATATTTAATTGATACTCGGTAGTGATTTTATAACTTAAAGTGTCTTTTATAAACATTTCCACTCCACCAGCATTTGTTGAAGAGTTATTATGTATAAAAGTGTATCCTGGCAAGAAAGTTTTTAGATTTGAGTTTAGCTTTGTTTCCGATATAGCTATAATTTCTGGCATCTTACCTAGCACTGACAATAGCTCCTCAAGTTTTTCAAAGTTTTTGTTTAAGCTTCTTATATTAATATGTAATATACAGAAGTCTGTGTTATTTGCATATAGATTTTGGAAGTCTGGTGTGGATATGTAACAATTGTCAGCATCAAGTAATTTGTAATCTGAAAGTTTTGGAAAGATCAGTTTGTTATTAAGATTTAATTCTGTTAACTCATTGTTACTTAAGTTTTGAAATGGGAAAATACATTTCATGCAATGATAAGAATAATTTGCTTGTTGGAGAGTTTCAAAATCACTTTTTGTCAAGCTGGTGCATTTGAAATGTGTCCACAGCTGGCAGGTGTCACAGGAAATAGATTTTTGGTTACGTTTGCAAGGTTTGGCACAACTAATACAAGAGTATTTGATAGTAATAATATTTGATAGTATTTGATAGTAATAATATAAACACATCAAAACGAACAAGACTCTTAAAATGTTACGTTATAATCACAATCACGGCACACATTTGTACCACAGTCCTTCAAAAGGGCTAAGAATGTCACGCGTTTAGTCTTGCAGTTTCTATTTTTAGACTTTAATGTTGGCCATAATTGAGTATAGAGCAGCCAAGTCAGATAGCTTGTGTTGCTTGTTAAAATTAGATTAACGCCACAATTTCTTTGCTTCTAAAGAAAATTTTTTTTTTATCATTACTAGAAACTTTTACTCTTCGTGAGCACTTAGAAATTTTCTGATGCTTTATTCTTTTTTTTAAAACGCTTGGTATAATTGTTGTTAGGAATACCTAAACTACCGGGATGGTAGTTTAGGTATCCCTGACTGTTGTATATGGCTATTTGCCATAAGTAAGTTAATGAATCAAACACTGATTTTCGCTAAGATATAATTCAATTTACTAATTCAAGTAGAATAAGATGTTTACCAGAAGTTTAGATTGCTTACGATATCAATAACTCTATATTGCATACGTTAAAACTTTTATCTTGCTTTTATTACTGTGCTATGAGTCACGGTTATCTTTGTAATTTTACAAATATTGTTGGATTTAATGGCGATCAAGATTATATAGATTAATTGTAGAGCATAACTAAAAAAATTTATCTGTAATGCTAATTTTAAAGAGCACAATCTGCCCCCTCTGCCCCCGCGTTTTAAGAATATTAAAAGGCAGGGGGCAATTGCCCCTCCGGTCCCACCGCTTCCGGCGCCCCAGATGGTCATTACTGGTTATAGCGAACATATAAAATTAAATAAAATGAAGCTGGAAAAGGTGTTTATCGTTTATTTGTCATTGCAATTTAGGTGCCGTAACATCAAACTACAAAACTAAATGTTGTTATGTAAACTTGAACTTATTCGCGCGTTCTTGTCAATACCCCTAACAAGCCTAATACAGTAGAATTCGCTTACAACGGCACTTTCAAGGGATTGCAAAAACTGACATTATAGACGAAGTGTACTACATGCACTGTATATGCCATTTCAAAACTGCTTAGACTCAACATCGAGGTGCATTATCCAACCAATATTACCGTTGTAATAAAAAACATTAATTTAACGATGCACAAGGAAAATTAAACAAACTCTTCACAAAAATAATCAAAATTTTTTATAAACATTGTGCAGAACACTACGTAACAAAATTTTACAAAAAATTTGTTTGGCTAAATTTTTAGATGTGTCTGTATGATTTTTAAGCGCTGATTCCAAAAATGCTATCAGTTTTTTTCTATGATCGATCGTTTTCAAGATATAACAATTTCCGTTTTTTTGTAATTTTCTGTTAACTGTATATGTATGGTGCGGTTATGATTGCTGTGATCTGCCTCTATCAGCATTATCTTGTTGTAAATCGGTGTTTTATTTAACTGAGGGGTTGAACAGGCATATGGGAGTGCGAAATCTCGCTGTCAAAAGTATGTTTATTACCGTCAGTCCT
The DNA here is from genome assembly GCA_963680785.1 of Diplosoma virens. Lineage (NCBI taxonomy): Eukaryota > Metazoa > Chordata > Ascidiacea > Aplousobranchia > Didemnidae > Diplosoma > Diplosoma virens. The sequence goes on along the minus strand of OY796887.1, from coordinate 40,694,326 downwards.
CAGTTTTCTTTTTTATCTCTGCCTGTTAAATTCAGAATAGTCAATGAGAGAGTCATGTTTACATTGTTCAGTGTATGCAGAGAGAAGTACCGTGTTGTAGTCAGAACCTAACAGCCAGCCTTGAATGCCAACAGCCTACTCAGTACCCCAGATGATTATATTTTGTAGAGTTAAGTCTTGTATTAATCTTAGATTGAATTCATTTTTCAAATAGTGAAAATTAAAATGTCCAGTAGAGAGTGCAAAATTCACCAAATTGCTTTGTTATGTATATGGATTCTACATCAGCGGTAAACACACCACATACAAAATTGTGAAAAAACAAAGTATTGGACAGCTTATTTTGGGATGGACATTGGTAATCAGAATAAGCCTTGGGCACCACATGTAATCTGTGGTAGCTGTAGATCTAATCTTGAAGGATGGTTGAGGGGTTCTGGAAAAGTTATGTCATTTGCAGTTTCCAGAGTTTGGAGAGAGCCCCAAAATCATCATGATGATTGCTATTTTTGCATGATAAACATTTTGAAGTATCGCAAGGTCAGTGGAAGAAGAGCTATGACATATCCAAGTATACCCTCATCGATTGCACCTGTTCCTCACAATAAAACCTTACCGGTTTCAAACCCACCATCAAATGTGAGTTTTTTTTGTGGATTACTAACACTAATTTATTCTTTTTGAGATTGGATCCAATTTCTTATGCTGTATGCTATGTAGCCTACTTGTTATTTATCATTTCAGGTAGAAATGTACTTCAGTGAAGACTCATCAACAACAACTGACACTGATGCCAAAAATGCAGACACTGATGCCGAATATGCATCATCAACAAGTTCAGAATATACCTCATTTTCTAACTAAAAAAAAATTGAATGATTTAATATGTGATCTGGGTCTTATGAAATTTGGAGCAGAATTATTAACATCCAGACTGAATGAGTGAAATCTGCTTGGGGATGATTGTAAGAGTACTGTCTGCAGAAATAGGCACTTGAATTTTTCTGTCTATTTTGATGTTATTGAAGACCTTTGCTATTGCAAAGATGTGGAAGGCTTGTTTAGCGCTGTTGGAATAGATCATAATCCTACTCAGTGACGACTTTTCATTGAAATTTCTACCAAAAGTCTTAAAGCAGTGTTACTTCACAATGGCAATATATATCCGTCAATTCCACTTGCTTATTTATTACAGATGAAAGAAGATTATGAAAATGTCAAGCAACTGCTCATTAAAATCAATTATGCTCAGTTTAAGTGGTATGTTTGTGGTGACTTTAAAATGCTAGGAGTTTTGCTGGGTCTGCGCAGAGTGGATACACAAAATACTTTTGCTTTTTGTGCTTGTGGAATAGTAGAGCTGACGGTGAGCACTATGAAAAAATGCATTGGCCGACATGGGAAGAATTAACACCAGGAATGTACAATGTCACCAAGGAGCCTCTTGTAAGCGGGAAAAGGTTTTACTGCCACCTCTTCATATCAAATTAGGTCTAATAAAACAGTTCATTAAAGCTTTGGATTTTGAAGAAGTTTTTCAAGAAATCCGTTTAATGTTTTCTAGACTATCAGATGCCAAAATAAAAGAAGGAACATTTGTTGGTCCCCAGATAAGCACAATGTTAAAGTCTGAAAGCTTGGAAGCAAAAATGAATGATATAGAAAAGGAAGCATGGCAAGCATTTTGAGGTATGGTTAATGGATTTTTGGAAAATAAAAGGAACCAAAATTACAGAGTTAGTGAAAAAACTTATCAAAAGTTACTAAAATATGGGTTGTCGCATGTCTGTAAAACTGCACTTTTTATACTCCCATCTGGACTTTTTTCAAGAAAATCTTGGTGACTTTAGTGAGGAGCATGGTGAGAGATTTCACCAGGATATTGAGCCAATGGAAAAACGATATAAAAGCTGCTGGGACAGTGCAATGATGGGAGACTACATTTGGTCTTTGGTAAGGCAAGACAAGAGCAGTCATAAAAGAAAAGCTCGCTCAACAGTGCATTTTTGATTGACTCTTACTATTTGAAAAAATCTGTGTTTATTTAAACCTTCTTTTTTATAAATGTTTTGAAGCTAATGTTTGCATTTAATAAACTGAGCAAAACCTTGATATGTAGATATAATTTACTGCAAAAATCGAACAACCACTTGCGCCATTTTGTTGTGTTCTTGGGAAAGACACTTTACGGCACTTTCCCCTGCTTGGTGGTCTTGGCAAGCAGTTCTAAATTACAGTAATATCTCTACTAAATTACTAGCGGACAGCAAACCTTGGCATCTCCGGAAGCAGGTCGGGGTAATTGCTTAACCTATGTATAGCGCCTCCGTCGCTTTCCTGCGAGTCAGGAGGATAAACATAGAAATAAAAAGAAAAAAACACAATTCGCTAACTACAGCTACGTCGGATCAAACAAAAAGTTTGAATATCTCAAAAAGTAATGATGTTATAAAAAAAACTACCTCGATTTTTGAATTCAGTACCCAAAAATACATAAAGGGGCGCTAAAAAAGTAGTCAAACAAAAATTGTGTTACGTAGTGTAATTAGCAAATTATAAATAAAAAAATTATTGCGGACAAAACACTATTTATTAGCGAAAAAGTCTTTGATTGTCAGCTGTTTTGTTTTTTTGAGACGAATTTTTGTACCACATAGTGTTCGATTGTCGGCACAGTGGTCGAGTGGAATTCCAAGAAGTACATTTGAAACGTAGAATTTCTAGGGAGCGTGGTCGAGTGGTTAGAGCGCTGAGATTGTAATTGACGTGATCCCAGTACAAAACCTTCTCGCGCCATTCTGTCTTGGAAAAGACACTTTACGGCACTTTCTCCTGGTTGGTGATCTTGGCAAGCAGTTTTAAATTACAATCCTATCTCTATTACATTACAAGCGGACAGCAATATCTTGGCATCTCCGGAAGCAAGTTGGGGTAATTGCTTACCCTATGTATTAGCGCCTCCGTCGCTTTCCTGCGACTCTGGAGATTAGATATAAAATAAAAACAATAATTTGTGCTAGATAACGTATAAATGATTGGTCAACATTTTTATATTTTTTCCTAAGGAGAAAATTTCTTTGTTTGTCGGCATTTTGCTACAGAGATTTCTTTCTAACCACTTTAGGTTTTAGTTGATACTGCACAAATAATACAAGTCTTTTTGATTTGAGGCTACAGCACAGGTCACTTGGCGATGAGTTCTTTTACACCCAATTAAGGTGACTGCCTGCGGTAAATGACGTAGTAAAGTAAATTAAGGAAAGCACACAAGCAGGAGTCGTAACTACATTCAAAGACGATGATTGATAGTGGCACAGTTGAAAGCCAAAAGTTAAAGTGCCGTTATAAACGAACAAAATTTGTTTGAAGGACAAATAAAGGGTGCCGTTATAGGCAAATTTGATTGTACGCAAAAAATAGGAATTCTGCCGAGACCAAGGGAAATGTGACGTTATATACGATGTTGTTTTAGACAAATTCTACTGTAGTAGAAACAGGCTGTAAGGACTAATGCATTTTAACGTTAAAAAATTGTGATCCAATAGTTTAAATTCATTAGAATCACTCAGACTTAACGGTTATGGAACATTTTTCGGTGAGCGCCGACCAGGAATTTTTTACATAATATCTGTATTTATAAGCAATTGTAACGCCGTCAATTTAGAGTTTGTTCATACTGTAGATCAGAGGCTGACTGTGACGTCATTAATTTCGGTTTCCCGCAAAACTTCAAACTCAATGCCTTCGCAGAACACATAAACATAGAACTATGCCGTGTCAAGCAATATTGCTTGAACTGCTAAACTTTTAAAGTACAGTATCTTTTTCTATTTCGAAAATGGCCAATTATCTTTTTTGTCAACAAAGCCAGGGTATAGACCAGGGGTGGGCAATAATTTTCAACTTCGGCCACATTGGGGCTTTTGAAATGATTTACGGGTTGCACATAAATTGACATTGGAAAATTTTAATAATTATGAGTCATTACAAAATTTTATTCGTCCCTACTATGTGGTGATCTTTAAACACCTCGCGGGCCGCACTTTGCCAACCCCTGGTATAGACGGCTGAATAATTGCCAAGCCAACATGGAAAACACAGGTTCAGTTGGAATTTTTTCCGTGTTACACCGTCGAGTTGGGGTTTTGGGAATAGCGATTCTTGCATAAAAACTGCTAATATTTTCTACCGGCCCTACCATGAATACCAGAGTTGTTGTTTTTGTAAAAACTGCAAAACAGAAAAAGTGTCTCTTTAAGATAAAACGATTTGATGAGGTAAAACATGGCTTATTTAAAATCATTGAGTGGTTAATTTTTTTACATTTTTAAGTCGAAAAACTTTTTTAGAACGAAGGCTTAGCGCAAAGTCATATGTTAGGCAACCCACATAAACAAAACGACTGTTGTACCAAATTATCTACATACACAAAAACAAACGGTGGCAGAATTTTAATGTGAAAAAACACAAAAACGACAAGTTATAAATTACAGTACACCAAAAATTTAGAATAACCAGAAAGATTTCTTGGTCGCTGAAAAGACATTTGGGACAACTTACAAAATCTTGTTTGGATAAAGAAACCGCTTAAGCCGTCTATTGATTCTATTCAAGCAGCTATAAAGACAACAATGACACATTTTTGACTATTGCAAACTAGAATAAGGCAGCGTCTTAAGTGGAGCAAAGTTAAACGGAAATTGAAACTTGAAAGATGAATTAGACTGTCAATTCTATATAAAAACATAAATTTTCAATCAACCTGTGGGAGAACATTAATAGTTTAAGATATAATTTATAATGAGCACACAAATGCAAGAGATACAAAAAAGTAGCTATACAGTCTGCGAAACAAAAGAGAAAAACGATTTTTTATTGCGGTCAATAAATTTTGCGAGATAGACATTGGTGTGTCCACGTCCGCCATAAGCACTCGAAAGTGTCAGTCAATAAGCTTCCCGTCAGGACCGAACTTGTGAACTTTCGCGTTTGCCTTTATCCAGGGATGATTTAGAACTTCGTCCAAGGGTAATCTGTGCTTTGGATCAAGTTTAAGAAGTTTTCGAATCAGGTCACGAGCTCCTTCCGAGACATGCGACGGGAAATCGTATTGCAAAGATGTGATTCGACGATAAGTTTCTTGATTTGTCCGCGACTCGAACGCAGGTTTCCCGACGAGAAATTCGTAGCATAAAATGCCCAGGGTCCATAAATCTACGTTTTCGTCGTGGTCCTTCCCGGCCACCATTTCCGGCGGAAGGTAATCTAATGTGCCGCAAATCGTTTGGCGTTTAGAAGATGGAGCATGAACAGACCATCCAAAGTCGGCAATTTTAAGTTCACCTCTTAGTCCTATCAATAAATTTTCCGGTTTAATGTCTCGGTGTATTACATTTTTACTGTGGCAATACTTTAAGGCGTCTGCCAACTCAGCAATGTACGTGGCAGTCATTTCATCGGAAAAGCGCTTTTGCTTTTGCAATTCTTTGTACAATTCGCCACGTGGCGCATATTCCAATATCAAATAAACTCTTGTTTCATCATGAAAGTAACCGTACAATCTTAAAATATGAGGATGCCGAAGATGCGACTGAATTTCAATTTCTCTTCTTAGTTGATGCTCGACATTGCTTTTTATCAATTGAGACTTAAATAAAACCTTTAATGCTACAACAAATTTGCTCTTTTTTTCTCTGGCAAGGTAAACGCTTCCAAATTTTCCCCGACCAAGAGGCCTGCCTATGTCGAAGTTTTTCAAAGACCACGATTTACTTGTGCTGCTAGAAGATGTTGAAGGCGGCTTGCTTGAAGATGAGCTGGACAGCTTGTTTAAAGATGTTGTGGGTGGCTTGCTCGAAGATGAGCTGGGTGCTTTATTTTCAGTATCTTGACAGCTCATACTACTAGGGTATAAAATAAGCTAAAAATATACAAGATCTAGATGTACCTGCAATAAAAAACATTCCTTAATATTTTTAACTGGCATACTTATGATCTTTAAAATTAGCACTGAAACTCAATTAAAACAACAAAACATAAAAATTAGCAATAAATAGCAGATAAGACAAATTTTATCTACAATAAAATACATTCAATAACTTAAATTTTTAAATAGCATGGTCTTATGATTGTGACAAATAGTATTCATAAAGCAACAAAAATAAAAATACAAAAATTGGCAATTAACAGTAGATAAATAAATATATTTAATTAACCCTAGAATGCATTACATGAGCCATTACTTTGATTCCTTGAAAAGTTTTGTAAATTGCTTTTGTTTCCTGATTTAGTTAGCAATCTATTGCTGAAAATTTGATAAAAAGCTTTTTCAAATTTATTTCTATTTTCAGAAAATGTGTTTTTGAAATTATTTGAAGAATAAAATAAGTCATTTAAACCTCGAGGATTTGATGGAAAAATTGAATAGTAACTAAATCTCATAAGGATTTTAAATTGTAAATGAAAAATAGTAGAACAACAATTATTAAAAGTAATGGAGGAAGACAATGATGATATCCTAAGGATGCAAGTAATAAATCTAATCTTTCAGATAAAAATAATCTTATATTGTGTCATATCTACTTTTGAAACTTGTTATTTGGATACAAAAGCTCTTCATCATCATTGTCAAAAAGGTTATCAACTTTATGTTAGAAACAAACAGGACTGGGGTCAAAGGTTTATGCTTTTATTACTCCAGTCTGCTGTACTACCTGGATCAGATGCTGGCAGTGATGTTGTTGAGCCAGCATCGAATTTTGTCATCCAAAATCATCAGACCTGGTGCTCCATGTGTGTCCTATGTATGAGCATTGGGCACACTGTTAAGACATGGTCTTCAGCTTGTTCAGTAGTGCTGTACTTGCAATCTGGTCAAAGAGCAACCCTATTTATGCTTGGATAAATGAAACCACCCAACTGAGCTTAACCAAGCTATTCAGGTCAACTCCATTCCAACAACCCTGTAACTGGTCATGGGTATGAAAGCATAAAGCTTAGATGCACTTTCAATGTTCTGCGTTCCATCTATAATTTATCTACTAGGCAACGTGGATGCCTAGTTTAATAGTTTCCACACAGCTGGCACAAACGAGCAATAATTTGATTTTTAAATTCAATTAATTACAAATCAGAAGAAGACGAGAATCTCCAGATACTTCATTGTGATTATCCAAAAGAAGTCTTTGAACTGGAACTCCTCCCCTCCAAAAAATTTACAACTTAGAATGTCATTTGGATAAATTCAGATATTGTTTAATCTTTAGAAATAAATACTTTTAAAGATACTTTTTAGCAGAACCATATTGCAGAAGAGAAAATGGTGCTTCTTGTGTCCGATCAAGATCAAGGCATAATAAGTATACAAAGTATTCAGCCTAGAAACATTGTAGGTAATGAGTACAATTGATAAATCTGGGGTTTAGGTAACATAATGTTAGCATTAAGCTATTTTTTATTTTCGCTTGCCATGACCTCATCCAATTTGTGTAATTTTTTTGTTTGCAATTTAAGTTTTAGTCCATAAACAATACAAAAATTCTGTCCACTATCTTCCGACCTTATAATGCTAAGGTCACAGCAACAGAAAAGTAACCAAAAAAATTTAAAAAATTTTATGGGAGAGAAATTACTTGGCAGAACAATATGATTGTAAATGACCCATGCTATGCATAAAAACAGTAAACATAGTTATGCATTTTAGGGTTAATACAAGATATACACAGCACATAAAATCTTTTGCAAACAAAAGCTTCTAAGCAGTGGTACATCTCAAATAGTTAAATGTAGAAATCTTTTAGGTAACACATGAACAATTAAACACCTTATATTAGGGATAGGCAAATGCTTTTATGCAGCCTGCTAAAAGGATTTTTGAAGGATTTATAATATGAAAAGCTGCTAAAAGGATTTATAATATTAGATAATACTAATTTTTTAGAACAGAGTAGTCACAGTCTAGATCTGCATAGATGCCATGCCTGCCAAGGCAAGCACATTGTAATCACATATTCTGTTCTTACTCTAAACATTATTGATTATTTTGTTTTTAAACAGTTATAAAATTTTTTTTTTTTTAAATAAATGTCTTTTTGGAAAATAATTAATCAATAAAAATTAATTGCTTTGTTTCTAAAATATTCTTTATTTTGATTATTTTACATATTAATGAGCAGTCTTAACTGAGTAATCCTTTAAAAAAATTGACTTTCTGAATACAGCTCTTGCACTGAAGTTTGCCCACCCCTGTCTCAGATGAATACAATAAGGCAGAAAGTCCTTCTAATTGCCTTTTTTACTTAAACAATAAAATTGATTTTTGTGCTTTAAACAAGTTATCAACTCTTTACGGCAAAATGCTGCTTTCAGGCAGCAATCTGAATAAACCATAATTGTTTGATGTGTATTCGAGAAAACTAAAAAGGCTAAATTAATAGAGTATGAAAACAAGCCCAATGAGACTGGTGACACAATTGCTACATATATAAAAGAAACCTTGGAAAACATAATTTTGAAAAAATCCAAATTCATAGTGAAAACTGCAATACAATAATAGGAAAACTGAAGCATAATGAGCATGAAAGCACTGTGTTTGTAAAATTAAATCTTTAAGATCCACTAGTGGAAATAGTTGAAAAAGAATTTTGAAAATTGGTAGGAGTTGTTTTCTTATCTTCATGAGCTCACTTTTTAAAAAATTACAATTCAAATATTAACAAATATATAATTAAGGGGGATATCCATATGGATTCTTCACTTTCATGGCAAAATTACCCCTTTTTAAAACCTTACTCCTTTTTTCTTTTATTTATTGTTAAAATTATTTAATATAATTCAGCAGTTTACAATTACACAGGTGGACATAAAATCTGTTGTTTTGTCCGCAAAAAGTTTTTTGTATAATTTGAAGCTGCTGATTTCAGATCTGTGAACAATTTTTTTCTATCACGTTACATTAGGATTTTGTGCAGCTCCGCAAAGAGTTTTTTGTATAATTTGAAGTTGCTGATTTCAGATCTGCAAACAATTTTTTTCTATCACATTACATTAGGATTTTGTGCAGCTTTTCAATTAAATTTTTTATTAAGTACAGTAGAATGCCAATTATCTGAACAAAAGTCATCACAACATGACACCTCTAAGTGAGAAATATTTGATAACAAATTGTGTTTAAAGAGAAGTGCGATATTTGAAAGCAAAATACACTTGATAACATGTTGTATTTCTTTGAAATTTTAAACTACAGTCATGGCCAAAAGTTTAAGACCAAACTTGATTTATGACGTTTTTTTGTTGTGTTGCAATATTGCATCAGATATTGTTTCAGTTGCTTCATCTTTTTTCCAGGGTAAAATCTAATGTTATCAGTCATTATTTAGCAAATATCATTTGAATGTCAGCAAGTAAAGATTGGTTTTCTGCATATTTTAACTGTCTAAAATGGGTAAAAACTGCTCTTTTTCAGAAGTTTAACGACGTCAAATTATTGTCCTTCACAAGGAAGGGCACGCAGAATGCCAAATTGATGAGCAGCTTGGATGTAGCAAAACTACTGTGCATCAGGCTATTGTGAAATTTAAAGAATTAGGCACTTATGCTGATGCAAAACAAAGTGGTAGTCCCTGTAAAACAACTCCCATAACTGACATTTTAATCAAAAGGAAAGTGATGAATTCTCCAACATGTTCAGCCAAGAAAATCAGAGCCAATTTGAATAAAACTGCTTTCTCAGTCAGCAGGCAGACGTTAGCTGTCATTTAGTTGAACAATTTGGTCTGAAGTCAAGAAAACCTGCAAGAAAACTGAGGCTTACCCTAAAGATGAAAAAGAAGTGTCTTCAGTTTGCATTGCAGCATATGACTGGACTTGTGCCCAGTAGTCTAAAGTATTATTTTTGGATGAATCTACAGTTCAACAGTTTGCAGCAAAAAAGAAAAATGTCTGCCGACCTCCAGGAACCTGATATAATAAAAAAGTATATGCAGGAAACAGTAAAACATCTGCCAAGTGTGATGGTATGGGGAGCCATTTCGATTAAAGGTACTGCCAGACTCCTCTTTTTGAAACTCAGAACTACAATGAATGGCCAAAGACACTTAAACTTAATGAAGGAAGCTACAACTGAATGCATTGATGCATGACTGTACAATCTTTATGCAAGATGCAGCCCCATGCCATTGTTCAAAGATTGTAACAGACTTTTCTAGGGCCAACAAAATTACTCTTCTGGAGTGACCTGGGAACAGTCCTGACCTTAATCCTATAGAAAACTTATGGGCTGTTCTTAAGGATAAAGTTGCTGATAAAAATCCTTCAAATATTCTTGCCCTGATTGAAGCAATTAAATTAGTCTGGATATGTGAAATATCTGAAGAATTTTGCAAAAATTTAATTGAAAGTATGGTTAGACAATAGGGTGGGGTGAAATATTACATATTTTGGAATTAAGATTTGGCTCAAAAATATTTCTTGCATAGTTATAAAAAAATCTGAGACACAAAAATTTGGTGATTTCTGTCGGCAGGACCCTGCCCACTTTATGAGTGCAAATTTTGAAAAATTTATTTATATTTTTTGCGTTATTTAAGCTTGAAAAGAACGCAAAGTTTTTTTAAAACTGTGCTGCTATGAGTTATCTAAGTAGTTATTATATTAAGAAAAAATGTAGTTAGTCTGATGCAATAAATTGTAAGAAATGAAGATCAAAACCAAATTTTCTAAAAAAATTGGCTAAATTTATAGTATAATCATGTCACCTTATTTGAAGTTTAATATTATTCTTGGATAGTGTATGAGATAGTCATATGTTGACAGCTCTGTTTGAGAAATTGTTTTTACAGACCTTTTATACTTACCAGAGCATATGGTAATTCTGTTGCTTGCCAATCATAAAATGGCTGTGAAAAAGAAAAGCATCACATAGAAGTGCAGTCAGCCCAATTGTTGGGCCATCTGTAGAAGAAATCCCACTTGTAGATCTTCCAACTCTCAGAAATGTTTTGGCTAAAGCAATATGGTTAAGTGAGAGTACAAATCAAACCAATAACAACTTTACAAACCTAATGTTGGGAGAAGAAATGGTTCCTATCATCTTACAGAGTTACAAAAGAGTAAATTCATTCTTAACATTATAACAATATAAGTCAATTTACAATAAATTTAAAAAAAATGGAATGAATTCAAAAAATTATGCAGAACATCAAGCAAAAGAGGAAAAGGATTTTATTTGATAGCAGATTAGATAAATTATTTGACATTATTAAATGAACATGTGATATTCAAAAAAGTTTTGATGCTGGATGTGATAAATGTGAATTTGAAGTGTATGCTGTCAATTGCAAATGTCCCAGAGATACTAAGATAAGAAATACAATGAATAATACCAATAAAGTTTGAGTTATCTTTATACCTCATAATTTTGTTGCAACAGATTCTACATCAAAAATTGCTTGTTATGGATCAGCGACACAAAGTTGGCAGCAAAGGAAATATACAAATATCAGGGTTGGACTGTGAAACAACCAAAAAATTGCCAAAACTATGAAAAAGGCTTTTTCTTGAGTACAAGAGACTACCAAAGTGGTAGATCTGGGAAACAACTCTGATCCAGGCACTAGCTTCATGTTTTTTGATGATTCAACTGATAGTTGCAATTCTTTTGTCTCTTAAGAAGTTTATCTGCCACCAACTAATTTGCTTTCAGGTATGTGTCTTTATAATTTATAGTAGTAACTAGTAAGTTTTTCTGTAATTTAACTGATATTTTAGAAAGCTATTGTTGTTTAGGTTCCCAAATGAGATTACAGTTAGAACACGTTGCATGAGAAGCTGATAAATATGGTTTATCTGATCATGCTACAACAACAATATGCAATGCACTTCTTTGTGATATTGGCTTAGTGACTAACACAAATCAGACAATATAATTGATAAAAACAAAGTAAGGAGGGAATGAAATGTATTCCAAAACAAATTAGTTGATGACTCTCAGCCAAATGATACAGATGAACCAATTACTGCTATCTATTTTGATTGCAGGAAAGATCAAACTCTTGTTCATCTTGAAGACACAAAAGGGCTCAAACACATAAAAGAGCATTACGCTTTGGTAGAGCAATCACATGGAGAATATCTCACTCATTTACCCCTAGAAAGAGGAAGTGCAGCATCAGTTAGTAATGCCATACTTGAGTTCACTGGTAATCATGATATCAATGATACCCTAAAAGTGATTGGGTGTGATTCAACAAATGTTAACACTGGTTCTAATGGGAGTAATTCATTTGATTGAAAAAAATTAGATCACAAACTAATGTGGCTGATTTGCTTACTACATACAAACAAATTGCCTTTGCGTCATTTATTCACAAAGCTTGATGATTGATCGGAAAGGATTGTTTTTCAGGTGTGTAACTGTCGCATGTTACCATTATTATCATTGCAAAATAAAATAATACTATACAGATCTTTTTTCTAAATTTTTTTATCAACAGGATCAATCAGAAAGTTATGCCAAACAGCTGAATCACTTCCAGTGGATGTTTATGTAAAGATAGATGAGCCCAGTGTGGATGGATTAACAGAAATTCCAGAGGAAGTACTGCAAGAGCTGTCAACAGACCAATTTTATCTGTATCAAATTGTGAAGAGCATTACATCTGGAAACTTGTCACCTGGCATAGAAAAGTCAAAACCTGGATCTTCTAACCACTCATGATGGTTAACTCTTGCAAACAAATAAGTGTTCAAACAAAAATGCTTTTGCATTAATCAAATTTAGATTCACCTTCCCACAATTAGTAATGTAAAAGAATAAAAGCATCCCAGGCATGTAGTTGGTACGCTATATTTATGATATGTCATGTATCTTCATAGTATGCTGAACTTACATCAGCAAGCATGGCAAAGAAAAAAAAACTTAAAAAAATCTGTCATTTTATTGTCACAAATTATCCTCAATTTAGTTCAGTATTCGATGCTTGCCTTCATACATTCATGGACCAAGGCATATTTTTCATCAAATGCAACTTCTCAAGTGCCTAGACTCTAATGTTGAAATATTGTAAAGCCTTATATCTCCAGGTATTCACAATGTTTTAAAAGATGGTAATAAAAATTTAGAATGGAATTTAAAATATAGTATGTGTAAATGTAAAATGATGTTGCACATCAGAAGCAAGCCTGAACATGTCAACATCATGTTTATATAGCATCTGATGAAATCATTGCATATTGAGAAAGAAAAATGGAAGTAGATCATTATCCAAACCACTCTCAGTTGGTAGAAAGAGTCAGAGGCATAGCTTAGGGGGGGCAATGAGGTACATATGCCCCCGGGTGCCAACGTACAGGGGCACCAAAATGGGGCTTGCAAAAATTTAACTCTTCAACAGTGGGAGTCACATTATCTGGCATGTCACGTGATCTCAGGTGAGCAAAAAAACAAACTCAGCATAATTTTCTACGTCAAAAACCTAAAAAGTTCATTGTTACGTCATAATGTCCAAAGCACATGTGCACGCTCATTTATATACGGCTGCGCGTTGCTCTGAAGTCATTTGCCTTTAATCAGCTAAAAAAGCATCTGATAGCCCTGTAACTAACGGTATAAAATAAGTTAAATTTTAGCTAATCAGGTCACAGTTATGAAAAAAGTTTTTCTGTATGAGACAAACAGTAATAAAGCTTTATGAAGTAAAGAATATATAAAAAAACTTTAAGGCAAGCCTTTCAACGTTCTCCTATAAAGTCCATCCGTACTGCTGCCAGACAATTGGAACTACCACGTTCAACAGGGCATAGGGTCTCTTCCATACTTACTTGTGTAGTTTCACTGGGTCTGAACATCTGATTTTGTCTCAATGAACCAGGATACACATTGCGCTTTTTCTTAAGGAGTAGTAATTTTATGGAGGTTCAGTTCATGTAACTCAATCATTAAACATAAGAAATTTTAATTAAGAAATTTTATCTGAAACAATAAATTTTAGTTTCAATAAAAACTTTGAAATACTGATTAACATAAAACAACCCTCATTGCGATATCTCATCATTTCACGTTGTAATAATTTTTTTTAATTGTTAAAAGACTTTATGGACACTTTTTTTTAATTGTAAATAGACTTATTGACTGTATATCAGCCAATTAAAAATATTTTGCTAAAACTGATGATGCAGTGTAAGATACTACTCTGATACTTCGTGTTACTGAGTATGACTTTGCTGTGGCAGTTTAGTGCACTCAGTCATATAGATCTAATAAAATATATTTTATATTTGATTTTTTGTAACTCATATCAGGAAGAAAAAGAAGTGGAGCTCAAAATCGCAAAAGAAAAAAGGAAGCCGAAATAGCATTCAAAAATTCAAGTGTATTACTTGCTGCTTTTTTAAAGAAAGCCAAGAAAGAAGTTGAAGCTGCAAACACCAGTTCTTCAGAATCAGAAGATGGCGGCTATCAACCACCTGTTTTAAAGCATGATGTCAACGCTAATGTTGAAAACATTGCGGTCTCAGAGAAAAACATTATTCAAACAGATATTTCTGTATGTGCAGAAAGAAACTCCAAAAACACTGAAGACTGAGAGACCCAACATAGTGACGAACCTGTTGAAAGTAATGGGGAAGATAACATTTTTGGCAGAGAAGCTGCAAATACAGGGTGATTCAGCAAAGTGTGCACAAATACTTTTCTTAGTTTTATGTACATGTATTTCATCCATTATTAACTTTCAATTATTAACATTTCAGTTTCTTATTATTTAAGAGTTAAAATTTAAAATCTGGTATTATTTGAAGTAAAAATAAACGATGAGTAAAACGATCAATGACGTGATAGAAGAGTATTGCAAGAAGAAGCTCCAACCAAGTGAAATTTTCTGGTTGATGAAGGAGGTTGTAAGCCGTAGAGGAGTTTATAAAGCCGTGAAAAGGTTCAAGGACACTGGGACTTGTGCTCCAAGAATCAGGAGTGACCCTGAAAGAACCGTAAGGACGAAGAAACTGATCAAAAAGGTCAGAGAGAAGTTGAGGAGAAATCCTGCAAGAAGTGCCAGACAACTTGCTAAAGACTACTCTGTGAGCGTGTCCAGCATGCAAAGGATTCTCAAGGATGATCTCCAGAGCTACCCATACAAGTTCACCAAAAGACATCTCTTGTCGGAGGCCACTAAGAAGAAAAGGCTCGATAGAGCAAAGGTTTTGGTCAAGAAACTTGTCGATGGCACGCAGCCTCGAGTTTTATGGACAGACGAAAAACTTTTCACTGTTCAAGCTGTCCATAACCATCAAAATGACAGGATTTGGCTTCCAGACATAAACATGGTCCCAGTTGAGCATCGCAGCTCTTTCAGAAGACAAAAACCCGCCTCCGTAATGGTATGGGCAGGCGCAACATCAAAAGGGCTGAAAACTCCTCTCATATTCATTGAAGAAGGGGTCAAGATAAACCAGACCGTCTATAGGCGAATGCTGGAGGAGAAAGTCCTTCCCTGGGTCCAAGAAGTAGTCGGAGAACAAGGAGTTACT
Organism: Diplosoma virens; assembly: GCA_963680785.1. Classification (NCBI taxonomy): domain Eukaryota; kingdom Metazoa; phylum Chordata; class Ascidiacea; order Aplousobranchia; family Didemnidae; genus Diplosoma; species Diplosoma virens. Next base: position 40,678,801 of record OY796887.1, on the reverse strand, counting down.
CTTCAACAGGACGGTGTAACCTCCCACACGGCCAACTCAGTTCCAGCTAGGTGTCGATGCAATTTCAAAGGTTTTTGGGAGAAAGAGCTTTGGCTGCCATCTTCACCAGACTTGAACCCTATGGATTTTGGGTTATGGTCTATTTTAGAGACAAAAGCCTGCTGTACTTCTCATCCAAATCTGGACTCTCTAAAGCGAAAATTGACATCGGCATGGGACGAAATTGACCCAGAAGTGGTGCGTGCCACATGTGCCCAGGTTCTGCCACGACTTCGGAAAGTAATCAAAAACAAAGGGGGTTATATTGAATAACTTGTATATTTTCTGAAAGCTTATTAAATTTACTATCTTCACAGCATATAACTTGTTTCATTTGACCTAATTATAAGTCCGAAAGATGAGTTTTTATATGTGCACACTTCGCTGAATCACCCTGTAATAATACTCATTACAATGTGCAATCAGATGTGGTTCCTGATGTACTAAAGTTTCACGATGTTGGTTACTTAGAATTTGATGAAGTGACAAAGTTACCAAAAGTACCACAATCTCTTCACGATGAACTGATTACTCTCGGGCCCATACTTTTTCAGCACACAGACAATCTACCATCATTATATGGAGAACGTTCGATTACATCGGCATGGTTTAAACGTCGATTAGCAAATGAAGAGGAGGTAAATTGTTCATGGCTGTTGTATTCACCAATCAATAAAGCTGCTTACTGTTTCTGTTGTCTACTATTTACATCATCGCCTTCAAACTCGCAAGCTTCGTTTGAGTAAAAACGGTTTCAACAAGTGAAGAAAGCCAGAAAAACTAAAATCTCATGAAAACAATCCTAGCCATCGCAGGGCTTTTACTACATGGAAGGAAGCTGAAAGATGGTTAGTTGACGGTACAGGAATTGACGCAATTGCTCAAGCGCAGATTCGTTCAGAAAAACAACGTTGGCGAGATATATTGCAAAGAATACTCACCTGTATTAAATTTCTGGTTTCACAAAATTTGGCGCTACATGGTCATGAGGAAAACTTGAATCCCAGAAATGATAAAAATGTTGGAAACTTTCTTGCGCTGATCAAACTCATTGCTCAATTTGATCCACTACTGGCAAAACACGTCCAACATGCTGAACAAAATCTGGGATCAGTTTCCTATTTGTCACCCGAAATTCAGAATGAATTTATCCACATACTTGCATCAACTGTAAAGAGCAAATTGCTGTGGGATATAAGGAAAAGCAAATACTACGGCATCTTACTTGACTCAACTCCTGATTTAGGACATCGGGAACAGCTGTCTCAGATCATAAGATTTGTGCATGTTAATTTTCAAACTAAACAAGTAACTATCAAAGAATCATTTTTAGGTTATATCGAGATACATTCAAAAGATGCAGCAAGCCTAGAGAAAGTCATCATCAAGAGACTAAAGTCTGATGCCATATCTTTAGCCGACTGTCAAGCACAATGTTATGACAATGCTGCTGTGATGGCAGGGCATATTTCTGGCCTTCAACAACGAATATGTGACAGAAATAACAGAGCACTGTTTGTCAACTGTGACAACCACAGCTTAAATTTAGCAGGAGTACACTCAGCTAAGCAAGATCAAGTTGTCGTCACATTTTTTGGGACACTTGAAAATATATATTTGTTTTTCTCTCATTCAACAATTCGTTGGGAAGAGTTAAAACGAGTTCTTCCTATAACAGTAAAACGAGAGTCTGCAACACGCTGGAGTGCACGATTAGAAGCTGTTAAAGCTATTTTTGAAGGGCTGGATGAACTGGTACAACTCCTAGAAAAATTATCAGAGGACTCAACTATGACACCTGAAACTAGAAGTGGTGCAGAGCAGTTACAGGCCTGCATATTGAAGTTTAATTTCATAGTTTTATTACAATTCTGGAATACCGTTCTTGGAAAAATTGATCGTGTACAGAAGCGCCTACAGGATCCTACAATGAACTTCAAGGAAGCTGCAACTGATATTGAATCTTTGGAGCAAGAATTTGTTAAGCTTCGTGATGATTTGAGCCAAGCTGCTGTAGAAAATGCCAAAACAAAATGCACAGCCTGGGGGGTTCAGGTGGATAGACGAATTAGGCAACATAAGAGAATGCCTGGAGAACTGAAAAGAGATGCAGGGCTTTCACCAGAAGAAGAAATTGTGCGCGTTATGAAGAATGTATTTGATCGGCTTCAACAGGAGATGTCAACACGTTTTTTATGACTAAAAGACTTAAACACAAAATTTGGATTTCTGCTTGATGTTAAGACTCTTCTATTCGACACGGATGAGGATGCAATTCGTCGAGATTGCACAGATTTTGCAAATTTCTATGACACGGACATCAATGGCCACGAACTTTTTACCGAAATTGGAGATTGCAGAATGCTGCTCAGTAACAGAACTGAAGGTCAACCAGAAACTCCTTTGGCTCTTCTTGGTTTTATTGTGTCTTTTGGAGACAATGTTTTCCCGAATCTGCAAATTTTTCTACAAATTTTGTTAACAATACCAGTTTCAATTGCAAGCTGTGAACAGTCTTTCAGCAAATTGAAACTTATTTTGTCATATTCGCGTGCATCAATGGGACAGGATCGTCTCAGTGATCTTGCACTTCTAAGTGTTGAAAGAGAAACATTGGAAAAAACAGATTTTGATGACGTGATTGACCAGTTTGTGACAGTGAAATCAAGAAAAATAAATTTATTGTAGACTATGTAAATCATCTTTGACAGTAACTGAGTGGGACATTATGGACATATGCTATATTTTGTATAACTTTGCTTCTTCTTTAAATAAAATGATCCATTAAAATTTGAATTGTTTTTCCATATACAATTAAATGTAATAGAAAATATGATTAAACGTGGAGGTCGGGGTGCCAATTTTATAGTTTGCCCCGGGCACAAAATATTCTGGCTACGGCTCTGGAAAGAGTTGTAAAATTGGTGACAGACGTGTCATACAAAGTCTGTGGATTTGTCAGAAGAGATGATTTATTCAAGCTGGTATCGCTTCCTGTAGCAGACACCAAAGCAGACTACATTAAAACACATTTGTGAATACTGAAAACACAAGACAGTAGTTGATTCTGCACATTAGACAACTGTGTCATAATACAAGTCGTTCCATTTTAACGTAACTGAAGTAATTAGCTGATTAGGGTCTACCAGTACATGTATCTATGATGCAATCTATCATCTAAAAGTAATTATTGATATAGTGATTTTTAAATTGATTCACATAAAACTTAAGCCAATGCCAGTCCAACCACCAGCACTATGCATAGAAACTGTATCCCAAGCAGATAACAAATTCTAAAATGCTTATCACATAATAAATCATCACAAAATCAACACATAAAAGGTTGCAAAGACTTGCTCATATGAAAATATATTTGCATACTTTTTTATAAAATAAAGAATTTTTAGCTGAAAAAGTGAGTACCTTCCCATGGTCAAATTTTCTCAAATTTGGTATCTGGTTGTTTTAGGTTGTTCCGCAAAAAATATCAACAAACCAAATCAAAATTTTTGATTCACCCCACCCTACTAGACAAATGAAGGCTGTCATCAAAGCAAAAGGAGGACTTACTAAATATTAAAAACTTGACGTTTTAATACAAAATACACACTGTATAAATGCTTATTGCTGTCTTATATATGTTTTTCGTGCAGGTGTTACTGCTGAGCAAGAAATAAGTAAAAAAGAGAGATTAAGTAAGACAAATAACTGTTTTTCTTAAAATTTATGGTTTGGTCTTAAACTTTGGACACAACTGTAATCTATTCACTATAGACCGAATGTCTTTAACAAAAAGAAAATGAAATGTACAGTACTTACTATTAAAACGAAACTTCAAATTACAAATCAACTAGAAAAAGGTGTAAATGGTTTTCTCTGGCAGCACACTACAATATTGCAAGATTGTATTTTGTTTGATTATCCACAAAAATCAATTATCCAAACCGCCCCCAGTCCCAATTAGTTCAGATAATTGGCGTTCTACTGTAGTTGATCATTGTGTATTTATAAAACTTGTTACTGCACAATTACTCATTGTATATTGCTTGTTATCCTATATGATGTAATAATGGAGCAATTTATAGCAAATACAGTAAGTATTGTATATTTTCATCTGAACAGTCTCCTGACAAATGAGGTATTTTTTGTACATCCAGCATGTATCAATCTACGAGGGTCAGTCAATAAGTAATGAGACTTTCTCAATTACTTTGGTGTTCTTGGAGTTATGCAACTGAAATTTTATGTGATGATTATGAATGGAGTTGTCATCTTATTTACAACAAAACTTGTTTATTTTCAGATTACTGTAGGTGTGACGATAAATTGAAATGACTACTAGGCTAGGAAACAGCTCATGCTTGGAACAAAGAGGAGTCATCAGATTTCTGTTGGCAGAGAGTGTAAAATCATGTGAGATTCTGTCTAGAATGCAAAGACAATATGGTCCTTCCTGTATGTCTAGAGCAAACTTCTACAAATGGGTGCAAGCATTCAAAGATGGACGCGAAAGCATTACTGATGATCTGAGAAGTGGAAGACCTGTGGATGTCTCTACCCCAGAAGCAGTACAGGCAGTTGAAGACCTGATCAAATCTGATAGAAGGGTCACTTTAGATGAAATTGCTACAAACTTGGACATCTCCCATGGCACAGTGTACGCAATTGTGCGTGAGAAGCTGCGTTTTTCAAAAGTCAGCTGTCGCTGGGTTCCAAAGATGTTAACGGATGATCACAAAATGCAGCGCCTGATGGCTTCCAGAGCATCACTACGCAGATACAGAAAGGAGGGAGATGTATTTCTATCGAGAATAGTGACAACTGATGAGACCTGGGTCTTTCATTATGAACCTGAATCGAAACGACGATCAATGGAGTGGAAGCATGTTTCTTCCCCAGTGAAGAAAAAATTCAAATCTCAGAAAAGTTTAAGGAAAGTCATGCTCACTGTGTTCTGGGACAGAAATGGGCCGATCACTATCAGTTTCTTGGAAAGGGGCAATACTGTGAACTCAGAGAACTACTGTGAGCTGCTAACTCAAGTGAAAAAAGACATTAAGAACAAACGGAGAGGACTTCAATCAAGAGGTGTGATTCTCCTTCAGGATAATGCAAGGCCCCACACAGCAGCAAGAACCCTAGCCAAAATTGAAGATTTAGGCTGGAAACTTCTAACACACCCACCCTACAGCCCAGACCTTGCACCATCTGATTTTCACCTCTTCGGCCCACTCAAAGAGAGTATGAGGGGAATTCACTTCCAGACTGATGAAGAAGTGAAGGCTGCTGTGAGCAACTGGCTAAGGACCCAGTCCACGGAATTCTATGCCAAAGGAATAGACAATCTAATATCAAGATGGAACAAGTGTGTTGCAAAGGAGGGAGACTATGTTGAAAAATAAAAAAGCATTTTTTGATTACCAGTCATTGCAAACTTAAGTTATTAAAAAAGTCTCATTACTTATTGACTGACCCTCGTATAAGCACAGTGATTGTACCTGATATAGTTGAGAAAACTAGTAGAAATAACTTGTTTTTAAACTATTTTGAGACCAGACAACTGGACAAACATTTTTGTAGTAAAATACATTTATAGGCTGATAAGTAGTTGCTGGTTGAGTTCAGGCAACACAACATTGTGTAACTTAAGATTATGCTAACATTATCTTTTAGAAAAGGAAAATTCAACTTCAAAAACTTGTTCGTCGTCGTTTGAAGGGCATCCACTCCAAGCCAGACACAAACAGGACTGGGGCCAAGGGTTTATCGTTTTACTACCCCAGACTGCTGCACTGCCTGGATCAGATGCTGGCAGTGATTCATTAAGCCAGCATCGAGTTTTGTCATTCAAAACCGTCAGACTTCGTGCTCCATGTGGTGCCCAATGTATAGGGCATGCTGTTAGTACATGGTCTGTGGTTTGCTCAGAGGCGCCACACTCGCAATTCGGTGAAGGAGCAAGACCCCATTTGTGCATGGACGAATGGAATCGCCCAACACCAGTCTGCAGGTGGTTGAGCTTAACCTGTTAAGTAATGGTTTATGCAAAATGCCAATATCATCAAGAACAAGAAGTTGTGCAAATGATCCAAATAATTTTTGCTATATATGTGGTAGTTCAGTGTCAAAATGAAACAAAATTTGTTGAGAACTTATACTATGTATACTTTGGAATAAATCTTGGTGATCAGGACAAAGCATGGGCTCCACACAAAGTTTCTCATAGTTGTGTTGAATCATTGCATCGATGGAGTAATGGAAAGCAAAAATCTTTGGAATTTGGTGTGTGGATGGTGTGGAGAAAACCAAAGGCACATGGAAATGAATGCTATTTCTGCAGTTGCAATATTGCTGGATTCAATGGGAGAAATAAACATTACATTCAATACCCTAATGCAGTGCTATTCAACCGGGTATACAGTATACCCAAGTGTATACGAGAACAAATTTGGGGTATACAGCTGGACTGAGGTATACGAGGGGTATACGAGCAGCATCACAGGTATATCATCAAAGACAAAGCTTATAAACTTTTCATCAGATGTACCATTGTTCCATTATCACGACTTGTCACTTTTCAGCAGTGCTGTCACTTGGGCTAGATTGCACTTTTCAGCAATTCTTCGACATATTTTGCAAATTTTTGCTGCAAAAGTAAGCCAAAATGCTGCAAATTTATGCTCGTAAAACAATAAAATTTCACTAGAATGGAAATAAATTTCACTAGGCCGGAGTCAATTTCACTAGATCTAGTGAAATTTCACTAGGCGTAGCAGCACTGCTTTTAACCCTTTGAGGGACACTGGGTTATATATGACCCATGAACATTTTTTTATGGTACAGATAATCCGATCAAAAAATTAAGTTTGTTTTTTGACGGTTGGATTGTTAAAAGATTCAAGTTTAATTTAAAAAAAAAAAAATTGAAAACTTTTATATTTTTTACCGTAATTTTGTAAACTTTTTGACTACCAAAATTGAAAAAAATTTTTGACTTTAATTAGCTGACTTAATCAAAGTAAAATAATCGTATTTTATACAACTTGAGTTTTAGTATTTAAGATTAGGTTCTTGCTAATGATTTAAAATCATTATTGATTTATTCAAGCTTTTTGATTTCAAAAACTAAAGCAAAAACCGCTGTGGGTCGTATATGACCCAGTGTCCCTCAAAGGTAAATATTGGTGATTATAAAATATGTAAATATTGCTGTAATGCAAAGAAACTTATATGCTTTGCATACTTTCACTAAATTTTTTCATTAATTTTCTAAGTATAATTGATGTCTTAGATAAAACATTTTTGAATAATTGCTGTAAGTATTGATTACTTGTTTCTCATTTATAGTGCGCCGTTACCAGCTTTGTAGGCTTTGGGGATTTCCCTAGATTTAAAAGATAATCAACTGAACTCGGCAAATAATGAACAAAAACCAAACATTTTGTGTTGCTGAATATTTACTCGGAGTATTGTGCTATTATTTTGCCCCACAGGTTGTGATGTAAAAAAGTAGTTTTTTTCTTTTTGGAGTCATAAAAATTAGTAAATATACACTTATTTCACTTTTAAAAAAATTGGATATAAATCATGAAGATAATTTAGGCCTAATTAGTTTTACCAGGTCAGTAGAAAAAAACTTTTTTATCTTGATGTATTTAAAATATTTTATTTACTGATAGCAGTGGTGATGAGAAAAAACTCATTCTTGATGATGAAGATTTGTACTATTTAAAAAAAATAAAGAATTTATTAAAAGAGAATAGAAATACAAATGTTCTTAAAGTTACAACAGAAGCTCCTCAACCAGCTGCAAATCAACCTGAGAATATAAAGCTAAACAGAAATTATAAAAAAACGATACTTCAAGTGAATTGACTTTAAATGAGAAAAACTAAAGAAAAAAAAAAGGGAATGTTTTTACTACTGATGTGGTTGAAATGAGGTATTTTTGGTATGCATTTGCTAATGGGGTAGGCTTACTTGTTTTTTAAGAATTCATGGACTATGATAGGCTTACAAAAGGAAGACCTGGTACAAGAAAAGAATGAGTGAGCCACTTTTTAGTGTGTCAAGTTTTTTTGTTTTGTGTTAAAGATATAGTTGATCTCTAAAATATAATCGTCTCATTCAATTTAAGTGCAAAATCTCCATTTTTGTTCCAAAACCGTAGGTGGTCTCAAAAAAGGTAATCACCTTAATTCGAGTACGTGATCCCGACTTTTGTTTTAAAGTTAAAGTGCAGGCAGGTGAACCCACCATCATAATGCTGCTATGAAGAAATACAACAATGTTTTGCTTGGAGTTGGGCCACTTTTTGACTATAAAGGGCCCAGCTGCGGCCACTACATACGCTTCATACTAAAGCCATCACTGTTCATGGGCTACCACACAGAATTGCTTTGTTGTATATCATGGATATAAACAATAAATATTTTTCTATCTGTAAGGTTGAGTGTTTGCTATAGAAATATATGAAATTTGTGTGCAAACATTAGGTATTCATTCCAGTGTTCGTTGCAAGACAGAATTAATAAAATAATCAAATAAAAATTTTAATAAAAATTCGATTTGAAAGCAATCTTATTAATTGCCTGGTTAGTTAAATCAACTTTTTTACCTGCAATGTTTATTCATTTTAACAACCTTTATTAAAAGTTCAGTCATTGATATATAATTTTGCATTGAGCGGCGAAAAAAATTTACTGTTGAGGGACACTGGGTCATATATGACCCATGGTATATTTTGTTAAAAAAACAAAAAAATTAAAGTTTTGTTTTTTTATAGTGTCTAAGAACACCTAACAAGACATAAAAAACGATTTTTGAATAAATTTAAGTTGTAAAAAAATTATGTCCCTTAAAGGGTTAAGACAAGAGGCATGTAGAAACAATAAGCTAAAATCTAAATAAAATCCTTTTTGCTTTTAAAGGTTGCAATGTCTTTGCTTAAATACTTTAGTAATGAAAGCAGAAAAGAATCTGGCCCTGATACAGCGCTAGCCTCGCCTTCCGCGAATGAAGTTGAGCTTCAACCTGCTAAACGGCAGAAAATAATCTCTAAACGCCGAAAATGGAACAAAGACTTTATTAATTATGGATTTCGCCGCCCAATTGGTGAAGAGGAAAATCTCTATTCTTCTGCCCAGTGTCTTTTTTGTTCAACCAGTTTTGGCAATATTAATGTCGTTAAGTCAAAGCTTTTAAGTCACCTAATGAAACAGCATCCAGAACACCAAAACAAATGTACAAAATTCTTTCAGTCATATCTAGATGCTCAGAAGAAACAGAGCCATTTGTTTGATAAGCAAATGGGACACCAGGTAACTCAGAACAAGAACATGCTATTGGCATCGTTGCGAATGTCACATCACATGATGAAAGCGAAACGCCCGTACACCAAACTTGAGCGTGTAGTGCTACCGTGTTTAGAAATTGCAGCTGAGCTAATTCACGGCGGAAAAAAGGCAGTAGATAAAATTAAACAAATACCACTTTCTGACACTACAGTTGGACGACGATGTGCCATATTATCTGAAGATTTAAAGCAACAACTTATTAACAAGCTCTTGAAAGCCCCCTCTTTCGGCATCCAGTTAGATGAAAGCACTGACATAACCAGTGAGGCACAGCTCATGGTGTTCTGTAGGTTTCCAGATGCAGAAGCTAAGAGAATAGTTGAGCATTATCTATTCTGTAAACCAGTGGGAGAAAAAGCAACAGCTGAAGCGATTTTTCAGAAAATGAATGATTTTTTTGAAAGAGAGGGGTTGGATTGGTCGAAGTGCAGAGCTGTAACCACAGATGGTGCTGCAGCTATGCAGGGTTCGCAGACAGGGGTGGTAAAGAGAATAAAACAAGTGTCTCCAAAATGCGTGGGAATACATTGCATTCTCCACCGCGAAGCATTAGCTTTAAAGAAACTTAAGTTGAATGCAAGCGAGGTTAATGGTCAAGAAAACGAATTGAGTGATGTTCTACGAGAAGTTGTAGAAATTGTTAATTCTATTCGCAAAAGTGCAAAACAACAGAGAATTTTTTCAAAACTCTGTGAAGAATTGAATGCCTCTTCGAAAAAACTTATTCTTCGTTCAGAGGTTCGATGGCTATCGCGAGGAAAAGTTCTTTCCCGTGTATTTGAACTTAGAGCAGAAATAGAGACGTTTTGCAATGAATGCAGAAACCCACGAGCTTCCAAGTTTAGCAACATCTACTGGGTTGCTAAATTGGCCTACCTTGCATCGATTTTTGATCGTTTAAATCAAGTGAACCTCAGTCTTCAAGGGAAAGGAGGCGACATTTTTCGATCAAGTAGCAAAGTCAATGCGCTCAAATTGAAAATTCCACTGTGGAAAAAGCATGCTGCATCAAGGAACTTCAACGACTTTCCTTTATTGAGCCAGTACATGAAAGAGTCTGAATGGGAGTTTGAAAACGCTTCCACGGAAGACAACCTGTCGACACTTATCGTTGCTCACTTAAACTTGCTTGGTGATAATTTGTGTGCATACTTTCCTGAAGCCAATGACAAACGTCTGGAAGCAAACTCTTGGATTATTCAGCCATTTAATGAAGAACCAACAGAGGATGAGGAATTACTGGAGCTCCGCGCTGATTTAAACCAAAAGATTGCTTTCCGAGAAATGGGTTACTCAGACTTTTGGGTTTACCTTCTTGAATTTTTGGAATATAAAAATCTTGCAAAAAGTGCCATTGATATCTTAGTACAGATGCCTACAACTTATTTATGTGAAGAAGGGTTTTCCAGTCTTGTTGAAATCAAGTCAAAGAAAAGAAACTCAATACTTGACATTGATTCTTTAATGCGAGGAGGGATTGAGAAAGAAATAACACCGCGTTACCTCCGAATTGCCGATACTATGCAAGAACAAGCAAGCCATTAAACAAAGTATTAAACTTCGTTTTTTGTACTTTTGCGTGCTTAACATCATGTGATCTAATTCTAAGTTTTCTGTTTGTAAGTTTTCTGCTTGTAAGTTTTATGTGCACAATTACACATTACTGGGTATACGAAGTTCTTGAAAAATTGTAAAAGGTATACCACAGAAAAAAAGGTTGAAGAGCACTGCCCTAATGTACCATCTGCAATTCAACCTGTCCTTCATGGCCTAGGTGTCCCAATACCAACACCTCCTGCAGTTTTGAAAGATATTGAGGAGTCAGATGCCGAGATGTCTTCTTCTGAGTGCCAATCAGCAGATGATTCAGAGTACAAATATAATAAAGACCACAGACCAACGCTATTTGGTCAAGAGGAACTAAATGACCTAGTGTGGCACCTGGACTTGTCCAAACTTTCTGCTCTTCTGCTAGGTTCTAGATTAAATCTGCTCTTCTGCTAGGTTCTAGATTAAAGTCAAAACACTTGCAAAACACAAGTCAAAACACCTGTTTTTGGTACAAGCATTGTGAAAGAGTAGCTAACCTTTTTTATCCATGAAAGTCCATTGGTTTATTGTTTTGACATTAACCCCTTAACATACCAATTTTTTTCACGAAAAAATATACTGTTAGAAATGAAAACAATTACAATTTATAAATTGTTGCACATTACAACATACCGACACAATTGAAAACAATTCAAATACATTACATATTCAGTTTACAAACAGAATTCTATAAATTGTTAAAAATCATTTATGATATAATTGTTTATAAGAAATGATTTATAATTAATTTTAAAATAATGAAATGAGTTTTCATTAATGTTTTTAGGAATTTTAAACCATATTTTTACACCACTGAAATTTAACATCTTTTACTAAAATCAGAAGATACGTACAGTTGATAAAAACCAGGGGTATGGAGCCAGAGCCTGGAGCAGGAAGAAATTTTAGGGTCTGAAGCTGGAGCCAGAGCCACATATTTTAAAAAGGTGGAGCCAAAGTCAGAGTCACATATTTTAAAAAGATGGAGCTGGAGCTACATATTTTTAAAAGGTTGAAGCTGGAGGCAATTTTTTAATAGGTTGGAGATGGAGCCTGATATTTTGAAAAGCTTGGAACCAGTAAAATTGCACCAACTTAAGTTCCAGCTTCATATTTTATTAAAAGAACACAGCCCAATTTTTTTCTTCAAATTAAATATTATGTTTTAGAGCTGCCTCTAGTATATTTGGTTAATCAGAAATATATAGTGCTATTATTCTTTGCTTGAGTTAGTTAATGTTCTGCCTCGCAGGGAGGCATGGAATGATGTTACTTAATCTAGTCAAGCTTGATTATTTAATTCCACTTGGAAAGGAAAATTAAACTTGCCTTAAACAGTTTATTTACGCATGCTCTAACCAAACTGAGCAAATGCTTCATTCAAGAGTCATGGTCACTTTTAGAATGAAACATTTCCAAAAAAAGTTAAGTAGGCAGTGTGGTTGAGTGGTTAAAGCACTGGGCTGATGATCAACATGATCTCGATTCAAAATCCACTTGCACCATTCTGTTCTGTTTTGGGAAAGACACTTTATGGCACTTTCGCTTGCTTGGTGGTCTTGGCAAGCAGTTTTAAATTACAGTAATATCTCTATTAAATTAGAAGCGGACAGCAATATCTTGGCATCTCTGGAAGCAGGTCAGGGTAATTGCTTACCCTATGTACATGTATAGCGCCTCTGTTGCTTTCCTGTGAGTCAAGAGGATAAATATAGAGATAAAAATAAAGTATTGAATTTGATTATAGCACACATAAATGAACTGTTTAAGGCAGGGATGTAGAGCCAGAGCTGGAGCCAGAGCCAGTCATTTCAAAATGCCAGAGCTGGAGCGGAGCTGGAGCCATAGATTTTATTGCTAGCTCCACATCCCTGGTAAAAACAAATCAATTTTTTATGTGGTGAGTATTATAATTATGAATTTGTTCATTGAATGTTCATTGAAAGTAATCCAAAAAAGTTTTTGGTAGTATATTATGCATATACTTAAACATGAACTTTGCATAAGTAAATTTAATAATATTGTTTATTTTTAAGACATTAAATTTATGAAAGAAATAATTTATATTTGTTGATTTTGGTAAAAATAAACAAGAACAAATGAACTTATTTTGAAGGACTGAATAGGAGCCAGCATTGATTTATTAGCTCTTCTCCAATTCAATATAGAGTTTTAGACTTTGGATTGAAATAATGCAAAACAGATAGTTTTTAATGTCACTAGGGTAGCACAGTGTCTGAGTTTACATACTATGCCACAAACTTTAAAAAGTCATTAAGTGCTCATCTCAAGTTACCCTAAGGTACTTCATATTACATTTTCTTTCAATAAAATGACCACTGATGGCAATATTAAAGGGAATAGTAAAATTTTTCTTTTGTTACTGAATGGTACAAAATAGGTTTTAGAGTAGTTTAATGAGAGTTTATTTGACTTCAACCATACATCTATTACAGACAATTCTTTATTAATATTATTTTGCACAGATATCAAATAGAGTAGTCTTCATATTAGATACATTTGAAAGATCATTTATTTAGAGTGAAAATAACAGGGGTCCAAGAATTAAACCCTGTGATACTCCACATTTAAGTGTAGTCAAATCAGATGAAACATTTTTTATTTTTGTACATTAAATTCTATTACTTAGGTATGATTTTATGATAAATATGACCTTGCCTCTTAATCCAAAGTATATATTAAATTTTTTCTATTGATATATCATGATCATGATTAATGGTGTCAAAAACCTTGCTTAGATCTAAAAACACAGAGCATGAAAATTTGTTGTTGTAAAAATTAGGTAATAGTTTACACAGATGGTTGCCAAATACAAAATGTTTAAAAATCATATTATTATGAATTAAATACCTATTAAACATTAAAGTTACTTTTGCAACTTCCTGCTTTAAAATGAAACTGATGCTGATCAACAACATTGTATTTTTAGCAAATTGTTAAACAAAAAGACTCCAAAAATAAAAAAATAAAGCTGAAAAGTGTAACATTTACTGAATTTAAGTTTGAAAGAATTGGCAGAAAAAATTAAGCAAAGCTAGTATTTTGATTGAAACATAACAACTTAATAATTTCAACAGATTTTTAACTGTATTAAATAATAAGTAGGCAAAAAAAATCTTTGATTCACTTTCATTCAAACTTAATAAACATTGGTTAAGGATCTGTAGTAAGCCAGCTCAATTTTAATAAGTTTTAGCATATATTTTGAGTAAGTTTTTTTAAAGCGATAGTTACTGTTTTTTGTGGATTATCTTTCAAGTCTTCTTTCTTGTGGATTATATTATTTTTCTTTCCCATAAATATACAACATACATTTTTGTTTTACATCTTTCTTCACTACTAACAATGACCACAAAGAAAGACTTGCTTTTAAATAAAATTAAACTGGTTAAGAAAAATTGTGAATTCAATATCAACAATTTTATTGACTTATTCTTAAAAGATGGACTTTTTGAGCCTGTTCTAAGTACAGACAGTGGATTTTGGTAACTCTACTGCCTGTATTTAGAGGATAATATTTGGCTCTGAGAATGAGTAAGTGTTGAAGAGAGTAGTGAGAGATTGTTGAAAAGAGTTGTGAGAGAGTGTGAAAAAGAGAGTTGTGAGAGATTGTTAAAGAGGAGAGCTTTAAATAACTTTTTCTCACTATCAATTTCTAACAAGAAATGAACCAGTTTTGGGGTGTTTTTTTTTTTTTACAGATATACTGTAGTTATTAATTTTTATTCTTAATATATACTCATCATGTTTCTCTACCAAACAAGAAGTCTAATATAATTCAAGTATTAGGTGTTGAAAATCCATCAATTGACCATCTTATACATGGTTTTGAAGAAAAGTTAAAAGAATACGAAGACCAAATTGAAGGAATCAGACACTGCAATTATAAAGAAGGTAAATTCTTGGTCACCTTTAAATTGACCAAAAATGTAAAGCTTGGCAAAATCAGAAAAGTGGTGCATATCTTGTGCTTAGATGGATACATCACTCCTGATGGTGTAACCTTAAAAACCAAAATACCACAACAATCAACTAATCTAATCACCTTATATCCTGTACCTTTCGAAATGGATGAGAATCATAGAATATTAGAAAGAAGAGGTTGGGGGAAAATTGAAAAAATCTACTTTGGAAAACACAAACACTATCCCAACATATTAAGCTTGCTCATCTTAATATTAAGGGTTCCTTCTTTTTAATCTGTCAACTCATTAATGTTAGATGCAATATCTAAATAAATGAAGCAAGAATGAAAAAAATAACAAAAGTTAAAAAGCAAAATTGCTTGAAGTAAAAGATTTTTCTTCCCAAAGCTTTTCATCTGACACTCTTCAGGGGAAATCGTCAGAATGAAGCAGAATTGAAACCAAACTAATTTATAAAGGAAGAAAGTAGAGTTCTCATTGGCTGAAAGAGTCAACCAATGAGAGAAAAGATTAAGAAATTTTCAAAGAGTAGACGAATTCTTTTTGCTTACACAGAAAAGGATTGAGAGATTTAACGAAAGTCGCTTCAAGAGCAGAAAGGTGAAAGGAAGAGCGACCTCGAGCAAGAATAGAAAATTTTTCGTTGCTGTAATGGAGGGCACATTGGGCGTTGTCAAGAAGATGTTGACCAATAGCGGATTCGTGAAATTGTTGTGGGCGTATGTTGTTTTTGCAAGAGCGGGAAAGACTTTGGCGGTTGGCCGAGGTACGAGGATTGGTGATGAATTTAGGAACGTGTTGTTTAATTCGCTCTTCTAGCCGTTGAGACGTGCGACCAACGTACCGACTATCGCAGTGGCACAAAAACTGGTAAATAACATTGCTGTGATGATGGGAAGGTAACACGTCTTTCTTAATCGCTGGAAGGAGCTGTCGGGTGTTGAAAATAACACGTGGTTCGACAGAGAAAAAGCAGCGTTTCACAGCAGACGTAATCTGCTTTTTGAACTTCATCGAAACGTTTCCAATCCATGGGATGTGTAGGTAGACAGGGCACTTTTTTACTGTGTGGACCGGGTTAGAATTTATTTGTTGAAGTTTTCGCTTGAAAGCCGAATTGATTACACATTCCAGGTAGCCATTTTCCAAAAGAATTGAACGAATTTTGCCAAGCTCTTGGTCCAGTTTGCTTTTGGAACAAATCATAAAAGCTCTGTGAACGAGAGTACCAAAGACTAATTTAAAAATTAATCTCAGATAGTAAAATGGGTCGCAAGAAGTTGCAAATGGAAGAGAAAGCTCGTGCCTTGACTTTGCTAGAAAAGGGAGATTCTGTGATTGCTGTTGCTAGAGATATTGGAGTCTCAAGAGAGGCCATTTATCAATTGAAAAGGGCAGCGGCTTCATTACCAACCGGAATGGTACCGAAGAGGAAGTGTGGCTCTGGCACACCTAAGAAGACATTGCCACGAACAGATAAGCTTTTGAAGCGGGAAGTGACATCATATCCATCAATAACCGCTGTCGAATTGAAAAACAAGCATCCCGAACTTCTCCACAACCTCTCAACCAGGACAATTCGCCATCGACTGCAGAAGGATCTTGGTCTACCATGTCGCCGTGCTGCCAAGAAACCCATGCTCACTGCAGCAATGAAGAAGAAAAGGTTTAACTTCTGCAAGAAATATCGTCATTGGACAGCTACAGAGTGGAGAAAAGTGATGTTTAGTGATGAAAGCACTTTTACACTTGTGAGGGGGGTCTCAAAGATGGTGTGTCGTCCGAGTACCGCATCATGGTACGATCCAAAGTTTACGGTTAAAAGCGTTAAACATCCTGGAAGTGTGATGGTGTGGGGTGCTTTTAGTGGAAATCTGGACCGGGCAGGATTGTACTTCCTTCCTAAAAACACAACAATGAGAGGAAGCAATTATATCAATGTTTTGAAAGATCATCTTCTGACATTTTGGAAGATTCATCAGTGTGATTATTTTATGCAAAATGGTGCCCCGGCACACAGATCAAAAATTGTAACAAAATTTCTTGAAGACAATAATATTAGAGTTTTAAAGTGGCTTGGAAACTCTCCAGATCTTAATCCGATTGAAACTGCCTGGAATTTCTTAAAAAATAAAATTCAGGAGAAACGATCAAACAATATCAATGATCTGCAGCAGGAGCTAAAAAAACTCTGGGTAACCCTGGACTCCACCTACTTCACTTCTCTTGCTGATTCGATGCCTAAAAGACTCCAAATGGTCATCAATTCAAAGGGCGAGATGACAAAATACTGATTGACTGCAATAAAAGACGTAAATAGTAAAATCGTTTCATATGTGGTCAGTGTAAAGATTTTTTTTGCCGGCACTGTAAATTTTAGTTTAGCCAACTAAGAAACACTGTTGTTTTATAAGCTTCAAGCCATTATAAGTAAAAATCACAAACAATTAAAAAACTTATTTTCTTAACTATAGTATTGGTTTGCAAATGTTTTTGTGTGATGCATACCAACAGTTAGCATACATTACAAGTTTTTTAAAATAACAAAAATTGTCCACATTATAAACAATCATGCAAAATCTGGTTTCAAATATTTTAAAACTAAAGCAACAATGGTGTAGCAACGATTTGATACATATGTAGTAATAATCATCAAGGAATGCATTAAAATTAATTACTTATAATAATCATGTTTTTAAAGAAGTTCCAGTCTTGTTATTCAACTTTTAGATGCTTTATATAAAAGTTAACTAAATGACAATAACAAATGTATTTTAATTTAAGGATAGTGGCAATAATTAGATGTTTTGATCAAAGCTTATGTATGATTGGCATGCAGTTAACTTATAACCAGGGCTTGGGAGTCGGAGTCAGTAAAAATCTACGGACTCCGATTCCTCAGAATATATAAATATTTATAATCAATAACTATTCCTGATTATTCTTGATTCTATTACTGAATATTCTAGAATTTGTTGTGTAATAGTTAGAGGCTTAGAGCAGGCAGAGAGTCAGAGCTGAACAATGAACATCCACTTGACTATTGAATGTGTTTTGCCAGTTTTAAAATTTCAGTTAACTTTGTGCTGTTAGAGTGAGGTTGTGCAGTGTCTAAAGCTCATATAAACAAGTATTTTAGTGTGCTGCTATCTATTTATAGTAGTTAATAATAGCATACATATGATATAAACTATCATTACCTGTTGTGCAATGTTGGCCATTTTGTTATTTTTTGTTTGTAATAACTAATAAGTAATTAAAGTTTTGTATTTTTCAGATTTTAACTATTAAGAATAAATTTCCTACAAAATTTTTCATTATGAATAATTTCAATATGCCAAAAAACACCAACTACATCAAGTGTATTTCAGTATTTTAATCTTTCTGAAAATAATAAGTTTTATATATGTAACTGCATAGTAAATAAAGATGGTAATGATTTTGAAGACAGTGGAAAGATATGCGAAAGCAAGATAAGTGCATTTGCTGGAGTTGGCAAAAATGCTCCAACAAGAGCTTCAAATTTGAAGCGATATTTAGATCATCATCATCCTAAAATTTTTGAAATAGTTAAGGAAGATGAGAGTGTTTCACTCTCAAAGGCTTCAACATCAAGAGGAACTGTAAAATCTACTGAAAAGTTTGAAAAGCAAGAAGACGGGAGTGTGACAATTTTTTTACTTCTGATAAAATTACAATTAAAATGACACCAAAAACATTCCATAAGAGCATAATTGAATTAGTAAAGAACTGCACACCTCTTTACTCTTTTCTCACAGCCAGCATTCCAAATGCTCATTGGTGAAAAGGCTAAGAAGTTCAATATATCTTTGGACAGCCACAATATTAGAAGAATAATCATAAATGAAGTTGAAACAAAGAAAAATGAACTACAAAGTGACTCTCAGGCCAGTATTTATTTTTGAAATTGGATGCAGCAACAAGGCACATGGTGAATTACTTTGCAATCAATGTTGGTGATTACTGATTGGTGGTCGCTAATCTTGCAAACGCTTTTCTGGATGGATCTGGGGTGTTTCAACAGGACTTGGCACCATGTCATAAGGCAAAAAAAGTTATGACTTGCATGAAAATGAAAATTACAGTATTGGATTGGCCAGGGAACTCCCCAGATCTCAATCCAATTGAGAATTTGTGGTCAATAATTAAACTTCGACCTTACAGTGAAGACTGTACAACCAAAACCAGGCTTATAAAGGCAATAATCCAGATATGGTATCAGGAACCCGAAATCAGAAAAAATTGTCAAACATTGGTCGATTCTATGCCAAACAGACTATGCCAAAACCAAACAGACTATGCCAAACAACAAGTAAGAAAGAACAATGGTGGTCATATCATGTATTAAAATTGATGTATTGTGCATAAACTTGATGTGAATAAAATTGTCAATTTTACCTTGTTTTGTGGCTTTATGCAATTAATTTGCACAAGGGTGTAAAGTATTGTACTGTTGATTGTAAGGTGGTGACACAAACATTAGCTGTGAAGGATACAAAGGCTAAGCATGACAGCAACTATCTTCAAGGTTTGATTAAGAATGTTTTGAAAGAATATAACATAAATAAAGCAAACATCATCAGCATTGCTACTGACAATGCTACTAATATGGTAAAAACAATTGAAAAGCTGAATGAAAACAAAAAGCAGAAACTTGTGGAACTACTGATAAAAATGCTATGACACTAATCAAAGAAGATGACTTAGATGAAAATCTAGATGATGTTGCTGAAAAAGCTTTGAAGCTGTGCAAGACGGATCTAGGACTAGTGCCCGACTGACATGTGCCCGACGGCGACATGCCCGACGGACATTTTCCCGATTGACACCTGCCCGAATAAATAGTGCCCGATGGACAAATGCCCGATTAGGACAATTGCCCGATTATGAAATTTGCCCAAATAGGAAATTTTCCCGATTATTAAATTTGCCCGAATAGGAAATTTGCCTGATTATTAAATTTGCCCGAATAGGAAATTTGCCCGATTAGGAAATTTGCCCGAATCGATAAAACACCCGATTAGATAAAGTGAACGAAGGTTTATACATATACAACCGCTCTTTTAGTTTCTCTTCAGTCTGTTAAAGTTTTTTACTCTTGTAAGCAGTCATGGAATTTGTGAAAACTCAACGTGGTGGATTGAAGCTGTGCTATAATGGTTACCTATATGTTAAGAACAAGGAATTGCCGTCTGGAAATACGTTTTACGAATGTGAACGCCGCCGACGCAACAACTGCAAGGCCAAAATTACTTTGCGTGGTGATCAAATAATAAGAGAGACACATGAACACACTCACACTCCAGATATTATTCGTCAAGATCTTCTATCTTTACGTGAAGAAATGAAGGAACAAGCTATTAAAACCCAACAATCATCACAACAGATTCTATGTCAAACGTTACAGAATGTCTCGGAAGGAGTCTCTAGTCAACTACCGTCTATGAGCACAACTAGACGTTCTATCAGAAGATATAAACAAGCTGTACATGCTCCACATCCCATACCAAGAAATTTGTGTGAGATGGCCATTCCAGATGAATACAAAAGAACATGCAACGAAGACAATTTCTTACTTTACGACAGTGGACCTGGTGAGAATCGCATACTTTTGTTTTCAACCGAGAAAAATATGCAACTCTTACAATCTTCGAGTGAGTGGTTTTGCGATGGTACCTTCAAAGTTGTACCTGAACTGTTTTACCAACTGTATTCAATTCATTGTTTAGTTTCTAAAAGAACGATGCCATGTGTTTTTGCATTATTACCAAATAAACGACAATCCACTTATGAAGAACTGTTCAACCAACTTCGGGCTGTTAATGCTCGACTTAATCCATCTGCAATTATGATTGATTATGAAAAAGCTGCAATGAATGCAATATCAAATGTTTTTCCAAATGCAAATATAAAGGGCTGTTTTTTTCACCTCTCGCAAGCTATTTATCGGAAGGTACAAACAGAAGGGTTGCAATCAAGATATCAGAGCGATGCTGAGTTTGCCATAAGCATTCGAATGATACCAGCACTGGCTTTTGTGCCATCAGACAGTGTTGTGCAAGCTTTTGAACACTTACAAGAAAGTATGTGCGAAGAAGCAGATGGAGTAATTAACTACCTTGAAGATACTTTTATCGGCAGGAGACGCCGACGTAATAGAGGAAACCCACTATTTCCTATTTGTATGTGGAATATGCATGATCGCGTATGCGATGATTTGCCACGAACAATCAATTCCTTGGAAGGATGGCACAACCATTTACAGGCGAATATAACCTCAAGTCATCCCAATATCTGGCGTTTTCTTCAGGTACTGAAGACTGAACAAGCTCTTAACGATACAATCATCAACCAAATGTTGGCAGGACAAGAGCCTCCCTCAAAAAGAAAAAAATATCAAGATGTAACCAAAAGGATAGCAAACATTGTGCAAGATTATGAAAATCGAGAAATAGTAGATTTTTTGAGAGGAATAGCTCACAATTTAAAATTTTAGTTGCCTTTTGTATGAATTGCCTTTTTTATCAATGACATATTCTTTTTATTCAGTGTACTCTATTCGTATTCTTCAGTGTACTTTTATTCAATATTCTTGAAGTGCATAATAAATTCTACTTTTATTCAATATTCTTGAAGTGCATAATAAATTCTCGCAAATTTCCTATTCGGGAAAATTTCATAATCGGGCAATTGTCCTAATCGGGCATTTGTCCATCGGGCACTATTTATTCGGGCAGGTGTCCATCGGGAAAATGTCCGTCGGGCATGTCGCCGTCGGGCACATGTCAGTTGGGAACTTGTCCTGATACCGTGCAAGACATATGAGAAGTACTGTGCACACACTACAACTTGCCATAAGGGATGGTCTCAAAGACCATCATGCTGCAGATTTGATAGGAAAATTAAGGCAGGTTGCAATAGCTGCAAGAATGCCCAAAATTAATGCAATTCTCAAAAGAAGAGTTGCCAAGGGAGCAGTTATTGACCAAGCTACCCGCTGGGGCAGCACTTACTTGATGGTTAAAAAGACTGCTAGAACTGAGATCATTCTTAAAAGATATTGATAACCCATCACTAGCTATTACTGAAGGCTAATGGAAATCAGCAACAGAATTAGAAAACTTCTTCAGCTGCCATATAAAGTTCATCTGGAGATTATAAGCAAATAATTAATTTGCAATTATTTAAGGTAAAAATGCTTAATCTGTGTTATATAATGACATAATTTTGTTGTCAATCTTAATGTGAAAGTAGTTGGAACAATTAATTTCTTAATTTTTTATCTTAGGCTTAACTTTAAAAATTTTTATAAATTTAGCATTAATTTAGTGTCTAGAAATTAGTTGGAAGTGGTGAATTTTTGTGTAATGGCTCGAAAGAGTTAACAATTGATGAAAAGAATTATTGGGTTGAGAAATATGTTCGTAGTGTTTTTATATTTTCTTTTATTTTACAATGATTTTTTACTATTTTCCAAAATGTATATATTCATTTGATAGAGCTCTTTCTACTGTAAAAAACTGTGCTGATCCTCTTTTTGAGTATTTTGAGATTTTATTATTTTGTGAGGCTTACATATGGAATATCCAGGGGGTAAAAAGCAACATTTTCGACACCTGTTATTCTTCGCTTTTAATCGAGACCAAAAAGCTGCTGAAGCAGCACAAGACATTTGCATGGTATATGGGAAAGGTGTCATAGGCAAATCTACGGCAAAAAAAATGGTTTGTAAAGTTCAAAAATGGCAATTTGGACATCGACAACACGCC
The DNA here is from genome assembly GCA_963680785.1 of Diplosoma virens. NCBI lineage: Eukaryota > Metazoa > Chordata > Ascidiacea > Aplousobranchia > Didemnidae > Diplosoma > Diplosoma virens. The sequence goes on along the minus strand of OY796887.1, from coordinate 40,656,079 downwards.
CTGTAGCGGAAGAGCTTCTGCATTTGACAAAGACCATCTCAAAGCATTTTTGAAGAAGAAAAGCCACCAAACAATTCATGAATTGGCCAAAAAAATAAACTGCAATCAAAAAATGATTCCCAATCATCTTCATTCAATGGGATTTGTTTGGAAAACTGGGAATCTGGGTGTCTCATGAGCTTAGTGAAAACAACAAAGAAAATGACCTTCAAATTGCTTCTCAACATCTCACCCACTATCGAGCAACACGCAGTCACAAACAGTGCTTTTTGTACCTAATCGTCATGGAAGGTGAGAAATGGTGCTTATATATAAATATGAAGCAAAGAAAGGAATGGTGGCTCCTGAAGATATGCCCAAGCTGAGAGTTAAGCCTGACCTCCATCCAAGAAAGACCATGATCTGTGTTTGGTTGGACTGGGAGGGCATGGTGAACTGGGAAATGCTCAAAAGTAATGCCACAGTCAACAAGGAGCTCTACATAGCCCAGCTACATTGCGTGAATGAGGCTACTCAACTGAAAAGACCCCATTGACAAGGCCAAACCATACTTCTTTACAAAAACATCAGGCCTCATGTTGCACAAGTCATCAAAGCCACACTCCAAGAGCTCAAATAGGAGGTCCTTCAGCATCCACTGTATTCTCCAGACCTTGTACCCATGGATTACTATCTTTTCTGCTCTTTGTCAAACCATATGAGGGGCATTACCTTTGACAATGAAGAGGACCTTAAAAACTGGCTCAACAAATTCTTCAATACCAGACCTGGGGATTTTTGGCAAAACGGCATCAATAAATTGGTCGAGAGATGGGAGGAGGTCGAAATAGCAATGGAAAATACATAATTTATTAATTTATAGCCATAATTTTTAATTTTTCTTTAAATAAAAATCTTTGATAAAAATGCTACAAACATATTCTTCAACCTAATAATACAGGGTGTCCATAAAGTCTTGTTACAATTTAAAAAATTTATTACAAAGGCAGTTGATGAGATATCTTATATAGATTTGTTTTTTATTAATCAGTGTTTATTAAAGTTTTTATTCAAACTAAAATTTTTTGTTTCAGATTCTATTTTATGTATTTAATAAATGTGTTAATAAACCTTTGCAAAATGGCTACTCCTCAAGAGAAGGCACAATGTGTATCCTGGTTTATTGAGACAAAATCAGATGTTCAGGCTCAGCGAAAATACAGAACTAAGTATGGAAGAGATCCACCATCAGGTCCTTCAATTCATCGATGGCACAAGAAATTTATAGAGACAGGGTCAGTGTTGGATACAGTTAGAAACGGGCGACCAAGAATATCTGGAGAAATTGTGCTTTCTCTTGAGGAGTAGCCATTTTACAAAGGTTTATTAACACATTTATTAACACGTTAAGTGCCTTATGACGGATGTATACGTCACGAAGCATTATGCGCAGAGTGCCTTATGACGGACGTATACGTCATAAGGCACTTACTCATCGTTTCAGTGCCAAGGACGATATTTCCATCATGTTCGCCTGGACATTCATTTTGCTTCATTGCACAGGAATGTGTGCATGTGTTAGCATGTATGTGTGCACGTTTCTCATTCATAAAAAAGATTCCTACTGGGAATTTTCATACTCTTTCGAGTCGCTGAACTGTACTGTTATAAATTTTAATCTTACATAGGCCTACTGTAATGGCAAGTTTTTATCCAGACAGAGCTGCCGAGTTGGCTATGCAATCAGATTCAGATGAGAGTTTACTTGACAACGAAAGTTGCTCTGACAGCTACTCTTCATCAGAACCAGATGATGTTGACAGTGATGACAGCAGTGATGACGTAAACCTCCCAACCACGTCATTGGCTGCACAAAGGTCACGTGGCGGAAGAAGAACCCAGGCAAGGACTAGGAACAACTATGTTTGGAATGCAGCGACGAGGCAGCCACACCTGGAGAGTTTTACCGGTAACCCAGGTCCAACGTCCCTGGCTGACGTTACTGACATGGAGAATTGTCTAGAATACTTCCAGCTGATAATAACTGATGAAGTTTTAGAAATTGTTGTTGACGAAACTAATCGTTATGCCAACCAGTTTTTTCAGTCAGCTGGTGCTTTGCCAAGTCAGTCCAGAGCTAATAATTGGAAGCCTCTGACCCTTTCTGAACTGAAGATATTTCTAGGTCTGACACTCCTCACTGGACTGATTGGCAAAAGGGGTCACTTGTACGAATACTGGAGTAAAAACCCGCTTCTTTTTGCTCCATTTTATGGTCAAACAATGACAAGAAATCGTTATCAAATCATCACAAAATGTTTTTGCATTTCAATAACAATGAAGCCATGCCAGCAGATTCAACGGACAAATTGTATAAACTGAGACCAATTCACGATAAAATTGTGGGAAACTGGCGTAAATTGTTCAACCCCGGTGAACATATATCAGTTGACAAAAGAATGTTGAAGTGGAGAGGCCGATTATCATTCAGAGTATACAACAAGGACAAGCCAACTAAGTATGGTATAAAGTCGTACATTCTAGCCGATTCAAATTCTGGTTACTGCTGGAATATGGATATGTATTGCGGTCAGCGAAAACGCTTGAGGGATACTGTTTTTGGCTTACTCGGTGACACGTGCCTCTATTCCTGGCACTCCTTGTATATGGATAATTTTTATAACAGCGTTGAGCTGAGTGAGGAGCTGCTAGGAGTAAGAGTGCACACTGTGGGAACGTTGCGATCACACTGAGGAGAGCCTGTGGACATTCGCAATGCTAAAAGTGGTAGGCCAAAGATGAAGGGGGGAGATTCCCTTGCTGTTGACAATGGAAAAGTGATGGTGGTGGCGTGGAAGGATAAAAGAGTTGTGACAGCTTTGAGTACGAAGCACGATGGAAGTCTCAGTACAATTACAAGAAGAAAGAAGAGAGGCCACGGTGAAACTGAACAGGTACTGAAACCTCAGTGTATCATTGAGTACAATCAGTACATGTCAGGGGTAGATCGTCTTGATCAGATGATCTCCTACTACCCTTTCACCCGGAAGACGATGAAGTGGCCAAAAAAGGTTTTCTTTTATTTACTGGAAATCAGCCTTTACAACAGCTTTGTGCTCTACAAAGCTAAGAATAGTCAAACTAAGTTGACTCTACGATCCTTCCACTATAAGGTCATAGAAAAACTCTGCCGGATTTCTATCGACGACTACTCCAGCTCATCTGATGATGATGAGCCACCACCAAGAGCTCTAAGTTATGACCCCACTTCAAGATTGAAGGGTGGATTTATACGTCATCAGCTAGCGGAATTCCCTCCTACTGAAAAGAAAAAGTTGCCAATGAGATGTTGCAGAGTGTGTTACAAGAACGGTATCAGAAAGAACACCAGATCTTATTGTAAAGAGTGTAAAGTACCACTGTGCACAAAAACATGCTTTTTCACCTATCATTCTCACAAATCACTGTGAATGTCTTGTTTATCATAAGTAAATTTCAATGTGTATTTGTTTATCGTAAGTAAATTTGAATGTATATTTCCTTTTCAATATTAACCGTACATCGAAGCCAAAATGGAAAGGAAAGTTCGTAAAACCTATAAACAGTGCTTACAAACGCGAGAGATAGGCTTACTGTAATGACTCCTTCGAGATAGCGATTAAGCACGAGATGACGTGACGGGAAAAAGTGCTTGGCACCAGCGTGCATGCGTGTGCGATACATGTCTGGCACTTAATGTGTTAAACACATAAAAATTTAATTTGAAACAAAAAATTGTATTTTGAATAAAAACTTTAATAAACATTGATTAATATAAAACAAATCTATATAACATATCTCATCAAGTGCCTTTGTAATAAATTTTTTAAATTGTAACAAGACTTTATGGACACCCTGTATAATAACAGAAATTAACAAAGAAAAATCATTGCTTCAAATTTCAAAGAATTTAAAAAGAGATTATAGAACAATCAAGAAAATTTGTGAGAATGGAATTCAACCAAGAAAAAGGAAAAGTCTCAGGCAGAATTCAGGACTTTGACAAAGCAGGATCTGTCTCATATCTGAAGGAAAGTTATTAAAAATCCAAATGCTACAAGTGCATATGTATTTGAGGCAGCTGGAGCTCCTATGGTCTCAAGAGAAACAAGATGTAAAGCTTTGCAAATGTCAAAAATTAAATCAAAAAGCCCATATTAACAAAAAATTACAAAAAAAAAGAGTGGATTGGGCAAAAAAATATATAAAAACAAATTTTTTGAAACACCCTGTATTATTCTTTTGGTTTTCAATAGCTAGTTATTGAAGCAACTTTTCAGTTTTCTCAGGTTAGCTATATTTTTATAGTTTCTTAGCTAGCTATATATTATAATGAAATTTTTCTAGTCTTGCCTAGTTTTTAAATATGTTGTAATTTGATGAAACATTACAATTATGGTATTAATAGAGATATATCTATATTATATTGGTTTTGCAGTTTCTGTTTTTAATAAAATGTTCTTTGATTTGTATGTATTTTGAATTCTGATTCAATAAAGGTAAAAGCCAAAAAAGGCATAGCTCTAGCCATGAGGTTATTTATGACTTTAAAAATAGCCTGATGATTCACTTGGCAGTGATGAAACGCTATTTTGGCAAATAGGCAATATGAAATAAGAAAATTATATAAAATTCATTTTTTTACTATTTTATTAAAAAGCAGGAGTCGAAGTCAGTGTCGGGTCCTCAAAATTTAGAGGAGTCAGAGTTGGGTGTTCATAGACTTGACTCCCAAGCCCTGCTTATAACTAAGAAATTCATTCAAAAGCAAGGCAGAACTGAAAGGAAAAACAGTAGTTATGGATCCCATACTATCAAATAGACTCTCATCTAATGGCTTCAATCTTACAATTCAAATAGACATACAAGCTAAAGAACTAATAGCCATAAAAATATAAATAAATAAGCAATTTAGTACAGCGTGATCACGATCTTTTCACCATTTTACAATCATAAATGAAAATGAATATTCCTGGTTGCAATTTATTTAATAAAATAAATATTTATACAAAATTTATATCTCTGGTTTAAAGCTTTTGTATCAACAACAAAGCAATGGTGATTTCATACAATTAGAAAAATAGTGATAAATGCTAAGAGTTTTTGCATTATCTGTGTATACAAAAAACGGCAGAAAGATCACAATCACCCTGTATATGCCACTGCTAGTTTTAAACCATGATTATACTGTAGTTGTTGGTTGGATATTAATTATAATTATTTTAGAGTTCTACATGGTGAGTTAGCAGTTGACTTGATAACTTTCAATCTTTTTGATGTTTCTTTGATAAGTGACAACATTGACACAAATAATTTTATGCAGCATTTTGATTGTATCCTGCTGTTCAATACTTTGCTACTGTTGAAATGAACTGATTAATTATTGGCATAGCATTTATGGTGTACAGTTAAAATAGAAATGACTTTTGGATAAAATGCCTTAAAAGATATCATTGTTCAACTAATTAGGGAGGCCAATTTAGCTTCACAAGATGTTTTAGAGGAAATCACTTTTGTGCCATTTTTAGGGGGCCAGTGTGACCGCTCCATTTGCTCTCTATTAAAGCCATCACTGGTTGGGAGTTGTTTGGTTATTTATCATAAACAAGAGGAGTATAATGTTTATTTTATTTTTAATGATACATCACTACATGTTTGATATTTAGTCAACTTACTGTCATGCTGCTACAAGTATACTTATAAAGATTTCATTTCATATTTTTTTGTTACAGATGTCTAGGAGAGGAGAGGACTGTCCAAAGAGGAAATATACACAGCCCTAGCCATTGGTGAAGACAGTGAAGATGGATTGGATTCAGATGACAGCATCAAGGACCCAAATTATTTTTCTGAATAAGATGACAGTAGGTCTGACAAATTTATTAACATTATAGCATCAGATGAGCAGACTACCATACCCACTACAGCATGCATATCTATTTCTGAAAATGCAGTTAAATCCTGTGTGAAATCCAGTGACAGTAGTTATAAAGTTGTGAAATCTTTCAGGAGTGTCATTTGGAAAACAAAAAATTTTGTTAATTCTGAAGATCATGTTTCCTTCCAAGGAAATGATGAGCTTGCCAGTGAGATTAAAAACCTGGAAACTCTATATGAGTTTTCATGTATTTCTTCACAGATGACCTGTTTTCCCTGATTACAAATGAAACATCTCTCTTCAGTACTCAGAAAGATCCAAACAAACCATTGGTGAGTGAAAGTGATGACATTAAAAAATTCATTGGTATTTGTATAATCATATCTTTTGTTCATCTTCCAAGTACCAGAGACTACTGGAATGATGTTATTGGCAATAAATTGGTTCAGCAGACAATGTCAGCAAATAGGTTTAAAAAAATCAGACAATTCATTCACTTTGCCAACAACGAGAATGCCTTGCCATTTAGCAATCCACAACATGATAGGTTTTTCAAAACGTCCTGTTATTCAAACGTCCTGTTATTGAAAAAGTAAAAGAATGATTTCAACTAATTCCCTTTGAAGAATGTCTTTCAATAGATGAGCAAATTTGTGCAATAAAGGCAAGAAGTTACTTGAAACAATATTTGCCTTCAAAACCCAACAAATGGGGCTACAAACTGTTTATATTGTGTGGTGTTTCAGATTTTTCTTATGATTTCAAAGTATACACAGGTCAGGAAAACAATGCAATGCACAGGTTGCCTCATAAACCTGACTTGGGAGCATCAGGAAACATTGTAGTTTGGTTGCGCTGTAAAATACCAAGGAATGTTAACCACAAGCTCTTCTTTGACAATCACTATACATCTGTAGAATTGCTTGCTCATTTGTCAAAGCAAGGTATTCCTGTTCTTGAAACAGTGAGAGGAAATAGAATTCCTTGCTATAAGGTCATAACTGATGAAGAAATTTGTAGATGAGAGGGGACTCTGTAAAGCAGTGTTTCCCAAACTGTGTGCTGCTGAAGAGGCTGAAGTGTGCTGCAAAAGTTTTATGTTTTGACAAAACCTTATGCTGTAAATCTTTTTGGTCCTCGTTGCATTGCTTTGGGTTTTAACTTTTCATCTTAACTTAGGCTATTTGTTTCACTATTGCTCACGCACTTTTTGAAACAACAAAACCTAACATCCTAAAACAGTTATAGTGACTTCACAATTGTATGAATGGGCAAAATTTTCGTAAAATTTCTGTATGTGACATCACAATAGTATTGATATTGAGTTATTAGCAGCTACTGTAGCTCAGTACTCTGTAGTTACTGCTGCATTGTTTTGAAAATATATTGAACGAGTTAAAATTCAGCTTTTACAACACAATGGATATATTCATTTAATAAGCAAACAAAAGGAAGCAAGTGTAAGCAATGAAAGAGTACCTGCTAAAAAGTCTAAAAAAACAAGCAGTTGACAATACGATGATAGCTATTTACAATATGGTTTCACTTTGACAGGAGATGCTACTCTTCCGACATTTCATGCAATGTCGATGCCTTTAACCATTCATTACACATGTATAAACAGGCGCTAGAGCAAAGCGGACACAAGAATCAGCCACTATCTTTTGAACATGCAGCAGGAAGGAAAAAATTTCGGCAGAGAAGTTATATGGTTCAATTCCCCATATAACAACCTGGTTTCCACTAACATCAGTAAAACCTTCTTCTACCTCCTGCAGAAACACTTTCCACCATCAAACTGGTTGCATAAAATCTGCAACAAAAATGTTGTCTAACTCAGCTACAGCTGTACCCCCAATATGGCAAACATCTTCACAACACACAATAAGAGGCTTCTCAAGTCCCACAATGGCAAGTTAGAATCTAAACCCTGTAATTGCAGATATAAGCCATCATGCTCAATGAATAGCAACTGCCGTGACATAGCAATTGTTTATCAAGCAACTGCTCAAACCAAGGATCAATCTAAGAACTATTTCAGACTGTGCAAAACTGAATTTAAAACAAGATACTACAACCACAACCATTCTTTCAATTTTGATTCCAAAAGAAATGCAACTGAGCTTTCCAAATTCATTTGGACCTGCAAAGATTCTGGTTTAAATCCTATTATATCCTGGAAAATAGTTTGCCACACCATACCTTATCAACACGGGGGAAAAGTATGCAGCCTCTGCCTGGCAGAAAAATATGCAATCCTAACTGCTAATGATGTCGCTCTGTTAAACAAACGAACTGAATTGGTTAATAAGTGTCAGCATAAAAATAAATATAAATTGATCAATGTCAAACTTAAACTTTGATTTGTGTTATATATTTTTTCATTTTTTGCTGTCTTTTCATTTTTTGCCATTTACTATGTCTTACCTTAGCTGACACTCAAACCCATTTTAAAATTTTGAAACAATATTTGTATTTTTCGCACACTTTCTTTCTACTTCTCATTTTTTCTTACTGATCTGTAACCAGTTTAGCATAGCAGAATCTGTGATGGGATGTTCCAACCTTAATAAGCATCTTTAGTTTTTTCAGTTTTTTCAATTTTTTCAATTTTCAATTCTAATTGAATTTTTGGCAGTTTTATCTTAACTTTATTTTATTTTACTTTATTCAGATACCCCTGATGATCCCTTTCATGGGTGAAACAGTCTGTTGGGTTTTAGCTATGTTTTAATTTCTGTGATTTTGCAAGTTTTTAATTTTAATTTCAAGCTCTAACTTTGTTATTGAGCACTTTTGAAGCACTGATTTTGCAACATTGTTATATATGAATATATGTATATATGTTCAATACATATATATATATATATAATTGAGCACTGTTAAAAGTGAACTGTCAGCACTGTCCCTTATATATATAATACAAAATTTATTTAATCACTGTTTAAAAACCACAACAGTCTGTTTCATCCTTAGATTCGTCAGGTGGTTACTAGAAAAATAAAAATAAAAAATATAGTTATTAGTGGTAAAAAAATGCGTATGGAATAAATGATATGTAATAAAATTATGCAAACAATACAGTTCCTATGACTTCATACAAGAAAAAGCAACTCAAAATATAGTAAATGCAAATATAGAGGTTTGCATTCATTTGAAGGTGAGGGAAGGCAAGTTAGGTATGTGGTGAAAAATATAAAAGGAAAGAAAATAATCTGCAAAGGAATAAAAAATAACTAGAAAAATCGCATAAGATGAAAAAGTAAAGTCAGTAAAAAATGGCGTAAACGATAGTGGAAAATATAGGCAGATTTCATGACAGACAAGAAAGCACACACGTACAAAAATAATGGCAATTTAAGCATACGAAATCAAGTGGGTAATTTATTTAATTTAAACTTTCTTGTGATTTGGATAATTTTAAAAAAGCTATTCCACCGTACAAAAACACAATTAAACAAAGTGGCTACAAAGACAATTTAATATTTAGTGAAACCCAACCGAAAAACAAATCAAGAAAACGAAAAATCATATGGTTCAACCTGCCTTTTAACAACTATGTTGCCAACAATATCGGAAAAGAGTTTCTAAAACTAATAAGCAAACACTTCCCACCACAACATAGGCTTCATAAAATTCTAAACAGAAATAGCATAAAAATTAGCTATAGCTGCATGCCTAACATGCAAACAATTATAGCCGGTCACAACAAGAAACTATTGGAAAAGAAAAACTCTCAACAATCAAAACCATGCAACTGTAAAAATAAAGATATCTGCCCACTAAAAGGATCTTGCCAACAGAAATCTGTCATTTATCAAGCAGACATATCGCATGGAAAAATAACAGAAAGCTACATAGATTGCAGCGAAACAGAATTCAAATCACGATACTATAATCATATACAATCATTTAAAAATATAAAGAAAAGAAACGCCACAGAGCTTTCCAAAACATTCTGGAATGCCAAAGAATCAGGTCTCAATTCCACAATTAACTGGAAAATAATCAATCAAGTTATCCCATATAAACCAGGACAAAAATGCTGCAACCTATGCTTAACCGAAAAACTAGAAATACTACAAGCAAACCAACCAACAATCCTCAACAAAAGATCGGAACTTACAGGAAAATGTCATCACAAAAACAAATTGAAATTAAATAAATTACCCACTTGATTTCGTATGCTTAAATTGCCTTTATTTTTGTGCGTGTGTGCTTTCTTGTCCGTCATGAAATCTGCCTATATTTTCCACTATCATTTACGCCATTTTTTTACTGACTTTACTTTTTCATCTTATGCAATTTTTCTAGTTATTTTTTATTCCTTTGCAGATTATTTTCTTTCCTTTTATATCTTTCACCACATACCTAACTCGCCTTCCCTCACCTTCAAATGAATGCAAATCTCTATACAGTGGAACCCCGGTTGGCGACCACCTCGATAACACGACCACCCCATTATCAGGACCACTTCAGTGCGGTCCCAAATAATTTACTATGGTAATGCATTGCATTCTGTTTCAATAACGCGACCACCCCAGTTTCCAGACCAGGACCGCCATATTTTGGTCCAAAACTGCAAATTTAACTCCGCTAAAGCAACCACACGTGCTCAATAATTTGCTTTTGTGACCAAAATAATAAGGCTAAATTTCTTTTGTGATCAAAACAATAAGATTAGATGAGCATGTGCACACACACAAAGAAAATGCAATTGCGCAATGAATGACCAGTGTGGCAAACAGAACTGAATTTTATAAGATAAACTTCAGTACTAACAGTTGTTTAAATTCATTCTGCAGTATCTGATAAAAATAATGGCACTTAGTAAAAAGAAACTGAGAGAACTTTCATTCAAAGAAAAGGTTATGGTAATACAACAAAAAGGAAGTGAGGGAAAATCTCAGAGGAACTTGCTAAGATTTTCGGCGTTAGCAAGACTCAAATACAGAACACACTGAAAAGAAAGGCAGACATTTTGGCTGCATATGACGACAACTTATCGTATGACTGGAAGAGGGTTAGAATCTTTCAATTTGAAGGAGATATTGATTCACTAACTATCCGATGGTTTCAAAAAGCTCAGTCTTTAAACCTACCGATAAGTGGGCCTCTGATTCAAGAAAAAGCTCTAACTCTGCTAAATCTCTGAAGAAAAATGGCTTTAAAGCCTCAAACGATTGGTTAAACAGGTTTAAGACAAGACATAGCATTTCTCAGGCTGTTATTTGCGGAGAGAGTGGCTGTGTTGATGAAAAAGTCGTGCAGAGTTGGAAATCACGCCTACCAGATATTACTGCAGGTTACGCCACTTGTGACATTTACAACAAACAATTGCTGCAACAGGATGCTCCAAAGCAAAATTCGCTAACACGACCACCCCGCTAACGCGACTGCTTGATGACGGTCCCGTAGGTGGTCAGGTAAGCAGGGTTCCACTGTATTTGCATTTACTATATTTTGAGTTGTTTTTTCTTGTATGAAGTCATAGGAACCGTATTGTTTGCATAATTTTATTACATATCATTTATTCCATACGCATTTTTTTACCACTAATAACTATATTTTTTATTTTTATTTTTCTAGTAACCACCTGACGAATCTAAGGATGAAACAGACTGTTGTGGTTTTTAAACAGTGATTAAATAAATTTTGTATTAAATTGCTCTGATTTTTTTCATTGAGCACTCTGTGGGGAAGATCGATTCACTCCTGCAATATATATATATATATATATTTTAGCTGTGCATCATTATCAACAAAAACAAACAGAAAATTAGTAAACTACTAATGCTGCCAGTTATCTTGCAACATCAGTACTTGTTGTAGTTAATAATCAGTGAGTTCACTCCAGCAGGGCATTTGCTTTGATGATAAACTATGTTTCAACTGCGTTTGTATATTAGGATTTTCTATTTATATTTTAAGATATTGTGACTAGATAAAATATTTCACTATTGTTCAAGTTATATTTTGTTTAAATCTTTCAAATAATTAATACTAATTAAGGATGCCTATGGGAAGTGGAAGAAAAAAAGGAATAGAATGGGAGCATGTATCTAAAATTGAAGACAGCATCAGAGTGTCATGTGAATATTGCTTTGAACCAATTAGTAAGAAAATAGAAAGAATAAGAGCCCATTTGAAAAATTGCCAGAAGAGAAAAGAATATTTAAAAAAAAAGTGAAGAGGATGTTTTACACATGTCAAGATCATCAAGCAGAAATAGTGAGATCAGTGTCCCTAGTAATCTAAATATCAGCAACATCTCTGTCCCCACAACTTCACTTCAACTGAAAACTAGCTTTTAAACTATTGCTAATTCTGTTAGTTCTTTTACATCACCCACACCTTGCAAAAAACAATTGACGTCAGCTTATACAATCGCCACAAACATGGCAAAAAGCAGACATTGATATTAAAATAGCCAAATTTTTCTATAGTGCTAATATTTTGTTCAACACTGCTGAAAACCAGGAATTCATTGATGTGGTACATTCACTGCAGCCAGGACACAAGCCACCTAACCGCAAGATGATTGCAGGAGAGCTTCTGGAGGCAGTGTACAATGATGTACATGAAAAAAAGGTTGATGACACAACAATAACAATTATGCAAGATGGATGGAGCAGTGTGACTAATGACCCTATTATTGTGCACAGTGCACATGATGGACAAAAGACCACACTTCTTTGCATAATTTATGCTGGGTCAAACAAGAAAACAGCAGAGTATTGTACAGAACTATTACATAATGCTATTAAAGATCTGAAGAAAACCTGCAATAATGAAGTATTTGCAGTTGTAACAGACAACCAACACAAAATGAACAAAACAAAAGAGTTGATTAAAGAAACCTATCCCAGGCTCTTGATTTACAATTGTTCTGCACAATATTTGAATCTTCTGAAGAAAGAAGTAACACACCCAGATATCATCAAGCATGTGATTGAGGTGCAGAAATATTTTTGGAACACACATCACAACGTGTAAGTACCATGTGTAAGTACCATGTGTAATTAGTAAAGTAGTAAACATAATATAAGAACAAAAAAACCCAAACCACGTAACTACTAAATTATGTTCAATGGGTCATTTTTTGACATTACTATGGGCTCCTATGATGGAGCGGATGTATGTGAGTTGGTTGGCCTGTTTATCCTCCACCAATTATCCCAGCTTGTGGGTTCCAAGAACATCGGTCTTTATAGGGACAACGGTTTGGCTATTCTAGAAAACACTTCAGGTCCTACCTCAGAGCATATAAAAAAAAAGATTATCAAGCTATTCCACCAACACAGCTTAAATGTCACAGCCAAAACCAACCTTGTCCAAACCAATTTCCTCGATGTCACTTTCAACTTATGGCCCTACCGCAATCCTAACGACCAGCCACTCCATGTCTACCATCATTCAAACCACCTGCCAGCTATAAAGAAACAACTCCCATCAATGCTTGCTGATTGCCTTTCATTGCTCTTGTACAACCACAAGGAATTCGCCAGAGCTATCCCAGAGTATGAAGAGGCTATGCAAAGTGAACATTGCAGTAAGTTACAGTACATCAGCCCACCCAACTCCCATAAAAGGAAATTCAGAAAGCAGAACATAGTGTGGTTTAACCCACCCTTCAGCAAGCATGTAAAGTCTAACATTGGCAAGGTCTTCATTTACTTACTCAAGAAACACTTCTTTCCCCATCACTGCTTGCACAAGATATGCAATAAAAATAACATCAAAATGAGCTATAGTTGCATGCCCAACATGGCAGCTATATAGGGTGAAAACTTCAAATTGTCGTCCTCATATATTCATGATATATTCTATTTTACTTTTCAGATTACATAAGTGTAATATATCATTGGAAAGCTATAAAAATAAGATAATTACCAGTGTTGAGTTCGACACTATGAAAAAAATATACGCAGAGTTATTGAAAATATTGTTCACTGAAGCGAAAGTGAGATGTGCCGTGGTCATGGCCCTGCTTCACAACAATAGTGAAGTGTACAACAGAACCATTGCCAACACCCTCGGGGTCAACATGAGAACCATCCAGCATGCTCATAAGAAGTTGGAGGAAAGTAAGGATCCCTGTGGAGTTATCACAAGAGCTCCAAAGTCTCTAAACAACTGCTGGAAGTCGAGAGATGCAGATTTTGTCAAAAGGGTTGAGGCCATGATCAACATTAACCCATCCAAATCCATGAGATCCATGGGTGCTAAACTGGGGGTTGATAAAAGGACAATTCAACAATGTGTAGACAAGGATTTGTGCTGCAAAAGCTACAGAATGCAAACTGGCCAGCTTTTGACCCAAGCAATCAAGGACAGAAGGCTGCTTAACTCCACCAAACTCCTAAACAAGCTGAAGCACCCAAAGGAGTCCAACAAGCTGTGGTTCTTCTCTGGTGAGAAGAATTTCTGCCAGGACCAGACCCACAACAGGCAGAACCATCGATGAATTGCTATGTGCCCCAACAATGTGTCCAGAGTGATGAAGACCAAGTTTCCTAACACAGTCATGGTCTTTGGTGTGATCAGCTCCAACAGGGACGTGATGCTGCCACACATCTTTGAGACAGGTCTTAGGGTCAATACTGAGATCTACCTGCAGGTCATGGAGACTGTGGTGTTATTCTGGATCAAGCAGGTGGCCCTGGAAAGTCCAGGGTATGGCAGCAAGACAGTGTGCCTTGTATGTCTCCAAACACTCCCTCTCCTAGCTGAAGGAGCACTGCTACGACTTTGTAACCAAGGATAAATAGCCTCCCAGTAGCCTGGATCTGAACCCAATGAATTATTTTTTTTGGGGCATTTTGGAGAATCAAACTAACTGACACTCTCATACCACCAAAGCATCTCTCATCACCTCCATCAAGGAGCAATGCACCTCCATAGACAGGGAGATGGTGAAGAAGGCCTGCAGAAACTTCAGGACCAGGATTGAGTGTGCCATCAAGACTGAGGGCAACTATGTTGAGTAGAATGTGTTTTTCGCATCATATCCTTATTCTGTTTTTTATTTGAAATATCTTCAAAATTGACTGTTTTTTGTCCTATTAATTAAAAAGTGAGCTACGGCAACAATTGGAAGTCCCCACCCTGTAATATCCAGGCATAACAAAGCGCTCCTTGCCCAAAGAACCGAGCCTGCTAACACTGTGCCACCTTGTAACTGCAGGACTAAAACCAGCTGCCTGATGAAGGGACTATGCTGTGAAAGCTCTTATTATTTACAAAGTCACCCTAACATCAAATGGCATTGCCAAGAATTATTATGATTGTAGTGAAACCAAATTTAAAACTCGCTTCTACAATCATAATCAGGGCTTTAAATGTCAGCAAAAGTATAATGCCACTGAGCTGTCAAAAGCCTTTTGGCAACCTAAAGATGCAGGAAAGAACACCGTCATTGAAAGGAGCATCATGGCTTGCACCACACCATACTATCTGGGAGCTAAATGGTGCAACCTCTGCTTAGCAGAAAAACTCTTCATCCTCCGAGCGAATCCTACCACCACGGTGAATAAAAGACCGGAACTAAATGGGAAATGCCATCATAAAAACAAACTTAAATTAAAAAACCTTTTGTAATTATTCGCAGCTTCACCTATTTCAATATTAGAATTATTTTGATTTTGAATTAAATCACTATTATCAAACCGACAACACTCTACAAACAACCAAAGCTTACCAGAAATCGTTGCCACAAAAACAAAAACAAATTCAAATTAATTAAATTACCTTTCTTGTCCATTATTTTAATCCGCTCACTATAATTTACACCATCCTTAACTTACTTAACTTTTTTACCTCATTGTTGTAGACTAATGCAAGCAAATAAACATTAGCTTTATTCAACTGAAAAACACTGCATCTACCAACTGTGATAACAACTGAAAACATAGAAATTTTACCATGTGCATAACTGCCAAGGCAGCCGCAAGCACACCACGAATTATGCAGGCAAATGACATGTGATTATTACAGTACACGCGCGCATAATGTGGGTTCAATTCAGGGCTGCGAATTCAAACTCGAAGAACTCGGCAATTTTGGCCAAACTCGAACTCGAAAAATAAAAATTTCTGAACTCGAACTCGAACTTGAAAAAAGTTTGTGATGTTTGAGTTCATTTAATGAGTAAATTTAACTATAACATTTCTCAGCGTTGGTGCCAAATTATAATTTGCTATCCTCTTTTATTTTGTTTAATAATAGATTAAAATTGGTAACATTGATGACAAAGCATTTTTAACATGTGCTCAGTTTTTCGCAGTTGAATTATTCTCTTAACTCAGCGTGGTCCAACTACAGGCCCGCGGATGGAATTTGTGCAGCCTGCAAAACAATTTTGCACAAGTCTTGTCAAGTACAAGCAGCGGCAGCTTTTTTTTGAAGAACGCTATGATTTTGGGACGAAAATAGGAAGTTCGCAGATCGATTCCAATTGAAGACCTTTTTTTTTTAGAGAACACCCTGATTTTCGGACCAAAATAGGAATTTTAGAGATCGATTCCAGTTGAAGACCTTTTTTTTTTTTTTTTAGAGAACATCCTGATTTTGGACGAAAATAGAAATTTTGTGGACTGATTTCAAGTGAAGACCTTTTTTTTTTTAGAGAACACACTAATTTTGGGACAAAAATAGGTGTTTTTAGCCGGCTGAGGCCCGCAAACTCGAATAATTTTGAAAAGTGGCCCACAAGAGTGCAGAAGTTGGACCACCCTGTCTTAACTCTATTCCAACTGTATTTTTTCAACTCTATTTTGTGAACTCAAACTCGATTAAAAATGCTTCGAGTTCGCAGCCCTGGTTCAATTACACGACACTCATACAATCTCTCCCATAACCTTTTCATTGCTTTGTAGATTTTTCCTTCCTCTTTTTAAACTTTTACAATACACCTAACTTGCCTTCCCTCACCTTTAAATAGATGCAAACCTCTATACTTGCATTTTATATTTTTTGAGTTATTTTTCCTGTATGATGTCACAGGAACTATATTATTTGCATAATTAACTACATGTTATTTATTTTAAGCATATTATTTTTACCACAACTATATATTTTTGTTTTCTAGTAACCACCTGACAATTTGATAAGATAAAACAGACTGTTGTGGTTTCAACTAATAAGTGTAGTGTTTAATAAATATAATAACTACTAAATTATATCAATAATGATTTAAAAAAATATGTGAACATGATTAGCAATTAATTACTAATTTCAAATCTAACAAAAGGTACAAAACTATCTACAGTATATTTGGCAAGCTTTGTGTCCTGTTCAATTTTTTACTTTTATTTCTTTACAGGGATGGCTACATGAGAAAGGAGGCCTCATGCCTTGGCTTCCAAATGATACCCACTGGAATTCCCAATTTGATTGTTTGGACACATACACCAAAAACTATAAAAGCTATGTCAAAATTGTTGATGAGCATGGCCATGATATCCCCACCAAAATCAGCAAAACAACTGAAAATCAATCAATATTTAGGGAGGCAAATAATCTTTAATCTCAACTAAAAATATTTGGTGGAGTATTAGACCAAGTAAGTATGGCTACCTAAGTTTTATTTTGGTAAATTTTGGTAAAAAATTTAGCATGTTATACTCGAATAAATACAGTAGCTAATTTAATGTTTATAAAAATTTATTCAAAATTTTTCTATTCATTATTGTCAGTTTGTTATTGTCAATTAGGTTAAATTTACAGTATTGTCAATTAGGTTAAATATTCATTATTGTCAATTAGGATAAATTTACAGCATTTTTTAATACATAAATCAACTCCATCATTCTTGGTAATTTTCTACTGTTAAAAATAAAATTATAATTTTCAAGATTACAATATGGACTAGGTAAATTATTCTGAATCCACATATCATACACAGCAATTATGTCTGGTTTGTGATTTAGATTATGAAAAAACTTTTTAATTTACTAAAATTTAAAGAATTGGAGAGTGACCTAATATTAACACAAGTTTTTTATGAAAGATCAATGATTTTGAAGATTGAATTTCCAAGTATTGTTATTGAAAGTGATGATGATTTAAGTCAATTAAGTTATCATGTTCTTCATTTTCAAGATCATTGTCATCATCAAAGATTGAATTTAATTTTTCAGCTTTAAAATATATTTCAGATTTACTAGTTACAATTTTTTCATTACTGGACTTATGCAAAATATGGGAATTTTTATGTTAATAACAATTAAGATTACAGTAAAAAACATGTGAGGTTATTGCTTGGTTGTTAAATATTTTAGCACATTATTTATGAAAGTGAGCTAAATATGTTTGACATTGAATAAGCACAAAATCTTTTCTAATTGTTTTTTGGCAAAAGTTTTGGGTCTCTTTAAAAAGAAACCATTAACTGTTGTTTGTGGGTTAAACTAACCTGGAATTCCCCTTACAGCACTAGGAGGCAATTAAAAAAACAAGACGATAAGGTTCTTTCAAGAAATGATAGTAACCACAAGGGGATTCTGGGTTAGTTTCACCAACAAAAATTGCTTATGGTCACTTATTGAAGAGATCCCAAGTTTTCTTAAAGTCATAATATTTAAACTTTACATTGCACAAAAATAAATAATTATAAAAAAAATAATAAAGATAAACAAGAAATAGAAGAATACAAATAAATAAAAACAAATATTTAAATTGATACAAGATGTATTAAATGAATAATTATACAAAGATAAGCTATAACTAAGTACATTAAGTTAATTTCAAAAACGCCACGATGTGCTGTGATATGGTTAATGTAAAGACAAGTTTTGGTGACTTAAACTACTGTAAAACGGGGTAACTTTGTTTGGTGGGGTAACTTTTATCAGTTACAGTAACGGTAATAATACAGGGTGACACAAAAAAAAAGGTCATCACCTAAACTTGAATAACTTTTGAAATAATTAATCAATTCTATTTATTTTTCAGATTTACCAAGAATTAATGTTCTAAGAGTCTACCTAATTTGACCTTTAAGACGCCTAAGAACAACATCTTCTGGGGTAGCTCACCCCCTGAACACTGTCTGCAAAGGCCATTACACTCTGTGAAGTGCACTGCCTGGGTTGCCATCTCCAAGCATGGCATCATTGGACCATTCTGGTTTAATGACGACAACGAGCGGTCTGTGACAATCAACTTTGAGCAATATGTCCAGGTGCTTGGCAAATTCTGGACAGCACTTGGTCGACGGAGGGGTTGTCAGAATCCTCCAATGCTTCCAGCAAAATGCTGCCACCCTTACACCTCAAACAAATCATTGGCATGGCTACAGCAGCATTTCCCTGACCGACTAATCAGCTGCAGGTTTGACCTGCAGTGGTCGCTGCATTCACCAGACTTGAACCCCCCAGATTTTTATCTGTGTAGATACTTCAAGGACAGGGTGTATGGCAACAACACCCAGACTATCCCTGAGCTGAAGGTAACAATCACAGCAGCAATAAGAGCAATCCCAAGGAAGGAATGCAGGAGAGTCATCAAGAACTTTGCCTGCCGGATCCAAATGTGCCTGCAGCACCAGAGAGCTCATTTTGGAGCACATTTTTTGAGCGCCAGTGAAACAAAAAGTTTTTGTAATACAGACTTAAACTGCTACATAGGCTTGACCTAATGTAGCTGCAGTTTTCTGTCAATCTAAATAAAATTTTGGAAGTTATTCAATTTTTGGTGATGACCGTTTTTTTTGTGTCACCCTTTTGACTTGTAGTCAAGAAAACTGAGCTGGAAAAAAGACCTCAGGTTTCTTATGATCATTAATTTCAGGAAATTAATGTTTGTTCAGATGAGTTTCGATAGGTTTTAGCGAGTTCTAATGAGTTTCAATAAAACGACTTACTGAAAAATTACAAATCTTTCTAGCAACTAAAAATCATATTTTTAAGAATTTTTAAAAACTCTTGCATATTTTTAAAAACTTTTAGAATATTTTAAAAATAAAAACAGTGATCAAAGTTACTGCAAATGTTGCTCACTCTATTCTTACATTGGTTTTTGATGTGTGATCAAAGTTACCTGTTTTACAATACTAGTTAATAAAGAAAAAAATCTTATCTTACTAATATCAGAAAATTTCTTAGTAGCATGTTTCTTACCTTTGTATTAATAGTATACTATACCTTTCATGATCCAGACATTGCCAAAATGAAATACTTTTCTAGCTTCCTTGACAATCTTCAATTTTTTTTTGGTCATTCATTCAGTAATTGATAATTTGAGTCCATCTGATGTTTTCAGGTCTTTTTATGTGAATATACCATATTTCTTACTGATCTGCAAACAAATTTAATAATGAATTTTTTTGTTGGTTTTTGAAGGAAGAAAGTGACAAATATCAAGTCTCTTTAAGAAGTCACCATAAGCAATTTTGTGAAACCAACCCGGACTCCCTTATCGTTACTGCCATTTCTTGAAAAGATCCTTTTTTCTCTTGGTTTCTTTATTATTCCATCCTGTTGCTGTATGGGGGATTCTGGGTTAGTTTTACCAAAAGAAATCACTTACAGTAACTTCTTGAAGAGACCACAAATATCAATAACAAAGTCACAAACAGTAATCGGCATATCCAATGTAGTATTTAGTGTATTTAGCACATACTTTTCAACATCCATGATACTTATCCTGCAATCTATATTGTTCCCATGCAATATGAGACAATTAGATCTTCCATACTGTTCCAAGTCATCTAAATATTGTTTCAGCTTCTCCACCATTTCTGTCAACCATCCAACTTCATCTTTAATAGAATCAATAATTGTAGATAATTCCAAGAGTTCTTGACGTTGTTCCATTTTGTCCTTTTCAGTTGCAAAACGATTACAAAAAGCCAGTATCACGGTCTTTTTTTAAATAATCTTTTTCATACTCGTTCTGTCTTCCGATGACCTCGTTTAACATTTCCATAACTTTATTAAGCTTCCGGTTCGCTATCGCTTCAAACATTAATCAAAATATTATCACAAATAGTAACAAATAACCTTTATCCACTTAACACCACTTACGCCGTCATATACCGGTACCTCATTGAAATAGAAAAACTTAGTTTACTACAACTTAATACAGCCTCTCAAAAGATCCACAAATGATTATTGGTTGATATATCAAAGTGACTGTCATGGTTTCAAGCTAAAATATTGTTTTGCGTTTAGAAGTCAACAATAATAAGTTACAAGGCGAAAAACCAAAAACTAGTTACAGTAAAGTAATTTGTAAAAAAAATTTAAAATCGCGGTACATTTACTAAGTTTCCATTTAAATTTTAATTAATTTTGAGGAAATGGAGACATAAAACTTAAACCCCATAGTCTATTTAATACGGACTATCATTAAACCATGGGCTGTTTAAGTAGTTTTTTGTGTTTTTTTTCGAAGCATCCTAGCAAAAGAATGGCAAATTACCGTTTGCGAACTAGAATCGACTTTGAAAACCCAAATAGTTTCTTTTTTGACTTCAAAAAAGGGATTGCTTTAAGTTGATTGCCAAATAATTAATAAATCATATGGGCGTTAATACGTCCTATACGATAAATTTAAAAACCGGAAATGTTTAAGCGATAGTAGGGTACAACGAAACCATAGCTCAAATAAAATTCAAATTTAATGATAAGTTATTTATGAGACTAAGTTATAAAAGCTATTTAAAAAGGATTACTAAATGCGGCTCTTTATTGACTCAAGAGCAGCTTACTTTAACGGCTCGTTTAGATCTGGTGCAATTATGGGCGTTGGAAGCGGGGGAGCAGAAAAGAAAATTGCCCCCTACGCCCTATATTTCTAAAAGGCGGGGCACAAAGGAGCAGATAGTGACTTTTAATATTTGCAAAACAAGCATTTTGTCAGATCTGTCTTTACCCTCAGCTAACATAATCTCAACCAAAATTAAATTTAGCAAAGCTTGTAAATATCAATTTAGTCAACGAACCATGCACCAACCTTTTTTTTGAAAACAAGAGCCACACAACAAATAAAAGTAATTTAGCAAGGAGGCAAAATTTTTAAAAAAGATACTTTTTTTTGTTGAAGTAGCAATTCTCAACAAATGTAAATTTAAGCGTATTGGAGTAAATTTTTTTGTAAAAGCTACGTGAAGACAAAAAAAAGTCTTTACTTAAGTTTAAAAAATTTTTTGTGCAAGCAGAGACTAAAAATATAGATATGCATTAGAAGCATTCGACCTTTTTGAGCCAAAAAGCCAAATTTTTGTGGGTCAAGTAGATAAAACCACATGACTAAATTTTAGATGTAAAGATGTTTTTTTGGCTATAAGTTTTTAGTAAAAATTACAAAAATTTGCATCTGTTGAGAATGCCTTTCTTACTAAGTTTTTTCTTTTTGCCAAAAAAATTTATGGAGCCCTTAGTGTAGGCCTATACACTAAACGAAGGATAAACGTTTCAGTTTATTAAATTTCGGCGAGGGTTTTCTCTGAGCTATAGGCTTCACTACAGCCTACAGTCAATTGAATAAATAAACAAATAAAAGCCAAAGAATAATTTTCAGAGATAAACTACCCAGTAAACATTCATCATCGGGCCAACGTTGGCTGTAGCGCCGCTGGGTTGGGAGAAAGTTGGCAAAATTGCCAACATTTAACCAGCAATGCCAACTTTCTGCCGATAATTTATTTTTTAGTTCTGGTTTGTTCTATTTGTTGCGTTAAGTACTAACGTGGAAAAAAAAATTTACGCTCAAAAAAGCTTTTTTGTTACTGTTTCTTTGCTTAGTAAAATTCGTGTTCACAGCTGCTGGTAATGTGTTGGGCCAACGTTGAAGGCAGCATTGGTTGTCTCCCCTGTAACTAAGTTGGTGATAACCTGGTAAGAAGTTGGCCAAATCTTTTTATTCAAAGACATCACCAGTTGTTTGTGTTGAATATTGATGTAAGCTTTTTACAAAACAGCGACAATAAGTAATGTACTTCTGCTACAGTTCTTTGCTTGATGAAATTTCAATTGCTTTGATTGTTAAATAATAGAACATTTTCTGATGAGGGATAGCCTAAATGTTTTTGTCATGCCTCAACGTTTAAAAAGAATAAAAAAAAATGTTAGTCTCTATGGTCTGATAGTTGAAAAAATTCGAACAGTTTTTGAATGACAGTAAAAAGTCGGAAAAACTGCCAACTATTTGCCAACTCTGCCAACAAAATGCCAATGTAACTTTGTTCTCTTTTGTTCAAGTCTATATAAATCAATTTTATTTGAGCGGCATGAGCCCGGTGCGTGTCGGCCAATGCTCCATTTGATATGCGCATAATTTTATTTGAAATAGTTAAAATTTTTATTAATGATTTGTTTTTTAAGCGTTTCTATTTGCTGAATTAAAAATAGTTGTTAGTTAATTACTTATGCTGGCATGGGCGTCCGCTGGGGGGCAAAGCGGGTATATGCCCCCTGGATATTGATTTTTTATTAAGAAATACTTTAATTTTGCTATATAAACTGCATTTTTGCATAATTCTGCCCCTCCCAGAAGTTTTATTCCTCCCCCCCTGAAAATTGGTTACGGGACGCCCATGTGTGCTGGCTTCATCACCAACGTCAATCGTCGCTCAAGCAACGTCAACCAACACGCAATCAACGCACTCGAAAGCATGAAGGAGGAGGACGGATATAGCAACGACGTCGCTAATAAAACCACAAATAAAAGATTCCTATGCAGTCTACATTTATATACAAACTCAATTGACATCATTCGGGAGTCAACTTCAAACTAATCGATCGTCAACTGCCGAACGCGTTCAATCTCTTATAAGCAACATAACGAGGAACCGTCACGTGACCAGCACGAAGCCAAGTGGAACATTCCAACGGTTCGTTAGTTAAGTTCGCTACAGTGGTAATGATGCATGGTGGTACAATTGAGTAAATGTAGGGTAAAGGTTGGCAAAATAGTAGGATCCATCTTACACAACTCTGGGCCAATGCTTAGCACCAACATCTTGCCAATGTTTCTTAAGTTGGCAGTTAGCGTTTTGCCAACGTTTGTAAGATTGCTGAAGTAGTTGGACAGCTGTAGCAGCATGCGCTGGTCATTCATAGTTAGCCAACTCTCTACAGCAGGGGTTCCCAACCGGGGGTACTCGTACCCCTTGGGGGTACGAGATTAGAAGTCAAGGGGTACGAAAACATTGCCCACAAAGCAGCTATTTGAATGGCCTTGTTAAAGAATTTAATTCTATTTGAATACTTATGAGGCGAGATAATCGTAAAATCAGCTATTTGAATGATTTTATGATTATCTCGCCTCAAAAAGTATGTCGGAAAGTATGAAAAGTGTTTTTGATACATGCATTAAAATAGTTAACTTCATTACAAAGCAAGATACAAATTACAGAATTTTTCAATTATTTTGTGACGAAATGAGCGATGAACATTGCATCTTGGTGTACCACGCTGATATACGGTGGCTTTTTCGAGGCCTAGTAATCGTCGTCGTCGTTTGAAGGGCATCCATTTTAGGTCAGACACAAACAGGACTGGGGCCGAGGGTTTATCCTTTTACTACCCCAGGTTGCTGCGCTGCGTGAATCAGATGCTGGCAGTGGTGTTATTAAGCCAGCATCGAGTTTCGTCATCCAAAACCGGCCTTGTGCTCCATGTGGTGCCCGATGTATAGAGCACGCTGTTAGTACATGGTCTGCGGTTTGCTTAAAGGCGCCACACTCGCAATTCGGTGAAGGAGTGAGACCCCATTTGTGCATGGACGAATGGAATCGCCCAACACCAGTCCGCAGGCGGTTGAGCTTAACCCAAGCTGCTCGGGGTAAGCCCATCCTAGCAGGCCTGGCACCGGTCTTGGGCACAAAAGCACGTAGCCTGGAAGCATTTTCACAATACTCCGTTTTTTATTTGTAATCTGTCCATTCAAAAGCGCGGATGCCAAGTCTGGCAAGGTTGTTCAAGAGATTCCGCGCACCTGGCACAAACGGGCGTCTGGATCTTAGTCTCACTTGGCGAGTATCTATAGACCCACTTAAAAGAACATACAAGATATGATCGGGGTCCAAAGATCCACGGTAAGCCAAGAAGAGTGTCGCTCCCATTCGGCGAAGCTCAGCTGGCTGGATGCCTGAGAATACAGGTAGGTGGTCCGTTGGAGTGGGACGCAGGCAATGTCTGGTGACCAAAGTTATCCCAAATCATCTTGTTAATATTGTGATTGTCATAATTAGTCCTTATATTGTGATTGTCATAATTAGTCCTTATCAGTTAGACATATATCATTTCAAATGTTAGATCAAAGTTATTTCCATACAGCGCAATTTTCGAGTATTGAGCATAAAAAACGATTTATCGATTATAACTTTTTTTCTTGTTGAAATAGACAAAAGCTTTCTCTTAGCACATATAGAAACATGATGATTCTGCAAATTTTGAGCCATAAATCATGCCTCTACGATAAGCGGTTACCGAGTTACGACATTTTTTGTCAATTTTACCCCCCAAAAACACATTTTGGGGGGTTGCTAGCCCCCCAAAGGTAGCAACTCGCCAAAACCAATTTTTTTGAAGTTTTAGCCTATTTGGCAGGATTTAAGAACTACATTTTTTTCAAATTGTTTTTTCACTCCACCCTAGCAGGCATCTAGTAACTATGCGCATGGCGTCGTTCAAGACACTGTCGATGAGGCAAGTATGAGCACTGCGACACCAGACTGGCGCACAGTACTCAGCTGCTGAGTAGACTAGAGATAAGGTGGATATGCGTAGTGTTTTAGCACCAGCACCCCATCCCGAGCCCACGAGTCGCCTCAGCAGTGTGACGCGCGAGGATAGTTTTTTGCGAAATGCCACTAAATGGTGACAAAACGTAAACGATCTGTCCAGTTTTACCCCAAGATAAGTAGGGGTTAGACGGAAAGGTAAAAGTCTACCGTTCTTTTAGACTAGTAATGACATGCTTTTTCGAACTTCGAGAAACAATCAAGTTGTTTTTGCAATACAAAACCTCTGATTTGGTGGTTCTCTAAAAGCAATGAATTTGTTCAACGTGTGGCCTATATTGCTGATATTATGTGTCACCTTAATGAGTTGAACTTGTCACGTCAAAGACAACAAATGAACGTGATTACAGCTTGTGAAAAACTTAAAGCTTTCAAACAAAATTATATCTGTGGTCAAGCCGAATCGCAAAAGATAACCTTGCTAATTTGCCTTCTCTTAACAGAATTGCAAAAAGTTGTCTTGTGCAAACTGTCAAGCATGATATTATTGCTTATTCGATGATGCTGGGTAACTTCTTTGATGGATACTTTCAGATGGTGAATTAAATGCAGCTCAGCAATGGATCATAAATCCATTTCTATTCGATTTGAACAACAATGTCTGGTGATGATAACTTGAAGAAAGACCTCATTGAAATAAAAAATTGCCAAAACTTGCAACTGCTCTTTGAAAAATCAAACTTAAACAATTTTTGGTGTGTTGTAATGGAAGCTTTTCCAAACCTAGCTAGGGAAACCATGAGAATGACAATTCGTTTTTCAACAACTTATTTTTGGTGAAAGTGAGTTTTCGGCAATGATGTATATGAAAAATAAGTACAGGAACCGTCTGCAATTCGAAGATGACTTACGGGTTGCTTTGAGCAAAATTACCCATCATTTCAAAAATTAGTGATGATGAAGCAACAACAAAAGTCTCATTAAACTGCACAATAAAACTGACAATGAATTTTAATTTTAAAAATAAAATCTGAACGGTGCTGCTACTTTCACACGTATTTTGTGTAAAATCTACGCATAACCGAAGGTAGTATATCTAAAAAAGAATAAATTTATTATTTTAAATATTAAAGGGGTACAAGAAAAACCCAAACCAAAAAAGAGGGTACGGACAGCAAAAAAGGTTGGGAACCCCTGCTCTACAGCGTCTGGAATTTCAATGTTGGCCAAACGCTAGCAAAGCGCAGTTTATCAGTGTTGGCGGAAAATGTGATTTTGGTGCACTCGACTCTGGGCCAACTTTGGACGCCATTATCTTGCCAACATTTCTGCTGCTGGAAAACGTTGAGGCATGACAAAAACATATAGGCTATCCCTCATCAGAAAATGTTCTATTATTTAACAATCAAAGCAATTGAAATTTCATCAAGCAAAGAACTGTAGCAGAAGTACATTACTTATTGTCGCTGTTTTGTAAAAAGCTTACATCAATATTCAACACAAACAACTGGTGATGTCTTTGAATAAAAAGATTTGGCCAACTTCTTACCAGGTTATCACCAACTTAGTTACAGGGGAGACAACCAATGCTGCCTTCAACGTTGGCCCAACACATTACCAGCAGCTGTGAACACGAATTTTACTAAGCAAAGAAACAGTAACAAAAAAGCTTTTTTGAGCGTAAATTTTTTTTTCCACGTTAGTACTTAACGCAACAAATAGAACAAACCAGAACTAAAAAATAAATTATCGGCAGAAAGTTGGCATTGCTGGTTAAATGTTGGCAATTTTGCCAACTTTCTCCCAACCCAGCGGCGCTACAGCCAACGTTGGCCCGATGATGAATGTTTACTGGGATACTTGTTGTGATTTAAGTCGTTTTTGTTATTTAGTGTTTTATGTTGCTGGTAAAACGATTTCGTCATTTTCGTTATGTTTATAATATTATATCGTTTCGAAAATAAGTCGTATTCTTTGAAAAATCGCTGGAAAATGAATTCAAGAAGTACTTTCCTGATTTTGAAGAACTATTTAAACTTTTTCCGCGAAATTGGTGGTCTTGGCAAGCAGCTCTAAATTAAAGTCATATCTCTATCAAATTACAAGCGGACAGCAATATCTTGGCATCTCCGGAAGGAGGTCGGGGTAATTGCTTACCCTATGTATTAGCGCCTCCGTCGCTTTCCTGCGAGTCTGGAGGATAAACATAGAAATAAAATAAAATAAACAAAAATAAAATGAAATCCATTTTCCCCAATGATAGACATAACAACTATTCCTGAAGAAATTCAAGATGAGCTGTTGGACTTCAGAAATGACTCAGCTGGTCGTGCAATGTTTATGATGAATTTACTGACTCAATTTTGGATCTCCATGTTTCAATCTTACCCAAAGTTATCGACAGAAGCGTTATGCGTCATTGTTCCATTCGCTTCCACTTACCTCTGTGAAAGTGAATTTTCTACTCTCATGCATATCAAATCAAAACCTCGCAACAAGCTAGATGTGAAAGATGAAATGAAATTAGTGATTACAGAAACACCACCACGTAGGCCTACTTCAAAACTTGCTTCCGATATGCAACCGCAAAAATCGCATTGAAGTGGGTTCACTTTGAAATAAATAAAATAACCTGCATCATTTTATGTTGTTTTTATATAGGGTTTCAAACATTATGTTGCATCTTGTGCTGTTTTTCATAACTTGCATTTTGTGATGGTGTTACACTTCATTCATAATAATTTTAATCATAACGATGTAGTTTATTCCCGTTAAAAGTAATTCGTAGTCTTATTATAAAATAATAATCGCGTCGCCTTGTAGCGCTGCTTCGTATTATGTGATATAACGTTTGATTCGCTTTCTATTGCCTGATGTATGTATCCCTTTTTCTTTTTTCGCCGACTGTAATGACGTAATATGTTTTGTCCAAGCTTTGCTATCTCGAAGGTAATAGAATATTCTGGCGCATTCGAGCGTATCGCTCTCTCCAGGGAGTTCTAGTTAAATCCCGCATATACCAGAATTTTCGTCGGCACGTGACTTTTATCTATATAAAGGCGATGCGTAACGAGATGATATAGACGGTGTAGCGAATGATACAGCGAGAGAGACACCTAAAGCGAAAAAGTGTTGCCTTGAGAGATGATAGAATTCGGGGCGAGTGTTGAATTTATTTTGCGCCAGTGTTTTAAAGTTGTGTTCTACAGAGGTAGAATTATTTCTGTTGATTGAATCAAGTTATAGCGTTGATTTCGCTTTGCAGTTTGACAAAGCGTGGAATAGTTTTTCGTCGGTCGTGATTTTTGTAATACATTCGTTCTTATTAGAGACGGTGGTCTCTGTTTGTTGTGAAGAAGAATCTTCAACGAAACCAATCCGAGCTTTTGTTCATACCAACTGCATAAAACCGTCAGGCTCATAGCAGACTACTTCTTGAGTCGGAATAAAATAAAATTTAGACACAGCTTTGTTTCAGCGCAGGTATTCGGGTTACCTAGCTCAACTCGTCGTCGTCGTCGTTTGAAGGGTATCCACTCCAGGTCAGACAAAAACAGGACTGGAGCCGAGGGTTTATCCTTTTACTACCCCAGACTGCTGCACTGCCTGAATCAGATGCTGGCAGTGATGTCATTAAGCCAGCATCGAGTTTCGTCATCCAAAACCGTCAGACCTCGTGCTCCATGTGGTGCCCGATGTATAGGGCACGCTGTTAGTACATGGTCTGCGGTTTGCTTAGAGGCACCACACTCGCAATTCGGTGAAGGAGCGAGACCATATTTGTGCATGGACAAATGGAATCGCCCAACACCAGTCCGCAGGCGGTTGAGCTTAACCCAAGCTGCTCGGGTAAGCCCATCCCAACAGGCCTGGCACCAGTCCCGGGCACAAAAGCACAGAGCCTGGAAGCATTTTCACAATACTCCGTTTTCCATTTGTGATTTGTCCATTCAGAAGCGCGGATGACCCGTCAAGATTGTCCAAAAGATTCCGCGCAGCTGGCACAAACGGGCGTCTGAATCTTAGTCCCACATGGCGAGTATCTGAGGACCCACTTAAAAGACCATGCAAGATATGATCGGGGTCCAGAGATCCACGGTGAGCCAAAGAGAGTGTCGCTCCCATTCGGCGAAGCTTAGCTAGCTGGATGCCTGAGAGTACAGGTGGGTGGTCCGTTGGAGTGGGACGCAGGCATCCAGTAACTATGCGCAAGGCGTCGTTCAAGACACTGTCGATGAGGCGAGTGTGAGCACTGCGACACCAGACTGGCGTACAGTACTCAGCTGTTGAGTAGACTAGAGATAAGGTAGCTATGCGTAGTGTTTTAGCATCAGCACCCCATCCCGAGCCCACGAGTCGCCACAGCAGTGTGACGCGTGAGGATAGTTTTTTTTGC
The DNA here is from genome assembly GCA_963680785.1 of Diplosoma virens. Taxonomy (NCBI): domain Eukaryota; kingdom Metazoa; phylum Chordata; class Ascidiacea; order Aplousobranchia; family Didemnidae; genus Diplosoma; species Diplosoma virens. The sequence goes on along the minus strand of OY796887.1, from coordinate 40,626,097 downwards.
GCAATGCCACTAAGTGGTGACGAAACGTGAGCGGTCTGTCCAGTTTTACCCCAAGATAAGTAGGGGTTGGACAGAACGGTAAAAGTCTACCATTGTTGTGGACCTTTAGCTCACGTTTGGCCTCTCGGTTGTTTAAATGAAAGGCTGCCGTCACCGTCTTAGTGTGACTGAGCTCCAACCTCCAAGTCTGGAGATACGCTGAAAGTATAGACATGTCTTGGCTTAAAGTCCCCTCCAAGTCCTTCCAGTTTCCAGAAGAATGCAACAATGCTAGATCACCAGCATAAACAAAATTTCTGGAAATCATGGAAGGCAGATTGTACGTGTAAATGTTAAATAGGAGGGAGCCAAGACTGATCCCTGAAGAACGCCGTTTTTAAGACGGCGTAGCCTGCTTTGGTTGCTGTCACGGATGGTAAGGGTGAAACTTCGATTTCGGACAAGCTCCATGATCATTTTGACCATGTGCTTATCCGAAAGTAGTCTCAACAGCTTGCAGGTAAGGCCACGGTGCCAGACAGTGTCATAAGCAGCTGTCAGATCGATAAATACGGCACCGGCCTTCTTTTTAGCCTCAAAAGAATTTTCGATGTTCTGGGTTAGCAGAACAACTTAATCTACGGTTGACTTCTCGCGTCGGAACCCAGCTGCTCTTTAGAGAGCAGTGGATCGATTAATGGTTCAACGCGGGCGTAGATAAGCCTCTCGAGGATCTTGTAGGAGACACAGAGCAGAGATATCGGTCGATAACTCTTTGGATCCCCCACGGGCTTTCCTGGTTTTGGGATCGCGACCACAAGCGCTCTTCTCCAGATCTTGGGAATTTTGAGTCGGCGCAAGCCAGGAAACAATGTGAAATTGGCACGATATTGTATCGGTATCCTTTTACGATACATGCATGTATTGGCCCAATACTGTGTGATAATCGTTTGCACACAGTATGGATATTGGCCCAGTATCGTATATACGGTGTACGTATATACGGCCCAGTATCGTATATATCGTATATACGATATTAGTATCGAGACGATACAGTGCTGATACAATGCTACAGTATAGGTTGTATATTGGCCGAATGTTGTTTGCACACAGTATGGATATTGGCGCGGTATCGTATACGATGCCCCTAATATCGAGCCAATACAGTGCTGATACAATGCCACAGTATAGATTATATATTGACCTGATGTCGTTTACTCACAGTGTGGATATTGACGCGGTATCGTATGTCCGTTGCATTTGATATAGAGCCGTTATTGTTATTCTCAGACAGCCTTTCATCATTATATGATTTAAGCTATACGTTTAAAATTATATTTCATCACTAAAATTTTTCTAACAATTTGTCTAATATTATAAAAAACGGTCATAATTCCAAATTATCAGTTTCTTTTATTTTAAAGTAAATTACATGAATCATAATTTTATTGAGCTAATGTTTTCTTCCACCACTCCGGTCTCGCCAGTTGCGCATCCACTTGCTGCACTCTTTTTCAATTTCAGCTTCAGTGGTATTTGGATTGCTGCCCAAAATTGCATCTGAAATAATTGCAGAGATATAAAAAAAAGCAAGTTTATACATTTCATATTTACACGCAAATTTTACAAATTACCTGCAGACTACAAAGCAATGAACATTAGCATAAAAAATTTATAGCTTTTTTGTGAATTTTAAATTAATCGGCTCGTTTTTGTGACAAGTTGTAAACACATTGTGTTATAAAGAGTATAACATTTCCTCAAATAAAAGGTTTAATCAACTGAAAATCCGAGCAAGTCTAAAAGCAAACTACAACATACAGCGAAACAAACGAAATGAGCAAACGAGCGCACTGGAGCAAGCTATACTTAGCAAGAAATAAAGCAACACACAGAGGACACCAATTATGCGGAGAAAAGCGATAAGCGATTGTTTATTCAAGTCTGCAAGCGATGTCGGTTCGATTACCAGTTACGTCACATTGCAATGTGACCTGGTGAAAAAAATTGTAGACATAGTCAGATTACAGACATTGAAAACAAGTTGTACATCTTTTTACTTTAGGGCAGGGTTTCACGCCTGCGGCACATTTTGGAGCCTTTACAAAATTCTTTCTTGAGACCTTTCATGGCACACTTAGACAAGAGTACAAATCTTGATTTTCGTCCCTAAAAAGTAATGTTGCTAAAAAGGTTTTCACTTTAAATCTGTCTCGGAGTTCTTACTTTTGTTTCTAAAAAGTAGTGTCTACAAAAAAAGGATAGCGGAGCAATGGTTCAATGTTTTTTAAAAAGTTTTGCGGACACAGGTTGAGAACCACTGCTTTAGGGGACTGGCCGGGACGTTGATTGATATGTTTTGTATATAAGTGCAGCAACACAATTAAACTAATAAATACAGTTAATTTTTGAACGTTTTCAGCTTCTTAAGCTCTTTTTAAAAAAAAAACTGGAACTTAAAATAAATTTTAACAATATTGCGTTAAAACTAAATAATTGCTTTTCTTTGTTTTCACGCGTTATTTTAAAAATATATTTTAAGTTTAAGATTTTTTTTAAGGACATAGAAAGCCAAAAAATTTTGAAAATGACATTAAAGTTTTTTTTTTAATTCATTTAAGTACATTGCAGTAGCGGTTTTAGTATAGCGCAAAACAAGTGGCCGCACCAAACCTCTCGTAAAAAACGTCATTAATTTTTTCCTTTCCTAAACAAAAATTGGTCCCCCTTTTACCGTAGCACCATCACAGCTTTACAAAGCTGTTCAATTAAAATTAAAACCTTTTTTTGGTCTTCAATTTTATGAAGCTTTAAAAATTTTTAAATTCATGTCCTTAATTAAAAGTCTGCGCTTTAACTCTTTCGTGACGGGAGGGCCAAAATGGGCTCATGTCATGTGATTCAAAACGAGCAAAAAAAGAAACACGGCAATTTTTTTTGGCTAAACTTCCTGAAAAACCCTCTGTTACGTCACAATACCCAAGCAAATGCGCACGTCCCTTTATATACGGCTGCGCTTTGATCCGAAGTCAGAATTTCTAATCAGCAAAAAAACATCTGAAAGCTCTGTTACGAACCGTATAAGTAGTTTAATTTAATCTAAAGAAAAGACATTAAAAATAGCGTAAAGTTTTCATTTTAAAAATGTAATTATTTTGTTTCATAGAGTTCCTATAAAAGGGCCTTCTTTTTTCTTTCAAGCACAAGCTCCTTTCTTTTTGTAAAGCCATTATTGTATATGTACCATTACTAATATAACAACACTATGATCAAATAAATTTTCTCTTTATTAAAATTCTAAATTAAAATTTGGTTTGACAAAAACAAAATACATATATATGAAGTTCAAACTTACGTTTAACAGCTTGTGAAAGCTTTAAAGATGAAAAGCTTTTTTTTTTTTCTGGATTCATCCTCCCTTTCCAACCACTTTTACCCGACCAGTTGTAGAATTGGCACAATTCATTACTTATGATGTTCTGCATCACTCTCCAACAATTATCTTTGAGGTTATTTCCTCCGATAATTTTCAAGCGAGAAATCTACAAAAATTAAAATATTAAAAAAAAAAGATTTAAAAATACGGTTATGTAAAAAACCTCGGGTAACCCAAATTCGATTTGCAGACAAAATCATCCGATTTAGGCAAAACTCCGGATAATCCCAAAGTTTTTTATTTAAAAATTATAATTGTACTGTTTTATCCGAGAAGAGCAAAATTCTGCATTAACCGAATCGGGATTAACAGAAGTCTACTGTATATTTTTTCCAGGTAACAATTCGCATTTAAGACTTTTTTTCAACGCAAACTTATAAGAAAGTAATTTTATGAGTGGTAGTTAAAAATGTTTTAATCAACATCCTATGAATTTCGAATATATTTAAGTTCTATAATTGCAAAATTAGTAATTTAGTTATTATAAAAAATAACTGATGGTTTAAATTACTCCAAAAATATTCCACAATCATTTGATTGATATTTAGAAAAGGTAAAAGGAATTTTATTTTTTAAAACAATTGCAATGCGGTTAAATCAGAATAAAATGTCTTACCAAAACGTCCATTACACGTTTATCCTCCAAACTTTTTTCCATTGAATCAATTTCTTCTATACTTTTTAGTGGCAGATGTATGCCCTCAGGGAGCTCGAAGAAAGTATTTTGAGGTTGTTTACTTTGAGCAATTTCTTTGCGCAACGATTTTAGCTCCTCCATTATTAATTCCATGTTAACTTTAATATTTGATAATTCGCGGAGTACAATTTTGTCTCTTGCATCTAAAAAAATTTGCTAATACTACATTTTTGTGTAAGGCATATAAAATTTTATTGTTGTTGTTGTAGTTAATTTACCAGCACATATCAACCTCTCCAAAAACCTACCTTCTTTATCACGAATCAAATTTTTCGGTGTCACTGGAGTTGAATTAACGAATTCTGCTGAAAGACAAAAAAGTTAAATTTTCAATCAACTAATTTTTTTACTTTCTTGTACAAATACAATATCAAATGAAAAAAATATAACAAAATAAAACTTTACTAAAATTTATTAAAGAATAAAGGGCCGAAGCTTTTAGTACGCTCTGGTCAATATTCATCAGAAGAAATCGTTGCAATCATCAAAACCCAAAATCGATGTTTTATTTATAGCAATTAAGAGCATTGAAATCAACTTACGGACTTTATTGGACAGTATTAAGAATTAACTTCAAAATTTTTGTTTTGAGATTACACTTTGTTATAAAAAAGTTATGAATCGCCTCGGTTAAGCCTTTTTTACAACAAATTTTATACCATCTAAACTAAAATACAATAGAGAACAATATTTTGTACATGTTTTTGATAAACTGTGAAAGCTAAATCAAGGTTTTAAATTAAAACAATTTTACTGGCTATTTTTTTGTAAAAACTCTTGACTTGATTCGAAGAATAATAAATCGGTTCCACTGTTAAGCTGACTGATTGTGACAACAAAAAATAATAGTTTGACCCTAAAATATTTACTTCAACGCCAAAGTTAGTTTTCTATGAAAAGTCGCACTAAACCATAAAGTAATCAAAAATAATAATACTCACTATGCTGAATGACACGATTTGACGAAGTCGAGTTTTCGCGCTGGAAAAAAATGTTACTTTCGCACATTGAGTAAGTAATATCAGGTGGAGAAGGTAATTCCATGCGCATCCGTTTACAGCGAACTGCTTTCATAAAAAAAATTATTAGATTATTGTCAAACTTTTGACGATAAAAGCAAAAAAAGAATTAGAGTTAGTTAATCTTATTGCAGTTAAAACAGCGTTTCTTAATCGAGTCAATGGATATTTTGTATATACTGTACAGTATGAACCAATAGAAAGAAGTAAATAAGGGGTAAGTCAACAAAGGATAGAAAACTCTCAAAAAGAAGCAGGTAATTAGACAGAACTATATTTTAATTACCAAATAGTACAATGCCAACAAAATGCGCAGTGTGATGCCTCGGAGAGTTGATAAAAGCATTAATGGAGTTAAAAAATTTTCTTTCAAAACACATTTTTAATATGCTTTATATTGGGTTAACTTGCACGAATCTCAAAGTGCAAAAAAGTTGCTTTTAGAAGCTCTGTAGCGCGAACGTTCAGGATCATTCTAGTAACTAATTACAACTTTTTCAACTAAATATAATTTAGTTCGATTTTCTTTTATTTCTGCTCTGCCACATGTAAAAGTAAACAAATATAATTATTTAATAACAAACATGATTAAGGCTGTGGATTAGAAAAAGAAGCACAAAACAAGTGTAACTTGTAGCTTGCGAAGATAGTAATGAAATTTATTTATAGAATTTGTATTACAAGAAGCAGGCCAGCACTACCTCAATATGAATTTTTTTCACACAAAAACAAAAAAGCAGAAAAAAACATTGATTCATTTGATAAATATAAAACTCTGCCATTAAAGCGTGCATTGGTGGAATCATAGCAGAGTTTGGTTCATAGAATATGATCCAGCCTCAAGTTTAGTGGACGTTTGAACACACTCTATCTAACAGATATTTGCATTCTAAATAGATATGGTGCTATGTGTAGTTGTGATAGATAAGCTTGAATTCGACGCTCAGGATTAGATTCGTAGAGGAATCGGCGTTCGGACGTATGATTTTTACTCAGTTGATAAAAAAAATTTTTCCTTGCAAGTTTTCAAGATTGACTGATAACTAAACGATAGCATGAGTTACGCTTCTGTTTTGATTACATTTTATTTTGTATTTGAACAAAAAAAGGTCAACAATCCAATTGGTGTAGATTCAAAAGGTTAAAAAACTCAGCTGTCAAAATTTACCAAATTTAAACAACTTTTTTACAGCTACTCTATGCAATTTTTTAACTCAATAAAAATAGTTAAAATTAGAAAAAAATGATAAAGGTTACGCTTCAGAAAAACACAAACCGGCCAAGTAGGCTACTTAGCTTATATAGTCCAAAAACAGGATAAACAAAAGTAATGTAGGCCAGAAAGGCCCGAAAAATACTCTATGCCAATAATGTAATAAGTTTGTGATTATGGGAAATGCTGCAAAAAACTTCGAATAATGAAATTATATATCTACTTTTAAAATTTGTTTTATTATATAATTAGTTCATCCGCTTCTCGATATTTTTCACTATTTGTGAATGATGAAGTTCATACATAGCGATAGCAAAAATAACAAATAGCAAAAAAACATCTCGCTCGTTCGACGCACGTGATCAGCGCCAAGGACCTCAGTTAAATAAATCTTGTAAATACAATGCAAAAAATCAATATGTTTTTGTTATATGATACTTGGGCTGATATAATAATTTTTTTGGTGAATAAAATTCAAAACTCAATAATTGGGGTGAACAATATCAAATACGTTTAAGAAGCACTGAGTTAAAACTTTCCTTTTTAATTCGGGGGAAAGAATCGCGATAAAGTTTAAAAGCTCGTATTACTATAAACGTAAAAAAATATCTAAAAAATAGCATAGCTCAAAACGGATTGAAACAAAAAATATAAAGAGCTAAATAGAAAATACACTAAGAAAAAATTTTGGGTAGAAGTTTACATAGCCTACTTTTGAAGCGTGAATTGTTATCTTTTTCAGAATCAGAAGTTGCTTCGGATTCGCTTTCCATAAGTTTTGCTGGTTTTTTGCGTTTTCTCCTAAAAATAAAGCTTTTATCATTAAAAAGCAAAAACACTCTTATCTGAAGTTAGCTTGCCTTTGATCAACACATCAAAACAACTTTTTTGAAAGAGTAGGATTTGTCATTGGAAAAAAGTAGAATAACCAAGTCTGTGTCTTTGTGTTATGCAACAGTTAAAACACGACACAACCATTGTTGGCAGCGTGGTCGAGCCAGAGTGCCGTGTGTATGATCAACATTGTCTCGGTTCAAAACCTACTCGCGCCATTCTGTTGTGTCCTTGAGAAAAACACTTTACGGCACTTTCCCTGCTAGGTGGTCTTGGCAACTAGTTCTAAAATTTAAACATATCTTCATTAAATTACAAGCGGACAGCAATATCTTGGCATTTCCGAAAGCAGGTCGAGGTAATTGCTTACCCTATTTATTAGCGCCTCAGTCGCTTTCCTACAAGTCAGGAGGATAAATATAGAGATAAATAAAATAAAAAGTAATAAACTTTTACCCAGCTGAAATAAAACAGTATCTTCATCCCCTAGAGCAGTGTTTTTAACCTTTTTTCGTTTGTGGCACACTTTTGAAACTCATGAAAAATTGCGGCATTTTAAACCATTTTTACTAATTTTTGTTCCCAAAATTAGGTAATCTCTAAAACAAAGGTCTTCATCCAGAATTGGGCTCAAATTTCTGGTTTTCTGGCATCCAGAATGGAGTTTTTTTCCCTGAATTCAGTTGTTTTTTAACTATGCGGGTGCTCTAGACGCGATATACAATTAGTATCTTCTGACGTTAGCGACGCACTTGAGCTAAGATTCTTGATTTTCGTCCCCAAAATTATGTGATCTCATAAAAAAAAGTCTTCACCTATGTTAAAGTGCCGATTTCCTGCTTTTGATCTCAAAATAAAGAAAAAACGCTTTTGCCACAATTTTCCGCTTTGATTTCCTCATTTTGGCCGCAACAATAAGCTGTTCTCTAATAAAAAGTCTTCACCTGAATTCACGCTCTTTCTTGTCAATTTCCTTCCCAAAACCAGTTCTTTCTAAATTAAAACGGGTCTTCGCTCCGAATCTCAGTCATTTCACGTGCAAAAACCAAAAAATTCGACTTTCCTAGATAATTTGTTTCCGAAATCTTTTGCGACACACCTGGAAACTTCTCACGGCACACCGATTGAGAAACACTGCCCTAGAGTATTTCTACAACCATTTTTTTGCAAAATTTTCCTTAAGTAATACCTGCATTAAACCAAAAATTATTTCAGCTATGTTTTAGTCGATCCAATATATATTATTAACGTTTATCATCAAACCCGTCCTTTTTTCTTTCCAATTGTCAGAAGATGCCGCTCTAGAGCAATCTAGCTCGACCCACTGTTTAAAAAAGGAAGGTACTGTACAACTATATTGTTGAATTGTTTTCAGTTTTGTAAAAGTGATGTAATTATAACAAAAAACTTCTTGTTAAGGCTACCCAAGTCATGCAAAATGTTTTTTTCAAGTGCACAATGGTATGACTGGGGCAGTAGTTAAAAACAATCTTGGGTGTCCAGCTTTTTGTGTATTGAAGACACAAAGTTAAGTATTTATAAGCACTCAAGATGCTTTTGCTTCAAATCAAAACGAAAAAGCATTAATTTATCAATGTCAAGTGAAAGCTAAAAAAGATTTTAGTTTTAAACAAAAGTCAAAATTCATCGCGTTGATTTTTAAGTTAAGATAAAGGCTCGAAAACCAATTTTGACCACAAAAGTTGGCGCTATTGTGGTGGTGAGCTGGGGATTAAACGTTTGATTAACATTTCCGCCAGCCTACAAAAAACAAAAATACAATGCAGCAGTTAATTTTGAAACAGTGAATTTTTTTTGGTCCAAAGTTGATTCTTTCAAAAAATTTGGGCGTATTTGCAAAATCAAGCCAAATTATGGTTTGGACAATGCTTGCGTAATTTTTGACAAAACAGTTCTTTCCCTGAGTATTTTGGTCTGCAGTATCATGGCTATGGCCAGAAATACGTTATACAATAGAACTTGTTACCTGTTAAGCGTATATTTGTCAAGGCTTGCATCAAAATTGCCGATGGAGAGAACACTACTATTATACTGCAGCAACAATTAAGATTGTTTTTACCGCAATGCAGTATTTGGAGAGTAACTATAAACAAGTTGGCTTACAATTGACACTTTTACATTAGCATTGTTTCTCAACTTATGATAATATTTTGATAGTTGAACCATTCGCCAAGATTAGTACAAAAAACAAATTATACCTTTACTTGGTAGGTCTACTTGTGTGTAATTTATCAATTTACAACTTAAAAATCTTTGATCTTACTTTTGAGTAATCGTTCTGCCGTTTTCTGATGCAAGGTCTGATTCCTCCTGGGCTAATTTTGCCTTTTTATTTGCTTCTTTGAAAGTATCTAAGATAATTTTTAATTTGTGATTAAAAAGGTTATTGTTTGACTAATTATTTTTCACTTACAACAATTGCTGTTTGGTAAACACCGTATTGCATACGATTTCCAAGTCATTGGATCAGGACTTGCCTTTGTCCTTATGGCATGTGCAATGTCACAATTACCCGAATTCGGCCAGTAAGCTTCAGAATCGGAAATAAGCCAATTACTTGGAATACACTCAACTTCATTTGTGCTGGTGAAAATTACAACAACATACATTTTTTAAAGAGTTGCTATCTGCACAATGCATAATAAACTTTTTATTCATAATATAAATAACTGAATCTCTTCTGGTTTACAACATATTTAATCAATCAAAAAAATTCCTTCTATTCAGAGGTTAATTTAAGTTATTCGATCGGTAGTTCAATTTTAAGGAAATCAATTATTTATTAAGTGTTAAAAAAGTAAATCTGAATTCACTTCAAATAATATTATAAGCATAAACTTTTCAAATCAAGTAAAAATTAACGTTACAATTGTGTTATTTTCAAAGAAACAGCGTATTTTAAACCCCAAAGAGGAACACATTATTTACGTCATAAGAAATCATGGCTACCATAGTATTGGAATAAAATTTGCTTTACTCAACCAAAGTGCATAAATTGATTTTAACTATTTAATTAAATAAATTTTAACTATTTAAAACTTAACAACTTTTCTAGCTTATTTTTTTTATCTCTGATTTTGAAGCGAGATTGAGAAAATAATCGCAATCAGAATCCAATATTTTATCATTTAGTTTGCAAAATTTATTTAAAAATAAAGAAACTGAACATTTTTCACTTTTAGTTGAATGGGGGCAAAGTAATATCGAAAATTATGTTGGCCTCACTGCCAACGTATGTTAACTTTGACCTACTTAGTCAAGATTACGAGTATTAATAACCTGACGTCAATAATGGTACTAGTTTCTTAAAGAAGATCCTCACCTACTTCAGAAAGTTCGTCTTCTGGTTGGTGAATGTCTTCAGGAGAGTTCGTTGGATGAATCTCTCCAATCCTACCTCTTCCCTATAACTTACTAATTTCCCGACTAAAAGTAGACACAACCAGTACATCTGTAATCAGTACATCGGTTATTGTTATCAATTTTTTCCCAAACGTAGAGACTAATTTTGTTAACTTCCAGCGTAAATGCCCAGCTCTGATGATTAGCGGCCTGAGAAAGCTATAAATATCGAAACAGGAACTGTCGGAACGATGAAAGAGCAAATGAACTGCGTCATAATTTTGCGGCAAGCTTTGATCTAGTGCAGCGTGGTCCAACTACAGGCCCGCGGAACAATTTTGCACAATTCAAGTCTTGTCGATCATAAGTAGTAGCAATCTTCTATAACAGCGTGGTCCAACTACGGGCTCGCGGGCCGCATGCCGCATATCAATTTTGCACAAGTCTTGTCGATCAGAAGCAGCAGCCGTAATTTTTTTTGGAGAACGCTATGATTTTGCGCCAAAATAGGAATTTTGGAGACCGATTCCAAGTGAAGACCTTTTTTTTTTTTTTTTTTTTTAGAGAACACCTGATTTTGGAACGAAAATAGGAATTTTGCAGACCGATTCCAAGTGAAGACCTTTTTTTTTAGAGAACACCCTGATTTTGGAACGAAAATAGGAATTTTTAGCCGACTGAGGCCCGCAAACTCGAATAATTTTGAAAAGTGGCCCACAAGAGTGCAGAAGTTGGACCACCCTGATCTAGTGAGTTAGTTTTAATCACTTTAATCGCGGCAAGCTTTTATCTAGCAAGCTTTTTTTTTGCGCTCGCTTCAATTTTAACCGCTCGCTTCAATCGAAGATCAATAAAAGAGAGAAAGAATGCTCTTTTCCACGCTCGTAGTGGAAACGGGCCTTTAATCTAGTGCAGTGGTTCCCAAAGTGGGCAGTAGCGCCCACTTTGGGGCGTTGGCGAGATTTAGGGGGGCGGTAAGAAGAAAGGGGGCGATAGGAAACAATGAGAAGAAATACACATGAAGGACGATTAAAGACCTTTTATAGGTGATCTTGCAGCAGTGTTTCCCAAAGTATTCAATACAAGATCGATTCAGGGTAAAGACCTTTATTTTTTTTAGAGATCACAATGAATTTGGGAGAAAAATAGCAAAATTACAGATGAGATCAAAGTGAAGACCTTTTTTTTTTTTTAGAGATCAACAAAAATTTGGGAGAAAAATAGCAAAATTACAGATAAATATTCTCTGTCGAACATTCTTTTCACTTAAAAAAGAATCGAGGGGGCGCTGGGAATTTATCTGGACGCCAAGGGGGCGTCAGGCCGAAAAAGTTTGGGAAACACTGATCTAGTGCTTTGAAAACTAAAAACTAATCTGCTCGAGGCCTTGCATTTGTTAGCCTTGTTGTGGAAGCATGTTTCGGAAGAAACAATTCAAAACTGTTTCAAGAAAGCTGGTTTCTCGTGTACCACTACAACCACAACAATAGAGGACATTGTAGCTAAAAAACCAAGTGACATGACGCAAACCGACTTCGAGGAGTGGATGGTAGTGGACAATAGCCTCCAGGTGGCTGCAAAGTTAACAGAGGCCGACGTCTGCTAGTATCAATCTCTACTCTACAATAAGCACTGCACTAGCGCACATACTCGCTACAGACAATGTCATGATCGACAAGATTGTGTTCATTGTTTCTATCCCGGGCACCTCTCGAACGAACCATTTCTTTCAGGAAACCAGCCCGATGAGCTTAGCCGACTAAACGAATTTGGATAACAACGCTTAATGTCACATGATGATAATTTAAAAGTAAATAAAGATTAAATTTAAGAAATTTCTAAAACCAAGCAAGTGTAAAATTAAATACGGATTTTTGTTAATGGCATATTAGTACTCCAAGAAATAAGTTGAAATAAAGACAAATAATACAACAAAAAACTTTTTTTTGTAAATTTGTAATTTGTTCTCAAGGTTTTAGGCACGATTGCATTATTATAGTTGTTTTCAAACAAATACAAATAAATTGGTTAAAAATTGTTTCAGCCGTAATTGCTTAGGATGGCGTTCAGCGTTCCAAATCGTGCACTTAAACATGTCAGCTTGAGTTAGGGTTGCCAACTGTGACAAGTTTCAATAAAGGACATATGGAAAATAGATATAAACATAATTTTCAATCCCATCTATATCACTATATATGCATCAGTGGCGTGCCGTAACCTCTGAGTCTGGCCATGCAATTTGCATGCCAAAATCTGATCATGAAAATAGGTATGTTATGGGTGTGAGATTGTAACTTTTAGTCGTAATGTCATGGTGATCAAGAACAATTTTCGCCCTAGATTTTTGATGATCTCTCTAAAAAAAAGTCATCACTTGAAATTGTTGCCTGGTAATGCACTTTTTCTTCTAAAAATGCAGTGATCTCCAAAAAAAAAGGTCATCACTTCAAACCAGTCTCCGATTTCTTACTTTTCGTCCTAAATTCGCGGTATTGTCTAAAATAACGCAAAAAAACGGGTCTTCGTCTCAGATCTGCCTCAGATTTTATATCAAACAAGTAATATTTCTCATCGAATTGAACGATATCTACCTCATCGCGCAAAAGTTCGTCATGCAATTTCTAAAAATTTGGTCTTGCAACGCATGACTTGCATGCCCTGACCGCACGCTTCTGATATGCATCATAAAAAAATAAAAATAAAAAATAGTGTAAATCTTTTTATTTTTTAAAATTGTGTTTGGTTTGACTTTTTGGTGCTTTCAACAATTGAAGGTCATCTTTTGTTTTTTCAGCAAATTCTAAACAGCTGTCTTTGAAGTTAAAGTACAGGAATATGAAAAGCTCATTTTTTATTATTTCTGCAGAGCATCTGTTTCTTTCATTTCGCCATTTTGAAGAGATAACACTAAAAATCCTTTCACAGTATGCTGATAAACCATTTCTTCTAATGATTTAGGGGGGAGGGGCAAATAATTTTTTTTGAAAACAACTTGGAAAGTTGCTGGAGAACGTTTAGAAATATAAAAATGTTGATTCAGTGTTTGCAAAAATTAAATCAACTTTAAAATACACGTTCTAATCGCAAAATTAGCAGTAAGTAAAATGATATTTAAAATAAAGGACATTTCTGTACTTCATAAAGGACAAGGACGGAAAGGGTTAAATAAAGGATTGTCCTTTCCAATAAAGGACGGTTGGCAACCCTAGCTTGAGTCCACATTTGCTCTTCTATTTTATTCATCACAATTCTTTTTTTTTATTGACGTTCTTCTCACAATTCAACATAGTAACGTCGTATATGAATACGTGTGCCACTGTGACAGTCGGTACGTGGGTCGAACGTCTCAACGCTTGCAAGACAGAATTCGCCAGCATGTTCCGAGGTCTATTTGGAACAGAATCGGTCAAGAACGTAAACAACCAGAACGCCTAGGAAAACCAACTAATTCAACACCGCATTGTGACTCAGCGATTGTAAACCATTTATTACATAAACCAAAATGTGCATCTCAATGTAATGACAATCAATTTTTTATTCTTTCTAAAGCACGATCCAATTTTCATTTATCGGTTTCAGAATCAATTTTTATAACTCTTCAAAAACCTAATTTGTGCAGACAGAAAGAGTTTATTTACAAACGTAAATTGTTATAAGTGTAAAATAAAGGAAAAAAAATCTTTTCAAATACTACATCAGTTCTTGAATTCATTTCAGCGAGACCTCCTGAAGAGAGCTAGACAAAAACGTTCAATTTTTTTCAAAACAGCTTTTTTTAAGGCTACTCAATAAGCAAAAGAGTTTTAAATGAAACATTTGCTTTTAAAAGCAAATTCTTTTTTTTTTAGTTTTTATTTCATCAATCAAGCAGCATGGCAAATACAGTAATTTATTTTCACTTTAAAGTCAATGAAAAGATTAATTCAATATAATTCATTCTTTGTAAATAATTTTTAATTTAATTTATTTATAGTAGGTCTGGTGATTTGGCAATGAATGTTAAAACAGAAATGGTAATTATAACAAATGCATGATATAATAAGTTACAACAGTAAAATTAAAATCAAGTTTGTGTTATGCAACACATAGCAGCCTATACCTTCAATAGCTTTTAACAAATTTATAAGTAATTTATTTTATATTTGCAAAATTAAACTAGTCTAAAAAATGTTTTATAAAATGTTTTAATTTAAGATACTTTAATTTAAAGCTTTTACTTTAGCGCTACCTAACGGAACTAGTAAATAACGACACAAAATCGTATAAAGCAAATAAACCGAGATTGATAAGTTCAAAAAAAGGATCTTAAACAAAATCGAAACACAATGCATTTCCCCATAACATAAAAGAAATACATACTTGTGCAAGATATAAGATCCAAATTGTTTCATGCCAACAATGTTTTGCCACTGGAAATCCTTTTTGATTAATATACGGCATGGTGGTCGAACTCAAATAAGTAGAGGGCCACTTTTCTTCATCCTAATAAAAGTGCTGGCCGCAATCTCCCAAAAAGTATAATTAAAAGTTAGACTTTTGTTAAATTTGAAATAAAAACAACATTTGCTTGTGTTATTAAGAGTGGTTACAATAATTGCAACACTTTGCGGCCCGCATTTTAAAGGTGCGCGGGCCACATGCGGCCCGCGCACCGTATGTTCGACCACCCTGGTATACGGTAAACGTTTAATTACCGAAAATCAATACATGAGTTAAATTGGTTCAATACCAAAAAAACAACATACATTAATAGAGGAGGACAAATTTATGGCACGCGCAGATTTTTTACTGGCACGATCAATTTTTTGGACAAAGACAAGGAATTCTTTGGGTAAAATTAAATTTTTTTGGCACGGACAATTTAGAACAATTTCCCTATTAAATATGAGAAAGGCGAAATCGAATTGCAGGGAAGATCTTTTTTTTAGAGATCACCATGATTTTGGGAGAAAAATAGGTCCTACTTTACATGGTAATGTCTAAAAAAACATCTTCACTTCAATTCGGCACGGTACTAAGTTGATAAAAAATGTTTTATATATTTTGGCATTTACAAAAAAAGGTTTGTCACCCCTGCGCTAATATCTTAATAAAACAATAATTGTACTAATTAGATTAATAATATTAAATTGCATAATTGCATAAATTAAAACAGCAAACTTCTGTTAAATTAATAATGTTTTAAAATTTTAATAATGTCGTCTTATCAGTACATCGAAGCATTATCAAAAAGCAATACACAAACTATATTGGTCCAATACCACAGAAACGGTAAACTTTGTATTGTGTTGCGACATCAAAACTGTATCAAATCGATAATATTTTTCCAATTTAATGCCGTTTCATTAATACATCAAAATCATTATCAAAAATCAATACACAAACTATGTGGGTCACGTACCGTAAAAACTGTACGATTTTATGTCACGTTACAAAACTCTAACTGCGCTGGAGCAACATTGTTTAACAAAATTTTTAAACCAACTTTAAATTAAAAATACTTTACAAAAACTGTATTGGACAAATATAGTACATACTATATTAATTTGTACAAAAAATACGATTCTAAAACTATATTGGTCCAATATAGTACATACTATACTAATTTATACAAAAATACGATTCTAAAACTATATTGGTCCAATAATGTTTGCTTATCTTTTTCCGATACCGATACAACCGATACTGTACTATACTGAAACAGTATCCTGCCAATAACCCTATGTTTCCTGGGAAACAGGAAGAAATGAAGTCACGTAACCAGGACTTTAAAGCAGCTCCAGCATGGTGTATAAGCTCTGAGCAGATGGAATCAGGTCCCGGAGCTTTACCTGGTTTTAAATGTTAAAGGGCAGCAGCAAATTCTCTCTGTGAAAAACTGTCAGAGATATTTACTGCGTCTGGTGTTGTGGCCCTCCAAAGGTCAGACACTTCTTGAAAGACAAGTCGAGATGACTTGCGGTCAACAGCCTTGTATTTCCCATTTCTAACCAGCTGAGATGCAATAGCATCGGCTGAAACGGGACAGTGACGAGGAGAGTGTCGTGACCTACCAGTAAGATTGTTCAAAATACTCCACGCTTTTCGATTAGAGTGTGAGAAGTCAATGCTCCGAACTGCTTCGGACCATCAATCCCACCGCTTTCTGTCAAGCTTGGCAAGCAGAACTGTAGCAGCCAAACTTGAGTCGTCTCCCTGAGGAGACTGCAGAAAGGTTTTACAGAAGGATTTACACTCTGGATCCCAACACGGAATATAGTTATTTCGATACCCGCGTGGGATAGTCTTTTTGGCTGCTTTCTTAATGGTATTACAGAAGTCCTGGTAAGTCGCATCCACATCAAGTGAATCAAGCGGCAACAAAGTCTTTGCGAATTTATTCGTCAAAGCAATGTAGTGACTCCATTTGGCCTTGCGGAAGTTCCATCGCTTAACAGGCATGCTTGACACTGCCATAGCAAACCTTGGTGGTGTAATAAGCAAAGGTTGATGTTGTGACCTGGGGAACTTTTCAAGGACACGTCTATACGGTAAGCGACTGTTTGAACCTACGCTAGCAAAAGCTAGATCTGGATTGGTGCCAGTGTTCCAGTGGCCGGAATAAAAACTGGCGGCGTCCTATGCATTATATAGGAGGGCAAGACAATTAATACTTGCCCAGCCAGCCAAGCACTCACCGTCCGGACTGTTGTCATCGTAACCCCAGTCAGCATGACGACAGTTAAAATCGCCAGCGTAAAGACAGGGTTGAGGAAACACTGGGAGATCCAGGGATCGCAATCGCGTTGGCAGTGGTTTGTAGACGTTGACTATTTTATAACCATCAACGTCCATACACAGCCACTCAATCTCCAATGTCGGTGGAGATTGGTCCAAAAGCGTGTATCTCAGTCGCTCGTGGACAAACGTGGCAAGACTATGCTTCCTGCTTAAAGAAGACCCAACTAGGTGGTAGTTCGGAAGTACCAACTTCTCCATCAGTACAGTGGGTCTCCTGCAGTAGGATGACGAGTGCCTCAAACTGTATAGCGAGGTGATGAAGAACGTTCATCTTGCTTGCAGTGAGGCCTTCGATGTTCAGCTGAAGAATAGTGGGTCTTTGGAATTGTTGGCAATGTGCCCCGAAAAGGCCAGTTTTATCCTGGCATTGCCCCGTCCTGAAAAGGACGTTTACCGACTAGCAGACACTTGAACATCGGAATGGGTGGATACCTTTTTGTTTTGGTAGGTTCGGTTTCGGTCTGTCATTTTTAACACCAATGAACAGACTTACTCACGGCCCAGGCTGCGAGAAAGCACCTACCATCTGGGCCACCTAGCTCAATTGGTCCTTTAGGATTCCCGAACAAAGTCTGTGACAGATGGTATAGACGTCGGCGCTGGGGGAGAGCAAGAAGAGGACTTGGTGCCCCTGGAATCTGAATTTTTTATGTAAAATACAGCTTTTTCATAATTTTCAACCATCTTGCCTTTTTCTAGATATACTGTAGGCGTACTTCACGCCTATCTTGCTCCTCTCAAATCGGTTCAGCCGGCGCCCTTGGTCAAGGGGTCCGCAATTTTTAAAAGATAATTAAAGGGTCCGCGATAATAAAAAGGTTGACAACCACTGCGTTAGAATGTTCCACTTGGCTTCGTGTTGGTCACGTGATGTTTTTTTGGTTTGGAATCGGCTGACGAGCAATACTACTTTCACATAAATTCAAGACTGCAATGAAATCTTTTACGGTTTTTTTTTTATTTTGACTTGTATTAGCGAAACTGTTGGTTTTGAATTTTTACAAAAAAAGTCTTAGGGCCTTTTTTTATCTATAGTTGAATTCAATTAGGGAAGATTAGGGACCACTGAGCCAAAATTTAATTTTTTTTATTTTAGCTTTTGATTCAAAGGGAAAATTGCCTGGGGATCCCATATTAAAATGGTGACCGCTAAATTTTACCACTATATATCCAGCCACAACGTTTTGTTAAGGTTAGATAGGCATACCATGTTTCCGAAGGGACAAACCGGGACGCTCATTAATTGAAAAAAATTCGTCCCTAAAAAGTATTGTTCTCTAAAAAAAGGGACTTCACTTTAAATCTGTTTTTGATTTTATGCTTTTTATCCAAAAAAAGTGTTCTCCAAAAAAAGTTCTCCACTTTGAACCAAGGTCTGATTTCTTAATTTTTGTTCCTAAAAAGAAGTACAATTTAGGGAGAGAGTATACTTTTTCAATCTTATTACAATTACATACGGCAATACATTCATATTCATGCTGAAATAAAAAAAAAGAAACCATAAACGTTTTCGGCTTACATTAGCCCTCTTCAAATGAATAAAAATAAAATGTTTAGAAGTTTTGTCATGTAATCTAAAGATCGAGGTCAACGATTTGATTACGTAGTTGTTGTTTACCAAATTTGTCGCACGATGTTTTCATAAAATGAATTGTTGATAATTGATTTAAAAATGCGAACGCAAAATAAACGCAAAACAACAACCGTAAAGCCAAAATATCACCTACAATTCAAATAACAAAAATAACGATTTAAAATATATTAAACAAAAACGATGATCCATTTGCAAATAATTGTCGGTAAAGTCCAAGGTTTTGTTTTTTGTTTAATTAAGCTTCGTGAATTTTAGTTTCAAAATTAGAATTACCTTTTTTAATTATCTTAAACAAAAAAGTTATCTAAAAAGAAGTGTCATCATCGTCATAATTTATAGGAAAACATTGAATTAGTTCAATGCATTTCCCTTTGCCCACTTGTCCTTTTGGGGTTGCGGGGGCAGCAGTTCGAGTTGAGATCTCCAAGTAAATAGCGGCAATTTCGCTGGTGGGATTCAAGACGTGACCGTAATGAGTTCCACTAGTATCTGCAGTTAGCTCTTTTATTTACACGGAGTTACACGATAGTTATACGACTGAATCTATACGTAAGAATAATAATTTATCACGCGGTTAACCACATTTATCAAACCATAGAAAAGATGGCAGTAGAGCTGTGCGCTATGATGTCACATACTATAACAACCCCCTTTTAAGAAGCTTTTTAGCGAAAAAGTTGTCTCAGAAAAAACATAAGTGCATTGTATAAGCCCGATTAATAAACATGCACAAATTATATACAATACCACAAAAGCGTTATGAGTTTTACGCTACTTCAGATGAAATCCATTAATTGATTGGAAAAGCGTTTTTGTCTCCACTCCGCCGCGAGTTTGAAGGTGGCGGAAGAACTTCATCTTCAAAATGGACGTGACGTTTGTCTGATGTCATCATTTTCTCTTTGGGATCTCCTCCTTTTGTGGGGATCGGGCGAATAAAACATGTATTGCACCAAGAGACTCGACCGCTCGGTAGTTTTATGTGATAGTTGCGGTTTCTCCCGACGCCGATGATGAGTCCCGATCGCAACCATTTTTTTGTAATATGGTCTTGAATTCGAACATTTTGTGCAATTTTTAGTGGGTTGAGGTGTTTCGCTCGTTTATTGTATTCAGTTTCTGCAGCCACTTGTATATTTGCTAAAGCTGGGTCCCACTTGCCGAATTTGTTTTGCCAATCTTGCTTGAAATATTTCAGTTTAGCTAGGGCGATTGAACGTAGCGGGGCGCCGTATAAAATTTCGGCTGGTGATAACCCGTGGGCCTTGGGTGTGTTAACCCATTCGATTATGCCGCTGCTTAATTCATCACAGTCTAGACTTCCACACTCAGCTGTTTTGGCAACAAGGTGCTAATTAACTTTAACCGCTGCTTCTGCGTGTTCGTTTAACTGTGGGTAATGTGGAGTACTTATGGTAAAAGTTACTTCCCATTTCTTGAGAAACTGTTGAAACTTGCTTGATTTGAATTGCGGTCCTCCATCAGTTCTGATTCGTACTGGTACACTTGTGTCCACGAAAAATTTTTTTGTGGTGTTGATTATCTGACATGAACTAGGGTCGTGAGAGAACTCGCTGAGCTTAATCCATCTCGACAGACGGTTTACGTAAACCAGGTATGTCTTACCAGCATAATAAAATAAATCTGCAGATACGTCTTCAAAAGGTCCTGATGGGAGGTGATCGCGTGGTAATGGCTCCTGTTGCAAGCTTGGCTGGTGCTCTTGACATTTCGTGCAGGCCTCAACGGTATTTTTGATTTCGCTATTTATTCCTTGCCAGTACACTATTTGACGCGCTCTTTATGTTTTGTTCTTTCTATGCCTTGATGAGAGGCATGAAGCTTTGTCAATATTTCTTTTCTTTTCTTTTCTGTACTGGCACCACAATGCGATGGATGTTAAGGAGAATTAATCCATCTTCAAAAGTTTTAGCTTTTTAAAAGGTTGAGCTAATGGGTATTCATCTCCTTTTGAAAAGTTGCTTTCAATGGCGGTGATTAATTGAAGGGTTAGTTCTATATGTACCTAAGTCACATAATGTCAGTTTTGAGAAAATGAGGTTTAAAGTTTTCAAAAACTCTGGTAAATCAGAGTAATGATGAAAAACCCTAGATGTTTTTTATTATATTGATTATATATTACTCCCTACTTTAACAACTTTTTCGAGTTTAATTATGACGTAATAAGGAATTAAAACATGTTTTGCAAATTGGTCTTAAGTACTTTTACTGCAAATTTTGTTTTATAAGCGCTTTTCTACCAAATTGACGGAGTAGTTTGGCAGAAAAAGTCAACCACATGTATTAATAATGTTATTTTTCATTCTATGTTCAATTGAGTGACAAAGCAGAAAAGAATTTAGGATCGAGGGGAAATTAAAAACCACGTGATGAGAAGTTAATTTTCTGAAAATTTTAGTACCCAAATCAAAAAACATTAAAAAAACATTTTAATGATCTGCTAACTAGAAGCTAAATTTGTATGAAGCTACGAGGCATAAAGCAGAAATTGTTTTTGAAAAATTTTTTGAATTTCAGTATGAGAGTTGATGCTGTGTGACTTCAATAGAACGTTTTATAGCTAAATTCTCAAGTTATTAACGGGAACCAAAAGCACCAATTAAAACGTGAGAATTTCCAATTAATTTAAAAATAATGATTAAAATAATAATACCGGTAAACCTCATGCAAGAATAAGTTGTTTAACAAACTTGTTTAGAATGAAAAAGAAAGCTATTACTTTATTATAAAGCTTGCGTTACTCTTATTATTAACCTAATTTAACCAACTTTCAAAAGCTCTTATTTTAAGTTTTATTAAATAAAAGTAAAAAAAAATTGTTCCGGTGGGATTGCTTTGCAGGACAAGCCTTCAAACAATAGGTTTAACAAGCTATCAATTGTGTATAAAAATTTTTAACATAAAACGGTTGGACTTCGGTACTTCTAGAAAAAAAATGCTTTCGAACTTCTGTGCTATTCAAAGAGGCTTCAGTACATTATCTTGAAATGATGTTTGGTCAGAATATTCCTGGCGAGTAAACAAACAATTTTTTCTGCTTATCTCATTTTTTAAAAAATGTGACATAGGTACTTTCAGAAATAGGGCCTTCAATTGCTGTGGCTGTGCTGCTTCGTCTTGCTGAGTACTTTCTTTTAAGTCTTTCAGTATTGGATTGATGAATGTTTGTGTTGTAACTTCTGGGTCTTTTCCTCTCAAAATTGCAGAAACGTTTTTGCAGATCATTCTGGTTGTGTCTACGTTTATGATATCTCCTGGTTCTGGGTCACGGCACGGTGCTCGTCACAACGCATCTGGAATTACATGTTCTTTGCCTTTTCTCCAGGTGGTGTAGAATATAAAAGCACTGAGTTTTTCTTTAAGTCTCTGAATCCTGGAATTATCCACCATATTGATTGTCTGTGTGTTCAGGATTGACTTTAACGGCTTATGATCTACTATTAGCTCGAAACTGAGTAAGCCGTCCAGCTATATTCGGCATTTCCGCATAGCCCAAACTACAGCGAGTAATTCCAGTTCAATCATAGCATAGTTTGACTCAGTCTCAGTTATGAAACGTGATCCTGCTTAAACCAATTTCCATGTTTCTTGATGTTTTAGCAGATCATTAAAAGTGCAAAACCCAGATCTTTCAACCGAGATGCATTTGTTTGCAGCATTGTTTGCAGATTGGGGTCAAATGCAACCAAAATAGGGGGCTACAAAGAATTTCTTTTGTCTTTGTAAATGCTTCTTTATGTTGGGGTGATCAAAGAAAAGCATTTTTTGATTTGAACAAGTCTCGAAGTGGGCCAGCTATTTCACGAAGTAGGTCAGTGAATCCGCCCAGTTGGTTTGCCATGCCCATAAAAGATCGTAATTTGGTTATGTTTGTCGGAGCAGGGAATTCAGAGATTGCTTCAATTTTTGTTGGGTCTGCTTTAATAACCCTCGTTGCTCACTGTATATCCGACATATCTGACAGCACTTTGTATTAACTGCACTTTCTTCGAATTAAGAGTAATACCGTATTCT
This sequence comes from Diplosoma virens, assembly GCA_963680785.1. Taxonomy (NCBI): domain Eukaryota; kingdom Metazoa; phylum Chordata; class Ascidiacea; order Aplousobranchia; family Didemnidae; genus Diplosoma; species Diplosoma virens. The sequence goes on along the minus strand of OY796887.1, from coordinate 40,603,147 downwards.
CGACATCTGTTTAGTACAGCCACCACGGTATTCAAATGTCCCTGTGCGATTTCACCTTGAATAAGGGTGTCATCTACCACTTTTTCGACTTGTTCAATGCTTTGCAGAGCTTCATCGCGCGCAATATTCGTCTTGAGAAGAAGCTAGTTCTATCGAAACTCGAAGAAATTTGTATCTTCCGAACGGGGTAATGAATGTGGTAAAGTTTTGACTTTCTTTTTCCAGAGATACTTCCCAGTATTCTTTAGTGGCGTTTAATGTTGAGAAAAATTTAGACGAAGAAGAAATATTCGAAACAGCTTCAGGAGGTGATTTAGATGGGTGATATACACGGCGTACATATTTGTTTAATTTTTGCAAATCAATACCGAGACGTATTCCACTATTGGGTTTTGGTACAACAACCATAGGGTGCACCCAATCCGTTGCTTTTGTTACTATTGTTAAGCCACCTATTGCGTAACATTTAACGTTGCATTGCTTTGGTTTAATCAGGTCACCTTCTACAGCCGGGTTCACGCTGCGCAAAACTGCTGAAAAAAAACGTTCCAATTCAACGTCTGAAGCTGTTCAAACAGCTGAGCGAAATATGTATGTGGACGACTTGCTCAAGTCAGTTCCCGTTAGTGATAGCGCAATCACAATTATGAATAATGTTGTGTCCTTGTTAAGGGGTGGCAGGGTTCGAGGTAAAAAAATTCTCGAGCAACTGTGCGAAGGTACTTGAGGCGTTGCCATTTGATTTATTGGCACCACATTTAAGTGAAGTTGACTTGCATAATGATGAACTCAAACAGACAAATTTATGGCTAAGGTTAAACCCTTCGCTCATCCACTTACACGTATAGGATTGCTGTCACTCGCAATGAGCATATTTGACCCTTTAGGAATAGTGGCGCCATTTCTTCTGCCGTTGAAATTGTTGATTCAACGCCTCACTAAGATAGGTTTGGCATGGGACGTCGAGATACCTGAACTAGATAAGAAGGTTAGTAATAAGTTAATTAATACCTTGTTGAATTTAAATGATATAGTGATATCTCGTTGTTTATACCCACTCAAAACGTTGAAGTTATAGAGGGTGCTTAATTGCATGTTTTCTCTGATGCGTCCGTCGATGGCATAAGCTCGGTGCGTTATTTGCAAATATTTATTGGAAATCGCTGTGTTGTGTCATTTGTTATGGGAAAATCACGTCTGTCTCCGTTAAAACCGATATCAATTCCACGGCTCGAGTTCTTTGCGGCGGTGATTGCAGCGCGCCTCACTAGGTTTGTAAACCGCAAAATTGATTTAGACATTGAAAAAACTGTGCTATGGACTGACTCGACGGTCGTATTGAGTTACTTAAAAAATACTTCAAAACGTCAACCTGTATTTGAAACGAACTGCATCAAGTTAATTCGCAAAATTTCTTCTGTTAAACAATGGCACTGGGTGAGCACGGATCTCAATCCCGCAGATCCGTTCTCTCGCGGACTTTCACCATCACAACCGTGTTAAGCCGACAAATGTCTCAAAGGCGTTCTCTTTTTACTTGAGAAAGAAGCTTGACCTTCACGAGAACCGCCCATCGAGAAAGTAGCAACTGGCGATGCAAATGTTGCCGACCCAATCAATGCATGTTTGGGTACAGTTGAGAGCGAATATTCTGGGCTGAAAGAAAGTTCTCTGGGAAGAATCATTACTCGATTTAGCAACTTAACGCGTGCTGTACAAACAGCTGTTTGGCTTTTAAAACTGAAAGGTCGCTTATGATCGTGTTACTGGGAAAACCAATCGGAATACTGACTTCATTGATGCCCAAGAGTACGACCCAGCTCTCCTTGCTCTGATTTTTTTAGCTCAGCGGCAAGAATATTCGGAACTGATAGAGACATTCGAGTCGCCCCCGTACGATAAAATTGCTTGCGTGTGTGGTAAGCTTGGTGTCGCACTAAAGCAATGTTGTTAAACTTGTTGGAGGTACCGAACCCCACAATTTTGATGCAGGGACTCACCAAACTCTTCCCTAAAATTTAAAAAAATATCTGTAAACGAATTTGAGCACAAAATGAACTATGCATCCATTGCACATAAAATCATATTATTTAAAGAAGCAAAACCAACAAAACTTATAAAGGCCACACAAAAATACAACTCAATAAATATTTACTATAAATCAATACTACGAATTCGAGGTGCTTCTGTACTATTCTAACGTTTGGTGGTTATCCCGGGGAAAGATGCTGAACTGTGTTTTATTACACGGCCGTGTGGAATTGTTGGTTTATTGCGAGAGCATCAACACCGTCATGCAAATTGTTCTGAAAATTTTGAGTTCATTCTCGTTATTTTTGATGCTCTCAATAATCTCAATCAACAATTGCAGGGTGGTAAAGTCAACATTATCGAAGAGGAAGAACATCTGAAGGTTTAAAGAAAAACACTATAGAAACAACAAACAGTAAACGATAACTTTGCTTTGCTTGGTTTGTCGATGACTTTCATCAATGAATTACAAAGTCAAAAAAAGGCAGAGCAGCACTTTTATCAAATCTGGCTCTTTTCATTTTAAGTTAACAAGCGTGGTGTTCTTGTATTTTCCATCGCCATGCACCTTTAGAAAATGTTCTTTTAGTTTTCCCGGTGCTAAGCAAGAATTCCTCAACTTGGCGTAGCAAATCATGCACTGAGGACGCTGACTTTCATCACCTTCTGTGATATACGTAAATCCATATTGTACATATTCATCTGACCACTTCCTTTCTTTTATTTATTTATTTATTTTAATCCCTATCTTTATCCTTCTGCTCGCAGGAAAGCGACGGAGGCGCTAATACATAGGGTAAGCAAGATTTGCTTCCGGAGATGCTCAGATATTGTTCGTAATTTAATAAAGATATGACTTATAATTTAGATCTACTTGCCAAGACCACCAAGCAGAGGAAAGTGCCGTAAAATGTCTTTCCCAAGGATACAACAGAATGGCGCAAGTAGGTTTTGAACCGAGACCGTATCGATCACTAACACGGCGCTTTAATCACTCGACCACGCTGCTGACAAGTCGACCACGACCACCCTTGTCCTGACATAATTAGTATAAAAGGTTCAAAATACTATAAAAAAGATTAATGTCTAGAATAGATTAGATTTAAATATTAAAGGATGAAAATTACACATTAGCGCTTATTTTTGTGCTTATTTAACTTCAAATAAGGCTACAGAAGGAGATTATAACCCTGCATTAAAATACAGCAATAAAAGTTTATGACAAAATAATCCCAAAAACTAATTGCTCAATATACAAATCGATAAAGCTTGCACTCTACACTTGGTAAACTTGATCTGGCATGGACGGCAAAATGCAGGATAATCTTCAAGAATATGAAGGAGAGAATGCGCTACGTTACAATGAGCAAGGAGCGCAGCTCAAGTAAAGGGGTCGTTGTGGTCGCTACAGCATACACATAGCGTGTGTATACTTATCCTGATCTCCGCCGAACTCCTGGTACGGAACCCATCTTTACGTGTTTGGAGTCACGGACTTCCCACTTGAAATGGCTTACGATTTGACAACTGCTTCATTCTTGATGACCCTAGGCCGGTTCTTAGCTGTCTGGGGCGCATCTACCAAGACAATTTATTGCAATAATGCAACGAACTTTATAGGTGCTCAAGCAAATTAAAACGCTGTTTCAAACGCTTAAGAGCAAGAGAGATCGTGAATTAGATGTCTCCTCGCAGCATTCAGTTTCGTCACTCCCCTCCACTTGCAAGCCAACAGGGAGGAGTTTGGGAGGCTATTGTAAGACTTGTACGTAAACCCATGACTGCTCTAACCGCAAACAAATATTTTTGCACCTTGAGGGACGAAGAACTGCTTGCTCTCTTCAAAGAGATAGAATGCATACTAAACTGTAGACCACTGACGAGAGTCAGCGCTGACCACGATGATTTCAGGGCGTTGTCACGTATGACTTTACTGAATGGATGCATCTAACCAGAGACACCTTCTGACGTGTTCATCAATGCAGACGGTTTGCGCGGTTCGTACCGGGCGATTCAGTTGCAGGCCGATCTATTTTGGAAGCGGTGGCGGTCCGAACATTTGACATTGTTGCAAAAACACCGTAAGTGGATTGTTCCACAAGAAAATCTTAAGCCGAACAGTTCGGTTTTAATTAAAGATGACAAGGCGCCACGCTGCAACTGGCCCAGAGGCATGGTGACATCGGTGATTTACGATCGCGATAACATTTGTCGACGGGCAGTGCTCCACACTGCTTACGGTAAGGAACTCACTCGCGACACTCGAAAGCTTTGCGTTTTGGAGTGTGATGTGTCACTTGCGTCCTATGCTTAGCGATATTTGCGTAATTGTGCGTACATGTTTGTTGTGTATTTTGGCCCGCTGTTATTATTCGTATTCTCGATTACGAATAATTTGTTTGACTAAATTTAGATCTTCCAATCGCTTACCTTAATCTCGCTTAAAGATCAATAACTAGTTTGAAAACTGTTTTGCTCGCTCCTCCCGCTTCCTCAATTTTGGGCCAGTCATGTTAACGTGATTTATTGTTAGATAGTTCTCAGCATTTCGTAAATAAAACCAGCGTACCGGAACGAATTAGAGTGCTGCGCGCCTGCGCTTTGTATCAAGCTCGTGGTCCATTTTTGGTTCGTCATCTTAGCGGGCGGTCGCTTTAAATTTTCCCTGCGTTTTTACTTGTAAGTGCAAATAACTTTGATAGTTTAATTTCTTTATTCTATTTGAATAAGATAATTCGACTTCAATTTTAAATAATTTTGCTTTTTTCATTTCTCCTTCTCCCTCTTTTCCCTTCTGATTCAAATTCTATTTGAATAAGTTTGTATAAGTTGTAACTGTAAATATTAGTTTATTAAAACTTCGTTTGTATGCACGGTTGTGACTCTCCATGGAGAAGCCAAATTGGTTAGTAAAGAATTGCCCAAAAAATAGAATTAATCGCCGACTGGGAGGGACACTCTCCTTGGCTCACCGTGGATCTCTGGACCCCGATCATATCTTGTATGGTCTTGTATGATTTCACTGCACCACTTGGCTTAAATTAAAACAACTTACATAAAGTCTCATCTCGGTCTCAAAGCATGTGTCTCGACTCCACCTCTGGTATCTACAAACTTTCAACAAAAAACATACAAATTCTGTAAAAAATACAGTTTTTCTTGATCCAAATATTTTATGCGTCGAAAACCTAAAAGAGAAAAACAAAAAATAGTGAAGCTTAAAATTCTTTATGATCTCTGCTAAACTATATAACCAAACTACGAGGACGAAAAACCAGTCTACAGAAATAAAAAATACTGGAAAACACTCTACCTTTTTCGTTTAATCCTATTTAGACTGGTTTAAGACAACTGGCCGCAGCCTAACGGCCAGTTGTCCCGTTCCTTATTCCAGACAAGATTTAAGACTAGGCTATAGGTAAAAATTAGAAACATTGTTGAACTGGAGGTAGTGGAATAAAAAAGTGCCGATGCTTTTGATTGATTTCTATCTGAACAATTACTGTTGGTAAAATTTTGATTCAAATCAAATTTTTTGATCAAAAACTTAAAAATATTGTTGGTTAGAAACAGCAAAAGACTATTTTTTATTTCTATTTCTCCTTCTGTCCTGCTAGACTTAGGGCGTTTTCACCCTCTCCGCCATGCTGCCGATTAACGTATTATTAAACCTATTACTCGCAAAATGCAAAAACATTGAGCAGTTAGATATTACCGTGTTATTTTTAAGATTGTTTTCGACAATTATTACCGACATTATCATTATTATTACTGACAAAAAAAAATTATTACCGAAAGACGTGGTATGCGAAGTCTCGCCAGCGCGTGCTGCTGAAAGGAGGCACTTGTGTTTAGGAATACCATTTCCTTAAATATACCTTAAGAACAGGAGGAAAAAATTTATAGTTTGTTATATTTTTTTCTTTTGTATCGTATGTCGCTCCCAAGAAGCTGTAATCTGATCAGCTATATAGGCAAGGCAGCCGAAAATGGGTGGAAGGAAAAGGGGGCAGTTTTTTCCTGCCTTGCAATATTTTCAAAACAAGACACACAGGGGGCAAATAGTATTCTTTGAAATTTGCAGAACAGAAGCATTGAGCTATTTGTCTCTACCATTATATAAACTCGACCAAAATTAAATTAAACAAACTTTATAAAATAATGATTTGACAACAGCAAGTTAGCAAAAGCCCAAAATCGAGAAGATACTCTTTTGATGGATAAGGTACACGCAATAAATGTAAAAACAAGGTCATCAAGCGAAAACATGGGTGTTTGACTCAGGTTTTTTTCGACGAAAATGGAGAAATGTTCCAATAAATTAAAGCGAGGACCTTTTTTTTGGTCTTTACTAGTATTAAAAACCTTTGAAAAAAAAATCTTTACTTTAATTCAGTCAGACATTTCTCCATTTTGGTCCAAAAAAAAAGTTTTCGCATGATATGGGTGTAACCTTTCGGCACCTCCTGGTGATAGTATGAGGTTATGATTTGAGCAATCGTCGATAAAATTTGAAAAAAAATTTTGCCTCCCAAAAATTTTTCGGGCTGGTACTGCTATATTTTCAAGAGTAATCGAATCAATTATGCATGGCTGCATGAAGCAAGTGAAAGTTCAAAAAACCTAAAATAAAGTAAAAATACCTGAAAAGGATAGAAGTAGCAAAAACCAAGCACTTTCCTAAAATAACGGTGAATAGATGCAAGGAAGACAACAAAAAAGTTCTCACATAAAACAAAAAACTTTTTTAGTATCGAGCTGGATTTGCATGTGGTGAATGAAGTGATAAACTTGTTGGTTTCTTATCAAGATGCTGGCGTTTTTAGCCTTCATATCTTAAATTATTGTAGAAGAAAAGCAGAGATGGGCAGTATCGTGTACAAAAGTACCGCGGTACTTTTTTAGTACCGGTACCTTCGGTACTTGGTACCGAGTACCGGTACCGCGGTACTTTTTTGTAAAGTACCGCGGTACTCCGTCTAATTTTAGGGTCATTGAAAGTTTTTTTGCAAGCATTGCGACATGTTTTTGTTTTTCGTATCGATTGCAGCTTCAAAGTAGTTTCTTGATTTACAGTAGTATTATCACAAATTGACATTTGTTAAACTTAAGTGTTTACCAGTACTTTCCCATCCTTCCGGTGGTAATTACTAGTTAATTTTAAGTAAGGTCAGGTTTAGGAACGTTTTACGCACTTCATAGCCAGTAGCCCTTTTGCAACTTTTTATTTAGGCTAAGCTTACTCAGGCTAGTAGGGTAGTCTGGGTAGACTAGCATTTTAGTTATGTCTCAAATAAAAACTTAAAAAGTGAATTAAAAATTCCAATCCACTACAATATTTTAGCATCTCTGAAAGCAATTATTTGCTAGATCTTCTGGTTGCTTGCGGACCTGTATATATGGCATTAAATAAGCAAGTACGGTATTGCTTAAACGTTGCCCTTAATATAACGCCTTCAACGTTTTTGTATGAGTCTCTGAAGAATAAATGGAGTTGAAATACGATAAAAATCAATAAAAATTTTAAATCTTGAAAACGAATGAAGGGTTTGTGTATGAAGCTTAATTTGTCTTATATTTTTCCATCAATCTTAATCATGTTTAAATGTGCATAGAAAACAAAATAAAATTAAAATTGGTTGAAAATTGTTTTAACTTATCCGTTTAAATATCAGGTTTTGTTTTGACTAAATTGAAGAAAGATCATTAATTGCTTATGCGCTTGAAGTTTTACATTATATAATTAATTGTATCATTTTTTTATACGCCAGCGTCAGTCTATGTCATTCGACTTTGCGTTTTTTTTGAAACTTTATTCAAACTCCATTTTTTTGACCAATTTTAACAAAATAAAAAGAGGTTACTGAAATGAAATCAACCAATAAAATGGCACAATCATTTTTCAGTGTTAATATTGAACTTAACGAAAAACGCACCAACAGAGGTTATTTGACTTGTTTTTATTCAAACAGATGACATATCAAATGTAGCAAAGTTAAAAGATCCCTGCTCCAGCTTTTTTCTTATATTTTTGTTTGCAACAAGAACAAGCAGTGGAAAATATTTTACAACACTACGCACCGGTATTAAAATTTAGTATAAATGACTTGGCTTGAATAGCTATTTTATTTTTATATATGTTACTTTCTGTACAGTACAAGATCTAGATAGGTGTGCGTTCGTTTTTCCTCCTTGTAAGTTTATGTTTGAAATAACTTTAAATAGAATAGCCTACTTTTCTTTGTTGCACTGAGCGTTTGATGAAAATGACCAAAAGATCGAACTATATAGTTTCATTTAAAAAGTGAAGTTTTAAGAAATATTTGTCGCAGTTTGCTTGGGGTAATCGAAAATTATCAAAAGACTTCCGCCCTACTTTTGAATTATGCTGGGAACTGTATCGAACATTTACGTAAACAAAGTTAAAAGACATTCGAATAGCATACATATTGTGTTACGCTTGAGTGCAATATCATTAATTGGTTGCATAGTTGTACCAGCCAAAAAAATATGGGGGGCAATGAAGTTTTGCCCAAATTTTGTGACGTTTGCCCAAATCATAATTTTCTAGCACATTACGGATAGAACAAAAAATTGTCTGAGATTCGCAAACCAAGAACAAATTTTGTCCTAAAATCATGGTGATCTCTAAAAAAAAAAGAAAAGTCTTCAGTTGAATTCAGTCTCATATTTTTCAATTTTCGACCCAAAAGCAAGGTGTTCTCTACAAAAAAAAAGTCTTCACCTAAATTTGGTAACTATTTTTTGCAGTTTGATCATTGTCACTGCCCAAAAAATTTCAATTTTTCTCAAATCTTAGAAACTTAGGTATTTGCCCTCCCTGCCCCCCCCCCGGCAAGTACGGCTATGATTGGTTGTACCGATGTTATGATACTGATATTCTAATGACAAAATTTGTACTATAAATTAAATAATTCTAAAAGAAACAATGTCGGTGTCGTAACTTGTGACAAAATTAATATCAAAATCCCAAATTATTCTCGGTAGAAATTCATTTTGATGGTAATGACTGTTTTAGAAAATGTTAGGTTGTTTTATACTCTGACGCAGGGATGCTCAATCTCTTAACAATTATGGTTCAACTTTTGTCGAAAAGTTTATTGCGAGTCGCAATCGGTGCAGAAATCAAAGTATCTCCTTTTTTGTTTTTACTTATTTTTAATGTGTTATTTTTTAATGAGCCTCCTTGATAACAGGAATTTGGACTACAAATTTAGTTAAAGACCAAACAAAAAAGGTCACCAGTTTGATATATCTACATGCTTTATTCTTATATAAAGCGAAAAATCTCTAGTGGGACGAAAATTATCCTATTTATTCCGATTTTTCTGGGAGCCATTGGATTGATTCAAAGCATTACAATAATTTGATCGATTATGTAATTACAAATTCTTTGGTAGGCTTCAACAATAGACTTTGCGGGTCTCGGGTTGGGCAGCCCTGCTCAGACAAAATGTATTAATAAATAATTCAATTTACGGTAAAATTTAAAATCAAAAAATATACGCCAGAGCATTAGTCAAGTTCAACTATAAAATATTCTACTATGTAAGCTAGACTAACCTACTAAAAAAGAAAAAAGCTTGCAAAAATCTAAAAAAATTTATTTCACCAAAGTAATCAATCCTAACTAAATTTTTTAAATTATGATTATTATAACATTTTGAAATAATTATAAGAAAGTACGATGTGACACTTAAAATTTCAATTTTTTCTTAGAATGTATTGTAAGCTATTTCTTTTTATTACATGAAAAGTTCATTTCCAAAATTGTTTAAAAAGTCCAGAGAATTTTGAAAACATTAGTTGTTGCGAAGATCGAAGCATTTTAATAATGAAATCAGATTTTGCTGAAATAGAGTTTCTTCTTCTGTGAACTGCAGTAACCTCCCTAAGGGGATTCCAACTGTGAAAGAATTTTACTTTTAATCGTACGATCAATCAAACCGCCGAAGTCGTTAACTTTCTGAAACCAATCTCTGCTTTTCGACCAATTTACGAAAGTTGACTACCTTTCGAAAACTTGCTTTTTCAATTCAAAATAATATTTTATTACAACATTTAAGTACCGGTATCTCTATCCAAAGAGTATGAAATTTTTTTCTATGCAACCTTAAATAACACTTTTGTTGACCCCAGCTGATTTCAGCTGGAGTCAACAACAAGCTGTAGTGTCCTGACGAGTTCCAACAAGGACGAAACAGGTCTGTCGGCAATTGCTTGTTGATTGACTTGACCATTCTTACTTAATGCTAACAATGGAACTGCAGGGTTTAGCTTGACTTTACCCGATTCGTGTTAGCTGACTCGATGATGTGGTCAGCATATCGAAACCACCGTCAGTATACCCTTGCGGCTTAGCCGTGCTTATCGTAGTTACGCTGGTAGTGCATTGTTTTCATTAAACTATATACGTTATAACATATACAAAAAAAATTGTGCATGGTCACCGCACCAGTTGTGCAAAAAAAGAGTGATTATCGTGTTTATTGTGCATATAGTAATTATTGTGCAAAAAAGACATTGTAGCTTTGGAAAAAATAGCATTTTTGCGTGCAATTATGTCAAATCTTTAGCGCTTTCGGCGCTAAATATGGTATATCAGAAATTATAGGACTCAATCTTAGTGTAGTAAATATTTTCTAAAGGTATTGCATTTGCAAGGAACATTCTAGTTGTCTAATTATAAAAATGAAAATATTTTGCATAAAATTAAAAATGCACTAAACACCAGATTTCATATTCATACCAATGCAAAAGGGACTTGATGAAATTTTAATTTTGTTGCTTTGCAAGCAAAAATATAAAAAATTACCATAACATTTAACGGCCAGCGAAGGTTGAGTAATTTTACTAAATTACCAAAACCAGAGTTTTCCAAAATGAGGTCCGTGATGAGCGCACAAATGGTCGCCGACGATATGACAAAAGTTTCAACATATATACCTGATAAACTAATCCATACCAAGAAATCCGAGATAGATTCGAAGTAAAGACCTTTTTTTAGAGAACACTTTTTTTAGGGACGAATTTTTGTCTATAAACAAGCGTCCCAGTTTGCCCCTACGGAAATATGTTATGCCTGTTTATAAGCATTTATTTTTTAACGATTTTGTGTTATTTATTTTTGGGTTTTTTTTATCTTTTCTCGTTGGTTGGGCAGAAAATTGATGTGACATAAGATTGGGGTCCATGATAAAAAAAGATTTGCAAATAGAGGTTCGTGACCCAAAAAGTTTGAGAATAGCTTTGACTACCACTGTAATAGGTTATATGGAAATTAGTACGATTTTTGACAAACTTTTTTTAATATAAAAAACAAAGCAGAAGACAACGTATTCATTAGGCTTTTTATATATCCAAGGCATGTTTTATGCAAAAAATCAAGTTAAAAACATATTCACGCATGTTTTTTACATCCAAAGCATAATTGATTTTTGAAAGTGAACAGTTGGATACGTACGACATTGTTTTCGCTTTGTTAAATACAATTTTTAAATGTCAAATGAAATCCAATGTATGACAGAGTTTTAGTTATTACCATTAATTCGTATTATTCAAAAGTACCGAGTACAGGTACCGCGGTACATTTAAGAAGTACCGTGCCCACCTCTGAAGAAAAGTTACTGCAGACCTCATGTTACGAGACCAAGGTTTATATAGAATTTGTAAAGAGCCGTTTTATTAGGCCCCCAGCCTTTTTGGGTATTTTAGCCTAACTATAAAAGATAAATATAAATGAAGAACAAACTGGTTAAAATAACAAAGCTTTTTATTCGAATGCCAAATATAAACAAAAATAAACAAAAGGGCATAAAAAGCACCGGTACCGTTTCAGTTGGTTGTTGAAGAGTGTAAAAATATCAACTCGAGTATAATTTTGTTTTACAAATTGTTAGTTGTCCAAGGAAACTAAAAAAGAACAACAACAGAGCTCATAATGTGGAGCACAAGGTGCGAAGAATGATCATTAATCGAAACATCCTAAATATGGCGGACTGTCCCAATGTTGGCTAATAATATAAATTGACAAAAATAAACAATTTTTGGCATTATCATATTTTTTGTTACTTAATTTAAAGACAAGGTAAAGTTAGATTAAAAAAAAACACGACCAAGTTCTGGTTCTTCAATTTCTAATGTCTTGTACCTAGGCCTACGGTACATAATGCAACAAAACAGTGATATAACGAAAAGTAGAAAATTAAGACAAATAATTTCAAAGGTTCTTTTACACATCGAAAGAATTACAAGTGCGTTTTTAAAATGTTTTAAAAACTTATTATTTTATACCTAAACTGGTAAAAAAAATTAAAAAAGTAATTTTGAAATAAACCAAAAAGCCCAAGACAAGCAATAATGTGGTCTAAAAAACCGAGGCAATTTTCGATTAAAAGATTAGAGTCAAAATTTGAAGTCGAAAAAATTAGATCACAGTGAAAAAAGATCTTCAAAAATAAAGAGGGAAAAGTCAAATTTCTTTATGAAATAAGAAAAATCGATTGTCAAAATTTAGTTATTACAACAATTTTTCATAGTAAAAAATACAACAGCAATTACAAAAGAAATGAATAATTCAGAATCACCGAAGCAAAACGTTGTTGATTCTTATAAATCTACGTCAGAAATAATAATGTTGTCGTCGATTTTGCAATAGCAGCAACCACGATTGCAGCGATGTCAAGCATTACGACTTAAAAGCTAGCGGGCGACAGAAAAATATCAGAATTTTTCATTTCACAAACGTAAATATAGGCTATTTTTATCAATTGGCAGGTAAACTTATCGACACAATTCGTTTCAGAAAACTTTGTTCTTTTTTAAACAACAAAGTATGCACAAGATATATTTACGCCCATTAGAAGGTCGTTAGTGCTTTATAAAAAGCTTTGAAGAAGCTGGGCAAATAGCAGAAGAAACCCGTAAATATTTTATAAAACTTGGGCCGGTTTTTAAGACGTTCACTGCATTTTTGCATTGCGAAGTTTGGGACCGGCAGCTTTTCGGTTTTCTTGAGAACATTTTACGATTAAAAGAATAAAATTCAAGGACGAACATTTTTATAAAGCTATGAAATTTTTATCGCTTGTTAAATCTAGCTTTGTTCATTTTAAAATAATATCAGAAAAAATTTTGACAAAACGGTGCAGGTATAATAAAGTAGATTTACCAAAAGAAAAGTAAATTAGAAAATCGCTGGATTGAATAAAAAACAAGTAAATTTATGACCGCTTAAAAATTCAGTAAATAACACGAAAACGGAACTACACTGGCAAGTCAAATAATTTTTTTAAAAAAAAATTCTGCATCCCTTTTCAAAAATGTTTTTACTTTTTACACGCGGCTGTAGTAATAGCGAAATTTAAGGTTGGCATTTGGCAGTAAAAAATAATAAATTCAGATTGTAACAGTAAAAATGAACTGTTACAGCACTACGATTGCAGAACTTAACACAGCAAGCAGGTTACATACATCAAGAAGCAGCAAGCACTTTTTAAGTTACTCAAAAATATCTTTTAAATCTTAGACTAGAAGACAGTAACAATCCACTGTTTAAATAAAACAAGGCACGTAGTACTACATTTATTATATATAAACTTGGAAACCAATTCCTGTATAGTGATGGCTTTAGTATGGAGCGAACGGAGCGGCCGGACCGGCCCTCACCTAAAAACGTCAAAAAGTCGCCCCCACAAAAGCAAAATATTGCTTTATTTCTTCATAGTAGCACCATGACGGCGGCCCCCTTGTCTGTACCCTAACTTTAAGAAGAAAACAGGGATAGTGTATCCGATTGAAAGTGATGACCTTTTTTTTGGAGATCACTATATTTTGGGAACAAAAAACTTGAAAAGTGGTGCCCCATTTTTCTTGCACCGGTCCCTCCTTTTGTACGGCCACCACTGGTCCTGTATAATTTGTGATATAAAATCACTTTTACTTACAGCGCCTTCATTGAATGAACAAGGCTTTAATGGCTAGTTCGAAACCGGGGGTTTGCCTCATAAAGTTTAGATCAATAGCATATTCTTTTTTCTAATAGTAAAGCTGTCGTAAACTGCGTGCGAGACATTGACAACATTTTCAGTTTTCTTTTAGGAATGTTAATAACTTTAACTAACATTTAATATTTTAAAGTTTCCTTTTAGTACCACATGAAACAAAATATTTTTTACGTTTTCAACCACAACATAGCTGCAAATTTTGTGGCTGTATCTTTTGATTGTATGATTACCTGAGAAAAATCTAAAAAATTGATAGAAAACACCTACAGTTTTATGGCACTCTTGTCCGACTTACACCTTTTAAGAACAGGATAACATCAAGACAAGCATAAAAAAAGAAAAACAAACAAACATTATAATTCGTTTTCAGTGGAAAGTTGAGTCCATTGAACCAAGCCAAAAAATGACACGTCATGTATCATATCCACTTTTGTTCGGGGATAAGTTGTGGAAACGTAGATATTGTCAAAAGCTTCAAGTTTGCGAGCGCCTAAATGCAAGTAAATTTAAGACTTGTGGGCTTTTATCAACGCATTGCTGCACCAAAAAGAGTGGTATCACTTACGCCGCTGAATAGATGCTAGATCAGGGGTGTCAAATTCATTTGGTGCTGTGGACTCTATTTAAGCACTTACATTACGCGGACCAATTCTTCAAATAATTACACAATCAATATTTTCATTTATTGTTTATTTATAGCAATAAAATTTAAAGAGACTTGACATCTTTCGGCCATTGTTAGCATGTTCACATCCGGCACCAAATCTGTGCAGTTGCTACTTTCAACGTTGAGTTGAGATGTGCATCCGTCTGTTGCGATCGAAATCGAGATTTGTTTAAGTTCATCAAAGAGAACAGTTGCTCGCAGACGTAAGCACAAGCAAACATTGACATGATTTTTCATGCTATTTCTTTTATTTGGGGATAGCTGATCCAACAATGGCATTAACAAACGTAACTCTATTACGCCTAATATAGCAATAAAATTTGAAAGACGCGGGCCACAAAATAGAGCATGGCGGGCCGTTAGTTTGACACCCCTGTGCTAGATGTATACGCGTTGCGGGCGGAGAAAATAATACAGTACGTGGCACTCTTTAGTGCGGTCTGTCGTCAACTCGTATACAAGTGAAGTTACTAAATAAAGAGCTTTAACTTTACCGTCGCATTCGATTTAACCGGAGGGCGAATTGTGATACCACAATAACAGAATGCTGCATATCAGCCATCGAAATGTAATAATCTTTAAGGCCCGTTTCCACTAAGAGCGTGGAAAAGAGCATTCTTTCTCTCTTTTATTGATCTTCGATTGAAGCGAGCGGTTAAAATTGAAGCGAGCGCAAAAAAAAGCAATAAAACAAACAAAGAATGCTTTTTTCCACGCTCGTAGAGGAAACGGGCGTTTAATGTGTTTGTTGTAAACGTCAGATTTTCTGCAGCATCCACGCAAACAGCAATCATGTGTGGTTAAAAACTCTCAACATGCTCATAGAAAAAGGTAATAAGTCGGTTAAAAAACAATGGGTTAAGAATCTGGACGTCTACAAACAATCAATTCAACATTACATCCCAGTTTATTTCACTTGATCTAATAATTTAATTAAATTAATAGCATAATTTACTTTGCTTTGTTTTGATTTATGTCTCAATAAGAATCAAACTAACATGAAAAATATTTTGAAAATTTTTTCAAGGTGTTAGGCTTGAAATTAACCTTATTTAATTTACACACACAGAAATGTTGAGTTAGTAGTGCAATAAAACACTGCTGATGGATCTTTTTGCTTTAACTGTTTAATTGTGCACGCGTTATCAAGTAAAGACCGTGATTCTTCGTTGGGTCAAGTGCCACTTTCAGTTTTCCCTTTCAGCTTTTTTTGAGTTTTTGAACTTTTTCGCATAATTAAGATTTAAAGTATAGTTTTTTGGCTTTTCATTGATTTTTAGCTAGTAAAAAAGTTTGAATTTCCGAAACATATACCTTATGTATATTTCTTGATAAAATTTTAACAATATCCTGTTTTTACCATAAAAATGTACACCCTAATACACATATTATATACAATATACATATTGTTGGGTATTTAGATGTTGTTTTTAATAAAATTTTAAAAAACGGAGGTATGTTTTTTTTTTGGGTTCACGTGTGCTCACTTTTTACGTTTTTCAGGGCAAACTTTATATTACAGAAAAGAGTTGCATCTATTTTTTTTCTATTGCATTATTGGGTCACATTTCTGTAACGTAAATCAATTAAACGCTATGTATGACAAAAATATTAGTTGAAAAGAAGGTAAAACCAACTCACAGATTGTGGTTAATACAGCACCTTACTAGTGGAAAAAATTCAAACTGTGAGTGATAACTCGTCAAACTCAGTCGTTGGTTTTGCAGTTTTATGTCTAAAAGTTACCGCTCATCGGTGCCGCCGGGCCACATAAAATATCACTTGTGTGTTCTTTTCATAAACTTTAATAACAACAAAACAAAAACACAAGGCGGTCGTGGCTGTGCCAACAAATATATTAATATGGCTACATTTATGGCTTTGCAAACACTTTGGTACACCTTTGTCAAAGCGTTGGCGTAAAAATTCTACAACAGTTTATCGAAAAACCATATACATTTTGTAAACAAAAGAATCTCTTGCAAACAAGGGAAGTTATTCAGATGAGGGAACTTAGGTTTGTTTAATCAAAAATTTAAGGGTTGGGTCTTTTAAGACAAGCCTTGGGGAAGGGGCAACAACAGCAAATTACAACAGAATTGGGAAATCTTCTTAGTTTAGTGGTTAAATAATAAAGCATGGCATCTCATAAAACATATCTACTGGGCACCACACGGTTTCGCAAATCAAATAGGCTAAGTCAGGGGTTCTCAACCAGGGGGAATTTCCCACTAGAGGAGAATTTTGTGTTTTCAAGGGGGATTTTTTTCAATGTAATTTAATGTTTTAGATATTAATTGCAATACTTTATTGATTTTTTATATGAAGGACATCTCAAAAGTCCGATTTGTTTTGGTAAATTTGACTTTTAAGTGAGCGATCGTATTGAGTAAATTGTTTTTTTACTTTGCTACTTCATAATGATTAATTATTGTTTTTTGGTTAATAATACTGCTATTAATTTTGTAATAATAGCTATGATTTTTGTGTTACATCAAACTATTATATTCTTGAGCTTTTTTCATTGGCTAACACTGATAATTTTGTAGTGATGAATACTAATCTTAAAAGTTTATCGAATTTAAGTTAAAGTGTAAAAGCTTAGTTTCTTTTTTTGTATACTGATATAAGCATACTAATTAGACTACAAACTGAATTTCCGGTGGGAAAATTTAGTTTTGTTTATCGGTCAAGGGAGTCCATGAAATTAAAAAGGTTGAGAACCACTGGGCTAAGCCATGACCATTTTAAATCGTAGCTTAGGCCTGAAACACACTTTTGTTTTTGAAAATCAACAGAAGAGTGATTTTTGCACGGGATTTATCTTTTTAATGTATTCGAGAGGAAATAAAAAAAGCCGAAGGGGAGCCCAGAAAAAAAAGGAAAGGGCCGCAGGTTGTTTGCCCCTGCTTTAGACCCTTTAAATTTAATGCAAAAAAATAAAGAAAAAAATTTGCAGATTTTAGATTAAAGAAGTTGAAAATATAACCCAGTAATGGGGAAGAAATGCAATCTTGCTAAAATTTTGTTTTTTCGAAAATCATTGTTGCCTTCACCAACCAATTAATTAACTAATTTGCGTGTAATAAACATAAAATTTGTGATCAAAAAAACAAGAATTTCTCGCAAAAGGTCGTCATGGAATGCTTCTTGAAATCAAATTCAATATTAAAATTTATCTAACAAAACAATGTATCAATAACCAATACCAAAATTGATTTTGGTAAAGCCAAAGTTTTTCTTCAAAACCGTCTACATGTTATAAATAAAAACGTTCTTTAAAAAAGATTTAAAAAGAGATTGTAAATACCGCACGTGGCGATATGAAAACAGAATTTAGAAACTAACTTAAAAAGGGTAAACAAATATCTTTTAATTTTCGTTGTTTTTTTCTCAGCAGGAACAAAAGTGGGCAAACTTTTTTCACTGTCAACCTTTGGTAAACATACAAAAAAAGTTCTTTGAGTATTCTTTAAAAAATGGCACGAATATAAACAAACAAAAGCAAAGTGGTCAGTAAAAAATTTGGCCTTCGTTAATATGCTTAATATATACCTGATGTGAAACAAGTTGTTTTTTGAGAAACTCTTTTACATCTCAGAAAAGTGTTTCCATTCACTTTTACTTCATGACTAAGGAAAGAAGGAGTCAAATCGACCGTGAGAAGCTGGAAATAATTTAATTAAAGTGTCAAGTTAAGCATATTAAAATGCTAGAAGAACTATTCGAAAACAATTAGTAATTCACTATAAAAAATCTCTTTATTTTAATACGGACCTGACTGTAAACATAGTAAATGCCAGTTTGACGGACTTGCACCGTACCATTATGTTGGAAGTAGCGGAAACTCCCGGATGAGCTCCATATAGCTTTGATCCAATGATTAAGAACGCCATCTGTTAAAACAGAACAAGCGTCAAAATTCGTTCTATAAAAAACTACTTTACAAAATCAAACAAAGTTAGTTTTACAGCCTCCTTGTTGAATTATTACCAGCAACCCAGCCAAGTTGAATCGAGTTACATTTCTGCAGTAGTGTGTAGCTAACTGCGTGCTTCCGATAAGCTACATTGCTTTATAATAAGTTTTTATTTTACTATAGCTTGATTTAATTGAACAAAACAACTTTTTAATTCATCGCGGTTATTTGCGTTTGGTTAACCCTTTGAACGTCCCTTTAATTTTCGTGTATATATGTGTGTTACATAAAAATATTTTCTAACCAAAGAAAAACCACTGCACATATTGCAATTTAGTTTTTTTCCTTGATAACTTATAATAATTATTTTATCAAGCATTAAAAAATTCTTCTAAAAAGGTATGTACCAAAATTGGCTCATTTGCATTTCAGTCATGAATTGGCGATGTACCAAAATTGGTACATTGACGTTCAAAGGGTTAAAAAAGAAAAACTCTTGTAAAAAGGAATGAATAAAACGCCCTATCGAAAATAACGAAAATGCTTTCACTAAATAATTTTAGACAAATGTCAACTTGTCCTTTCCTTCAAGGCTGCTTTTGCTTCAGTTAGCAGACTGTTGCTTTTGAAATTTTGAATCCGAAACCACGGTCCAGAGGTGGGTTCGAAACTTGGACAATGCCGTCCGTCGTATTGTGGTGTGATTCGAATTGGACACTTTTAGAATATGAGAACTAGTTTTTTTATATTTGTCAATTACCTTGGGTGCTAATTTTACTGTGATTCCACCTTAGTCGTCCCGGGCAAAATTTGAATTGTTCGTTTAAATGTTTTGGAACCAAATCCAAATATTAATACGTTCCTATGCAATACAAACCACCCTCGAGAGTGGATCACGTCAAACGTTCGCGAGGTAATTGTCGTAAACAAACGATGCCGTTAAACAATAGGAGCGTCATTTACAAGTTGCACAAAATTTAAAGGTGCCTGCCACGACTTTAAACTCATAACATGTCATTAGGGCAAATAAAAACTTAACTATTTTAATAACTGAATTTGAATGGCAAACATCAAGAAATGTTATTTTTTGTTGATGGTTTTGATTCATATGTGTGTAAAAGCTTTTTAGTTTAGTGGTGTGGCTTTTATTCGTGCAGCGTAACCTGTCGATTTAGCAACAGACAATAACAATGAGCGGTTTACGTGACATCAATGTGCATACAAATTAACTAAAGAACAAATTTGGCCATTAAGTTATTGAAGCTTGAGGTTCAGTGGCAACAAAATTATTATAAAAAGATAAGAAAGGAATCACTTCAAACGCTGTTATGCTTTGATAAAGTGCTTTTTTAGCAAGTCGACCCCTTTGTCTTCTTTGAAATAATGGCGGACCTTTATTGATTTTAAAACAAAGAAAAGTCGAAAAATGTAAGACAAAACTTAAACAAATAAAAATGTCAACAATGAATTGTCATTAAACCGGAAATATTTCAACTAATCATATGGGTGAATTGGTAAATTTGTAGCAAAAAGAAAAAATTAATCTGTAATTATAAAACAACAAAATTTTACACGGACTCTTGGAAAATTGCTGACTGCCCCCAGTTTGAGAACCATTGCTTTTATGAATATATTTCTGATCTTTTACATATTCAACAGATCGAGAAAATGATGGTAAGAAGTCAATTTAAGCCATTTTTTTTAATCAAATAAATATATTGAAGGCCCGAAGTGATTTCAATGGTCATATTCATTATTGCAGTTTGTCATTGTAAAAATTTTTTTAAACGTTAAAAACGGTCATTTTGACGTAGAAGAATTTTTTACGGAGCATTTAAAAGCAGTTTCCTGGCTCTAATAATAAGGCAAACATTCACATTGCGAAAAATCAAAGGCGCTCAGAATCAACAATATTCCAATATAGAGCACTAATAATCTTTGTACGACACTTAAAATTGAGAATTAAAGTAATGCGAAGGCACTCAACTCGCATGAAGCTTTCAGAAACTGTCTTTGAAAACTAGAACGCGGTCTAAGTGTTTCTGTTTGCCGAAACAAGAACTCTTCATCTCAAATTGATACTCGGGGATAAAGAGTCGAGTCTTTTAAGAAAGCGCTGCACCGGCGGTGGCTGACTCGTGCACAGCGAAGGAGAAAGGTCGCGTCAAGTGGGGCACTTTCACTTCAGCACTCACGTGTTTACAGCTGACTACTTTTGAAGCTTAAAGTAGCATGATGCTTTGTGACTAAGCTTGCCACTAGTTTTTCGAGAAAATTGGAAAGATCGTTGATATTTAGTTGGGGCGAAGAACGTTGCAGAAGAAGGCTTAACCGAAAAATATATGGAACTAAAAAATTATTATTTTATTTCATTTTATCTCTATATTTATCTTTCTAACTCGTAGGAAAGCGACGAAGGTGCTAATACATAGGGCAAGCAATTATTTCGACCTGCTTCCAGAGATGCCAAGATATTGCTGCCCGGTTAAAATTTTTATTTGGCTTCTTAGTTTTATAGAGATACGACTGAAATTTAGAAGTGCTTGCCAAGACCACCAAACAGAGAAAAGTGCCGTAAAGTGTCTTTCCCAAGGAAACAACAGAATGGCGCGAGTAAGTTTTGAACCGACCGTGTCGGTTACAATCACTACGCTCCAATTACTCGACCATGGTGCCGACTAACGTTGAATTATAAAACTTGTTTATTGTTATTTACAATATTAAATTTTTGAAATTTAAAGTAGATAAGTTCTACATGTTATAAAGGATCAAAATAGGAAAATGTTTTTCACAATTAATTAAGCAAGAAAATATCATGTGAATAACAAAAAGCAATAAAGGAAAGACTTTTTGTGACACGGATTAACTTTCTTTAGTTAATTTGATAAACTGGCTAGATGAGGATACAACCAATTTTTTATCAAATTTTTCAAAATCCAATCGGAAACAACCGATTTGAACGATGTAACAATTAGAAAAAAATTTGCGTGGCCGCGTTATGCAGCGACACAAAGCGGATTGCATATGGACTGCTAGCCGTTGTTTACCCACCACTCCATCAAACTTTACTCATAAAATCTTGCTCAATGTTTATTTAACGATGAAGCGAAATGAACAGACTAATTGGTCAAAATTGGTCTCCTATTGAACTAACATGCAAAAGTTCTCATTTTTTAAAAACATTTCCAGTCCCGGGTTTAAAAAAAAAATTGCGGCTTTAATCAAAACTTTAATAATTTTTTTATATTTTTTAGTAATATAAAGGTGGGACCTATGGGTACATATTTTTTTAATTGCATTAAAACAGACTAGCACTTTAAAATTCAAAAAGTAGCCTCAAGAAAAACTACTTTAACAAAAATATTTCAAATAAGTTTGTCTAGCTCAGGGATGTCCAATCTTTTTTTCATAATGGGGTAAATTCTAAATTTAGCTGAAGTCGCCGAGCTGCAAAAAGGTCTTCACTTTAAATTAGACTGTAATTTGTTGATTTCGTCTCAAAAATGTAGTGCTCTCTAATAAAAAGCAAGGTCACCGGACACTGCTTGAGAAACGCTGCGATGCAGGTTTGAAAATATAACTAAAAAATAGAGTAGGCAGTGGGCCGCAGGGTACACATCCCTGGTCTAGCTCATATCAAAGGGTGTCACTACTAGAATGAAATTATTTAAATTAACTTGGATTTTAGTTTAACAATGACAAATGGTTGATTGAAAATTTTGAAATGAGTTTGCGTCGGCCAGTTTTACAGCCCTACAGATTTTAATATAGTACAAATTTAAAATTTTTTGCTTAGGCTCTAGGAAAATCTTTTGTGACGACATAAATTAGGTTTGTTTGTTTGATGAAGCAAGTTTCAATACAATCAGATAAAAAACTCATTTAATATTTGAAGAAAAATAAAACCAGACAAAATTAAACCGTAAACTAAAAGCGTACTGAACTTTTGTCAGAAATGCAAAGTTTCTGGTTTAATACCAAGTTTCGCGAACATCGGTTGGTCGCGACTTATTATTTTATCTTCCATCAAAAAACTACTCTTATTTTCTGCGCTTGAAGCCACAGTGTACAACCTGTAGTTTATGCGGCGTGTACGCATGTCACTTACTTAACTTTTAAAAAAATCAACCTAATAAATTTTTTCTTTATATTCCAGCTTTGTAAATACAAATAATAAATCCACCCTACTTATATAGCGCCTTTTCTCGAAGTGAATCAGATCAAAAGCATTTTTTATGACATCAACAGGGCAAGGTAACATGAATATTGAAACATTAACAATATAAGCGCCTTGAGAGAGTAGCAAACTCACAATCTTGTGATAACAAACACAATAACAAATCACTGCACCACGCGCTTCGTCTTCGTTTCGAACAGGGTCACATAAGGAATAATTGATGACTATTTTGAAATGTAGTATCCAAACAAATAAATGCCGATTTTCATCGAAAAGATCAATGGCGCTCAAGCCACTTGCTTTGATCACAGAAAAAAACTTTTTTGTCTTCTCTTAGTTTTCTATTGAAATTAAAGCAACTGGGGACCTTTAGTTAAAATAAATTCGTTAATGCGGCCGCCAAGAACAAAAACATTGTGCGCCCCTGGCTTAAAATGTAATTTTCTTCTTATCGCAATTTCAGTTTGTAATATAAAAACTGTTTGGGTCAAACGCGTAGTTGTAAGATTAATATTAACTTGTATGCGAAATTTTTTAAAAATACGGAATTCGTACTTGTGTTGGAGGAAATATCAGATGATCCGTCTCCGTACAAATGGATGACCGACGAGGTGCACTGAAACAAGAGCAGGTAGTGTTTACTACGAACAAACAAACCAAGACGGATCACCTTGAAATTTTTTTATTATGTTTGTTCGAAGTTGCAATTGAATCATTTCAAAATTTTCGTTAACTACTAATTACGAGGTTATCTCTCGAAGATCAAAACGGAAAAAATTCAAGTTAGGTATTTCTTATAATCATCTATGACAGGGTGGTCCAAGTTCTTCATTTTGCGGGCCACTTTTCAAAATTGTTCGAGCTTGCGGGCCTCAGGCTGCTAGAAATTGTTCCAAATCATGGTGTTCTCCAAAAAAATAAAAAGGTCTTCACTTGAAATCGGTCTCCAATTTTCTTATTTTTGTCCCAAAATCATAGTGTTCTCTAAAAAAACAAAGGTCTTCACTTGGAATCGGACTCAATCCTAGACTCTGTCTCATAAGCTCGCCATGCCTTGTTATACAAGGTTGCCGCTGCTCATGATCGACAAGACTTGAATTGTGTAAAATTGTTCAGCGGGCCGCATGCGGCCCGCAGGCCTGTAGTTGGACGACGCTGATCTATGAAATAGCTAGATAAATGGAGTCACCTAAAACTCATTAGAGAATATCTAGTGCAAAAGTAAATAAATACAAGTAAATAATTTCCGTTTCTACAGCAAATTTTGCTGATTTTTGCCAGAAGCATAATCACACTTATATAACATTACTTCGAATCGAAATATTGCATTTATTTTAAGAGGTTTTAAACTCAAAATCTAATCGCCCACGAGTGAGGATTATAATCTATATATTAAAGGTCATGCGAGTTCGAACTGCTATAGTACAGTTCAGTCAACCATAAAACATAAGAATAGTTTCCTTCGAATAAATCTTTTAAAATCAGCTTTTCCGGCTATTCATGTTGCTCATGCTGGGTACAATACTTTGTTTCGATTGTTAAATATTTTTCACTTATAATATTTTAAAAAGTTCTCCGCCTTTAATTCGACAAACCTTTAACAATACCTTTATAAAAGCACTTGTCTTACAGTGGGTCATATTTGTTTTACTTGCGTCTTACTAAGAATCGCGGTTCTCGTTCACCATTCGCCGTGTTCGTTGGATATTGGTTATGGGAAACCGTGAGCGAGACGCAGAATAGCTTTTATAGCTTATCGCGACATAAATTTGGTTCGAAAGATGGACCTGATTGTATTTCCAGTAACAGTACTTACGCCGGATCCACGCGGGCCCTGAATACCCTGGATTCCTGGAGGCCCTTGTTGACCAGGAGGTCCCGGAAGCCCTCTAGGCCCAACAATTGAATCACCAGGTGGCCCAGCTGGGCCAAGGGGTCCTGCTGGGCCGGGAGGGCCTGCAGCTCCGTCTCTTCCGTCTCGACCGTCTCGACCAGGTGGTGTCAAAACAACTAAACAGAAACTGAAATTACGAAGCGGAATATATTCAACGAGAGGATCTGCTTATTTGGGTGCTACAAAATCATTCCTCCATTCCATCATTCATTTTTTATTTGTAATCAAGTTAATACATTTGAGAATTAACATTAAAATGGTGGTAGCGCACAAAGAGATCGCGACTAAACGATACACGTGAATCCAGGTACAATGTCAATTGTGCGTAATCACTGTAACTTTAAGTTTTCTAAAAAATAGTTGAGATTCTGTCGCTGGATGGGGACCAATAAATTCCACCACTGCAAATTTCATTATACAGCTAGCCATGAGATTAGACCACGGTTAAATTCAACAACCGTTAATTTCACCGATTAAGGTTAGGATTAGGAAAGGGTTAAAGGGTTTAGGTTAGGGTTTTTTATCAATGCTAAATCTCACAACAGTAGATTGGTTGAATTTACCTAAAACCGCTTGGATATCTATTAAGAACAACTAACGTAATCAAACTAAATTCATTGATAAAGTGCGAGGAGGGTGGTTCTTACTGGGTCTAAAGTTTCCGTTCCGTCCTGTTCCTCTAACCGAAGTTGAGTTGGAATTTCCCTCACCCAGAAGATTGGGTGAAGATAATTGTTGAGGCTTGTTTCGGCTTTGTGTTTGTCTGAATCTTATCTAAAACATAATTTAATACCAACAATTTAAAGTAGGCCAAAAAATTATTTCTATTAATTTAAATTTGAGGTTTGTTGCAGAAAACAAAGAATTCTAATATTTTTCAAACATTGCCTAAATTAAATTATATGATAAACCAGGTGAAGCAACTAAAATTATAATATTGTATCAGTCGCCTTAAAATTGAAAAATTTCAATATTAGTGCTATGTTGTATATCAGAGTTGGCCAACGTGTCTGGCTGTTGATCGACTTTAAAGTCATTAAGAATTTGCAATCGACCACTGCGGAAAAGCGATCTTAAAAAGTAGTGATATCTAAAAAAAGCCCTTCATTTTGAATATTACTTTGAATTGTCGATTTTCGTCCCAAAAACATAGTGATCTCTAAAAAAAGTTTTTACCTCAAATCTAACTTTTTTTTTGCATGGTGGTCTTTACTTTGAATCTGTCTCAGTTTACTTTCGACCCTCAACAGGGGTGTTCATGGTTACGTTCTAAAGTAAAACAATCTAGGTCGCTCAAAATCAGATGCGATCGACCAGCTAAGACGCATCGATTGACGTGTTGGCCATCCCTGTTGTATACTGTAGCAACTCTTCTAAATAACAAGTTATTTGAAAACAAGCTACAAAAGTAAACGAACAACATATAACTTTACATACTTTTACAACGGCACAAGAACATGACTTGGTTTTTCCAATAGCCAGTATTGTGTAACAAGATCGTAAACAAGTTTACCCAAGATATTTTACCTGCTCGTTAGTGTTTTTAATGGACCTGTGAAGCTCTCTACTTGCCGTCTCCAGTGATTGTTCACCGCGAGAAAAATCCAATTCTTGTTGCAATAGCTAAGTTAACATAAAATTGATAAAAGCCTACTTTTACAAAACAATAATTGTAGCTCTGTATGGGAGAATAAACATTTTATTTTGGTCGATTAATTTTAAACAAGCAATGAAATCTTTTTTAAAACATATCAAATCAAACTTGGCAAACTTCGAAGACAAAAAGTAGTGAAAATTATTGATTTAGACTTGAGATAACAAAATTTAAGTAAAAGTAATGCTTTTCAAATTGAGCTTGGTACCGGCAATAATGTTTTGATTAAATGGGTCAAGTAACTATAATTAACTTAGTTGAACACTAAGAGCTAGTTCGGTCTTATAACTGTCACCGGCGCCAAGACCACTTGTTCAGTATCAGCTGATTGTTGCAAGTTGTTTCAACATCAAAGCGATTAGAATGGGTAACGATAAGAGAGTATAAAAAAAATTTCGTAAATCATATTTACAACAGAATAATGAATGATAAAATTACAAAAGAGAAGTAAGATGCAAACTTGACATCAAAAAAACTTTGCAAAGTTTACCGTAAATTGTTCTTTTAATTGATCCATTTCTGATGATATTTGAACAAATGTAACCGCGCCGATAACCAAAACTAACAAGAATAACAATGTAGTTAAAATGGCCCAAATACACGGAAAAGACCAAAATGAGGTTGAAATCTTCTTGTTTTGAAATTGACCAAAGCAAGTTTTAATGTTGCAAGTATTTTCTTTGCCAATGCAACTGTCAAAGTCATTTCTACGTCCAGCGTTCACGACAAGGGCGTTTTGAATTAAATTGCCATTGCCTTTATTGTCTTCATGATTGACAGATATTATTTCGCAATCGAGGTTATTAGAACGATCATTCATTTCATGGACAGTGTTTTAAATTTGAATTCTGTAATCTAAAAACTATGTCTAAAATACAAACATTGATTAAACAAAAATACCCGTAAATAGGAGAGTAAGATATTTACTTTAAATAATCCAATTTATAACGAAAATAGCTTGGCTGAATTTCAAACTAAAACCATTAAGACCCATAGTCGCACAAGTGCTAAAGCCTTTACAATTACCACCAAGTATCTAAACCACAAATCCAAATACAGCAGAAAATTAAGTATTAAAAGCACTGGCGCAGAATGATTACACGAATCTCTATAAGCGTGACTCATTTCTAAAGCTACTTTCTGCTCGTCTACTTGTTACGTTAAGTTTCGCGCGAGATGTTTACTTACGAGTCACGTGTTTTTCGTCTGGCGCGAGAAGTTCGCAGCAGTACTTTCCTCTTGCAAAAGGCACGTTGTAAAACTGCTTTTAGACTGCAATGAAGAAGCAAATCGATTGTTGTTTTGCCAAGTTTAAGTTCATTGCGCAGTCACGGTTGCACTTTGTCCGGAAGTAGGTTCAATGTGATTGCTATTTACAAGCAAAGATTTTCATTTTTTTTGGCATTTCACTCAGTATTTTTTTAGCCATAAAGTTTTTCTACATAGTTTTAAAAACTGCCCTACAAACTTCTAATTCGATCTTTTTTCTTGAATCTAACAAAACCTGCAGAGATTAAAAAAATTTCTACAGTTTGGCACTTTGCTGACGTCACTTATTAATCGTAATTCTATCGACACGATTAGAAAGATTTCAATTGTTGTAGCAGGTAGGCAAAGAAAATTTAAAACAAACTTGTGCTTTATTGGCACAAACTAATTTGACAACCAGAGTTAGGAGTTTAATTTTTATAATTTGTGTTTAACTTACAAATATTATTTTAAAAAATACAAATCTCTTTATTTTGAAGTTAAATACTCTGTTTTTTTTGTTTTTTTTTGTATTACCGGTACCTTTTCTGATAACTGGCTTGTGATTTTTTAAAGACACGAGTTTTTAAAAATTTTATCTTAAGGCACACAAAGCGTTACACGAATCATTTAAAATTATATTCCTTTTTCGGGATAACTTTTTGGACTTTCCTTTCAAAACATA
This sequence comes from Diplosoma virens, assembly GCA_963680785.1. Lineage (NCBI taxonomy): Eukaryota > Metazoa > Chordata > Ascidiacea > Aplousobranchia > Didemnidae > Diplosoma > Diplosoma virens. The sequence goes on along the minus strand of OY796887.1, from coordinate 40,574,846 downwards.
ATTTTTGTTTATCTTGTTGTGATAGAGCAGTTTGCTAAAAACGTTCAGAAAGTGCTTCTCAACTTTTCTTTCGGCCTTCAATTTTAAGTAAAGACTAAAACAGCTTCACTTTGTTTATTACTTTAGTCGGCAAACCACATTTGGGTCACGGCTCAGGGAAGCTTTCCGCGATTAATGAGTTGCTCTACCTCATCTTGGGCTGCCCGTCACTACGTATTTACAAATGCTTATTTTTTGGTCATTTCAGATATAAACTCTGCTGATAGTTCTCACAATAATTATATTAACAAGCGTAAAACGGTATGGCGGAATCCCAGTCTGATCAATAATGATCAATAAAAGATATTAATACGTAAGTATTTTAACATTTTCAAATTTAATCGCTTTTTTACGATGATTAAAAACCATAAGCTTTCTGAACTGGCAGAAGAACTGAACGTGTCTTTGAAACAGTTTAATCTTTTCCAGTTCCTCCAGCTAAGAATGTATGGACTTGAAAGTGACATTGCATCGACTTTTTCACGCTTTAAGATTAAGAAACTTGCTTTGTTTTTACTTCCGAAACATCGAAAACAATTTGAAGGCAGGCAGTGGTGGATATTGGGTGAGGCGACTGAGGCAATTGCATCGGGCCCCCTCGTTTTTAGGTGCCCTCCTTTTTGAAAATAACACATATAGTTTCATTTTGCTGTATATTTTTTTAAGATCTCTATGAAATTGTTACGAAAAGTGGAAAATCTCAAAACGAATTCATCTGAGGCCTTTTTTTAGAGATCACTTTGAAGTTGGGACGAAAAGTGGGAAATACGAGATCGATTCGAAGTGAAGACCTTTTTTTTTAGAGATCACGATGATTTTGGGAGAAAAATATGGAAATACAAGATCGATTCGAAATAAAAATCTTTTTTTTTAGAGAACAGCAATTTTTGGGAATCCTGATTAGGATCTTGCCTCGGGCTCCTAATTTTGAATATCTTTAATTTTTGAAACTTCTATAGGCTACATAAAGAAATGGATTTGTATGAAGGCAAAATTGGAAAGAAAGTTTTTTGTATTTAGCAACAATAGAACGGTACTAGTCTACCTAACCTTAACTTTCTCTACCATCTGGTTGAGTATGCAGTCTACTATCTGATTTATTAGGTTAGAGTAAAGTTAGGTTTAGGGTTAGGGTTAGGGTTTGGTAGAACGCATACTCAACCAGTACCCAATAGAACCGAAATTCCTCCTGCGTGGCTTCCTTTCTTTCTGCTTGCGCCGACTTAAAATTTCCAAAATCTGGAAAAGAGCTCTTGTAGTCGCAATCCCAAAGCCGATAAAGCCCGTGAGTGTCCCAAAGAGTTATCGACTGATATCTCTGTTTTGTGTATCATACAAGATCTTCGAGAGACTTGTCTACGCCCGTGTAGAACCAACTATTGATCCACTGTTCCTTAGAGAGAACAGACTGGGTTTCGACGCGAGACGTCAAACGTGTATTAAGTCGTTCCGTTGACACAGAACATGGGGGATTCTTTTGAGGCTAAGAAGCCCTGTGCCGTATTTGTCAATCTGACAGCAGTGTATGACATTGTCTGGCACCGTGGCCTTACCTGCAAGCTGCTGAGGCTTCTGCCGGATAAGCATACAGCCAGAATGATCATAGAACTTGTCTGAAACCGAAGTTTCACTCTTACTACAGGTGACAGCAGGCAAAGCAGGCTACGCCGTTAGAAAAATGATGTTCCACATGAATCTGTCTTGGCTCTTCTTTATTTCAACATCTGTAAGTACTGTACGGCCTGCCCTCCACGATTTCCAGAAAGTTTGCTTGTTCCACTCATCTGAAAACTTGAAGGATCTAGAGGGGACTTTAACTAGTCAAAACACGACTACACTTTTAGCGTATCTCCATACTTGGAGGTTGAAGCTCGGTAGCTTTTTATTTAAATAACCGAGAGGCCGAATGTGAGCTAAAAGTTTACAACAGCCATAGACTTTTAGCGTTTTGTCTACTCCTTATCTTGGGTTAAAACTGGACTGATCGCTCATATTCCGACAGATCGCGCAAAAAACTATCTTTGAGCGTCAAACTGTTGAGTCGACTTGTTAGCTCAGGATAGGGTACTGGTGCCAAAACACTAAGCAGCCCTATCTCTGGTCTACTCAACAATTGAATAGTGCGGACCAGTCTGGCATCGCAGCGCTCACACTCGCTTCATAGACAATATCCTGAATGACGTTTTGCGCCTAGTCCTGCTCCAACGGACCACTTACCCAATACCCATACTTTCAGACATCCAACCAACCGAGCTTCGCCGACAAGGGGCAGCACTCTCCTTAGCTTACCGTGGATTCCTCCCTGATCATATCCTGCAAAGTCTTTTAAGTGGGTCCTCAGACGCTCGTCAAGAGTAATTAAGATCTAGACGCTCGTTTGTGTCAACAACATAAAATGTATTGAACAACCTTGCCAGACTAGGCCTCCGCGGTTTTTAGTGGACGAATCATAGGTGGAACACGGACTTGGCTACTCTGAGAGTACATTCATACCCATGACAAGTACCAGGCCTGTTGGAATGAGCTTGCCCCGAATAGCTTGGAATAAGCTCAATTGCCAGTGAACTGGTGTAGGGTGATTCCATTTGTTCATGCACAAATGGGGTCTCGCTCAATCACCGAATTGCGAGTGCGGCACCCCTGAACAGACCGCAGACCACGCCTTAATAACGTGATCCATACACCAGGCACCACACGGGGCACAAGGTCTCACGGTTTTGGATGACAATGCTGGCTCAACACTATAACTATCAGCATCTGATCCGGGCAGTGAAACGATGAACTTTGCCCCAGTCTTACTTGTGCTTGACCCGGAGCGGATGCACAACAAACGACGACGAGAATCGATGGCGATCTGATCGGGATCTGGCCTGATAATGATGCTTTGTCTTAAAAAAAAGTACTTTAAGTCACAGTCAAGTTCAACAAGCAATTTCATTAGTAAAAAAGCAAAGAATTTCAACGAGGCAGCAAGTAGGTCGGGATAATTGCTCGACAGTTTTCCACGTTTAACGTATCTCATGTTGTCCTGTAGGTCAGGAAGATAACAGGATGAAATAAAACAATTTAAGCAGCTTTAACAACCAACCAGTTTTTAAAACCTTATAGATTGTCAACTATAATCAACGGAGATACAAGCATTTCTCATTTATTTTCAACGAAAAAAAAAGCAATACTTTAACCAGGGGCACACCAAAAGGTGTGAAAAACAATTTAGTTATGGGTCTGTTGAATTGAGCTAAAAATTCAACCAACTACAAGATGCTGCAATAACAGCAAGAACAAGTTCGAGTATTGAACTAAATACTAAACGAAACTACTTACAACCAAACGTGAACAACCGTCTATCTAATAACACAAACAAACAGATGATCTGTGAATCAATTGCAGAGAGGAATCTACCTGATACGATCTACTCAACTGGTGATGAAACCATGATTCGGAAGTGATACAAAAATAAATTAATGTAATTGAAATTTGACACTTTTAAAAAAGAAAATATTTCAGAAATTTCGCTTCTGGTCGCCGAGCGTCTGAACGATCTAAACTACGATTGGACAAGCTGCAAGGGCCCGGAGTGGAGAACCCACCCGGGACGGCCAGATCAATTAATAAAGAATATATCCTCCAACAACTGGGAATCCTCGGGGTCAAAGGTCACCGACACAGCGGTGTTGTCAGATCGGGATCGGTCCGAGTGGGGGGGAATGTATGAAGTATTGTGTGACGTGGACAGGCACTGCGACGTCTCAACTGACGATACGAGATCGCTCAACGTGCTGATGTTGTTCATCGTGTTACGATGGGCTCGTCGCGGCGTTGGGAATCGCAATTTTTCGCTTCCGGTCAGTGCACTGCTGCTGTCGTACATTTCGGCGGCTAGTGATCGTTGGTCGCGCTTCAACCTGCTCTTCAACGTCGAATCGCCGACTGTCGATCGACTCTTCGCGTTTCCTCGGCTTCGGTCAGCAAGGGTTGAAAGATTGGTGTTGTCATTGATCGTTGTCGCGTCGTAGCTCGAGTGCAGCGACTTGCTGCGACGGTTCTTACGCTCTTTGTTTCTCGATGAAAAGGAAGAGTTGAGAGGAAAGCTGTCGGTCGCCCCCTCGTCACTTCCGGTACTTGACGGATCGAACTTTCTCGAGCGTAGCAAAGGTTCAGTGTTCGGTCTCGGCTTGAAAGTTGCACTGAAAAAGAATCAATAAAGAAACTAGTGTAATTTCACAGCGCGCGCAATTTTTCGCACTTGTTTCGCAAACCGAATGAACGAAAACTTCAGAAACATAAAATCTCGTTTATATATTTTCCCACGGACTAAAGCAGTGGTTGCCAACCGGTGGTTCGTGAAAAACTGGTGATCCGCAAAAAAAATCAGGGGCTGTAAAAAGTCGACGCTCGAATCAATCCGAATTCAACAATCTTTGAGTTATATCCATAAATCTTTATATTCAAGATAATTTTAAAAGCTTTTTTAAGCTTTTCTTGGTTTTTGAACAATTTTTACAACTCAGACATGACAAAATAGGAATTTTAAAAGCTACACTTTTTTTAGTTGTATTTTTCTAATTTTGCATTAGAGGTCCGCCAAATAACAAGTTATACATTTAGTGGTGCACTAAGCTCAAAAGGTTGGCGACTACTGAACTAGAATATCTTTTATAATCAATGATATCGAGCTTCAAAACAACTGATTACAGATTTCTTTAAAAAACGGACCTCGTTTCCGACCCAAAAACTTTTTTAAAGAAGCAATCAAGTCAGTATGCACACTTCCATATATGGAATAACAAGCTTATTACTCTCGCCGTGGTATCTCGGTGCTGAGCTTACAATTCGTTGGTGTCAGCACTCTGCAACAAGCACACGCTGGCAGAATCGCTGGAGTGTTTTCGAGATTAAAACTAGTGGTTCCGATAACTTTGAGTCATGGCACCGTAAATCTTGCCTTGGCTGAACTGTCACTTTAATGCAGTTAAATCAGTTATAGCCTGACAAACTAAATTTAAAGGTTCACAAAGCAAATATTAAACTATGTTTTTGAAGAACTTCTTTTATAAAAACCAAACTTTATTCCAAACAGGCACAACTCTAAATCCAAACTTGACTTTCACTTTTTAGATAAAATCAAGCCAAACCAATGAAAGACTATGCTTGACCCCGGCTTCTTTGACGAATTTAACAATGAAAAATTTATATTTGCTGTTCTTACACGTAATAGCGCTGACTCAATGCTTTTTTGCCCTTGAGAATTCACGAATTCGATTTACAACTTCCTCGACAATGACGTCAAAATACGCATCGCATTTAAATCGAATTAGAAAGAAAGCCAATATACAACATCGTTCGGACAACTAGCTTTTAGTTTTAAATTGTGGGTCGATTACCAATGTTCATTTTTTTTACAAAATAGTGTTAAATTTTGAAATTTTAAATATGCAAAAAAGTGCATATTCAACCGATCACAAGTATTTATTCAATGCACTGATCACAGGGCTCTGCCATTTTTTTTATAATTATTTGATTATACTTTCCATGACTTATTGATGCAGCTTGCAGTGCTCAGTGCTTTTACTAGTAAAGTGTAGCCTCGTTATTTATGAAATTGTATAAAATTTACACTTCACATCTTTAAAAGCTAGTAAAAACTGTCACTTGAAAAATTTTATTAAAGATTTGTACTTTTTTTCTTCAATCTTTTATAATTTTATCTCACCGTCTTCTTGGTGATCCTATATCGATTCGTGGAAAAGTATCATCGGATGATTCATTCAGTGTTTCAGAACTTCCTAAAAAATTTTTTATGAGGTCATTGTACGTACAACCGGTAAGCAAAGTAAGCTTCTAAAATCTTTGTTCATGATTTTCTGGTAAAATTTTATTCTAAACTACTGTTAATTCTTTATTAAAAGGTAAAAACAATGATAAAAACTTACCGTTTCGGTATACTATAACTCAGTAAATTTTCATCAGGAGATTAAAGAAACACAAACATCATCTGCAATGAAATCATAGTGGTGCAAAAAAATGTACTTTTATTTATTTATTTTTTTTGCACCACTATGGTTTCATTGCAGATGATGTTTGTGTTTCTTTTATCTCCTGATGAAGGTTTACCGAAACGGTGAGTTTTTATCATTGTTTTTACCTTTTAATAAAGAATTAACAGCAGTTTAGACTCAAATTTTACCAGAAAATCATGAACAAAGCTTTTAATAATATACCTGGTATCAAGAACAGCAAAACATAAGCTTTTATTACAAAATCATTTCCTACAATACGTGTAATTCAAAATATACAAAAAAAAAGATTCCAAGAAGTTTTGTCAAAGAGCAAGAAGAAATTGTCAAACACTGTAAACATATAGTTGAAAGGCTGATCTATAAATCAGGATCAGTCACATGAAATATTGAACCTGACAATATATCAGTAGTTTAAAATCACTAAAATACATTATGAAACACAAGGGCAAAAATTTTAATTATACGAGGGCATTTTTATCGCTGAAATGATGAGGCATTTTCTTGACGTTTTGAAATTATGAAGTTTGATATTTTATTATCTCAACTAATTTTTGTGATTGCTACTTTGATTTTTTTATTTTGCCTTTTTTCAACGTATTAAAACATCTAGCTACCACATAAACATCGTTTGTTGTAAATCATGCTACGGGCACTTATAATATTAATAATAACTGAGTTAAACGATGATTAGCAACTGTATTTAGGTGAATAATTTAGTAAAGAATAAGAATGTTTTATCAAACAGTTTATATATTCAGTATTTACTTAAGACTTTAGCCAAAACACGTCAAAAAAAAAAGAAAAGAAATCGAACAGTCAAACGTATAATAAGAAATCAATTTTTTACCGAATGGCTTTTTAATCAAGCTTTAATTCATTAAGATACAATAGAAGCATGTTGAGAAAAAAAATTTTTCAATTGAAATAAAAATAGCTTTGGAATACAGGTCAGAAACACACCATAGTGCTTGCATCCAAACCAGGTTTAGCAAACAGCAAATCGAAAAACAGAACTTTGATTTGATGTCACGCACTTTTAACATTAAGCTTTTTTCAACTTTTGAGGGATCTACCAATTTTGCGACAAAAAGTGTGTTGGGGGGAGGCGTAATCTTAAAGTCGGTCAAACAAAGCTTTTCAAACAAAATCAAATAAAACCTTGATTAATTTTCTGCGCAACGTAGAGAACATTCACCAAATCAAACTATGAAATAAACAATCACCGTCATTATACTCGGATATGATTGGTTCGCTGGTTTGGTCGCCATGTTCGTGGACGTCGTTGATTGGTTGATGGGAGGGAAACGAACCAAACTGCTTGTAATGTTGCATTCTTCTCGTATATTCAATGTGACGTTTCTAGAAAACGAAAAATTGTACTTGCTATTACAAACATTAAACAGGGTTTTAGACCGAGTTAACCTTTAAGTGGCAGCAATATGGTTTAAAATTGGTACTTTCCAGCAAAACTAACAAAATTCCAAAACGAATAAACAGCATTTTTCTAGCAGCCCTTGAACAAGGTGTTCTGAATTGTTTTAAGATTCATATATTGCCAGTATAAGGCCATGTGGAGTAACCATCATTGATATTAACAGAAATGTTCAGAATAAAATTTTTTGATGAAAAAAATTTGTATTGCAAAGATGGCAGCATAGCCCCGAGAAGGCTGCTACCATCGTCGTGTCGCTATGCATTGAGAAAAGACAGACACTGCTTTTCTGCAAAAAGTCCGGAGAAATTTGTAAGTAGATAAAATAATGGTACAATTATCACTACAATTTTACTGCGGTTATTATTTCTAATTCTTACTTTCAGCTCTTCCTGTCTAAATTTGAGAAGTTCTTCTTGTTCTGACAAGAGCTTCTGAAGATAAACCTGTTCAGCTTCAAGATTACGTTTTTGCCTCAAGAGCGCCACACGGCGACCATTGGGACTCAAGGTTCTGATTCGTTCTTCGAACGCTTTGGTCAAGTCTGTTTCAATGTGATAAAATTTAACTCTGATAAAATTTTCAAATCAAAAGTACGAGATTATGGTAGGCCTAACGTGTATATACAATACTTATGTCAAAAAAAAAATTTATTTTTGTCCATATAAATGGTTAGATGCAGAAAATAAACCAATTTAGTTACTTAATTTGTTTACATTTTCTATTTAATGCGTGCGATATTAGCTGTTTAGTAACAAAGAGTGTGTTGAATGCAGTAAGTTTGCTTGTAATGTTCCAGAAAAGATCTCGGACCAAAAAAAGCAAACCTTATTAGAGAAGTAAAACACAAATAACTGTAATTTTTTTCCTCAACCAAATAATTACTGTATATTTTTCACAACCACAAAAATACAATCAATCTTTTTAAACCTTTCCATATTCTCTCAGTATTGTGCACTACAATAACACAGCATCAGCTTTTCATTGAGGTGCTTTGAAACCTTCAGCTTTATTTAATTTCAAAAGCTGACTGTTTGTGGCGTGGCAGATATTGATTGTTAAGTAACAATTAACTCACCTTTAACAGAATCGCTTTCAAAAGATTGATCACAATGATGGGCAGGTCTTTTCTTAACTTCTTTTGGAGCAGCTCTTCCAGAAACACTCTTATTTTGAGCGCTGGTTGAACTTTTGCCGATTGTAACAAACAATGAAGCATCGGCAGCATGTTTCGAACAATTTGGGCTCGTCTAAAATTAAACTGCGGGAAGCGATTGTGCGATAACCAGAATATCAATTCTAATTTCAGCCTACACTTCCTGATTATATAGTAATTAAAAAGAACAAAATCCTTACATGACAAGCTTGACAACAAACACAAATGACTTTGAAACTCAATTTTAAATTACTTTTTCCGGACGAAAACTCTCTCCAAAGTTCCCAGTGACGTCAGGAAATTGTTGAACCCCATTCAAAGACTCAACGTCACTGCGATTGGAGCTCATTGTGACGTCAGGATCACGGACAACAACGTCGTGATCCAAGTGACGATCGCGCAGAGCGTTTGTTTTAGGTGGCGGACTTCTGTCAGAAGAAGAGGACGATTAATCACGATGAACATTGAATCTTTTTGCCTCGAACCGATTAAACTCTCATTAAAATCTACTGCGAAAAATTGAAGGTATAAAGAAAAAAATTTTTTTTGATGGGTAAAATTTCTTCATTTTTTTCTTCTTGTATACTATGTACTATTACACTGTTCTTTCATTTCTATGTTTATCCTTCTCACTCTTAGGAAACGTCAGAAGCGCTAAACCTCGAGCAACTGTCAAGCGATTACCCCGACCTGCTTTCGTAAATGTTGTTGTTGAAATTTTTATTTCTTTTTCTAAGTTTTTAATCAGTGATAAGGCAAAAAATTAGAGCTGTTTGCTAAGACCACCAAAAAGAGGAAAGTACCATAAATATCTTTCCCAAGGACACCGGGTGACCCACCTTCGTCATTAATGGGGCGCTCTTAACCACTCGGCCCCGCTTCCGACCGTGCACAGTAACAGCAATTTGTTTTGATTTTAAATGGCATCATTATTGCTGTTATAAACAGTATTCGTGCTATGGGTATTTCTGCTGCGGAGTTGTAACATGGGGGTGAAGCCCGAAAACCAACACAGACTGCTGTTGGTAAAAGAGGTGGCAGTAGTTCCAAGATAAAATTTGGAAAACAAAACAAAACAAACTCACAGATTATGGGATTTGTTAATTGATGTTTCGGTCAGTAAGCGATTAATATCGCGGGCCACTTCTTTCTGCTCTTCTGTGATTTTCTGCTGATAGAAAACAAGCAATCTTTGGCAATCTTTAAATTCGGATAGAAGTGTTCGTTGTTCTTGTTCGATTCGATCTTTATCTGATTTAAGTTCTTCCAACTAGAAAAATAATACATTCTTTTAACAGTTTTAAATTTATTCTTTATCCCTGTGCCGTAAAGTTTCTTTCCAAAGGAAACAACAGAATGGCGCGACTGTGTCGATGACGTTCGCCATAAATTACGGCGCTCTGAAATACTCGATTACGCTAAATTGTTAATGCAGCAGAAACAAGAAAAAAAAAAAGCTATTTTCTTTATACAAAAACTTTTGCACTCGATTAGCTTCGATTCTATTTTTTAACAAAACCTGCAGAACAGCTATCTGCAGTCTCACTATCAAATATTTTTCGCAAAGGCTTTTGCAAGTCAAAATTTCATCAGCATCTATGCCAGGGGTGGGCAATTTACGGCCCGCCGGCCGGATTCGGCTTACTGCAGAGTTTCATCCGACCTACTTGTGCCTGCCGAAACTACGAGTATAGTTTGTGTGGATATAGATATCCTTTGAAAATATTGATGAAAATAAAAGAATTGTTGGCTAAAATAAATACCGTAGTTTTCTACGTATTACATGTATCCGCTCAATCCGTATAATCATTATGATTTTGGCAGAAAAAAGCGAAAATGGAAACGAAATCGAAGTGAAGGCCCTTTTTTTTTAGAGAGATCACCATGATTTGGGAGAATTATAGCGAAAGTGGAGACGAAATCAAAGTGACTTTTTTTTTGAAAACACCAATTTTTGGAAATTCTTGCCTCAGGCCCCTGAGTTTGAATATCCACCACTGATAATGAAAATCAATATTTTTAGAGATTTTAGAGAAAATCAATAAGATTTTTGAGAAAATCAATAATGCGGCCCACAAATAAATTCAACTTCCGAATGTGGCCCTCGAACTAAAATATTTGCCCACCCCTGATCTATGCAATAGTTATGACTTTGCAAGAGAATACAAAATATGTTACAGAACCTCTAAAAAAACACAAGAAAAATTTGATCATATTTAAGCCACTGGTTTGGAGTCTAGCTGCCGGTAGAATTTTAAAAAATCAAAGTCGAACTTAAAAATCTTCAAAAAATATAAAAGGATCTGAAACTGGAGCTTATTAAAGAAAGCTCTATCAGACAAGGGCCGACATTTGGATGATTTAATTAGTATTAGGATAAAAAAAAATTGATTTAATTTTTAAAACATTTTCTGAACCAAAATGTTGATCTAAACATGAAAAAATTTTGACTTCATTTAAAAAAATCAAAATATTTAAAACCTGTTGACTACAGTACAAGCGCATGAATACAACTAAGGCAAAATAATTTGCTTAAAAGGCTTGTTAAAACTTACTTTATTAATTTAAAAAAATCTCCACAGTAATAGTTAAATAAAATTTTTGGAAAAGTTAGTTTCTGCTGTGAAAATGCTTCATATACAATACAAATGCAAATAAAATTGAATTCTAATACAAATCATTCAAATGTTTTCATAGTTATAATGAAAAATTTTAAAAATTGTTCTTTTTTTATTTAAGAAAACTGTTAGCATTTGTTTAACCCTTGAGAAGACGTATTTGAAAATATTGCTATACAGCACCACTTTACATTTTCAAGTTGTATTTAAAAATAAATTTGAACTATATTTATATTCACCTTTAAAGCAAATTGTTTTCGTTCATTATTTAAAGCAACTTCTGAAGCTTGCTTTTCTTCACCAGCTTTGGCCAACTCACGAATCAAATTGGCCACTCTTTCCTTATCTTCTGGACACAAGTCCTTCAAGGAAATGCGAGCGCCAGTAGAAGCTGAGGAATCTAGTAGAACAATAACATTTGACTTATTGTTTCTTTGGAAAAAACTATTTGGCTGTTACTAGAAAATTGTTTTTACTTATAGTTTTCACATTTTGATTCTCCATTTTCTTTGAAGCTTGTGTAATTTGCTGCTTTTGCTTTGTGGCCTGAATAAAAAATATTGCAGCATTTAGATCATTAAACAATTTAATTTAAGTTAAATAAGATGCAGGATTTTGTACTGAACCAGGAAATAAAATTATATTTAATTTTTGCTATTATGCATTTACAAATAAGCTAGGTAAAAAATTTATATACATTCTAAAAACTTAAAAAATACAATATACCATTTGCTGTTTTTGAGTTCTAACACTTTGTTTCGACAATCTTTTGTTTTGAATATCAACACCAGGAACATAAGATAACTTCGAAGAGTTTTTTTCTTTTGACCAATATATTGGTTTACCATTGAGGCTTGACATCACTGTTGGTCACATAAACATCTATTACTAAATATTACCAACTTTAGAATAACTTTGATAAAAATACCATTTATACATAACCATTTGCTAAAAAATTTAATTTAATTGAAAAATTTGGTAACAGGCAAATAATCATCATAAAAATGCAAACATACAGAGAGACACACACAAAGAATTTATTTTGTTGAAAACAATGTAAAATAATAACAAAAGAAATATAATTTAAAAAGGCAAGCATGAACTACCCTAAGGTTTATTAGACAAAATGCTTTCAGATCTCTTCCAATTCTGTTATGCTTTTAGTCATCAACATTAAACTACCACTATAGTAATAAATTACTTTTTGTACTTAGGCATAGTAAATGCCATTTGCTTAATGGTAAAAAGTGGAATTACCACTATGTGTATTTTCTTGACCAATTGAATAAATTTAATCCCACTAAGAGATATTTTAAAAAGCATAATACAGCTAAAAGTAATGGTAAATATGACAGGCAATCTGTTTAAACATTGATGAGCTGCATTATTGTACAATTATTTCATTGACTGATTTTAATGCAATACAATGGTGCAAATGTTGATGGTTAGTATATGTAAAAAGTACACAAAATCAAAAGGGAACACAAGTATTAACAATAAAATCAACTCTTTGCACTCTGATTCAGTTTACTGTCTCAGCACAAGATGTCTGCTTTTTTTTCTGTTAATTGTAATTTGTGGCTAATTAGACCAATTTTGTACTTTCAAGCATTAAAACAACATAAAAATATCTTCCCGCACAAAATTAAATGTTGATTACTGTTTTTCTTGTACATCCAAAGCCATAGTTGTACTAGGTGCATTGGTGTGGCAGCTGTAACAGTACATAATTCCCAAAATGAGTTTGGATCACATTACATAAATCTTTTTACCATCCCAAGAATAATGTTAGAATGCAGAAAAATATAAAATACTTTAAAGAAATATGCAATATAAGTATCAAAGAAATACATAGATAGGCCATCATAGTTGAAAAAAATAGCAGTACATTCTGTGCAATAAATTAAATCTCTTAAAGTGTTTTTTTTAATAAAATAATAATAGGATTATAAAGAACATTCTTAGCTACTTTTTTCAAACTTGTAAAACTCTATTTAAGACTAATTGTTTAAGCAATCAGTAAATGCTTTTTTATGTTATTGTTGTTGTTGCCCTCCTCCAAGGATATTTTGGAGTAGCCATCTCTTAATCCCTCAAAGAAGCCAATCTTGATTTCCATTCTTGGATTACTTGTGCTACTTCTAAAGGCTTTTTCCACAGACCAGTGGTGTTGTGTTGTGTTGTGTTGGTACTTGACTTCAGTTACAGAGGTGATCAGTATCATGTGTGTGTGACAAGCATAGTGGGCATTGTGGCATATAAGTATTAGGGTTCCCTGTATGTAGGTAATTTTGCAAGAGTGGTGATTTGTTGGCTCTGAGCTGTGCTAGCCTTCTATGCATATGACCTGGTAATGTTTATTCTGATGAATGAATGTCATAGGGTGTGGTGTTAGTAACTCTGTTTTTTTCTGGAACTGAGATATTGTGAGGTGATGGTAGTGTAAATGTGTTTGAGGTTTTCTCTATATTCCCCTGATGCTATGTCCAGTTTTGAGATGATGATGTTAGTGTGCTCATTGTTATGAAAGATGGTGGCTTTCATGTTGTTTCTGGGTGGATCTGAGTATGCACTAAGATTGTGTAAAAGGTGTGTTTGCATTTGAGTCAGTTGCTTGAGTAGCACAAAGTTTGAGATGAGTGTCCATTGGAAGGACCTTGGTTTAATTTATTCATTCATTTCATTTATTCATTTTGTTATTCTCAATCATTATTAAACATTATTTATATACATTCTAATTTCATTCATTCATTCACACTGAATTAGTTGAGTTTATTTTCCTTTGCCTGGTTGTCTAGGGGTTGCATAAGCAGCAGCTTGAGTTGGAATCTCTTAAGCATCCTGATCTTTTGCAACCAGTGGCGATTCTGCCAGTAGAATTCTCAGACAACACCAGGCCAGGTCTTCAGTTTAATCCTGCGACCAAATTTTGGGTTGCCCCCTAGGCGTTTTGTCACTTGGAAGAGCATCCATTAGCTGCTTTGCTGTTTGTGGAATATTTATGTCACATTAGCTGTTTCAGCGTAGTTGTAATCTTTCTATGCAGAGTAGCAGCAGTTGGATGGTGAGAGATTGCTAAATGTCAGTGCTTTTTACATTTTCTATAGGGATAAACCCTGGCTTTTCACAAAAAACCAATTTTGGACACCTGTACTCAGGATCTCACTCTTTTGATTATTGCCCAAGACTCATGACCATAGGTAAATGGTAGGATAAGAACATGTAGTGAGAATTGGTTAAATGTAGCTATGTACCAGATTAGTTGGTCTCTTTAATGTAGTGGCTAAATAGTGCATGTTTACATGTATAAAAGATAAATGGGCTAAATAGGTGTTTTTTATAAAGCTGATTCTGATAAAGCAAGACAGTTATGCTAAGGCAAAAGTTGTATCAGGGATTTGAACAGAAAAAGATGAAGCAGAAGTGATGTTGCTGATCACCTCAATAAAGCATAAATTTTATTGCTAGAAGGCATGGAGGTCATAAAAAGGACTGTATGGTATGAAGCAGCAAAAACAAGAAAATTCTTTATTCTTCTTACAACATTTCAAAAAAAACCTGAACTTCATCCAAGAAAATATTTTAAAAAGTATCACAAACAGGTGACTTATAAAAGCTGACTACACCAACCAAGCAAACACACAAAGAGAACTTAAACACTTGTGTGATATTTTGTGATTTGCAACCATTGCTCCTTTGCATATGTGCAAAAAAAGGTTGGAAGTTATTTGAATTAACAAAAATGTTTTGTTTAGAAGAATCAAAGTACACTAAAAATTGCAAAAAATCATAAAAAAGCTACTATAAATATTAACAACAATAAAAAATTTAGAAATTGATTAAAAAAATTTCAAAAATCAAACCTGCACAAGGAAAACTACTGATAAATATCATAAAAAAAATCAGAGCTGTCCAGACTGAAACAGTAAAAAAAGACTGCACAAGATTAAGATCAAATCTATGTGTATGGACATCATAAAACCATTCATATTCTGAAGTTTTAGGTTGAACACAGACACAATATGACAGAGATTCCCAACTTGTATAAATTTACAACACATTAAAGTCTAAGAACAAGAACTTTTTTTGATAAATAATTTTAGAAATTTATTTATAAAGTTAAGTGAAGACCTTTCTTTTTTTTTTTGTTCTTCAACTAGTTTTCTGGTCCCAGTTTCAGGTTTACGATAGTCACAATTAAAAAAAAAGCAAATTACAAGTCATAGACACAAAAAACAAAGATCATCATTATCCATTTCTTGTTTACCCTTCCTGCAAGGATTAGCAATTTCTTGTAGCTGCACCTCCAATCTTTTCTTTTCTTTGCCAATTCTTATTGTAACCCTCTTCTTCTCATGTCTTTCTCAATAACCTCCATCCATTGTTTTTTAGGTCTTCCTTTTTCCTTACACTTGACTGTAATTTTCATTCTGCTGGAGCTTTTTCTTTGTTTATCCTTTCAATGTCTGCAAACAATTTTAATCTTTTGACTTCTCAAAAACCTTCAATAATTTAACACCAATCATCTTTAGTATTAGCCAACTTTTACTTATTTACTTTCATTTTATTTATCACTCATCTTTTAGTGCCTTGCCACATATCATTCAAACAAAAAAAGTTACTCTAAGTTAATAATAAAACAAAAATATTAAAAAAATTGTAATCAAACAAAACAATTGACAAATTTGTATCCATTGTAGTTTTAGTAGGTCATTCAATTATAATACCACAAAATTACCAAAATTCTTTATCCTAAAATTAAACTTTTGCTGGATTTTTCAAATGTAATTAACCTGTTAAAAAAAACGGTTCTCGTTTATTATTTGCCAAATTTAGTTCATTACTTTTAAATTTCGATGAATCCTTAAAGCCTGCGAGATTAGTAACGGCGAATAGTGAACAAAAACTAACAAAAATTTGTAACTACAGTACTGAGCAAAGTTCTTATAAATAGCTTATGGAAACTTTGGTGACCATAAAGATTTTAAATTTTTTGGTCACTAAGTGACGTAGTTACTATTTTTACAAAATAATTAGTCTTTAGTAATTTGGTTCATAAAAACTGTTAATTTAATTTTTTTCAATTTATTAAAATTTAAATATTTTATTGTTTTCTTTTAATCAATATAAATAATTAGTTATGAATTAATAAAAAAATATTTTATATAGTAAGAATGGTCAAGTCAATCAACAAGCAAGTGCCGACAGACCTGTTTCGTCCTTATTAGGACTAGTCAGGACACTACAGCTTGTTGTTGACCCCAGCTGAAAAAGTTGAAAAGTTAAACAGCTGGCACAACTTTCTGTTTGTGGTTTTTACACCTCAAACATCCAGTTGTGGACCTGAACGCTGGGTAGGTAGTACAATGAAAACAATGTTCCACCAGCGCAACTACAAAAGACACCGCTAAGCCGCAAGGGCATACTGGCGGCGGTTCCGATATGCTAACCACATCGAGTTAGCTAACACGGATACGGGTTAAGACAAGCAAAACCCTGCAGTTCCCATTACAAACATATACAGGGTGATCAAACCAAGTGTAGATGTGTTTTGAAGGTGGCTGTAGAAACCCTGGGGATGAGGACTGCGGGTCCCATTGCACTCTCAGGTGGCTTATTATGTTGACTAATTAATGGATTGCCTTTTCAGAAATATTTATAAATATTGGTGTTGCTATAGGAACTGTAACTGCGACTGTTCGGGAGTTGTTTGAGTCGGGGCGGACCCCTGGCAAAGTGTCCACACTGTTGAGGGGTTGTGTGGGCAGATCTGGTGTTTCTAAGGCTCTGAAACATTTAAAAGAGACGGGTTCGGCCCTCCCAAAGGTGGGAAGCACTCCAGGTCGCAGAGTCGTGGCACCAAAACTTATCGAAAACGCCGAGGAGAAAGTTGGGAGAAATCCCAGGAGAAGCGTGGGGAAATTGGCTTCGGCCGCTGGTGTGAGCTGTGAAGCAATGCAAAATGTGCTCAAGAGTGATCTGGGCCTGTCCCTTGCGGAAAAACAGAAGCTCAGTTGCTGTCTCGGGTTGCAAGAGTCAAGGGACGGTAGAGGGCCGGGCTTCTTTTGGAAGGGTTTGGAGATGGCACGCAACCTCCAGTTCTATGGACTGATGAGAGGTTGTTCACTGTCTGGGCCGTGCACGGTCATCAGGGTGGCCGGGTTTACGCAGTAAATGAACAGGGGTTCCGTTGAACGGCAGGCTTGCGTTTCGAGGACAGAGTGGCTTCAGTCCAGTCGTGGTCGTGGTCTGGGCCGGGGTGGCTTCGACTGGAATTAGGGCCCCCTCTTTTTCATTGAGGAGGGGTTGGGGGTAAATCAGCGCATGTGTCTGGAGCTGTTGCGGGAAGGGTTGGTGCCCTGAGTGAACGCGGCGTTTGGGGAGGCGGAATTACCCTCCAGCAGGACGGAGCCACATTCCACACGGCTAATCTTGTCCAAGAATGGTGTAAAAGGTATATGGCGGGTTTTGGCCGAAGGAATGTGACCTCCTTCCTCTCCAGATTTAAACCCTATGGACTTCGCCATTTGTAGTATTCTGGGGAGTAAAACCTGCTCTTCCAGTCACCGGGGTGTCCGGGCTCTGGGGCGCGTATTGGGACTTTTTAGGATGGGATTTCGGGAGAAACCGTGCGTGCCTCGTGCAGTCGGGTTTTTGGCGGATTGAGACGTATTGTGAGGGTGGGGGAGGGTGTATCAAAAAATTACTTTTGATTTTATTTCCTTGGTCGGTTTTTATGTTTTCCTCAAAATTGCTTTTCATTTTTTTTTTTGTTAATGTATTTCTATTTTATTAAACATTTGTCTACACTTGGTTTGATCACCCTGTAGTAAGAATGGTCAAGTCAATCAACAAGCAAGTGCCGACAGACCTGTTTCGTCCTTATTAGGACACTAAAAAAATATTTTGTCCGCAGAAAAAAGGACAAAAAGTTTTTCAGATTGTAGTAAAAGATATAATACAAGAAAATTTTAAACATGTTTTATATCTACAACTAAATAAAAAAATTTGTTTTTTTACATTTAGGATTAAATATTATAAACCAATAAGTAAGTATCAGGAGTGCCAGATATTAAAAATTTTTTAAACTTTTTTATTTGATCTGGAGCAATGGTTCACAATCAGAGAAGAATGATGCATCAACTATTATACAGATTAAAATAAGATTTTTTTGTGGGTTAATAAACATAGCCTAAAAATTAACATTCGATTTCTTTTTTTGCATGCCGTATTTTTCTGTTTTTCCGTGAGGGTGGTAATGACCCAGATAGCATACAAACGTTAAATTAACGTTGAAAGTTGGTTGGAATAGTTGTTTTTTGGTTAGCGTTTAAGACGAAACGTTATGTTAACGTTATATTTTAGTTAATTAGTAAACGTTTTTTTAAGGTTAGCAAACGAACGTTAAATTAACGTTCGCTTTTCAACCTAAAATAAACTTTTGGTTAGTGTTTAAGACGAAACGTTCTATTAACGTTATATTTTAGTTAATTAGTCAACGTTTTTTTGAGGTTAGCAAACAAACGTTAAATTAACGTTCGCTTTTTAACCTAAAATAACCTTTTGGTTAGCGTTTAAGACGAAACGTTATGTTAACGTTATATTTTAGTTAATTAAATTAACGTTCGCTTTTTACCAAAAATGAACTTTTATCATTCAAACGTTTGAATAACGTTTGAATAACGTTTGCATGCTAACTAAGTGACAAGTTAAAAAAACAACTCTATCGTTGTTAAAATGTTAGTTACTTTTTCTATTGATAGGACAGGTTGCATTTCAAAATAATAGTAAAATTTTTATTCAATGTTTGAAAATATAAATTTTGTTTGCTTGTCGGTTGAAAACAATAAGTTATAATGATTTTTCAATTTTTTCGCGAAGCGCGTTCAATTGTGTTTCGATAAAAAATTAAAAAAATTTTTTTAAATCAGGCACAAGTTTTTGATACCAGACATCTCATTGTTTTAAAGTGTGGTGCTTCAAAACGAGCTGCAGCAGCCGCCGAGCTATACAAAGCATTTTCACGCCAATTTTGTGGTCGTCAGAATTAATCCTCGTTTTCAAAGAAAGTTTCTGTCGCGTTTTAATTAAAAGAAAATAGGTCAATTGTGCTGTTCAGTTGCTTGCAGCTAAAAAAAAGCTGTAACGTGAATTAAATTATAAGTGCACAATTAACTGCAGTATAAGAAGATTTTGCTCAATATTAGAAAATAGAAGCTTTAAAATTAAAAATCTTTTTAGAAACGAGACCTTTTTAAAATATGAACAATTGTTTAAAAAGAAAACGGGTTTTGTAGCTATTGTTTACTATGACGCAACAGTGTGTCTTAAAGCGCGATAATATATCAGTTTGCCTCGCACGTGTTGGAAATTCAGTCGTAAAAAGAGTTGTACAATTGAGTCGTAGAGTGAAGTCATTAAAAGAAAAGTCAATCTGCTAAGTTATTTTTAATTATGTTGGCAATATTGCTACAGTCTCGTAACCCTTTAAAGCACAGTGGTATATAAAATATACCTCGTATGTGTACCATGATTGTGATTGTAACATAACAAAAGCACTTTCGTGAAGGCATTATAATTTTAACTTTTAGATATTTGTGACATCATTAATGAACCATTGTCATTTTACTTTACAATCAAATTCTTATATCCCTCAAAGGCTTAAAGCTTAGCGTAATATTTGTTTATTTATTTTTTACAGGCGTGGTTAGTTTTTTTGACGAGTTACGGTAAGTTTTAAATGAGTCGCGGTAAAATAACCCCTGTGATGGTTATAACTCCCAGGTTGAAAACCACTGTTTTAATAGAAGATAAACTCATTTACTCATCAAACAGGTTAGTTTAAGCCAAAGAGTGAATTTTTAATATCATATTTACTGTTATGTCTATATGCTTAAATAATCATGCTAATAATTTATTTCTTTGTTTCAGTCATTGCTAATATTTCTCTAAAGTTTCTTAGTTTACTTAATAAGGGCTGAAAGATCCCAAATTTTTGTGGTGTCTTTCGTATAAAAAATTTTCATTATAGATAAATTCTAGTATATGCTGTGGCGACTTTTATTTTGTACATTGTATGATCATGGTTTTTATTTGCAGGTTCTGTTCAAAACAATCTTTTGACGGCTGCCGCCATTGGCTTTGAAATCGAAGCCGTAATAAAAAATTGGTTGAAATTTGCACCAGAAAGAGATGGTGGCAGTCAGAAAAGGGAGCAATTGAAAAAAATTCAAAATATTTGAATTGTTTATATTGTTTGAACGTTATTTAATAATTCTTTAATAAACTTGAATAAAAATTGTAATTTTGAGCTTGTGTAAAAGTGCAGCAATCAGAAGTGAGTGGTCTTCTGAAGCAGAGGATTTAAGCATGTTTATTTATGCTTATTAGTAGCAAAGTTCATTTAAACATAACTTCTGAATTACAACATGAAAGTTTGTAATATTGGTTTAAAAGTTATAGGTTAACAGTAGTTACTGTTACAGCGAACCAAATAGTAACTTAAGAAATTAACCTAAATTAAATCTTATTAAGTCCACCATATTTTGAACGTATGAAGTGGTTAGTAATAGTAGAAGTTAACCATAGCTAACGTTAAACAAACCAAAATCAAAAGTCAGAAGTTAATCAATCTAACCAAATTTAAACGTTAACTTATGAGCAAACTAACGTAGAGTTAACGTTTGGTTTCGAACGTTAATCTAACCCAAATCCAAATCGAACGTTAAACTAACGTTAGAAATTAACCGTGTTAACCAAAATTTAAACGTAAAATTAACGTTAAACTAACGTTAGAAATTAACCGTGCTAACCAAAATTTAAACGTTAAATGAACGTTAAACTAACGTTAGAAATTAACCGTGCTAACCAAAATTTAAACGTTACATTAACGTTAAACTAATGAGCAAACTAAAGTAAAAACAAACGTTTACTTTAAACGTTAATCTAACCAAACTGCAAACCAAAATCAAACGTTAAAATAACGTTTTTTTGCTATCTGGGGAGTCGAATGTCGGTAGCCTGATCGAGGGGTTGAGAGCGCCGTGACTGGTAGTAAGTCGTGGGTCACTGGAAGTAAGTCGGGGTAATCATTTTGCAGTTGCTTTATGTATAGCAATTCCAACGCTCTTCTGCGAATTATAAAAAAAATACAAATAAGTAGGCTAAATTGATTGCGAGACTCAACCCAGTCCAAATCTATCAACTTTTTAATTTGATTCTTTTGAAACGGTGACCCAAGTATTTCTTAATGTTTCTTGATGTATCTAAAGCAGGGGCGGCAATCCCTGGCACCTAAAGTGATTTTTTATGGCACACCAAGTGATTTTATACTCATGTGATCCAAAGTTTGTTTTTGATCGAGGTGGCATATCTTGTATTTGGTCTTTGTTTGGTAACTATGGAGATTGTCTAATTGTAGTGAGACGTTTGTGAAGGTAGCCTTCGTGTCCCGTGGTGTGGACAAGTTAGTGCCAAGTAATAACATAACTAATAAATCTAACTTCAGTATATTAATAAATTCATTTTACTGCAGTATTTAATATATTAATATATTTACAGAATTTATCTTATCAGGTTTAAAGGCCTCTTCTTAGAGACTTAAATTAGACGTCAAATCTTTCCAAGAATTCTGGACGGTAGATTTTGGTTTCGTTTCTCTACGACAGAGCTAGATCTGACGATAGAGCTGTGTGTGCGCTCTGCTGTCAAAATGGTGTTTGCCGAACATCAAGCATAAAATGATATTTTGAACAAAGCACAAGAAATCCTTTAAGGACGGTGCGGAGAAGATCAAATCGCTGAAAAAGGCGGTATCTTGCAACGAAAAGCAAAGCAGTGTTTTCACGAAAGTAATTTATAACACGAATCAAATAACCGAAAGTAGCTACAAAGCTGCATTGCTAAACACGAAAAACCATTTACTGACGGGATATTTATAAAGGAGGCCTTTTTTAGTCCTACCGACGTCTTGTTTGATGATTTACCAAACAAAAGCACCATAATTTCGAGGATCAAGAATGTGCCTGTTTCTGCCTGGAAAATAACAGACATTGCTAAAGATGTAAATAAGCAGCAAATTGTCACATTAAAAGCTACGAATGTCTTCAGTGCAGCTGTTGATGAAAGCATAAATATAAACAATAATCCTCGTTTAGCTGTTGAAGTTAGATATTGCAGTGACGGCGATGTGCATGAAGAACTTTGTTGCTTAATAAAACCTATGTATGGCATCAGTGGCGAATATTGGGTGAGGCGGGCCCCCCTTTTTGAAAATACTTCATATAGTTTCAGTTTGCTGTACATTTTTTTAAAGATCACCATAAAATTGTTACGAAAAGTGGGAAATCTCAGAAGAAATTTATCTGAGGACCTTTTTTTTTTGAGATCAGTATGAAGTTGGGACGAAAAGTGGGAAATACAACATCTATTTGAAGTGAAGATCTTTTTTTTTAGAGATACGAGATCAAAGACCTTTTTTTTGGAGAACACCAATTTTTGGAATCTTGATTAGGATTTTGCCTCAGGCCCCTAATTTTGAATATGTATGCCACAACGGAAGGAAAAGATATACTTGACACCTTTACTAAGTATTTATGGAAAGAGGGATTGATATGAAGAAGATATTCTCAGTTACAATAGACGGCGCACCTGCCATGATAGACTACACCGTGGATTTGTTACTCTTATTGAGCAAAAAATCAGGCACCCTGTTATAAAGTTGCACTGTATTGTTAATCAAGAAAATCTTTGTGAAACGATTTCAAATTCAGCAGTCAACGACGTAATGTCAACCGTAACAAAAATAGTAAACTTTCTTGTTGCTCGCTCTGCTACAACGCACAGATAGTTTCGATCTTTACTCAAAGAGATGGCAAGTTCATACTTTGATGTGTCTCTGCACTGCAGTGTTAGATGGTTAAGTCGCGGTAAGGTTCTCTTAAGATTTTTTGAATGTCTAATTGAGATAAAAACCTTTTTGATAAGGCAAGGCAAGGCCTACCCTGAACTGGAGGAAGAAAAATAGCTTAAAATTAATGTTTCTCGCGGATATCGCCATGCACCTTAACGAACTTAATCTTCGTCTGCAGGGTCCAGGACAAACAGTAATAGGTCTTTTTGAGGCATGGAAAGGTTTTGTAGCTAAACTGGATGTCTACACACGGGATATCCAAACTGCAACTTTTCGCTACTTTAAACAAAGGCTTTCTCAATGGGTCACCAAGTTAATGCAGCTGAAATTGAAATATACATGAGGGATTTAACGTCTCAATTTCGCAATATATTTCAAGATTTTGAGCATTTCGGTCCATTGTTTTCTTTCCTCATCAAGTCCGAGTGCAGTGAATACTTGAATTTTTCTGCATTTGAATGGATGGACATCTAAGACTTCCAAAAGCAGCTGATCGATTTCAAAGCATCCTTATTGTGGGTATAGAAATTTTACGATTTGCATAAATCATTGGTAACAATTGAAAACCCACAAACAAACATTTTAACATATTGCGAAATCTTTGCCAGAGAAATTTGACTGTCTGAAGAAAATGGCAATAGGTTTGCTGTCTGGATTTGGATCCACTTGTTTGAGTGAACAAATATTTTCACACATGAAGTTTATTCTTGGTCCTCATCGCAGTCGACCTACGAAAGATTATTCGGAGGAATATGTTTAATCGAAAGTGACCAAACGTAGTCCCAATATTACAGAGTTGAGCAAGGAAAAGCAAGGACAAGGATCTCATTGAAAGTGACTCTTGTGACTGCATTCAAACTTATCTAATAAAATTAATAGACCAAATTTGTCATTTACTATTAAAATCAGGCAGTTGACAGTGCAAATCCAAACACACAAAAATGTTTGGCACGCAAAACTATTAAATGTTAAAATTATTTGTAAACTGGCAGACTGCGTTCAAAAGGTTGCCGATCCCTGATCTAAAGCATATCTAAAGCGTCTATCCAAAGCATTCAATACCATTGAACATTAAATTTTACTATCCAAATTATGACATTAAAATTTGTGGTGTAGCGTATGATTGGTTTTGTAAGCTATCTTAGCAACAGAAAGCAATTTGTTGAAATAAATAATATTACAATTAAATACAACAACACACATACATTTATGCTAAAATAAAACAAAAAGAAACCATAAACGTTTTTAACTTGGGCTACATTAGCCCTCTTCAGATGAATAAAATAAAATGTTTAGAAGTTTTGACATGTAATTTAACGATCGAGGTCAATGGCCTTATTACGTAGTGGTTTGCCAAATTTGTTGCACGAGGTTTTTCATACAAAAATTGTTGAAAATTTATTTTAAAATGCCAAACGCAAAACAACAACCGTGCTCCACGTAAAATCCAAATAACAAAATTAACAATTTAATATTTAACACTATTTTTTATTTTTATATATTGTTGGTGTAACTTATTATATGCACAACTACTATTAATTTTGAAATTTTGTTAGTTGTTAATATGTCGTGCTTTGGTTATGCTAAATAAAATGTTTGTAAATGTGATGTCCCTCAGGGTTTAATTTTAGGTCTTTTACTATTCTCAATTTATGTAAATGATTTAAATAAATGTTTGACCTTAGGAAAATGCATCATGTAGGCCTACGTAGACGACGCTAACATATTTTTAAAAAGTAATTGCTATAAAACCCTATATGAAGCTGCAACAAGGAGTTAGTGAGTCGAATATTATAATATTACGTGCTAATATTATATACAACTTAAAAACGGTTATTACGCTTGTACAAAGGAAATAAATTGACCCATTAATAACTAAAAGAACAACGTGAGAGCAAGCGCTCACAAAAAGGTACCTTTGTGGTGCTTCGGGCTTATTTATTGCAGAGAACTTATACAAAAGATTGTCCCGTTATAGATCAACACAAACTTCATCTTTTAATTTCTTTTCTTTGTTATTTGTCCAATAGACGTCTTAATTGTTTTCCTCGTGCTCCGTTTGTTTTGCGTTCCTCGTGTTCAGTTCCTTTTTTGCTTCAAATGTCAAGCCTTATATAGTTTTCCTCGAACAAGCTAATTGTTTTGAAACAGCACAAAGTTTGATGCGGGTTCGATTCGCCACATAGCTCCCCCCAGATAGACGGAAGTAGGCTTCGTCTATCGTGATTTTGTAGATGTTGGAAAACGATGGAAACTTTGTGGTTGAAAATTTTTGATGAAGAATCTAAAAATTTCTTTCAAATACACAATTAAACGATATAATGCAACACAAAAAATTTTTTAAAAAATATACATTCGGAATTTTAATACTAAAACTAGCGGAATTTCAATGCAAAATACAATACACAAAAACAGAAGAAAATTTGATGCAAAGAGAAAGACGAAAAAGGGAAAAGATAAGACAATTTGAGGGTTCCACAACCAAATCTGGAAATGTGCGCACCAAACACAAACATGCGGACGACAACAACTCTATGTGGTAGGACAAATAGTCAAAAGGGGAATGAATGAAAAAAAAAATGTTATAAAACAAACTAAATAGGGTAAGTGACGTAGATCAAGTCAAAGTAACTCTTGATCCAGTGAGTAATATTTGTCATTGGCCATAAGACAAATATTGACGTTCGCCCTAGAATGATCAAATTCTAAATATTCTCGTAATGATGAAGTATTAGAAATTGAATTTCATCCACTAAAACTCAAGAGAAAAAAATTTCTGTTTAAGAAACTTCAAAAGCTTAAATCATCTGCAACACGTACCGTATAGAAACACACACGTTATAAACATTAAGATAGCAATGGGTGCATCGTTAGCAGTCACTAGAGCATTGCTAGTTTATAGATTTCCACCACGACCGAGTGTTGTACTGATGAAGTGCCAGGATTACACATACATACAAAAGAAAAAATACTCAGTTTGTAGTCGGGGTCACCAATGTGGTGCTTCGTACTTATTTATTGCAGAGAACTTATACAAAATTTTTAATTACCTTTATATTAACTTACTCAAATAGAATAAGAGGTTTTTGTTAATGGTTTTTACTTAATTTATTACACGAGGTTAAAATTTACCTTTATTTTGCAGAATCACTTATTTAAATAAAATCATGCAACAAAAATACAAACTTATTAAAAATAGATTGAGAAACTGGCTGGAAAATAAAAGTTTGCTTTAAAGATTGTCCCGTTATAGATCAACACAAACTTCATCTTTTAATTTCTTTTCTTTGTTATTTGTCCAATAGACGTCTTCATTGTTTTCCTCGTGCTCCGTTTGTTTTGCTTTCCTCGTGTTCAGTTCCTTTTTTTGCTTCAAATGTCAAGTCTTATATAGTTTTCCTCGAACAAGCTAATTGTTTTGAAACAGCACAAAGTTTGATGCGGGTTCGATTCGCCACACCTTTACTAAAACGAGCGTTGTCGGCAGCGTGGTCGAGTGGTTAAAGTACTGGGTTGATATTCAACATGGTCTCGGTTCAAAATCCACTTGCGCCATTCTGTTGTGTACTTGGGAAAGACACTTTACGGCACTTTCTCCTGCTTGGTGATCTTGGCAAGCAGTTCTAAATTACAGCAATATCTCTATTAAATTACTAGCCAACAGCAAATTTTGGCATCTCCGGAAGCAGGTTGGGGTAATTGCTTACCCTATGTATAGCGCCTCTGCCGCTTTCCTTCGAGTCAGGAGGATAAATACAGAGATAAAAACAAAAAAAAATAAAAAACGATAACTAGGCTACTGAAAAGAAAGAAAACTACAAAAGACGGAAAACCACGAAGAACAAGAAAAAGGCAATTCACGTGACCGACAAACGCGAATGCAGAGTCACGTGACTATCCAAAGTGCAAGCGCAGATTGGAATCTGTAACACACCGCCCCTTAAAAGAGTAATTTTTTACCACTACAAAAGGATTTCGAGACGAACACAATTACCAATACACACAAACTACTTACTTAATAAAACGCACGTTCCCTAGAAGGTTGCGTTAATACTCCAAATAAAATAAAGATGAAACAAAACAGAAAATTGTAAAACATACGCAATCTAACTATATATCGACATCTTTCAAAAGCGAAAAAAAGTTTATTAGCTTACAAATGATCTTCAAGCAGGCATATTTTGCGAATGTCCCGCAACCGTTAATACGCCCACTCTGCCGTTTGTTCGTTACCGTTTGTAGAACATCTTCCCTTGCTCCCGTAATGTTGTCTCGAGTTGTTTGCCGAAGCGCAAACGCAGCGCAACGCGGGGAGCACGTGGATCCGAAGAGTAGTACATTCATTCGATAGTCTATAGGTGGCTTGTTCCAATCATTATCTTGCCACCAGAGAAAACGTAGAGTATCGCGATCGCCCACATCGACCAAAACCTGATGAAGCATTGAACGTATATCTGCGGCAAAGGCTACAGATTCTTGCCTGAAATGGAGGAGGACTCCGGTCAAATTATTATTTAAATCTGGTCCCTGAAGAAGTTTGTCGTTAATAGAAAAGCCTTTAAACTTAGCAGCACAATCGAATACAACCGTAGTTACGTAGTGGTTACTTACTTTTCTTGTCGTTTTTTCCATTATAGAGAGGGCTTTTAAGTCTTTGACAGACATTTCTGTATGCTGTTGCTCGTCTAGGTCATGAAATTCTCTATCAAATAATTCTAATACTTGCTTGTTTAAATTGGCGGACGAGTCATTTTCTAAAGCTAGACAGACTTTGTTGCACCCCCAAAATCAATATTTAAGTTCTTACTAAACCCGGTCCCGAATACAGTCCAACCAAGCGCTGTTCGCTCGTACGAAAAACCTCTTGGGCATTCATCCCTAATAGCATTTCCACCACGCATGAGTCTGGCTTACCGAAGTTTAAATCTTGAAGGTGCTTGTATTTTTATTTCATGTCATCGAGTGGTAAATGCCTTTTCATGTTAGGTAACGTATTAACAATGACCAAAGACTGGACTTGGTAAGCCTCATGCTCTTCTAGACCTTTTAATTTTAACGGATCAACTTGAACTAACGGACTACGAAGCGAATTGACTCCTTGTAATTCGGTAAAATTGTCTGCCACGTGGGGTTTTAATCTATCGACTAGTGCTTTAGTGTATAAACTAGTTGTCGAGCCTGTGTCCAACAGTGCATACGTACCGACAGATCTACGCTCATCGTCTGACCAGACTCTTATCGAAACTATACTAAGCAAAGTTTTATCATATTTACCACTTACCTTGGTCTGTTCGTTAAAGCAGCTACTGACCTTTGATCAGATTTTTCTTCGTTCACGTTAGGAATGTTCTCATGAAGAAGCGTGTTATGCGACTTATTGCATTCCTAGGTACCTTTTTTTTCAATTTGCTGCTCACAGCTTTATGTCCTGGTCATAAGTAGTTAACGCACAAAAATTTTTCTAAAACAAAAGATTTTTGCGCTAAAACGGGCTGATCAGCAAAATCAAGACAACGCCATATATGGTGATTAGTTTCACAAAAGAAACATAATTTAAAATGTGATGTCTCGTCTTTCAGAACTGGTCTTCGAAACAAAGCAAAAGTTTTCGACGGAAGCCTGTTATCAAGAAATTTTTTAAACTTTGTATTTCTCTCCATACTATCGACTTTTTGGGCCCTAAACAGTTGCTGGGCCCATTCGGTTTTCGCAAACTTAGCTGAGTTAGAAACTAATTTAGTTAAATTCGAAAATGTAGCAGACATACCAATCATTTTTTTGTCAAATGATAACTGTGCAAATTTCTCTTGCACACATATTGGTAATCGTCTAAATAAAGCTCGCACCATATCAGGCGAAACAAACTCAGCTAATCTTCCCGTTGCCTCGAACAAACACTTGCAGCTATTCATTTTAGTAGCCAGGTAATTTAATTCAAACTAATCTGTAGCTTTGATGGGAGGACCTCTTGCAAGCTCATTCCTAATCTTATTCCTTAATCAAAACTATTTCCATAACGACTATTTAGTAGTTCCCACGCTTGGTAGTAACCCGCTGATTTTTCGGGATAGGCCGAACAATTTCTACAGGTTTCAAAACTAAATGAAACACTTTAAATAAGTTAAATGTGCAAAATATAGTGGAGGTTGAAGACAAAGCTTAGCCGTAATAACTCAAAAAAATTTTGGGAGCAATACATTTTGGACAAATTTTATTGATGATTGCCCAAAACATATGACCGGTAGCATTAAATGGAGACGCCGAAAAGTCACATTGATTTAATTTGAAGGCTTTTTTTTGTCTTCATTGACAGTGATGACTTTAATAAGGTGCGAACGGCCGCTCCCATAAAATACATCAAAAAGTGGCTCCCTCTTACTCAAGAAATTTCTCTATTTTTTCATAGTAGCACCAGGACGTCGATGGCATGTCAAAAAGAAAAGAAAGCAATTTAAAAAAAAAGGTTTCTGCTCCTTAAGTTGTTATGTTGCTTGTGGAAATGTGGAAGTACAAACCTTTTTTTTTAGAGATCACAATGTCTTGAGGCAGTATGAAGCGCTTTTATTTTTATTTAATTTAAAAAATTTTTTATTTAAAAAAAAAAAACTCTTTGTAACTTACTGTTATTTGCTGTTATCAAATCACTATTCTATAAACTTTGTTAGATTTAATTTTAGTAAAGTTTATATTATTGTAGAGAGAAACCTAACTCAATGCTTCTGTACTGCGAATTTTTAAGGCAATTGCCTTCCTTGCTTCTCGACCCCTTGGGCCGACATAAGTTAAAGTTCGAACCATTAGTTGGTTTGAGAATTAGGATCCTAAGTTGGAAAATTTTGTTTTAAGCAACAAAAAACTTGGCTAAACCTGATCCTTGAGCGGTATATTTAAAAATAGAGAAAAGCATAAGGTCTTCGAAAATTGTTTTGTCAGGTGGCGGTAGCAATTGATCGTGGTTAAGCAAAACTAAGAAATTTTTTTTAACACAAAACGATAAGGATAAACTTTATAGCACGATAATCTGATGATGGCACCAATAAATTATGTAGATAAGTCTCTCTTGCATCCTTGTGCCAAGAATGACAATTAAAATTCAATGTAAATTCAAGTTCTGTGATTTACTTTGGCAAAGATAACTTGCGGACTCCATGCACCCTACTCAACCTACCACTCACGGTGAAGAAAAATAAAAAAGATGTTAGTGTCATAACGTCTTTCAATCTAAAACGTCGTTGCATGTCTCAAAAATTGTTGAACGTGCTGAAATGGCTTTACCAATATTAAAAGAGCAATCATCAAAAGAAATAAAGAAGTGTTTCTTAAAACTTTACCAGTGGCGTGCAGTCAGGGCATGCAAGTCATGCAATGCATGACCAACAAACTTTTTTAAATACAAAAAACTAATTATATACTATACAGGGTGTGTAAAAAGTAACTTGGAGGTTTTAAAATTCATTAAAACCATCAGTGTGTGTCTAATTATATAGAAGCTTTTTTTACTTAAGAGATCAATTCTTCAAATTTTTGTTTTAAGCATTCAAAAAATTTTTTTGTTTTAATAGCTGTTTTCATGATATTTCAAACATTTTCATTTTTTAACCTTTCATCATGCTATCTACCGAAGAAAGAATTGAGATTGTGATTTTGATGGTGAAATTAGAGTCAACAGCAGCCATCTGTCGAGCTTTGCAGAGGAGAGGAGTGAAGGTTCCAAGTGAGAATACCATTCGTGATACATTTAAAAAATTTAAAGAAACCGGTTCCGTCCACAATTGACTAAAATCAGGAAGGCCCACGTTGGAAGATGAAAAGGTTGAGGAAATTTCAAATTTCTTTGAAAATGAGCCTAAGACTTCTCTGTGATTCGTTGCAAAAGAAGTTGGTTGCAGTTTTAAAACGGTTTACAACATTGCGAGATAAAAACTTAATTTGTTTCCTTATAAAATCTAAATGACACAACTTCTGCATGACGAAGATTTAGGATTGAGAATGAAGACATGACAAAGAAAAATATCGAACTTTTCAACAACCTTTTTAAATAAAAGTGAATGATTATAAAAATGTGTTCATTTTCTCTTTTAGTTTGCTTATTTACGTAAATTCTAATAATCAAAAAGTAATATTAAATGTTTTATTAGTCCATACATGGCAAAGTGCAAGAATTATAAACTATAGAAATCTCCAAGCTACTTTTTACACACCCTGTATTATATATGAATAGAAGTTTTTCAAAATTTTTGGTCGGTGTTCATCAGGAAAGTGCTCAAGGACGTTGAGTTAAAGCAGTTAGATAATTAAATTCCAGACCACAAAATTTTTAAATTTAACATTAATTTTATTTTATTTGCCCCAACAGACTGTTTGACCTGCCTGGGCTTGTCAGGAGGCAGTTATATATCTTGTTTAAATAGAATCTATTTGAATAAAATTTGTAACCTGGTTAATTATTTGAATAAGATTTATAATTGAACATTAATTCTATTTGAATAAAATTTATAGCTGCCCCTTGATGAGCCCAGGCAGGCAAAACAGTCTATTGGGGCAAATAAAATAAAATGTTGAATTAAAAAAATTTTGTGGTCTGAAATTTAATTATTATATATAAATATATATTTATTAAGCAGATTCATTACATATCAAATTTAGTACATTGCGAATTCTGAGGAATGCATATTCCAAGTCATAAACTTAACAGCAAAGTTTAATTATATATGACATGCACCAAAGGAATTGCATTATCTTACTGGTATAAATGGGCTTTTTGGTGATGTCATTTTAACCATTCTTTTATACTTGCTCTGGTATGCAATTCTCAAATTGCATACAGACTTTTATGAAAAAGTCATAAATTTTTTTGCTAAAAAGGATAGAAGAATAGAATTAATTTATAAATAATGTAAGTAAATCTTTTATTTTAAATTTATAATTTTCAATGTACTGAACAGTAAACAGTTATTCCCAAGAACTGGACATGCATTTGAACAAACTATATGCCCTGGTATATATTTTTCAGAGCTTAATTTTATATTTTTTGAACATTTATTTTAGGTTTTTAGAATATGCAGTAGCTGTATGGAACCCACATTAAAAATGATAAATTGCTTTGATAAAGATAGTACAACCCCAGGCAAAATGTATTTAAAGTTTGAAAAATGAAAGTTACCAGCAAAACTTGTATATTTTACAGATTGACTTCCTTGAAAACTAAAAGACTGTAATTTATTTATGTGAAGTACATAAAATTACTCTGATTACTCATGTCATCAGTGAATTGTTAAAAATTTTTTTAACTTAATGTCAGTAGTACTAAATGTGATCATGTCTTCAAATTGATTAAATGTCCTTTTCATTTAGATCAGGGGCCTTTGTAAGTACAGCCCGCAGAGCTCTTTGTAAAAAACATGTACACTCACTTTGAACCATAGTTGGATACAATTATGTCGGAAATACCCATAGCCATAAAGTAGTTACCACATTTAGGTGAAAACCTTTTTTTTTAGAGAACACCTTGATTTTGGGACAAAAATTGAAAATATGAGACTGAATTCAAGTGAAGACCTTTTTTTTTTTTTTAGAGAACACCTTGATTGGTAGATCAGCTAAAGAACACCTTTGCCTTTGGCCTGAGGAGGTCCAAAAAAATCTACATTAGGCTTCTTGCTTGAAATGTTTGGAGACTCCTGATTTAGATAGTAAAAAATTGTTTTTCATAACAAAGTTATAGACATGTGAAATAAACAAGTGTCTTTGAGAAATCATGTAAGTGATTTTTGTTCATGAAACTAATCTGGATCTCCCCAGTGGTTAATATTGCTTCTTGAAAAGATCTTTTTCCTGTGGGTTTTTTTTTATTTCATCCTGGTGCTGTGAGGGGCTTCTAGGTTAGTTTCACAGAAAAAAATTGCTGACATTAATTTCTTGAAGAGACCCAAATAAACTGCCCTCTGATATTGTTTCTAAGTTTGTCTCTATGTGAATTTAAGTATTGTGTCTCAAATTTTGATATTTTATATCTTTATAATTCTGGTGTTTGATTTACTAACATTAATTAGTCTCATTTGTATGATTTAAAGTTGTTTTATCAATGCTATTCTTTTTTTTGTTTTTAAGTGTGTATTTTGAAATATTACTGATTATTGTGATTGCATATATTTATTAACTGTATTTATGCAGCTAATATTTATCTGTTGTTGCACTGTTATAATCATTTTCATATCGAACCTAAACTCAACATTATTTAAATTTTTTTATTTTTTCTATTGTGCTTTTGTAAAATTTCTTTAATGAATTCTCTTTTCCTTTTTATTGTCTGATTGTTTATTTATTATATACTTTTTTCACAATAACTTAATTTCTCACATATACTAATCATTAACTTTTTTATTAATGATGTGTTACTGTGTAACTTTTTCAGTCTTTTCAAGAAGTAATTTTTGTAAGCAATTAATCAGTTTTTGTTTGTGAGACTAAACTCAGATTCCCTTGCAATTACTATCACTTCTTGAGAGATCCTTTTTCTCTTGGTTTCTTTATTCCGTCCTGATGCTGAAAAGTGGATTCTGGGTTAGTTTCACTGAAAAAATTGCTTATGGTGACTTGAAAAGACCCACTACCGGTATTTTTTTTTTGAGAAATACTGTTTGTTTTTGTGTTTTTTTTTGCTACTGTGCTACTGCACTGGATCAGCTTATTATTATTGTATTATAAATCCCTGCCTCCAACCATTTGTTTTTTAAAGAGAGTTAACTCTCTAATGCCTGATGTGAAATGACTTTATCAATACTGAAAAGACCATTTGAAACACTGAAAATACTGAAAAAGAATACTGAAAACAGCAATACAGAAACTTGATAAGCAGCTAATTAGATGGAACCTATACCTTAATTATTTTGATTGAAGAGCATTGGTATAGCATGTATTACTGGTATAACCAAGGTTTAAAAAATAGAACTTACCAGGAAGAGCAATGTGTAGACATTTTACAGACTGGTTTTTTGAGAAATAAAAAAATTGTTGGTAATTTATTTGAAGTGTGTAAAATCGTTTTTGTTTTTATTAATTATGAATAAAATTTTGAACTTTTTGCAGTGTCACATGTGGTCCAGAATTTAAATTATTAAAATATTTTTTCTGATAGACTGAGTCATTAGTGGAAAACTGCTATATGTTTTATATGTATCCTTCATGAGGTTGTTGCCCCTCCTCCAAGGAAATCTTGAAGTAGCCATCTCTTATCTCCTCAAAAAAGTTAATCTAGATTCCTAATCTTGGATTATCTCTGGTCTTTCTAAAGACTTTTTTCTTAGACTAGTTGTGTTGTGTTGTTTTGGTACTGGACTATAGTTAAAGAGGTGATTAGTGTTTTGTGTGTGTGTGACAAGCATAGTGGGCATTGTGGCATGTAAGCATCAGGGTTTACTGTAAACCATTGTATCTCTAATTTTATTTGCACAGGATTAGAATAATTGAAATTTTATAAGAAAAAGAATATTTGCGTCTGTTTGGTTTGCTTTGTAAGTTGCCTTCTTACTTTTATAGATTTTTTTAACTAGTATTAGCTTACTACAGGGTGATTCAGCAAAGTGTGCACAAATACTTTTCTTAGTTTATGTACATGTATTTCGTCCATTATTAACTTTCAATTATTAACATTTCAGTTTCTTATTATTTAAGAGTTAAAATTTAAAATCTGGTATTATTTGAAGTAAAAATAAACGATGAGTAAAACGATCAATAATGTGATAGAAGAGTATTGCAAGAAGAAGCTCCCACCAAGTGAAATTTTCCAGTTGATGAAAGAGGTTGTAAGCCATAGAGGAGTTTATAAAGCCGTGAAAAGGTTCAAGGACACTGGGACTTGTGCTCCAAGAATCAGGAGTGACCCTGAAAGAACCGTAAGGACGAAGAAACTGATCAAAAAGGTCAGAGAGAAGTTGAGGAGAAATCCTGCAAGAAGTGCCAGACAACTTGCTAAAGACTACTCTGTGAGCGTGTCCAGCATGCAAAGGATTTTCAAGGATGATCTCCAGAGCTACCCATACAAGTTCACCAAAAGACATCTCTTGTCGGAGGCCACTAAGAAGAAAAGGCTTGATAGAACAAAGGTTTTGGTCAAGAAACTTGTCGATGGCACGCAGCCTCAAGTTTTATGGACAGACGAAAAACTTTTCACTGTTCAAGCTGTCCATAACCATCAAAATGACAGGATTTGGCTTCCAGACATAAACATGGTCCCAGTTGAGCGTCGCAGCTCTTTCAGAAGACAAAAACCCGCCTCCGTAATGGTATGGGCAGGCGCAACATCAAAAGGGCTGAAAACTCCTCTCATATTCATTGAAGAAGGGGTCAAGATAAACCAGACCGTCTATAGGCGAATGCTGGAGGAGAAAGTCCTTCCCTGGGTCCAAGAAGTAGTCGGAGAACAAGGAGTTACTCTTCAACAGGACGGTGCAACCTCCCACACGGCCAACTCAGTTCAAGCTTGGTGTCGATGCAATTTCAAAGGTTTTTGGGAGAAAGAGCTTTGGCTGCCGTCTTCACCAGACTTGAACCCTATGGATTTTGGGTTATGGTCTATTTTAGAGACAAAAGCCTACCGTACTTCTCATCCAAATCTGGACTCTCTAAAGCGAAAATTGACATCGGCATGAGACGAAATTGACCCAGAAGTGGTGCTGGCCACATGTGCCCAGGTTCTGCCATGACTTCAGAAAGTAATCAAAAACAAAGGGGGTTATATTGAATAACTTATATATTTTCTGAAAGCTTATTAAATTTACTATCTTCACAGCATATAACTTGTTTCATTTGACCTAATTATAAGTCCGAAAGATGAGTTTTTATTTGTGCACACTTCACTGAATCACCCTGTATTTATTATTGTTCAAATTGCTTTTGTTGTATGCTTATCAAGTAAGTTGTGTTGTATTTTTGTTTCTATTATAAAGTTTTAAGATGATTGGGTTGGTGAGATTGGAGGATTTTGAAAAGGTTGAAAGTTGCCTTGGCTAAATTGGTTTAGTCTTTTGCAAATATAGTTCATTTTAATCAAAGTTCAATATTTTGTATAGTCAACCATGCAAACTTCAATGACTTCCTGAAGCTATACATTTTAAAGATACTATATAAAATTTTATTAAAGTTATACCATAAAAAGTTTTATTATAGACAAGTGTTTTGAAATCTGTGATTAGTTTCTTTAAAAAATTACTAAAATAATGATTATTATTTATACAAATCATTGTTTGATCATCATTTTGTTATGCTTATTGTCAATATTTATGATCCAGGCTCAAAAATTGGGTAAGTTTTTGTAAACTTTATTGATATAATTATTTTTTTCATTCTGTTTAATGTTTCATTCATAAAATGTTGACATTTAGCAACAAGTAAAATTAATCTAACATGAATATTGCCAACTTTTATCAACCTTCATTGAAAAATGATCTAAAATGAAGACTTCAATCATCTTTTAAACTAAAGTTCAATGACTGTATTGCATAAAGTGTTTACCAAAATTTTTAGTTTAAATTACTTTAAAGATTTTTTTAAAACCAGGAGTTTCCCAGAACAAACGCAATCAAACCATGCAAAACTATAAGTGAAAAACAAGAGAACAATTAAATTCTAAACAACCACAGCAATTATAGTAAAATATATTTTTAAGTAATGCTTATTACAGATTTATTAAATAAGAAAAACAAACAATAAAAAAGAGAACACTGATTGTGCTTTGTAAATACAAAAAATAAATTAGTATAGTTACAGAAGTATCAAGTAAACACATGGAATGGCCAATGTAAGTAAGAAAATACTTACGGTAATAAAAAAAAATATGATATAAGTGATTTTCTTTGAAGCATTTTTTCATTGCAATAAAGAGTAAAAAGATAAAAAATGCTATTGACTGATACCGATATAACAATGCTGATATAGGCTTAATGAAAAATAAATAATTAAGTTAAATTTTATTGCAATGTCAGTCTACCAATATACAGAGTGTTCATAAAGTCTTGATGCAATTTCAAAATTTTTTTATGAAGTCAATTCTTAAAATATCTTAACCAGGTTTGTTTTATTTTAATCAGTGCTGCTTAAAGTTTTTTTACCTTATTTAATACATTTCTATATGGGCACCTTTAGTTACGCAAAGCACATCAAGAAGGTACTCAATTTCCTGCCATGTTCATTAAAGCATAGCCTCGTCAATGGTAACAATAGCATTAGAAATTCTTTGCTTCAAGTCAGGTATGTCCTGCACCTTTGTTCAATACACGATATCCTTCACATAACCCCAGGGGAGTGATGTCTGGTGAATGAGGTGGCCATGATGGATGGATGAACACAGATGGACTTTATAGGAGAATGACTAAACACTTGTCTTACATGCTCAATGTTTTCTGCAGATGTTCTTGGTCACCCACTTCTTACTGCATCCAACACTGACCCTGTCTCCATAAATTTCTTGTGCCATTGACAAATTGAAGAATGTGATGGTGGATCTTTTCCATTCTTAGTCCTGTACCTTTGCTAAGTCCAAATGTCCAATTTTGTTTTAATAAACCAGGATATACATTGTGCCTTCTCTTGAGGAGTAACCATTTAATAAGGGTTATTTAACACATTCATAAAACATATAAAAATTACATCTGAAGCACAAAATTTTAATTTAAATAAATACTTTAAGCAGCACTGATTAAAATAAAACAAACCTGGTTAAGATATTTTAAGAATTGACTTCATAAAAAAATTTTGAAATTGTATCAGGACTTTATGAACACCCTGTACATTTTATTGATTTATTTAATGGTAATTTCTTGTTTGTAATACAAACTCTTATTTCATTCTTTAAATATTTTTTTATTGGAATCATTTTTATATACCAAGTTCCTAACCATTGTTGTAATTTATCATTTTTTTAAAATAAATTGTAAAAAGTTTTGAAGTTTAACTTTGAAAAAGAAAAACAGATATGGAAATACCATTACAGGTGATATGTGTGATGTATTAACTATTTGCATTGGACTTTTGAGATGAGCTGATATATCAGCAAAGTAACTTTATGACCCATATTGATACCTTGCCGATAATATTGCTTGAACGTGAAAAAGCACTGAGCTTGTCAGTGATGCATATCTCACTGGAATTAAAACCCACTAGATGTTGTTTCATAAACAGTAGACAACATCACTAGACTACATAGCTGGACAAAAACGTGACTTTAAGAAACCAGAATAAAGGTAGTGTAGTAAGTTAGGAGTAAAATCTAAAGAATAACGCTGTTAAATAAAGGTGAAATTATGTAAGAACAAGTAGAAGCACTAGAGAAGATCTCACAAATATGTTGAAATTACTAAAAAGTAAGGATGTGCCAAAGGCAGAATTTTGCCAAAGCTGAAGCTTCATCATTTGTTGTGGATTTTAATTTTACTGCAAGTGGGTCTCAGTAAAAATAAAATGAAGTGATAAATTGGCAATTGGTTAATAAGACAAAAAGTGAAAAAATAACTAATCCATTGTTTCAAGCCTTCAATATTTATTAAAGTTTAAATCCATGCTATGCTGTTTCCATTGAGACATTAAAGTTAAACTAAAGAGTTAATAGAATACCTAGAATAGAATTACCAAGCCACTGGTTTAGCAACTAACTACTAAGTACTAACTAATATAATGTAGCTACTAGCTAGTGCTACAATAATAATAATTTCTGTTTAAACTAAATAATAATTTCCTTTCATATATATCTTAAAATCAAGTAATAACTATCTAATTTGTAATTCTACTAATTAATGAAACTAGGCATATTGTAATTTAGGAAAGCAATTTATTCTCTGTAATCAGGCAACAATCTGCTTCTTTTAGCTTTAAATATGTTGCCTATCATAGAAATCAGACACACGAGAAGTTTTTTAATTTTATATTAAAACCATAAAAAGTTACAAATTCAAAGTTCAGACAGTTATTGTTATTGTTGTTTGAAAGGGCATCCACTCCAGGTCAGACACAAACAGGACTGGGGCTGAGGGTTTATCCTTTTACTACCCCAGGCTGCTGTACTGCTCAGATCAGATGCTGGGAGTGATGTTGTTAAGCCAGCATCGAGTTTTGTCATCCAAAACTGTCTGACCTTGTGCTCCATGTGGTGCCCAATGTATGGAGCATGCTATTAGAATGTGGTCTGTGGTTTGTTCAATGGTGCTGCACTCACAATTTGGTGATCAGACAGTGATAACATAGCACCCACTACTATTGATCTGAAGCTCAGACATCTTACTGCCACATACTCTTTGCTTAGTGCTATCACAACAGAAGGAAAGATGGAACAAAGTGGGGCTAACTGTAAGTCAGTGTAAACAAACATGTTTCAAAACAGATGAATAACACATCTGAAGCAAGACAATTTGGTCGGAGCAATTTGTCGGGACCAATTTATCAGCAAGCCAATTTGCCAGCAAGCTGATTTGTCGGTGAGCCAATTTGGCTGGAAAATAAATAATTTTAATTTACCTTCACTAGTGTTGAAGCAATAGCAAAAAAGTTTTATGTCACTAAGGCAATTGAAAAGGCTATTGTAATTGTTCAGCTGATAAGAGTGAAAATTTTAATTTAAAGTTGTTAAATGCGTTAAATTTAGAGATGTTCTCAGTCGAATATTTATCTATTTGAATTTACAATAGCTTAATTTCAAATATTTAAATTAAAACGTACTTCAATAGTTAAATTTTTGAATCATGGTTGTTTAACTTTACGAAAAAGTACAATAATGTAGCTTACTATAAAGACAACAGGTTTGAAGTTTTGCAGGCATACGAAGTTATGATGTCATAATAAACATTTTACTCAAATAAATCTATTCTGGTCGGCTTGAATAAAGTTTTCTGCAGATCGGCAAATCAAAAAATACTGAATGATGATTAAGTGAGAGCAGTTATTATTATATATTAAATTATTAAACCTTAAAATTATTTTAACTATTTTTTTTAGGTCTAATAGTTTGTTTCGTCTATAGGGCTCATCAGAAAGCGAAATATCAAATATCAG
The DNA here is from genome assembly GCA_963680785.1 of Diplosoma virens. Classification (NCBI taxonomy): domain Eukaryota; kingdom Metazoa; phylum Chordata; class Ascidiacea; order Aplousobranchia; family Didemnidae; genus Diplosoma; species Diplosoma virens. Next base: position 40,534,630 of record OY796887.1, on the reverse strand, counting down.
TATAGTAGTAACCAGGGCTGGGAAGCTGGAGCCAGGAGCCATGGAGCCAGCCAACTTTGAAAGAGCTGGAGCTGGAGCCGGAGCCAAGTTCTGATATTGTGTGGAGCCAAAGCCATCAAAATTTTTGCTGGCTCCAGCTCCTAACAATATACAGGGTGTTCAATATTTAGCGTTACAACTTCAAATAACAGTATTTGGGAAATGATACGTACAATTGGAGTAACACAGGTGACATATTGTTACAGAATGAATATAAATTCAGTACAAATACAATTTATTCAATATGCTTTCCATTCGAATCAATTACAAGCTGAAGACGCCTCAAAAATGACCTGCAAGAGTCACGAATCACATCCTGGGGCATTTTCAACCATTCCTTCCGTAGTTTCATCTTCAGTGCCTCCAAACTTTTATGATGTGTTGCTGAAACCTTGCTCTCGAGGTACCCCCAGATACCAAAATCGAGAGGATTCAAATCGGGTGATGAAGGGGGCCATTCCTCTTTGGAAATGAAGTTGGGAACATTGGCTGATATAGCCACTCCTGCATCTTTTTAGCTCCGTGTGACGGTCCCAAATCTAGTTGAAATTTCATAGGACGTTTTTTAAAGTGTTCTTTTGCCCAGGGCAACAATGAACCAACAAGGATGTCATTTTGGTAATTCTCTTGGTTCAGTTTGACGCCTTGTTCTACAAAAACCAAAGTACTTCTTACAGATTCGGTAACGGCCCCCCAGACCATCACTGATCCCGTCCCTTGGACCCAAGTGACTCTTCGAGGTCGTACCTCCCCCTCACATGACCAAACATGATCATTCTGGGGATTTACATGGTGTTGAACGTCGAATTTCTTTTTGTTGCTGAAAACGAGGTTAGAAAGCATGCCTGCCTCAAGGTGGGAGAGGAGAATTTCTGGCTCTGGCAAGGTGTTTCCCCACAGTTTTGGCCGTTTTTTTGGCCGTTTCCTCATGTGTTTGAATGGGGACATCTTCAGATCTTTACAAGAACTGTAAACATGGTCCATACAAAACATTTGCCTCCTTTGCCATTAGGGATGTACCAATACCACATTTTAAGCCGATACCGATACCACCATTTAGAGCCGATACCGATACTGCCGATACCACCGATACTTTTTTATCTATCGAGCACCATCAGTAAAAGTTTTTGTAAGTAACACCAAAGAATGTATTTACTAAATCTAGCTTGTTATTGCATTTTGAATTTTTTCCCAGTGTATATCTATCATTACACTAGTCTACACAATTTGGAAACAAAGTAGAAAAGATGTATGCTTGGCTAACTTTGGGACGCTGATTTCAAATCTAATGTTCTTTTTTTGTATCAGCCTTAATTTTTAAGTAATCTTATACTAACTTTCCCCCAAAGAGCTTTAAAATGCTGTATAGCATACACCAACTCTTTGCAGTTTTTAAAAGCTGCATGCACAAATCTGTTGGCTGATAAGTTTTGTAAATTGTCCACAACAACATTCTTTATTAGAACGCAACATTTTACCTACCTATGTGCTGCATCATCCTGTGTTTTGCTCTGTTTGGCATTTCCATGATGCGTTTCCAGGCGTTTCTTTCTACCATGAAGAGTTAAATGCATGGAAAGCTTTCTCTAATGTAGTGAAAAACTTCCAGGGAATATAAAATTCCCAAATTTTAGCAAACTTGTTGAAAGCTTATTATAGGCTTTTCATAACTTACGCTGTAACATGAGTGTTAAAGTATATTTCCTGCATAGCCATCTGAAGTATTTTTCAAAAAACTTAGGGGCATTCAGTGAGGAATAGGGTGAAAGATTTCACCAAGATATAAAAGTGATGGAAAAAAGGTATCAGGGAAAATGGAATGTCAGTATGAGAGCAGAGTATTGTTGGGGTTTGATACGTGAATGTTCAGATTCTTGCGTTGAAAATTACTTCTAAGACATCTCTCGTCAATCTAAAAGAAGGAAACTTTTGCAATAAAATTGTATTCAATCCATTTACAGGGTGATTCAGCGAAGTGTGCACAAATAAAAACTCATCTTTCAGACTTATAATTAGGTCAAATGAAACAAGTTATATGCTGTGAAGATAGTAAATTTAATAAGCTTTCAGAAAATATATAAGTTATTCAATATAACCCCCTTTGTTTTTGATTACTTTCTGAAGTCGTGGCAGAACCTGGGCACATGTGGCCAGCACCACTTCTGGGTCAATTTCGTCTTATGCCGATGTCAATTTTCGCTTTAGAGAGTCCAGATTTGGATGAGAAGTACGGTAGGCTTTTGTCTCTAAAATAGACCATAACCCAAAACCCATAGGGTTCAAGTCTGGTGAAGACGGCAGCCAAAGCTCTTTCTCCCAAAAACCTTTGAAATTGCATCGACACCAAGCTTGAACTGAGTTGGCCGTGTGGGAGGTTGCACCATCCTGTTGAAGAGTAACTCCTTGTTCTCCGACTACTTCTTGGACCCAGGGAAGGACTTTCTCCTCCAGCATTCGCCTATAGACGGTCTGGTTTATCTTGACCCCTTCTTCAATGAATATGAGAGGAGTTTTCAGCCCTTTTGATGTTGCGCCTGCCCATACCATTACGGAGGCGGGTTTTTGTCTTCTGAAAGAGCTGCGACGCTCAACTGGGACCATGTTTATGTCTGGAAGCCAAATCCTGTCATTTTGATGGTTATGGACAGCTTGAACAGTGAAAAGTTTTTCGTCTGTCCATAAAACTTGAGGCTGCGTGCCATCGACAAGTTTCTTGACCAAAACCTTTGTTCTATTGAGCCTTTTCTTCTTAGTGGCCTCCGACAAGAGATGTCTTTTGGTGAACTTGTATGGGTAGCTCTGGAGATCATCCTTGAGAATCCTTTGCATGCTGGACACGCTCACAGAGTAGTCTTTAGCAAGTTGTCTGGCACTTCTTGCAGGATTTCTCCTCAACTTCTCTCTGACCTTTTTGATCAGTTTCTTCGTCCTTATGGTTCTTTCAGGGTCACTCCTGATTCTTGGAGCACAAGTCCCAGTGTCCTTGAACCTTTTCACGGCTTTATAAACTCCTCTATGGCTTACAACCTCTTTCATCAACCAGAAAATTTCACTTGGTGGGAGCTTCTTCTTGCAATACTCTTCTATCACATTATTGATCGTTTTACTCATCGTTTATTTTTACTTCAAATAATACCAGATTTTAAATTTTAACTCTTAAATAATAAGAAACTGAAATGTTAATAATTGAAAGTTAATAATGGACGAAATACATGTACATAAAACTAAGAAAAGTATTTGTGCACACTTCGCTGAATCACCCTGTATTTTCTCCTTTGTGCTAAGTATGTGCTTTTGTATTCACAGCTTCACATTAATTAATGCTTTTCAATGTGCAGCACTAAAATTTAAAATTGTATTTTCAGAAAAATTTGACCTGCTATGGCAAAATCAATGGCAGATTTGAAATCAGCATTCTCAAATTAGCTAGAAAGCATAGTTTTTATTCTTGTTTTTGATACTCCATCAAATTTTGTAGACCTGTGTTATTCATTACAATATTATTACAAATCTGTAAAATAAATCATTAATTATGTTAGAAATCCAATCCAGTTCCAGGGGAAACAAAAATTTTTTATATTTATATGACAAAAAAAATTTTATTTTGTGCTTAAAAAGTATCGGCAGGTATCGGCTATATTTACCGATACTGATACTACTAGCCAATACCACAAAAATAGGCCGATACCATCAATACCGATGCTTAAGTATCGGTACATCACTATTTGCCATTTTTTGGATGGATCTCTTCGGATTTCTCCAGACTCTTTTTGCCATTTTCCAGATGGATCTTTTTGGATTTCTTCGGACTATTTCTCTGGACTTCCTTATCAATTTCGAAGTGCTAGCACTTCTAGGACAGCCTTGTTCTGGTTGATTTTGCACATTTTCACTTTCTTTATACCTTTTAAGAGTCCTCCAGACCAGCATTCTGTTCACTTTCAGGTCCTTGAAAATTTCTTTCTGAGGCTTTTCTGCCTTAAAAAGCTCAACAATTGCAATTCGTTTACCTAAACCTACAGCCATAGTTAAATTTAAATACCTGAAAGAATAAAGATTCATTAGAAAGTGTCAAAAGTTAAGTTACATTGAAAAATTATAGAAAAAATTCAATCTAAAATGAACTGTAACGCTAAATATTGAACACCCTGTATTTTTTACATTTAAAAATTACTTCATTTAATTCATGAATCTAAATGTGCATTAAGGTAGGGTGTGTTTGTGTTTGAGCCATTTGTTTAAGATGAGTAACATGGAGTTTGAGTGCCCATTGGTGGGACACTGGTTTTGTCTTGCAGGCCAGGCCTTGAACATTTTTGTCTCATGTGCAGCCAATAGCAATGAACAAAGTTGTGTTCTGAATGGTTTGCAGTTTCTTGATGTTGGTGTTTGATATGATAGGGCTCCATTTGGTGCTTGCATATTCTATTATGAGCGAACGATAGCTTTACATGTAGAGATGGTTAGGTTGTTTTTTTTTGAAGAATATAGTTCTACTTGTTTGAAGTAAGTGCTTTGAGAATGTTAAGCGTTAGTTTTCTTTTAATGATGGTGAGATTTATGTACAGTGGCGAGTAAAATTGAATTATATTCTTCAAAAAAAAATCAATTTATATTAGATTTAATATAATTTTTTGTGCTCTTAATGTTATATTACTTGATAAATATAATTCAATTTGAACAAAGTTATTTTTAAAAAATCTAAAAAAATTAAAAAGTCTTACTTTTTTGCTTGCCACTGTATTATGAAAATGTTTTGGCTCAAAAGTAATTCCAAGAGTTTTTGGGTGTTTTGGTGTTGGTGGTGGTTAATTGTTTAAATTAAATGATAGAGTTATGCCATTTGTAAAAATATTGTTGAATGAGTTGTTGGGCCTTAAACGGTGATTGGTGTGAGATGCTGTGATTGTTACATCATCGGCATATGCTAAGATTTGTACGTCGTTTGGGGGAAGGTAATTGCAGAGATGCAAATTTTAAATAATGTTGGAGACCGAATTCCACCTTGTGGTACTCCAAATGTTAATTTATTTGAATTTTGCAAATGTACCATTGTATTGAGTGCATGCTTGTTGTCCTTTATGGAATGTTTTCTATTATTTATGGTAATAGCGCTTTCTCTAGTGCTTTGGCAATGGGTGATAAAAGGTATAAGGATCAGTAGCTTGTGCCAATGTTGGGTTCCTATATTTAGTTTTAAAATGGAAATGGTTGGGGCACCTTTCCCAAGATGTGATATTGTGTTAGTGTTGGGGGTAGTGTTGTTTATATTTATGAGGTATTCAATGGAAAGTGACACTTGGTGTTTCAGGGGTGACTGGTAAATTCTACCATGGTAAATTCCGCTTTAGGTAAATTTAACCATGGTTGTTTTCAGGTGTTTGTTTTGTGTTCATGTATTTGTTTGTTTATGTGATTGTTAAAGTAATGATTGGGGGTGATCTGTTCCAGTTGCAAGTGTGATTACATTATTGAATGAGCTTGCAGATATGCCTGGGCAAGTGAGTGCAATTTGTGCTGTTTTGATTTTTTTTAAGAATGAAGAGTCTGCCGGCATCCATTATTGCCTCAACAAAATGTTTGTTTACCCCATGGACGCTTTATGGATATTTATGAAATGGGGTCTGTAGAAGATAAAATCTTCAATATGATGTTTAAATGAGGTCCAATTGGATTTTTGGCAATTTGTTTTTGTTTTAGTGAAGTGAGATGGAGTTGCTTTGGTTTTGTGATGTATACTGAGGGTGGAGAGTAACAATAAATGATCTGATGTGTGGGAGGGATGATCTTCCAGCTAGTGCAATCACGGAAGTCTGTTAAAGTGGTGATGTTGGATGAAGTAGGTTATTGTGTTTGATTGGGTGGTCGACATGTTGAGCATTTGTGTAAAATGTAATGTGATTGGAGTTATTTTGTTGTCGTCGTTTGAAGGGCATCCACTCCAGGCCAGACACAAACAGGACTGGGGCCGAGGGTTTATCCTTTTACTACCCCAGACTTCTGCACTGCCTGAATCAGATGCTGGCAGTGATGTCATTAAGCCAGCATCGAGTTTCGTCATCCAAAACCATCAGATCTCGTGCTCCATGTGGTGCCTGATGTTAGGGCACGCTGTTAGTACATGGTCTGTGGTTTGCTCAGAGGCGCCGCACTCGCAATTCAGTGAAGGAGCGAGACCCCATTTGTGCATGGACAAATGGAATCGCACAACACCAGTCCACAGGCGGTTGAGCTTAACCCAAGCTGCTTGGGGTAAGCCCATCCCAACAGGCCTGGCACTGGTTTCGGGCACAAAAGCACGAAGCCTGGAAGCATTTTCACAGTACTCCGTTTTCCATTTGTGATTTGTCCATTCAGAGGCGCGGATGCCAAGTCTGGCAAGGTTGTCCAAAAGATTCCGCGTAGCTGGCACAAAGGGGCGTCTGGATCTTAGTCTCACTTGGCGAGTATCTGAGGACCCACTTAAAAGACCATGCAAGATATGATCGGGGTCCAGAGATCCACGGTAAGCCAAGGAGAGTGTCGCTCCCATTTGGCAAAGCTCAGCTGGCTGGATACCTGAGAGTACAGGTAGGTGGTCCGTTGGAGTGGGACGCAGGCATCCAGTGACTATTGCGCAAGGCGTCGTTGAAGACACTGTCAATGAGACGAGTGTGCGCACTGCAACACCAGACTGGCGCACAGTACTCAGCTGTTGAGTAGACTAGAGACAAGGTAGCTATGCGTAGTGTTTTAGTGCCAGCAACCCATCCCGAGCCCACGAGTTGCCTCAGCAGTGTGACGCGCGAGGATAGTTTATTGCGCAATGCCACTAAATGGTGACAAAACGTGAGCGGTCTGTCCAGTTTTACCCCAAGATAAGTAGGGGTTGGACAGAACGGTAAAAGTCTACCATTGTTGTAGACCTTTAGCTCACGTTTGGCCTCTCGATTGTTTAAGTGAAAGGCTGCCGTCACCGTCTTAGTGTGACTGAGCTTCAACCTCCAAGTCTGGAGATACGCTGACAGTGTGGACATGTCTTGGCTTAAGGTCCCCTCCAAGTCCTTTCAGTTTCCAGAAGAATGCAACAATGCTAAATCATCAGCATAAGCAAACTTTCTGGAAATCATGGAAGGAAGATCGTACGCATAGATGTTAAATAGGAGGGGAGCCAAGACCGATCCCTGAGGAATGCCATTTTTAAGACGGCGTAGCCTGCTTTGCTTGCTGTCACTGGTGGTAAGGGTGAAACTTCGATTTTGAACAAGCTCCATGATTATTTTGACCATGTGCTTATCCGGAAGTAGTCTCAGCAGCTTGCAGGTAAGGCCATGGTGCCAGACAGTGTCATAAGCAGCTGTCAGATCAACAAATACGGCACCGGCCTTCTTTTTAGCTTCAAAAGAATCCTCGATGTTCTGAGTAAACAAAACAACTTGATCTACGGCATGCTCTTTAGGGAGCAGTGGATCGATTAATGGTTCAACGCGGGTGTAGATAAGCCTCTCAAGGATCTTGTAGGAGACACAGAGCAGAGATAGCGGTTGATAACTCTTTGGGTCCCCCACGGGCTTTCCTGGTTTGGAAATTGCGACCACAAGCGCTCTTCACCAGATCTTGGAAATTTTGAGTCGGTGCAAACATGAAGAAAGGAAGTCACGTAACCAGGACTTTAAAGCAGCTCCAGCATGGAGTATAAGCTCTTAGCAGATGGAATCAAGTCCCGGAGCTTTACCTGGATTTAAATGTTGAAGGGCAGCAGCAACTTCTCTCTGTGAAAAATTGTCAGAGATATTTACTGCGTCTGGTGTTGTGGTCCTCTGAAGGTCAGACACTTCTTGAAAGACAAGTCGAGATGACTTGCGGTCAACACCCTCGTATTTCCCATTTCTAACCAGCTGAGATGCAATAGCATCGGCTGAAATGGGACAATGACAAGGAGAGTGTCGTGACCTACCAGTAAGGTTGTTCAAAATACTCCACGCTTTTTGGCTAGAGTGTGAGAAGTCAATACTCCAAACTGCCTCAGACCATTGATCCCTCTGCTTTCTGTCAAGCTTGGCAAGCAGAGCTGTAGCAGCCAAACTTGAGTCGTCTCTCTGAGGAGTCTGCATAAAGGTTTTATAGAGGGATTCACACTCTGGATCCCAACACGGAATATAGTTATTTCAATACCTGTGTGGGATAGTCTTTTTGGCTGCTTTCTTAATGGTATTACAGAAGTCCTGGTAAGCCGCATCCACATCAAGTGAAGCAGGTGGCAACAAAGTCTTTGCGAATTTATTCGTCAAAGCAATGTAGTGACTCCATTTGGCCTTGAGGAAGTTCCATTGCTTAACAGGCATGCTTGGCACTGCCATAGCAAACCTTGGTGGTGTAATAAGCAAAGGTTGATGTTGTGACCTGGGGAACTTTTCAAGGACACGTCTATCTGGTAAGCGACTGTTTGGATCTACGCTAGCAAAAGCTAGATCTGGATTGGTGCCAGTGTTCCAGTGGCCGGAATAAAAACTGGCAGCGTCCTTGGCATTATATAGGAGGGCAAGACAATTAATACTTGCCCATCCAGCCAAGCACTCACTGTCTGGACTGTTGTCGTAACCCCAGTCAGCATGACGACAGTTAAAATCGCCAGCATAAAGACAGGGTTGAGGAAACACTGGGAGATCCAGGGTTCGCAATCGCGTTGGCAGTGGTTTGTAGATGTTGACTATTTTATAGCCATCAACGTCCACACATAACCACTCGATCTGTGATGTTGGTGGAGATTGGTCCAAAAGCGTGTATCTCAGTTGCTTGTGGACAAACGTGGCAAGGCCATGCTTCCTGCTTAAAAAAGACCCAGCTAGTTGGTAGTTTGGAAGTACCAACTTCTCTGCATCAGTGCAGTGGGTCTCCTGCAGTAGGATGACGAGTGCCTCAGACTGCATAGCAAGGTGATGAAGAACGTTCATCTTGCTTGCAGTGAGGTCTTTGGAACTTGTTGGCAATGTGCCCTGAAAAGGGCAGTTTTATCCTGTCATTGCCCTGTCCTGAAAAGGACGTTTGCCGATTAGCAGACCTACACTAAACATCGGAATGGATGGATACCCTTCCGTTTTGGTAGGTTCGGTTTTGATCTGTCATTTTAAATTAATGAACAGACTTACTCATGGCCCAGGCTGCATGAAAGCACCTACCATCTATGCCTTTAATCAGTTCTTTATGGTGTTTGGTCAGTGCGTACCATAATTTTTAGCCAGCATTGACATCTGCAATGATGATTGTGTTTGAACAATTTGTTTTGTGTGTAAATGTGCTGGATATGTTGAGTCTTCTTTTGTTTGAGATATATAATCGATAGGACCCTTAGATAATATATAACACTACCCATTGAACCCTGGATAACATTAAGCCCTTGTATACTGCAAATTAGTAAATTTTTGATGATTGATATATCATGTAGTTACCCTTATTAGCCAATATTTATATATAAATTATCAAGTTGAAGATGGAGCTGGAGCTGGAGCCAGAGCCGGAGCTAAGCTAGATTCAAGCATTGGCTCTGGAGCTGGAGCCAGAGTCAAAGTTTAAAATTTATTGGCTCTGGAGCCTAACCTAAATTAGGCTGGCTCCCCAGCCTTGGTAGTAACATTTGGAAAAAGATAAAAACTGGCAAAACTAATTTTACTTTTTTTATATTACACAAAACATTATTCTCAATGACATCTAGAATTAATACAAGACATGTTTAATGTTTACTGTGTTTTTGTAGAACACCATAACTTCACCTTCTCAACTAGAAAATTGGTCATTTCATATACAAATGTAACCTGATGGGAAAAACAAGAAATTGGGATTAGATTCATTGAACCAGGTTTTAGTGATAAAAACTATACCAGTTGTGGGATGCATGTTAACTATATATATAATTTAGAAAAATATATAGCTTATTTATAGTTAACTCAAATAACATATTGGTATGCCAAGTATAGAAGCATGGGTACACAACAATTTGGTGGGACCAATTTGGCAGGAGACAATTCAACAGGGCAAATTTGTCAGCAAACCAAATTCATCAGCAAGTCAATTCGTTGGTGAGCCAATTTGGTGGGAAAATAAATGATTTCGATTTATCTTCACTAGCATTGAAGTGATAACAAAAAAGTTTTGTTATGTCACTAAAACAATTAAAAAGACAATTGCAATTGCTCGGCTGATAAGAGTGAAAATTTACATTTAAAGTTGCTAAATGCATTAAATTTAGAGATGTTCCTAGCCAAATGTTTTCTATTTAAATTTACAATAGTGTTATTTTGAATATTTAAATTTAAAAAATGTACTTAAATAATTAAATTTTTGAACCAAGATTGTTTAGCATATATCTTTTATGAAATTGAAGTTTTGCGGGCGTATGAAAGTTATGACATTATAATAAGCATTATACTATATGTAAACATTTTTTTACAAACCTGTTCTGGTCGGTAGCATAAACATTTTTTTGCAGATTGGCACATCAGAAAAATACTAAATGATGTTCAAAGCAGTTATTATATTAAACTATCGAACTATGAAAATTATTTGAATTATTTTTTATTAGCTCTACAGTTTGTTTCATCTATAGGGCTTGTCAGTAAGCAATCGAAAATCTGAAAAACAAATACAAAAAGGAAAGTTTAAAGCAATAAAAAGGTTGGCCAAAGAACTTAAAAACACAACAATGATTAAAAAGTTAAACTAGTTACAAATATTTTTTGATTAAATTTCAATGTGTGTTTTTTTCCGTTGCTTACTCTAATGTTTCTAATTATGAATTTATTATGTCCAATATTATGATTAATGATTCTGGCACTGAAAAAAACTTTACACATTGAATACACTATTAGGCTCAGGTGATATTTTTTGGCTCACTGGCATTTTCTTGTGAGTGACACAATGAGTAGTTTCACACTCTAATGCGTCCTCCTTAATCCAAACAGTCAAACCAGACAGACAGCCAATCATGTTGCAGCCCCATTCATGCACACACCAACACAAAAAGACCAGTTCAGTTTTTCTGCAAAATAATCATTCAGAGACTTGAATAGTTTGGAGACTGTGGTGTTTTTTGGCAATAACAAAGCACACAACATGTGCTCATAAATATTCTCTTCATAAAGATATTAAACAAAAACTAGTAGCACAGCTTTGCTTTCAATATTAATTGACTCATCACACTGAATTGCAAATCATGGTGACGTAACAATCTGCTGTAACAGTTGATTTTCAACGTCTTCTGCCATATCCTCAACTTGTCTTGCAACAATGTGAGCCAAAAGAGGAACCTGTGGTCTCTTTTTAGCTGCTGATTCTGCAAAAACTTTACAGCAAATATCAGTACATGCAGGTAGAACCAATTCTTCACCAATAGTAAATGGCGTATTATTATAATCTTTGCAATGTGGTGAGACACCAAATACGATGCTCTTTGTGCATTTGAGTTTGTTGATAAAGCTGTACTCAATAATCGTTTTTCACCTTTTGCCATCATGTTTCCTTCTTTCAAAAAACTCCAAAGGTTTATCTAATTTATATTTGAAGAATTATGAGGATTTGCAATTAATTTTTTAAACAAGCTGCATAAAGATGAGAAACACCAGACTCGAGTTTCGCTCTTATTAGAGCAGGGTTGGCAAACCTTTTTTATAGGGTGGGTCAAAAAATGACAGTTTTTTAAAACTTACATTAAGTGGGTCATTGGCTAAAAAAAAAGTTGAAGACTAAGAAAAAACTCTTCACCAGTCGTGGATATTCAAATTTAGGGGCCCGAGGCAAGAATTTTCAAATATTGATGTTCTCTAAAACAGCGGTTCCCAAACTGTGCGCCGCAGCGCCCTGGGGCGCCATGAGACTTTGTCAGGGGCGCTGCGAAAGTATGCGAAAGTTGTTGTACTTACTGCTTTTCTCACAATAATTGCAGTGTGAAGGTTGTTAGCAGCAACTTCCCTTCAGAGAACGATTCCGATTGAGGACCTTTTTTAGACAGCCTGATTTTGGGAGGGAAATAAGGAAATCAGAGATGAAATCGAAGTGAAGACCTTTTTTATTTTATTTATTTTTATTTTTTTATTTTTTATTTTTTTTAAAGAACACCCTGATTTTTGAGAAAAATAAGGAAATCGGATACAAAATCGAAGTGAAGACCTTTTTTTTTTTTAGAGAACACCCTGATTTTTCGGAGAAAAAAAGGTTGTTCAAAGAAGTAATAAAACTGAATACCTTTTTTTCATTATGGCGCCGCGAGTATTTTTAAGTCTTCAAAGGGCGCCGTGAAGAAAAAAAGTTTGGGAACCACTGCTCTAAAAGAAAAGAGCGGTCTTCACTTCGATTTCATCTGTGTTTTCCCTATTTTAATCAAGGTGTTCTCCAAAAAAAAAAAAAGGTCTTCACTTCGATTTCATCTGTTATTTTCCTCCCAAAATCAAGGTGTTCCCAAAAAAAAAAGGTCCTCACCTAAAATCAGTCTCGGAATTCCCTACTTTTTGTACCGAAATCAGAGTGACCTCTAAAATTTGATAAGAAACGAGAAAAAAGTGGTCTTCACAGCAAATCTGTCTTCGACTTCTACCGAAATTGACAGGACAGAGGGCCTGTCAAATGCCAGAAATTTCAGAACATCAGGTGGGTCATTGAATTTCAACTAGTGGGTCACAATGTGACCCGTGGGTCAATGGTTCGCCATCCCTGTATTAGAGCTTGTCAGTGATGCTTATCTCACCGTGAATTCATGGATGCTTGATGCTTGTCAAGTAAGTCCCGGTCATGAGGTGCGGCCTTGGAATTACAACATGGTGGATTTTATGTATTCCTTGTTCAGTAAATCTGGGAATAACTTATAACAGCTGCTTTGAGTCCATCTGTGGTCTAGTGGTATAGTAACCTGCGTGGAAGACGTGGAAGACTACAGGTCCCAGGTTTGATTCACGGTGAGATAAGCATCACTGACGAGCTCTAATAAGAGCAAAACTTGAGTCCGCTGTTTCTCATCTTTATGCAGCTTGTTTAAAAAAAAAAGTTTATCTAATTTGAAGTGCTTAGTCTTCACGTGCCAAAGTAGTTTTGAAGGCTTTATTGCCTTGTTGGATGACTTGCTATTGCAAATTAGGCAGAGCAGACAAGGTGCTTCAAAATCACCACTTAAAATAAATCTGTACTTTAAGTACAACTCATTACAATTGGCAAGAGAAAGAAGCTTTCCTTGTTTTTGTTGCTATAGGCCCCTTGTCCAAGACGTCAGATTCTTGAGATGGTGTTGACCCATTTCCAAAAAAACTCAGCATTGATGTTTGCTTGGTATTCATTTTTATTGCACTAAAAACTTAAATGTTAAAACTTTTTAAATCTGCAATATTTTATAAATCAAGTTTCAATAACAATTTCAATTTCTACTCAAGTTCCTAATTTAATGCTACTGTAGATTTGCTCTTGTTTCTTGTTTCTCAAACCTAATTCTTTTTAAACTTTATTAATGCTTAGTTAATTTTTTCTGACAGTGCGCTGTTTTGGCAAGGCATATGGTTGTAGATCTAAAGGCGCAGTTGAGAAGGAAAACCATACATTATGTGCAAAAAATCAAGGTGCATATGCATGATCATTCAATAACGTGTCTAGATGTTGTCATGCACTTCCTACCTAGTATTTTTTTGCTAACCAGAATAACATTAAGATACTGGAGGAGAACCCTATATGAATTTTGCAGATAACCAACTAGCCTGTTGATTGGAGCTTACACAAGTTTTGAACTGGCGGGTCCTGGCAATCTAGGTAGTCAGGCGAGTTTATATTATAAGCTAATTATATTTAAAAAAAGATGACGTCAATGATTAAATGAAAATTAAAACAAACAAATGCCAAAATTATGCTCACATTTTTATGATTTACAGTTGTTTTAATTAACACTTCACCAGTTGCCTATACCCCAATTTAATATAGTTTCATGCTTAAGGCTCGTTTCCACTACAAGTGTGGAAAAGAGCATTCTTTGTTTCTTTTATCTATCTTTGATTGAAGCGAGCTGTTAAAATTGAAGCAAGCGCAAAAAAAAAATCAATAAAACAAACAAAAAATGCTCTTTTCTATGCTTGTAGTGGAAACGGGCCTTAAAGCTTAATGCCTGCTTGCAGTCCTGGACAGATATGATTGACACAACTAAATTATGCACGCAATACGTTTGTCAGAGAAACCAAGCCCACTAACATCTAGAATCTGAATAATCTTTTCTCGTTGCTGCTATATATATATATATATAAATGTTTCTAGCGACCACGTGCAAAGGATCACTCTATACCCGTTCTTTCTTAACAACAGAAACAGACTCACTCCACAAGCATTAATCTACAATCAAAACAGTGGTCCAGGCCAACAGCAACAATGGAGGGATACTGGCAGTTAGTCAACAATACAATTTACACAACTGCATCATTGTTAATGCAATAAAACAACAACAATCGCTCGGCTCTAGACAACAGGCTTTCTAAACTGGCCCTGGCAATGCCCAATTAAGAAAATGGCAAATTTTCGATTTAAATAATTAATTTAGAAAGGCACAATGATTCTATGTGGTAATTATTGAAACTAGTAGTGTGACAGATGTTGTTGACCACTTTTGAGACTACCTTCAAAGACCTCTGTGTATGGCTAAAGCAAGGCATATTAATACACCCCAATGCACTGAAAGTGTTAATTGACTATAAATTTGCATTGTTACTGTAACATTGTTAACTGTGTTATTTCATGAAATTTGCATTATTTCATCACAGGATGCTAAAAATCAAGCAATCAAGTCTTATTTTCATAAAATGTCTGAAAGTATACAGCCTGGCAACAAATCCCTCACAGACTGACACCGGGCTGTGGCCTGGTGGTTATTGACCACTGTGTTAAACAACCTTGGTTCAAAAATTTAATTATTTAAGTACATTTTTTAAATTTAAAATGTTTGAAATAAGGCTATTATAAATTCAAATAAAAAATATTTGGCTAGGAACATCCCTAAATTTAATGCATTTAACAATTTTAAATGTGAATTTTCACTCTTATCAGCTGAATAATGGCAATTGTCTTTTTAATTGTCTTAGTGACATAACAAAACTTTTTTTGTTGTCACTTCAATTTTAGTGAAGGTAAATTGAAATTATTTGTTTGCCCACCAAATTGGCTCACCGACAAATTGGCTTGCTGACAAATTTGTCCCATTGAATTGTCTCCAGCAAATTGGTCCTGCCAAATTGTCTTGCTTCAAGAAGCATAACTGTTGACTGATGCCAGGATAAGTCAGTTCAAAAACTCAAAAAATATTTTGTAAAGGAGTTGAACTGTGGTGTAATCTGAAACTATTTTGTTGTTGCATATTTTTAAATGTGTTTCATCATTCTTCTGGATTCTGAGCAATTTTGATTTACCTTTACTAGCGTTGAAATGACAACAAAAAAGTTTTGTAATGTCATTAAGACAATTGCAATTGTTTAGCTGACAAGAGTGAAAATTCACATTTACAGGGTTTTTCAAAAATAAAAAGCAAGTTTGCAAAAAAAAAAAGCAAGTTTTGCAGAAATAAAAAAAACACTTTATACTACAGTATATTTAGTAAATATTTGTTAAATTTTTTTACTCTTGCCCAGGGGTGGGCAATTGTTTTCGCTTGCAGGCCTCATTTAGATGTTAAATTTGTTCACAGGTCACAAATTACGCTATTTTTCTCCCAAAATCGTAGTGATCCCTAAAAAAAAAGGTCTTCTCTTCAATTTGATCTGAAATTTTGCTATTTTTCTCCCAAAATTGTAGTGATCTCTAAAAAAAAAGGTCTTCACTTACATTCGATTCTGATTCACTATTTCTCTCCCAAAATCTTGGTGTGTTCTCTAAAAGCATTAAAACATAAGAAACTGAAACTGGGGTATTCCCGACATAATTCTATGCAACTGTGGCTCAAAGTGAGGGTATGTATTTTTTAAAAATAGCTCCACGGGCTGCACAAAAAGTTGTCAGGGGTGCATGTGGCCTGCGGGTCATAGTTTGCCTACCCCTGCTCTTGCCTATTAAGTATTTCATTAACTTTTTGCCAGAAACTGCGATAACAATTGCTGAAATCCCCCAAACTCTCAATAACAATTAGAATATTATTTTTTAACTGTAATTGTTCAATCTGTATATGCCGGCAAATACATTATCACTACATTACATAATAGATTCCAAGTACATTTTTACATGTATTTCAAAGCAATAGTAAAACCTGACATTATCTAATACCAGGACAGTGTGGTGTAAAAACATTCTTTTGATGACATTCAGCTCAAAAATTCAGCAAAAGTTTCACAATTACAGTAAATGCACCATCAATTAATCTACAGTAAAATGTTGAATACCTGAAAGAAATGAATGACTGAATTGCTATTACCATGCTTTACATGTAAATCTTGTTAGAAAACGTGGTTGTCACAAGACAGCATGTGACTCACATAACCAGTGAAGGTGCAAAACAGTGCCATGCTCATGATCAACATGGTTTCAGTTCAAAACTCACTTGTGCCCTTCTGTTGTGTTCTTGGAAAAGACACTTTATGGCACCTTCCCCTGCTTAGTGGTCTAGGCAAGTGGTTCTAAATTACAGTTAAATATCTATTAAATTACAAACAGACAGCAATATCGTGGCATCTCTAGAAGCAGTCAAGGTAATTGCCTACCCTATGTATTAGTGTCTCTGTTGCTTTTTCTGCAAGCCAGGAGGATAAGTATTGAGATAAAATAAACTGGTTAATAAGGTCAATTGTCAGTAGCACAGGTTGCCATTCAAATAATTTTAAGATTTAATGATTGTGCTAGGCACCAGTGTTGTTATCTTTAAATAAATATTTTTTTCGTTTATTTTTGCAAACTTGATTTTTATTTTTGAAAACTTGCTTTTTATTTTTGAAAAACCCTGTAAAATTGCTAAATGCATTAAATTTAAAGATGTTCCTAGCCAAAAACTTCATTTGAATTTACAATAGCTTAATTTCAAATATTTAAATTAAAAAAAGGTACTTAAATAGTTAAATTTTTGAACCAAGGTTGTTTAACATATATCTTTTATGAAAAAGTACAATAATGTAGCTTATTACAAAGACAACAAGTTTGAAGTTTTGCAGGCATATGAAAGTTATGACATGATAATAAGTATTATACTGTATACACTGTATAAACATTTTTTTACAAATCTACTCTGGTTGGCGTGCATAAACATTCTTCTGCAGATTGGCATATCAGAAAAATATTGAGTGACTGTTTATTCAGAGCAATTATTATATTAAACTAGTGGTCCCCAAACTACACCCTGCAGGCCGGATCTGGCTGCCTAAGACTTTTTATCCAGCCCGCAGAGCTTTTAAAAAATATATACACTCACTTTGAGCCACAGTTGGATAGAATTATGTTGGGAAAACCCCAGTTTTACTTTTTTTATATAATTATGTCTTTAGAGAACACACCAAGATTTTGGGAGAAAATAGTGAAATCAGAGATTGAAGTGAAAACTTTTTTTTTTTTTTAGAGATCACTATGATTTTGGAGAAAAATAGTGAAATCAGAGATCGAATTGAAGTGAAGACCTTTGTTTTTTTTTTAGTCTTGCTTTGGCCCAAGGAGGTCCAAAAAAATCTATATACAGCCCCCTGCTTGAAAAGTTTGAAGACCACTGTATTAAACTATCAAAACATTAATATAATAAGGTAGTTTAATATAATAACCACTTTGAATAAACTGTCATTCAGTATTTTTCTGATATGCCGATCTTCTGAAAAATATTTATGCGCACCAACCAGAATACATTCATAGAAAAATGTTTATATACAGTATAATGCTTATTATGACATCATAAATTTTGTATGTCTGCAAAACTTCAATTTTGTAAAAGATATATGTTAAACAATCTTGATTCAAAAATTTACTCTTTAAGTACCTTTTTTAAATTTAAATATTTGAAATTAAGCTATTGTAAATTTAAATGAAGTCTTTGGCTAGGAACATTCCTAAATTTAAGGCATTTAGCAATTTTAACTCTTTAAGGGACAGTGGTACATATGTCTACCATGATTGTGATTATAATGCAACAAAAGCACTTTGTGAAGGCATTATAATTCTAATTTTTTGATATTTGTAATATCACTATTAAACCATTGTCATTTTAGTTTACAATCAATTTTTTATATCCCTTAAAGGGTTAAATGCGAATTTTCACTCTTATCAGCTGAACAATTGCAATTGCCATAGTGACATAAAACTTTTTTGTTGTCAGTTCAATGCTGGTAAAGGTAAATTGAAATTATTTTCCTTCCAAATTGGCTCACTGACAAATTTGTCCTGTTGAATTGTTTCCTGCCAAGCTCTCTTGTTTTGAAGTAGGCTGTTGTGTTTGATTGGGTGGTAAACAGGTTGGAGTGTTTGTGTTTAGTGTGATGTGATCAAAGTCTTCCATCAGTTCTCTATGGTCTTTAGTTGGCAAATACTATAATGGTGAGTGAGCATTGACATCTTCTGTGATGACTGTGTTTGGAAGATTGATTATGGTTGTAAGCATGCTGGATATAATTGAGTCTTCTTCTGTTTGTGATAGCTGGGTGGTATGTTTGGGTGGAATGTACATGTTTGTGATATGTAACTGCTGTGATGTTGAAAGGTGGATTTTGATGATTTGTACTTCAATTGGAAAGGTGTTTGATGTATTAAGTTGAGAGAAAGTGATATTGTTTTTAATGTAAGTAACAGGGCTGTGGAGCCAGCCTTATTTAGGTTAGGCTCCAGAGCCAATTAATTTTAAACTTCAGCTCTGGCTCCAGCTTTGGATTGATGATCGATATATCATCTATATATTGATCATCAAAAATTTACTAACTTGCACGATGGTAGTTATGGTAAGGTAGTAGTTCATAGTAAAAAAGCTGATATCCTCCTTTGCCCAGCCGTTTTTACAGCATAAGACAAATATAAGTTTGAAATGGGCAGAGATAAGATTTTACAAGAAATTGAATCATCAAAAATGTACTTTTGGAGTACAGATATTTAAGTGCCATTATTTCATAAATTTTTGGCCCCTGAAAAAGAAAATTTGAGTTGTCAAAAACTTTGATTGACCACTATTGGTTGCTGTAAAAATGAACAAATTTTGAGTTCTGTTTTTATATTAAACATGTAATACCCACAAGAGTTTTCTTGCTACATTCTTGATAATATTCAAAGCAGATTATTTCATTTAATAAAGAAAGACTTGTTAACAATGCTTCTAATTTTTGCTAAAATTACAGTATAAATAAAATAATTTAAGTATTCTAGATTTGTTGGCTTCACTTCCTGTTCTTGTTGGCACACTTCGCATTTCTCTAAAATACTTAAATTGAGTCAAATATTATTTTAACTTTGCTTCAGATGCATAAAAAAGAAATGTTGAATATAATATGTTTTATAACCTTTGTCTTTCATTATTTTAGCACAGATACTGTACATGTCACTTAAATTAATAAACCTTATCAATTTATATATGATAATAATTATCCTATTCAAAGAAATTGATTAACTTATTCAAATAGAATGCTTTGTTTACATAGATTTTCTAATTTACAAAACAGTATTTTTTCTGGAAAATGAAAAATATATTGAAAAAATTATTTTTTTTACCTTAAGAGTGCATAACTGAGCAATTTCCAAACTGGATGCTGCAACACCCTGGTGTGCAACTACTGGTCCACCTAGTCTTTAGAATGACATCTCATATCTCAAATTTCTCTTACATGAAGGAGCTTGTATGTTAAGAGATCATTGTATTAAAAATTATATAAAGAATTATAGGAAATATTTATCAGCTGTTTTTTTTATTAAATAACGTAATTGATTGTTGCTTTTATTATTCTATTCTGTACAAACACAAATATCAAATATTGCACTGCAGTTTGATAAAATATGTTTGTTGGAGCAGCAAACTCACAGCTCAAAGTTAAATTTTTAGTGTCACAGTACATCCATCATTTTTCATGTGTAAAACATGATTTAATGTAGTTTTTTAGTTATTTGAAATGATTGAAAATTTTGTTTACTTAGTTCCATAATTGTTTATAGGTTTATAAAAAGTGTTGTCAGCAAAAAAAGTTTAAAAACCACTAATACAGGCCATTAATATAAGATTTAATACAATAGTAATCATTAATTTATTTTTGAACTTGTAACAACTCTTAATCAATTAAAGAAAAAAGGTATAAAAATGTCTTTTTTAAAGCAAAGTATTTAACACCATAATTTGGGATTAGTGCTATTATGTTAATATAATTAATAGTTTGATTTTGTAATTTAAATACATTAATACTTTTTCAAATTGTGACTCATGAAATAATGTATAGTTGTCTAGTTGTCTTGTTATTATTTTGGTTCATCATATTTTTTTTCCCATTTCTTTTAGTTTATTCAACTTAATTTATATAGGTTTAGATGGCAATACTAGTCCAGAAATTGAATTGTTTCCTGACATAAAAGAATACTACTTCAAAATCAATTCAAGAAAAGCCAACTTATTTTTTATTAAGCCAATCAAAAGTAGCTTTTATGTAAGTTAAATTTAAAATAATGATATCATAAATTTTAAATTAATTTTTTTAATATTTGAACTGTTTTAAATCAAATATATTTTATAGTATTCTGTAAAACTGTGACAGGAAAACACAGTTCTTACATTAGCCCTAAAATACCTTAATGGATGGAAAGCAAGTATGTTTGCACGCTTATGATTATTAACAGTTATGGTAGTTGTCATAAAGCTCATTGCATTTTTGAGCACCTTATTTCTGTACAAACTTGTACTATTTCTAACAAGTGTTTTGCTTCTAAGTTTACAAAAAAAGTATAAAGTAGTTAGTGACTTAGCTAGGGGATAGCATAACTTTTTTTTATATTTTTTGCAAATATGTTAAACTAAATACAGTACAATGATTAAAAGGACAGATTATCTCTATTTTATGCAATTTATCATTAAGTTGATACAGAATTTTACAAAGCCAACATGTAATTAATTCAGTCATCATAGATGAAAAATAATGCATTTTGCTGTCAATGTCTAGTTTTTTGTCAGTACATACTGCCTGAACTAAAAATATACCAAATGAAGCTATTATTACTGTATCATTACATCTCTGATTACTTATTTAATGGAGCTACAATTAAAAAATGTTGGCTTAGCAACTGATATATAAACTCCATTAACCATAAACATCTATAGTTTTTTTGGGTTAACTTCACAAAAGACAACAACTTTACCAACACCAAAGTTGCTGCAAATTTGCTTCAAAATCTATTGAGGTTGCTTGGAACAATACAGAAAACAAACTTGACACTCCAGAAGAATTTACTCTTGGAAAGGTGGGGGGGTGGATACAACTTGTGTAGATTCAATGTGCAACATTTGTATCCCAGCAGGTCAAAGAAGAATAAGGTGGTGATTCTGTTTTCAATAACACGTTGTGACAGTTGGGGAAAAGAAATAAAAAAATTAGAAAAAAAACCTTGTTACAAAGCGCTACAATAGCTCTAGACTGTGTAAAACAACTTATATTGTCCCAATAAGTGCATCAAAAAAAAAAACAAGCATTGGCTGCTTGGTTATTTCTTAAACTGTCTTGATATTACAAGTACAGGTTAAAGGCACTGTTGATACATTGAGTTGTATATCTACACCATTAAATAGATGAGCAAGTCATTACTGCCAAAGTTTCTTAATAATTTGGTCATAAATATTCCTTGTTAATTGCTTGAGTGTTGATCACAAATCAAAGAACATTTTTGGGCAACCAAACAAACATTGTAAATATGTAGATATATATGTAGATATATATAAATCTAATAATAGTATTTACATTAGCTATGGAAAAATCAAAGTAGAAAAATATCATCCATTTTTGTTTTAAAGTAAGGGATACAACATGTTTTCTGCTAGCAGGGGTTAGCCATTTTTTGTGCAGCCAAACTTCCATTATAGCTTTTCCTTTTCCTGTTCTCAAAGAAAATTCCTTTGCTGTCTCATGTATTTCTCAACAATCTTTATTTTTTTTAGGTTTTCCTTTCTTTACCTTTAATTATAATTTTTATAGCCATTGCTGGAGCTCTTTTTTTGCTTTTCTTTTCAACATGCCCAAACCATCTCAGTCTTTGACTTCTCCAAATTTTTTTCAATGGTTCAACACCAGTTATCTTTAGCATTAACTTACTCTTTTATCTTTCATTATCTTGCCACATATCATTCAAAGCATTTTCATTTGGGTGCACTCCATTTTCCATATATCATTTATCTTTATTGCCAGCACTCTGCTCCATAACTTATTGCACTTCTGATGTACATTTTATATACAAGCCCCCTCAACTTTGCCCACGAAGTTTTCTTGTTTTGCAACACATCTGCAACATCTTTAAATCTCTTCCACCTGGCTCTTATTTGTGCAATCACTGCTTCCTGAACTCCACCATCTGTACACAAAACATCCCTAAGACAGCAAAACATCTCCACTTTTTTAAGTGTATCTTCTGCCATGTTTACATTTTTTAAGGATTCTGCAGCAATCAGGTTTTTACCTTAGCCAAGCTCCTTTTAATTTCTGATCATATTTTCTGCATTAGATGGAATTGACTACAACATTCTTTCCACAGATTGCTCATGGATACTTGTTGGCCAATTTCTGCATTATTTTCTCTAGTAAAAAAAGCATTTGCTTTACTTAAATTGACTTTTGTCCCTTTTTCTTCAAAAGCTTTCTTCCATCTTGAATACTTTTTTCCCACCTCATCCCAGCTGTCTCCAAAAAGCACCAAGTTATCTTCACAGAGGATTCTTTCAGAAGTCCATTGTTTTCATCCTTAGTTATCTCATCCAATTTGCTAACAGAAAGGGACTTAATATCAATCTTTGATGTACACCAATATTCACATTAAACCATTCTGATCTCACCCCTTCCACTCTCACTGCTGTTCTTAAGTTTTTATACATTTTGTTTTTGGCTAAAAATCGCACTTTTCACCACACCTTTCTGTCAAAGTGTCTACCAGATCACTTTTCTAGGCACTCAATCAAATGCTTTGAACAATTTTGTTACTTTATGTAATCAAACAATGATGTATAATTTATTCAGACATCTTACATTTTTACCTTTCATCCAGTGCTTCTGAATGCCTAAATTTTATAAAAAGATATTAAAAATTTATGTTTATTACAGCTTCAGTAAGTTGCACTTTTGGAAAAAATAATCATGTACGGTATATATTGAACTTTGTAGTCACATATACTCAAAATACACTCAAAGGCAAAAGAATATAAACTCCTAGCTATTTTCACAGGCATGAAAATTTTTTAAGTTGAAAAATGTATAAAATGTTTTTAAGTTTATGATAAAATTTATATATAATTTTGCCATTTGTAATGCTTCAATTAATAAGGATATTTTTTTGATTTCTCAACCTTAAGACCATCTGCAAAGTAAAAATATTTTTATTGTTATTTTTAATTAGGGGCTTTATAAAACCATGCAAATAAGACTTTTTTTGTCTGCAATGTGTACAAATAAAAAGTGCATTCTTTCTGTTAATAGAATTGGATAATTATTTGATCTTAATTTTAATAGTACTTTTAGCTATATCAAATTCATTAAGAAATGATTATGTAAATAGTATCAACAGAAGAGTTTGGATTGACAATTGACTTAGTAGCCTAAATTTTTAAATTTTAGGTTATATTAACTTTTGTAAATAAATACAGGAGCAGTTAGCAAAGCATTGTCAGGTAAACATAAAACAAATAAATCTATTGCAACAATGAAGAATTAAAATGTTTAATTTTTTAATTGAAATTTGAAACATTGTAATGCAAAATCTACAGATCAAAAATTATTGAAAACGTTTTGTATTTTTTATCATTAAATCTGTATTATCAATTTTTAAACAGACACAGATTGTTATCTAAAATGCTGAAGTATGTTGCTACTGACACGTGTGTCATAAGTTTGCCATCTGTGTTGACTAGACCACAAAGGCTTTCTTAGTGCAATCAATATGCTTCCTTTTTAATTTAATCTCTGTATTAATTTACTGTGGTAACTAAAAGTAAAAAATAAATCACACCTTTCATTTCTATGTATTTTAATTATTGTAATATATGTGAAGGATGAATGATGTTTAACAAATCTAAAATGTATGTGCTACTAAGCTCCACAAAAATTTTTGCACCCCTGAATATCTTTTCATTTACAACAATACCAATTCGTATAACCTTTGGGCTTACTTGTTCCTCTACTGCACTATCCAACAAGTCTTTTTTTCACCATCAATCAGACTCCTGGTTCCACATGATTACCCTTCCAATACCTCTTGTATGGTAACTTATTTTTAATAAGTTACTTCATTTTTATATTTTACCTGTTGCAAAGTGATCTACCCTTCTTTCCCCAACTGTTTCCACCAATTTTACTTGGCGTTTCACCAATGTATATACATTGATAGTTGCCAGTCTAAGTTTTGCCTGTGTCTTTTAGGTAGCTGTATCTGACTGTCTGTTCTCAAAGGTTTTTTTTAGATGTTATTATTTTTTTAGCTCTACTTTTTGACAAACTAGGCATCTTTCTGATAGTTCTATTTGCCCTGGACACCCCAGGGGCCATTGGCAAGAAACAACAAACATAAACTGCTTGTGAACATTTAATTGCTGCATTCCATTGAACTAGCAGTACTTTTACAGCTGGATGCCCTTCCTTAAGCTCACCTTTCTTGTTTTGCAGATAAGCTTGAGACCATTCAAGGCAGAGTTAAAACTTAATGTTGAAGATGCAGTAAAAAAGCTACCACATCTGCTCTTCAAATGTCAATAGAAAAACTACAGATGATAAATGTACAAGCAGATTTTTAACATGTCACGGAGTTTATAGCCTACTCTGTTAACAGTTATTGTTGATGTGATGGCATGATTATGAATTTTCTTTTGTCAACTTGTTTTTGTCAATTAGGCATGCATAAACTAGGTGCTAAAAATTCTACTATATAAAAACTATGTGGCAGAGAACTGAAAACTATTAAAACTGTGTGTGATTTTACTTAAAGTGCAGCTTCTTCAAAAGCCTAATTATCTTGTTTGCTTTTGTAAAGCTTACAATTTAAAAAAAGATAAAGCTCATCAACAAGCAATAAAAAAAGGCAAATTTTTGGATTTGCATTCTTTAAAAAATAAAATTGACGTATATGTATACAGTTTAATCAGGTTGGAATGAAAGTTCTGTCACTATTTTGTTTTTTAATGATTATGGTAATATTGTGAAAAGCCTTTCAAAACAAGTAAAGAATTAGACCTAGAGTTTAATGTAAGCCATACGACCATACGTTGTGAAATGGTAAGACTTGATAAGGTTTCCAGGGCTGGATAATGGGTTTCACATGATATTACCAGAATCATTAAAAAACAAAATAGGGACAGAACTTTTGTTCCAACCTTATACTTCAAGAAACCAGAGATTCAATTTTTTTTCAAATAGCATCAATTTTTGTTTCCAAATAGCAAATTGATTTGAAACCTTGTTAACCCGTTAAGTGCGCATGACGTATATATATGTCAAGGCCAAACACTCTCTCAGTGCACATGATGGATATATACGTCTTGATTGTTGCAGCTTTTCACAACGCGGATTATTTCGCTTCTCGCACTTGCTATATTCTTGCACAAGCAGCAATTATAATCGATCGAGACAAGAAAAACAGTGAGATATGAAATTAATTACGCACTGTAACTTGGATAACGAAAATTTAATTCCGCACTTAACGGATTAAAGCAATCAGAATTATGCTCAACAATTTTAATTTTACGACAAAACTTGCTGCATAATGATTCTGCTATAACTCTGATATGCAGTTAAAACAATGAATTTATTACTATAGACAAGATTGTATGGATAGCTTTACAAAAATTGTGGCCAAAATATGAACATTGTGACATATCATAAGTGAACAAAGTGGATGGGGTGCTATCAATTTAGATTAACATAGTCAGTATGTTTGTAATTGGGTTTTATTTTGGTTTGTGTTACTGATTTCAAGGGATGGTATCAGTTTTAGCAAAATTAGAAGCATTGTTAATCAAAAAAGTGGCGAAGGTGAAGAAAATTAAGCAAGAGTAAACAAAGAAATGTGAAAAAATAGTGTAAATTGGTGAAAATGGAGTTTTTGACATTGTCAGACTAAACATTTTTAAGCCAATACTCAATAGAAATAGTTTGAAGGCACCAATCATTGCCATTCTTGATTATTTATATTAGTATTATACTTGCTACTAGTGTTTGCTAAAGTTAATCAGTATTATTTATCTTTTATTTTTAATTGCTATTCCTTAGTTATTTGAAATGTACTATTTTTGTTCTATTCTAAACTTAAAATGTTACTGTTTTTTACTAAGGCTTTTGGGTCATGTTCCATTAAACTTTGCTTGCCAAATTGTGATTTTGATGTGGAACTAAGGGAAAATTTCAAAGATGAGGATACAAGGTATCGTTATTGGCAGAAAATATTATGGGTAAATTTTTGCTTAAATTTTAATATGTAACTCTAAAATGTATAATCGAGATCAAAATAATGCAATAAAAATGACAGCAGCCCAATCTCCTTACAATCTTTATCAACTTCTGGTTGCTCTTTGCAGCTGATTTCCTGAAGCATATGCAGATTTTTATTTCCAATTTCAATTTGTGAATAATATTTTTCATACATTGTAAAAGATTAACTGGCTTATTTATAAGTTTTACTTTCAACCAGGACCATGTATTTTTTCTGAAATACTCCAAAAAACATAACTGGGATCTTTAACCCCCAATAAATTTATAGAGAATTATGTTGATATTTCAAGTTAATATGGTTTTGTATAAATTATTAAAATTCACCTTAACCTTTGGAAAACAGATAAATGATGCTTATTGCCATATGTTTTATCAAATGTTGAAATTTCTTGAGAAAAACATCTACATACCAGATTTGATAGTAACATATAAAATAACAGTTGAGTGTGGTAGGAATCTTTCAGATTATTGAAGCAGCTGTACACAATGCATTCAGTATTGCATACAGCATAAAATATTTTATTAAGATTGAAAACTGTAAATTTACTGTAGTCTTTTAATGCTGATGATCTATCTCGGGTGCTTTTTACTCTGAAGACTTCACAGACTGATACAACAGTAATAAGTCAATTATTATATTTGACAATTTGCATTAAAAAGTTTGGTAGATAACCATTTCAAGATTTTACAAACAGCATCTTTTGTTGTATTGTAAAACCTTGAAACAGCATCTCTGGTCATGTTATTTCTTCTGTTTCCAGATTAATCTTTTTCTCAATTTTAGCTTGTATTTGAAGTTAATGTTTACTTTGATCTTTTATTATACCAACCCATCATAATTGAGAACTCACATTGCATATAATATAATGTTCTGATACTAGGTATTCCTACTTGCATCAAGGTACACACCAGGGTTGTGGAGTCAAAGCACATGGAATCAGAGGTTTTAAGAAGGAGTTGGACTCGTAAGAATACAAAGAGTCAGAGTCAGAATATTTTGACTCTGGTTTTAATGTTCAATTTTTTTTTTTTTGAGAACACCTTTTTTTTAAGGACAAAAACCAAGAAATTTGTGACAGATTCAAAGTTAAGATCTTTTTTCCACCCTAATTTTAGCAAATTGTATTTTGCATAAATCTATTGTCCTTATTAGAGAGTTGGAGTTAACTTGGAGTCAAATCTTAAACCTTCCAATTTTGCAACCCTGGTATGCACCACAAGTGCCATATTTACAAACTTTTGCAGTGTGTTGCTGCTTTAGCACTGTCAATCAGCATTGTCAATCAGTTAATTCAGCTACCGTAAAACCTCTAATTGAGCGCCACCCTGTCTCTTCAAGAAATCACCATAAGCAATTTTTGTTCATGCAACTAACCCAGATTCCCCTGCAGTTACTATTGCTTCAGAGATCCATTTTCTCTTGGTTTCTTTTTTATTCCATGCTAATGCTGATGCTGAAAGAGGGATTTTGGGTTTGTTTCACTGCAAAAAAAATCGCTGCGGTGACTTCTTGAAGAGACAGGGTGGCACTCAATTAGAGGTTTTATGGTATATGTTATCATTTTCCTCTATGTTTTGATACCCCTGATGACCCCATGTACGAATAAAACATTCTGCTTTGTACTATAGGTTGTGGCATAATTAGTGAATAATTTCAATTTAAAATAAATTTGTTTACTTAATATTTAAAAAAATTTTTTTCAAAGAAAAATAAAGGGGTAATAAAACTTTTGTAAAAAAATATCAAGATTTTGTTTGTTTGATTTTTGTATGGATAGATAAAAACAAAAGCTTTTTTTATAATTGAGCATGATAAATTTAAATAAATGTAAATATTTCAAAATAAGTAAAAATTTGAGAAGTAAAGGCCATTTATTATCTAGAATTGTATATTCAAATGAAAAACTGTTCACAATTAAACAAGCACACAATCAAAGAAATGAAAGAGTTATCAGAAAAACTATTAATTCCACTGATGTTGAAATAAAGTCAATTTTTTGATCTGAAAAACTTTTCTCAATAAGGGTTTGGGGTGATGTTTCTGCAACTTCTGCAATGTTTCTGCAAGTTTTTGCAACAACTGTTTCTGCTACAAGTCCCTTTTAATTTTTGTTGAGCCAGGAATTAAAAATAATACAATGTATTACTTATCAAAAATACTCAAAGTTGACAGTTTCTGCAAAGAAACATTTTAAAGTAAAGGTGTGGACATTTTACCAAAATGGAGTGACTTCACACAGCAAAAATCTCAATTTTGTTGTAAAAATTTTCCAAACTTTTTATAAAAGTAAAAATGGCCTCCTTGTTCTCAAGACTTGAATCTGATAGATTTTTTTCTGTTTGGTATTGCTTTGAAAAAGAAGCCTGCAGTAAATCACACAAAAATATGGCATTGTTAAAAGTTTGGAACAACATACAACAATCTATGGTTTGTGCCATTGTAGATGGTGTTACAAGACATTCAAAGTGTGTTGTGGATAATAAAGGAGGTCATTTTAAATAGCAAATGTATATTGATAATTTTGACTTTATCCTCTTTAAAAAAATCTTTTTTAATTTATTTTTATTTTAAATTAACAAAAATTTAAATTCATTCATCAATTTTGCCACACCCTGTAGATAATTTTTTCTTTTATTACATTACTTATGCAAGATACTTAGCTTTAACTTTTTTCAGCACTATTTGAAGCACTAGTATCAACTCTTGATATTGACTATCAGTTAATTTTTAGACTGTACAAAATTGGATACAAGTTGTTGTTTCAAAAAGAGATACAAGCAGTTGCAAGAGTTTAGAAAGTTTTTCTTGTTATGAAGAGAAGCATTTTACTATAATGCAAAGCCCAATTTGTTCTGATGATCAACAACAATTGCATATAATTCTAACTCACAAAGGTATTTATCTTAAACTAATTTTTCTGCACATTTTATTACAGAGAATGCAAACCTAATTCACATTTAATGTATTAACGGTTACATTTTCCACTTACATTTGTATCATTTATTTGTCAGAAGGACACAAGTTTAATACTCAATTTAAATATGTAATTTCTGTTGTGCCTTTAAGAAAGGCTTTTCACAGCAAATATCCTAATGGAATCATGCTGCTTCCAATGCTGACTCAGCTTATAACAAAAAGCAGCATATAGGTCATTACAGCCGTACAATGGCAATCATTTATGTTTTAACTTATAACAAGTTCTTGCCATCTTTGAAATGTAAAACAGAGTAATTATGTAATCACTTCTTTAGGCATAAACTGACTTTCTGCAAGTCAAAAAGTTAAATAGCAGATATAATATGACACTTCAGAAAATAAATAACCTTACATTAAAATTTTTAGTGTTTGTTATAACTTTCATGGTTTAAATCATATTTAAATTTTTTGTTGACAGATCAAATTTAACAAATGGATAGGCTAATAAGTACTACCAGACTATATTATCTGACACCAACATGACCCAGTAATTTGATTTTTAAAGTTTTTCTAATTTTTAAAACACATTTGAAGATGCAAAATTGAGCTAATTTGGAGGACATGATACTTCCTTTTCACCAAATGTCAGTCTTTGTGTGGTGATAAGCAAAGTGACATCTTGTGCCTACTCAAGTATAAAAATGGGTGTCTCTTTTTCTTTGAGCAGTAGAGAGAAGTGTGTTTTCACTATGCTTCTTCAGTGTTTTTAGTCTCATCACATGCAAACTGCAAAACAGAAGGGTACTTTATTTGAAAATTTACCATCTACTATCCTTGTTGTTGTTGTTTTATTTTATTTTTTTATTTTTTTATTTTTTACTAATAACATTTCAATTATTTGCTTTAAACTCTTTTACTTTTATGATTTCTTATTATAAATATTTTGTAAATAAAGTATCTTTGCTACTTCCAATAACTGTCAGATTATTTGTTGGCAAAATTATTCTTAATTTTTTAAAAAATATTTATAATTAAAAATAAGTTATATTACAGAAGCCACGTAAAAAATTTTATTGAAACCTCAACAGTCTGTTTTGCCTTGTTGAGGTTTCAATAAAATTCTTTACATGGCTTCTGTAATTTTTAATGCTCTGAGTTTTCATTGAGTTCTCTACTGGCAGTCTTGCCACTTCTACTATTATAATTTAAAATATGTAGAATTAAAGAATTCTTTACATTATAGTTATTGATCGATTGTGTCTTTTTTACCTGTTGCTTGGTTTGGTGCTCTTTTTTATGTCTTCAAGATTATCAAAATCAGTTTTGTTTTACTATTCAAGTGCAACTGTTATTGGAATTTTGGCATCAGCCTTGGTGCTAATATTTATTCTAAGCAGATTTGTTCCAAAGGTAAGTAATTTTATGATTAAATTAATTTGAAAGCATTAATAACAGAATATAGTTGCATTGCTTTAATCTTATAAGGCCTTGTTTGTGCATTGATAAGAAGTTCTTTTTTGGGCTGTTTAAATCACCCAGTAAAGGTAATACTTATGCAATGGCAGATCATGGTTGAATGATATGCATGCTGACAAATTGTACCTCTAATAAAACAAAGCTAGAATGCCACCTAACTAAGACTAAGTATTTTGCTAAGGCCTATAGTCTGGGTTACCTTTTTTTTTGTGCTTATTTTTATAAACGTTGTGTTAGAGAATCTTAATGTGTTTATTTCTTAGAAATGTGCTTATTTTGGATTTTAATACTTTAGTTTTTATTAATATTGTTTTTATTAATAAGTTTTTTATAAAATTTTCAGAAAACATTTATTATAAGGCTTTCACTTAGTATTCAAAGAAAAGAGTCTTTTTGGTGAAGCATCAAGTAAAGATTCGTTTTTTGGTCTTTTCCTGTCAGCTATTTTGAGAAGAGCAGAAAGATCTATGGTGAGGGCAATGTGCAATGTAAAGTTGGTGGACAAGGGGAATACAGTGGAGCTGATGGACATGTTAGGGTTGAAGGAAGCAGCAGATAAGCTGGCAAGGGAAAATGGTGTGAGGTGGTATGGTCATGTTTTGAAATGACCTGAGGAAGATGTTTTGATGAAGGCAATGGTACATGAAGTGGATGAAAAACATAAACAGGACTGACTGAAGATGAAATGGAGGGAACAAGTTGAAGGAAACATGAGAAGGATTGGTTTGAGGAAAGAAAATGTGCAGATTGATGCTGGTGGATAGATGTAGAAAGAGTTGCAGAAGTAGTAAGATGCATCCAGCCACTCGGGATTTTTAAACTGAATTAAAATTGGATTAGTAATGATGATGACCTGTCAACTGCAGCTTACAATTAGTTTTAAAACTGTTTTTACTTTGGGTGATTAGCCTTGCCTATTTTTTTGCTTGGTTTGAATGGTAACCCTGTGTACAGTAAAAATAGTGAGTGTTGGCTATGACATTAAACTTAATTTTCATTAAAAACTTTTTTAAATGTTTCATTGAATTTATGTTTATTAATATGATGTACTGTTTTTTTTTTGGGAGTTCTTATGAACTAAAAGATTTAATAAAGAGCATTTAAGTAAAGTTTGATCAAAAATATTGGTGTCAAACAAATTTAAGCAATGATAGTTGACATAAACATTTCTAATAAAAGAAAAATTATAAGAATGTTATGTCATTATTTTACCCCAAATTTATCTGTTTTGTTTTATGCATATTGCTTATATTTCAATTATATTTACATTACAGAAACCTATTGGTTATAGTCTGCTTGTTGGTGGCTGGTCCTTATATGGTTACATTTTCTCCAGACTTTACATAAATTTGACTGATTTTGTCTTTATTTACTACAAATTGGTTCTTGGATATGTTTTCATTGCAGGTAAGCTTGTATTGTTCTAGTATGTTGGCATGGTCAATTGGGTGTATTCTCATTATCAACTTATTATAATTATTTTTCAAGCTATTCCCAAAAGCAAAAGCATATAAAATTGGAAAAAATTGTGATGATTTTCTGTCTGATTTGAACATCATAAAATTTGCCTATTGCAACCAAATATAAATTTATTGAAATAAGCATGAATGGCTTAAAAATTAGGTTGGAGTTAATTACCTTTACGTTGTTTTTGCTTGCTACCATACTTTTTTAAAAAAAGTTAAAATCTTAAAAGTGCTAAACTTCTCCTTTCGGTCTTTTCCTTCAATCAGGGGCAGCCACAGTGTATCATCTTTCTCCAAAATGTCCTATTTTCAATGTCTGTCTCCTTCACACCAACTTCCCGCATATCTTCTTTCACTACATCTAAAAACATTCTTTTGGTCTCCCTCTTCCTCTTTCCTGGTAACTCCATTTCCATCTTTCTTCTTATATACTCTTGGTCTCTCCTCATGACATGTCCATACCACCTCAGCCTGCCCTCCCTCATCTTCATTCCTAACCGTTTTGCTTTAACTGTACCCTTGATGTACTTGTTTCTAATCTTGTCTTGTCACTCCCATAGCAAACCTCAACATTTTCATCTCTGCAACTTCCATCTCTTTCACTTGTTTGTTTGTGACTGCCACCATCTCAAGTCCATACACCATTGCTGGTCTTACCACTGAACTGTATACTTTTCCTTTTACTCTAGCTCGTAACCTCCTGTCACAGATTACTCCTGATACTTTTCTCCATTTGTTCCATCTTGCCTGCACTCTCTTCTTTACCTCCCTCTCACAACTACCACTTTCTTGCAGCGTGCTTAAAAGTGCAAAACTAAATTGGCAAAATATTGATCAGGTTGCATACCAAAACAACAGTATATTGTTTGTGTCTACTATGTTTAGAAATTGCAACATCCTAAGATAAGGTTTTTTAAACTGGGCATGAAAGGTTCATAAGGGAGTGCAAGCAGCTGGCTGCAAACGGAATAGATAACTGCATTGACATAAAATAAATGGAAAAGAGAACCAAGACAGTAATTTATAGATTCCACAGTGAATAGTCAACTGTTACCACATTGCGCGATATGCTATAAAAATCTCTTGATATTTTTACGATATTTTCACAATTTTTTAGATATTTTCAAATAGGGTATCACATTTTTCATAAATAGTTTTAACAAAGTAATGTTTTAAGATTTTGAGTTATCTTTGCAAGTAAAAACGTTCAATTAATATTCCAACATTAGGATTTAAACTTGTATTTTGGCTCTGTAAAGATTGAATAGATTACTTTTTGTTTTTTAAGGGTTTCTTACGTTTGGTTACTGTTACTACCATGGTCCAATAAATAATCCCAGAACCCATGACGTTATTCGATGGTCATTGAAGTCACTTGCCATTGTCTTAATTTACAATTCATCCTTTCTGCCAAAGGTCTGTTGGTTGCTGTCATGCATATTTTTTTGAAATTGCAAGTATGGTTGAAATTTGTTGAAAGTTATTTTGTTATACGATCTACATTTCTTTAAATATCTTTGTAATTTTTTATTAATGCCTTCTCCGATTTCTGTAATCATTTAATATTAAAAATCTGTATTACTGGTAAGAGATTATGGCGAGCAACAATAAGTTTTTTCCATTGAAAATCACTTATTGTTAAAAGTTAAATGTTTGCATTTGTCCCTATCAAAGCACATAAAAGTTTTATTTTAATGAAAAAAAAACGTAATGCAGTGGTTCCCAACATTTTTAACACTAGAAGGACGGGACGCGTCAATTGACGCATTTTTCACCTTTGCCCGTCTATAATTTTTTAACCGTACGGATTACAACACTCATATTTCCTGACTTTTTCTAATTTGGCCAAGCCCACATGCCTTGAAATTTTCATGTTTTTATTTTATCAGTGAAGCGAAATGGAGTGGCAACTACCTAGAAAGACGGCGTGCGTCAATTGATGTAGTACTGTTTTATTATTGAAAACGTACAATAAAACGCATCGCCGCTTTTTACAGATTATATCCAACGAAAGATTGGAAAACAAAAGATAAACAGCTGCTGTCTGCATTCAGAAGCATGAGAAAATTCACAACTATTGGTGTGAAAAAGCAGTGTAAGATATTTACTGCAACTTCAATGTAACTTACCGTTACTGCAGTACAGAGCAAAAGTTTTGTAACACGCATATTATGAGATAAGTTCAGTAGTTTATCTAGAATGTTTTACTGTAGGCTACTTTTTATAATGTATTTATTTTTAGGAATTACAGTACTTTCTAAAAGCCTAAACTGCTAAAAACGTCTAGACAGAGAATTGCAGCAAGTCGTGCTTTAAAAATTTTGCAAAATTTTTCCTCAGACTGCTTTGATAACGATTGCTCTGACAGTGAAATCGACCTAGTTGTAAATGCAGCATTGGCCAGTGTACCAGCTATAGAATCTGACGAGTCAGATAGCGACGATGAAGCTGATGACCAAGTTACACAATCTGTCGTGCAAGGTGGACCAGGTCTGATTCAAGGTAGGGATGGATCAAAGTGCCGAAAGATTGCGGTGTCATCTGCTGCTCAGGGCCGCTTGCAATCTCACAATATCCTGCGATTTCAGCCTGGACCTACATCATATTCCACAAGTTGTGTTGATACTGACAGCCCAGTCTCAGTGTTCCGGATACTATTTGATAAACCAATGTTGAGAAACATAAAAAAATGCGCAGTTGCAAAAAGACGAAGGCGAACTGGAGATCAGACTTGGGATGTGTCCTTGCATAAATTAGAGAAATTTATTGGGCTGGTGGTTGCTCGTGGCGTGATTGGAGGACAAAACTTCCCTCTAAAGAGTTTTTGAGGAAAGTTGTGGGTTGTCAAATGTTTTTCAAAACCATGCCAAGAGATAGATTTGTTAAAATGTGAGATTTCTTCGCTTTGACCAGAAGACAGAAAGACTTAGAAATCTTTTGCAAAATGAATTTGCTCTCGTTTCACAACTTTGGTACAGCTTCATATCAAACTGCCAAAAAGCATTCATTCCACAATGGAACATCACAGTGGATGAGCAGTTGTTGCCATGTAAGGCACAATGCAAATTCAACCAGTATATGGCCAATAAGCCTGACAAATTTGGCCTAAAGTTTTGGCTCGCAGTTGATGTAGAAAACAAATACTTATTCAACGGCTTTCCTTACGTAGAAAAAGACGATACAAGAAGCAGTGACATGCCTGTGCTCACAGATGTTGTGCTAAAGCTCATGGCTCTGCTTTCCCAACGGGGTTACAATGTCACGTGTGACAATTATTTTACCTCACTTGGTCTTGCTTCGAAGAGAAAAAGTGCAGTCTTGTTGGACATAGCGCAAGAATAGAAGAGAAGTCCCGGAGGAATGCAAGAAGAAACAGGAACTGCATGAAATCGAAGTGTTTAGGTATGATGGCCAAACGGCAATCACACTCACATCCTACCAGTGCAAAGCAGCAAAAAATGTGGCAGTTTTGAGTAGCTTGCACCCGGATATCCTTGTTTCAAGCGACAAAAATCCAAAAAACGAAACCTGATTCAGTATTGTACTACAATAAAACAAAAGTGGGAGTGGACCTTTACGACCAAATGACAAGGCTTTACTCGGGTAAAGCAGGAAGTAGGCGTCGGCCTGTGCATGTATTCTACAATGTGGTAGACATGGCTCTTATCAACAGTTGGATTCTTTACAAGCAAACCTACCAAAGCAGTATCAGCCATAGAAAATTCACACAAAGGGTAGCAGAAGAGCTGACTGTAAGTGCGCCAACGTGTCTCGTAAACGCCGTGCTGAAGAAGTTTGCAGTCCCAATGACACCAACGCTAGTTCTATTGTGAAACGCCGCCTTACCTACTCAACTTCAAAGTGCAAAAATCAGACCACTGACATGTTCCAAGAATGTAACAAACCAGTATGTGGGAGATATGCCACCAGAAAGTGCAAATTGTGTGCATAAACACTGTCATGTATTTGAGCAACAATGACTAGCCTGTTTATCAAAAACGAACCCTTATTTTTTGAGAGTGATTGCATTAATTCAATAAAACATCAAAACTATCTTCTGATTGAAAAGAGTTTTTGGAGTAGGGTGCCTTTTA
Organism: Diplosoma virens; assembly: GCA_963680785.1. Lineage (NCBI taxonomy): Eukaryota > Metazoa > Chordata > Ascidiacea > Aplousobranchia > Didemnidae > Diplosoma > Diplosoma virens. Next base: position 40,498,050 of record OY796887.1, on the reverse strand, counting down.
TGTGTGAAATACATTATTTTTGCAGCTTTCGAAAATTTTGCGTCAATTGACGTACTCCGTCCTTCTAGGTCAGTGGTTCCCCAACTTTATACCCCCACGGACCCCCTGTGGATGTCAGAGGTCTCCACGAACCCCCAAGTTTTCAAAACAGGATCTGAGCTCAAATTATACAATAAAACACATACCAGCAAAGTGCAATATTGCAATGAAAAAATAATGATGAACAAACAATCACTCGGAAAGCACGGAAACCTGAAAAACACGAATTCTATCGCGCATCGATCATCTATTACTGATAGGCTAACAATCACACACGGTGAGACGGATTCTCGGTTTGTTCTCCACGAGGCGTTTGATCCTTGGAGCTGTTTTGGAAATGGCCACCCTCATGTCAGAGCCGACGTCAAGACGTGTCCGCAGCTTAGTTTCCATGACGACCAACGCGGAGAACCCGGCTTCGCAGAGGTAGGTCGTCGTGACAAAAGGGAGTGTCACTCGGAGCGCTTTCGCCGCGAGATTGGGGAAGGCCTCATAGTTGTTTTTCCGAAACGTCTCGCGAACTCCCTGGGATGGACTCACGCATTCCCTGGGGGTTCATGCACCCCAGTTAGGGAGCCCTTGTTCTAGTAAATAAAAATTGCCGTCCTTCTAGTGTTAAGGCGTTTTCCAAAAATTAATTGTGTTAAAATTTGACTTTATGTTGATAAACTACCATATTTATCCGATTGTAAGCCGCCCTTGAAAGTACACGGCACGAAATGACAATAGAAAATTATTATAAGTCGCACCTTAAACTGTACAACTTAAGTTCTTTAACTTATGACCATCGGTGATACAACAAGAATGAAAATAAGAATTAAGTCAATGAAATGCGTAAACAAGTTTCGGCTAATATTCGTATATTATAAAACAATCTTTACAGTAGCTTTTCACTTTCGTAATACCTTGCTCTTTTACTATCAAGCAGCTAGTATCAATTGCTTCCTCGTTTTAGCCACATTTTGGTCGGCGATAAGCTGATTTGTGCTGCTGCTTTCAGTCCAGGTACCGGTACTATTATTTAGAAGTCTATGCTCAAACAATAAAAACTACCGGTAATTAACCTAGTTTTTCGATAGTAGTTACGCTTCAATAGTTTTCAATTCGTATCGAGTGTTCAGAATGTACCCTTTTAAGGTCGTTACACTTGGTGTGATTCTTATTTTTACTGAAATGCTGCGATGAAAAAGTTGTTAATCGCCCTTGAAAATAAGCCGCACAAAATGAAAGCAGAAGACAATGTAAGCCGCAGCTTACAATCGGATAAATACAATAAATATAGCCAAAAATTAGATTTGTGAAATAATTTTAAAATATCTTAACAGGTCTTTGATATTCAACTTGATAAAGTAAAGTTGCTGTCAAAATTTATAGTTTTATTTTATGACGAATGTTGATTTCACCATCTTGAATGCAATAAAATTGTTTTCAAAAAGATATGTTTGTCAACAGCAAATGAAAGTTATTATAAAGCATAAACAGCCAAACTCGTATCATACTGTTATGTGATACTTAAAAGCATTGATCATTGTGAACATAAGCGAATTGATAGCCCAGTAAAGTTTTTCTAAAGCGTTGCACAATCTACTTTCTGATTTTAATAGTCGAGTAACTTTTCTTTGCTTGATATTTTTTTTTGTCATAGCCTTGTTATTACTCAGGCTTCTCTAGCCATCATATCGATATTACTTATTCAACAAGCCATGTGGTCTTTAACAATGGGAGAGAATGGAAAGAAATTGTTCAGAAGTATCAGCAACGTTTCTGTTTTGTAAGTATGGTCGATTTTGCATAGATTTAATTTACTTCAAATTTGAACCAATTGTTTGAAACAGTTGTTTGTAAGATTCAAAAATGCAACATAGATAGCCACAACTGCGTAAAATCACTATTATTTATTGTTCTAAGCAATACTTTTATCTTTAAAATTTATGATGCTTTAACTTATTTTTTTTATATTGATAAAAATTGCTATAAAGTCTTGGTATTAGCTACGTTTACGCCTATTTACGCCTTGCTTGTACGCTTGACTTAGTTTGTTAATTGAAGTTTAATGAACAAACTTATGCCGAGATAGTGGTGGACAGGTATAAAATATCTGTAGTCTGCCTGCTGTGCCCATTAAAAAAGACACTTCAGTTTTGTTTTTTTGTTTTTTTTTCAGTCAAACCGTATTAAGTTCTCGACCAAAACCACGAAAATTTCTGACCGAAGACGAGTATATTCAACAAGGTAGAATTGAAACTCAAAAAGCATTAGAAGAATTGAAGAGCTTTTGTCACAGCCCCCAGTGTTCGCCCTGGAAGACATTGTCTCGGCTGCAATCTCCGCAGAGGTTTGACTTTTTTACCCAACAATATCCAAGTAGACTTTTCCAAAGACTACATTTCAATGCAGTTTCATTTTGATTGCTTTTAAATGTCACAAAGTACCGTTTTTTGTAGAAGATTTTTCAATAGGTGTTCTTTGTTGAAATAAAAAAATATTCTCTTTGTCAATGCTATTACGTTCCTTCATTTTTTCTAAATATAGATTTGCCAAATTTATCGAAGGCGAGAATCACGTTACCGAAGAGGAAATTACGTTGCACGAGCAGGATATGAGCGGAGTATTTGAGGATGAACACGACGACTCCAACTTGATGTCTGAAGAAGATGACAGCATCGAGATCCTTAATCTCGATTTCATTAGTCCCTCTAAAAAGTAAAATGCGTGTTCGTCAGCCGGAACGGCAATGTTCCATATCGATTTCGAGATCGTGAGCCCGACTTCATTGCGAATTAATCTCATCAGCTGATGCTTTTTGAAGCTTGCCGTCTCAACGTGAACGATGATTAAAACCTTTTTTTACCAAATCGACTTTCGCTCTTTTTTTTCTTTTTTTTTTTTTTTCAGAAATGTTTTTACTCTTCAATTCACACGCTGTGCATTTCGTTTAATAATTTGCGGAAAGCAATCTTTATAGAATTATGAGTTTGCAATTCGATTATTCCACCATTGTTTGCTAATTTTCAGTGTAGTGGCGATGCTTTTGACAATTCTTTTTTACAATCTAGTAATTTCAAGTTGTTAGTTTTTAGCGCTTTGATGCGACAAAACATATTTTTCCAAAAAGCTTGCTTTTTGTTTCCGTTTTATTGTTTCAATTTAGGGTAACATTTTTTTGTTAAGCCTATTATGAACCACGGTTGCCAGACTAATTTTTCAAAAAAGGCCAAACACTGTCAAAAGAATCTAAACGTAAAAAAAAAGACCATCACTTTCAATCAGTGGCCAAAATCTCTCTTTACATCCCAAATTTAAGGTGTAGACGATCGAAAATTCTAACACTTTTGCTTACAAACTTCAAATATTTAAAGAGAAATTATAACTTTTAAGCTTGAGGTTTTGTTTCATAAAAAGGCCAAACGTTAAATTTTAAAGCCAAACAAACACCTTAAAAAAAGACCAAATTTCTCAGATTTGGCCTTGAAAAAGCCAATATGGCAACCCTGTTATGAACAATACTTTTGCATTAAATCAAAACGATTGAATATACAGTATTGGTGTAGTCAGGAATAATAAATAATATCAATTTGTTAACTTCACGGAAACCTTCATACAGCTGTCCTTCATGCATGTACTTATGAAGCTCATGCACATTGTTCTTGCGAAAGTGGTTATGGGAATATAAGACTGCAAGCTCTGTTCTTAGGCAAGCAAAATCAAAATGAGAACTATAACTCCTTTGTAGAGACTGAAAGGACCTTTCTGGAAACTTAGTTATGTTTTCATATTGATGAAATCGTTTGCAATCAAGGAGTTCCACAAATTCAATATCTTTCACTGACTTAAATCTTTGCTTCATCTGCATTACTATGGTATCAATAATTTCACAAAAGAGTGTTTTGTATTGCAATTCTGGTTGTAAGTTACACCGCACTTTTCTTCGAGTAGGAAGACCACACTTGCTCACAACGACATTCCATATTTCATCAAACTTATTGGTTCTAAGTTCTTCAAGTTTAGTGATGGTGTTTTCAACTTCACATGAGCAGAATAAAATATCCATTAATTTCGACTGAAAAATATTGAATAGATATTCAGTGAAAGGAAATATTAGAGCATATATGATCAGTAAAATGTTAAAGTCAAAGCTTGAAAGAGACTACAAAAACCATTGGGCTTCATTAATTGACTTATGGTCAAAATTTTGGGGAGATTCGGTGACGTGTTCAAACAGCTGGATCAGATCATCATGATTTTCTTTGACTGTTCCCACTAGCCGTGAAGAGTAATTCCACCTGGTTGGGGCAAGTTTGGGGAATCGTTTCTTTACCATATCATCCAGCACTGCAGTTCTTTTTGGCGATGATGTAAAGAATGACAATAGTCCTCCAAGGGTTGAAAAAAATATATTGCATTTTGGAATGTGTAAAGCTGCTTGAATTAATACAAGATTAAGTTTATGAGCTAAACAATGAATAAAAATTGCATCTGGTGCAGAATCTTTCACTTTGGCTTGAACACCGTTAAGCTTACCAGACATAACTGCAGCACCATCATATGTTTGAGTAATCAACTTTTTTAGACAGCCAAGTTCTGTTAATTGAGCCACAACTAATCTAGCAATGGCAGCAGCACTTCGATCTTTGCTGACATCAGAGAACTTGATAAATCTTTCACATATGATTCCATCAGCATTTACATATCAAAGAACAGTAGATAGCTGAGAAAAACAGCTTTTGTCTGATGTCTCATCTAGCATAACAGATAAAAAAGCACAATTTTCAAGTTCCTTTTTGATTTCAGCAAGAACAACAAAACCCACTGATTCAATGAGGTCATTTTGAATCGAAGGTGCTATCCCTTTAAATACGGTAGCAGTATCCAAGTGAGTTTGTAACTTCTCATCAAAATTAGCTAATAAATATGCCAACTCTACATAATTTCCTCTGTTATCAGAAGTTTCACTCTCATCATGTCCACGAAAAGAAATTTCTTGAATACCCAGAAAGCAAGTTATCTGAATAAACCTTTTCAGGATTTTTCTATTTTTTTAAACTTTTTCGTTATGCTGATTAATTGCAGCACATCTTTGTTGATTAAGAAATGTATCAATTCTGGTTTGGCCAAATGTTTTAGCTGCTATAAATGCTGACAAATGAGACACTGTTTTCTCATGACGACTAATGGCAGTATGTAAATTATTTAAGTCATTGTATCCACGATAAGGTGAGCTCCACACAAAGTCATCTTTTGAAAAAAGCAAACAGGGCCAACCGTACAACTTGTTTGATACTGCACTTCCACAAATCCAATATACATTATTATATATTTCAGAATTAATTTTTCTCACACAACTTTTATTTTGCTTGCTTATATTCAACTGTGGAGTTGGCTTGCCGGAATCTACTATCTCCTTTTTTTCCTGATAAGACAATAAAATAAATGATTTTTTCTTTAATTTTTGAATGAAATCTTGCACTTGACTCATTACAAAATTCTTAAAGGTCTATAAAATCTAAAATTAAATTAAAGTTTAATAATTTTATAATAGATTGATAAAACTGGAAGGTTTGAAAAGGTATATCAAAAACTAATAATAGTTAGAAAAACTTAGGCTTGTAGATTCACATAGACAAAACTTCAAAAGATTGGCTCAAACAATTAATAAAGATTGATAGACTAGACTTTATACGTATATATACAAACTTTGTTTTTAAAAATAATTTGACAAAAAACTCTGGTTAATGAAGAAGGCTCCTCAGAGTGCAAGTCGCCAGGTAGCAGTAGTAGGCTTAGGAATGTAGGGAAAAACAGAAAAATACACACTGGGGAGTTTTCTCGTTTCTCCATAGACCTTTAAAAAGGCCAATAGTTAATGGTATATTTGTATCAAATCCATAAAAAATGCCTGATGTCATAAATAGGCTAGAAGTTATTTTGAACTAAAAAAATTTAAAAAAAAAAAATTTTTTTTGTCCCACTATTTAGAGGGAGGTAGTTGACTAGAAGACCGTATGATTATTTCGCTGCCTAGGGTAAAAAAAATTTAAAAAAAATTTTTTTTTTTGTCCCATTATTTAGAGGGAGGTAGTTGACTAGAAGACCGTATGGTCAAATTAGGGGTAAAAAAAATTAAAAAAAATTTTTTTTTGACCCACTATTTAGAGGGAGGTAGTTGACTAGAAGACCGTATGGTCATTTCGCTGCCTTCCTGTGCTTTCGAAAACTTTTTTGTTACTTATATTGGTGTATTTTTTGTTTTGAAGCACAAAACAAATAAATGGATTGATTGATTCATTGATTGATTGAACTACTGGTAGGCTATTTCATAGAATTTTATAATGCAATTATAGGGGAGAGCCTCCAACAGTGCGCCTTTGCGTTTTATTTTTTTATTGTTGCGTAAAATAACATCGTAATTGCATTATCAAAATTTGTATTAAAATATCAATTTCTCTTTGTATTTTCAGAAATGCTAAAAAAACAGAAAATTTTTTAAAAAGGTTTTTCAATTTTTATGGAAGTAAAGTTAGTTTTTGCTGATAAAAAAAAATTGTTTTTTTTCATTGCATAAAAGCACTAGGAATTAAGTCAAAATGACATCAATTTCTCCATAGCGTAAAGTAAAGCCTGGTAAAAGATAATAATCGATTATTGTAGCTTTTCTCTGAAATCAAGAGTTAAAGTCAAAATGGCAGGTGTTCCTACAGTGCGCCACTCAGTAGCACCTAACACTGCGCCCCCTGGCGCACTGTTGGAACAAACATTTTACATATTATTCTATTGCTAAAGAAACATACACAACAGAATCTTCATATATTCGGCTTTACAAATGAGCTTTTTCTTTTACGCTTGTATTGCTATTCACAGCAAAAGAACTTTTTCTTTCAAAGAAAATTTTATTAAAACGATATGTGTGAGAGCGATTGTGACCTTAGTTCAAAAGAAGATGATCTAAACGAAAAATAGTTACCGAATATTGGTGATTTATCCTATAATCATGTTGTTCTCCAAAAAACGAAAAATCATCACTTGAAATAAGTCCCATTTTTTTTACTTTTTGTCCAAAATTCATGGTGTTCTCTAAAAAAAAGGTCTTCACCTAAAATCTCTCCCTGATTTTCTACTTTTTGTCTCAAACCAGCTCACCTTTTCTAATTTTGTCCCAAAGCAGAGCTGTTCTTTATTTCGTTCAGAAATAAAGTCATTGTACGAGGGTCAGTCAATAAGTAATGAGACTTTTTTAATAACTCAAGTTTGCAATGACTGGTAATCAAAAAATGCTTTTTTATTTTTCAACATAGTCTCCCTCCTTTGCAACACACTTGTTCCATCTTGATATTAGATTGTCTATTCCTTTGGCATAGAATTCCGTGGACTGGGTCCTTAGCCAGTTGCTCACAGCAGCCTTCACTTCTTCATCAGTCTGGAAGTGAATTCCCCTCATACTCTCTTTGAGTGGGCCGAAGAGGTGAAAATCAGATGGTGCAAGGTCTGGGCTGTAGGGTGGGTGTGTTAGAAGTTTCCAGCCTAAATCTTCAATTTTGGCTAGGGTTCTTGCTGCTGTGTGGGGCCTTGCATTATCCTGAAGGAGAATCACACCTCTTGATTGAAGTCCTCTCCGTTTGTTCTTAATGTCTTTTTTCACTTGAGTTAGCAGCTCACAGTAGTTCTCTGAGTTCACAGTATTGCCCCTTTCCAAGAAACTGATAGTGATCGGCCCATTTCTGTCCCAGAACACAGTGAGCATGACTTTCCTTAAACTTTTCTGAGATTTGAATTTTTTCTTCACTGGGGAAGAAACATGCTTCCACTCCATTGATCGTCGTTTCGATTCAGGTTCATAATGAAAGACCCAGGTCTCATCAGTTGTCACTATTCTCGATAGAAATACATCTCCCTCCTTTCTGTATCTGCGTAGTGATGCTCTGGAAGCCATCAGGCGCTGCATTTTGTGATCATCCGTTAACATCTTTGGAACCCAGCGACAGCTGACTTTTGAAAAACGCAGCTTCTCACGCACAATTGCGTACACTGTGCCATGGGAGATGTCCAAGTTTGTAGCAATTTCATCTAAAGTGACCCTTCTATCAGATTTGATCAGGTCTTCAACTGCCTGTACTGCTTCTGGGGTAGAGACATCCACAGGTCTTCCACTTCTCAGATCATCAGTAATGCTTTCGCGTCCATCTTTGAATGCTTGCACCCATTTGTAGAAGTTTGCTCTAGACATACAGGAAGGACCATATTGTCTTTGCATTCTAGACAGAATCTCACATGATTTTACACTCTCTGCCAACAGAAATCTGATGACTCCTCTTTGTTCCAAGCATGAGCTGTTTCCTAGCCTAGTAGTCATTTCAATTTATCGTCACACCTACAGTAATCTGAAAATAAACAAGTTTTGTTGTAAATAAGATGACAACTCCATTCATAATCATCACATAAAATTTCAGTTGCATAACTCCAAGAACACCAAAGTAATTGAGAAAGTCTCATTACTTATTGACTGACCCTCGTACAAGAATTCGCTGGTTATACAACGCATAACTTGCATGCCCTGACCGCACGCCACTGGCGTAGGATACCCACAAGTTAAAATGTATATTATTTTTTTAATTTCAAAAAAGTAAAAGTTGTTTATTTATTTATTTGCTAATTAAAATAGTTTTATTTTTGATGTTTTTGTGTTTTATTCATAAGTTACCTGTTATATGTTAACTTATTAATGGTAAACTTTGCATTTGCTTGTTTAAATTGGTTTTAAAGTTGTTTTGTCTTTCTATATAAGAATAAAAAAAAATTTTTGACGTAAGAGTTCCACGTATTTTGCTGTTACAACAAAGAAAAACTTATGAACAAAAAGAACTTAAAATTTTCATTAATCAGGTAATATAAAGCTATGTTGCTTAAAAAAAACTAAGTGGCACAGTGTTGGAACCGTAATGGCGCACTGTTGGACCTATGCTCCAACAGTGCGCCATTTTTTTACTTCATTTTAAAATCAATTTTTTTGGAAGATAAAGACTTTCAAAAAAAGCCTAATTATGCACCTTAAATATCAATTGAATGAGATTAAAATGTCATAAAAATTTTTCATTCATAGCTTTTCAGTTTCCGAAATTTTGAAAAACTCCGAAAAGTGGCGCACTGTTAGAGGCTCTCCCCTAGTTGTCCACAAACTAAGCCTGTGGCTGGTCACTGAGCCAGTAGACAAAAACTACTACTCTTAACTCGCAACAACCATCATCTACAAACAACACAACAAGTACTGTATTGAGAGGCTAAAATGCACCAGTAACTGTGTAGCCTACCAGTAGGCCTACCGTAAGTGAGTAAGCCTAAGCTTATGCTAAAAGTAGGCAACTTGCTTTAACCTGCTACCCTAGCTAATTCACTCAACTGCTTGCTTAAACTAAAGTGTTTAAGTGCTTTCAAATTAATATGATTTCGAAATGCATCTGAATGTGAGTACTGAGTAAACGTAAGCAGTTTGTAGCAAGCGATACTACATCAGTTCTTCAACAACGTCACGCTCTATAAACATGGGCGTGCATGCAATATCAAAACTGCATGCATAGATACGATATCAAACTGCTGAATAATCGGAGATTTAGATTTTAATTTAAGAAAAATTTCGCAAAAGAAAAGAAATATTCGGATAAAAAATGTCTGCAATGGAATATGCATCTCTATAATATTTCTTAGAACTACCGGTAGGTCTCGTAATTCCTTCTAGCAACAGAGTCAAAAATGCAACTTAGATTTTGCATGCGTGTTTCCAATTTTATTTTGTATTTTAGTGATAAGCTCTAGCTGAAGCTGTACTGAATGATCCGAGTTGCAATCGATAAAACGTATTTATGCTGTTATATCAAAAAAATAATCAACATAATATCATCAAAATTTTTATACTTTGAGAATTTTTTTCAAGATTATTTATTTTTTTTATATAATTATTTTTTTATAAAATTTCTAGGCATGCATGGAGAATACGCCCCTGGTTCGTAGCCTAGCATCTTTTTTGCTGTAGTGATTTTAATATTTCAAACTGTTCTTAACAACAAAATTATTAATTGGTTGGTGTATATTGAAGCATGTTAGAACGAGTTCTTGTTTTTCTTGCTTCTCAAAAGCTACTCAAAAAACCCATACTTTAATTGTCCGGTCTAACGTAGATCCCCACTCTTGAAGTCTCCTTCGGTGATTGAGCTTGGCTAGAGTCTGACGGTCTGATGTTTATGTTGGTACCGGTACTTCGTTACAGTTGAAGAAATGATTGGAGTCATGTGCGTTTCAAGCATTGCGGCGTATTCATACACACTGCTTTGATTGATCGCAGTAGCTGTGAAAAAATCGGTTAAGGCTTTGTTCCAGTTTTTAGGCAAGAGTATTTAATTCAGTTCTTAAATGTTGAATAGTTTTCGTTTACATTACATTATCAGCAAACAACCAATACTTCAGTTTATGGATAGTTTTTAAAATCTAGTTTTCTGTCAGCAAAAGCCCAATAAAATCTACGCAAACTTGCAGCTATTTGTTGGCAGCGTGATTGAGTGGTTAAGAGAGCCGTATTGACGCGAACGTGATCAAAACAGTCGTGGTGCAAAACCAACTCGCTTTATTCTGTTGTGTATTTAAGAAAGAAACTACGGCACTTTTTTCTGCTTGGCAGTCTTAGCAAGTACCGTACCGGGCTTGGCAAAAGTCCTGTTACAGTTTATTTTTTTTAAATACGATGTTGCTGTTAGAATAATACATCTTTTTACATGTAATAAATGTCAAACTATTACAGATACTATTTCGATTACCAAACAGTGTCTTAATTATAAATAGATAGTAATGAAAGCCAAAAGAATTGAATTATCAACACTCTTACGTGCGTGCCATGGAAAAAGCTGAGATATTAACATCAGTAGAATGACTGTGCATCGAGTTGCAAAACGTCTTAAAAAATCTGAATCACTTCAGGATTGCCCTCGATCGGATAGGCCTCAAGTAATCAAGCGTGAACCGTCAAAAATCCTTTCGAAAATAATCCAACCCTGAAAACGACAAAATTTGCTCAAAGGAAGAAGATTTCGGTGTCCATCGTGTCTAGGGCAATCAAAATCGGGGGAGGAATCTATCTTTAGTCGTTTGATGATTCAAAAGCGTTTAGAGAGGAGCACCCACCTTTTGAATGATATGAAAAACCATAGAGATCGAATCCTCATTTTACCAATGAGAAGACGTTTAGGGTCGATCCAGTCTTCAACAAGCAGAACAACCGTGTTGTAAGATTTGGTAAAGACATTTATAAAATCCGCAAGGTGTCAACAACTAAACATCCTGCGTCTGTGATGATGCTTGGTGTTGTAGCCTCAAACGGAGAGAAGATACCGCCAGTGTGGCAATGTCAGATTTTCCATGGCACGCACGTAAGAGTGCTGATACTTCAATTTTTTTGGCTTCCATTACTATTTATTTATAATATAGACACTTTTTGTTAATCAAAATGGTAGGCTATCTGTAATAGTTTGACATTAATTACGAAAGATAAGAGTAATATTCTAAAAGTAACCTTGTATTTAAAAAAATAAACTGTAACAGGACTTTTGCAAAGCCCGGTAGCTGAATTTTAGTCGTAGCGGCATTTTGGAACAAAAATTAGAAAATCAAAATAACAAATTCAAGCGACAGCAACTGCCCGACTTCTTTGAAAGCAGGTCTGGGTAATTGCTTGACAACTGCTCAAAGAAAAACGCCTCCGACGAGTTTGGTTGATAAATTGTATACAAATGAAAATAAAAAATTTACCACTACGATAACCAGGAAACCTCATCACTTCACAAAGGAATAAAGCAGCATGCTTGTGTTAATTATAAAGTTGGTCACTTGGCTTTATTTATTTATTTATTTAATTCAGACCCTCGGTCCATAATAGAGAAAAAAAAACAAAAAAACACACCAACAAAAAAAACAAAACAAAATAAAACAGCAAAAACTGCACAGAATGATTCAAATTCCAAAAATTTAAAAACTAATTTCAACAGTACTGTCCGTATAAAATTATCGACAAAATAAATATACACGTTAGAAAAACAGCCATTATTAAATACAATAAAGCATGTGCCTATAATATGTAAAAAATTGACTATCAAAAAGCAATAAGTGTTCATCATGTTAGTGACAAGTAAGTTAGAGGAGTTAAGGCAGCGATTAATAAAATTGTACAAAGTTTTTCTCAAGAGAGCTTCAAAAGTAGGTATGTGATTTATAACTTGAAATTCACGCGCGCTTGTGTATCTAGGTAGGTTGTGTAACATCCTATAGCAGTCATTGTAGGCAATACGAATACTATGAAAACTTGATTTTAAGTAATTACTCCACAGATGTGAACCATAAAAATTTGTACAAAACGATTTAAACAATAGGTTTTTAACATCAAACGAACAGTGTGAAAAAGCCGATTTTAATTGATTTGCGGAACAATATAAAGATCTTACTTGTCTATTTATATCATCATCGTCTGTTAATGCATTGGTTAAATATACACCAAGATATTTAACTTTTTTACTAAAATTCAGCGTTTCGTTACACAAGCGGACTACAGGGACATTTGTGAGGTGAAATGATTTAGGGAGAAATTGCATACACTGGGATTTATTAGTATTAAAAACAATACCATTTTTATTAGAAAAGTTATCACACACAGCGAGTAAATCTTGAAGTCCTGCAACGCTAGGACTGAAACAGCATATATCATCTGCATATATGATATTGTTCCGATGTTAAAAAGTTTTTTGAAATTTTGTTACTTCCACAAATTTTAGTTTTCTAAATTTTGGAAAGTTTTTTTTAAATTTTGTAGCGAATTTATTTGGTAACTTATTACGTTTTTTAATCGTCTACCTTTTTGGCGCCTGTAAAGAAGGCCTCGCCAATAACGCAATCTAGGTGTCTACTAAACGATAAATTTCTTAATCTTCTTGCTGGATCTGACCTTCGAACCAGCGACAGCAAAAATATAGTCTAGCTAAATCACAGCTCAGACTACCACAATATCTTCTTTATTAAGAAATATGCTCCAATCCACTTAGGAGCCCGAATAGTATAAATCAAAGCAACAGGTTAAAGCTCAATAGCTTAATTCTTCACAATCACGTAGATCACCAAAGACTTGCGTTCAAAAACTATGACTTCACACAGTTAACAATTTTCCAATTCTAAGTTACCACAACGAAACATCGAATCAATAATGCTGCTTTTCAGCGAACCGTATTTATATCATTGGTAAGGTTACTCGAATGTTCTGACCAGGGAATCGAACCGTTTAAAATAACGTTCCGGTTCAGGTTCAGGTTCGGCAAATTTTATTTTTAAAGGTTCAGATCCAGTTCAGGTTCAGCAAAAAATTTTTTTTCGGGTTCAGTTCCGGTTCGGGTTCAGCAAAAATTTTTTTTTCGGGTTTAGTTCCGGTTCAGGTTCAACAATTTTTTTTTTTAGGGGTTCAGTTCCGGTTCAGCTCCGGTTCGGGTTCGGAATATATATTTTTTATCTATTTCTTACAAGCGTTAGGACTGTAAACACAATTTCTTACCTCATGTTATCATGGGCGCCCGTAGACGCGCTTCCTGGAGGAGTGATGGCAAACAGTCGGAAACACAAAAAATATTCTTAAAAAGGGTTTTTTAAAAAATTCTGGTACAAGTTTTAAAAAAATTAAATTAAATTAATTCACCGGCATGGGTCTTGGTTGTAAAAACCAAGTCTTACCAATAAATTTATTTATCAATGCGAGCGCCAAAAGCGGAAACGGAAGTTTTTTGTTGTTTTGTGATCTCAAAACTTTCTTATAGATTGCGTTTACATGAGTTTATATAGATCTTTCTTCGACTAGCCACTGATACACCTGTCTAAGAATTTTTTGATAATTTTTTAGTGGCGGCCCTCACGCAGAAGGTTTACTAGTTATGAAACGTCATTAAGGTTCATTTTTACTTCGAACGTAGATTGGAGTATTCTTTGTTTCTTTTAATGATTTTTTTGCTTCGTTTTGCCTTTAAGCGCGGAAAGAAGTAAAAAAATTAATAAAACAAAAAATACTTCGTTTCAAGCCGCCGGTAGTGGAAACGGGCCTTTATCTTACGTAATCTAAATTTAAAGTTTTAAACAAATTAAACATTTAATCATTCAAGTTTATAATAATAAAAAATTGACGCATAAAGACTCTTTTCCCACTATGAGCGTGGAATGGAGTACAGTGGCGAGCAAAAAAGTAAGATTTTTTATTTTAAATTAAATTAAATTTTTTGAAAATAAGTTACAGTGGAACCCCGCTTACCTGACCACCTACGGGACCGTCATCAAGCGGTCGCGTTAGCGGGGTGGTCGTGTTAGCGAATTTTGCTTTGGAGCATCCTGTTTGTAGCAATTGTTTGTTGTAAATGTCACAAGTGGCGTAACCCGCAGTAATATCTGGTAGGCGTGATTTCGAACTCTGCACGACTTTTTCGTCAACACAGCCACTCTCTCTGCAAATAACAGCCTGAGAAATGTTATGTCGTGTCTTAAACCTGTTTAACCAATCGTTTGAGGCTTTAAAGCCATTTTTCTTCAGAGATTTAGCAAAGTTAGAGCTTTTTCTTGAATCAGAGGCCCACTTATCGGTAGGTTTAAAGACCGAGCTCTTTGAAACCATCGGAAAGTTAGTGAATCGATATTTCCTTCAAATTGAAAGATTCTAACCCTCTTCCGGTCATTCGATAAGTTGTCGTCATATGCAGCCAAAACGTCTGCTTTCTTTTAAGTGTGTTCTTTATTTGAGTCTTGCTAACGCCGAAAATCTTAGCAAGTTCCTCTGAAATTTTCCCTCACTTTCTTTTTGTTGTATTACCATAACCTTTTCTTTGATTGAAAGTTCTCTCGGTTTCTTTTTACTAAGTGCCATTATTTTTATCAGATACTGCAGAATGAATTTAAACAACTGTTAGTACTGAAGTTTATCTTATAAAATTCAGTTCTGTTTGCCACACTAATCATTCATTGCGCAATTGCATTTTCTTTGTGTGTGTGCACGCGCTCATCTAATCTTATTGTTTTGATCACAAAAGAAATTTAACCTTATTATTTTGGTCACAAAAGCAAATTATTGAGCACGTGTGGTCGCTTTAGCGGAGTTAAATTTGCAGTTTTGGACCAAAATATGGCGGTCCTGGTCTGGAAACCGGGGTGGTCGCGTTATTGAAACAGAATGCAATGCATTACCATAGTAAATTATTTGGGACCGCACTGAAGTGGTCCTGATAACGGGGTGGTCGTGTTATCGAGGTGGTCGCCAACCAAGGTTCCACTATAGTTGCAATTGAATTATATTTCTAAAAAAAAATAAATTAATATTGGATTTAATATAATTTTTTGTGCTCTTTTAATGATATATTACTTGATATATATTAATATATTTCAATTTTAACAATGATATTTTTAAAAAATCTTAAAAAATAAAAAAGTCTTACTTTTTTTGTTCGCCACTGTACTCTTTACTTGATTTATTGACTTTATGTGCTCACTTAGATTTTAAGAGCGGAAAGATGGTCAAAAGAAACAAAGAATGCTCTATTCCACGCTCGTAGTGGAAACGAGCCTTAACTTTTAGAAGTTTTTAATGCATATTTATGTATTATTTTGTAAAATTTAAAATTTGAAAAAGCGAGTCCCCCTTTTGGTTCTCCTGGCGCACGTTCATGTATCTAGTGCACATATTTTTTCTTCATTTCTTAGCTGATAAAGTCGTTTATGACGTTTCTTTATTGGCACACAAGTGCTCAAACAAATTGTGGCAACTTCAAACGGTAACATTTGATTTAACAATTACAACTGGTAATAAATTAAAAATTAAATCAGTTTGTTGTATAAGATTTTTTTTTTCTTAAGATAACTGAAATCAAACTTTGCAATTTTGTATATTGATCACTGCTTGCTTACAAACTGGTACTAAAAACTTGCTGCTTTTTATTTTTATAAGTGTATAGCGATGAAAGGGTAAAAATTAGGTGTGGGTCCAATTGTTTAAAAAAAGTCTTAAATTCAAGCAAATTCAAATTTACGGGAGACAATCATTTCTCAATTCGTAAAACCAGCAAAATGGTTTTTCAGCATTTGATTAAAAACTTTTTTGATAAACACTAGCTTGATATTGGCAGAAAAATACTCTGACTCCTCCATAATGTTTTGTTTGCCAAGCTAACTATTGGCGACCAAAACTATTTAGTTTTAACTCAAAGTCAAATTGTGCTACTAAATTTTGTTTGCAGGGGTAACTTATACAACAATGTAATTTGCTTATGGTTTTTCGGTTGCATTCTACGTACATAAAGATAACTGACGCAAAACTTTTGTAATGAGCCAGCAAATATGTGGTTCTTGTATTAAAAGTTATTTGTCCTGTTGCTACAATTTTGGTAAGCCTGAAAGTTAACAAAAATTTAATTTTAACGTAATACTTGATAAATGAAAAAGCACGCTAGATAAACGTTTTTTTTTTTTTTTTTTGAAAAAATTTTGTTTTTTTGAAAAATCAAAAATTAATTAACTTTATTGCATTGCTTGCTCAACAATATTTTTTACTCAATCTCGACTGTTAGGGATACTATCATGCTAGTGAAAACCATTTGAGGCAACTATAAGTTATACTGAATTCGAATCATTCGATAAGTTTACACTGCTTTTTTTTATTAAACTTCTCCACGCAACTAAATTTCAGTCGAGTGGCTCCCAAACAGCCTGCACTGTGCAGCTTTGATTTTTTAATGGCGTCAAATAATTTTGCTTCACCAACGATGGTTTCACTATGTTTGCTACGTCTCTATATTAATATGTATTTTTTTTAATAGTATGGCTCTGTAAAAAGCTTAAGAACAACTGCTTTAACATATATTTAAGATTTCGCTTTCTTTATCTAGCAAGTGACATGTTTTTGCCTTAACTTCTCGCCTAAAAAGTCGTTTATAACGTTTCTGTATTGCCACACAACAAGTATCGTGACCAAAAAAATTGCGCCAACTTCAAAAACAAAATTGTAATTCTGATTCTTCTACAAACAACTTTAAAATTAAAATTAGAGCATCAAACGGTCGAACCGGATCCATTTAAAATAAAGTTCCGGTTCAGGTTCGGGTTCAGCAATTTTTTTTTCTACGGGTTCAGCTCCGGTTCAGGTTCAGCAAATTTTATTTTTAGGGGTTCAGTTCCAGTTCAGGTTCAGCAAATTTTATTTTTTCGGGTTCAGTTCCGGTTCGGGTTCAAAAAATAATAACGGTTAATACGGGTTTACGGATCTGGTTCGGGTCCGGTTCGACACCCTGGTTCTGACATTATCCAAATCACAAACACAACTATTACGTCATAATCAAAACAGGTCAATCGGATAGTTCTGGAAGTTACTTTTAAATTCGTGAAATTAAGCAGTGTTGCCATTTTCTTATAAATAAATGTAAAATATTTAAATTACTTACAAAACTGTTATTTCTTCGGCTATTTGAGCCGGACCAAAGCGAAATCAAAGAGGTTTTTTATGAGATTGTGAATCTACATAATTTGGGCGATTTTTAGGAACGGAACAGATATGGTTAACTAAAGTGTTTCCAATATAACAACCAGCAGGAACACGATTGAGATCTTTTGACAGTTGGTCGATATAGACAGCAAATAAGTAAGGACTAAGTATTCCCCCCTGTCGCACACCGTTAGAGACTCCAAAATATTGAGACAGTTGACATCCCCATCTCACTCGCATTTGCTGTTGACGATACCAATATCACAGCAATCGTATAAAACACGGCGGAACATCACGCAATAACAGCTTTTTAAACAAGAGTTCATGAGATACTCGGTCAAACCCTTTAGAGGCTTCTAAAAATACTGAAAAAATAGGGCTACCCTGTTGAAGGTAAGACGAAATGATTTGCTTGAGCAAGAAGATACACATATCAGTGCCAGTACCGCGCTTAAACCCGAATTGGTGATCACTAGTTCACAAAAAAGGCTTTATGTGAAATAATATAAAATGTTCAAAAAGCTTAGAAATAGTAGTAGCCACAACTATAGGCCTGTAATTACCTACATTAGTAGCATCTTTATTTTTACACTTGAGAATAGGAACTATATCAGTAATAAGACAATCTTCAGGAATAAAGCCATGACTCACACATAAATTAAACAAAACGCTTAAGTAAATACAAACACAATAAAGTATATATTTAATTATATAACAAACACAATAGTGAGCATACCGTAAATGTTCTGCCGTAATCCCATCAGCACCAGCAGATTTCTGTAAAGGTAATTTTTTAATTAAATTACACATCATAGGAGCTGTGCACTGAAAGTTTAATCAAGTATCTACACTGCGATTGTTGTAGACCAGATGAAATCTTGAGACCAAGTTTGTCTTAATGTCAATATTTTACATGACGTGTCCGCGACAATTTTAACTTGGTTAAAGACCACACTTAATTGATCAGCTTTGTTGCAGCTGGCAAATGCTACTCTGCAGCTAATTTTCAGAGTGATCTGGGTCATCTGTCACACTTAAATGCGATTACAAAAACGTTATTCTTTTGGTAACAAAAAATCTCGTAAGTGGTAACACTTTAAAAATGTGTTTTCGTACACTCGCAACAAGTTATTTTAAGACAAAAGACCTCGCTTGATCGCTGCTCCGATTATTTAGCTATTACAGTAAAAATAAAAGGGGCCTTTCTTATTCACCTTTTCAATCTCTAAGTCCCACCCATCCGCTCTTCTGATTTCTCCTCGGGCGACGCCTTACGGACACTTCTTCTCGTTTTTTGTACCGACTTCCAAATCCGACCTTTCTCGGTGTAACTTTCGACCAAACCCTTTCTTTCAAACATCATGTTCTACCTTTACGAAAGAAGTTTCACAACTAATTTCGTGCCTTCCGCTCTATTGCCTCTGCCTCCTGGGGCTTCTCTAAAAAATTTCTTTGTATGTTATATAAAGGCTTCATTCGCCCCATTCTTCCCCAAGTTGGTTTCCTTTCTCACCCCCCACCCACATCACCTGCATGGAAGAATTTATGGATCCTTTGTAGAGTTATCACAGGCTGTCTGTCATCAATCCTTATTCCTCTGCTAAACCTAGAAGCACTCCCCCCACTGCATGTCACTCTCACCCATCAGTCTCTCTCTTACTTCAAATTTGCTTTAAGATTACCTTCATCTTTTCCTTTAGCCTTTCTTGCCCATCATAACCCTTGCACACGCCTCAAGAAAGGATTATGGAGATCCTTCTCTAGTTCCCATAACCGTACTCCTAACCTACAATTACCTCGCGAACCTTTAATCCTATGCCCTCCTAAACCTCCCTGTTCTACTCTATCTCATACCAACTTTCTTCCCCATCTTCAAAAATCGCACAAGAATTGCAAAAAGATCCCACAATTGTCGAAAACTAAAACCAGGTCCAAACTTGCAATGAGTGGTAGATCCATTATAGGATGCATAGACCGGGAAAACTAATTAAAAAAACTTTTCTTTACAAAAAATTCCAACTAAATACCACTACAAGCTTTTGTTTATTACAACTTCTTCAGATAACTACAAATAAAAAAGAAACAGATGATTATCGAAAGAAAAAAAAATTCTGTTATTAAAAAATAATAAGAAGGATAAAAGCTGTCACTTATCAGATGATAAAATTGGATAGTAACCATCAAACATACTAAATTTACGACCTAATACGATTCACAATAACAATGGAACGTAACAATGACTTAGGTGGAAATAAGTTACACAACTTCTATTAATTGATTTACGATCAAACGATTTAAATACATTGCATGAAGGACGTAACGATAAAAATAAAGCAATAAAATATGACATCATTATTTGTACGAAAATGGCGTTAAAGAATAATACTTAATAATATTGGTTTACAGATAAAAATTTTTTTCTGGCATGGACTTTAAAAACTGTCTAAACTAATACTATGGTGCTGAATCCAAATCCGATTTCAGATTTGCTCCATCACATCACGTTCTTGTGTTATAGGCAGTGTTTTTTTAAGGCGTTTTGAGGAACCGAAACGGTCTCTCAAAATTGTCCAGCGGTCTCTCAAAATCTGCTTCTACAATAGTGTAAACAAAGCTAAGTATGCTCAGGAACAATAGGAAAAAAATTAGCGGTTTTTCAAAATTGCTTAGAGGTTCCTCAAGCCAAACCTTAAAAAAAACACTGG
This sequence comes from Diplosoma virens, assembly GCA_963680785.1. Classification (NCBI taxonomy): domain Eukaryota; kingdom Metazoa; phylum Chordata; class Ascidiacea; order Aplousobranchia; family Didemnidae; genus Diplosoma; species Diplosoma virens. The sequence goes on along the minus strand of OY796887.1, from coordinate 40,477,782 downwards.
TTATAGGTATACTCCATTTTCATAAGTTTCAACATTGGACTACTCTTCTACACAATACTGTACCCTTGTTGTGGGGGTGCAGAACCTTTTATGAGATTTGCACTTTTAGGAATGATATAGGAATATAACCGGGGGATATGAGAGCTTTATAGCCCATATGCAAATCCTAAAAGTTTGACCTCTAAATGTGTTCATGCTTAAGCGTTGGTGTGTATTTAAGCCATACTAATATATATTTGAATACGTAAAGGTGGAATTTTTATAATGGTAACCAAAACTATTTGACACTATAAAACATATTGATTAAGGCTGCCATATGGTTTTTTTGTGAGATATGAAGTCTTCTACATGCAGCAAACACCCTAATAATTTTACTGCTTTTACACCTTTTTCTTTTCTTTGTATAGAGGTTGTATTGGTAATTCTTGCAAATTGGTGATCTTGTAATGGCTTCAACATTGCGAAGAACGTGCTCAAATGATCTAGATATATTTTGTTACATGTGTGGAAACTTTACCTTGAAGACTCTGAGATGCAGCATCACCAACTTTGTTATGAGTGCGTATCTGGCATACTTCAAAGTACCATTTGGAGACCAAGACAAGTTGGGCTCCTCATAAAGTGGGCAAGGCCTATATTGAGACTTTGCAATCATGATCTCAAGGAAGGAATACTAGACTTAAGTTTGGTGTGCCCATGGTTTGGACAGAATCCACTAATCATTCTGATGACTGCTATTTCTCCCTTATCAATGTAAAAAGTTTCAGTAAGAAAAACAAACAGCATTTGCAATATCCAAGTATCCCTTTAGCCATTCGACCAGTTGCACACAGTAAAGAAATTAGCTGTGCCTAAATTTGCTGGGCTTCCAAAGATTCGTGACACAGATTTCAGTTCAATTTCATATGAAAAAGAAATGACAGATATTTTTCAGCCATTTGGTGAAGACAGTGAAAAACCATAGTTATTTATCCAGTCTAAATTGAATGATCTCCTTAGGGATCTATATACTGTATATTTGCCAAGAGTCTTCCAAATTGTTGGCTTCAAAACTGCAAGAAAAACGAATGCTGAAACCTGGTATGAGTGTCTCATTTTATTGAAACAGAGAAGAACTGCGTAAATACTTTCAATCAGATTGCCAGTTTGTTTATTGTAGCGATGTAAAAAGGCTACTACTCTCTATAGGGCATGATCTAAAGGATTAGAGGCTTTTTCTCGACAGTTGCAAGAAAAAGTTTGAACCATGTTCTGTTACACAATTGAAATATGTATAGTTTAATCTTAATAGATCATTCTGTAAAAGTTAAAAAATAATATAATAACATCAAGATTATTTTAGAGAGGTTGCAATACCATATTCATGGGTGGTTGATTTGTGTCGATTTATAAATGATCAACTTTCTTCTTGGTCAGCAAGGAAGGTATACGAAATGCCCATGTTTCTTGTGCCACTGGGATAGTATAAAGCAACAGCAGAGCACTGAGTGAAAAGAAATGACCACCGAGACAAAGTTTAACACTAGGTAATAATAGTGTGATTAATAAGCCTTTAGTTAACAAGAACAAAATTGTTTTTCCTCCTCTGCACATAAAACTTGAAGTAATGAAGCAGTTAGCAAAAGCTTTTGATAACTCTGGAGAATGCTTTAGTCATATACGTTCCACATTTCCTGGTCTTAGTGATGAGAAAAGGCTAAGAAAAGGAGATCCACTGGACTGATGCAAAAAAGTTGGTACAGTAGTCCCCGCTTAATAAGCCCACCTCGGGACCAGACGATTTTGGGCTTATTAAGCGGGTGGGCTTATTAACCGGGGGACAAATTTTCGCTACTCTCATGCGCATAAATGAATATGGTCGACTGTACTAAGGCTAAAAGTTGCTGAATCTATTAATACTGTACACAACAGTTACAGATAACAAGCAATTTTCTTTATTTATTACGATAAAGCAATATTCATTTCCGTGCAAAAACATCGAGAGTAAGTTGCCTCATTGGTTGTTGGTGGCGTAGAAACTGTCGAACATGGCCATTCAATTTTTCAAATTCATTCATTTTGTCAAATCCTCTCCGCTCCAGTCCAATTTGCAGACGGTGCATGTAGAATCTCATTTCAGCGCTGGAAGGTGTTGCTTCTTCCGGAGTTTTGTCATTCTCAGCATCTTCTTCTTGATCATCCATGTCATCGCCATCAGAATTTTTTGAAACAATTTGTTGCATTATTTCTGCTTCTTCCTCCTCTAGTGTAAGCTCAGCACACACGCTCGCATCCTCTTCCATAGTTACCCACTCTTCAAACAATTCTTCTGACATGCCATTAGGATACGGAATGGCCTCTTCATGCTCTAAATCCTGATCCCGCGGGGCTAAAACGAACTTGGCCTTCCTCCAACAGTTGCGAATGGTGTTGCTTGCTACCCTCAACCAACTATGGGAAAGCATGTGCAGAGCATCCAAAACTGAAAGCTTCTTTGCAACTACATTCGCATTTACAGTAGCGTCAGATCCGTCTTCAATAGCGTCAATAATTCTGGCTCGCATTTCATGACGGAAATATGCTTTAAGCGTTCGAATAACTCCCATATCACAAGGCTGAATTAGCGAAGTGGTGTTTGGAGGAAGTTTTACAATTTCAATGCATTTAAGCCCCTCTACATCGCCATGGGCCGTGCAGTTGTCAACAACCAACGCAATTTTTCGTTTTTGAAGACAAAGGCTTTTGTCCCACGTTTGCAACCATTCAGACCAGATCTTAGTGGTCATCCAAGCGTTCTTAGAAGCAGTGTAGTCAGCTGGGAATGCTCGCACGTTCTTGAAGCATCGTGGTTTTCGGGATAATCCAATAACGAGTAAGCGGTGTTTATCTCCAGTCATGCTGCAGCATATCAGTACTGTTAGCCGATCTTTTGCAACTTTCGTGCCACGCGCCTGTTTACGAGTAGCTTTGTCAACGTAAGTCGAGTCCGGTAAAGCACGAAAATAAAGTGCCGTCTCATCGGCGTTGTAGATGTTAGCAGGCTCATACCTTTTCAACAACTCTTGCATGTTGCCGCTGGTCCACTCGGCTGCTGCTTTCGTATTTGCTTCACTAGCCTCACCATGAAGTTTAATGTAGCTTAAGTCGTGTCGTTTCTTCCAGCGATAAAACCACCCTTCAGAGGCTGTGAATTCGTTATGTCCGAGTTGTTTTGAGATCTCTTCCGCTTTTTGCATTAATATAGGACCATTTACAGGAGCGTTACGCGACTGCGCAAACCGAAACCATTTCCACAAACCTGCTTCAACTTCCTGGTCCTTGCCATGGCGTTGCCTTTTCCGGTCACTTCCTTCTAACAATGATGTTTCACGCTGACGTTCTGCTTCATTGAGCAGGATATTGCGAAGGCAGCCACGAGAGATGTTGAGCTGTTCAGCTGCAGCACGCTGACTGCATTTTGGCAGTAATCTATACTTTTCTAAAATCTCAGCTTTCTTAGACAAGCTTAGGTCTACACGTCTCTTCGCCATTTTGAAAATACAGTAAAGCAGCCTTCAGAGCACCAGTTGTCTTGCCAATTGATTACCGCACAGATAAACTGTGACGAAACAGTTGAATTAAGAACTAGGCCAGCAGCGTAAGAAGTGTGAAATCGTCGAAAGCAAGACAAAGAAGTGTAAGTTTCGACGCGTTTTCACTCAGTTTTAAGCAAATGTGTTAGAAAATTGGGCTTATTAAGCGGGGTTTTGGGCTTATAAAGCGGGTTTTTTATCTATAGGAATAAATGGAGTAATTCCGGACCGGACGATTTTGGGCTTATTAAGCGGTTGGGCTTATTAACCGTGGGCTTAATAAGCGGGGACTACTGTACTTCCAAAGGCTAGATTATTTAATGGAACTCAAATAAGAACTTCGAGAAATCATCATTTGATTACAACAATGACTGAGGCAGAGGCAAGGGGTTGGACTGCATTTTCCAATGCGACGCAGAATTTTCCAGGAAACGAGAAAGCAGACAACTATGAAGAGATTGTGGAAGAGCTATCAGTAAGCTTGAGTGATCTTGATTGTAAAATGAGCATCAAGATTCACTATTTACATAGACACTTGGACAAACTTACGGCAAACTTGGAGATACAAAAAATTGTTTTTATGTCAAAATCTGCGATTATAAGAGCAAATGAGCAGTTTTCATGAATAATTGAAAAAGGATACACACTACGAGGCCAAAATAAAAGTCGCGTGTCTCATAATTTATTAATAGTCAATTGGACCACCCTCGGCTTTGATGACAACTTTCATTCGACTAGGCATTGGATCTACAATATTTTTCAACCTGCAAAGATCAACTTCTGGCCATAATTGAAGCAATCTCCCCTCCAAATCAGGTAAAGTTCTAGAAAATGGTGATGAGTTTCGTAGCTTTAAGTTCATCCCACAGGTTCTCTATAGAATTCAAATCAGGGGATTAGGGCGGCCAATACATGTGCTGAAATGATCCACTGAATGTTTCAAACCAATTGTCCACTTCTCTAGCCCTATGAATGCCCTATGTTGTCCTGTAAGATTCCATTTCCGTTAGGAAAATAAAAATCCATTGCAGGTTGGACATGTTCCCCCAGTATCTCGAATAGTCATTAGAGTTCATTTCATTGCTGCATTTAGTGACAGAACCTTGCCCATGCCAGCAAAAGCAAGCTCAAATCATCACACTGCCCCCAGATGCTTGAACAAAAAATATCACTACAAAATTCAAATTATTGCATAATTGACACAGTTAATAAATAGGTGACACAGGTTTAAGTAAAAAATAATTCCATGACCTTTATTTTGGCCTCGTAGTGTATCTTAAAAAAGTGATGTGATAGAGAAAAACTGACTTCATAATCGAATTCAGCACCCCAAATTTAGTCAAGACTAACGTTAAAACCTTTGCAGAAAAGTCATGTTGACCGGCAATATAATCTTTAGACCGTGTTTTAATGTTTGTACTTTATTAATCCAAAATAGTTCTTTTGCTCTCCGATTTAGACTTTTTCTATGGTATTGACTTGCATGTGTTCAATGGTGTGACATATAGTGTTGAAGCTTAGACCGATGGTAGTGTTTGCAAATGTTACAAAGATGATCAATTAATTATCTATCCGTGTTTTTAATTTTCTTCCAGTTTCGCCCGCGTAGTGCTTTTAACACTTGAAGCGCGTAACTATGTAAATCAAGTTTGTACTGTTGCAAGTAATGTGTCTGTATATGTTCAATGTTTTCTTGATAGGGCTAAAATAAAAGCTTGAATTTTCGAAAAGTGTTTGTATGTAGAGCAATTGAAGCACTTAGTGCAAAAAGTACCTAAGTTACATTTTCACCAAAATCGGTTTTCGGTGTCCAGTACCTCCAAACACTTTTATTGAGCGACTCACGGAATGTTTTGGCTACAAAAACTACCTAAGTCCAGATAACCAGCAACGCGTTTGCTCAGAACCTCGTAGATTTTATGCAAGAAGTTAATAAGTCCAGGCGTTTCGTGCAAAAAGTATCTAAGTCCGAATCGACGAATAAGAATCGCTCATTCGCGTCACATGACGCTTGGAACAACAACAAAAGTTATTGTTATTGCAGAAGGAAGAGGGAGTGAAAAGCACTGCTTTGCGCTTGAGTGAGGTCTATGTTCATAACTGTTGATTGTTATTAGGCTACTTTTACATCGTTTCACGGATATTTTGTAGAATAACTAGCTTTAAGTAACCTACTGTGCTGTAATCTCTGGCCTGTACCCAACCATGTCTTCCATGAATGAAAAGCCTAGAAAGAGAAGGTCATGTCCTACTGAATGGAAAAGAAATCAGATTAAGAAAGCAAAGAGTCAAGGTAATATTACATATTTTTTATGGAAATATAGGCTATAGTAGTGTGTACTTTGTGCTTCAAGGCAATATTACATATTTTTATGGAAATATAGGCTAAAATGCTTGTCAGTAATAGCCCAGTAGTGTGTACGTTGTGCTGTATAAAACTAAGGTTGTAGAGTTACACCATAATGTGTGGCTAATAAACTTAACATAATCATTTTTTTATAGGTAAAGCTCACACAAGCCATTCTGGTGAAAAGGAAGTGCCTCCTAGACAACAAGATTGCACTGTAATGTGCCGGTGCAAGTGCTACACTAGCTTCACTGAAAATGAGAAACTGGAAATTTTTCATTCTTTTAATCGTTTAAAAAACCATGAAACACAAAATCTGTATCTGCGTGGCTGCGTTAACATAATCAGAACTGATGTGGTGCGTCGACGCCCAAGAAATGAAGGAGCTGTTGAAAGAAAAAGCTTTTCCTATAGTGTCACTGTTGGAGGAAAGGCCACTAAGGTATGCCAAGCTGCATTTCTTGGCCTCCACGGCATAAAGCGATCACGCTTGCAGAAAAAAGTACTCAATTTTTCTGATGAAATTGGTGATAAAAGAGGAAAACATGATAATCATGTGCAAGTTGAGGCCACCGTTAAAGAGAGTATTCGGAAACACATTAAAAACTTCCCAGCTAGAGAAAGCCACTACAGTAGATCAAAGGGTGTTCATAGAAAGTATCTAGATGCATCATTGAATGTTGCTAAAATGCATCGATTGTATTTGTCCGAAGATTCAAATCCACGGTGTACATACTCGCTCTACCATGATATATTCAACCATGAATATAATATAACATTCGGCTACCCCAGGAGTGACATTTGCTGCACCTGTGAAAAACAGCAGGTGTTAATACGTGCTGCTGAACTTGAACGCAACGAAGCTGAAGTGAAAAAACTCAAAACTGAACATGAGCTCCATTTGAGGAAATGTGAAGTATTTCATGTGCAGTTAAGGGAGGTGACTGAAACTGCTAAGCAACGTAGTGATACAGCAGTGATATCAATGGACTTTCAAAAAAACTTGCCCCTTCCTGTTACAAATGTATCGGTGGAATATTACAAACGACAGTTGTGGGTGCATAACTTTTGTATGCATGACAATGTAAATGAGAGTGCAACAATGTTCTTATATGCAGAAAATTTTGCTGCGAAAGGACCAAACGAAGTTCTGTCTTGTCTGGAATTTTATATTTCTATGCTTGATCCTGGAATAAACAAGCTGCATATTTTTGCAGATAACTGTTTTTCCCAGAAAAACAAATTTTTGCTTGCTTATTTTTATGCCAAATGTTACCAAAAGCTGCAAGAAATATACATTCACTATCCGTTACCTGGCCATAGTCACATGCCTTGTGACCGTGACTTTGGAAGAATAGAAAAAGATAAACGAAAGAAAGATAAAGTGGTTAAACCCTCTGAGTGGGTTAAATTGATTGAACAAACCGATCTTTCAAATCCTTTCCGAGTGGTTTTTGTTCAGCATCTGCTGACAGACAACATGGAGCGTGATGGTACGCCAGTTGTTGATGTAAAAGATTACAAACGAGCATTGGGACCTCTCCTGAAAGCACCAAAAGGCATTGCTACTGTAAGAGGGCTGCTATTTCGAAGGGGGCACATACCTACTTGTCGTTACACGATGACTGGAGAAAGTGTCATTGAAATGCCTGTTTTAAAACGTGGCAAAAACTTGTCAAGTTTGATAGCTGTTTTGAGACCTGCTTTGCTTCACTCTGCTTATATTACGTACTTGCCCATTAGCAAAGAAAAGGTTAATGATGTGAAAGAACAATTGAAGTATGTGACTCTCCCCCCAGATGTGAAGTTTTATGACACTCTTAGGGTTGCTGATGGGGAAATAAATGATGAAGATGAGTTTGAATGAGACATACGGACTCAGAGATGATAAGCAGCATCCCACAAGCTTATCTGCAAGCAAGCTAATGTGTTTTATTGTACCTCCATTTCTGTGCTTTTCGGATACACTTTTTGTGACCTAATTTGTGTACCGTGTAACGTTTTTGTTGTAATATACTGACACTGCATTCGAACAAGTGATTCATATTCAACTGTTGTAGATTTTGTAAGCTATAGCAATATAGCATGCTATGATGAAGGTATATGGGGTATCCAAACCACGAAGCAGATTAGCAGAACATGAACAAATTGATATCATAGAAGAAGCCGCTATAAGCGCATTCTACTGTACTCCACAGACCTCACACTTCTAAACTAGTTACCCCACGTGATGAGAAAACTTCAGCAATCAACTTTATGTTTCTAAAACATGCCCATGGAAACGAGGCAGTTTTTGTCTCGAATATAGTTTTCAAGCATAGGCCAGGAGGTCAGTTCCCCCACCAAGGTATCCATAACCATTCAATAACATACCTACAGTAAGGTTTGCTTATATACCGGCACTTATAGAGGATTGCAAAAAAGTAACATTTTAGCCAAATTGACGTTATAAGCCAATCAAAATGCATGTAAAAATTATGAAGAGATCGAGCAAAATGTGACGTTATAGACGAAGCCGCTATAAACGAATTCTACTTTAAAATCAATTGAAACAACCCAAAACTATAAACGACATAACAATGTTAGCGTTTGGCCTTTTCTTTTTTCAATAAAAGTGCCTAAGTCCGTTTGTTTGTGTAAAAAGTACCTAAGTCCGCGAATTAGTGCAAAAAGTACCCAAGTCCATATTATTAATTATGAAATATCTGATCATAATGAGACGGCGCCGGCTCCTAATTTCACTCAATGTAAGCTTTAACATAATATTATCCACCAGCAAGTTTCGAAAGAAAAAGCTCTTCCGTAGCGATTTCACCGCACATGTAAAAAGTTTAAATGCTTATTACTCAAAACCTACATTATGTGATGTTGTGATATTGTGCAATAGATGACGTAGTGTTTTTCTTAAACGCTCTAATCTTAATCAGCGCCTTCTGCTCAAACAATTATTGGACGCGCGCGTCTCCAGGCATAGTTGTTACTAGTTAAATATACGCCTTTATTTTGGTTTAGCAGTCAGTTCGAAGTATCAAGCTACTACAGCAAACGAACTAAAAAGCATTATCTTTCAATACGGTTGTTTTTTGGCTAAGTACTTTTGTGAATATTTACTATTGTTTTTTAATAAACCTGTGTATTCGTGCAAAGATACAACAGGCAAAAGTGGCGACGAGGATTCAAGGAACTCATCTGCGTCGAGAAAAAAAGAAAATTTGTTGAATCTGCATTAAAGCTTGAATTGTCAAAATGAGTGAAATTTCTGAACTGATTTTGTTGTTAAATAAGCAACACCAAGAGCAAATGGCAGTTTTACGCGACGAGCATCCAACACCGATGACAAGTTTTCAACCATTCGATTCCACATCTGAGTTATGGACTGATTATTTGGCAAGGTTCCGAACATTCGTCACTGCTAACTCTATTCCCGACAACAAGCAAGCACAAATTTTTCTTACCAACCAATCTAACTCCGTTTACAAAATGCTTAGCAACTTAGCGGCTCAGCAACAACCTGTCAAAAGCATACATGAGCTAACGATGAATGATATTCAGACGTTTATGGCAGAGCAGTTTGATCCAAAACGGTTTGTTGTCAGAGAACGTTTCAAGTTCTGGTCTGACATGAAACGCAAACCTGGCGAAACTATTCCTGAACTGGCAAGCAGAATACGGCAAGATGCAGCTACATGTGATTTTCAATCCATTAAAGATCCTTTAGATGAAGCCTTGCGAACTAAATTTATCTGTTCAGTCGACAACGAAGCAGTTTTGAAGACACTCTTCAAGCTCAAGGACGATGAACTGAAGTTTAGCAACGCCATCAGAGTGGCTCAAGAAGTGGAAGAAGCAGCCAAGGTAGCAAAGGAAACCGTACACGGTCAACCTTCTACGTCGGTGCAGAAAGTTTATCACGCAAAGTCCAAAACTTCCAAAACGCAAGAAAAGAAAACCGCCTGCTTCAGGTGTGGAAATTCTGGACATTTCAGGTGCACAAAGTCCAATGTTCTGTTTCACCCATCTATCAAACTATTAGACTTAATGACCACAGAATTAAGTTTGAAATTGATAGCGGAGCCAGTGACACATTTTGCTGTGAAGCGACGTGGCAAACGCTGGGTAAACCCATTCTACAACCTGTATCTGTTCAATATCAAGTTGCTGAAGGTAGCCCGCTACCCGTCGTGGGACAATTCCAATCAACTGCAAGTATTGATGGAAAATCACCTGACGTGACCTTTCCTGTAATTGTCACTAAGGTGCCCAATCTAAAACTGATCACTTAGCTGACACAAGTTTTGATGGGGAGGAGATGGAAGATGATGTCGATAGCGTTTGTTTAGTTCGAACAATCAGTCGTCAAATCAATCCTGACAATCCATTGCTTGTGGTCAGAGAGACTGCCAAGGATCCAATTCTTGCCCAAGTAATGCGATTTGTGAAGGAGGGATGGCCGCATGCATTTTCGGAAGAGCTTAAAGACTTCAAAAAGTTGGAAAATTCGTTGTCAACAGAGAATGGTTGCGTTTTTTACGGCTTACGGGTAATAATTCCTTCAACCCTACGTAATCATATTCTTAAATTATTACACCTTGGACATTTCGGCATGCAACGGATGAAAGAACTTGCCAGGTCAACTGTCTATTGGCCAAGAATTGACTTTGACATCGAGAACTTATGTCGCAAATGCACTTCCTGTGGCCAATTTCAAAATAAGCCGGATAAACCTTCAATCCATCCGTGGATGATGCCAGAAAAACCATGGTCAAGACTCCACTTGGACCATGCGATCAACTTTCTGGGAAGAAACTGGTTAGTCCTTGTAGACGCTTATTCAAAATATCCTTGCATTCATCCAACAACCTCAACGTCTTCGAAAAGTACTACTGCTATACTTGAACAAGAATTTGCTCATTTCGGATATCCCCACACGTTGGTGACCGATAATGCCACAACATTCATGTCTCAAGAGTTCCAAGCTTGGTGCAAACAACGAGGCATTGTACATCTCACCGGAGCACCTTATCATCCAGCAACAAACGGTGCTGCCGAGCGTTTGATACAATCGTTCAAACAGGCATTGAGAAAATCCTCGTTACCTCCAAAGGAAGAATTCCTTTTGCATCGGGACTGTCACCAAGCGAATTGTTGAATGGAAGAAGAATTCGCACCAAAATTGACACTTTGGTTCCATCCATTCCGCATCTCCTGCAGGGAAGACAGTCAAGACAAGCGAGCAAGCATTCAAATGCTGAAGACTCGGAAGTGGTTTCGAAAGTCGAACATCATTACTCACTAGGATACGCACTGTACTTCGGCCCTAGAAGAGATCGTGACCCACGATGGGTGCCTGCGATAGTTACGAAAGTCCATGGTACACGAAGCGTCAATGTACGAGTCATTCCTCGAGGACCAACTTGGAGAAGACATCTTGATCGACTTCGACCTCGATACGGTTCGGATCAAGATGATGATCCCTGTGAAATCCCAACGAGCGTTTTGTCTACAGAAACACTTCCAGCCGGGACTGATCACGCATCTAGTTTTTCTTCGATGAACCAACGCAACAATCCGAGACTACCAACCGGAGACGAGTACGGGCGACACAATCTACGACGATCAGCGAGAACAAAGAGACCTCCAAAAAAATATTGTTGCTAAAATGTATATATATTTTTTGTCGTAATTTATTTGGGGAGGTGTTGTGATATTGTGCAATAGATGACGTAGTGTTTTTCTTAAACGCTCTAATCTTAATCAGCGCCTTCTGCTCAAACAATTATTGGACTTAGGTACTTTTTGCACTAAGCGCTTCAATTGATGTCTGTTGCAATGAAACAATTCGTAAGATGAAAAACAAGTTTGCAAAACTAAGTTGAATCAATCGTATTCGTGTACAAGATGGTACCTTATAAGTTAAGTGATTAGCGCTGCCGCATTCACGATCAATTTGTTACTCAAAGAGCTTTTTAATGAGCGCCATCTGTTCAAACGAAACTCCAAAATATACACAGTACAATTGTAAATATTGTAAATATTTACAATTGTACTGTTACCTTTAGTTTTGGAGTTTTAACTAAAATATCCTTAAGAGTTGGACATCTTCAATAAGCGGTAAGGGTTTTTTTGGAGAAATGCTTTACAATAATCTCCGGATAGTAAGTCATTAATTTAGAATGAATTAAAATTAAATAGTCCTGGGTGAAAGGTGATAACAAAAGGTGTCTTTTGGCTAGCAGATTTTGAGGTAGATATTAGTAAATTTTTTTCCAAATATGCAAAAGGTGTCTTTTGGCTAGCAGATTTTGAGGTAGATATTAGTAAATTTTTTTCCAAATATGCTTTTCTTCATAGTATGAGATTAATTGAATGGCACGTTTTGCCGTTGTAGAACAAATGCGTTTGATACATTGTGCTTGGCTTTTTGAAATATTTTGGATTGTGACGCGGGTGGCAAGAACTGGGAAAAGTTATTGGTGGATGTCAGTGGCTTTTGTGTAAAGTTCAGTTTCGATGTGATTATTGATTAAATGTACCTTTGTGTACAGACTATTGATTAAATGTATCGTTTAAATTATGCAACCACCAAGAACTGCATCGTGGTGGTTGCATACAACTTAAAAATTTCTTTGATATTAGCAAACAAATAACTGTGAGATAAAAATTCAATTGAAAAAGCGTTTTAGTTATGTGTATTCTTGATTCAAAAAACAAAGAATAATATAAACCGAACAAGTTTTAAATTTTTCTTACAAAATTTGAAACAATTTAAAATTTCGATCCAAATTTTTGTCATCAAAAGAGATTTGATGATATTCAAAAAAGTCTACATTATATCAAGGATCTTCAACCTTTTTTTTGTGGCGCTATACCTAATTTCTTTTTTTGAAACCTATTCGCAAAAACCAAGGGCAGGGCGGGATAACTAATTTATGTCAACATTTGTTTCGGTTACGTGTTAAGAAGGCTAAGGACGGACGGTCTTTACTGTAAATTAAAGGCCAAAATGAGTTTTTTTCAAGTGAACTGAATACTAAAAACTTTTTTTACTTTGTTTTGAAAGGCACAAATTGATAAGAAAAATAGTAATATGGGCCAACTGTCTAGTATTCTTTGTATACCCATCAAAATGGGTATATTTTGGGGTATTATACAGCCGGTTGAAAATACTGTATACAAAAAATTTCAGAAAACGTAGGTGGCCGAATTGATAAACCGAACGTCAAAATTAACAGCATTAAACAGGTTAATCTAGTACTTAAAAATAAGGTAAAAACGTAATAAACAAGCATTTTATATCAATTTGAAATCGTCATACTCTACCAGACAGATTAGTCATTGCGAATTCAAACCGAAATTTAACAAACATTAAACAGGTTAATCCAGTACTTAAAAATAGGGTAAAAACGAAAGAAGTGATAATGGCAACGAATAATTTCTACAAAACGCAATTATTGTCATGAAAACATTTGGATCTTTTGAAGAAAGCCCCCGCCACTAATGCAAAAATGTGAGATTTGAGAAAAACACCCCCGCTACATTTTAAGTATTGCACGGTGGCGGGGGTGTTTTTTTGGCGGGGGCTTTCTACAAAAGATCCAAATATTTTTGATTAAATAACATTAAGAGCTTTAAACGAAAAATTTTACGAAAAAAACAATCAAATAAAAACCAACCAGACCGGTAAAGTTTAGATGTACCATAATAACAAACATTTTAAATCGTCATACTCTACTAAACAGATTATTTATTGCGAATTTAAACCAAAATCTACTAAATAATAAAATGAACGGACGGGTTATTAGAGTGATTAGATTGGCGAAGGCGGAAGGCGGAAGGCGGAAGGCGGAAGGCGGAAGGCCATGAATGGTAAGCGCTAAAACAAGATACTTTAAAAATTAAACCAACTTCTAATCTAAGACTAATTGCGCCAATAAAAAAATAAATGTATATAATTGTATAGCATTTGGGCATCAGAAATAAAAACCAATAACTTGATGAAAAAATTGAAAAATTTTATGTCAATGAAAGAAGCTATAAAAAAACAATATTAAAACTCAAGTGCTAAGTTGCTGATGGATTGGTTTTCGTGTAAGTTAGGCACGCCTTTTTCATGTTGGTCAAAAACCCTGGAATCCCGGTTTTTGCGGCCCAATTGATAATCATCGTCGGAATGTTGCCTTTTGGATCGTCGTAATATTGCATGTAAACTAAAAACAGGCGATTCAACAACTTTTGAGAGAAAACAAAACCAAAACCCGTCGTTATACTTGTTTCGAACGCCGAAGTGAGGTACTTCGTGGTGCTCATCCGGGCGCATTTTTGGTTTTGTACCCATGAAACTAACATTTAGATATTTTAACAAATTTCAAAAAATTTTTTTTGCGCTCATAAATGCTTACTCAGCTCCTGCGAGTGATCAAAGAGAGTTGTCATAACAAACCTTTTTGTAGCGCCTTCAAAGACTATAAAGAAACCAATTTGTTTCTTATAGACCAGGGGTTCCCAAACCGGGGTATATTTAGACTTCTCAAGAGATACATCACTATGCGAGAAAATATTCTTATTTAAGTTAAATTCCGTCTCAGGAAAAATTTTTAAAAGACTCAAATGTCCGGAATTTTCAAATCCAGTAGATCGTAAGTACGTTTAACAGGACAACGAAGAGATACCTTTTTTTATTTTTATTTTTTTAGAGATCAACTTGATTTTGGAGGAAAATTAGGAAAATTTGCGGCTGAATCTAAGCGAAGACCTTTTTTTTCGAGATCAACTTGATTTTGGACAGAAATTGGGAAAATTTGAGGCTGAATCTAAGTGAAAAACTTTTATTTTTTAGAGAAACGTCACAAAATTTTGGGGGTACATGGAAACCTGTTAAAGTGACCAAAGGGCACCAGTGAACTAAAAGTTTGGGAAAACTTGTTATAGGCCTATTGGTTTGCAAATAAATAAGAGCTTTTCAAATACAAGTTCAGTACAAGTATAAGCAATTTATTTATGGTTGTTAAATTATATCATTTTGCATTTTTGCTTAAAACTTGAATTTTAAATAACAAAACTTAAAAAATAGGCATATAAAATCGTATGTTAGCTCTCTTCAAATGAGCTGTTTGATTTGGGTTTAGCCTGCGATAAAGATTTTTTACGAAAACGTATAAAATTGCACGTTGTTTGAAAATTTAGATTAGATATACTAACAGAGTTACAATGCTATTTGGCTTGAATTTGATTCTGTCAAAAAAGTTTTTTAAATATACATAATTGCATATTAGTTTAAATTTGAAATATATGGTTTCGGTTTGGCCTTACAACAAAGTTGTTTAACTACAAACTATAAGTAAAGCCTAATTAATATAAATAAAAAAAAAAAAAAAACAGTTACCTTTCTACCAATTCTTTTACTAACTTTATACTTTTTCTATATTTCTGTGCTCGTTTTATGCTATTGCGTTAGGTTTTTCACCTGCTTAGCAATGGCTTCCTTTTATTGCAATAACGACAGAAATTTTAAGATAAAAATTTTTTTCGAAGCCTCAAAGCCAATATTTCATTCAACACTTTAAATAACATGCATTTTTAGACACTTACTTTTTAAAAATTAGTGATTAAAATTAAATTTCATTGAACACAGGAAAGCAGCAGTTTAATGCATGTTGTAATGTATAGTATGTAATCTGAATTTAAAATTTAACAATAGTTTATTTGCCTTCCAGTAATATTATCTTAAAATTTTTAGTTAAAAACCTTTATTGCAAACTCAAACCAAAACCATCAAGCAGTATGACTTACCGAGTAGGCCTATATTTCAAGTTCAAATTAATATACAATTATGTATATATAAAAAAATTTGTTTGATAGGCTAAACTCAAACAAATAGCATTTTAATTCAGTCAGTATTTCATTTCGAGACTTTTAAACAATGTGCTATTTTAAAATTTTTTGTAAAAAATATTTTTTTTTGCAGGTTTAAACCCAAATCAAGAGGATCATTTGAAGACTCACATGTTGTTATTATTGTTATTACTTTTCCTTGTTATGTAAATGTATTTTGGTTTAAATCCAATCATCATGCATTTTATTTATAAATAACATACAATTTTATATGCTTATTTTTAAAATTTAAAATTTAAGTTTTTCTTAAACGAAAACGCAGATGAATTACTAATAACAATATCAAAATTTAACAGCTATAAATAATATGATATAGCAGTTAGTACTTCTAATTCAAAAGCTTTTATTTAATTTTAGGTACATTTGTAAGCCCAATAAGGCTATTAGAAACAAATTGGTTTCTTTATTATTTTGAAAAGTCCCTAAAAAAAGCCTTGCTACAACAATTCACAAGTGCGTTTTGATCACTCTAAAAGCTGAATGAAAAATTACATGAGCAGAGAGAAAAATAAAATATCTAAATGTCAGTTTTACGGGAGCGAAACTTAAAAAACGCATCCCAGTAACATGGCGCTTGGGTAACAAGCTTGCTACATCATAAAAAGGTAACAATGGCAGCAGTTGGCAATTTTCTATCAGATTCGACTGACCAAAAGATTGAACCCAGACCACGCACCACCAAAATAGTTTTTTGTCATAATGCCATAATGAAAATAACAATGAGAAATAGCAAGGCGTAGGCTTAATAATTAATAAAGACTCTATTTGCAAACAAAAATGCACCCAATAAAAAATTTTTTTCAGGAAATTAAGGAAATGTATGCGAAAGAAACTGTTTAAAATTAAAAATCTTTGCTTTTTACTACTAGAGAAAACGAACACACAATAAATATCCTGTCAACTGATAATTTTGACTCACAATTCATAGAATCTTTCCCGGCATCAGATATAACGACGCATTGAACATAATCTGTAACTCGAACAACACCTTTTTTCTCACCCATCTTTTGATTTTCTGATATTTCATTGGGTTCTGTAGATCTTGCATACAAAACAATATACTTCAAGTTTATAGCTAAAAACTTCAAATGTTCTTCCGGTAATAATACCACACCAAAAATTAGCAAGGCATTTTTTATTTAAACTGACGTTTCGTTGGTCAGAAATGAACCGACATCTTCTGAGATAAAATGCTCGTAGTAACAACTGCTAAATGCTCATTTTCACGAGCTGCGGAAATGCGCCCAACGCGGAAATAAAAAAATACCTTGCTAATTTTTGGTGTGGTATTATCACCAGAAGAACATTAGAACTTTTTAGCTATATTAATGCCTGGTGAGCAAAACCACTACATTTTTAATGCTTCTAGTTATCAAGTAATTTGATATTTTTTATATCAGCATTTAATTTTCTTGGAAACAAAAGTTTAAGTAATTAATCTAAATATATGAATTTACATGACATATGTGTTAGGGTGGCATGAAAAAAATTTTTTTGTCAAATCAAAAAACTAGGTTTATTAAAGTAGGTGGTTCGGTCTAAAAACACTTTCCAAAGTTGTTTTAGGGTTCTGCCACTTACACCCAGGTGGCTGAACACCCCCAAAAGTTTTGTGCTCCCCCAAATTTATGAAAATCTCATAACTTAAAAACTAGTTAAGCTAGACAGTTGGTTTTGGGCTTAAAATGCTCAGAAGACCCATGTTTATATTTGCTCCAATACAACTTTTTCTTCTAACTACTTCACACAAGCCACAAATTAGCAAAAATGATGTTTTTGATCAAAATCATTAAAAAAATTATTTATTATTAAGAAATTGTTGTGAAATTTATATTTTAACTAAAGTCATTTCTTAACTACTTGCACAAATGAAGAAATTTTTACTTAGCATTTTAATCTAGCTGTCTTTGAAGCAAGAAAAATTGACAAAAATGCTGCCAACACTATTTACTCAACAATAATCACACACTATGTAGAATAACAAAATGTTGCCCAATTTACTAATTTTCAAGTTTTTTAGGCATTAAATTGCTTTTTGGTGTTTAAAGCTTTCAGTAATTTTCTTTATTGTATTTTCTGTCTGATAAGTCCATCTTTATTTTTTAATCCAACAACAGCTGCTGAAGCTTCAGAAACCAGTTTTATATGCCTTTCGAACAGTTTGATTGTGGCAAAGATGTTCCAGGTTGAGTTTATGTTGTTCAAAAGCCTCAATTTCTTTATTTAATAAGTGTTTTAATGCAGGTGGTTCATGCATGTCTTTTAAACTCAAGCTTGACAAGGAATAATAAGTTTTTGCATTAGTATTGATTTTGGGTATTATGAATTTTCTTACATCTACTTCTTCATCACGACCAACATTATCCAAATTTTTTTTAGATACTCTGATGCTAAGTATTTTGTTGACTGCAAGAAGACGGACATTGTGATCATTATCAGCCAGCATCGCAAGTAACATATTTTCATGGTGAGCAAAATAAGCATTTTGTTGCAAAACCGCTACAGCAATTTCCTGAATAATTTTGTTTGGAAATCCCATTACTTGTGTAAGGATATTAAGATAGTTCTTTGGTCCATCAGTAATCTTGTTGTTGAATTTGATTTGAAACCAACCAGGAAAGTAAACTTTAATTAAAAATTCTGCCAAAGTGCTTAAATTGGATGTCGGCTTTTCTTGGGCAACATAAAATTGAAGAATACGACATCCAAGTGTTAACCAGTGTGAATGGTTTAACCCTCCTACTTTGAGAAACTCAAGATTAGCTCAAGATCCCAACATGATGGCAGAGCAAATCCTGTAAGCATAATATTGATCACTGCTTAAATCATCCATCAAAGAGTTTGGAATAACAGGAAATTTTGGATTTGGGATAGATTTGAACTTCACTACTTTCCACTCAGAAACAGCACCATTCAACTGCCTACCAGTAGGTCCTGAAAAAGAGTCTGGTCCAGAAGTTACGCCATCTAAGTTTTGAAAAACATGTCTGAGAGGAACTCATTTAAATGGAGCAAGCATATAACCCATTGCAATGGTCTTCCTATTAAAGTTTCTAATGATGCAATAAATCCTTTGCTTTTGCCAGTCATTACAGTGGTTCCATCTGATCCAACAATCTTCAATTTTTGTTCCAGAGCTGTATCTTTGATTGCAGAATAAACTGATGTTGCTATTTTATAACCAGTCCCATCTTCTGGCATTACATGTGAGAGATAAAAACCATTAGGCTCTCCTACAATTACATAATGTTCTTTAATGACTGTTTGGCGATGATAATTTCCATTTACTTCAACCATTGTCATTGTTGCATCTTTCCTTCCATCTACAAAAATAGAATCCACTAATTCAAATAATTCTTGCTGCTTGTTTTTAATTTTTTCTCTGAATTTTTGCCTTTCTCTTTGCAACTTGCTTCTATCCACTACATTTCTTTTATCCTTTTCAGTAACAATTCCAAAAGCTTTTAATGTAGCCAAAGCTATAGCTGCACTAGCTCTATCAGACACTTCATATCGCTCACAAACCATTGCAAGTTCTTTTAACGTAACTCGATTCTGCTGCAAAATAGATTTTGAAGAGCAAGGTAACGCTGAATCAAATGATACTGATATTTCTAAATTTTCACTAGTACTTGTATCAGATGCAAAACCAAGTACAATGTCAATATTTGCTGAGCTTGTTGAAACTGTATTATTAGAATTGGATTGTTTTTGAGACATTTTTTAAAGAAAATTTATATTAGACTGATCGATTGGTTCAACAACATCCAAACATTTTCTTTTTCTAGGACCTATTTGATCTTCATAAATTTTCAATTTATTAATTTCTTCAAGTTTTCGTCACTGTTTCTGGTCATTACAAAAAATATCAAACAATTCTTCAATATCACGTAAAAATTCAGTCATATTATAATTAAATGTCGCACTGGTGTTGAATCCTTTTTTCCCTTTTTTTGGCTGAGATTCAATCTGTTGAAAATTTTTGACAAGAGTTAAAATCCTAAACACAATGCCATCTACACTTATGCAATAAACATTACAGTGGATCCAATGTTCATATAGTTCATTTGCAACAATGACAGCTGCAGCTCTTGTTCGCCAGTTTCTTTCCTGAAGCAATCTATGCAAAACATCTCTTTTAATTGGAAGAACACCAATTGGAAAGGAGTCAGAGCTATTATAAAAAATTTTCTTTGACGCTCACAACTAGTAAGAGCTTTTTTTATAAGCATTCCAAAATGATAACACTTTGCACAGTTTTTTTTTTTTTTTTTTTGAAACTTTTAATAAAAATTATATATACAGAGAGTAAAATACAGAATGAAGAAAAAAAAAAGCACGGTTGTTGAGGTTAAATAGTAACGAATACTAGGCATGAATTACATGGGTGCAAGACGTGTATGGCGCAAAAGTGAAACACACCTGGACACACATTAGGCAAGCATAAAGAATGCAATAATAGCGTTAATGATAAGAAATAAGGTGGATGCAAAAGTGGTCATGGAACCAAAGGAAACACATTCAACAATAGTAATCAGTTGGCTATGTGCAAAGTGGAAAGCAAATAGAATCTTAATATGTGGAGTGAAAAAAAATCAAATTAAACACATTGGGTGGGAAAAATACAACAATGAAAAAAAAACATTTACATGCCTATATGCAAAATATGATAGGGCAGAGAAAAGGCAATAATAACAAATGAAAAAGACAATTGGTTGTAAAAAAAAAACACAGAACATTAAAAGCATTTTCGTTGGTTGATTTAGGTGGTTTTATATAATTTGAGTTGACAGCTAAGGTTAGTCTATGAGTTAAAGAAGAAAGTAAGCATTTATAGTTACTAGTGTGAGAAAGAATATATATTTAAAGGTAGAAGAAAAATATTAGGGATTTATTGTATAAGATCAGGGAAGTTCTTCTCAAGAAAGGTTTTAAATTTTGTTTTTATTTTGTATCTTTCTTCATTTAATAAGGAATTCGAGATGGGAGTGTTAGTAAGGGAAAGATAATTTCTTATGTGGTAAAGGGAAAGTCGAATTAGTGAGGCTAATTTGGTAGTGATGATGTGAGGTATGCCGGTTGTGTTTGTGTGGTTAAAAAGTAGTGTATTTTGTGAAAGGGAAGTGAGTTTTTTGAATAAGAAGGAAAGGTGCGATTCGAAATGTTCAATTAATTTTTGGGAGTAAGGACAGAAAAAGAAAAGATGATGGGGATCATCAGAAGGGAAGGAAGAGTTTACACTGGAAATCGTTAGGGTTTCGGGGCTTGATATTGTGTTTGGAAAAGAAACATCCCCAGGTAAAGCCTTTATATGTTGATCTGAAGGATATTTCCCTTTCCAGGTTGGAGAAAAGGGAGGGACGGGGTTTTACAAGGGTTAAACGTAGCCAATTATGAGGAGTTTCAGAATCTAAGATAGGGATGGGGTTAGGTTTAGGTTGTAGTAGGGATAGATAAAGGGATTTAAAGGTTAGATTTTCAATGTCTATGAGGGGAGTAGTTATTTTTTTATAGAGCGAAAGGGTTTTAGTCCAGAGAGGGTTGGGTTTAGGACAGTGGGGTTCAGAGTTGGTGTATAGTTCAGGTTTTATTGGTAGGAGTTTGGTACCAATATTATATATAGCATAAGACATCCAAAAGAAAGAGTGAGGGTTAGGAGTTTTAAGGAGATAAAAGAGTTTCCATAGAAAAGCTGTAGTTGTTTTAATTCCTATATTGGGGAGGGCAATGCCACCGTTTGATTTAGGTAAATAAAGGGTCGATCTTTTGATGGGTTTGAAAGGGGAGAAGTTCCATAGGAATTTGAAAAGAAGAGTGGTTAAGGATTTAATCTGTTTAGAAGTAGGAGGAATGATTCTTGAGAGAAAGAGGATTCTGGGTAAAAAGTGTTGGTTTAAGGAGATGGTTTTGAAGTAAAGAGAGTCTTTAGGATTTAGAATAGCCAAAGAGGTATTAGGGAGTGAACGGATGAGGTCATCCCAGTTTTTGGACAGATCTTCTTTATGAAAAGAGAAGGTTATTCCAAGGATTTTAGCAGAGGTAAGGTTTTACCTTGGGGAAATGTGTTGCGAAAAGATGATAGTAAAGTTGGGGAGTTAGAGATTATAGAGGTTTTGGCATGGTTGATTTTGAGACCAGAATAAGAGGAAAACTCTTTGATTATCTCACGAACTGCAGGAAAAGATTGGGGAGATGATATAAAAAGGGTCAGGTCATTGGCATAATGACTGACTTTAAGTGAGGAAGTACCAATGGAGATCCCTTGGATTTTGGATGAAGCTAGTATTTTTTTAGTTAAGGGTTCGATACCAATTAAGAATAGGAGCATGCTAAGAGGGCATCCTTGATGGATGCCACACTTAACAGAGATTGGATCAGAGAGAGAGCCATTTAGGTTTAGTTGGGCTGTTAAATCAGTGAGAAAGATTCGGATCCAGTTCAGAAGAGTAACTGGAATTCCTAATTTAGAGGCAGTAGTGAGAATGAATTCGTGAGATATAGTGTCGAAGGCTTTGTAAAAGTCGATTTGAAGTATAGCTAAAGGTTGGGGAAAATCATTGGTAAAGTCGATAGCAGAGAGGATATTTAGGTGATTATTAAATATCTGTCTGTTTGGGAGGCCACATTGTTGTTGTAAGGAAATTGTGGAGTTAAGGATAGGTTTAATTCTGGTAGAAATAATAGAAGAGAGGATTTTATAGTCTGTGTTTAGAAGAGAGATAGGGCACCAGTCTTTGACAGAGGTTGGGTTGGGTTTTTTGGGGATTAATTTGATTAGGGTGTGAGATTGAGAAGAAGTAAGATGTTTTTGAAGGTAGGAGTTGTTGAAGGTTTGACATAAAATTGGGATTAACAATGGAAAAGAATTGTAGAAACTTGGGGTTAAACCATCAAGGCCGGGGGCTGAGTGAGTATTTAGAGATTTTATAGCTTCACGGATTTCAGTTTGGGTTATCAATGGAGAGGTTGAGGGGTTTTGAGAGAGGATATTTGGGTTTGAAGTAAAAATTGGGTCGAGATAAGTAGAAGGGTTAGGATAAGAGGTTGTTGGGTTCCATAAATTATTAAAGAAAGATAGAAAGGAGGAGAGGTTATTTGAAGTATTTTGTTCTGTAGGTGAGAGAGGGGAGGAATTTGGGTTGGAAGGAAGAAGGGATTTGGTTTGCATTAGATTTTCAGTTATAGGGGCAAGTGGAGAGGGGTTGTCAATGCTTATCATTGGGGGTAAGCGGGATCTAATTTGTGAGCCTAGTTTTGTGTATTGTTCCAGTTGTTCTAATTGAGTTGAGATATTATATATTTCTTCATATTGTTGAGATAGCTTTGCTTTAGATAAGTTTTGGCGTAAAATGTTTTGTTTTGTAATTGTTTTGTTATGAATTTGTTTAGATCGAAATATTAAAAGTTGTTTAATTTTAAATTTAATAAGATCCCACCACTGTAGGGGTTGTTGGATAGGGTTTGTAGGAGGGAAGAGGTTTTTAATAAATAGTTTGGTAAAGAGGATAGTTGAAGGCGAGTCTAGGATAGAGTTGTTAAGTTTCCAGTGGGATGATTTGTATTTTGTTTTTGAGGGTATTTTAAGAGAGAGAAGGGGGGCTTTATTGTGATCCAAAAATGATATGTAGTAATAGGAAGAATGTGTTATTTGTGAAAGAAGAGACGAAGAAATATATATATGGTCGAGTCTTGATATGGGATAGGTATGAGAAAAGGAGTAAGTTTGGGAATTAGGATACAGGAATCGGTAAGAGTCGGTAAGGTCAAAATTTGTAAGAATATTTTGGAATAATATTTTGTCACTTGTGTTGGGGGTGTAATGTCCGGTTCTGTCAATGGGGTTTAAAACTAGATTAAAATCACCTGCAATAATTAGGTATTTGTTTTTGAAGTCCAAGTTGTGAAGGTAGGAGGTTAGGATTTTTATGGCTTTGATACGATTAGAGGTTTGGGTAGAGGTTTTCCCGGAGGGAAGGTAGCAATTTATAAGGGTATAATTTAAATTGGATAAGGTGAAGGAAGTAGACTGGATATAGTTAGGAAGGATTATTTGTGATAAGATCGTTTGTGGGTTTAGTTGTAAGTGATTGTTATTTATAAGTATTTGTGTTCCTTGTTTATGTGCAATTGTAGGTGTAAGTGAGTGATCAGAGTTAGGATAGGCAAGAAGGGTGTGTTGGTGTAGAAAGTGTGATAATTGTTGGTGTTGTATTGTGTGAGTTTCCTGTATGATGTGACGTGAATGTTGTGTTTAAAAATAAAGTGTGCAAGTTTATCTGTTGATTTATTAAAACCGTTAATATTTAAAGATCCGAAATTTATTTGCATAATAAGAGAATTTTTTTAAAAACATAAGAAGATAGTGCATGGGAAGTGGTTAATAAATGAGATAAATGAGGGTATATGTAGGAAATGTGCATAAGTAAACAATAAAAAGTGAAGAAAAGGGAAGTAAAAATAAAGTAAAAAAATTTCGAAACTTGTGTTTTAAAGAATGGGAAGAATGTAATTTGTAAATGAAGTGCGGAGAAAAAAAAAGTAAATAGGAGGTTCTGAGAATCGATCTTGTGCTTTGGGGAAATATGTGAAGGGTGTAAGTGAAAAGGAAATTGTAGAAGGAGAAAAGGCTGCATGTAAAAAAAGAAAGGAGAAGAGATAGGGTTTTGAACGCGTGGATATGAATCATGTGAAATATTGAGGTGAGATAAAGTGTGCGAAAAATGTTTGCGTGAAAATGACGTGTGTTGGGAATGTTATGTAATGTGATGATCAAGCATGATGTTGTTTTGAAACAAAAAACTAATGTTATTGTGGTGACCAAATATGATGTTGTTTTGAAACTATTGGTTGTCACGTGTTTATTTGGTGTGATTAAGGTATTAAATTTATAGTACAAAGGTAAGAAAAGTAACAAAGATTTAACAAGAAAAGAAGAAAGGGAAGACTTACCTTCATTGTCAACTTCATGAACAGCACAGAAAATATTAAAAGTACATAAACAGAACATAATTACAATTAAATTTTTATACTACTAATAAAAGAATTAAATGCTATTTTTCCGATATTTTTCTTTTGCGTTTGCTTTCTTTTTTCTCGGTTTTAGTTCTATTGAAATGGAGGAAGATTGGGAAGAGGGGGATAATTTTCTTTTTTGTAATAGGGAATCATTTATGGGAGAGGGGGTTTGGGGGGAAATTGGTTTTGAGGTAGAGGGTAGGGGCATTTTAGCTAATTGGATATCGTCAAAGGATTTAATTGCTTCTTCTTGGGTAATGTTAAGGGATGATAAATTTGGGTTGAGGTTTAGTTTTTCTTCTTCTTTCGTTTGGGTAATGGGGTTTTGGCTGAGGCGGGGGAAGTTGTGGGTGCTTTTTTTATATTTTGCTTTACAAGTTTTACTTTGGTTGAGGGGTGAAGGATAGGGGGTTGAGGTCGTTTAGGGGTTGATGTTATGGTTTGAGCATACGTTTGCTTGGGTTGGGGTAGAGTGTTGGGAGGTTGGTAATTTTTAAAAAGGGTTTTAATGGGGCAATCTTCAATGATACGATCAGTTTTTTTACAGTAGTTACATCTAATTTTATTGGGTTCACCATCAACATTTACAGCTATAAAACGATTTCTAAAAACAAGTTGATCTGGGATTTCTTTGCGGTTAAAGTTTTCTATATAAAGATGTAAGTAAGAATTGTGGATTAATGGACATTTTTTATGTCTGCCAAACTCAAAGTTTTTCAAGTTTCCCCATTTGGTTGTAATTGCTTTCAGTTGATCAAAATTTATATCGAAGGGCATTGGATAAAGGGTGATTAATTGTCGGTAACCAAGGGGTCTGTTTATTTGAATAGAGCAATTAATTTCATCTTTAATTGTGATTTGCTGCAGATCCTTGAAGGTTTCGTACAGGTCTTCAATTAATGATTTTGCCGTGGTTTCTTTAAAGGTAACATTAAATATGTTCAAATTAAAATTATGGGTAGCTATTCCACATATTTGGTCTAGGTAGGATTCAAAAGGCCCTCCTTCCAAGAAGAAATCTATGAATTCATTGATTTGGAATTCTTTTTTTTCATTTTCCAGTGTGATTTTAAATAAAAGGGAGTTCTTTTTGGTTGTCATCATTAATATTGAAAGGTTTTCGTACTTTCCTTTTGGATTTGAATAATTGGAGAGTAGAAAAATTTTTTGGGTCTTTTGTAGTTATAATAATAAAGTTATAAAGTCATACTTGTGGTTTTATTTTGCGGCAGAATATATACTAGACCAAACAACTTACTGGAAAAGAATTTCACCTTGAAACTTCACAGCTGCAACTAAACCAGACTCTTTAACTCACCGAAGAACAGATTACAATAATTTATAAAATATTTTCGAGAGTAATTACAATTTTTCCTAGTTTTTTTTTTAATCTCTCAAAAACATTTTGAACTTGTGGTACCTAATTAATTTTGACTATTAATACAGTAGTTAATCAAAACCAACTAAGGACTGCAAAAGCAATGATGTATATATAAAATACAAAGTGAATAAACAAGCTGATTTACGTTATAGGTAAAAGTTTTACTTCGCCATTAGCAAAAACATCATTTTTGCTAATTTGTGGCTTGTGTGAAGTAGTTAGAAGAAAAAGTTGTATTGGAGCAAATATAAACATGGGTCTTCTGAGCATTTTAAGCTCAAAACCAACTGTCTAGCTTAACTAGTTTTTAAGTTATGAGATTTTCATAAATTTGGGGGAGCACAAAACTTTTGGGGGTGTTCAGCCACCTGGGTGTAAGTGGCAGAACCCCAAAACAACTTTGGAAGGTGTTTTTAGACCTAACCACCTACTTTAATAAACCTAGTTTTTTGATTTAAAAAAAATTTTTTTTCACGCCACCCTAATATGTATTATAATCAATAATAACAATACCTTGCCAAAATAATCCAGTTATCTTTTCCATCTATAGTTTCTTTTTTCATTTTTCGAGTGTATATGTACTATGCTAATGATGTTAAGAAAACATAGACTTGAAATTAATAATGGTTAAAAGGAAATACAGACGAATCCGAATATTTGCATTCCGGATAATCGCACAAGAATCAGAAATCTCAAACCAAAGCCAATCATTTAAGAAAATACTTTGGTTAATCAGATATCGGTTTGTTGTATAATTCGGTTAATTGAATTGAAATTCAAAAACTAGTTATTCGATTAACTGAACAGTCCTGCACAACAATGAAAGTAACCGCCAAGATTGAAAACGCATTGTGAGCACACACGCACAATGCTCTTGCTGTAGATTCAGGAGTAGACAGCATTCGATACAAAACAGTGAGAGATTAAAGTTGCTCGAGCACTACTGCGCGTTTTTAAAACATTTGTTTTAATCTGATTAAAACAACAGTGTTTCAAAGGCTCAAAAACAACACGTGACCCTCATTGCGCAACGACTTATTTAATTAATTGTAAACATACGAGGTGATATCATTTCAGCGTTAACAGAGTTTACGATACAGAGGGCGGAATTTTACGTTTAAAAATGACAGTAGCAGGACCGAGTAAGCGAAAAGATTTATAGCTTCTGACAAAATCTTTTTTTGTTTCTAACAGGACTAGTCAACTTGTGTGGCTGTTTGATCGACGTTAAAGTCATTAAGAACTTGCGATTGACCACTGCGGAAAAGCGATCTTAAAAAGTAGTGATCTCTAAAAAAAGTCATCACTTTGAATATCACTTTGATTTCTCGATTTTCATCCCCAAAACATTTTGTTTTCTAAAAAAAAAAGTTTCATGTTGAACATCACTTTGATTTCTCGATTTTCGTCTAAAAAACATAGTGATCTCTAAAAACTTTAATTCAAATGCGAGTGATGCGATCGACCAGCTAAGACGCCGATCGGCGTGTTGGCCATCCCTGATTTAGAAAATGACATCCAAAATAGGATGCAAAAAATATTAAACAAGCAACAATCGAAAAATATTTCACATGATTAAACCCATAAATGCTCTCTGCAATGTTAATTTGTGTTTTTTTAGTAAGTTGAGAAGTTGCATGCACTCGCCTTTTTTCTTCATTTTACGTCAATCGCTCGTTTTTACTACTAACGGATAAACGCATGATCCGGTTAATCGCACAACAAAGCTTGGCAAATTGGCTGTGCAATTAATCGGATTCGTCTGTATTTACAATCAAACAAAATAAAAAAATATATGATTGTAAGCAAACATAATGATCTATTACTGAAAAACGTAAAAACTGGGTCAATATTGGCAATGCACTTTTTCCAAACATTATAAGAAATAACTTTTAAAGTCTTGTTTTCAAGGCTCAATCTAAAAATGAAATTTTAAAGGTATAATGTGCAAATTAAAATACTTGGAATAAAATGATAGAAAGATTATTGATTATCAGATTAATACAAAATTTAAGCAACATGTTAAATCGTTACTTTAGAAAGACAATTTGCATTGATTTCTCATTATGCTAGAGCAAAATTTTGCAGAGAACAAGTATATCTAAACACTGAGCTAAAAAAAAGGTCAAATCGAAATGCTGTGTCAGAGTACTAGACATAGAGGCTATTACTTGCAAAAAATAAAAATACACAGAACTCTTGATCACTTAAGAATGAACCCAGCTTAACTAATTTTGGTTTTGTTGGTATCAGGACACTTACCCCTGGTCACTTACCCTTATGTCACATACCCTCTATCGTTTTATGTTGATCATATACCCAGGGGGCAAGGGTCCTAAAGCCATATTTATCCATTTTAAGAAAATGCAATGTGGTCCAGTGTTTGTGTAAATTAGCATCTTAATTTTTATTTGCAAATAATTGAAATTATCAAGGCAATCAACATAATATTTTAATTTGCAAAATTCAATTTTAAACATCTATTCACTTTTATGAAACTGTATAATGTAAATAATAAAGATATTAACCAACTACAGCCCAACAACAACAAAAAGTCAATTTAAAGATACATCACGATTGGCTAATGGCCAAGGATAAGCAACTTCCCAATAAATTACTCCATCATATTCATTCTTTTCAAGATAATTTAGTTCTATAAAAAAAACATTTAGTTTAAATAAAAGACACAACTGTATATATTAATTTAAATAACGGCATAGAGACAAAATAGCTTTCATAGAGAGGACTTGACCACATGATACATAGAATAACATTATGGCAACTTCAAGCAAAAAACTTTGAAACAAATGAATATTAGAAAAAAAAAGTAAATTCAATGAAATTAAAACAAAAATTTACTTGTTTACAATAGTTTAAAAACCAATGAACGTCTGTAAACTAATTGCTAGTTAGAAAGACTTTTTGAAATACAGGGTGTCCATAAAGTCTTTAGACAATTTAAAAAATTTACTACAAAGGCAGTTGATGAGATATCTTAAATAGATTTGTTTTATATTAATCAGTGTTTATTAAAGTTTTTAGTCAAACTAAAATTTTGTGTTTCAGAATAAAATTTTATGTGTTTAATAAACATGTTAACAAACCCGTGCAAAATGGTCACTCCTCAGGAGAAGATACAATGTGTATCCTGGTTTATTGAGACAAAATCAGATGTTCAGACTCAGTGAAAATACAAAACTAAGTATGGAAGAGATCCACCATCAGGTCCTTCAACTTATTGAGACAGGGTCAGTGTTGGATACAGTTAGAAGTGGGTGACCAAAAACATCTGAAAAAATTGTGCCTTCTCTTGAAGAGTAGCCATTTTACACAGGTTTATTAACACGTTTATTAAACACATAAAAATTTAATCTGAAACACAAAATTTCAGTTTGACTAAAAACTTTAATAAACACTGATTAATATAAAACAAATCCATGTAAAATATCTCATCAACTGACTTTGCAATAAAATTTTTAAATTGTCTAAAGACTTTATGGACACCCTGTATAATTGTACCTTTTACATAGGAATCCCAAGTTTTTCTGTATTCAATGTCCATATATACAGAAGCAAATACTTCTGCATTGATTTCAAGATTTCCCAACACTTTGTATTCATATAATTTTGATTGCTAAATATTGCAATAACATTGTGAAAATTATACATCAATTATAACACTAACTAAGCAGTGTATTTAAGTAAGAAAAAGTGACTTTTTATGTCAATTGTGATGGTGACATGGTCTTTGGAAAAGCCATTTTACATTGCTTTTCTCTTGTGTAGTGCTTGTTATGCACAACAAAGTGATAATAATTGGTAAATAATAAAACAAAAAAATTTTAGCTGGAAAAGAATTTTCTACCAATTCCGAAAAGCTGATGGTTGCTCTAGTTTAATGCTTCCAATATTGTAGCAAATCAGAGTAATAAACAGTTGATATGATTATAACATCACTTTTAATAACTTTAGCTTAATGATATTTTATTTGACAAGTAAGCATTAAAACAGTTTGTTGTATTCTTGGAACAGACACTTTTCTCTCATTGGCAATTTTAGTAAGTAACTTTAAATTACTACCACATTACTATAAAAAAAACAGATAAAAATATTTTAGTATTTTTCAAAACCAAATTAAAGCAATTACTGGATGATTTTTCCCAGTTTAATGTTGATAATGCTGTTCTGCAAGTCACAAGAATAAATAGATGATATGATGGTGATGACGAATATATATATGAGGGTGAGTCAAAAAGTTTTCAGACAAATGCCATATTTTCAAAATGTGCAAAATCTCACAATTTTTTTCATGTTCCAACATACCTTAAGGATTTCCCTAATAATTTTGTAAAGGTTCATCATTCTATCTATTTGCAGCATTACGATTCGTTGTGTTTGAAATATTTTGTATTTTTTTGCTTTAAAACGGTGAATTTTGAAATAAGAGCAAATGTTAAATTTTTGACTAGACTTGGAAACCTGTTAAGATCTTTGAAGCTTTACAGCAGGTTTATGTTGAGTCTGCACCATGTAGAGCAGTCATTTATGATTGGATTAAATGCTTCAAGGAGGGAAGAGAGCAACTTGAAGATGATTCAAGAGAGAGGAGACCTTCCACCTTAAAAAATCAAGAAAACATTTGGCTTGTGCAAAATCTAGTTGAGGAAGATAGAAAAGTTACTATTGATGAAATCGTCAATGCAGTGGGAATCTGACATGGATCTGCATTTTCAATTCTTACTGAAGATCTTTGTTTGAGCAAGTTTTCAGCACATTGGGTCCCAAAAGTGTTGCAGGAAAATTAACTGAATCAAAAGGCTGATCTTTCCTTGGCAATTTTGACAAAGATGGAAGCAAATGAAACCATTTTTTTCAAGCACTGCCTCACCGGAGATGAAACGTGGATCTATCAATTTGATCCAGAAAACAAAATTCAATCAAGAGTGGCATCCAAAGGAAGCACCAGGACCTGTTCAATTCAAAGCAGAAAAATCTGTTAAAATGGTCATGGCCACCATTTTTTGGGACTTTAAAGGAGTCATCTTGATAAACTTCCTAGAAGGTAGGAAAACAGTTATATCAAACTATTATGAAGACATTTTAAAGAAGTTGAAGACATCTTTAGCCAAAAAACACCATGAAAAATTGCACAGTTGCAAACTTCGATGGGAAACATTTCCACACCCACCTTATAGTCTGGATTTAGATCCCTCTGACTTTTTTTGTTTCCAAAACTAAAAGAATCTCTCAAAGGTACCCAATTTGGATCCTTAGAAGCAAAAAGGCAAGTGATTACCTGGTGTCAGAGACAGCCCCCAGGATTCTACAAGGAAGGGATTTATAGGTGGAAATATAGATTACAAAAGTGTATAGACAATAATAGAGCTTATGTTGAAAAATAAATGTAATCACTTAAAAAATAAAAATTTTATGGAATTTGTCTGAGAACTTTTTGACTCACCTTCATATATATCAAAATGAAAAAATGTACTGAATTGTTAATTGAAGTAAATACCATAAAATGAAAAAATCAACTATTTTAATGGTCACAACAAAACATTTCTAGACTGAAATCATTTTGGACATTCATAGACATTGCAATTTTCAGCTGATAATGTTAACAACACATAAATTTGCAGGATGGGGCTTTTTAAAAAAATAAATTTTAAAAGAATTTTTTAACATTATTGACCAAAATTCAAATAGCTTTTTTACATCTCAAAAAAAACAAAAAACTATGCAGACAAAAAATCATACATTTAATTGCAACTAAATTAAAGCTAGAGTTATTTAATATTCACTTGTCTGTAGAGGCGGTAAATCTTTAACCCATGTGTTTCAATAAATAATTCCCAACCAACAAGATTAGGGTTTTTGGCATCATCTGTAACAGCAGAAAAATCATCCATACTATTTCTAAAGTGAAATTAATGAAGGGAATTGCTAAACAAAAATAGAACAAGCTTTATAAGCAATTTGAATAAAAAAACCGGCGTAGGTAAAGAATACGGACCTCCCTTGTAAAAATAATTTAAAATAACAAAAATAACCCTAACCCTAACCCTAACCCTATTCGGAATTATTTTATTTTTGTTATTTTAAATTATTTTTACAAGGGGGTCCGTATTCTTTACCTACGCCAAAAAACCATACTTTGCAACAATGCTTATTAACTTTTACATAGAAGACCAAAAAACATTTACTGTAAAACAACTGTTGAAGCCCGACAGTTTGTTTTTACTGCATTTTGAAAAAAAATTTGTTGAAAAAAAATTTGAACCTAAACAAGGTGAAAATCCCTTATAGAATTACTTCAAAATAAGTAATGAGGATACTTTGCAAAAAGAATTCATCAAGAGGGAGTTTCGGCTTGGCTTTGGCACATCCCTATATATAATATTCAAGTTTTTTAAAAACCGACTGTAATTCTTGTGTAAATTAAAGGGAGAGGTGAAAGAATCATTTAGTTTTGAAAAGTTGACAAAATTGGCTATATAAAACATTTCAATTTTGTGAAACTGACTGTATTTTTGTTATGTAAATATACAGAAAGCAATAGCACAATCAAGTCAACTTTGCCAACCTTGCCCATGCAAATCTTGCAGAATGATTATGCTTTCACCAACCTAGCCAACCATGCTGACCATCTCAAGCACATCAACCATGCTGACCAGTGACCATGTCAACCTGTATATTTTAGAGATATCAGAAATGGCTGCAATCTTTTAAAAATTGATACCTTAAAGGTTATACAGGGTGTCCCAAAGTAACCGAACCCAAATTTCAATAAAAAGTAGATATCAAAAACAATTTTTTTAAACATATTTAGTATTTACAATTGTTTAATATGTCTGCTTTGAACTTCAATACATTCATGTGTTTTGAAGCTTGCTTCCCATCTTTCTCTAACATGCTTGTAGCTAGTCGTTGCATAGTAATTTCTAATAACAAAGACACACTTGTTTAAATCTAAAGTCCTTTGCTGCATTTTCAAAAATGTGGGTACCAGCAGCACACACTGAATGATGTTAAGCAATAATAAGAAAACACCATACAAAAACATAAAAAGGAAATTACATTTGTTAGTTTTGACATCTAAATTTGGTAAATTTATAGATAAGGTCCAGCACTACTTTAGGTCATTTTTTGAGACTAATTTACCATTGTTTTGCGTTCTGAGAATGATTTTGGCACTTAGAAGCATTGCAAATCATTTTTTAGGAGTGTTTCAGAGGGGGGCCTTATCTATAAAAATAGCGCAATTTTTGTTTGTAAAACTAACCCGGATACCTCTGCAATTACTATTTTTTTTGTAAAACTAACCCAGATGCCTTTGTGGTTACTATTAACTCTTGCAAAATCTTTTTTCTCCCTCCCCAGTCCCAAGGGAGTGCAAAACAAGTAGCTCAATTGCATGCATGTGCAGAAATGGGGTGGGGGAGAGGGTATGCATAAAACATCAAATATCTCAAAAATGATTAATTTGCGACAAATTTAAGTATCACTATGTTATTACAAATAGAAAGTCAAGGTTTGAAACATAAAATCATGCTGAACCTTATCTATAAAAATAACCTAAATTTTATTAAAGTTTATGGTTTGGTTACTTTTGAGACACCATGTATGAACTATAAATATATTTCAAACTGTTTTGTCATCAAAAAGCCCATTGGGTTGGTGCCAGTAGATATAAAAGACTTTTTGTTGAAATGTATACACAAATTACCTTTTGGTTTTTCTTCATGTTCATTGATATCAAAATGTGGTAGACTGTGAAATCCTAGGTTTTGCATTGTCAAGTTTTAAGACACAGGACTTTTGTAATGGTTGATATGCAGCTTGAATTAGAGGTAAATTTGTCAGGATAAAAGCGCAAATTTATCTGTATTATTATAAGCTGTTTTTTTTGTTTTCATATTTGCAGCAAATTTTGCTTTCTGTGTTTTATGAATTTTTTTAACTGATTGGCATAAAAATTGTTCATATCTATTGTTGGAATTTTCAGCTGGTAAAGCTTGATGATTGTAATAACATGGCTTAAATTGTGAAAATGAACTTCTTTTTTTCCAAGCCAAGATATGGGGCTGTAAATTGTGGGCTATTTTGTGGTTTAATTTGAAGAGATTTGCTTTTTTTGACCATTGTTGTGTATAATTTCAATATTGTATTGGAAACTTTGTAGCAAAATTGTAAAGGGGCCCCAAACACACTCCAAATACAAACCCAAACCTGGCTTGTTGTCAGAAAAATATTTTAAACTTGAAAAGGACTCTACAATGAATTAAATTGGCATACTGAAGAATGTGGAATGTATGGCTGCAAACAGACAACAAATTGATTCAAAATGAATAATCTTCATTGAAACGTCAATCATTTCTGTATCTGCAATATGCTTCTGGATGCTCAAATTTGCATTGGACTAGACCAAATTAATTTTTTTGTTCTACAGCACTGACTTGACTAACTCTATTTTGTGATGTTTGTCAGTAGTTGTTTATTTTAATGATTTGTATGATACTTACCACTGAACATAAAACATTATTTTTCAAAGCTTCTGTACTCCATGGAAAGCAATGGTTGCATACGCATTGGAAAATCAGGGGTTTATTTGGTGTTCATTTGAAAAATCAAGTTGATTTGGTGTTTAACTTTTTTATTGAAAGTGACATTTTAGATATTTTACATCAATTAAATAGCCTATCATTTTGAACTTAACAAAAAACTGCACAGGCATAAAAAATTATTAATGACAGTTGATTTTACTTTTTGTTCTTTGTTGCAATTTAAGGTGTCAGTGTATTTTTAGGAATGCAAAACTATAATAATTATTTTTGTTTGAATATATGTTGCTGCTTGTACAGGTATTTAAATTTTGGTTTTAAGAAATAACTTTACCAGATCAACTTAATAGTGCTTTTAAGTTTGGGATTTTGATGCAATTCATTGGATGACAAAAGTTTTTTAAAATCTTAACTGTTCTAGCATACTATTAACAAAAATTTATGTTGGTGTTAGGTTGGGCATTGGTTTTTAAATTAAAATTAACTTAATAAAGATTTTAATTTTTTTATGACTGCAAAAGTAAATGTGTCAATTTGGTCTGAATTAAGTGCTTTTCATACCAATCTTTCTTTAAAAAATTATTTCCAAAATGTAGCAGAGACAAAAAAGTTTTCACTTTAAATACATCTACATTTCGAACCATTCGAATTCACTTGTTTAATTAAGCAAATAACCTCGGTCCTATACTTTATTTTTTTTCTTTTTCTCTTTCTATTTTTTTAAACAATTTTATAATGAGGTGAAGCAACCTTGCTTCTATATTAAACAACAAGTCACACCTTTCATCGCTAATTAGCAAGACACAACGTCAACTCGTTTTGCTGCTTCTTCCTTTTTCTAACCCCGTCTTTAACAACACACAAACTTTTCAACATTTTGTTATTTTGTTCATGTGGCGGAGCAGAAATAAAAGAAAACTGAACTGAACTGAACTGAACTGAACTGAACATTCTCAAAAGTTCAACGGCTAACGTCACGTTTATCCGTTCTCAAACCTTCTCAAAACTAGTTCTTTCAACAGCGACTCAGACGAAATCATATTTATTAAATATTACTTATAGGGTTTTCCGATCTATATAGTTCGGCACTAGTGCAATCAATTTCGGCAAATTGCAATCAAATTCAGCGGTATCTTTAAAATGTACAGATCGGCGAGGTTGGGGTGGTCATGATTAGTGTGGTCGGCGTGGTCAACGTAGTCGGCGTTGTCAGTGCGGTCGGCGTGGTCGGCGTGGTCGGCGTAGTCAGCGTGGTCGGCGTGGTCGGCGTGGTTGGCGTGGTTGGCGTGGTCGGCTAGGTTGGTAAAAAAATAATCATTCTGTAAACTATGCGTGGACGAGATCGGCAAGGTTGACAAGCTTTGGTATGTGAGAGCCGGGTTAGGTTGGTTCGATGAACTACTTCAGAAAAGCTAAGTTGGTAAGTTTTATCAGAATTCACTTGTAAATAACAGCAAGCAATATAAAACATTTTACCAATAAAATTGCAAATGTTCATTAAAAGCGTGAACATTAACTTAAGAATAATGTTAGGTAGGCTATATTTTAGTTGAATTGTATTTTAATTGTCTGTTTATGTGCTATTGGGTTAAATTGTTGTGTCACGTTCACTGTTCGCCGTTATTAACTTCGCAGATTTTAGGAATTTCCAACTCCAAGTCAAACTCCCCAACCAATTGCCAACTTCGACAATCTCGCCAATCTAGCCGACCACGCCAAGCACGTCGACCACGCCGACCGGTACATTTTAAAGAAACCCAAATTCAGCGGTATTGCAATTCGGAATTATTTAACTACTCCACTCATTCAAAATTTTCCGATTACAGAACATCTAAAAAACGACTCTGACTCCTGCATGTATGAAAAACAACTCCGACACCTGACTCCGTCTCCAGCACACCTAAAAAAATGACTCCGACTCCCGACTCCAACTCCAAGATACTTAAAAAACGACTTCGACTACCGACTTGTACTCCTGCAAAAATGTGCGACTCCGACTCCGAAATAGTGGAGGCCTAATTTAGCGTAAACACAGAGCCTCCGAAAACAACTCCGACTCTAGCACATCAAAAAAATGACTCCGACTCCCGATTCCAGCACACATAACAATACGATTCCGACTCTCGACTTAGACTCCACCAAAACTATGTGACTCCGGCAACTCCGACTCCGAAACCATGGAAGCCTAATTTAACGTAAAACAACCTTTAAAACAAACACAACTCCGACTCCGACTCCTGGACACATAAAAAATTTCTGCGACTCCAACTCCGACCCTTCCTTAAAACATACGACTCTGGCGAATCCGACTCCACAACCTTTTTTAATGTTTCATGTGGGGCGCCAGAATCAGAGGGCGCCAGAATCAGAGGGCAATGGTCCCCGTGCCCTGCAATATTTTTAAAACGCAGGGGCACAGAGAGCAGGTAGTGCTCTTGAAAATTTGCTGAACAGAAACATTCGCTTACACCTGTCTCTACAATCATAAAAATTATATAATTTCGCCTTGACCAAAAGTAAGTTCAAAAAATTCTTAAAATATTTATTGAGACAGAAATCACCAAACTTTCATATAGGCGTCGTCGTCGTTTAGAAGGGTATCCACTCCGGGTCAGACACAAACAGGACTGGGAGCGAAAGTTCATTCTTTTACTGGTAGGCTATGCCTGAAAATATGAGTAGGTGGTCCGTTGGAGTGGGACGTCGCAGGCGCAGGATCTAGTGACTATGCGCAAAGTGTCATTCAGGACATTGTCTATGAGGCAAGTGTGAACGCTGCGACACCAGAATGGTTCGCAATAATCAGGTATTGAGTAGACCAAAGATAGGCAGCTGTGTGCAGTGTTTTGACACTTGCACCCCATCCTGAGCCTACAAATCTCCTCAGCAATGTCTTCTTCTTCTCCTTTCGGTTTTCCCTTTAGTCAGGGGTGGCCACAGCGTATCATCATTCTCCATATCTTTCTGTCTTCAACATCCGTCTCCTTTGCACCAACTTCCCCCATATCTTCTTTCATTACATCTAAAAATCGTCTCTTTGGTCTCCCTCTTCTCTTCTTTCCCGGTAACTCCATTTCCATCATCTTTCTTCTTACCTACTCTCGGTTTTTCCTCATGACATGTCCATACCACCTCAGCCTGCCCTCCCTCATCTTCATTCCTAACCGTTCTGTTACGTCGTTCGCGTAATGTATTTGAGAAGTAGATGTTGGGTGCGGGTTTCGAGCCAGCGCGCCTTTTGTGTCGGCGCTGAATAATCAGCACTACCTTTAATGCGTTCTCGCGCGGCTGTGGGATAAGTGATGCCACGTTGTTTAGTGAGTCCTTTGACTTGAGCTGGCTGTAACTTCGCATTTGAACAGAGCCTTTAGATTGATTTGGCTCATGTATTTTTTGTCCCTTTGGACGTTGTTTACTTTGGTAGAGAATTTAATAATTTGATTCTTTCATTTGCTCGTCCGCCCAACATCGTTGGTAAGTTTGTAAGTTTCTAAGTGTCTACGCATGGAAACATATTGAAATTTGTGTTATATTTATTCAGAAAACCGTTTCGGACTAGCACCGCCATTATTGTTTTGTTTTGCAAAATAAAATCATAAATCTGGTGCTGGTCGTGAAGCGCGTTTGTGAGGAGTTGGAGGAAGGACGAGGCAGTTTGCGACTCCGTTACACGTTCTACCTTAATGGTACTCCTGATGTGCTCATTTCTAATCTTTTCTTTTCTCGTCACTCCCATAGCAAACCTGAATATTTTCATCTCTGCGACTTCCATCTCTTCTACTTGTTTCTTTGTGACTGCCACTGTCTCAAGTCCATTGCTGGTCTTACCACTGAACTGTACACTTTTCCTTTTACTCTAGCTGGTAACCTCCTGTCGCAGATTACTCCCGATACTCTTCTCCATCCATTCCATCCTGCCTGTACTCTCTTCTTTACCTTCCTCTCACAACCACCACTTTCTTGCACCGTTGATCCCAAATACTTAAATTCCTTTACTCTTGGAACTTTTGCATCCTCCATCTTTAATGTTTCGTCATCATTTCCTCCATTTATGCAAAGATATTTGGTCTTTGACCTACTTACTTTCATCCCTCTTCTTTCCAATGCATACTTCCAGGATTCTAATCTCCGCTCCACTTCTTCCCTGGTCTCTTCCTAAAACACAATATCATCAGCAAACAGCATCGTCCATGGTGGTTCTCTCCTTACTTCATCCGTTAGCCTGTCCATTATCACTGCAAACAGGAATGGACTTAACGCTGATCCCTGGTGCAGTCCAACCTTAATCTTGAAACTTTCTGTAGTTTCTACTGCAGACCTCACCACTGTTTCGCTTCCCTCATACATATCCTGTACTAGTTGTACATACTTTTCCACTATTCCGTATTTTCTCATACAGTACCGCAGCTCTTCCCGTGGAACCCTGTCGTATGCCTTCTCTAGGTCCACAAACACAGTGTAGCTGTCTTTGACCTTCCCTGTACTTTTCCATCAACATTATTAGAGCAAACATGGCATCGATGGTTCCCTTTCCTGGAACAAATCCATATTGCTGTTTGCTGATCTCCACTCTATCTCTTAACCTGGTTTCAATAATTCTTTCCCATACCTTCATTGTGTGGTTCATTAGTTTTATTTCTCTGTAGTTTCCACAGCACTGTGCGTCCCCTTTATTTTTATAGATTGGGATAAGCACACTCCTTCTCCATTCTTCTGGCATCCGTTCACCCATTAACAGTCTGTTGAACAGTCTGGTCAAAAACTCTATCCCCATCTTTCCCATGCACTTCCAAACTTCTACTGGCAACTCATCTGACCCAGCAGCTTTACCTTTTTTCATCCTTCTTAGTGCGTTCTTTACTTCTCTACTGACACAATTTACCTCTTCATTAACCACTTCTGCTTCCTCTGTCCTAGGTTCTCTGTTATTTTCCTCGTTCATCGGTTTCTCAAAGTACTTCTTCCATCTCTTTAACACTGCTTCCGAATTTACCATAACATTACCATTTTCATCCTTTATAACCCTCACGTGCTGTACATCTTTCCCTGCTCTCTCTCTCTCTGCCTAGCCAGCTGTATAACTCCTTTTCACCTTCTTTTGTTTCCAATCTAGCATACAAATCATCATACGCACGTCCCTTTGCCATCGCAACTGCCTTCTTTGCCTTACTCTTCTTTTCTTTGTATATCTTTTTAGTATTTCCATTTCTTATTTTGTCCCATGTTTTCTTTGCCTCTTTCTTTTCTTTTATGCTCTCCTCATTCCAGCACCATGTCTCCCTGTCTCCTTTTCATTTCCCAAATGTCACTCCCAGTACAGTTTCAGCTGTTTTTCTTAGCATTTCTGCTGTTTTGTCCGACTCATTAGGTAATCTATCCTTGCCTCCCAGAATCCTGGTCACCTCTTGTCTAAACGCTTCTTGACAGCTTGTCTCTTTCAGTTTCCACCATCGTATCTTTGGCTTTACTTTCTCTGCTTTTTTCTTTTTCACCATAAGAACCATTTTGCATACACCATACGGTGCTGCTTTGCGACACACTCATTCAATATTACCTTACAATCACAGATTTCCTTCAAGTTCCTCCTTCTGCACATCACATAATCTACTTGGGTACTTTTTCCTCCACTCTTATACGTAACCCTGTGTTCATCTTTTTTCTTGAAATAAGTATTGACAATCGCCAAATCCATCCTTTTCCCAAAATCCACAACCATTGATCCTTCCTTATTTCTTGTTCCAGCACCGTACCTCCCAATTATTTCCTCATCCCCTATGTTTCCTTCGCCCACATGTCCATTAAGATCTGCACCAAGGACTATCCTCTCTTTTTTTGATATACTTTCTATCAACCCATCCAGGTTTTCCCAAAAATAGTTTTTCTCCTCCATGCTGTTGTTAACCTGTGGAGCATGTGCGCTTACTATATTTAGTATGGACCCTTTTACCTCCAGCTTTATGGCTATTAGTCTGTCTGACACCCTCTTCACCTCCAGGACACTTTCAGCCATCTCCTCCCTCAGCACTATCCCTATCCCATTTTTTTTTCCATCAGCTCCGTTGTAGACTATTTTACATCCCCCGCCAATGTTCCTTGCTTTACTACTAGGTAGTAAAGCA
The DNA here is from genome assembly GCA_963680785.1 of Diplosoma virens. NCBI lineage: Eukaryota > Metazoa > Chordata > Ascidiacea > Aplousobranchia > Didemnidae > Diplosoma > Diplosoma virens. The sequence goes on along the minus strand of OY796887.1, from coordinate 40,436,917 downwards.
AGTCGCCTCAGCAATGTGACGCGCAAAAATAGTTTTTTTGCACAATGCCACTAGATGGTTACAAAACGTGAGCGATTTGTCCAGTTTTACCCCAAAATAAGTAGGGGTTAGATAAAACGGTAAAAATCTATTGTTGTTGTAGACTTTTAGCTTATAAACCCACCATGTAGATTTCATGTAGATTTTACGTGGAATTCTCGTGGAGTGTTTGTAGAAATGTTTAGTCATTGATTATTAAATGAATGACGTCACCGTCTTAGTGTGACTGAGATTCAAACTCCAAGTCTGGAGATACGCTGAAAGTTTAGTCATATCTTGACTTAAAGTTCCCTTCAAGTTCTTCCAGTTTTTCGAAAAGTGCAACAAATGCTAGATCGTCTGCATAAGCAAACTTTTTGGAAATCGTGGAAGGCAGGTCGTACGGATAGATGCTGAAAAGAAGGGAAACCAAGACCAATCCCTGAGGAACGCCCTTCTCAGACGGCGTAGCCTGCTTTGCTTGCTGTCACCAATATTAAGGGTGAAACTTCGGTTTTGGACAAACTCCATAATCGTTCTGACCATGTGCCTATTCTACAGAAGTCTCAACAGCTTGCAGGTAAGGCCTCGGTCCCAAACAGTGTCATATGTTGCTGTCAGATCGACAAATATGGCACTAGCCTTCTTCTTAGCTTGAAAAGAATTCTCAATGTTTTGTGTTGAAAGAATGACTCAATACACGTTTGAATTCTCGCGTTAAGCCTGCTCTTTAAGCAGCAATGGCGATTAGGCAATAAATTAGCCGATTAGAAGCTTATGATTAGCCGATTAGTCATAGTCACTAGATCTCGATTAAGAGTAAAAGTGAAAAAAATCAATTAACAAACAAAGAATAATCTCACCAACGCTTGTATTGAAAACGGGTCTTTAATAACTATATTTTACAGAACATTGCCATTACTTTTCTAAAAGCATTAACTTTACGGCAATTAATAACGTTAGTAGTATGTAATGATTTTTTGGTAATGTTTGTGACGTCATCATTTCCGGTGGAGGTGGCTGTTGGAGGTGAGGATAGCTTACTAATTTTAATCCTAATCTTAAACCTAATCCTAATCCTAATCCCAATTTTATTCCTAATCCTAATTCTAATCCTACCTTTAATTTTAATCTTAATTCTTATTCTAATCCTAATTCTAACCTTAATCGTAATTCTAATCCTAATTCTAATCCTAACCCTAACCTAGTCCTAGTCTTAACCCTAACCTTCTTGTGTATTAGTGAGGAGAGAGGAGGATCCTAACCCTAAGAGAAACAACAGTCTTAAGTTCAGTTTCCACCCGAGTCAGTTGACAACGTAGCTATAAATCCTAACCCTAGCTCTGACCCTAAGGAAGTCAGTGGTGTTTAGTTTGATTCCCACCCAAGACAGTTGCAAATCCTAACCCCAGCTCTAACCCTAAGAAAAACAAAGCTCCTGAGTTCAATCTCTACCCAAGACAGCGTAGCTGTAAACCCTAATACTAACCCTAAGAAATACAGTGGTCCTGAGTTTGATTCCCACACAAGACAGAAAAACAGAGCTTCTGAGTTCAATCCCTACCCAAGACAGCGTAGATGTAAATCGCAACACTAAACCTAAAAAAACAGCGGTCCTAAGTTGGATCCCCAGCCAAGATAGAAACAAGATTTCAAAACATTACACAAGACTATTTTAAAACATTGTGCAAGATTTTAAAGCAATAAAGTCACCCAGTTTCTTGTTTTTAAGCACTCATAAAACGAACCTGTCAACCAGTTTCCTGATTTTAGGAAAAGACCTGTCAAAATATTTCCTGGTTTTAAGTGTACAATCAAAGTTTTTCAACCGATTTCCTGTTTTTAGGTACACAATAGAAAAATCTGTCAAAATATTTTCTGATTTTAGGCGTACAATAAAAAAGTTCTTAACCAGTTTTCTGTTTTTGAGCACATAATAGAAGAAACCTATCAAAATATTTCCTGATTTTACGCGCACGATAAAAAGTCTGGGTTTAATTTAAAAAAAGTTTTTTCTGTCCAAACTTGATTTTTAGATATCTATATTTAATTTTTTCTAAACAAGCTTGATTTTTGTTACACCCTTGTGGAATTTTTCAAAATTTTTCTTCGTCAACCATGATTTTTATTATACCTTTGTTGAATTTTTAAAGTTTTTCTGTAGTCAACCTTGATTTTTATTATACGTGCCTATCTGCAATTTTTCTAAGCAACCTTGATTTTTGTTATGCCTATATTCAATTTTAAAAAAAATTTTTTTCTCGGTAACCTTAATTTTTGTTATAACTTTGTTGAATTTTTAAAAGTTTTTATTTGGACAACCTTGATTTTTGTTATACCTATCTTCATTTTCTTTTCTTGACAATTTTGACTTTTAGATACCTACATTAAATTGTTTCTAACCATCCTTTATTTCCTTATACCTTATACCTTTGTTCAAACTAAAAAAATTTTTTTCCTAAATAGCTTGATTTTTAGGCACTAATGTTAACTTTTTTAAATTTTCTAAACAATTAAGCTTGATTTTTATTACACCCTTGTTGAATTTAAAAAAAATTTTTTTTTAGTCAACTTTGATTTTTGTTACAACTATCTTCAATTTTTTCTACACAAATTCGATTTTTATCATACTTTTGTTCAATTCTAAAACTTTTTTTCTCTAAGCAACCTTGATTTTTGTTATACCTATGTGCAATTTTAACCTTGATTTTTACAGTAGATACCTATCATTTTTAATTTTTTTCTTGGCAACCTTGATTTTTGTTATACCAATGTTTAATTTTTCAAAAATTTTTCTTAGTCAACCTTGATTTTTAGATACCTACATTCAATTTTCCCTGAGAAAGTTTGATTTTTAGGTACCTTTATTTAATTTTAAAACTTTTTTCTCTAAGCAACCTTGATTTTTGTTATATCTATGTTCAATTTAAAATTTTTTTCTTAACAACCTCGATTTTTGCTATACCTTTGTTCACTTTTTTTCTTAGCAACCTTGATTTTTATTATACCTATCTTTAATTTTTTCTTGGTAACCTTGATTTTTGTTACATCGTTGTTCAATTTTTTTCTAAACAACCTTGATTTTTATTATACATATCTTTAATTTTTCTTGATAACCTTGATTTTTGTTATACCTTTGTTCAATTTTTTTCTTAGCAACTTTGATTTTTATTATACCTATGTTCAATTTTTTCTAAGCAACCTTGATTTTTGTTATACCTATCTTCAATTTTTTCTGCCAACCTTGATTTTTGTTATACCTATGCTTAATTTTTGTCTAAGCAATCTTGATTTTTGTGATACCAAACCCAATTTTTCTCTAGTCAAGCTTGATTTTTTGTATCACCCTTGTTAAATCTTTAAAAAATTTTCTTGGCACTCTTGATTTTTATTCATAGTCAATTTTAAAGTATTTGTTAAAAGTTTTAAACAAGCTCACTTTTTATTTCGGCCCATATTCAATCTTAAAACGGATGCTTCATAATAAAAAAGTTCGTCTTTTTTTCATTTTTTTTATTTAGTAAACCAACCAAATTCAAACATACTCATTATTTTTATGCTGTATGAATTCGCTTTCTATTGTTAGCATTTTAATTGTTTCAAAAATGAATTCAGTTCTATCTATTTTTAATCTTTTGTTCGTTTTATAAACTTTTAATACAGGGGTGTCCAAAGTACGGCCTGCGATGAGTTTTCATACGGCCCGCGCCTGTGGTCGCACAATGTGTTATTTTTGGCTTGCAGACAGACATACCAATCCAACTTTCAAGTTTCTTTTTTGCACTGATACTGGTGGCAGCGCTTTCTAATGTGTTTAGACTTTAGACACGAGAAAAAACTGGCGAGATAAAGTTGGAACCATTATGGTACTTGTAAACTAGATGGGTGAACGGACAAATTTTTTTATTTTTCCGATTTCAGGTAATTTTTATGCCAAAATTGCGTTTCCCAGCCAACAATGCTATGCAGGGCCCATGCGGGTCCTGCAAGGGCTGCCCGTACGGGACCCGTACCGGTTTGGCCGCGGGCGCTGCAGTGGCCCCGCATGGGCTTTTCGCATGAGTTTCATAATTTTCAAACTGTTTATGCAAATTGTTCCTTTTTTAAAATAATTAAAAAGGTTAGCTTATTTGCATGTTTTAATTTTTGATTACGGCTTAAAACTGATAACCAAATTGAACCCGTGCGGTTAGCCCATGCGGGGCGGGTCCGGTACGGGCAGCTCTTGCAGGGCCCGCATGGGCCCTGCATAGCATTGTTGGTTGGGTTTTTTGCTTGTTTTTATTTGTCACAAACGCAAAAACTAGGCAGAAAACTGAGCAACAAAAGGGAAAACTCAAATATATAACATCAATAGGTCCCCACCTCACCCCAAAAAACGAATCAACAAGCCCCACCCACCCCGCTCACCCCTAACCACTCGTTCTCACTCCGTCCAAAGCCTGAGTCTTTTAAATTGATACAAGAAGACTGCCTTCACAAATGTTAAATTCAGGCAAAAAAATTTAAGATTTGTGTTGCCGGATGTATTAATTTAAATCCGTCATAATATAGCTCTATAAAATAATAACGTAGTCATTATTAATATATGTTCAATATGAACTAATTATCATTGATTTAATGCTTGTCACTACCAAGAAAACGCATCTTTACCAGACAAGTTTTTCACTGAAATTCGATTGATCCCGTGCGCCGATCTAGTTTACAAGAGCCACCATTATTACGTAATTTATTTTATTTATTTATTTATTTATCTCAAACGCAAAAACGTCCATATATGCACACACACGCAAAAACAAAAGAAAAAAGAAATATCAACCCTAAAAGATGCACAATTGAAAAATACAAGTTTAAAACAAAGTTAGCACAAAATATTGGTAATAGAACGATTTATACCATAAGTCCGATGACATCAATGACATAATGAAAATATTTTGGGAATTTATACAACGATTAGTGAAAGAAAAAATATATTTTCCAATGTAGAGCATCTAAGGTATCAACATTTGATTGTACTTGATGGTTACGAGCACTAACACATCGAGGTATGTGGAGCAAAATTCTATAAGAATCATTGTAAGCAACGCGTAATCGACTGAAGTTATATTTACAATAATTACACCATAAGTGGCTTCCATAAAAAGGCATGCAAAAATGTTTAAATAAATAGTTTTTTACTTCCAAGCTACACTTACTAAATTGCTGTTTCAATTTATTCGCTGAGCAATAGAGTGATTTAACCTGCCTTTGAATGTCAATGTCATATAAGATCACTGCTAATATGCAACCCAAGATATTTTACAGATTGAACAAAACTGATTTCTGAATTATCCGTCAATAGCTTAGGAGAGGAAGATAGATTGAAATTTTTTGGTGCAAACAACATGCCAAATGATTTATTACAATTAAATAACATTTTATGTGACTGGGCGTAATCGTAGCATGCATTTAAAGGATCTTGAAGACCAACTAAACTAGGACTAAATATGTCAAGGTGTTAGCTGTGCTCAAAGTGCTCATCGACAAATAAAACTGACAACCGAAGTGTCAGAGATTTAGCAGGCACATACAATATGGCGTTACGTGTTGCAGGTGCTTGTTTTGAAGCGAAATAGGATTATATTCGTAGGTAAAATTTACGTGACATGTTAGTCATAATTTTGCTTTTCTGCGGTCTTTCGCTGCATCCCTGTTATAGAATCGTATTAACAAATAATGGTAAAATAATATTCTATTGTTTTCTGTATTGTATATGTATTCTGCAACAAATAAACAAAGATTGATTGATTGATTGATTTTAGCATGTTCTTGAGAGAAAGACATAGTTACATGGATCCTCTGAAGTTTTAAAAGCTTGTTGGACTATTGCAGTGTTTCTCAACCCCGAGTCCGCGAGCACATCAACTTTGCAAATTTTTGTTCAATTATTATCTGTACATGTTACGCACATTCCTATTTGTTAGGTAATGTCCGTTATTAAGCTTCATCTTAATATTTCAGATAAGTTTTGCTGCCTTTTTCACGGTACCGAATTTTGTAATCTTGCGCATTATGATGTCATAAAGAAACTTAACAAGCTCTCTCAGAAGAAAATGTGGTTTTGACTAGTCAGATACTGTATATAGTTTTGTAGTTAAAAGACGATTTTTAAGTCAGTTGGTTTGAAAGAGTTGAGCAAAGTTAAACTTATTTAACTTATGTTGATTTTATCCAAGTTAAAATATATAGCAAGTTAATTTAATATCTATTCGTGGCAAAAAGAAATCAGGTCTTTGCATCTAATGATGATTACTTGAAGCTGGGATTTACTTCGGTTGAGGTAAATAGTGAAGTAAGGTCACAGTGTGTCTTAGCTCACAGCTCTTTGAAAGAAGCAAAACTTTGTCGGCATTTAGAAGCAAACCATGAAAAAAAACTCTTGATGCATTTGAAGAAAAAGAACATCAGGTAAAGCAAAATCGCATTGATCGCTTAGCTGCTTGGGGAGAAGTAGCTTACTGTCACAATAAAGCAGTGCGTGCTTCTTTCTTTGTTTCTTGGAAAATTGCTCGAGAAAAAGCGCCTCATACAGCGGGAGAGAACTTGATTAAACCAGCAGCTGTGGAAATGACCAATCAATCAATTTATTTAGTGCAATAAACACGTGACAATTTAAAAGAAATACATATCAAATAATGATGCACAAGGAGACAGTGGAAATGACCATACGGTCTTCTATGTCCAAAGCCACCTTAATTTTTGAAGATAACAATATAATATGTACCGAAATAGTAGAAACAAATAAAGCCAAAATAAAATAATATGCAATGAAAATATTAAGAATAGCAATGAAATAAAAAAAAAATAAATAAATAAATAAATAAAATAAGACAAAAAATACAATGAGCATATTAACAATAACAATATCAAGACGAAAAAAGTAATCATACTATTAGTTTAATTTATGAGATAGCAAAACAAATAAAGCCAAAATAATAATAATATACAATGAAAACATTAACATTAGCAGCGTAAACAAAAAACAAACAATAATACAGTATTGAACAAAGACATATTGTAAAACAAAAGCACAATATTGGACAAGGACATGTTGGAAAACAAAAACACAATATTAGACAGACACATGTAAAAGTAGACTTTAAGTAGAGGTCAATCAGTTACTAGCAAGAAACAAGCAGCAAAGTGGTGTAAATAAATTGATCAGGCAAAATTATATTGAAGACCAGGATCTATTGTATGGTGATGCTGTTGCTAATAAGTTAGTTACGATTCCTTTGTCAAACGATACCATCAAGCGGCGTATTGAAGAAATATTAGAAAATGTTCTGCAACAAAATATTGCTTCTGTAAAGCGCAGTGGAAAATTTAGTTTGCAATTGGATGAGACAACAAATATCGGAAATGATGCACAGCTCATGGTGTTCGTGCGATACCTTGACACAAACGACTATATGGAACAGTTTTTGTTTTGCCGTCCACTTGCCAAAAATACCACAGGAGAGCAAATATTTAAGAAAGTGGATTCGTTCTTTAGACAACATCAGCTTGAGTGGTCTGACTATGTGTCTGTTTGCGCGGATGGCGCTCCGTCCATGAGGATATGTAAAAAGGGCTTCATGACTCTTATGAAAAAGGAAAATAAAAACATTTCAGTTGTTCATTGTCTTCTCCACAGAGAAAGTCTGGCAGCGAAAAAGATACAAGGAGACCTTGCCGTAGTTTTCAAAGAAGTTGTATCTGTAGTCAATTTTATTAAATCTCGTTCCTTGCGTACTCGTTTATTTCGTGTATTGTGTGATGAAATGGGGGCTGAACACAATGGGTTTCTGTTCCATTCCAACATTCGTTGGTTCTCGCAAGGAAAGGTGCTGGAGAGAGTGGCTAACCTACGAAATAAAATTAGCACATTTTTAAAAGAACAGAAACATGAATTTTTGATCGCTTTAGCGATGACGAATAGATTGCCAAGTTGCTTTTCTTGGCCGATTTTTTCAGCCATGTGAATTGTGAACCAACGTAATAGCTCTATGCAAAAAAAAAAAGAAAAATTTTTTAGATGTATAAGAAGACATTGATGCATTCAAAGATAAATAAAATTGTGGATGCATCGAATAAAAAGTGGAAAGTTGGCTGCCTTTCTAGCATTAAATTGTTTTGTTTAGGAGAAAAATATTGATTTACGCAGCATTTCACAAATATTTCTTCAGCACCTCAACCCAGTGTTTCTCAACCCTTTTCCGATTGCGGTACATTTTTGAGGTTTTTCAAAAATTGCGGCACCTTTAGACCATTTTTATTAAATTTTGTTTCCAAAATCAGGTAATCACTAAAAAAAAACACAATTGTCACCCAGAATTATGGTCTCAGATTTCTAGCTTTCGTCCTTAAAATCAGTTATATTCTAAAAATACCGTTGTTCTGGCCGCGACACATAATTGGTGTCTTCCGAAGTCCGCGGCGCACTTCAGTTAGGAGCTTTGATTTCGGCCCCAAAATTATGTGATCTCTAGAAAAAAGCTCTTCACCTGAATTCAGGTCTCCCTTGTCAATATCTTTTCCAAAATTAGTTCTTTGTAAATAAAAACGGTTTTCGCTCCGAGTATTACATATTTTACATGTAAAAAGCGTAATATTCGACGCCCCTCGATAATTTTTTTCCGAAATCTTTCGCGGCACATAGGTTGAGAAACACAGATATGTTGTAACATTGAAGCTTATAATTCAAAATAACATTACAACACTCAACCGTTTTCCTGGACTAGTGAATAATGTGCAATAGCTTGTGGCACCCTAGCAAAACGCAAATAGCACTATAGGGTGCCGCGGCACCCCGTTTGAGAACCACTGCCTTAACCCTTTAAAAGACAATGGTACATATGTGGACCATGGTTGTGATTGTAACATAACAAAAGCACTTTTGTGAAGGTATTATAATTTTAATTTTTACATAGGCTATTTATCACATCATTATTGAATCATTGTCATTTTATTTTACAATCAAATTCTGATATCCTTCAAAGGGTTAATGCATTTGTTTCTGAGATGGATCGATATATTCCGTCAATCCGTCCCACAATTATAGCAAAATATTTAACTGGGTGCGAGGTCCATTTGAGGTATCAGCGCTAGAGTTTCATTCAGAAATGGACTGCATTGCTGAACAGTTGATAGAACTGCAAACCCGACAGATGTGGAGAGACAAGTTCAAAATTTTTTCTCTGACTCAATTTTGGGCGAATGTTTGGTCGAGGAACCTAATCTTTCTGATCTCTGCAAGAAAGCAACAATAGCTTTTTTGCCTTTTTTGACTACATACTTGTGTGAGGCTGGCTTTTCAACATTGGCTATGGTTAAAACTGAGTACCCGAACCAACTTCAACCGGAAGAGGATACCTGATGTTTATTGACGACTATAATTCCTGATTTCGACAAACTTGTGAAACAAGTTCAGGGACAAGGTTCTCACTCAGATTTTCAGTGCATGTGTGCCCAATAAATAAACCGCTTTTGGTTTTTAACTTACTATTATAGTGCTGAACTAAATTATTTTTTATTCCTATTACTTGAGTCCGCGAATACTTATACTAATGGGGAAATAGTCCGTGGGCTAAAAAGGTAGAGAATCACTGGACTATTGCAACTCTTGATCCTACTGTAATAGAAACGAAGTTATGTACAAGACAAACTACTGCTAAATTTTCAGCAAATTACTGCAGTTCCACGGCTGTAAGTCAAGTCATTGTGCATGTCGTTCAAGAATGGTAACCACTTGTAAACAACAGTTGAAAGTTCACAACTGAGCTTTATTATTTGCCTTAATTTTTTCACTTTACAGTGTTCAAAATGCTATTTTATTGGTTGATCGAAATTTTGATTTCTTGTAACAGTCAAGCCAAACGAGGGATATCTAGATCGGTGTTATGATTTTGCGGCTAATCTAAGGATCTAACCAACGTTTTAATTAATGACTTTGTTTCAACGTTATAAGATTTAACAGCTTTCCAACATTTGTTTCGAAAAACTCTTTTCTCTTCTGTTAGGCAGAAAGGTAATACGTGTATCACTCTTGTACGAATGTACCAAGTTTATTAGTTTACTGAATTGCATTGTAACTTGAAAAAAAAACATATTTGTAAAAAATATATCACAGCATTTTAACACGCTGAAGTTGAAAACATCCGACTCTGAAACCCTGCTGTTCTACTCTGGTCAAGAGCTTATTTAATGGTCGTCTTACTTCCAGGGCAAACGCGTTAATGTACAATCAAACAAGAGTAAAAAATAAAAATAACACAGAGAATTTCAGTAATAAAAAATTACCAAGCCAAACGTAATTGTATGTCGCTCACGATTACTGATTAAAACTCGTGCACAAATTAATATGATTCGATGATGTTTTTCGAACAAAACTGAAAAAAATAGGAAGGCAACAAAAGACACTAAAACGGCACCGACTGCAAATTTTGAGTAACCACACATAAAACTACTTGAGTAGGATTCGCTAAAAAACACAGTGTTGATAATAAATCAGCAAGGAAAAAATCAAAAATACTGTCTATTCCAAATCAAAGTAGTACTTCATCGAGTACTTTCAAAGCAGAACCAGGAAACAATATCCATTCGCACCAATTAGTGAAAGAAAAACTTTCAAGTCACACGTAATCGACCAGCTCCGCATTAAACTCGGTCAGGAGTTGGAGTAACTGCGTGAAAACTGGGCGTTGGTCGGGCGAGTAGTGCCAGCAACCGGCCATGATGTTGTACCTGGAAATAAAACAAAAATCATCGCAAGAAAATCCGCAAAATCTGCAAAAACATCACCTACAGCCGATCGGGACAGTTGATGGGTTGGCTGAGTCGAAATCCGTCACTAAGGTAGTCGGCCATTTCGAAATCATCGATGTCGCTGTAAGGAGTGGCAGCAAGCGATTGCAATTCCCACAAGAGAACACCGAACGACCACTGAACAAATATTACGGATTAAAGAATTGATGGCGGTAACCAAAAAATTGGATATATTTGGGAAGAATAGAAAATATGACTGATTTAGAACTGCTGACCAAGATCGCCAAACAAAAGAAAAAGCCGTAAGCTGTCTTTCTCTAAGGACAAAAAAGAATGGCACAAGCGTGTCAATCACAATCGCTGCGTTCCTAACCACTCGACTACGCTGCCAACGATGTTGGAAGATTTTCAATTTCAACAAGACTTCACAATTTAAACAACATTGATTTGATACGATTCGGACATTTACCATCGATACATACAAGTCCATGTGGAGTAATTAAATTCTACATTGTACAGATAATTGTAGAAGTAATACTTGGAGTAATACAAAGATAATTGCAAAACGGCATTATGAACACACAAAACGTGCGCATAACCTAAGAGTTGATAAACAATGCAAAAGCAAAACTCACAACGTCACTACTAGACGAGTATAACTTGTGAACAAGGCTCTCTAACGCCAACCAGCGTACAGGGCGATTCTCATAATCACCGAGACAACAGTAATCCCCTGGAAACGTGTCCCGCGAAAGGGCGTAGTCGGTGATTTTGACTTTTAAATCATTATCGATTCTAAAGAGTAAATTTTGATGTGAGTTAGGAATGAAATCTATTGCATTAAAGATAAGAATTATTAAGACTACAGAAAAAATGTTTTATAAATTTAAAACTCTTTAAGGTTGAAAAATAAAAAAATAAAAATTCTTAACCTTGTTGATGATATTCTGTTTCAAGTAAAATTTTTGAAAAAAATTACCTACCTAGCATTAAAGGTCAAGTTTAGTAAAAATATAAATATAAATCAACTTTAAAATAATTTTAAAATGGCATCAATTGTTCTTGGAAAATTCCGCTTTTAAGCGTCTTAGAATAAAATTAAAAAGTTAAGCTGTGACGTCATTGATTGAGAAAACAGTAAGTAACCATACAAATATTTATCAATTGAAGCAATTAGCAATGAAGAGAATGCAAGCTTGGTTTCGAAAGAACGCTAATTAATTTCTACTAGGTGAAAAGAAAAGCAGCTAATTTCACTTTAGCACTAAACTTTATTCGATCGATTCTTTTTACACAAATCTACCGAATCTGCAATTTATTTATTTTTTGATTTTATCTCGATATTGTGTCCAGGTGAGCAAAAGACCAACGTCAACTTACAAGCAATTTCTCGTGGCGAGATCCTTGTGAACCAAGCCGCGTTTGGACAGATACGTCATCCCACATGCAACCTGAACATTAGAAAGTTCTTGACTTCGACTTCAGCAGAATCGGCAAGGCGAGCTTACCTGAATGGCCATTTCCAGAAGTTCCTGAGTTGAGACTTGATCCAATTTGACAAGGCTGGAACTAAACAAGCCTGGCGCGGCGTTGGGGGTTTCGTTCATTTTTAAACTTTGCAAAAAGTGTTTCAAATTCCCCCCTGTAACGTGCAGAATCATACTAACTATATACCACTAACGAATTGTTTGCGTCAAAAAAATATAAAAATAAAAATTCTCAACATCAAAACTAAGATTACTGCACTATATGCATTTCTCCATCATGTCATTTAATTTAATTCATTATTAAAACCATAAAGTTCGATTGAAATCGACCACAAAACCAAACCTTCTTTAAACGGAAAAAGCACCATAGGTACATCCGGGGCACCATCCAGTACGACGTACTTCATCGTGAGGAGGTTGCGGTGGTGCATCCCGCGGAGGAGGGAGCCTTCGAAAAGAAGAAGCCGTTGTTGCTCTTCAGTGGCTTCATCTGGAAAACGTAAGATCTAAATCTCGGAAGATCGACAGCATTTGATGTCCACCGTGCTGTATACGCAGAATCAAGTGGAATAGCTACTACTCTAAAAATAGAACATTTAAAGAACGTGTTTTTTCAAATCTTCTTAGTGGACGGTGAGATTCTGGAAGGGGGAAGTTAATTACAAATGTTTGTTACTCCAAGCCGCAAACGACCCAACCGCATATTCAAAATCAATTAAAACCACTGGCAATTTTTCTGGCATTGCTTCGCTCTCACATTAAACCTTTCGTAATTCCTATTTCATATTTGACCCGTGTCATGGTTTAGGGGGCTTCCGCAACATTGACCCTGGGCGGCAAAGCCAGTTACTTGGTACTTTCCCAAGATTGCGAACAGAATTCCCTTGCCGAAGTTGGCAGTGATAAATACACTACCACGAGGCATCCAACCTTCTTTCTTTTCTTATATATCAAATGACAAAACACAATGTTTCTTAACCTTCAATTGAAGTCAAACAAGATAAAAAAGTTTTCACTAACTGAAAGATCAAAAAAATGCGTTTGAATGTATTTGTACCGTAAAAGTCAACTGAAGACCAAAAAATAAGAAAGAAAAACGGAGGGTGAGTCCTTTTTGACACTTCAGTTCTGACGTTTTTTAAGTAATATTACAATAAAACGACGAGATAGAAAATATGCAAATCAAAGTATAAATTATTTTGCTTTTCACAAAGCTATTAATGTTTACAAAAAAAGCAGTTATTCACCTGTGACCGTCTTAATCAAGACGCTGATTCCATCCTCAATACTTCCCTTATACGTTCGAGCAAATGTACCTTTTAGCATCAGCTCACCAATAGTCACTTTATCACTGTAAACAATAAAACAGAAAAAAGTTGATTTAAACCAAGCCAGTTAAATTAAACAATTAAAAACCTGTGGACCGGTAAGAATTAGCAAAGACTAAGATCAAACGAAATGTTATTACGGCATGTTGCTTGGCTTCTGACCGGCTTAGAGTTCTAGAAAAAGCGGCTCCTTAACTTTACGGTTTAGTTTTCCACTAAAGTCAATCACCAATATTGAATTTTCCATCTGATATTTTTAGTGACAATCTTCTACAGAATTTTATCCAGCCATGGTTACTATTAGCTCGGTAATGTACAGGCTTCGCATAATAAGCATAACAATCAAAAGGATTTCACTCGTTTGTATCGTATTGAAAAGAAAAGTAAAATGAAATTATAATTTTAATGTAATATTTGCGATTATTTTTTCTTTAATATCTCGATATGAGGATTTACGGTGGAAATCGCGCAGTGTAAAACTAAACATTTTTGTAGCCCATTTGATGTCTGCGAAAAATTAAAACTTGTTACAAGGAGGCTGGCTGGCATGCTTCAACGCTAAAAATTGTTATTCGAAGCCATTTCTTAGATCTTTGTCAACTTAATTTCTTACAAAATAATATAACCTAATCTGCACCAAAATTTAAGTTTAATTTAATCTTAATTAACTAAAATCAGCTTTTTTAAAGATCATTTTCTTACCGGTTAACCTTACTACCTATGTTTCGCGACCATGGCTGATTTAACGTCAGGCGTACGCAAATGCCGCACACCAAGTATACGGCACATGATACAGTCGCGGTTCAAAACTTATTCGCATCGCTCTGTTCTGCCTTTAAAAGTATTTTACTGCGCTTTTTTCTCCTTGACCGTCTTAGCAAGCAGCTCTAAATTTCAGTCATGTATCTCGATAAAAACAAATAAAAAATTTCAACCAGACAGTTGGTTAATATCTTGGCATCTTCAAAAGCTGATTGGGCTAATCGCTTGACAGTTGCACTGAGTATTGCGCCTTCGACGCTTTCGTGTGTGCCAGGAGGATAAATATAGAGATAAAAGAAATAATGAAATTGTTCAACGCTAAAAACCTAATAATTGCAAAACAATGCGCTACGTTACAAGTAGATGTTTGTTGTAAAAAATTAATTTTGTCTCATTATATAATCAGATTCACTGCCTTTAGATATTGGAGTATTTCCGCGGCACCGGACCCGAAAAAATTTCCCACCACATTTATGAAAATTTTCCACCGGTTGAGAACCACTGCTCTACCAGCGGTGTACATGGGTTCGGTTACGTGCCGGGCCGGACTAAACACACTCTGAACTCGGTATTCATAATCTCTTTACTTGATTTTCAACATTATATTAGAAAGAATAAAAAAATTGAAGACTTTTTAGTTAGATAGGAAAGCGGATGGCTTAATGCAGTTCTATTGAGCATAATATTTGGTAATTGTGCTTGCAATTGAAAGAATTACAGTGTTGTCTATTATTAAACATAAAGCATTTACTGACGTAGAAAAATAAGAAAAATAAAACTTAACGAAAAAATTGTGACCTCACCTCGGTAGAGACATGTCCGACAACTTGGTGCGAATTTCGTCGATGTCCGCGCCAAGATCGTTAATAAAAGGTGTAAACTGAACGAGGCCGGAATGCGCTGAAAAATCGAGCTTGCCATGATATTAACACGAGCAAATTCACACAAACTACTATCAACTTTCTAGATCAGTGTTCTTCAATCTTTTCGACATCACGGATCGTTTAAGCTTGTTTTGGGGAAACCCATATTTAATGGATTTAATTAGAACAAATGAAAGACACTTTAACAAACACAATGAATGCTTTAAAAAAAACCATAGCGTTCCGCGAAACATGTTTGAAGTGCGCTGTTCTAGATGTGTGCACTTTCTTCGGACCCACTTACAAGATGATTGTTGTATGTTGTTGGGCAAGTCGAGACGGAGAAATTGATTTCCGCTGTGTTGCGCAATCCGCATTCGATGCAGGGCTTCGTGTCTAACAATCAAGCAAATCACACGAGCGACTGACACGTGATCAAAAGCACACGAGTTGTTTACCCATATGCACGAGCATATGATATTGCATGTATATATAATAACATATATATTTTTTTATTTATTTTCATTTTTACTCACAATCAACTTGAAATTACTCATAGTGCAAATAGAAATGAAGATTGTGAATAAGGAATCAGCGACTAAACGAAATACGTTATTACACAACGTCAGTTGTGCATGGTCGCTGTACCTTTAAACAAGACAGTGTGGTGTTGATAAGAAATGAAAAGCGAAAAGAAAAAAAAAAAAATCAATACACACATCCGATATTCAAACGTTTTGGTCGGTGCTCCATCAGAAAGGTGCTGAATGACGATTAAATGAAAGAATTTAATCAAGTGAAAAACTATTTTAATTTAAAAAATTTTTTGCATATACGCTTTGGTGACTGAAGCCATTAAGCACTCTATTCAAGAACGACGACAACTTTACGTTCATATATATGCATAAAATACAAACCATTCAATAGACACAAAATGCAATCTTATCAATTTTATCGCAAAAATAAACAGCAATTTAAATCCATAAAAAACATTTTAAAGTAGGACGCAGCTGAAAAAACAAATGGGTATAACTCATAAGGATGAAAAGACAATTGAAAAACTTAAGGTTAGTACAACATATAAAGCAGAAAGATAAAGATTTACTATTAGCGCCTAACATTTGCATTTACAACAACTTAACTTACTCGGGACCTCCGTGCTTTTTGTTCATCCGGACGTGCCACCAGCAGCAAACAAGAAATATAACGACGATAAAAAGAACAACAGCACCGATTGAAATAAAAAAAGCAGAAGCACTTTGCTGCGATCCGCCAGGGGGCGGAGATATGTATGCCACGTCTGAAAATATTTAAGTCGTTTTATAATGTTGTGACGGGAAGTTATTCACTTTTGCTCTAACAAAGCCTATAAGCACAGGAGACATGGATTATGCCGGCAATATTAAAAAATGATAGGTTAATGACATAAAAATTTTTAATATCATATTTATCTAATCAATTCTTAGGCTATTTAAAGCAGAATTTTTTAAAAAATACATTAATTTGGTAGATTTTACAAAAAATATCTGCAAATATCAATAATCGACATAGAAAAATAATCAAAATTTTAGGTGAGCAAACCATATACATAACATAAACTGGTATGCATATATTTTAGTCAAAACGGTGCAAACTACAGGACCTATGATTAAAAATATTTTAGGCTACCAAATCAAAAGGTTTTTAGTAACGATGATAATCCAACTTGATGTTTGTTTACAAAAACACTGTACACGATTCAGTTACCTGGTAAAAATTCTTTATTAGACAAATCAGGAATAGATTCTTCTTTCTCGGGTGCATTTTGAACTGAATAAACAAACATTTACACTTTTACAACATCGAAAAAATTAACAACAGTAAATTTTTACTACGTTAACTTAACAAAAAAACGGTAAGTCTAAAAAAAAAGAAAGATTTTTTGGCTTATTTTTGCAATTTTTTAAGCAGTTAATATGGTAAATAAAAATTAGCTAAAATACTTGTAATATTTTGTTTCTGCACTTCACACTAGGTACTGTATTTGTAAACTTTTGAGGCTGTGACTTTAACATTAATCTTGAAACTTTTTGCCTTCCTTCTCTTTATAAGTTCTGAATCAGAAATATAAGTTTTACATGTTTTACAATATTTTATGAACTTTGTGCCTTGCCTGGAGATTTATAACGCTCTCCACCCCAAGTTGCGAAAGTTTCAGTTTAAAAACCCTTACCAACTTAAAATTTGGAAAAAATAAGTAGGCCTATTTTCTTTATGCAAGTTATAAAAAAAAGTTCCTCTAAATGCGTGTTTGCTATAAAAATTCGGAAGCGTGGCCCAGTGGTGGTGGTGGTGGTTTTACCCGACCCATTCCTAGGAATGGGGGCGCGGATCAATTCCGCGGAATCCCAATAGTCGGGCGACTCCCCACGGACGGGACCAGAGGTCCAGAAGAGAAGGGGTGTGGCCGAAAATGGCCCGACGCAGAGGGTCTAGTACAGGACAGTCGAGCACGAGATGTGAGAGATCCTGTGGTTCAGAACCACAGTTGCTGGAAGAAGGAGTCTCGGCTCTACCAACCCTGTGGAGATAAGAGTTGAGGAGAGTGCTGTGCCCGTTGCAGCGTAAACGGGAGAGAGCACAGCGAGCGGAGCGAGGGAGAGTAAGCTCCTCGGGAGATACTGTAGGGATTTGGTGTTGGAAGAAACCAGATTAGACACTGCGTCTCCAACTGGTGTAGAGGGATAGCCGTTGGGAGGAGATAAGGGGTGTGAGGGATACTGAGATACTGGAGGGATCGAGAGAGGCACCGGCTTTAGCTAGAGAGTGAGCTAAGTCGTTGCCTGGGAGGGAAGAGTGACCAGGTATCCATTGAAGATGGACAACCTTGGATTGAGATAGAGAGTTAAGAAGAGATTGGGTATTGGATAGGGATTTTGGGGTTAAATATGGTAGGGGGGTAGAGAGAGTTGAAAGGACAGATAAAGAGTCGGAAAAGAAGGTGATAGAGTCGAAATTACATGTCTTGGAATGAGAGATACACCACTCAAGAGCATGTAGGAGAGCGAAGGTTTCAGCACTATAACTGGTAGCCCAGAGACCAGTCGAGAAGGAAAGCGAGGTAGCAGTGACACACTTTGTACACTTGATGTGTATCCCTGCACCACCCTGTCCCAGCCCGCCAGGTACCGAACCGTCAGTCCAGGCAGAGATATCGCTGTGAGATAGAGTGGAAAGATGGGAGGTAGCTGCAGTGTAGCGAAGGGAGGGGGGGTCTTTGCGAGAGCATGGGGATGAGAGGTGGAGTGAGATTGTGTAATTAGATGGGGCAGACCAGGGGGGTTTAGGAGGGCAGAGGATTAGTGGTTCACGGGTGAGATGTAGGTTAGGGGTAAGGTTATTTAAAATCTATTTTGGTAAGGTTATTTAAAATCTAGCGTGGCCCAGTCGTCAAGAGCGTCGTATCGTCTTCAACACAAGCGAGATTTAAAATCTATTTTCGTCATTCCGTTGTGTACTAAAAAAGGGGACTTTGGGTACTTTCCGCGGTTTACCGGTTGTAGCAAGCAGACAAATTTCAGTCATAGCTTTTATAAAAACTAAAAACTTTCAACCGCACAACTATAATTCGGCATCTCGGAAAGTAGGTTGAGGTGATTGGTTGACGGTATACCGACGTACAGTGCCTCCGACAGTTTCTTACAAGTCAGAAGGATAAATACAGACGAAAATAAAAAAAAAATTTTCTCAAATTTACAATTGCTGATGCATGAAATTATTTTTCTGAATGTTAGAAGTTTTTATACAAATTAATCAAAACAGCAACACTTGGAAACAGTTGCAATGTTAGAACAAAAAAAAAGAAGCGGCGTCATGCCAATTATCAGGGCCTGCGTAATTGTCACGCAAAAATTGTCAGTGTCAGAGCTGGTAGAAAGCGATCTTCAGTAGCAGTAGTGTATATATATATATATATGTAGTGTAGTAGTGTATATAATTCAACAAACTATCACGCTTAAAAATTATTTTAACATTACTGTATTCGCTCCAACAGTCAGTTTGGCTTTTTAGGCTCGTCAAGGGGCGAATAAAAATCTGTAAGCAAATAGAAAAAACAATCTCTTGGTTTTATTTAACTGGAGTTTTCATTAAAACGATCAAAAAACGGCAAAAAAGCTTTTAATGCTTGCGCTATTGTTTCGATGAATTTACTGGATAAATAGAACGGGTTAAAATCTTTTTTTTTAAAAAGCATTTTGAAAGCGTTCTGTTTGTTCCAATAAATTGATTCATTATTTCAAAAACATTAGCATAAGCAAAGGAAAAAAACTTTACACATTAAAATTTAATCAAAAAAGATTTGCAACCGGTTTGACAAATCTAATCACGGCCGTATTTTTCTTGTTTTTAAGTTCTTTGCCGCTTTGTTAAGCTTTACTTAGTTACGAGTATTTGTTTTTCAGAATTTATTAAAGATTAATATTATTAATAAAATTTTTCACGAGTTTAGCTCACTGAAATAATTAAAGCAATTCAGCTTAAATCAAACTCAATTTTAATAATAACAAATTGCTACAAAAGTATCAGGATAATTAACCTTGCATTTGTACAATGAATTCTATTTAAATACAATGATGATCGCCCTTGGGTGAATAAGACTATGGTGGCAGCGATGGTGTTGAGCCAGCATTGAGTTTCGTCATCAAGAACCATCAGATTACATATTTCATGTCAGGCCCAATGCAGGCTATGGGACACACTATTAAGATGTGGTCTGCGGTTTGTTCAATGGCGCCGTACTCGCATTGCGGTAAAGAAATGAGACCCCATAGTGCATGGCAAATGGAATCGCCCAACACCAGTCTGCATACGATTGAGCTTAACTCAAACTGTTCGAAGCAAGCCCATTCCAACAGGCTTGGTACTGGTCATGGGTATGAACGCACGAAGCCTAGATGTATTCTCACTGTACTCCGTGTTCTACAGTATTTATGATTCGTCCACTAAGCGACACCAGACTCGAGCGCAGTATTTAGCTGTCAAGTAGGCCAGAGATAGTAAGAGTAAAATTTTTCTTTTGGACAAGCTCCATGATCATTCTAATCATTTGCTTATCCGACAGAAGTCTCAGCAGCTTGCGAGCAAGATCACTGTGGTTCACTTTATAACAAAAACCAAATAAGGCTTTTTACTTGATAACATAGAAGAATTTTTCTCAAAAAATATACTTTTGTCATATACGTTTGGGGGAATGGCTGAAGCTGAGTCTTGAAAGGGTTAAATATGACTTAAACTTTGAAAACCACTAATCTATCAGCATATTGAAATAATTTTTGTAAAAATGAAGAAACATTTTTGTTAAATTTGCGTATATTTTTAATTTTTTTTATCGTTTTTTCCAGAGTACAATCGACTTTCTTTTAGAAATACTTCTTAGATGCTTAGCACTTGTTTTCAATGCAATGTATCCTACAACGGAGTAGAATGGGCTCACATCTTGTGTATGCCTATGTATAATGTATGAATTTATTATGATGTCATGACTTTCGTATACTCGCAAACTTCAAACCTGTCGTCTTTGTAGTACGTACAGTGTTGTAATTTTTTGCTACGACCTTGGTTGAAAACTTAAACAATTTAAGTACCTTTTTTTAAATTTAAATATACAAAATTAAGCCATTGGAAATTTTAATAGATTTATATTTGGCCAGGAACATCTCTAAATTCAACCCACTGGACAATTTTTTAAATCCAAATTTTCTTTCTGATCAGCTGAACGACAGATGGTAAAAGCAAGTTTCGGTACCACAAGTTACTTTAAATAAGCAAAAAGGGTGATTATAAGTTCTGTATTTTAAAAATTAATTGTAGTACATAATATTGCCTTAGTGACATGAGAAAACTTTTTTTACTGTTGCTTCAACGCTTGTGAAGTTTAATTGAAATTATTTAATTTCCCTCCAAATTTGTCCCATCGCATTGTCTCCAGCCGATTAGTTACGCATTCGCATAATACAGTGTTTTTTTTATTTCCTATGAAAAATTCAACATTTAATGATTGTTATTTAAAAATAATAATTTTTCTGCATATTCCCCTGTAATTGTAATTTCTAAACTGTGCTTTTACAAAAAGATCATTCTTCCAGAGAAGAATCCTAAATGATGATAAACGAGCTAACATTTAAGGCATACATGGCCAGTCGTGCACTTTTGCTTTGCGTTCAACCTCATTTCCTGTTGCCGCTGCAATTTTGTTATCCTTGTGACTGACAAATGCATTTCATTTAAACATATTTTAAACGTTTGTTAACTAAACTAAATATTTCTATTTGGAATATTAGAATCCGCTATCGTTTTATTAAACTTTAACAATTATTTCTATTACGATCTTCGAAGTAAAATAATATTCAAATATGACATAATTCGACTTTCAATATGTTCGGTGCAGTGGCAATAACCTTGCTGTGTTTATCTTTACCCACAGTGCCACAATATTAGCCTTGATAGCAGCAAAACAAAAACTAGTAGTTAAATCAAAATTATTTGTTTTTCCGCCGAATTTGTCCCGTTGAATTGTCCCCAGCCGAATTAGTCTTGCTTCAAATGTACAAGATTAAACTGATCTTTTTGTCTCGATCTTGACGAAAAATTAAAATTTTTTTTTTAAAGTAAGGTATATCAGCGTTTTTGCGATAATTTAACCAGAATTTGTACGTAAAAACTTCGATAACCGGCCAAAACCGTTTCAAAATAAAGTAAAAAACAGCCGTAATTATCACACAATAAATCAGTAACATACAAATCATCACAAAAAATTTGTAAGATACACTTTAAATTGTAAAAATGCTTCAAAACATCTATCTCTTTCAACTAATTACTGTATACAATTTAATGGTAACAATTGACACTTACATTTGCTACACATTTTCAACCTTTTAATTGTAATGTTTTGTTTAAATGAAGACTTTCCAAGATACCAGTGAAACACAAATTCAGTATCAAATGTAAGATTTTTAGCTTCTCTTCCAGTACAATTTATATAAACTTGAAAACTTCCTTGCAACTTTTGTATCACCCCATTATCTTTACTATTTGCCTAATAAAAAACACATTCAAAATAAAGGGTACATACATAAACGAAAAAGCTATAAAAGCTCACCATGGAAATTTTAACCAAGTCGTTATTAATTTGATTTTTTCTGGACCCATTTCTGATTTTCTAAAAAAAACATTATTAAAACAGAGATGTTCTTAAAGAACAATCATAAACCAAAACACATTACAGCCAAGCAAAAAAAGTTTAAAAATTTTATATATAAATGCCTTTTGTAAAAACAATTTATACTGATTGCTTTAATAAAGCAAATAAACTCATATTATTACAGCAACAAGAAGACTGTTTAGTGAAGTAAGTCAATATTAATAAGTACTCATAAACACATATAGACAGTAGTAAATTTTTATTTATATTAAATAAAAAAACTTAGTATTTTGAGTTGGTGCAAATAAAAAAAGGCCAAAATGACAAAAAATTAGCAGAAAATTGAAGCTGTAATAATTAAAAAATAAACACAAATAAACACAAACATGTACAATTAAAAATATCTTATAAATGGTATGTAAAGCTGTCATCACTACCAACACCAAAATAGATGAAACATCAAGATAACAATATAATTTTGCACTTACTAAGTTTTATATTATTCAGCTTGGAAAAAGTTACAAACCAATGTTTTACAAGACAACAACAAAAATTGAAATAATCTGGATCAACTTCTGTCATTGGGCACTTGGTATTTTACAAGCATATGCAGGTCTCTTCAACAAGTCACCATAAGTAATTTTTTTCGGTGAAACTAACCCAGAATCTCACCTCAACACAAGGATGAAATAAAAAAGAAACCCAGAGGAAAATAATCTTTTTAAGAAGCAATAGTAACCACTGATGAAATCCAGGTTAGTTTCATGAACAAAAATTGTTTACAGTGACTTCTTGAAAAGACCCACATTTGCTATGTTTGACAAGTTGATATCACATTATAAAAATCAAAATAAATTAAATGTAAAATTAAATAATACAAGAATAAAAACATACAAAAAATATTTTATAAGGTATAGACATATCTAATGCTGTTTTGTGCCACTGATACTTCAATAGATTATGTTCAGGTTGAACTCTGGCAATAAAATCCAATGCATTTTGATTAATTTTTCCATCATGCATGTAATATAACTGTGCATTTTGAACACCTACAACAAACAATTACTTGGAATTAATATAATATTTATTTCATACTTTAATGAGCTTTCAAATAATAAAACATGGTGGTTTATGATTTACAAAAAATTCCTAATTCTAACTATGCAAAATCTAAATAACAAGTGTTTTTTATTTTGTGCACTTTTAGTTTTAGCCTACTAAGTAAAATTTAATCAATGTGTTTTCAATACAACTAAGTTATAACTGGTAAAATAGAAACTCTATAACAAGTAAAATACAATACAAACTCTTTGTTTAAACCCTAAATTGTTACCATAAAAAGTATAAAATGTTACTTTTTCTCTAACCAAATAATGTTTACCAAATAGCTTGTAAACTTCATCTTTGGGTAGATAAAGATCCAAATTACTCACAGTGCAAGGAATTAGACAAATTATAACTAATAACAAATTGCAATACAGCATAACTTTTTTACTAATCTTTTTTCTGATCTTATGGTTAGTAAACTGAAAAAAAATAACACTTGGTATTAAGCAAGGAAATTTTTGTTACAAAAAATGATTAATTTACAATTACTTTTTGTAAAATTGAAATAAAAAGTTGCATTTATGAAAGAGCAATTAAGATAACACTATTTGACAGTTTAATCATGATATTTGAAAAAAAATTGTAATCTTTTGCTGAAAGTTTGTTTAGAATACAAATATTTTACTCAACAGAGGTTGCTTTGCAAATATTACAATTTTGCAAGTTCTGAAAAAATGTTTTATTGGGACACCATTTTTTTAACGGTTTCTGCATAACTACTGTATATTTTGCATGTCATGTATTTTTAAAAATAAATTTTGATGAGCTGTCAAAATTGCATATTTTTGACTCAGGCAAAGGTTGCATTGTTTAACATTGTGTTGATATAATAGAGTGGAGTGGTAAACAATCACGTCATGGTGGGATTCAATCCTTTATCTCTACTTGGCCAAATATCTCTACTCAGGCAAATTGGAGAAATTGCTGGCTTTGGTTTTTTGACCATTGTAAAAGTGGGACTTGAACATATTTTTGCAAATCTGGTTGTTAAAAGATAAGGGTGGTTAAACCAAACAAAGTGGGGTTTACTTTTCTGGTGGGTGGTTGGCAAAAAGATAAGGTTCAATTGTATGACTGCTTAGATGTAGGGCCAGCTTTTGAGAAACTACCAGTAGGTCATCAAGCTTTTCGAATATTACAGTTTAAAAGTAACTGTGGACACATGCAAATGAACTTTCTCGATATTACTTTAAACCTTGGTACAAAAAAATACTAACCATTTCGTAAATAGAATGACCAGCCTCTACACATCAAGACCCAGTCAAATCATCCATCGTTGATTACCATTATTGGCAGCATGGTCGAGTGGTTAGAGCGCTGAAATTGTGATCGACATGGTCTCGGTTCAAAAACTTACTCGCGCCATTATGTTCTGTCCTTACGAAAAACACTTTACAGCACTTTTCTCTGCTTGCTGGTCTTGGCAAGCAATTCTAAATTAAAGTCATACATTTATTTAAATTTCAAGCGGACAGCAACAACATGGCATCTGCGGAAACAGGTCGGGGTAATTCCTTACCCTATGTATAGCGCCTCCGTCGCTTTCCTGCGAGTCAGTAGGATAAATATAGAGACAAAATAAAATAAATAAAATACATAAACCGAAAAGCTGCTCGGCATGATTGCTTTGTTATTTTCATAGTTTTACCAGCAATTTCTTAAATTTTAAATTACATCATATTAAAAAACAATGTTTTTTTAATAATTTTCATCGATCATTGAATGGCATTTGTTTTTTAGGACTTAGGTTTTGAGGTTACTATTGCAATGGCGCAGTTATTATGTTAATGTGGCTCTATGCAGTGGTGGATATTCCAATTTAGGGGCCCGAGGCAAGAATTTTCAAAAATTGATGTTGTCTGAGAAAAAAAAGAGGTCTGATCTGGGCTTAGATATTTTTCTCCCAAAATCAAAGTGTTCTCTAAAAAAAAAAAAAAAAGGTTTTCACTTCAATTTCACCTCTAATTTCCCTATTTTTCTCCCAAAATCAAGGTGTTCTCCAAAAAAAAAAAAGGTCTTCACTTCAATTTCATCTCTGATTTCCCTATTTTTCTCCCAAAATCAAGGTGTTCTCCAAAAAAAAAAAAAAAAGATCTTCACTTCAATTTCATCTCTGATTTCCCTCTTTTTCTTCCAAAATCAAGGTATCCTCCAAAAAAACGAGTACCCGAGTAAGCAGACTGTCCCTGATGAGAGTTTAAAACTCGAAACCATGGTCGGGCAGTGAGCTCGGGTTCGGCGTGCGTGATGCACAATGCCACAGATGGTACTCTCTAGTGCCATCTGTCCCAAACTCGTTGATTAGACAATCAAAAACGGGTACCTGCAAATACTGTAGGAGCCACATGGAGACCCTATAAATGAAGTCTAGAAATGCATGGAGCCGCATGGAGCCACTGTATACATTTTAAATACTACTATAGGAGCCGCATGGAGACCCTATAAATGAATTCTAGAGATGCATGAAGCCGCATAGAGCCACTGCGTAAACTTCAAATACTACAGAAGCCGCATGGAGACCTTTTACATTAAGTATAAAGATGCATGGAATGGCATGGAGCTACCGTGTAAACTTCAAATACTACAGGAGCTGCATGGAGACCTTTTAAATAAAATCTAGAGATGTATGGAGCTGCATGGAGCCACAGTATAAACTTCAAATACTACAAAAGCTGCATGCAGACCTTTTAATCAAAATCTAGAAATGCATGGAGCCGCATGGAGCTGCATGTAGTTGCATGGAATCGAATGGAGCCACCGTACAAACTTCAAATACTACAGAAGCCGCATGGAGACCCTTTAAATGAAGTCTAAAAATGCATGGAGCTGCATGGAGCCACCTCAGGAGCAGCATGCAGATCCTTTAAACGAAGTTTAAAAATGCATGAAGCCGCATAGAGCCACTGTGTAAACTTCAATACTACAGAAGCCGCATGCTGACCTTTTAAATAAAGTCTAGAAATGCATGGAGCCGCATGGAGACCCTTTAAATGAAATCTAGAGATGCATGAAGCCGCATGGAGCCACTGTGTAAACTTCAAATACTACAGAAGCCGCATGCAGACCCTTTAAATGAAGTTTAAAGATGCATAAAGCCGCACGGAGCCACTGTGAAACTTCAAATACTACAGGAGCCGCATGGAGACCCTTTACATGTATGGATGTATGGAGCTGTAAAGAGACCTTTAAAATATTGTTTAACAGTTTACACTGTGGCTCCATATGCGGCTCCATGCAGCTCCATGCGGCTCCATGCGGCTCCATGCATCTCTAGACTTTACTTAAAAGGTCTGCATGCGGCTCCTGTAGTATTTGAAGTTCACACCATGGCTCCATGCGGCTTCATGAATCTCTATACTTTATTTAAAGGGTCTGCATGCGGCTCCTGTAGTATTTGAAGTTAATACGGTGGCTTCATGCGACTCCATGCGGCTCCATGCAGCTCTATGCGGCTCCTGTAGTATTTGAAGGTACCGAACAAAAACCTGTCGTGATTCGTATATGCCGAATGCGTGGTTGCGTTATGCTCGGCTTATGGTTTGTTTTATCGGTCGTGCCCCTCTTCTTATAATATTCATCGTGTAAAATTATATGTGAAGGCGTTTTTGTGTCCCACGGTCGGTGACGACTGTACATTCAGTTATGCTCACTATATATAGTAACGTGCCTGTACGATTTAGTAGACAAGGGACGAAATAATGCATAACATGATAGCGCTATAATAAATTCAATAAAGTTTATTTGATATAAGTGTTGGTTATACTGTGTTACTCGTAGGGTTAGTTTTATATAAAACCAAACTCCTAATCCTAACATTTTGATAAGCCGAGCATGCTGCAACCACGCATTCGGCATACACGAATCACGACAAACCTTAAATACAGAAGTGAAGTTACCAACTATTTTTATTGATTGTATTTTTAATAACTAATTTTAGCAACAAATACAGGCAACTTTTTTAACCACTGTGATTCTAGCAGATAAATCTCATAATTTACAGAAAAAAAAAAATAATAATACTCTCATAATAAAACTTACGCAAATGACGCAAAACTTTATTCATTTCTATGTAACAAACAGCGCAACAATCTTCCACTATTCAAGATTAATTTGAAACACATTCCCAACCGATTTGAATGCCAAATTTGATATCACATTGATCAGAATTTCACGTAGATTTCAGATATAAAATGAAGTTTCGGTGACACCATATTAACTTTCCAACAGAATGCACTTGAATGACCCGCGCTATAGGCAAACTCAAAATCATTTCAAGTCAACATGTCGTCGACGCTAATTGTTATCTCGTAAAGCCTGTACAAACCTGGGGAACTTTTCATATGTTCAGTTGTTATTCTATATCCTAACCTATGCTGGCAAAAACTAGATCTAAATTGGTGCCAGTTTTTCATCAGCTACAGTAAAAGCTGGTGGCATCCTTGGCATTGTATAGTAAAGCAAGAATATTAATACTTGCCCAGCCAGCCAAGCACACACCATCCAGACTGTTAACATCATAACCCCAATCAATATAGAAACAGTTGAAATTGCTAGCATAAAGACAGGGATGAGGAAACACTGGGAGATCTAGGGATTGCAGTTGTGTTGGTAAAGTTTTGTAGACATTGACAATTTTAAAACCATCAACATCCACGTACAACCACTCAGTGGTGGATATTCCAATTTAGGGGCCCGAGGCAAGAATTTTCAAAAATTGATGTTGTCTGAGAAAAAAAGAGGTCTGATCTGGGCTTGCATATTTTTCTCCCAAAATCAAAGTGTTCTCTAAAAGAAAAAAAAAAAAGGTCTTCACTTCGATTTCATCTCTAATTTACCTATTTTTCTCCCAAAATCAAGGTGTTCTCCAAAAAAAAAAAAAAAGGTCTTCACTTCGATTTCATCTCTGATTTCTCCCAAAATCAAGGCGTTCTCTAAAAAAAAAAAAAGGTCTTCACTCCGAATCATCCTCTGACCAAACATCTGCAGCGAATCCAAAACTGTATATGCTGTTTTCGAGGGGGGCCCTTAAAATCGAGGGGGGGCCTGAGGCGACTGCCTCATTCGCTTCACCCAATATCCACCACTGCAACCACTCAATCTCCGATATCTGTGGAGATTGATCCAAAAGTGTTCACCTTAGTTGCTTGTGGACAACCTGGCAAGGCCATGCTTCCTGCTTAAGGAAGACCCAGCTAATTGGAAGCCTGGAAGTATTAGCTTCTCTGCATTAGTGCAGTGGGTCTCCTGTAGTAGGATAATGAGTGCTTCAAACTGTAAAGCAAGATAATGAAAAACGTTCATCTTGCTTGCATTGAGGGCCTTTGAACGGGTCTCTTCAAGAAGTCACCATAAGCAATTTTTGTTCATGGAACTAACCCGATCCCCTGCGGTTACTGTCACTTCTTGAAAGACCCTTTTTCGCTTAGTTTCTTTTTTACTCTATCCTGCTGCTGAAAGAGGGATTCCGAGTTAGTTTCAAAAAAAAATTGCTTGCGGTGACTTTTTGATGAGACTCCTTTGATGTATAGCTGCAGAATAGTGGGCCTTGAAAACTTAGTGGCAATGTGTCCTGAGTAGACCAGCTTTTTCCAGACATTGCGCCATCCTGAAAAGGACATCTGCTGATTAGCAAACCCATGCTGAACATCGGGATGGGTCTTCTGTTTGGCAGTTTTGGTTTCAGTCTGTCATGTGTACTAACAAAAGCGCACTTACTTATGGCCCATGCTATGAGAAAGCAACTGCTATCTGGGCCAATCAGTGCATGAGCATCAACAAGTGCCACAATAAATCATTGTATGGTACATTGAGAGGCACTTGTAAAATAATTAAGCTATAAAAAAAGTCGGAGGTGCGATCTGGAGATTGTTTTAGGCAACTCCATAAAAATTGTAAATTTTGTGTGCTTCCATTTAAAAAAACATAGAATATTTGGATCTCTTCAAGAAGTCAAGGTAAACAATTTTTTGGTAAAACTAACCTGGAATTCCTCCTTCAGCACTAGGGTGGAATAAATGAAACATGGAAGGATCTTTTCAAAAAGCAATAGTAACCTGGATCTGGGTGAGTTTCACAAACAAAAGTTGCCTAGGGTGACTTCTTGAAGAGACCTGAATATTTTTAGAACTATGCAAAAGAATCAAGATAAATGGGCTGAAGTTGTTACGGTATATCATGCTGAAGTTTGCTGGGTATCAAGAAAAAAAGTTTTAAAGGAAAAACTGTGGAAGGACGTAGGAAAGACACCCATGACTGCAAATTTTGAAGATATTGCTTTATTTAATGGCAATATTTGAATTTATTGATGCAAGATAAAGGATGTGATATTTTTGAAGTACCATACCAAAATAAGATTTGCTTTTAAACCAAAATTGAAGTTGTGGCAGAGCAATGTAAAAAACTATAATTTTTCAGATTTTAAATGTGTATGAGCAATATCATAAAGATTAATGATTAAAAAAACAAAAACCTAAACCTTGAAGTCAAGATAAAATTGATTGTACATAAGCTTCTTGATGTGCTACAGTAAATTTTTGAATAAAAGTTAAAAATGTGCATTATTCCAAAAAAGATTGAAAAGCACAGATATATATAAACACAAATAAACTAAGCTTAGAAAAAATTTAGAAGACTGTCTTATAAAATTCTTATCTTACAATTGATTGTAAATTTCAGATAAACATAATAGTGGGTGCATATGATTGAGAAACTCAATTAAGTTAATTTATGAAGATAATTTTAGTCAGATATTTGGTAAAAATGTAACCTCAAACTACAAAAATGAAAAGTACTGATGATTACAACTTTGTTCGACTGATTGGTAAGTGAAATGACATAGACAAATACCGTAAGTTGCTTTTTTGGGTCTTTTCAAGAAATCACTATAAGCAATTTTTGTTCATGAAATTAACCTGGATGCCCTTGCAGTTATTATTGCTTCTTGAGAGATCCTTTTTCTCTTGGGTTGCCTCTTCATTCCACCTTGGTGCTGAAAGGGGGATTCTGGATTAGTTTCATTGAAAAAAATTGCATACAGTGACTTCCTGAAGAGACCTGTTTTTTCTTATTGTATGTTTATTATTGTAAACCAAAACAAAGGACCAATTTGATTAATTTGGTAGTTTATTAACTGAAAGTTCTGGTTCATCTCAAGTTAATTTTTTAAAATATTGGTTCATATAGGCCTGTAATTTAATTCAATTTAATTTTAAAGAATTCTTGGCGTAGGTAAAGAATACGGACCCCCCTTGTAAAAATAATTTAAAATAACAAAAATAGGGTTAGGGTTAGGGTTTGGGTTAGGGTTAGGCTAACCCTAACCCTAACCCTAACCCATTTCAGAATTATCCCTATTTTTGTTATTTTAAATTATTTTTACAAGGGGGGTCCGTATTCTTTACCTACGCCGAATTCTTTAAGGTGTTGAGTTTCTTTGCAATAAAACTTAATCAATATTTTCAAGGTTATTTTTTATTTTAAAACTTGTTAATCGTTTTTATTCAAGGCATACGCCTTATACTTGATAGGTTTCTTTTTTAAGATACAATCAAAAAAATTTAAAAGGTTGAAATAGTATTAAAAATCTAACAAATTTATTGATTTGTTCAGTTTTTGAGGTCTAATACTATAAATTCGTTTTTGCTAGGTAACAGTACTTTCTCTAGTACTGCAATATATCTAGTGCAACACCGACAGTCTATGCAACCTAAAGCATTTCGACAAACAAATTTAGAACATTGCAGTCTTGATTGTATTTCTTTTCTTCAAGTTAGTAAAACTTAATTTTTTATATCATACTGCATATATATATAAATTGACAAATTTGCAAACTTATTAGACAGATGGTTTATAAATTTTTTCAATTTTTTATCATTACTTTTTTGTTTTATGAAAACTTTTTGTACTTTCCTGTTATTGCTCCACCATCTATTGCTTTCTATTATTTTCAATACATTTGTGTGCATTGATAAATTATTTAATAACACTTTGGTGTGGTGGGGTGATAAAGTACCCATCCTAGTGTTGTAAAAGGGATTCCAGGTTAGTTTCACCAAAAAAAATGCACACAAATGTATTGAAAATAACAGAAAGCAATAGATGGTGGGGTGATAACATGAAAATACCAAACTTTTTATTTTTTTTATATAAAACAAGCAAGAAAATATTGTATAAAGTATAAAAGTTAATATGATTCTAAGTCACAACTGATTTTAATATTTAAAAATTGTATATCATATTTTTTTAATTTCTTTTCTGAGTCTAAAAATTCTTTTGTAAATACATTTCATTATAAAGTTGATTAATCTATTAAATAAATATTAATATAATTTGATCATTTGATGCTTGACTGTAAAAGGGCTCAAGTCTTGGAATAACTATTTTATAATATAAAGCAGGATTTTTCAATTTTTTGGCCTTAAATCTTCAAATCTAATTTTTAGCTCATGAATACTAAATTAAAAATTTCTTGAAACAATCATGTTAACATTATTAATGATTACTATAAACTTGTTTGGTGGTCGAGTTGTTGGCAGCATGGTTGAGTAGTTAAGGGCACCATGATTTGATCAACATGGTTTTGATTCAAAATCTACTTTCACCATTCTGTTGTGTCTTTGGGAAAGACACTTTACAGCACCTTCCCCTGCTTGGTGGTCTTAACTTAGCAAGCAATTCTAAATTACAGTTATTAGACAAAAAAAAACAAAAAAAAACATAAGCACTAAAAAAAAAAAAAAAAAAAACAAATTAAAATAAAAAATTTTAAGCAAACAGCAATATCTTATAGCATCTCTGGAAGCAGACAGGGTATTTGCTTGCCCTATGTATAGCACCCCTGTTGCTTTACTGCAAGTCAGGAGGATGAATATAAAGATCAAATAAAAAAATGGCAAAAAACTTTAAAAAAACTTGAAGAGCATATTTTGAGAAGATATAGTATAAAGTAATGCTGAAGCTAGAGGACCACTTATGTTTTTCCTGCTTCAATTTTTGTATTAGTTTTTATTAGGCTGATGAAAATTTGACAATGCTGCTGAGTGCAATGATTAAAATCTTGGATCAGTGCAAAACAAATTGCTAATTCTTAGATTTATTTTTTGTTGAAAAAATTTTTTTTGTAAGTTTTAGATATAACCTCACCACCTAGCTTGATCCTAGCTCAAATTAAGTTAGAGCTAGGATAAGGTTGGATAAAATCCTCGCTCTAATTTAATTTTACCCTAATTCAACATTAACATTAATTCTTACTAAATAATGCTTTTCCAAATAGAAATGTATTTTAATGAAAAAAATAAAATTTGGAAACAAAATTATGCTTTCCAATGTTTTATGTATAGACTATAAAGGTCCATGCAAAAGTTCACTACATGAAAGCACATGCAAAAGTTAAAAAAGTTAAAGATTCTTTACCAAACCTCTTGCCATGACAATATTAATTAATTAAACAAGCAAAATATAAGCCATAGGTTGATGTTTGCTTACATTTAACATAAATAGTGTTTTGGAAAATGAATGGTATCCACCCATTCCGATGTTCAGCATGGATCTGCTAATTGGCAAAAGTCCTTTTCAGGACAGGGCAATGCCTGGATAAAACTGCCCTTTTCAGGGCACATTGCCAACAAGTTCTGAAGACCCACCATTTTTTAGCTGAACATCAAAGGCCTCACTGCAAGCAAGATGAACATTTTTCATCACCTTGCTCTGCAGTCTGAGGCACTTGTCATCCTACTGCAGGAGACCCACTGCACTGATGCAGAGAAGTTGGTACTTCCAAACTACCAACTAGCTGGGTCTTCTTTAAGCAGGAAGCATGGCCTTGCCACGTTTGTCCACGAGCGACTAAGATACACGCTTTTGGACCAATCTCCACTGACATTGGAGATCGAGTGGTTGTGTGTGGATGTTGATGGCTATAAAATAGTCAACTTCTACAAGCCACCACCAACGCTGTTGCAATCCCTGGATCTCCCCCAGTGTTTCCTCACCCATGTCTTTAGGCTTGTGACTTTAACTGTCGTCATGCTGACCAGGGTTACAATGATAACAGTCCGGATGGTGACTGCTTGGCTAGCTGGGCAAGTATTAACCCATTCGGTACTACTGGGATGTATACGTCCCGCTCTTTGACTGTTCTTGAATAATCGCTTTTTTCTTTGCCAATTAACCCTTTCAAGACTCCTGAAATATATATGTCCTGCTTGATAGCAAATGCCATCTTGAAAGGGTTAATTGTCTTGCCTTCCTATATAATGCCAAGGATGCTGCCAGTTTTTACTCCGACTGCTGGAACACTGGTACCAATCCATATTTAGCTTTTGCTAGCGTAAATCCAAACAGTCGCTTACTGGATAGACATGTCCTTGAAAAGTTCCCTAGGTCACAACATCGACCTTTGATTATTACATCACCAAGGTTTGCTATGGCAGTGCCAAGCATGTCTGTTAAGCGATGGAACTTCTGCAAGGCCAAATGGAGTCACTACATTGCTTTGACGAATAAATTTGCAAAGACTTTGTTGCCACCTGATTCACTTGATGTGGATGCGGCTTACCAGGACTTCTGTAACACCATTAAGAAAGCAGCCAAAAAGACTATCCCACATGGGTATTGAAATAACTATGTTCTATGTTGGGATGCAGAGTGTGAATCCCTCTATAAAACTTTCTGCAGTCTCCTCAGGGTGACGACTCAAGTTTGGCTGCTACAACTCTGCTTGCCAAGCTTGACAGGAAGCGGAGGGATTGATGGTCTGAGGCAGTTTGGAGCATTGACTTCTCACACTCTAGTCAAAAAGCGTGGAGTATTTTGAACAATCTTACTGGTAGGTAGCTTACAATCTTTGTTTGCATCATCACATACCATCATTCTAATAAAGTCTTTATAGGTCTTTTGTTCAAGTTGACTTGTAAGTGCATGCAAAAGACCCTCAACTATTAGCTTGGCATTCTGGTGTATAGTGCACACACACACGTTGTGTGCCCCATATGCTGATACAGTAATGCACTGCTTTGGTCTAAGACTATAAAAATTACCAATCTTATCCAGACAAAAGGACTTAACCAATCTTTTTGTCTGGATAGGACTGGCAATACAAAGAATAAAGTTCGTCAATATTACACAAAAGCAATCTTTTTTTGTGCATGGATATTTTTCGATAAGCTGACATAATCTTTTTGGCCTGGCATTATTCGTACAAGCTCAAAAGAGCTTTCATCACCAAGATAAAATTGTTGAATTTGTTTTTTTAATTCCTCTGATAGGTAGCATTTTGCTCCTACTTTTTCAACTGATAAAAGGATGCCTTTGTTTTTTTTTAGGATCATGGCTTTATGAACCATGTACTTTGAAACACCAAAATATTTAGCTGTTTGATTAATTGCCCATGACTCTGGCTTTAAACTCAAAATTTTAATTTTTTCTTCCTGGGTTATACTGCTCGATTCCATTTTTTCTTTTAATTAAAACATCAATGTAGCTAAGTTGTTGGCCTGCTTTTGTACTTTCATAAGTTTTTCATTTTGTTCTGCTGGTTTTGGTGACTCAAAAAGACTTTCTTAACTTGGAAAGTCAAGAGTTGAACAAATTTTTTTATTTAATTTTTCTACTGTGCTTGTCACCTTTTCCCAACCATAAGCAAGCCTTTGTTGTTTGGAAAGTGAACGCAGTTTCATTGGTGATTTTCCAGCAGCAAGCAAAATTTTGTTTGTTTTCTTGACTGTTCTACCCCTATTACTTCTTCATGCTTTTCAGAGGATCTTGAATCAGTGGAGAGCATGGAGCCATCTGATAAAGATTTTTTGCTGTGATTAGAACTAGCATCTATGTCCAATTGTTTCATTTCTTTGTTAGCAATGCAAAAACATTTTGGACAAAGCTTTTGTCCAGGCATGGCATTTTTCCAAATATTACTTTTCCTTAGATATTGAGCCATTTTAAAAGAAATAATATGCACTCCTTTTGCAGGTTTTTTATTGTGATATTTATAAATATTTGCACAACATCTTTTGGTGTTAACATACTTCATTCCAAATTTGTTTTCATGATTGCGACAAATTGTTGCATCTTCTTTTAATGCTAATTCATTTAAGCCTGCATGCCAAATATAAATTTTCTTCTCTTTATTCATGTCAGAGAGTAAGAGAAATGCCTGCTTTCCTTCGACTTTTATAGACCTATGACAATCTTTTAATTTTAACAACTCCCCAAAAGTACATGGGGGAAGATCACACATATTTTTAAGTAACTTAATATTTTTATTTACAAATCAACTAAAATGACTAAAAATTGCTAAACTTACAATTGTCTTACTGCTGCAATGAATAAGCAAATGTTTTAAAACAATCAAAAAACTGAGCTGTGCAATGCTTATACAATTTTCTGATTTCAACA
Organism: Diplosoma virens; assembly: GCA_963680785.1. Taxonomy (NCBI): domain Eukaryota; kingdom Metazoa; phylum Chordata; class Ascidiacea; order Aplousobranchia; family Didemnidae; genus Diplosoma; species Diplosoma virens. The sequence goes on along the minus strand of OY796887.1, from coordinate 40,400,994 downwards.
AAGACTAGGTGCTTAAAACTGAACTCTGAAAACAGTAAGTCCATTACTAAAGAATACTACTAAAAAGTCAGAGCAACAAGAATAGTAAAGGCAAGCATTTATTTTAAGATTTTCATTCTCAGCAAAACAATTTTCCTCTTAAAAATTTTACTTTCTCCTTATGTAATATCAAAAGTATGTGGATTTAAGTAACAATACACCCAGGCTATTTACAATTGCCCGAAGTGTTAATGGAAAGAGAATTTTATGACATGGGAGTAAAAAACATTTAATTTTAAAGTCTCATAAATAGCACTAAGGCAGCTGATAACGCCTATCAACTTAAACTAATGATAACAAAGTAATTCTAGGAACTATCAAGCTCAAAGCCATTTAAGCTGAAATAGAAAGATCTACAAATAATGCTTAGTAGATTAAATAGTTTCCTGCGTACAAGGCTTAACTGACTTTGGTTTCAAAATCAAAATTTACTTCCAATTAACTACTGGTATGGGTACTTAAAGAAATATGTTAATTAACATGGAAGATGTGCAATCAAAATAAGTAATAGAAAGTAGTATTTAATTAAAAACTTGACAGAAGTGGAATACTGTCTGATAATTATGCCATTTGGCTGATAAAAAGTTCAATATGTGGTTGAAAATAAAAATGCCAAATTTTGATGTCTTGTAACAGAGGGCTTTCAAAGCTAACACCCTTGGCACTAAGTTTCTCTAAAACTAGACACTTTCAGAAACAATTTGGTAACTCTAATATGATAAATGGTGGGGTGCGCAACACATGAGTGACTACTGAAACTGAACACACTAAATTAAATTTTCTGTATTATACCATAATTGCACAGTGATAGAACTGCAATATTTAAAATCACCACCCACAAGAACATATGATTAAAAAAAAATCTTTTTGTTTAGCTTATGGAAAAGTTTAATTAGAGCTAAAATCACTCAAGCATGACTAAAAAAATACAAAATAGTAAAAAATTTAAATGCTTATCAATTTATAACTGCTTGACCAATTTTTTTTCCAATTTTTTTGTTTTGCATTATTTTTAATATTCTTTTAAATGAATGTAATTTTATGTAAATCTGAGATGGTGGGTGAACCATGGTGTTCCATTAAGCCTGGAATTAACCCATGTTGAGTTTTTCTTAATAAATATATAACGCCTTCTCTTATTTGTTGAAGTTTTGCTTGCCTCTGATTCTACCAGAAGAACAAATGAATTTTAAACTAAGTAATATCCCTGGTAAAAGTGTTATTAATGATTTTGTTTTTGTTTACTGTTATAAATTAAATTTAAGTTTAAAAATTTAGATTGACTTCTATTTTTTAGCAAGAATTATGGATATCTAGAGAACTGAATCATAAAAACATTCTTGTTCACGAAAGCGCTTTTGTTGAGAAAATGATGCTTTGTGTAGTCACTGAATTTATGAGTTTTGGTGAGACATGTTATCATTATGTTTATATTTAAATTTTATGGTTCAAACAAAGCTGGAAATAAAACTTAAAAATTATTAATGGGATGATGCCAACTTTTTTTTTGATTCCAATGCCAATTCCAACAAAAATTTTTGATTACGATTTTCGTTAGTTAAAATTCACTTTTTTTTTATAAGAGACTAACAAAAAAATTTTTTTTTTAAAGCACCTTGTTTAATCAGTTAAATAATTATGTGCAGTGCTTCTCCCTTAATTGTTTTAAATTGTTCACCAGTAGCCATTGTAAATTGAAGGTTATATACAGTATATTGAAAAAGTGAATCAATTTTTGCAGAGTGCCCAATTAAACAATAAGAGCAATATTTTAATACAAAATTTGTTTAATCACTGTTTTGAAAAACCATTGTTGAAAAACATCTGTTGCCTCTTCATTTAAATAGAATCCTGATTCTTATTCAATCAGAAAGATTGTATTTAAAAAAGGATATTTGAATATATCATACAAAATTTATTTAAGTACTTTTTAAAAACCACAACAGTCTGTTTCATTTTATAGAATCGTCCAGTGGTTACTGGAAAAATAAAGAATATGATCATTAGTAATGAAAACACAGTGTGTTAAGTCTATCATACTTTGATAAATAATACGCTGTACTGCAAAACATAATTTACAAAAGGTCATTTCAAAATTTTAAATCATTTCTAAAACTAGAAATATTATTTAAGCTTTTCAAATGCTCCGAAATATGCAGTTTGTTAAACTAATCAAGCAAAGAATGCAATTCCTGTGATGTCATATAGGAAAAAAATGACTCAAAAATATAGTAAATGCAAGTACAGAGGTTATGCATTCATATTAAAGTGACCTCACTGCCCTTCTCTTACCTTAATATGAATAAAACAGACTGTTGAGGTTTTTTAAAACCAAGTTTAAATAAATTATTTATGAAATTGCTCTGATCATTTCATTGAGCACTCTGCAATGAAAATCGATTCATTCTTGCTCTCTCTATATATTGGGTTGAGGAATATGTTTGTAGCGTTTTTATATTTTCTTTTTTTTTCCATTGATTTTTTACTACTTGGCAAAATATGTATATTCATTCGATAGAGCTTTTTACTGCAAAAAACTGTGCTGATTGTCTTTTTGAGTATTTTGAGATTTTATTATTTGTGAGGCTTACATATGGAATATCCAGGGGGTAAAAAGCAATATTTTTGACACCTGCTATTCATCACTTTTCATAGAGGCCAAAAAGCTGCTGAAGCAGCCTGGGACATTTCCATGGTATATGGGAAAGGTGTCATAGGTGAATCTATTGAAAATGGTTTGCAAAGTTTAAAAATGGCAATTTTGACATCGACAACACGCCCCACAGTGGTAGACCTTCTGAATTTGACAAAGACCATCTCAAAGCACTTTTGAAAAAGGAAAGTTGCCAAACAAGTTGTGAATTGGTCGAAAAAATGAACTGCAATCAAAAAACGATTCTCAATCATCTTCATTTAATGGGATTTGCCAAAAAATTGGGAGTCTGGGTGCCTCATGATCTTAGCAAAAACAACAAAAAAAATCGCCTTCAAATTGCTTCTCAGCATCTCGCTCGCCATAGAGCAACACGCGGTCACAAACAGCGCTTGTACCAAATTGTCACGGGAGATGAGAAATGGTGCCTATATATAAATATGAAGCAAAGAAAGGAATTGGTGGCTCCTGGAGATATGCCAAAGCTGAGAGTTAAGCCTGACCTCCATCCAAGGAAGACCATGATCTGCATTTGGTGGTACTGGGAGGGCATGGTGCACTGGAAAATGCTCGAAAGGAATGCCACGGTCAACAAGGAGCTCTACATAGCCCAGCTACATTGTGTGAATGAGGCTATTCGACTGAAAAGACCCCATCGACAAGGCCAAACCATACTTCTTCATGACAATGCCAGGCCTCATGTTGCACAAGTTGTCAAAGCCACACTACAAGAGCTTGAATGGGAGGTCCTTCAGCATCTGCTGTATTCTTTGAACCTTGCACCCATGGATTACTATCTTTTCTGCTCTTTGTCAAACCATATGAGGGGTGTTACCTTTGACAATGAAGAGGACCTTAAAAACTGGCTTAACAAATTCTTGATACCAGACCCTGGGATTTTTGGCAGAACGGCATTGACAAATTGGTCGAGAGGTGGAGGAGATCGTAAACAGCAACGAAGAATACAGAATTTATTAATTTATAACCATAACTTTTCATTTTTATTTAAATAAAAATCTTTGATAAAAACACTACAAACATATTTCTCAACCTAATATATAAATATATATTGCAATATTATATGAAGCTCATGCAATATATATATATATATATATAAGTTAGGAAAAAATTAATCTACGTGTTTTTATAGAGTGCTTAATGAAAATCAAAACAAATACATTGATTTTTTATTTATTAAAAAAATTCTACAGCCTGTTTCATCTGCTCCTTAATTTTTTAATCAGATAAAACAGGCTGTAGAGATGTTTTTTCTTAATAAATGAAAAAAAAAAAAAAAAAATATATATATATATATAACACCGTATGAAAATCAGTACTTCTAAAGTGAGTACTTCTAATATATATATATATATATACACAGTAGAATCCCAGTTGGTGACCACCTCTATAAAGAAACCACCTTGTTATCACAAGCACTTCAATGCAGTCTCAAATTTTTTTTATTAAAATGTAGGGTTATGGTTAAGGTTTCAATAATGCGACCACCTTGCTAAGGCGACCACTTGACTGCGGTCCTGCAGGTGGTTGGGTTAGCAGGGTTCTACTGTATAACACAAAATTTATTTTATTAATGTTTAAAAATTTATGATAGTCAATTTCATCCAATGGAATTGTCAGGTGGTTACTTAGTCAAATAAAGCAACCAACTGATGATTTGATTTGAATAAATATTTCTGTTTAAATAAGTAACCACCTGATGATTTCATAGGATGAAACAGACTGTTGTGGTTTTTTAAACAATGTTAAATTGCTCTAATCTTTTCATTGACTATTCTACAAAGAAGATCAATTCACTCTTGCAATATATATAAATATATGCAGGATGAGAATGTTTGCTGCCACCCATGTGCTACTGAGAGTTATCTACTGCCAATTTGGGTTAGGAACTTAGGGTTAGTAATGATATAGTTGTTAGGGCTTGTTTCCACAACAAGCATGGAATAGAGTATTCTTTGTTCCATTGATTTTTTCTTGCCTCGTGCTTAAGCATGGAAAGAAGTAAAAAAATCAATAAAACAAACAAAGAATGCTCCATTCTACATTCATAGCAGAAATAAACTTTTTAAGTTGGTGATGATTCGTGACAATTTGCTATGGACAATTCACCACGAATCCGTGATAATAATTATTATAAATTGTTCTAAAAAAGAAAATGTCTTTTTTCATACATATGCATGCTCAATGAGAGTGAGGTATATAAAAAAAGGAAAATACATGAATAAATTAGGAATCTTTTTCAAGAATCAAGATTTTTATGAAAAATCTTTTGATTCCAATGTTGATTCCTAAAAATTTTTTAATTCTTTTAATTCTTGATTCTGATTTTGAGTAATTGTCCCATCACTAATAAAAATGTTTTTAAATATTGTGCTTCAGTTGTTCACCTCAGAGTAAATAATATTGTAGCCTCAATTATATTTAAAAACCGTATCTATTATTTTTAATTGGAATGGTTTTAAGGGAATAACCTAAATTGCAATTTCACTCTTTAGTTAGTAAGTTATAATTTATCAAACCAAACACGTTGTGTCAAGTAGTATTTTCAATTGAATTTAGCTAATGACTGCTATGCCTTTTTGTTTAATTTTATGTTTCACACATTAAAAGAATTTAAATGTAATTGTAGTCAACTTTTCTGACTTTGAAATCTATGCTTAAACTTTTTTTATGTTTTGTTCAGGCAAAATTTTTTGTTTATGCATAAAATTATTTCAGGTGCTTGTTATGACTTACTAGAGTCGTATTTTCGATTTGGGCTTCCTGAAGCATTTATATCTTTTGCACTTGGTGAAGTGTTGCAAGCACTGTGTTATATTCACCATTTAGGATTTATTCACAGGTAATTATTTCAGTTTTGTGAATGGTAATATACTTTAAATTTCTTTTATAGTTTCCACCAAATTGATGACCTGCAGCATGCATGTCGCAATTAATACACAAAGCAATATGAACTATTTTTTTTTGTTTCAGATGTATTGTATTACAATTGATGTTTTGTAAATGCGTTATTAATGTAGCACTAGCATTTGTTACATTACACTAATTTCATTTAACGTTTTGATTTGTAAGTTTTTAAATAGCCATGCACTGAAATAACTGAGTACTGCACCAATTTTTGCTGCTGAATAGTAAAAGTGGATAGGAGAAGTTTGGTACTTGAATAATAGGAGTGGGCATGAAAAGTGGAGATTAAGCCATGGTGTGCTCTTACACTGCAAAGCCACATTGTTAAGTGGAAGTTAGGTTATGTTGAGTGTGTTTTTTATTGTCATTGCAAGTTAAGGACTAAATTGGTAGGGCAAAGTAAGATCTACTATAGACTGTATGAGAAAAGTGTTTTATGTGGATGTCACCATCCTCCTCAGCAAATTTAATCTTTGTTTTCGTCTTCAGAATACAGGAGAAACAATGGTAAATCTTTTTGAATCATAGAATTTTATATTCACCCATCAGACATTTAAACTGTAACTTTCTGCTACTTTTTTAAGCACCTGCAAAAATAGGAACAGATATTTTCACTCTTTTACTGACCATTGCAACTGACTCATGATAAATGAGCTAGAAGTTTTTGTTCAATTCATGTGTTAATTAACTGTTGCATACTGTTAATTACACAAAGAAATGCTATTTAAAAGAGCACTAAAATTAAAAGAATTTATTGTTTTTACATTAATATATACAGCAATAATAATACTGCCAAATTTGCGCAGAAAATTTTCAATGTCAAATTAACATATTGATTCCCTATACTCATCTTTTTATAGTAAATTTCTTGCTTGCTATAAAACTGAAGATTAAATTAACATGTTGAACAAAAGAGTCATTTCGAATTTTTTTATAATTAAATAATTAGTTTAAAAACTTGTGAATTGATGTGTTTCTTTCAACTAAAGTAAAATTTAAGTTGGTTTTAAAAACCGCTCAAACAGTTTAAATTGTTGTAACTTTGTCAAGACTACATCATTAAAAAAAGCAATTATCTCTAATTAAAGTGATATGTACTGAACCAATAATTGAAAATAATACTCTTTAATCTCTGATGAACTTTTTGCGACCAGGGCTGTGAAGGCATGTCATATCCTAGTGTCAGGCGACGGTCGTATAAAGCTTGCTGGCAACCGCAACATAATCTCTATGGTAAATGCCGAACAACGATTGGGAAATGTTCACGATTTTCCAAAGCACGACACTCATCTTCTTCCATGGCTCAGCCCTGAGATCTTGCAGCAGGTAAAATTTAAAGTGTTTATTTCCAATATTTTTTCAAGTTTTTAACCATTTTTAAACCAACAACACGTGCTTGTTTAAGAAATGAAATAAATTTAATTCATCAAGAGTCGTAATTCTTTGTATTTCTAAATACTCAAGTATCATCGAATCAAGGTCGCTTATTAGAAATACAAACGGAAATTTCATGAAAGTGTGTTCTTGTGCAGAATATGGAAGGGTACGACACGCTTTCGGATGTTTACAGCCTGGGCATCACCTCTTGCGAACTAGCTAATGGCCACGCTCCCTTCACCGACATGCCAACCACACAAGTGAAGTTTACATTTAAAATTGCATTCTCTTCAACGTTCTATTTATCTTCTTGGCTCGCGCGAAAGCTCGGAGCTGTTGAATCTAAAGCAGTCATCTCGAGCGATTAACTTGATTTGCTTTCGACAACGCAAAGATATGGATGCCCAATTAAAGTTTTTTTTAATTGTTTTCTAAAGTAATAAGACTTATTCAGAACTGTTTCTTGAGACTGCAAGGCATACGAAACGTTAATTGACTCCTCCAAGCCCGCAAAAACCTGGCGAGACTAAATTGAACCGAGACCATGTCGAGCACGGCATTAACAGCACTGTTTATCCGCCACCTTCTCGATAAACTATTCTTTTTATCATTGTTAGAATTATTTTTACCTTTTTAAAGTAACGTTTTATAATTTCTGTTAAATTTTTTATTTTGTTAAAATTGCAGTTATTTGATATTTGGTTGATAATTTTGTAATTTTTAGGATTACCTCTAAAAAAATTATTGAAGTATCAGTTTTGTAACTTCTATCGTCAAAAGTTTTCTTGACATCCCTTGTATTGGTAATAAAAGTTCGCAGAGAATTTGCAGAATTAAAAATTGTGCTGAAATTGAGCGAATCAATTTCAATAAACTGTTCTGCTGAGTATTAGGAGTATTAGTATAACTCTGTTTATGTTGACAGATGCTTCTCGCTAAACTAAATGGAACAAAACCCTGTCTTCTGGATAAAACCACCGTCCCCAGAAACGAGGGTAATTGCCGCGTTCAAGTATTTTCTCAAGGCTTTGTAATTTGATTATTGTTGATATAATTAATGATCTAGTATAAATAAGGTGATCAATAAAGATGCTTTCTCATGTGATCCGGCAACTGGCTAGTAGGAGCGCCATATTGATGCCGAGTCCGATCAACACGGCTTGGGCGTAACTCTTACTCTCGTCATTGTCGTTGAAAAAAAGCACTTTTTCTGTTTGGCGGTTTCAGCAAGCAGCTATAGTTATCAGTCATATCACAATAGAAGAACGAAAAGACCAAAGAAAAAGTTTACAGCCTAAAAGCAATATCCTGGCATTTTCAGCAGCGGAACGCGTTGATCGCGTAACGGTCACCCTAAAGCCCTCTGACATAGTCCTGCGAGTCGAGAGATTAAATATAGATGATGATGCGTAAGTTCAAAAAATGGTGATAAATTTATAGGCTTCGCTGTTTTAAGAAAACTTTTTAAAACGCTTATTGGTTGTGAATTGTTTGAACTCTGTCTGCGTTATTGAAAACAATCGTGTCTGTGCTTTAGCTATTGCCATGGCGTAAACAAGCAACTTACTAATGAATTGGGTCTTCATGTTTCCATCGAAAAAATATAAAAAGCAATGATCAATAGTAAAGAAGAATGAAAAATCAACCCAAATATAAGCTGCTTATAGCTATTATTATCCACAAGTTCAATTCTTAAAATTTCCATTTCGACTTGTTGAAATATCAAATCCCGAACCTTTTTTTGTCCCCATCCATTTCTCGATAGTCTGTTGATTTCACGCTTTAACGGATGCTTTGTTACTTACAGAGGACGACTGCTGCAATAACCCAGAGTCCCACATGCAACACGAGATCGCAAATTCGCGAACCTTCTCGCAAAGTTTTCACGATGTGAGTTGATGATGTTCAACTCATTGTTGCATTCATTGTAAAATCCTCAGCGACTTCGAAATTTTATATTCTTTCAATGCTGTGTGGTAGATTTGGGTCATAAAGTTTGAATCACATTACTAATTTATTTGCTGTATTTGAAAATTAATGTTTGAAATGACAAAAATATCTTGTTTGGAAGTGTTGTATGAAGTGACATTGCAAAACCTGCAAAAACAGCCGACCTCAAAAATTATTAAAAGCTTTAAAAAAGCTAGTTCAATCTCAAAGTAGCTCAATCTGTTATTATATAAAGTTATGCCAATGAATTCCGGTGTTACTTCTATAGTAATAATACTTCTGTAATCTATACTTCTATTGTACTGCCTGAGCTGATTTGATATAATAATAATGGGTTGATAGATCTTTGGTTTCCAACTCCACGTAAAGCTAAACCGTACCTTATCAATTTTTTTTGTAGCAGTACATTTTTCGCTTTCCTTAGAATCTATACATCTAAACATTTGCGGAAGATATCTTGTCAAACTACTATACCTTTTTGTGCTGTGTTGGATGGCTTAGGATCCCACAAACAGTTCGTATTTGTCTTTTTCTGGCGTTATGCTTTTTTACTCGTCCCTTTAACAGCCGCACAATACTTTTTGTCTTTTCTTTTTCTTTGATATTTTCTCTTTTTCAAGAATTTTTGAATTTAGACCAAAACCATTTGTGACCATCTTTTTAATTTCTTTGTTGTTGGATTTTTACGGTTTTAGTTCACTTCTGAATGCCTTACGAGAGATCCGAAAGAACGTCCCAGTGCCGTGCAACTCCTTTCTCACCCATTCATAGTCGCCGGATCCCAACACCCACCGAAATTGGGCGAACTTCTTCACCCCCTCGTGCCAGTGACGCCTGAAATGCAAACAGCTCCTTCCGGTATTTGGGTCATGTTTTTCAGTACAATCTTTGCAACATCTTGTGGTTAAAATGTTAGGTTGTTTGTAATCGTCAATTGGCTTTGTCATAGTCTATCAAGCATTTTTTAAATAATGCTTTCAGGCATTTCATATTTTTTTTGTAGCACTTGAATAGTAATTCTAAATTAAAATTCTTGTTAAGAGACAATTCAGCTAAATCAAAGATTTTAGTGATGGACCTTTAATTGGGATTGGCGTCAGCATATTACACAAGTCTTGGTCAGCCCGCGAAAACTTTTTGTCGCCTGAAAAACGTTTATAGTTAGACATCACCTAAAAGCAATTTTTTAAAGGAAAGTTTTTTTTATGAAGTGGAAACGAAATGGTGTAAAAGTCATCCATATTCATCTAGTTTCTGAGCCCAGGTTAACTCCACATTTCACTTGTGCCACTCTTCAGTTTTATGGTTGAATGTTTGATTGACAACTTGGTTTAAATTAGCAGTAAGTTTGCATCTTCACTACTTAGCAAGCACAGTTTGGTTAAGAACGATATTATAATTATAAACAGGGCCAGTGCTAGGAATTGCGGGGCCCAATTAGGAAACTGATGGCGGGGCCCCTTACTCTACATAGTAAAGTTTATGGATGTTTATATTTCACCTAAAAACACACACACACAATTTTAATTATGGCAGGAAATTCCTGTTTGTACTCTATTCTAATAAATTGAAATCGTCTTCCATTTGATTAACAGCTGCGTTATCTTTCTCTAATTTCTCATCTACGTCATCATTGTATTGATCAATAGCAATTTGAATCATGGCTCTATCGGCATTTCCTGAATAGTTTTTGTTTTCTTTATCCCCAATCCATGGGCGCTTCAAAGATGGAGTGACTAGGAATTTTTTAATAGCACCTCTATGTTTTTCATTTTCAGCTACCTTTGTCTTGGCCAATGCTTGTTTCTTATTGCCACTTAACTATTTACGCCCTTATCTCGATCTCTGCTTGTGCCTACCATGATGTAAGGCTTTTTTAAAAGATTTTCTTTTAGAAAAGAGTTTAAAATTGACAATCTAAAATCAATCAAAACAGTATAAAAAAATTAAGAAGAAAAAAGAAAGCAAGTATCAATAGTATCATAGTAGGCTAATTTACAAATTTTATTTACATCTCCATGACTTGTCTCATACACTGTTCTAATTTTTTCTATAACAGAGTGGTCCAAGAGTGCGAACATGAAGGGCCACATTTCGGTTTAAGAAAAATTTGCGGGCCGCAAACGAAAATATTCTATTCTAAAAAAAACTCGTTTGCTGCATCTGCACACTAAACCCAATTTTGGATTAGGGTAATTTAAAGCTTTCTGTTTTCCTACGACTCTGATTGTGAAGAAGAATATTTCATTCTTTATTTCTCGTTTTCACTAGTATTTTGTATTTTATATAATACAGTAAAGGGTCTCGCTGTTGCCGGGCCAGATTTGATCAAATCGTTCAAATCGGCTTAAAACCGACCCTGAAACAAAGGTTTAATACTAAAAGTATCGAGCGGTCGTATTTGGCCGTTTTTTATTTTTAAGTGAATGAATGGTATTTCGTTCGTTTCAAAATCTGGAGTTTAAAGGCCCGTTTCCACTACGAGCGTGGAAAAGAGCATTCTTTCTCTCTTTTATTGATCTTCGATTAAGCGAGCGATTAAAATTGAAGCGAGCGCAAAAAAAAAGCAATAAAACAAACAAAGAATGCTTTTTTCCACGCTCGTAGTGGAAACGGGCCTTAAGCTTTTAATCCTTGCTTTTAAAGTTTATGTTATTGGGATAAAATTTCCTCCAGCTTTTGTAGTTTGAGTAGAATTATTGTTGATAGTATGTAGTTTGAGTAGAATTATTGTTTTTAGAATGTAGTTTGAGTAGAATTATTGTTGATAGCATGTAATTTGAGAAGAATTATTGTTTTTAGAATGTAGTTTGAGTAGAATTATTGTTGATAGCATGCAGTTTGAGTAGAATTATTGTTGATAGTATGTCGTTTGAGTAGAATTATTGTTGATAGTATGTAGTTTGAGTAGAATTATTGTTGATAGTATGTAGTTTGAGTAGAAGCCGGTAAATACCAAGCGATTATGTTTTGACCTCTGTGGTCTTTTGTACATACATTCTTGTACATTCTTGCAATGTGGTTTGCTTCTGTCAACTTTTTTTCTCTGCAACGCATACATAAGATAATAAGCTATTGCAATTTTGCATAAAAAGGAGGTCAAACGTTAGACGAAAATGACAATTATGTATTTGTTTCTTTTGAAACAGAAACTTGTCAGTTGCGTATAAACTGAGTCACAGCTCTGTACAATTAGATAATTTTGCTTAATTTTGTTGGTTGATAATTTATTCATAGAGAACTACTAAAAGTCTGAGACCTTCATCCCTGATGTTAATCTTATCGTTGATGAGCAGTTATTACCTTGCAAATCCCGCAGTTTTTCCTACAACACAAGGCTTTAAAACCTGTTGTTGTTGTTGCCCTTCCAAGGATATCTTGGAGGAGCCATCTTTTAACCCTGTAAAGAAGCCAACTAAACTCCCACTCCTGGATGACCTTTGCTGCTTCCAAAGGTTTTTTCCACACACTGGTGGCATGGTGTTGTGCTGATACTTGGCTATAGTTAAAAGTGGTGATTAGTGTCATATGTCTGTCAAGCATAGTTGGCGTTGGGTTTACTGGGTGTAAATAACTTAGCAAAAGTGATCATTTGTTGGCCCTCAGCTGTGCCAGTTTTGCATGCATATGATGTGATAATATTTATTGGGGTGAATAAACTTTTTTATTTTATCTCTATATTTATCCTCCTGACTCGCAGGAAAGCGACGGAGGCGCTTATACATAGGGTAAGCAATTACCCCGACCTGCTTCCGGAGATGCCAAGATTGCTATCCGCTTGTAATTTAATAGAGATATACTGTAATTTGGAACTGATTGCCAAGACCACTAAGCAGGAGAAAGTGGCATAAAGTGTCTTTACTAAGGACACAACAGAATGGCGCGAGTGAGTTTTGAACCGAGACCACGTTGATCATAAGCACGGCGCTTTAACCACTCGACCACGCTGCCGACAATTTCATGGGTAATGGTGTTATTAACTTTGTTTTTTTTATGGAACTGATGTATTGTAATGTGAATAGTATGAATGCGCTTGAGGCCTTGGAAAAGGCACTTAAGTGTTCAATATTGAGTCGCCTTGCTGGCACAATATGTCGAGTTCAGTTGAAACACATAGCAGCAGCTATATCAAAACGACCGTGTGAAGAAGATCTTATCAATGCATTTTGTGTATTATGAAAGTAAAGTTTTTAATGCAATAATTTTATGAACAAGTAAACAACCAGAGTAGTGATGAGTGTTGGTAACCTTAAAAGCCTTATGGTAGGTTAACAAGTTTTATGGTAGAGTAGCAAATACATAAAACTTGAATAAAGTTTTGAATTAAAACCATAAATCGCATAGCAAACAAAATAGCTTTGTGCAATAAAAACAATGTACTACCAGCGTAACTGAGTAAAGCACCGCTAAGCTACAAGGGCATATTGGTGGCAATTTCCGATACGGCAACCACATCGAGTCAGCTAACTCGGATCAGGAAAAGAAAAGCTTAACCCTGCAATTCCATTTCAAACAATAACTAAGAATGGTCAAGTCGATATACAGTACAAGAAAGTCCCGACAGGCCATTTTTGTCCTGGTTAGGACTCACCAGGACACTACAGCTTGTTGACTCCAGCTGAAAAAGTTAAAAACTTCCAACTGCACGGCCTGTCAAAACTTCAGCATCACGGCCTGTCGGCACTTGCTTGTTTATTGACCTGACTATTCTTACTTATTGTTTGAAAATAACTTGAGGTTAACATTAAGTTGAAACCGGCTTTTCGAGACTAGTGAAAAGTAAACGCTTTGCTCTTTTAAATCGTAAGAAATCTGGGTACTTTTAGTGTCAATCAACCGTTTAATTTGCAATTCGAAACGATCACAAATTACTGTTTTTTTGTAATGTCAATCACTTATTGTTTTTAAATGTTAAAATGTCTATGACATTATTATCAAACCATTGTGATTTTATATTGGTATTTTTTAAAGACGAAATCGAAAAGGAATTGAAAGAAGCCACCAAACGAATGGAGTATCTGGAGACCACCGAATATAATTGGGAATTCGGAGACGAATGAGTGTTGGCCAATTTTTTATCTGATAAACTGAGTTTCTAAACAACTCAGCGTTTATTGCTTCCAAGGTTTACCTAAATATCATTGAGACGTTAGCATCGAAGAGATTGTTGGAAATTCTTTTTAGACCAGTTGGCTGTTAAGAAATCAGCCATGTGATTGAGCTAATTCACTAATAAGTACTTCATGATATCTCGCATAACCAAGTTTGTCTTTGAATTTAGTTTTCTTGCTTGTGATGAAGGCTAAATGTAAAAATCAAAGTAATCAGTATGAAAATTTAATGCACGATGCATAAAAATAATGCACAAAGTATTGGTGGTGGGATATTTTATTTTTGTACGTAAAAAACATATTGCTTTTTATTCGCTTTTTTCTCTTACATTTGTATTTTTAAAATATTTTGTTGGGTAGACATTAGCTAGAAACAACCTTGACCGTTATAGTTTGCAGTAACTTTCTGTGCTTTTAAACGTCGATTTTTGTTGCTGCTAAGATTTATTATTCAGTCAACTGCCTGATAGCTTGACGGAGCAAGTCTTGTAATTGTATTGTCTTAACACTAGTTGACTGTGACCGAAAACAACCTGCATTTGTTTTGTGAATTTTGGTTTTTTGGTGTTAGCCATATTTTCTGTACATTATTAAATACATATTCCATACGTTGTTAAATGCAGTAGTTTTTTTGTGTGCAGCAAATGTACAGCATTCATCCAGTGTTATTTAATCTTCATTACATGTAAAGACTCAACCTTTAATCAGTAGCGTGCTCGCGCTAGTAGAAGTTTCAATTGTTACGTATAAAAGACTGAGTAGATTGAGTAGAAGCCTGGACTACACCTGGCATATGTTTTCTGCTAAAAATTTTTATAAACAAACGAAGCAAAGCCAAGTAAAAGTTACTTGTAGACCAAGCTATTGAATAAAGCTTGAAAAAAACACAGCTGAATTGTTTTTGTAAAATTTTTGTAAAATGTTTTTGTAAAATCTGGGCCACTAGGAAGATTTACTCTCTACTGCAAGCCCGCATAAGATTTTCCAAATCTTTATTTATTGATTTGCAAAACCTTGTGCGAACCTGCAGCGGACAGTACATTTTTAGGTAAAGTAAACCCAATTATTTTCTATAAAAGCAAAAACTATTTCATCGATTCTACGCCATCAGTCAGCTAACTCAACCACACGGGCGACTTTGATCTTTACAATTCTTCAAGCAATTTTGTGTGATAATGGAGAATTTCAATACAAGCAACTTTCAATTTTTCTCTCTTAATGTTTGACAAGCTGGCAAGCGAACGTCGTTTGTTCAAGTAGATATTCGAACTGTTTTGAACCTTGTTTTTTGTTAAAATTACTTCCCATTGACGATCCTAAAATAAACTTACTGTAATTCTTGCGAATTTATTGCTCAACAAATCACGAGTTTCTAAAAAGGTTTTGGTCTTAATACTTCCAGTAATGGCCTTACAAAAGGGATCTCGGTGCAAGAAAGATAAGGAGAGGAGTGGGGGCACTTTTTATTGTGCCAAGTTTTTTTCGTTTCAAAATAAAGTGATCTCTTAAAAAAAAAAGTTATCACTTTCAATCGAGTACATTATACCTGCTTTCGTCCAAAACTTAAGGTGTAGACAGGGAGCCCTCCGTTATGGTGCTACTATGAAAAAATAGAGCAATATTTTGCTTAGGGAGGCCACTTTTTGACGTTTTTTAGGGAGAGAGGCCACTCCGTGTTAAAGCCATCACTGTTAACTTAGACCGCTGGTCTACTGTAAAGTAGCTGCAAAAACTTGTCATAAAAGTGGCTTTAAAATTAGCTCGTTAACTTTAAACCAATAGAGAATTTACCAGTGCGGCCCTTGAGCTAAAAAGTTTGCCTACCTTAACGGTTTCTTCAGAACTTTCCTGTCGTTAGTTATAACAATTTTATTCAGGATTTGTTAAGTTTTGATTATAAAGTAAGGGCATGATTGTACTTTTTCTGCAACGAAATAAACTGAAATTAAATTTACGTCAGTGTAGAGCAGCATTATTTAAACCTTTTTACTGCAACCCAACCTACAGCAAGAACTATAGTTAGCCTCGCGACCCTTAATATTTAGGTTTAATAAGACAAACTCTGTTCACCAGGCTCCTTTATTCAGCATTGACAATTTATCGGTATATCTTTTATGATTTGCATATTGTTTAATTTATTTGTAAAAATAAAATATTTATAAGAAACTAAGTCTTTTTTTATATACCATCAACAATTCATACTTATGTATATTTTTTTATGATCTGCACATTGTTTTATTTATTTGTACAACCTGAATAAAATATTACATAAAACTAAGTCTTGTTTAAAGTGACTTAGTTTCTTATATATAGTTAAATAGGCCTATTTCCCGTTAATAATTAAACAAAATACAATTCCTTTTAGGAAAAACAAATAGAAAGGATATTTGGATACAAAAGTAAAATATAAAATATTAAGAAAAAAAAAACATTCAGTGAGAAATGAAAGTGCTTGTTCGTTCATAAGTAGCCGCTTTCAATTGGGAACACAAAAAGACAATCTTACACGCATATCATGCGCAGTGTTGAGCCTGTTTCTATCCTTAGTCTTTAATTGAGTTAAGGTGAAAAATCCCAGTTCACAAAGAAAAAGTAAGAGTAATAGAATAGCCTTTTTGCGCAGTAGAGGAAATTCCCTTTTGTTCTTAACCCAAAATAAGCACAAATTGAATTTATGGAAATCGTTCTTAAGTGTAAAATAATAATTAACTAAGATGCAGCAATTCAGTTTCCTCTTCAAGTAACAAGTATAATTCAATAATTAATTACTTTGGAAAAGAAATGCATTTTTTATCTAAAGACTTTTTTAATTGGTTCAAATTTCACTTTGGAAATTAGAGCTTTGAGATAAAAAAGTGAGATGTTACAAAACATTGAATTTTAATTCTGTTAATATGTTTTCAATAACACGATCATCTTAAAGTCTTGATTCTTCCCATAAACTCAACATTTCTCGAAAACCTTCAATATCTAACATGTTGGAATATGAAAAAATTCTATTTCTTCCAATTCTTCGATGTTGGAATATGTTGCTCTTTTTTCTTTGAAGCTTCATAAAATATGAATAAAGAATAAAGGAATATAAAAGGTAAACATATGAAATTAGTAAAGACAAGAAAAACATAAAAAAACCTAAAATTTTTTATTTTATTCTCCTTGCTTTTTTGTCACGACTGATTTTATTTTTCATGGATACCGAAAGGTCGGGACCCACAGATTGAAATGCTGATGTATAGTTTTCGTATTCTTAAAAAAACAAAAACTTGTGGAGATGCCGGGGATCGAACCCGGGGCCTCACACATGCAAAGCGTGCGCTCTACCACTGAGCTACATCCCCTCGTTTGAACAAAGTAAAATTTGACATATTTAAAGCCACAAACGTTTTTGATATCTAAAAAAAATGTAACGAGATGGCTACCAAATTTAATAGACAGACATACACACAAAATTTATTTTGCCCAAAACCATATAAAACAATAACAAAAAAATATAATGCAAAAAAAAAGGCAAGGAAGCATAGAACAACCCTGAGGTTGACTAATCAAGATGCTTCCCGATTAAATTACAATTACCAATAACCATAAGCGTACAAGTCAAAAAAAATTTGGGGGCATTGAAGTTTTGCCCAAATTTGTGACGTTTGCCCAAATCATGATTTTCTAGTATTAATCAGGGTGTCGAACCGGACCCGAACCGGATCCGTAAACCCGTATTAACCGTTATTATTTTTTGAACCCGAACCGGAACTGAACCCGAAAAAATAAAATTTGCTGAACCTGAACTGGAACTGAACGCCTAAAAATAAAATTTGCTGAACCTGAACCGGAGCTGAACCCGTAGAAAAAACAATTGCTGAACCCGAACCTGAACCGGAACTTTATTTTAAATGGATCCGGTTCGACCGTTTGATGCTCTAATTTTAATTTTAAAGTTATTTGTAGAAGAATCAGAATTACAATTTTGTTTTTGAAGTTGCCGCAATTTTTTTGGTCGCGATACTTGTTGTGTGGCAATATATAAACGTTATAAACGACTTTTTAGGCGAGAAGTTAAAGCAAAAACATGTCACTTGCTAGATAAAGAAAGCGAAATTTTAAATATATGCTAAAGCAGTTGGTTCTTAAGCTTTTTACAGTGCCATACTATTAAAAAAAAATACATATTAATATAGAGACGTAGCAAACATAGTGAAACCATCGTTGGTGAAGCAAAATTATTTGACGCCATTAAAAAATCAAAGCTGCAAAGTGCAGGCTGTTGGGGAGCCACTCG
Organism: Diplosoma virens; assembly: GCA_963680785.1. Lineage (NCBI taxonomy): Eukaryota > Metazoa > Chordata > Ascidiacea > Aplousobranchia > Didemnidae > Diplosoma > Diplosoma virens. Next base: position 40,382,666 of record OY796887.1, on the reverse strand, counting down.
ACTGAAATTTAGTTGCGTGGAGAAGTTTAATAAAAAAAGCAGTGTAAACTTATCGAATGATTCGAATTCAGTATAACTTATAGTTGCCTCAAATGGTTTTCACTAGCATGATAGTATCCCTAACAGTCGAGATTGAGTAAAAAATATTGTTGAGCAAGCAATGCAATAAAGTTAATTAATTTTTGATTTTTCAAAAAAACAAAATTTTTTCAAAAAAAAAAAAACAAAAACGTTTAAGGCCCGTTTCCACTACGAGCGTGGAAAAGAGCATTCTTTGTCTCTTTTATTGATCTTCGATTGAAGCGAGCGGTTAAAATTGAAGCGAGCGCAAAAAAAAGCAATAAAACAAACAAAGAATGCTTTTTTCCACGCTCGTAGTGGAAACAGGCCTTTATCTAGCGTGCTTTTTCATTTATCAAGTATTACGTTAAAATTAAATTTTTGTTAACTTTCAGGCCTACCAAAATTGTAGCAACAGGACAAATAACTTTTAATACAAGAACCAAATATTTGCTGGTTCATTACAAAAGTTTTGCATCAGTAATGCAATCGAAAAACCATAAGCAAATTACATTGTTGTATAAGTTACCCCTGCAAACAAAATTTAGTAGCACAATCTGACTTTGAGTTAAAACTAAATAGTTTTGGTCGCCAATAGTTAGCTTGGCAAACAAAACATTATGGAAGAGTCAGAGTATTTTTCTGCCAATATCAAGCTAGTGTTTATCGAAAAAGTCTTTAATCAAATGCTGAAAAACCATTTTGCTGGTTTTACGAATTGAAAAATGATTGTCTCCCGTAAATTTGAATTTGCTTGAATTTAAGACTTTTTTTAAACAATTGGACCCACACCTAATTTTTACCCTTTCATCGCTATACACCTATTAAAATAAAAAGCAGCAAGTTCTTAGTACCAGTTTGTAAGCAAGCAGTGATCAATATACAAAATTGCAAAGTTTGATTTCAGTTATCTTAAGAAAAAAAAAATCTTATACAACAAACTGATTTAATTTTTAATTTATTTCTAGTTGTAATTGTTAAATCAAATGTTACCGTTTGAAGTTGCCACAATTTGTTTGAGCACTTGTGTGCCAATAAAGAAACGTCATAAACGACTTTATCAGCCGAGAAAAATATGTGCACTAGATACATGAACGTGCGCCAGGAGAACCAAAAGGGGGACTCGCTTTTTCAAATTTTAAATTTTACAAAATAATACATAAATATGCATTAAAAACTTCTAAAAGTTAAGGCTCGTTTCCACTACGAGCGTGGAATAGAGCATTTTTTGTTTCTTTTGACCATCTTTCCGCTCTTAAAATCTAAGTGAGCACATAAAATCAATAAATCAAGTAAAGAGTACAGTAGCAAACAAAAAAAGTAAGACTTTTTTATTTTTTAAGATTTTTTAAAAATATCATTGTTAAAATTGAAATATATTAATATATATTAAGTAATATATCATTAAAAGAGCACAAAAAATTATATTAAATCGAATATTAATTTATTTTTTTTTTAGAAATATAATTCAATTGCAACTAACTTATTATTAAAAAATTTAATTTAATTTAAAATAAAAAATCTTACTTTTTTGCTCGCCACTGTACTCCATTCCACGCTCATAGTGGGAAAAGAGTCTTTATGCGTCAATTTTTTATTATTATAAACTTGAATGACTAAATGTTTAATTTGTTTAAAACTTTAAATTTAGATTACGTAACATAAAGGCCCGTTTTCACTACCGGCTTGAAACGAAGTATTTTTTGTTTTATTAATTTTTTTACTTCTTTCCGCGCTTAAAGGCAAAACGAAGCAAAAAAATCATTAAAAGAAACAAAGAATACTCCAATCTACGCTCGAAGTAAAAATGAACCTTAATGACGTTTCATAACTAGTAAACCTTCTGCGTGAGGGCCGCCACTAAAAAATTAGCAAAAAATTCTTAAACAGGTGTATCAGTGGCTAGTCGAAGAAAGATCTATATAAACTCATGTAAACGCAATCTATAAGTGAATTAGTTTAATTTAATTTTTTTAAAACTTGTACCAGAATTTTTTTAAAAACCCTTTTTAAGAATATTTTTTGTGTTTCCGACTGTTTGCCATCACTCCTCCAGGAAGCGCGTCTACGAGCGCCCATGATAACATGAGGTAAGAAATTGTGTTTACAGTTCTAACGCTTGTAAGAAATAGATAAAAAAATATATATTCCGAACCCGAACCGGAGCTGAACCGGAACTGAATCCCTAAAAAAAAAAATTGTTGAACCTGAACCGGAACTAAACCCGAAAAAAAATTTTTTGCTGAACCCGAACCGGAACTGAACCCGAAAAAAAATTTTTTGCTGAACCTGAACCGGAACGTTATTTTAAACGGTTCGATTCCCTGGTATTAATACATTACGGATAGGACAAAAAAATTATCTGAGATTCTCGGACGAAAAATAAATTTTGTCCTAAAACCATGTTGATCTCTAAAAAAAAATGTCTTCACTTGAATTCAGTCTCATTTTTTTCAATTTTCGTCCCAAAATTAAGGTGTTCTCTAAAAAAAAAGTTCTTTACCTAAATTTGGTGACTATTTTTGCAGTTGACCAAATTGTCACTGCCCTAAAACTCTTGACTTTGCCCAAATTTTTCATATCACTTCCCAAAAAATTATGCTTTTGCCCAAATATTTTCTTGTCACTTCCCAAAAAATTTAAATTTTGTCCAAATCTTGGAAACTTGGGGGGGCAATTGCCCCCTGTCCCCCGGCAGGTACGGCTATGCCAATAACAATTGTATTAATGCGACATATAGAAAAAAACAAAAACAACAAAAAACAAAAAAGAGGAAATTTTTGGCCAAATAAAAGTTTATAAAACAAAAACGAAAAAATTTCAATCTCACTTGATCATACTGTAGCCTACATATTAAGAAAGAATTAGGCCAGAGCATCTTTTATTTTTATTTATGTAAAATTACATAACTGGGCTTACATTATAGGTATTGCAAAGACTATTTATATTTAATACTGCGGGCGCGCGGATGGAATTTGTGCGCCCGCGGAACAATTTTGCACAAGTCTTGTCGATCACAAGCAGCGGCAACCTTGTGTAACAAGGCGTGGCGAGCTGATGGAAGAGAGTCTAGGATTGAGACCAATTCCAAGTGAAGAGCTTTTTTTTTTTGGAGAACGCTATGATTTTGGTACGAAAATAGGTGTTTTTAGCCGGCTGAGGCCCGCAAACTCGAATAATTTTGAAAAGTGGCCAACAAGAGTGCAGAAGTTGGACCACCCTGATTTAGAAAACAAAGTGATTTATTCATTACATAACATATGCTAAAATATTGGGAAATAATATAAATTTAAAAACTTGATATTGATCAATAAAACTTTTTTTTAATTGTTTTTTAGATGCACAATGTAAGTTTTTTAACTCCGGTTTTAGTTTTGACCAAATCTTTGTACCTTTGTACGAAATTGAGTTTTGAGTGCTTGTTTTTGACATTCTCGGTAAAAAAACATGGAGTCAGATACTTGTCTTGTATGGTAAGAGTGAATCTCTGCAATTAAAAAAAAATTATTAAAAATTTTTGGTGTTTTTTTATTATAATAACTTATAGATACATAAATTTTTCCAGTTCTAGGTTATATAAATCTTCTAATTTTAGTAAGTTTAGTAATAGGGTTTTAAACTTAATTGATCAGTACTCTATTTGTAATCATTTTTTTCTAATTCTTTTTGTCCATTTTGTCTTCAGTTAGAACATTTATTCTTTTGTAAAAAGTTGAACGTTTCTCTTCAACAGCTAAGTCATTGCTTTTCAAACTTTTTGTGTAAGTGATACACTTTTAAACAACTAATAAATTCGTGACACTTTTCAATTGGTTTTAATCGAAAAGCTTTTAAGAACAAAATCTCAACTTACAATTTTAAATTGATTTCGACCTATAAAGGTCATCATCAGTTTCTTATTCAAATAGAATGATTTGAATCTATTTGATTTGATTCTATTTGAATATTTCTATTGACTCATTCTATTTGAATAAGAAACTGATGATGACCTTTATAGGTCGAAATCGATTTTTCATAATGATACAGTTGGTTTTAAATTTTTAACTTTTATTTCTATAATAAATTGAAAGTTGACCGATTTTATTAATAAATTCATGCATCGAAATTTGATCATTAAATAAAATCGTCAATGTAACTTTACTGGAAGAAGGGTAATAGATTTCTAAAAAAAGACTTTAACTTACAATTTTATTAAGAAGTTTAAGCTTAGTAGGTTAAACGAAGCATTTTAATATATGATTGAATGCAAGATAAAGACAGTTGCATTTCGTCATCATGCATTTTTAAGTTCTCACGTTTCATTGACTTTAGATTAGTCATTGTTGAAAACTGTAGAAGAATTATTAACACTTTTTTGGGTATTTTCTGATGCTGTTTGAAACGCGAACCCAAAAGCTATCCAAGTAACCCTCTTTATAAACCAGTAACAGGCTTTGATCATTCTTCAGTTCAGCTAATTCTTTTTCTTCGGCAAGATAAGGTTAGAGTTATTTTTTCTTCGGCAAGATAAGGTTTCTTGTGCCAGTTAAAATAAACGGATTTTTGATTCAAACATGTAGTTTTGGATCTCAAGATTTGGAAATTTTTTATTATATTGTTGCTTGCAAATGTTATTGGCTACTGTTGGTCGAAAACCCTGTAGAATGAGTTATTGAACTCTAAGTAGCAAGTGTCAAATATTGTCCAGTTGGCGACACATCATCGTACTACAGCGAAGCGGCACATTAATATGTCACGACCAGTGATGGCTTTAATAGGCTGGGAACGGTGCGGCTGCTTCGAGCCCCCCCTGAAATACATCAAACAGTGGCCTCCCCTACACAAGAAATTGCTATATTTTTTCATAGTAGCATCAGGACGTCGATGACTTGTCAAAATAAAATAAAAAAATTTTTTTTTCTTTTCTTTTTTTTTAGGAGATAATTCATTTGGTTACACTAAAAAGTGTCCCCACCTACTACTGTACATTGACTATATCTGAAGAAGCTACTTTGATTTGAACACTTAACAGTGGCTTTCCCTAAATTGAAAACCGTGTTTTTAGAGATATTTTTGTTTTCAGATACAAAAAAGTAGCCCTTCAAATCAAAAGACGTCTTTTTCTAAAGACGGCAATGCTTAACAGTGCCCCCCCCTAAATTTAACACCTTTTTTAGGAATCACTTTGTTTTCATACGCTAAAAATGGACCCGGTACGATAACGGCTTTCTTTTAAAGTTTGCTGTGCTTTGAAACACTAAATAGTGGCTCCCCTTGCTTTTCTTGCACCCGGCCCCTTTTTTGTAAGGTCATCACTGGTCACGACACACAGTTTGGAAAGCACTGAGCAAAGTCATTACGGCACTTTCTTTTGCTTGGCGGTCTTAACAAGCAGTTCTAAATTTCTGTCAAATCTGTATAAAACTAAAAAATCGAAATTAAAAGATTTCAACAAGCAGCAATATATCTTGGCATTTCTGGAAGAAGGTCTGGGTAATAGCTTGAGAGCTGTTGCCCTATGTAGTGATGAGGTACCCGATGCTTTCCTGAGATTCAAGAAGATAAATATATAGGCTAGAGATGAAAAAATCATTACAACTTATTTACTGTTAGCTATTTTTTTCATTTTCTTTCCTGCTTACATTTTGCATATAAGGTTACTATGTTTTTATTTTCAATAATTCTGTCTTCGTCTATAACAGCGTGGTCCAACTACAGGCCCGCGGGCCGCATGCGGCTTGTTCTAGTTATTGAGTTATTGAGCGAAATTTAGTTATTGAGCGAAAGCAATAATTACTGTTTGGCTAATATTTTTTTGACACTGTTTTACTTCTAAACTGGTAGCGTCTCTTTAAAGTATAAAATTGAAATAGATTGTTGGGGACCGGCAGAAAGGCTAATGCGGACCGGCACCGGTACGCGGACCAGCCGTTGAGAACCACTGTTGTAGGCCCATTTACAATTTCTTTAATCATACATGCTCGCAAATAAACTTACAATCTTAATCAACCTAAACTGCTATTGTCACCTAAAATAGTGTTACCATATCCGAATAGACACAATGCCTGTCAGACATAGGCGTACCCGCCCAAAACATTTGGAGGGGCGGACAAAAAAATTGTTTGAGATTTTAGGATGAAGACCAAAAAAGGGGTGATTTTTCAATTTTCATCCCAAAATCATTGCGTTCTCTAAAAAAATGCAAAAGTTAAACGGTTTAACTTAAAAATAATTTACTGGATCCCAAAGTTTCGGCCATTTGAGTCTTTTTTAGAATTCCTTCCGGACACAGAATTTAACATAAAATTCCGGAAATGTATTTTCCGGACAGTACGGCAACCCCTACTCTAAAACTGCTAACAAAATTCTATAGTCAACAATTTGTACTAAAGGTGAATCAAAACAGCATGGTTATAATTGGTTCGAAAAGGAATTAACAGCTGGATGTCCGTGACGTGACTCGGTCTCGTGACACGTTTTTTAAAGTCTCAGTCTCGTCTCGGTCTCGGACCTCTACGTCTCGAGTCCAGGTCAAGACATTTAAGCAATGTGGGCGAAGCTCACAGGTGTTGTAACTATTGTTATGATTTTCAAGTAAAAATAGGCTATTTGGTTAGTCGGCTTAAGTAGTGTGATCACTGACCAGTGATGGCTTTAATAGGGTGTGAACGGTGCGGCCGCACCGAGCTCCCCGTAAAATACATCATAAAGTAGTCCCCCTACACAAGAAATTGCTCTATTTTTTCATAGTAGCACCAGGACGTTGATGGCATGTCAAAAATAAAATAGACTAAAATTTTTTTCTTTTTCTTTTTTTTAGAAATAACTAAATTATTTTGCGACACTAAAGTGACCCCTCCTAAAACAATGAGTATTTTTAGAGACTACACTGATTAGAACACTTAACAATGGCCCTTCAAAAATAAAAACCTATTTTTTTTAGAGATCACTTTGTTTTGAGACACTAAAAAGTAACCATCCAAATCAAACAAAGACATTTTTTATTGATCATAATGCTTTGGACCACTCAAAAGTGGCCCCCCTATATCGAAAACCTTTTTTTTAAGGATGACTTTGTTTTCATATACTAAAAATGGCCCCCACTAACACAGATTGTCAGCCCCCGCCTGACAACAGCCTGAGTTTGTTGTCCTTTGGAACACTAAGCGGTCGGCTCCCCTTACATTTATTGCAGTGGGCCCCCACTTTTGTAAGGCCATCACTGAGTGTGACACCCAAGAATAGTTTTTTGGGCAATGTCACAAGATGTTCACGAAACGAGAACGATCTATACAGTTTTACCTCAAGATAATTATGGACCGGACAAAATGGTACGAGTTTATTGCTGTTGTAACTTTTAGCCCACCTTTGGCCTCTCGCTTATTTAAATCAAAGGTTGCCGTCACCGTCTTTAAGTGACTATGCTTCAACCTCCAAGTCTGGTGATATGGAGTATGATCATGTTTGATTTAAAGTGGTCGAATCAAATTCGAAGAAAAATTGTTTGGAGTGAGAATTAGTTTTTGAGAGAAACAGAGTTAGTTTTAGAGAGAAAGTAGTTGGTTCAAAAGGGACTAAGTTCTTCTTGAGCATCTTAACAAAATAAAAAAATTCCAAAAATTTTGGGCCCGCAAGAACAATTTGCGCGGCGTTTTTTCCTCTTTTTATCTCTTAGAGCAGGGCTTCTCAAACTTTTTTCTTTTGCCATCTCATTTTAAAAAATAAATTTTTGTGCGACCCCAATATATGTTGGCTAATTTTACGTTAATTTTTTTCTATGGAAAACCACGCATGTGCACAAAAAACCACAGCAAATACAGTAGAATCAGGCTCTGATTTTGCAATTTTTGTCTCCAAAATTAGGTGTTCCCTAAAAAAAAAGTCTTGACTCTGATTCTGGCTTTATTTTGTCAATTAAATGCCTTAAATGCCTACTATGGACGCAAAAATGGTGTAACGACACTTAACCTTTTCTAGTTATTGATTGTCAATAAATATTATTGTAGAAAAGCCAATTTCAAAAGCACTAAAAGCTAATTTGTTTCGCGACCCCGTTTGGGTCGCGACCCAGAGTTTGAGAAGCCCTGTCTTAGAGCAACTAGTTTAGTTTCTTTTTTACTCGCACTCCAATCGATTTTTCTTCAAATTAGACTCGATCATTTAAAGTCCTCTTTAAGGGTTTCCAATTTTTAGAAGAGTGCAACGATGCCACATTGTCAGCATAGGCAAACTTTTTAAAGATTGTGAAAAATAGGTCGTACGTACAGATCTTAAAAAGGAAGAGACCCAGAACCAATCCCTAAAGAACGCCGTTTCTTAGACATCGGATCTTACTTTCCCTGATACCAATAGTTAGGGTGAAACTTCGGTTTCGGACAAGTTTCCTGATCATTCAGACCATATGCTTATCTAGAAGAGTTTCAGAAGCTTGCAGGAAAGTCCACCTGACAGGCTGTGACACAGGCAGCTGTCTAATCGACATATATAACACCGTCTTTCTTCTTAGCCTAGAAAGGATCCTCGATGACAGTATTAGAAAACAGAACGAATTGATCCACGGTTGACTGCTGCGTCGAAAGCCAGTTTGCTCCCCAATGAGCAATGGATCAATAATTGGCTTGGCCTGACCTCGGCCCAAATAAGCCTCTTGAGGATCGTTTAGGGATCAGGGGCAAAGGTACCAAGTGATAACTCTTTGGGTCTTCTTCAAATTTTATTGGTTTTGAAATCGCAACTACAAGTGCTCTTTTTCAGACTTTGAAATTTGGTATCGGCGCAAGCAAAAAGAAAAGAATTTATGCAATCAAGACTTAAAATTATTTCCTTATTGATTATAGCATATGGAATTAGGTCCCGGAGCTTTATCTAGTTGTAAGTGTTGCGGAACAGCAAAAAACTCTTTTTGTAAAAAATCCATTTTCAGAAATGGTTACTGAGTCTGGTGTTGTGGCCTTCCAAAAGTTAGACACCTTTGCAAACAAGTCGAGTTGATTTGCATTCAACAGCCTCGTATCTCCCGTTTCTAAATAGCTAAGATGCAGCGCGTTTCAATTGATAAACTGAAATGCGGCACTGACGAAAGGAGTGACCTATCAGTAAGGTTATTTTAACATATTCCATGCTCTTCAATTAGAGTGTGAAAAATCAATGCTCTGATCAAAATCATCAATCCCTCAGTTTACGTCAAGTCTGGTCAGTACAACCGTAGCAGCTAAACTGTAGTTGGGGTTTATCTCAAGGGTCTGTACAAAAGTTGTATAGAGAGCTTTACACTCTGCATCTCAACACCGTATACAATTGTTTCACTAACTACATGAAATAGACTTTTTGGCTACTTTTTTGATGACGTAGTCAAAGTTCACTGAGCCGCTTCCACATCAGATGAATTCAGCGGCAACAAAGTGTTTTTGAAATTGTTTGTCATAGCAATGTAATCACTCCACTTGAGACTACGAAAAGTTCATTTTTTAACGGGCATGCTTAGCACTGGTAAAGCAAAACTTGGTAATGTAAGCCTATAAGCGAGGGTAAATATTTTAACCAGGAAAACTTTTTTTCATTTATGTTTTAGATTTATAATGTGGAAAAAAGCTCTTGGAGGTCATGCGTTTCGTTGCAGATTGGAAGAAAGTATTTTCCAACCTCACCTATTCAAAATTTCAAAAAAATTAAAAAAAGTATTTGCACTTGCTTAATTTATGTCATTCAGGTGGTAAATATGACTATAGTTTTTGCGCAATCTACCGAAATTGGAGTCGCCAGAGACAATTGCAACTCCGATATCGACACCAGTAAATCTAAAAAAGCGACCCCAACTTCAACATATCTGAAAAACCGACTCTGGTTCCGATTCGACCCCAAAGCATGCCCTTTAGACTTCACAACTCTGGCTTAAACTAGAGCAATTTTTGTAAAGCCTTGTGTCTCGTCTCGGTTTCGTTATTCCAAAGTCTCGTCTGGTCTCGATCTTACTACCCCGAAGTCTCATCTCGTCTCGGTCTCGAAACTATGTGTCTCGAGTCCAGTTTTGAAAAAGATATAAATTTAAGTTTATCAACGGAGGGCGCGAGTAGATTTTGTATCGCGACCGTGACAATCACGTTCGTTATCAGCGCGGGGCTGTTTAACCCTTACGCGTCCGCAGTGCCTTTTTTGCCAGTCCAAATAGATACAAAAAACCGCTATAAAATGGATTTTTTAACAATTAAGCAATATTTAATTTCCCCATTAACTGTAAAAAGAAGCTGTTTAAATTTTATATCATTGAAAAGATAATTTTTTCGTGAGTAAAATGATGTAAAATTTTTTTAATTTATTGAAAAAGAAGTTTGCAATTAAAAAAATAAAAGAACTCACTTTTCCTTGCAAAAAATCTCTTTTTTCCCAATAATTACAACTAGCGCAAGATAATTCAAATTTTTAAGTTACTACGTGCTGCTAGAATCGTCCTCTGTCTGTTGAAATAAGTTTTTTTTGATATCTTGCGAAACTTGTGGGCGCTGCGCGATTTTGTTGCAAAAGAAATATGGCGGACGGTTCATTAGTTATTAGACCAACCACTTTTTGAACTTGATCCGAGTGTGTGTGCTTGCGCGCCATTGTTTGAATCGTTTCGCACTTGACATTGACTGAGAAAAAGGTTTTTACCTTTTTACTTGCAAAAGCCAAAAATATTCTAACATGAAAGTCAGGTCTTTTTTGCTTCACTATTGATGGCTATTGAATAATTGATGTAACACCGTATGAAAATCAGTACTTCTAAAGTGCTCAATAACAAAGTTAGAGCTTAAATTAACAATAGCAAAAACACGGGAATAAAAACAAGGTTAAAAGCAGTTCATGTAGCTTTTAACCTTGTTTTTATTCCCGTGTTTTTGCTATTGTGAATAATTGATGTATATATTTTATTATCTGACCTTTTCTTTTTGGTCCTCACCCTAAATTTTAAAGAAATTTTTTTCTTATATCCATAAAGTTTTCAGTTTGTATCAGTCTCGGATATCAGTCTCGGATTGTTGGGATTTTCCGTCCCAAACAAGAAGTGCTCTCTAAAAAAAGGTCTTTACTTTTAATCTATCTCGGATTTTATGATTTTCGTCTTTGAAGACTAGTGATATCTGAAAAAAACAAAAAAAGGTTGTCTCCACATGGAATCTTTCTTTGATTTTGGGCAGGATTTCAGCCGAAATGGGCGGGACATAGCCCTAAAGTGGAACAATGGCCCCCCTAAATACGCTACTGAGTACGGCTATGCTTGAAGGCCTAATTTGAGCCGATTGTAGTTTCGTCCACGTAAGAAAAATAAGTTGTGGGCTACTTTTAGTGTTGGTTTGAATTTACATTTACCTATATAAGATATATTTCAATTTAAGCGCACATCTTAAAAAACTCATTGTCCGCTATTAAGTATAGTACTAATAGTTTTTTTTTATTTGCTTCCAAAAGAACAATTGATAATAATTGAAAGCAAAATAGAGCAAAGATTGCAAATGGGGAGACGGCAACTAAACGATATAGATTATAACTAAGGCTGCCAGTAAGAATTTTTTGTTTCCCCCAGGTTTGCCTGGAAAATTCACCCAGATTCATGAAAAATCTTCCAACATACAAACAAAATGACAAAAATAACATTACACATTATTTGCAAAGGTTACTGAAAGTTTTAAAGTTTAAAGGTATTTAATGTCGAATATCGATATGTTTTTTCAGACGCTCAGCATATAGTAAATAGCATAAGTTGTTCCATTTTCCATACTTTGAACCAATGCCTTGCTTGGTTCCCATTTAGTACAATCAGAATTATTGTTTCTAACTGATTGTTTGGCAAAAATTCTATCAGCGGCTGTTTTAACTTTCAATAAATTAGTCTTTTGATTCTTGATGTTATTGACTTGTAAAAATATTCGCTCGACACACGCTAACGAATGTGGTAAGCAAGTTAAATTCACCGTACATTGAGAAAGTAATGGGGATTTTGAATCTTCTAAACCATCCTTAATAGAACTTCAATTGTACCAGTACTGTGGTATGCTTTTAGTTCATATCTGCAGTGGAAGCTCTTTAACTGTAAGCCGATAGCTTCTCTACTGGTCATCAAGCTCATTTATTTCTTCTGGCTTCACTAAATTAGCAAATTTGCTTACAAGATAGGATAAAGATGATAGAGAAATATGGCTAGTGGAAGCAAATTTTAGTCAAGAACCTTTAACTAAGCAATTAAACTATCTTCATTCAATGAAAATCATTTCCTTATTTGAACGTATAATTCAACAAGAATTTTAAGAAGTCTTGTTTAAATTAATCTCATCAAAATGTTGATAGTTAATGGTTCTTTAGTTAAGTGCACCATAGTTATAACGGGAAAACATCAGAGTTGCTATTTCAGCAAAGTACAATGTAAAAGTTTGGCTATAACAATCAGTAACGGTGACTATGTCAAAAAAAGCCGCATGGGGTTCTCAAACAGCAAGTTGGCCACACCCCTGGTAAAGAGCAGGTTTGTTAAATTGAATATACGTTATCAAACCACTCAAAAACACAAACGTCTACCACCATGCCATTGTCTACTACAGGGTTTCCCAAACTGTGTGCCGTGAAAAGGATTAAAGTGTGCCGCAAAATTTTCGTGTTTTGACAGTTTTGACAGAAAGCCATAGAGTCTTGGTCTACAGATGACTTATGTGTTTTATGTAATTTTAGTTTTGCTAAAATCTTAAATATAGGCTGCTTCAGTAAAGATGTAAAAAGAAAGAGGCCATTTGCATAAAGTTGTTTGTTTTTTGAAATATTCAAAGTTAGAAGCCCCAGGCAATGATTTCCAAAAAATTGGTGTTCCCTAAAAAAAAAGGGTTTTGATCTCTTATTTTTACCAAAATCATGGTGATAAAAAAAAGGTTTCTTATTTTTCCCAAAATCATGGTGATAAAAAAAAAGGTCTTCATTTCGATTTGATCTCTAATTTCACTATTTTTATCCCAAAATCATAGTGATCTCTAAAAAAAAAAGGCTCTTCACCAGTGATGGATATTCAAAGTTAAGGGCCCAAGGCAAGGATTTCCAAAACTGGATGTTCTCTAAAAAAAAATATGGCTTTGATTTCGTATTTCCCTTTTTTTCCCAAAATCATAGTGGTCTCTAAAAAAAAAAGGTCTTCCTTCGATTGCATCTCTAATTTCGCTATTTTTTCCCAAAATCATAGTGGTCTCTAAGAAAACATATACAGCAAAATAAAACTATATGCGGTATTTTCAAGGGGGCCCGAGGCAACTGCCTCATTCGCCTTACCCAATATCCACCACTGCTAGTATCAAAACAATTTTGTACGCACACCCTTTCATTAGGTGTTGCTGCTATTATGTATTAAATAATTTCTGTATGTAAACTTGAAGAGTGTATTAAGTAGGTTTTCGCCTTTATCAATTTAGTGTGCCGCAGGCAAACTCAAAATTTATTAGTGTGCCGTAATGAAAAAAAATTTGAAAAGCACTGGTCTAATATGTGATAAAAAAAGGAAAAAATTGTTTTATGCAATTTAAGGCAAGACTATAGCAGGTTTGACAAAACAGCAATCCATAACTAGAATTCCCCTAGGTCAGGGATGGCGAACCACTGACCCGCGGGTCACGTTGTGACCCACTAGTTGAAATTCAATGACCCACCTGATGTTCTGAAATTTCTGGCATTTGACAGGCAATCTGTCCTGTCAATTTTGGTAGAAGTCAAAGACAGATTTGCGGTGAAGACCCCTTTTTTCTCGTTTTTATCAAATTTTAGAGGTAACTGTAATTTCGGGACAAAAAGTGGGGAATCTGAGACTGATTTCAGGTGAGGACCTTTTTTTTTTTAGAGATCACTATGATTTTGGTACAAAAAGTGGGAATTCCGAGACTGATTTCAGGTGAAGACCTTTTTTTATATTAACTTTTTTTAGAGAACATCAATATCTGAAAATTCTTGCCTCGGGCCCCTAAATTTGAATATCCACGACAGGTAAAGGCTTTTCTTTAGTCTTCAACTTTTTTTAGCCAATGACCCACTTAATGTAAGTTTTAAAAAACTGTCATTTTTTGACCCGCCCTATGAAAAAGGTTCGCCAACCCTGCCCTAGGTCTTTACCAATTTAAAAAAGTTTTCCTATTTTCCCAGACTAATTGTATTTCCCCCATTTCTGGAAGCCCTGGTTATAACATGCACAAAAAAAAATTGTGCATGGTCACCGCACCAGTAGTAGTTCATTCGAATTTTTTTATCCGTCGCTGGTTTGAATTCTTTTTTGACAATAAATCATCAGCAATAATTCAATAAATTATATCACCTTTTAAATCATTTAAAAATTTTCTTTAATTTATTGAAAATTGTACGTAAGTCGAAAATATTGTAAAATTTAGCACTACTAGATATGCAATGAGCGCAGCCATAACTGGCGGGGGTGGCAGGCGGGCAGTTTTCCCCACAGTTTCCAAGATTTGGGCAAAATTCAAATTTTTCGGACAGTGACAAGAAAATATTTTGAGACGAAAATTGAGAAATATGGGACTGATTCGCAGTGAAGACCCTTTTTCTTTTTTAGAGAACACCTTGATTTTAGGACGAAATTTGGTCTTCGTCCGAGAAACTCAGACAATTTTTTTGCCTATCCGTAAAGTACTAGAAAATCATGATTTGGGAAAATGTCACAAAATTTCATTACCCCCAAATTTTTTGGCTGGTACGCCTCTGGCAATGAAAACAACGTCAGCCTACTTTCAACGTCACGGAGTGTAATCATGCTTGTTCAGAAAACATGTTAACCCTTGCTTGTTAAGTTAGGTAGACTTATTGATTGTTTTTACTTGTTTTACTAAAAATATCGTTACAAACATTTTTAAAAAGGATGCAATAAAATTGATTTAAATTTTTTGTAAAAAGAACTGAAAATGTTCAAATTGTTTTAATATGAAGTTTATATACTTAGTTTTGCCGCTTTCTAACAGAGACGAGGTGGCCGAGTGGTTAAGGCGATGGACTGCTAATCCATTGTGCTCTGCACGCGTGGGTTCGAATCCCATCCTCGTCGAATGGGGATGTAGCTCAGTGGTAGAGCGCACGCTTCGCATGTGTGAGGCCCCGGGTTCAATCCCCGGCATCTCCATGTTTTTGAAATTTTAGAACACAAAAACGATTTGGAAAATTGCTTTTTTGTTAAAACCAAAATTAAAACAAAAACATTGTTATATACAGAAAGCTTTTGCGCTTTTTCTTATGCAACTGCTTTGTTAATCGTGTCTTTAGTTAGGTATGTCAAATAGGGCTACCAACTGTCCCGGAATTGACGTCTGGCGTCCCGTGTCCCGGGCTGGGTCACTTTTGTCCCGGAATTTACTGACAGCTTTTTGGATTGTTTAGGGGCAACTTTTTGGGGCTCTGTCCTACCTATTTTGGCAAAAATTGCGCAGGAAATCGAAGACAGATTTTATGTAAAAACTCCTTTTTTTCTTGTTTTTTCCGACATCGCTAATTTTCAGAGAAAAATAATAAAATCCGAGATTGATTTCAAGTGAGGACCTTTTTTAGAGATCACTATGATTTTGGGACAAAAATCGAGGTGTTTCATCTGTTTGGCCCAACAATATTTTTGATGAGCCAAACTCGCCCTCGGCTTAAAAAGGTTCGACGCCCCTGTATTAAGGTACCCCGGAATGGCGAAACAGAAAGTTGGTAACCCTAATGTCAAACTCACGGCGCGCAAAATCTTTTGAATTATGTCCCACAAACTCAATAAATTTAGGCAAAATTAAAATTTTTCCGGAGCGACAAGAAATTATTTGGACAGATAAAGTATCCAAACTTAAAACAATCCAGATTACTAGGCGAGTACAACCAGTGATGGCATTACAAAAAGGAGGCCCGGTGCAAGAAAAGTAAGGGGGGACAGTGATGGCCTTACAAGAAAGGGGCCTGGTACAAAAAACGTAAGGGGGGCCACTATTTTGTGTAGTAAAAAAAGGTGACTGAAGCCAGGGCCGCAGCTTCGTCAGGTGGGGCCCCGGTGCAAACATCTATTATGAGCATACGCGTAGAACAATGGCGTGCGGTGACCTCTGAGACTGGTCATGCAACTGGTATGCCAGAAACTGGTCATGCAATTGGGTATTTTACGGGTAGTTCATGGGTAGGATATGCAATGTTTTATGGATAGCCGAAAGAATTCTCTGTGAAATTTTAAGAAATAGGGGAAGGTGAGGTAAGATGATACAATTTTCACTTTTTTGTACCCTTGTGGAAAAGTACTTGACATAAAAGTTTGGTTAAAGTTTTAAATAAAACTTTATATCTTAACAAAGTTTTTTGTAACACTTACAATTTCCTATCTTTTTTGTAGTTTTTATATAATTAGCGTTAAAAAAACAACGCACATGTGTATCTACGTGCCCTATATATAGGGGAGAGCCTCCAACAGTGCGCCGGTGCAAACAGTGCGCCTTTGCGTTTTATTTTTTTATTGTTTCGTAAAATAACATCGTAATTGCATTATCAAAATTTGCATTAAAATATCAATTTCTCTTTGTATTTTCAGAAATGCTAAAAAAACAGAAAATTTTTAAAAAAGGTTTTTCAATTTTTATGGAAGTAAAGTTAGTTTTTACTGATAAAAAAAAATTGTTTTTTTCATTGCATAAAAGCACCAGGAATTAAGTCAAAATGACATCAATTTCTCCATAGCGTAAAGTAAAGCCTGGTAAAAGATAATAATCGATTATTGTAGCTTTTCTCTGAAATCAAGAGTTAAAGTCAAAATGGCAGGTGTTCCAACAGTGCCCCCTGGCGCACTGTTGGAACAAACATTTTACATATTATTCTATTGCTAAAGAAACATACACAATAGAATCTTCATATTCGGCTTTACAAATGAGCTTTTTCTTTTACGCTTGTATTGCTATTCACAGCAAAAGAACTTTTTCTTTTAAAGAAAATTTTATTAAAACGATATGTGTGAGAGCGATTGTGACCTTAGTTCAAAAGAAGATGATCTAAACGAAAAATAGTTACCGAATATTAGTGATTTATCCTATAATCATGTTGTTCTCCAAAAAACAAAAATCATCACTTGAAATAAGTCCCATTTTTCTTACTTTTCGTCCAAAATTCATGGCGTTCTCTACAAAAAAAAGGTCTTCACCTAAAATCTCTCCCTGATTTTCTACTTTTTGTCTCAAACCAGCTCACCTTTTCTAATTTTGTCCCAAACCGGCGGTGTTCTTTATTTCGTTCAGAAATAAAGGTCATCGTACAAGAATTCGCTGGTCATGCAACGCATAACTTGCATACCCTGACCGCAAGCCACTGGTGTAGGATACCCACAAGTTAAAATATATATTATTTTTTTAATTTCAAAAAAGTAAAAGTTGTTTATTTATTTATTTGCTAATTAAAATAATTTTATTTTTTATGTTTTTGTGTTTTATTCATAAGTTACATGTTATATGTTGACTTATTAATGATAATTGCATTTGCTTGTTTAAATTGGTTTTAAAGTTGTTTTATCTTTTTATATAAGAATAAAAAATATTTTTTGACGTAAGAGTTCCACGTATTTTGCTGTTACAACATAGAAAAACTTAATTATGAACAAAAAGAACTTAAAAATTTTATTAATCAGGTAATATAAAGCTATGTTGCTTAAAAAAAAACTAAGTGGCGCAGTGTTGGAACCGTAATGGCGCAGTGTTGGAACCGTAATGGCGCACTGTTGGACCTATGCTCCAACAGTGCGCCATTTTTTTACTTCATTTTAAAATCAATTTTTTTGGAAGATGAAGACTTTCAACAAAAAGCCTAATTATGCACCTTAAATATCAATTGAATGAGATTAAAATGTCATAAAAATTTTTCATTCATAGCTTTTCAATTTCCGAAATTTTTGAAAAACTCCGCCTACTTGTAAGTTAAGTTGATACACCCTGAAGGTAAGTTGATACGCTTAAGGTAAAATGATACACTATAAAAAACATTACAAAATCACAACTTAAAAAGCAGCTGAACCATAATTAATACAAAGTGCAATTTTTATGACCATGGTCAGCAGGGGCGCCGGAAGCGGGGGGCAGGAGGGGCAATTGCCCCCCCTTCCTTTTAATATTCTTAAAACGCGGGGAAAGAGGGGGCAGATTGTGCTCTTTAAAATTAGTGTTACAGATAAATTTTTTTAGTTATGCTCTACAATTAACCTATATACATGTAATCTTGATTACCATTAAATCCAAAAATATTTGTATTATTATTGCAAAGAATTACAAAGACAACTCTGACTCATAGTACCTACTGTAATAAAAGCAAGATAAAAGTTTTAACGTATGCAATATAGAGTTATTGATATCCTAAGCAACCTAAACTTCTGGTAAACATCTTATTCTACTTGAATCTGTAAACTGAATTATATCTCAGCCGAAAATCAGTTTTTGATTCATCAACTGATGGCAAATAGCCATATAGCCTACAACAAAGGTATCCCTAACAACAATTATACCACGTGCTAAAAAACAGAATAAAACATCAAAAAATTTCCAAGTGCTTACAAAGGGCAAAATTTTTTGTAATAATAAAAAAAAAATTGATTTAGCAGCAAAGAAACTGTGGCGTTAATCTAATTTTAACAAGCAACACAAGCTGTCTGACATGGCCACTCAATACTCACTTATGGCCGACATTAAAGTTTAAAAATGAAAACACCAAGACTAAACGCTTGATATTATTAGCCCTTTTGAAGAACTGTGGTACATATATGTGCCATGATTGTGATTATAACGTAACATTTTATGAGTTTTGGTTGTTTTAATCTGTTTACAGAAGAATTCGCAGACTATGCTCATATTAAGTTATTTAACAAAGAAAGTACCACGCCTCTGAAAAAAGTGACGAAAATATTAACAGTTTGCAAAGTTTTAAGCAAAAAGCCGACAAGCAAGAAATGCTTTTTGCAAATACATAAATTGCTTTAAATTTATGCGGCGTAGTTCTCGTTTCGGTTTTGCAGAAAGATATTTCAGTGTCATGAGAAGAATCAAAACATGGCTTAGAAGCACTATGAGAGATAACAGTCTCAATAATTGAATGTTTGCAAATATTCATTGAACTTGTTGAACAATATTAATTTACAAGCCGTTGCAAATGACTTTGCTAACAAGCGAAACACTAGTAAATTATTTGGGTTACAGTTACATTAATTGTGCAGCGTTTAATAATTGACATCAAACCTCAATCTAAAGGGCTATTCATGCTCATGCAATTACGTTTTTTCTCTTGCCCAATTGTTAATAGCTCTTTAAGTTTTTTATTGTTCTATCTATTATAACTTTTGGTATTCTTGATAGCGTAAATGTTTTAGCCAGCGTTCTGTTGTGGGTAACTAAAGACTCACTGATTAGCATGTAAAAAGCATTTTGTGATATTCCCAAGCAAAATGCATTTGTTCTGTATTTATATTTGCTTTTGGCTGCCGTGCATGGACGTCGCAATTGCTGAATGCTGTTTTCGAAACTAGTGTTACGTCGTTCGCGTAAATTATTTGAAAATTAGATGTTGGGTACGGGTTTCGAGCCAGCGCGCCTTTTGTATCAGCGCTGAATAATCAGCGCTACCTTTAATGCGTTCTCGCGCGGCTGTGGGCATAGAGTGATGCCACGTTGTTTGAGTAAGCCTTTTCTTGAGCTGGCTGGGACTTGGCATTTTGCACAGTCTCAGATTGATTTGGCTGCTATATTTGTCCCTTTGGACGTTGTCTACTTAAGGTAGAGAATTGCTATTTGATACTTCCTTTGCTCGTCCGCCCAACATCGTTGGTGAGTATGTATTGTGTTTATGCGTTATTTAATGTAATATTTGTGTTATTGTTTAGAAAAACCGTTTCGGACCGGCGCCGCCATTATTGTTTTGTTTTGTGAAATAAAATTATAAATCTGGTGCTGGTCGTGAAGCGCGTTTGTGAGGAGTTGGTGGAAGGACGAAGCAGTTTGCGACTCCGTTACAACTAGCTTGTGTGCTTTTGCACAAGTTTAGTTGTGGGTAGCCTATGTTGGATAGCTTTCGGTTTAGTAACCAGTTAATAGAGTTGTATTTTTTTAATGTCTAGCCTAATTGAGAAAAACTTGTGTAAAATTGGCTGTTATTGCGGCTATCGCAGTGAGTAGTCATGGCAGAGTCAACTTAAAGGCTTTTGCAAGATGCAGCACACCTTAAGATTAAGATTTTAAACTATAGGTTTATTAAAAAGAGTTGAAAAGATGATCAAACCAAAATAACAGATTCGCAAAATAAAACTTTTCCGAGATACCGGTCTGTCCTGTGCAAACTGAAATTCTATCATGTCAACCAAAGTTTTAAATTGCAGCATGACTACCAAAATTTGTTTTTGTTGGCAGTGCCTTTTCAACAAAAAAAGTTCCCTTTTTTATATTCTCCTCCCCTGGCAAAAGAAACTCCGGCGCCCCTGATGGTCAGATGTAGGGATGATTAATTACTCCGACATCCTTTTTGTGGAAGAAGAATTGGCTGAAAAATAAATTAGTAGGCTACCTTTCATCTAAAATATATTCAATTTTTTGCAAAACAATTCTTAAAAAAAGACTAGCTTTTACTGAGAAATGATAATCTAAAAGTTTTTTCCATGACCATGAAAATTTTTTGCATTTAGACATAATTTTGAGAAAAAAAAGTCAAAAAGATGCGGAATTAACAAGCATTTGCAAATAAAGTGAAAAATTTTTAGCTGTTTTAAGCTAACTCCAATTTGCTAAAATCGAAATTAAACTGTAGCAGATTGTTTCTTCTCGTTGATCCTCCGATTGCAACTGGAGAAAGAAGCTTCAAAATAATATCGTCTGCAGCAAAAGAAGCGGCATCTTGTTCATTAACAATGAACAGTGGTCCGTCAGAATAAACTCCACTAGTTATGTTTTGTAAAAACATTTCTTCATAATCATCGTTTTCATCATCATTGTCATCAACGCGTGCATCGTATTGTAACGACCTTAATTTTCCTTTTGCAATTACCACAACATAGTCTCCTAAGTTAGGTTCAATCTTTTCATCTAAAATAAAACTATCCACTTCACTTTCTTCTTCATATGGGAT
The DNA here is from genome assembly GCA_963680785.1 of Diplosoma virens. Classification (NCBI taxonomy): domain Eukaryota; kingdom Metazoa; phylum Chordata; class Ascidiacea; order Aplousobranchia; family Didemnidae; genus Diplosoma; species Diplosoma virens. The sequence goes on along the minus strand of OY796887.1, from coordinate 40,361,519 downwards.
GTCTTCTTCTTCTTCAGATGATGAACTAATGACAGTTGGTTGCAATTTCTTTCTTTTTCACTGCTTGACGAAAAGCTTTCGCTTGGCATTTATTTTAGTTGGTTTTATTTTCTTTTCAATCGATTTTTTCTTCACTTCATCTCTAACAGGAGTGTCAGTATAAATCCTAGTCTTCCCTCTTGATCAAGTCAAAGATCTTTTTTTGGGAGCGGCTTTTGGGATTGGCAAAGTCGATAAGTTATGTCGTTGTTTAAAACTGATCCAGCACTGGATGCCTGCTTTTCTATTATCTTTCCAAGATTGAGGAATTGGTAGCTTGTTCCTCATTGCAAATTCAAATGCTAGCTCTTTACATTTCTCTGGTGAAAGACCAAAATACATGTCCGCCATGAACACAATATGTTTTGTTAATTCTTCGTCCTTCTCAGGAGGAAAAATTCTCATTTGCAAGCTTAATGCTGCATATCCTAATGCCCAATTAAGATTAATTTGCTTTTTCTTGATATATCTCATTAGTGTCATTTTGTCAACACCGAAATTACTAGCAGCACTTCTGTAAGATATTTCTTCCTCAGAGACTTTTCTTGTTGCTCTTTCAAGTAGATCTGGGCCTGATCGAACTTTACGATTGGTTTTTAGTACGTATTTAGCCTACTTGGCATTACTAAACGTATAATCTGATTTTTTGATGTTGAAAACTAACTTTCATTTAATCAAATCTGCATTATAGAAAAATAAACAGGTTAGAGATAAAAAAAATCAACTAGCAGCCAGTCTGTGTATGTAGCACTGAAGTTGCTTACATCATAGAAAAGATTGTTAAAATGGCTAGCTGATATTTACATTTATTGAAGAAAACAATGTTTAGACTTCTCACTGTCTGTAAAGCCTATTTGTTTAAAATGTTGCAATGACAGGTTAGGTCAGAGGTGAGGAACCGGCGGCCATATGGCCGCATGAGGCCATTTTATAGTTAACGTGCGGCCATATGTAGCTTCGTAAATAATTGCGTCGTACATTGTGTTAATTTTTAAATGTATTATATAAGGAGTCTTTGTATAAAGTAATTGATTAAATAAACAAAATAATAGAAAAACCTTAGTTATGTTGAGTTTTTTCATAATAAGAAAATCGTTTTTAAACAACATTTTTTCAGACGCGGCTTGAGTTACGAAATACCTAATGTCATAAGTTTAGTTATTTCAGTTTGTTATGTCATAATGCTGCTGTGATTCTTGTTGCTACTCTTCGTTTTGTCCTCTTCGCATAGTTTTGATTTGTAAGCAGGTTTCTATATTAGTAGAATTAGCAGGTTTTAAATAGATTTATTTGGGTATCCCAATTATTTCTTTTTAGCTTATTATTTAGGTTAGATGCAGAAAGAAACGAAAACATTAAATTAAAGCAAATTGTTTATAGACCTACTCATTGTCAGTATCTCTTCTAATTTGTAGCGACTTAGCCTAATCAACTCTCCTTATCTTGTGTTGATAAACTAGCCAAGTGATTTGTTTTATGTACGTAATAGTAATTAGCCTATTGTTTAAATTTCATTGATGTGGATTACGCCAATAATGGCTCCAAAGCAAAAACGAACATTAAACGAAGAAGGAAGAGTATTTAACGAGGAGTGGGGGGTGCAATACTTTCTTGTGCCTAATAAAGACAAAATGTGTTGCCTACTATGTGACGCCACAATTTCTTCCATGAAAAAGTAGGTTCAATGCTAAGCTTCACTATGAAACACATGAAAAACACAAGCATTTTCAGTTGGAAGGAGAAGAACGTAAAGTTGCTTTTGAAAGATTGAAGAATCAAAAACAGCGTCAGCAGCAAATGTTTAAAAAAATATCTTGTCAAAAAAATGATGCCTTTGAAGCCACCTACCGAGTAGCACTTTTACTGGGAAAAAGAAGGAAGCCATTTAGTGATGTAGATATCATAAAAGAGTCAATCATTGAAGTTGTCAGTTGCATACATCCTGAGAATATTAGCAAATATAAAGAACTACCTCTTTCTCGAACAACAATAACAAGTTTTCAACATGAATTAGCATCCAACTTAAAACAACAACTCAATTTAATTAACAATTCAAAAAGAAGTGTTTTATTCAATAGTTATAGATGAGTCTATTGATAATACTGATTCTGCACAAGTTTTAGTTTTTTTTCGTGCGAGGACAGGAGATTTTCACTATTTTGAAGAATTGCTTTGTTTATGTACCATGAAGGATAGAACTTGTGGAATTGATATTTTTAATGCTTTTAAAGAGAAATGCAACAAAGCAAAGCTCAGTTTTGCTAACTTGATAAATGTATGCACTGATGGTGCTCCTGCTATGAAAGGTGTCCGAGAAGGATTATTGGCTTACTTAAAAAAGAATTACCTCATCTAGAATCATTAATTGCTTTTCATTGCATTTTACACCAACGAAATTTTACTGCTAATTCTGCTACTGTAGGAGACATATTTAACAAAGTTTTAGAGATAGTTCACTTTATCAGAGTCAATTAAACTCGTCATCGTCAGTTTTGTGAGCTGCTCATAAAGGCCCGTTTCCACTACGAGCGTGGAAAAAAGCATTCTTTGTTTGTTTTATTGATTTTTTTTTTCGCTCGCTTCAATTTTAACCGCTCGCTTCAATCAAAGATCAATAAAAGAGAGAAAGAATGCTCTTTTCCACGCTCGTAGTGGAAACGGGCCTTAAATGATGACGAAACTGATATTGTAGACATGTCGTTTTACTGCCAAGTCCGCTGGTTATCTCGAGGAAATATTCTTGGCAAAATTTTCAAGTTAAAGCAACAGATAGTCAGTTTTTATGAGAAACAAAAGAAACATTTTTATTTATCGGATTTTGATTTTATTAGGAATGCTGCATTTTTGTGTGATTTAATCAGTATCAGTATCAGTATCTTTTATTTCTGCTCCGCCACAACAAAAACAGAAAGAAATAAACAAACATATAGGACTATAGCAGAAGAAGAAAAAGGAAGAAGCAACAAAACGTTAAACGTTATAGCATGCAGACATTAATATTTGATATAGTAGTTATAAGAATGGTGCATGGTTGCAACACCTTACATAGAAAAGAAGATACATAGAACAAATAGAATTATAAGACAGGGAAAAACATACTAGGAGATAAAAAGAAAAGCGCGGCAAAGCAAGACGTACCATGTATTTGAGGCATTGTTGCGTTGGCGGCAAAAATATGGTGGGAAGCACAACAAGCCTTTGACCAAAATGGGTCAGACAGGCAAACAAACCCACCGAAAGAAATCCTGTCACGGGTCAAAAAGGACCATTTCATGGAGACATGGTACGAAAGAAAAAAAAAAAATACACACACACATAAAAGAATTGTTTGAACATTTTCTGTTGAGATGGTAGCCACACAATCTAGTCTTCTCTATTAGAAGCAGTTTCTCCAGATAGAAGTCCCGTGTTCTGAAAAATAACAAAGACAAGGCCAGACAAGGCTCAACGGCCGAAAAAAAAAAATACTAATAATAATAATAATAATAATAATAATAATAATAATAATATTAACAATAATAATATTTGTTCTAATCAAGCAGATTACCAGTAATTGTAGTCTAGATTAAAGTTGGTTATGTATTGTAGAGTAGGTTTGGCACTAATACTAAACTATTTGCATTAATTTAACAAGGAATTTGGAAAATGTGCCAAGTGTCGAGTGAGTTTTTTTCTGAAGGTGTTGCTTGAGTGGCTGTGCCTGATCTCTAAAGGTATTTTGCTCCAGAGTTTAGGTCCAACAAATTTCAGAGATTGCTGACTTACTTTAGTTCTGAAGCAGTTTGATATTATTTGGCTGTTGCTTCTGGTTTTCATTTTTAAAGATTTTTGTGTGAAAAAGTTATTAAATGCTGGTGGAAGTTGTTTGTTTTCATATTTAAACATCATTTGTGCTATTTCTAGGTTGTAAAGATGTCTAATTAATGTCTAAATAAAATGAACTGAATATTTTTCTTCAAGGTAAAAGCAAATGTATTTATGGCATGTGGAGCAAAATTCAAGCATTGAGGAAAAAATTAGAATTTCTGAAGAATACCCTTGATAAGTTCGAGTTGCCAGAAGCCTAAGATCATTTTCCTCGATTGACAAAAGCTCAAAAAGAACATGAACGGCCAAATGAATCATTTAAGGAATTTATATCTGTCCTTGATTCTCTAATTCAGAATTACAATGAAAGATTTAAGGATTTTGAAAAACAAGAGAATTGTTTAAAGTTGACTTTCATGCCTCTTTTAGTGGACATTTCTTCAGCACCTGCTAATTTGAAGATGGAATTAATAAAACTTTCGGAAGACAACATCTTGAAATATTTATTTAATTCTAAAAATGATCCACTCGAAATTTGGAAAAAACACGTGATTACCCACGTCTTCGTCATCACGCTCAAAAGATGCTTTCCTCTTTTCCCACTACTTACTGCTGCAAGTCAACTTTCTCATATATGACACAAATCAAAACAAAGTTGAGAACTCAGCTTACTGATGTGCATTTGGAAGACCAACTTAGGCTGCGAACTACTATGCTAGAACCAAATATTGAACTCCTTGTAAAAAATAAGCAATATCAAAAAAGCCATTAAAGTTACATTCTTAATTTGAGAGAAACAGAACATTGTGCACTGAAGTTGACTATTTTTATTATTTGAGCACAAGCTTTCGTGGGCTACTGCCCACTTCGTCAGGTGCAATGGAATGAAAATGCAATTAAAACAAGTTTTACACAACGGCATTAAACGTAACAAACAGACATATGTGACGTAATGAAATATGAAAATATCGGTAAAAAAGACTAAGTTTAAGAAAATATGGCAGTACGGTAAATTACAGCAATTTAAGCAAAAAACAAATGCGAGAAAATGGCATGCAAGTATAAAACGATGCGAAATGGAGAAAGAAGTGGAAAACATAAATGACCCTCAAGTTTACAAAAATAAATGCACAAAATTCAGTGCACAATGTTCTGTTTCTCTCATTTTATTTGAAAAGTTGACACCGCTTTCCCAATTCTATTTCTTCCAATTCTTCGATTCTTAATTTGGTATTTTGTTAATAAATAAATTTATTAAAAACACAGCATACACCAACCATGTCAGTGCAAAGAGCCTATCTCTGCGGTGCACCACCATCATATGTTTAAGCGCGTTGATTCTAGAATTTGTTATGTTATTATTTTAATCATAATTAAACTGTAAACGAACCTGCTCTGTTCTAAGTTAAAATATTTTTTATTTTGCGGCCATATGATTAAACATAATTTTAAGTACGGCCATCCAAGCGTAAAAGGTTCCCCACCCCTGGGTTAGGTTAATAATTTCATAATAAAAGAAAAAAATCACTTGGCCCAATGTATTGTAGCCATATAAGGTAAGATGATACATGTATCAACTTGCCTTCATAATGGTATATCATCTTGCCTTATATAAATGATTTTGTAACAATTTATAATTTTACCTTGTTAAAGGGTGCATGCAAAAATCAACTTGCACGGGATAAAAAGTGATACTATACACTACACTTTAAGATTTATAATTAAAAAAAACTCCTTGGGTTCTACAATCTCTGTCAACTTCGTGTGAAAAATCTTACTCAAAATGCATAAAAACAAAGTTATAAATATTTCCTTTTAAACCGAACTTTTACACGCTTAGAAATAAATCTGTAACAGCACATGGCAACCAATCTTTCATTTGGTGGCTCTAGTTTTCAAAAAAATATTTTTAATAACGAGAAAGGTTCATGTATCAACTTACCTCACCTTCCCCTAGACCAATTTTCGTCCTGAAATTGCAGTGTTCTCTAAAAAAAAAAAGTCATCACTTTAAATCACTCTCTGATTTTACACTTTTCGTCCTAAAAACTTGGTGTTCTCTAAAAAAAAGGTCTTCACCTCGGATACCCTCACATTTCTCAAATTTCGTCCCAAAACAGATGTGTTCTTTATTAAGTTGCAAAATAAAGGTCATCGCGCAAAAGTTTGTTGGTCATGCAACGCATGACTTGCATGCCTTGACCGCACACCACTGGCGTAGAGATATTATGGGCATAGACATAGGCGTAGGCATAAGCGTAGGGCCTACCAGCCAAAAAAAAATTGGGGGGCAATGAAATTTTACCCAAATCATGATTTACTAGTCCTTTACGGATAGGACAAAAAATCGTCTGAGATTCTCGGACGAAGACCAAATTTCGTCCTAAAATCATTGTGTTCTCTTAAAAAAAAAGGTCTTTGAAATCAGTCTCATATTTCTCAATTTTCGTCCCAAAATGAAAGTATTCTCTAAAAAAAATCTTCACCTAAATTTGGTAATTATTTTTTTGCAGTTGATCATTGTCACTGGCCTAAAATCCCTGACCTCCGCCAGGTACGGCTATGATTATGGGGTCCCCATTTTAAATTAAAATTATTGATGAAGTGTGACATTTAATATTAATAAGTTTACTTGAGCTTTTAACGAAAATATTTTACAATAAAATGTAGCAATGCGGGGCTCCCTCGTGCTGGGGCCCCCGGTGCATTGCACCCATTGCACCGGTAATAGTTACGGTCCTGGCTAAAGCCATGTTTAGAGTATGAAAGCAAAGTGATCTCTAAAAAAAATAATGGTCTTCAAATTAGGGGGAATATTATTAAGTGATCGAAAGCATAGAGAGGCGCTTTTTACAGTCTCAAGATATTGTGATCTCTAAAAAAAAGGTCCGTATCTTTTCCGCACATTTCCACTAGCACAAATGACAACAACCTAAGGGTAGCATGCTGCTTGTCCTCAAAATTTTTTTCTTTTCTTTTTGACATGCCATCGACGTCCTGGTGCTACCACGAAGAAATAGAGCAATTTTTTAAGTAGGGGGGGCATTTTTTGATGTATTTTAGAAAGGGCCTGGTGCGATCGCTCCTTTCGTATTCTGTTAAAACCATCACTGGGGGGGGACACTACTTAGTGTTCCAAGTAAAGCAATCTTTAAAAAAGGTTATTGTTATAGAGGGAGCTACTTTTTCGTGTATCAAAACAAAGTGATCTCTAAAAAAAGTCTTCATCTTAGGGGGGAACCACTGTTCATCCTAAAACAGTGTGATGTTTAAAAAAAGTCATCATTTTATTTGGAGGGTCACTTTTTCGTGTATCAAAACAAAGTCATCACTAAAAAAAAAAATTATTTTAGACATGCCACCGTCCTGGTGCTAGGCCTATTATAAAGAAATAGAGCAATATCTTGTGTGGAGTGGAGGGCACTTTTGATGTACTTTAGGGGGGCCCGGTGCGGCTCCGTTAGCACTCTAGTAAAGCCATCACTGAAAACAACCAAAATTTGATGTGAAGGACTAATAACTTCAATCGATAATCTTTTTTTTGCGTCTTATCTTGACTTTCACAAAAAATTTAATGCTTCAACAACGAGTAAAAGATTTTTTTTCGTAATGCGCTTGTTATTGGCAAGTATTAACGATCTTACAAATGTTTTTGGAGAAAGTGAAAAAAATTCCCGATGTTTTCTGCTAATAAAACGACTTGATCCACCATTGACTTTTTGCGTCAAAACCGAGCTTGCTTTCTGATAAGCAATGAATCAATAATTTGTTCGACATGGCACAGATAAACCGCTAGAGAATCTTTTACAACAGTGGTTCCTAACCTTCTACACTAGCAGACCCATAAAATTTTAAAAAATGTTCACGGACCGGCAACAAAAGACCGCATAGTAAGTAGAACAGAAATAGAAGTGAAATCTTTTTGTTTGCTAAAATGGTCGTTGCGCAACATAATGCAAGATTTTGGTATAGGATATGTACTTAAGGCAAAAATTTACAACAAAGTGGCAATCAAATCAACTTAAACAACAAACCGTCAATCTGTTTACATACAAAATCAATGTTAGTATAAAATTTGCTATTATTTTGCTGCCAGTATGGGAGGCAAGCGAGGCAACAAAGAAGTGTCTGAAAGACGTAATTCTGTTTGTTGTGCTGTGAATGAAAGTGAAGAGAAAGTTTGAAAGGTTTCATAGCGTCATTGGAGAGAATTTGGGGGCACACCAAACCTAAGGGCCGTGGCAATTGTTCACTACACTGAGCTATAGTAAAACCAAGTTCTAAGTATTTTTGTCGTATTGTCTGACAAATTGTAACATTTAACTTATTTGAGTTTGCCCTTTTTGTAGTTTGCTTTACACTTGCAATAAGTTTATTGATATTTGCTTAACTTTCATTTTGACAAATACCTGTTTCAAAAGTCTTACTTTTATTTTTTATGTTAAATACACCATAACTCAAGCGTATTGAAGGTAGGGAGGGTATTGTGTCATCTACTATATTTTAGGGAGAAAATCATGAAATCTGGAATTGATTTAAAGTGAAGACCTTTTTTTTAGAGAACACTTTTTCGTGACGAAATTTATCAATTCCCAGACAAAGTCAAAGTGAAGACCTTTGTCTTTTTACTACCACTTGAATATATTTGTCCACCAAGCATATTTGGTTGTGGTCGTATAGCTCCCCCTTTCAAAAATCCTCGGTACGCCACTGCACCATAATACCTTGTTTTTTTATTGGTTCCATATTAATCTTTCTGCAGTTAAACGAGACTAGCTGTAGCAGCAACTTAAAAGTAAAGAATAGCTTTGTATTGAACTTTTTGAAAGCTAGACGCAGTTTATGACGGAACAATTGTACAAAACTTAGGTCATCGGAGGGTTAACTTTCATTATTAAAAACAATTTTGCTTTATCAAGGAAGGCAAGGTACGCCAGTTTACTGCTGTGAATCGGTCAAGCGTAAAATAAGTTTTACAAGAAGTAACAACTTTGCAATGCTTACGATTCCGTATTAAAATTAGCCTGGCAGAAAGAAAAATACTTTACGGACCAGCTGCTGGGAACCACTGTTCTCGAGAACAACGCGACTATATCAAGACGAACAATTTCTTGAATTGTCAAAAAGCCCTAAGCTTGTTCGGTTTATTTAAAATACGCGAGGAAGTTTTGCTTAGTTTATGACATACGCTGTGTCGTCCTTGTATCTCTCATCTCCAACTTATTTCACTCTTCTCTATTGCTCCATCAAGCGATTTGACAATCGAAGTAAAAAACTTTTGCATCAAACACGTTTTGCTCTCTCCTCATACTCAAATATCAACGAAAAGTATTAAACTTTGCTTTATTGAAATTCGCTTTCAAAAACATATTTAAGGTGGGGGGCATTGTGCCATGGCTCCCCTTTTGAAGATTACGAATACAAGAGAAATCAGAGACAGATTCAAAGTGAAGGCCTTTTATTTGACATCACTGTGTTTTTTTAACAAAAAATCGACAAAACCAAGACAGATTTAAAGTGAGGATCTTTTTTTCTTTAGCTACCACTTAAAAGAATTTTTTTACTAAGCATATTTGATTGTGGTTGTATGCCCTCCCCCTTTTCAAAAAATCTTCTGTACGCTACAATCTTCTGTAGCTTTCCTCGAGCTTTCTCTCGTCACAATTAACAGTTTTAACCTAATCACAAAAAAGTAAAATCTAAGACAGGGTTGTCTAACTTCTACACTCTTGTGGGCCACTTTTCAAAATTATTCGAGTTTTTTGGCCTCAGCCGGCTAAAAACACCTATTTTCGTATTTTCGTCGCAAAATCATAGCGTTCTCCCAAAAAGCTCTTCACTTGAAATCGGTCTCAACCCTAGACTCTCTTCCATCAGCTCGCCATGCCTTGTTACACAAGGTTGCCGCTGTTTGTGATCGACAAGACTTGTGCAAAATTGTTCCGCGGGCCCGTAGTTGGACCACGCTGATCTAAGAAACAAACTTTTGTTGTTCAATCAATTCATCACGTCCTGAGAAGCTATTAATCTACGTATGCGAAATGGTTAGGAACCAGCGCAACAGGCTAATCAGTGTGTGAAAACGCTTTCTAAATATTTGAAAAAAACCTAAACTCTAAAAAAACTAGGCTGTAAGATGTCAATACATTTATTTAAATATTTGCTATCTATTAAAATATAATGTGCAGAAAAAGCTTTTTTTCAGAGATTTGCAGAAGTGGCATGTATGAAATAAAATCGCTTGGTGGATTTAATGCACCTACGATGGTATATAACGTATTATTGAGAAAATATGTCTTTTTTCATACCGGGTAGTGTTTATCTTCCTGCAATTTCGCTATAGCAGAAGTTGTTGTGCTTCCAGCATTTGTGCATGCCTTTTCATTTTTGTTAAGAGATACTTGCCCAGCATTTTTATAAGAAACCTTTAGAAAGTGCTTTGCTAGATTACTGACCTCAACAGCCGTATTTCAGAGAACCAGAAATATTTCAATATAGCAGGAATTTTGCACGGTGCTTATTGTGATATTACTCACAACTTGACTTGACTTTTTTCCAGTTCCCAGCTGAGGGGATTTTTCGTTTATAGAAGAAATTTAAAAATAGCTCTTAAAACCAAGTGTTTAATTTGAAACTCTTTTGTTAAATGAGTAGCCTTAAAAAAGGCTATTTTGAAAAACTCGAACGTTTTCGTCCAGCTCTCTTTTGGAGGTTTCGCTAGAATTAATTGAAGAACTGAATGTAGTATTTGAAAAGTTTTAAGACTGATTCTAATTGGCTAAAAATTGAGGTTAGTAACAGTTATCATAATAATTGAAATGATTTGATAATGTAAAACCAAATTTCATCGCCGTAAAAAAGTTTTTACCAAAAAAAAAGATACAAAATTACGCAAGTTTTGTATTAAAATTTGGAACTAAAAAAATAACTTTTTTCACTTATACATAGTTTATGTTTGTAAACAAGCTCTTTCTGTGCACACAAATTAGGTTTACGAAGAGTGATAAAAATTGATTCTAATACTCATAAACAGTGATGTCCTTACAAAAAGGGGGGCCTGGTGCAAGAAACAAAAGGGGGGCCACTATTTAGTGTACTAAAAAAAGGTAGCTGAAGCCATTTTTAGTATATAAAAGCAAAGTGATCTCTAAAAAAATAAAAAAAGTCTTCAATTTAGGGGGGCCACCATTGAGTGATCCAAAGCGCGGAGAGGCATTTTATACTGTCCCAAAACATTGTGATCTCAAAAAAAAGGTCAGCAGCCTAAGAAGTCGTTTTTTTTCAAAATTTTTTCTTTTCTTTTTGACATGCTATCGACGTCATGGTGCTACTATAAATAGAGCAATTTTTTGTGTAGGGGAGGGCCACTTTTTGATGTATTTTAGGAGGGGCTCGGTGCGGCCGCACAGTTCGCACCCTATTAAAACCATCACTGGGTTGCACTATTTAGTGTTTAAAGGTAAAGCAATCTCTAAAAAAAGGTTACTGTTATAGAGGAAGCTACTTTTTCGTGTATCAAAACAAAGTAATGAGCAAGCATGGCTTAGTCATGGTGTCTAGCCTACACCATGCTTGCTCATTCTTGTCGTGTTTCCACCTATATCTATATCTATCTATTTATTGGTTTCCTGTACCTCCCTGATCTTCTCTGTAGCCATTTCCTCGCTATCCGTTCACACCTCGCTACTTTCTTCTTTTGCAATGTTCTCTCTCTCCCACCACCTATCGCACGTGTAATTTAATCACCAGTCAGTTCTTGCAGCGTCAGATACGTAGATGAAAATGCTTAGATTGTTTACAAACAGTGGTGGATATTAGGTGAGGCGAATGAGGCAGTCGCCTCAGGCCCCCCCTCCAAAACAGCATATACAGTTTTGGATTCGCTCAGAGGACGATTCGGAGTGAAGATCTTTTTTTTTTTTTTTTTTTTTCGGAGAACACCTTGATTTTGGGAGAAAAATAGGGAAATTAGAGGTGAAATTGAAGTGAAGACCTTTTTTTTTTTTTTTAGAACACTTTGATTTTGGGAGAAAAATATTCAAGCCCAGATCAGACCTCTTTTTTTTCCCAGACAACATGAAGTTTCGAAAATTCTTGCCTCGGGCCCCTAAATTGGAATATCCACCACTGTTTACAAAATTTAAAAATTTTAATTTTCCTAGCTTGTTTACTGAAAATTTACTTGAAAATGCTTAACTTGTTTACCAAATTTTTAAAATTTTCAATTTAAATTTTATCTTTAATTCTAATTTGTTTAATAATTACTTTTGGCTCTTAACTAATTAATTTTATGTGTTTTATCATCTTATTTGTGTACTTTTCGTCTGTGTTTACAATTAACTCTTGATGAGCCGAAAAGGCGAAACAGACTATTGAGGTTTTAATAAAATTCTCTACGTGGCTTTTGTAATTTGATACTCTGAGTTTTCATTGAGCTCTTTACTGACAGTCTTGCCACTTTTACCATATATACAGGGATGCCCATAAGTAACCTTACACTTGATATCACCAAAGAGTAAAATTGATAATTTATAATTAATTATTATTGATTAAGTCAATAATTGCACATGTAAAAGTTCAGCATAATGCACAATGCAATGTTACTGCTGACTTCAATAAATCAATATTAAAAGACTTTGTTCACTCGGTTTGCTATCTACGTACTGTATATACCCGTGTATTACCGCCAGTTAGAAATTACGGTACATTACTGTGACATTAGCATAATCACGGCTGTAAATAGAAACGCATTTTGACTCAGTCATCTTATGTACTGTAGAACTGATGCGTCTTATATATGGGTCACTATTGAAAGGGAGGTTTTAAGCTCCAAAAGAAGGTGCGGCTTATACACGGGTATATACAGTACGTAGATAGCAAACCGAGTGAACAAAGTCTTTCAATATTGATTTATTGAAGTCAGCAGTAACATTGCATTGTGCATTATGCTGAACTTTTACATGTGCAATTATTGACTTAATCAATAACTTAATAATTAATTATAAATTATCAATTTTACTCTTTGGTGATATCAAGTGTAAGGTTACTTATGGGCGTCCCTGTATATACAGTATTAATGAAAGCACTAAAATAGAATAAAATTTAAAAATTAAAAATCCACAACAGCCTGTTTCGCCAAAGACGGCTCATCAGGTCGAATCTGTGAAGTAATAAAAAAAAATGTAAAATATAAAAATATTTTAAAAAATATTAAACAATATCAAAAAAATATAAAAAAATATAAAAACCGAAAATATTATTATATTAACTGACACTTATATTATCCAATTAATGTTTCGCCAAAGACTGGTGCTTCTCGTTTTCAAAACAGCTTGATTTGTTATATTATCCACTAAAACAAAGAACCTGTGAGAAATCGCTAACAGTTACACACGCAAGTCGGCTAAGTCTGTGCATGGACTTCTAAATAGTAGTATCTGGACTGGAAACGAACTTTTCGCAGCGACTAACATGAGGCCTACGATAAAGACAATCTTGTTCATAAAACAAAATCTAGTACTGCATATTTCATAATTTTAAGATAAAAGTTGTTTAACCGCTACTTGCTTTTTTTAAATGTTTTTTTAAATTATTGAATGCGATTTTTTAGAATGTTATTTAAAAAAGATGGGTTCGAATCTTTAAGCGGTCAAATATGCTAAGTGCATTCATAATTAAATTTTGCACTTTAAATCTCAGAATTTACTTTCCGCTGACACAACAAAGTAAAATATTGTAGAATAATTTTATTGAATGAACAGAGTTTGAAACTTTAGTTGGTTCAGTCGAAGCACAGTTATGTTAATATGCATTTAACTATGGTAACTGAGTGACGCAGCTGACTTTATCAAAATATTTCACAGATTACTAAATTAAAAATTTATACTAAATAAACATTATTGAAAATAATTTAGATGCAATAAATCTTTGGTAGATATTTGACCGAGAAGATTGTACTGTGGCCACTACAAACTAAAAATGCAATAGCATCGCTGGCGGCGATATACGAAAATATAAAAACAAACTTAATTAGTTGCATTTTTTCCAGTCATTTTATGTATCTTTTTAACAGCCTTAGTACCTGCGAGTTGACTCATTTTCCTTCAATTTTTTCCCATACAATTAAAAAAACGAATAGAAACTCCTTCTAAAATGTTGCGACCTTTATTGCACATAACTGACACAGACCAGGGGAAAATAATCTTCCCTTCGTAAAATGCCATGGACACAATTTCATTAAAAGTTTCTTTTTGATTTAATCCACTTAAAAAAGTTTGCCGCATCTGTTCATAACAAAGTTCTGCAAATATCGTCCAGCAAAGACACCCAAAGTTAAATAGTTCTGGTGTTGGTTTCCACAAACTTCCACGATTGAGGGTATTGAAAAATTCTCTTGCGTTTTTTGGTATCAAAAAATCCGATGAACAATTAATATTAGCCGCTGCAGCTTGTTTGTATTGGTCACATCTATTGCTTCTCACTAATGATTTACAGCAGTAATCTGTGACATAGTATATTATTGCTGAATCATTTTCGGTTGGTGCGATGTTAAACTGCAGATTGTTATAGAGTGATTCGGATTTGGCTGTCACTCCTTCTTTATGCTCTGGGTTGTGTGCTTCTTTAGCAACCAGGTCGATTTCTTTTACGGAAATCCGAGAATATTTTAATAATGAAAGAGTTCGTAATTTTCGATTGGTTTCCAGCCGCATTGATATATAATAATTGGCTCCACTGAGCTGGCGAATATGGCCAAATCTTTCTTCAATGGTGTCTGACTGAATTTTTCCCAAAAGCACATAGTTGAATCCGCAAAAGTTGAACAAGTACTTGGCCAGCCCAGCTATTGCCTGACATGTTTGTTTCCATGCCAGAAAGGTTTCTTTCGTCAAACCAGGCATCTGCATTTAAAACGTAACATATCAGTACACCCACTCGCGCCATTCTGTTGTGTTCTTGGGAAAGACACTTTACGGCACTTTCCCCTGCTTGGTGGTCTTGACAAGCAGTTCTAAATTACAGTAATATCTCTACTACTAGCGGACAGCAATATTTTGCCATCTCCGGAAACAGGTCGGGGTAATTGCTTACCCTATGTATAGCGCCTCCGTAGCTTTCCTGCGAGTCAGGAGGATAAGTATAGAGATAAAAAATAAAAAAATAAAAAAAAAAAGTACTATCTGGTTGTAGCCGAATGTGAATGCTATAAACAGTGCGCAATAAAAGTGACCTGACAACCCAAGGCCAAAAAAGAATTTATTGGATGTAACTTTCACTTTAATTTCTCAAAGAAAATATCAACATCTATACAGTGGTGGATATTCCAATTTAAGGGCCCGAGGCAAGAATTTTCGAAACTTCATGTTGTCTGAGAAAAAAAAGAGGTCTGATCTGGGCTTGGATATCTTTCTCCCAAAATCAAAGTGTTCTCTAAAAAAAAAAAAAAGGTCTTCACTTCAATTTCACCTCTAATTTCCCTATTTTTCTCCCAAAATCAAGGTGTTCTCCAAAAAAAAAAAAAAGATCTTCACTCCGAATCGTCCTCTGAGCGAATCCAAAACTGTATATGCTGTTTTGGAGGGGGCCCTTAAAATCGAGCGGGGGTCCCCCAAAAAAAGGGGGGCCTGAGGCGACTACCTCATTCGCCTCACCCAATATCCACCACTGCATCTATATAATACAAACAAAAATTAGTTAAATTGTTAAAAAAGTAGAAAAAACGCAACGTCTTGGTTACGCCAGCTCAAGTCTTATGAAAACTGCCAAAAATTAAAAGGTTGTGGTTACAAATCTTCATTGCGTTTAGCGCCAAACATGACCACATACCAGTTCAAAAATTAGTTTATAAAATGCTACAGCTTTTTTCGAATAACAGCACTGCTAACTTTAAATCCAGCTTAATAATAACATTAATAATATTAAACATACTTAGACATGTTTGAGTGTTCCCAAACAGTCACATAATTTCCAAATTTTGACAGAAAGTCTAATTTTCAATTATCTGGAGATTTTTTAGAGGGTCACGAGCGATATCGCGTTTATGCTTGCTAATGGTAAATGAAGACACATTAAATATTGACAAAAATTTAAAAAAAGTTCTAATACAGCGGCTGTTTCTGAATATCCATAATGTTTCAAAGCATATTGTTGATTCGTGCATAAGAGAAAGTGCTAATTTGACATTAACTTTTTCTAATTCCTACATTTTAACTTTTCCTACCTATTCTCAAGTTTTGAATAGTTTTGAATCCTACCTATTCTCTAGTTTTGAATTGAATGGAGCACGATAGTTTGAATAGTAAACTTCTGTAATGTCCTTTACGGTTAACTGGAATGCTGTACAAATAGAATAATTTTTCACTTGATTTTCAACTATTTTTGTAAAAATACAAGTTTACTTTTAACAGCATTTCATTTCACTCAGTCATTTGTCTCTGCTGCAACTCTCCATACATTAACCCTTTGAAAGATATAAAAATTTGATTGTAAAAATATAAACCCAATGATTTAATAATGATGTCACAGATACCTAGAAATTAGAATTATAATGCCTTCACAAAAATGCTTTTGTCACGTTACAATCACAATTATGGTTCACATTATGGACCACTGTCCCTTAATGGGTTAAATGACTTAACTGCTGCAGTTGCTTTCTACATCGCGATTGTTCGCATTTGCTTTGTTGGTCGAAGGCTGCCGCGATCGCGCTTTCTTTTCTCTAGGCCTCATGTTGGTCGGCGATATCTGTGATTTTCGCTTCGTTTCCAGTCCAGATACTACTATTTAGAAGTCCATGACTCTTCCCGCTTCTTTTCTGTGTCACCTGACCAAACCATACTTTTATCTCTTCTTTTTTTGTTATTTCTACCATATGACGTTTTTATGCAGTGTTATTGTGTTTTCTTGTTTTTTCCAATCGGACTAGATTTTTTATGCTCACCACAGACTTAACCGACTTGCGTGTGCAACTGTTAACGATTTCTCAAAGGTTCCTTGTTGTAGTGGATAAGTGTGAGTTAATATAATAATATTTTCGGTTTTTATATTTTTTTATATATTTTTATATTTTTTTGATATTGTTTAATGTTTTTTAAAATGTTTTTATATTCTACGTTTCTTTTTTATTACTTCACAGATTCGACCTGATGAGCCGTCTTTGGCGAAACAAGCTGTTGTGGATTTTTAATTTTTAATTTTTATTCTATTTTAGTGCTTTTATTAATAAATACTGCTCTAGCTGTTTGGTTATTGAGCTCTGTACCGGCGAAGTAAGGCATTAAGTACAGAGCTCAATAACCGTACATATATACTGTATATAAATAACAATGCGGTATAAAAATGAAAAAATATTCAATTAAAAGTTTTATTTTAGTTAATTAAAAAATATAAATGCGATTTAAAGCTGCTTAAGAAGACTGTAATGCAGATTTACGTGTAAGCAACTGAAATAGCTTTTTTTCAAAAAGACAGTAGAATGACGAGAGTAGTATTTTAACGGTTACTAAATTGATTGCAATCGCGATACAAGGGCACCTTTTTACTCGACCTCACTGACGACAATAACAGATTAAAGATAAAAAGCAAAAGTAACTATCGTTTTTTCTATTCTTTGCAAAGGTAAATTAGACTTTCAAAAAAACCCGCTAGCAAATTGTTCCTTAAAATTAGCTTTTTTTAAAGGCTACTCATTCAACCCTTTTAATATTAATTTGTAATGAACATATTAAATTAATTTTAGTTTAAAACAAGGAAATCTATGTCATATATGTGTTTTAGATAGATTTTTGTTACTCCGTATTGTATTTCTTCTACTTTTTTAATTGGGACACATTTGTCCAACGGTAATTATTCTTGGGATGATTTTGTCCCATTGGTATTGTTTCATGATGTGGACCAATGCCGAAATCAAATGTGGTATCGAAAGGGTTAAAAAAAGAGTTTCAAATGAAACACTTGATTTTAAGAGCTATTTTAAAGTTTTGTACCAGCAAAAAAAATTTTTTAAGTAGAAATTGTTTTTAAGACTAAAGGCGCTCATTGTTAAATAATAAAGTAATTGTAAAATCTTCATTTTAGCTGATTTCTATAAGTTCAGTCAGCTGATTGCTTGGTTTATTTCCAACTCTGTTATTTAGTTTTTATGTTTTAAGTCTGTCTTATTTTTAAAGTCTTTATTTCTGCAAATGATTTTATTCATGTTTTTAAAAAACGTTTTTTATGTTATTTTATTCGCATCAACTAAATTCTTTTAGTTTAGACTTTTACATAGTCAGAGCTGGAAAAAAAAGCTACTTTCAAGGGACAAATTGCCAATGGGTTTTTTTGAAAGTCTAATTTACTTTTACAAAGAATAGAAAAAAATTTTGCTCTTCAATCCTATTTTTGTCGCCATTGAGGTCGAGTAAAAAAGCGCCCTTGTATCACGACTGCAATCAGCTTGATAACCGCTATTTTATATTATTATTTTATTTTGTTAATTTTTGTCATCAGTTAAAACTGACACTAGCTATGGAAGGTTTCCTGATATTTTTAATTAAAAATGGTCTTTACTGCGTTATGAAAGAAAATAGTTGAATCAATGAATCAATTATGTCACATTTCAATGTAAAAAATATGGTCTGTCCCTCACATAGTGGTTAAACGAAACGACCGGTGAATTTTTAAAAATATACTCTTACTAGCGCTTAGATAGTAGATACATGTAGGTTTGCTACTTAGAAATATCTTACATTTATTAAAAAAATGAAAGCCTCCTGACATCCTCCAAAAGACTTTTTCGGTCCGTAAATGAACTTATGACACTACTTTGTCTATGTAGCTTTGATTGAAGCGAAACTAACATGGTAGCCATTAATCATTCTAAACATAAAGCTAGAGCTCTTAATGCCAAACACTCACGCTTGGTTGATTAGAATACATAACAATGGTGAATAAATTAAGCCACTGAATCAACAAATCGGTTTTCTTCTGTATAATTATTCTTGATCAAATTAAGAAAAAAAAGGTATTAAAAATTTTGCACAATATTTTTGTTTGTCTAGCAACGCAATATTTATCTAGAGCAGGGGTCGCCAATCTTTAGCACTTAAAGAGCCATTTATACCCGTGTCCAAAAAAAAGAAAACATCGGGACCAAACAAGTGGAAGATCTTTTTTTTGGTCTTCACTTCAATTTTAATGTAAAATCTTAAAATTTCTTTCACTAGGTTTCACTAGGTTCTAAAAGCCAGGTTTACTTTATTTCAGAATTTTACGGTAATATCATTGTGAACACTGAAAAAAGAAAAAGGTCTTTGCTGCTTCAAGTGTATTGCTTTAGTTTGATTTTTTAAATTTAAATAAGTATTCCAATTTGTTAATAGAATGTTCATTTATTTCCCAAAGCCACGGGGAGCTGCAGAAGATGGGCCAAAGAGCCAAATGCGGCTCTGAAACCGCGGATTGCCGACCTCTGCTCTAGAGGAACAATGGTCCAATAGGAAAGGACGCCTGTCGAAGCATAGTATAAAGATGGTACAACCAACTATTGTGCAAAAGTTTGTTTAAATTGTAGCACAAAATCATTGACGCTTTTGAAACAATTTAATTGATGAAAGAAATAATGTAAAAAAAAGTGAAATTATTTTTCTATTAATTACTTGAAAAGAACCCTTATAGGTGCTGAAAAGACATGGATTGTTTGCGGGCATCAAGTTTTGAGCAATATACTTTTGAGTCTTAAGAGACTTTGCAATTGATAACAAATGATATCTTCCTTTGGCAGCCGCTCAGCAAAAGTATCTATTTGTGGTAAGCCAATCAGATTCGGCTACAAATATTAGGCTTATGTATCACGTAATAGTTACCCTTACAAATTTAAGCCATTCTGGAGCATGTGAAACAAGGACAGTAGCAAGCCATTTGCATTTTAAACTGTGTCTGTTTTTCTTTTGATTGTAAAAAAAACCCTGCTTGTCTTTATACTTGTTTTGACAATTTTACGTCGTATAATTTTTTACGGGATTTAGACAAAAATACGAGGTAGTTTAAGGTTTCAGAACGCTACTATTCGTGAGGGCCGCAAAGTAAAGTGTCACCTGCGGCTGTACCAAATTGTTGAAAAAAAGGTGTGTCCGTTCATTTACAGCCGCTGGGATGCTTGCATGTCGATAGAACATTGCAGAAGAGAAATACAATGAAGATTGTATTCTTTGGTTCAAATTTTAACAACATTATGATATGCTGCAGCGAACACGACAAAAAAAAAATCAACTCTATTCAAGCATTCTGCTTCTACCAATAAAATCCAGGCATAAAAGGATTCGATCTGCTTGAGAGTTTATAAGGCAATACAGGCCAACAACAGTAACAAAAAAGTGATATTAGATAATGTTTTTTAACTATGAGAAATGCCAACCGTGGCTGGTTGAAGGCTTTTTTTAGTGTTTGTGCTTCGCCTAGTTTAGATTTTTTAAAATTTATTCGGTCTGTTGTCGCTGGTTTGTTAACAAGTGGAAGTTTTACATCCTCAGACTTAAGGCTCTGATAGACTGAAAATTTGAAACAGTTGCATTGCTCTTCACTATCCTATGAACCCGGAAATGCTGCCGAACCAATTTTAAAAAGTTCGAAGTATGATGCTTGCTTGCATCTTGTGCTTCCTTGTTTACCACAAGTGATAAAATCGTGTTTTTTAGTATTTTTGTCGTTTTTTTAATATTATTTGGAGTTTTTCTGCATTATTTATAGACAAGTGTTTTCAGCACAAAGTACAGCAATAAAATATTTTCAGAAAAAATACAATAGTTAGTGACTGCGTTTTGGGCTATTGTTCTTAAAGAGAAGCAAAAAAGCAAACCTAAAAACTATTTTTTGAAAGTAAAAATTTTGCAAAATATGATGAACCACTTCAATACTAAGGCATTAATTGTGGCCAAAACTGTGAGTAAAACACTTTTACGCTTTTGTGCTGAGTCAGCATTTTTACGCACATGCACATCAAAGCCATTTCGACTAATTTGAAAAAGGTTGTTTTTTTATGAGCGCATGAAACGGAAGTTAATGCAAAAAATGCTTGCAAGTCACTTTTATTAAAAAATTACGCTGATACAAAACAACTGACGAATTTTTCAAGTCTCTGCACAAAATGTTCTAAAAAAAGTCTACAAGAGCAACGTTCCAAAAAAAGTCAAAAGCCATTTCAATCACTAAATTTTTTGCTGTGTCGCGTGATTTATTGTTTATAGAAAAGCCCCTGTGCTTATTGCATATTGGGTTCAGCAAATTGGTCGAGTCGGAAAAAGATTTTATTTTATTTGGGGAGTGGAAAAAAGGATCAGAAATTTTTAGAGATTCTAGGTCCAGTCGTTCTTAGTCGGCGAAACTGAGCTGGTTGGTTCCCTGCAAGTATGGGATGGTGGTTCGTTGGAGTGAGACGCAGGCATCTAGTGACAATTCGAAAGGCGTCAATTGGACACTGTCTATGAGGTGAGTATGAACACTGCGACATCAGGCGGGTACGCAGTACTCAGCTGTGGAGAAGAACAGGGATAGGGCAGCTCTGCACATTATCTTGGCGCCAGCACCCCATCCTGAGCCTACAAGTAGCCTCAGCAGTGTCACGCGCGAAGATAGTCTTTTGCACAATGACACTAGATGGTAACGGAACGTGAGCGATCCGTCAAGTTTTACCACAAAACATGTAGGAGTTGGACAAAATGGTTAAAGTCTATCGCTGTTGTAAGCATTCAGCTCACGTTCCGCCTCCCGTTTATTCAAATGAAAGGTTGCCATCACCGAGTTAGTGTGACTGAGCTTCAGTTTCCAAGTCTGGAGATACGCCAAAAGTGTATCATCTCTTGATTTCCAATTTGCAGAGGAAAAGTCCCCTAAAGGTCTTCGAATTTTCGAAGCATGAGTTGACTTCCAATTTCCAGAGAAGAAGTCTTCTCAAAGGTCTTCCAATTATCAGAGAAAAAGTAGTTCGAAGCATGACTTGACTTCCAATTTCCAGAGAAGAAGTCTTCTCAAAGGTCTTCCAATTATCAGAGGAGCGCAACAATGCTAAATTTATAAATGTTAGCGTTGATAAACTTTCTGGAAATCGTGGAGGGTAGGTTGTACTGTAGAAGTTGAAAAGGAGGAAAGTCAAGACTGGTCCCTGAAAAATGCTGTTTTTCAGACGGCGAAGCTTGCTTTGCTTGTTGTCATAGGCATTGTCATAGGGATTTAGGACAAGCTCTATGATCATTCTGACCATGTGCTTATCCGGCAAAAGTCTGAAGCAGCTTGCAGGTGAAACCACGGTTTCGGATAGAGTCATATGCCGCCGTCAGATTAACAAATCGAAAAAAAAATTCCCGATGTTTTCTGCTAATAAAACGACTTGATCCACCGTTGACGTTTTGGTTCAAAACCGAGCCTGCTTTCTACAAGCAATGAATCAATACTTGGTTCGACATGGCACAGATAAGCCGCTCGAGGATCTTTTAGAACAGTGTTCCCAACCTTCTACACTAGCAGACCCGTAAAATTTTAAAAAATGTTCACGGGCCGGCAACAAAAGATTGCATAGTAAGTAGAACAGAAATAGAAGTGAAATCTTTTTGTTTGCTAAAATGGTCGTTGGCAACATAATGCAAGATTTTGGTATAGGATATGTACTTAAGGCAAAAATTTACAACAAAGTGGCAATCAAATCAACTTAAACAACAAACTGTCAATCTGTTTACATAAAAAATCAATGTTAGCGTGAAATTTGCTATTATTTTGCTGCCAGTATGGGAGGCAAGCGAGGCAACAAAGAAGTGTCTGAAAGACGTAATTCTGTTTGTTGTGCTGTGAATGAAAGTGAAGAGAAAGTTTGAAAGGTTTCATAGCATCATTGGAGAGAATTTGGGGGCACACCAAACCTAAGGGCCGTGGCAATTGTTCACTACACTGAGCTATAGTAAAACCAAGTTCTAAGTATTTTTATCGTATTGTCTGACAAATTGTAACATTTAACTTATTTGAGTTTGCCCTTTTTGTAGTTTGCTTTACACTTGCAATAAGTTTATTGATATTTGCTTAATTTCCATTTTGACAAATACCTGTTTCAGAAGTCTTACTTTTATTTTTTATGTTAAATACACCATAACTCAAGCGTATTGAAGGTAGGGAGGGTATTGTGCCATCTACTGTATTTTAGGGAGAAAATCATGAAATCTGGGATTGATTTAAAGTGAAGACCTTTTTTTAGAGAACACTTTTTCGTGACGAAATTTATCAATTCCCAGACAAAGTCAAAGTGAAGATCTTTGTCTTTTTACTACCACTTGAATATATTTGTCCACCAAGCATATTTGGTTGTGGTCGTATGGCTCCTTTCAAAAATCCTCGGTACGCCACTGCACCATAATACCTTGTTTTTTTATTGGTTCCATATTAATCTTTCTGCAGTTAAACGAGACTAGCTGTAGCAGCAACTCAAAAGTAAAGAATAGCTTTGTATTAAACTTTTTGCAAGCTAGACGCAGTTTATAACGGAACAATTGTAAACGGCACAAAACTTAGATCATCGGAGGGTTAACTTTCATTATTAAAAACAATTTTGCTTTATCAAGGAAGGCAAGGTACGCCAGTTTACTGCTGTGAATCGGTCAAGCGTAAAATAAGTTTTACAGAAAGTAACAACTTTGCAATGCTTACGATTCCGTATTAAAATTAGCCTGGCAGAAAGAAAAATACTTTGCGGACAGGCAAAAAAATTGAAAACCACTGTTTTAGAAGACACAAAGCAGAAATATCGGTTGAATCTCTTTGAGTCCTCTTCGGGCTTCATCGGTGTTTAAAATCGCGACTACTTCTTCAAATCTTGGAAATTTTGGGTTGGCGCAAGCACGAAGAAAGAAAGTCACATCACTATGACTTGGTGATGATGATGATGATGATGATGATGATATTTTATTCATGCTTAGTAACAATATTTAAGTATATGCAATGTACATTAAGCAAAGCATGAAAAGGAAACGCGACACAACGACGAACGTTAAACATGCAGAAAGTATAGAGAGAGTTGAGAAAGAGAAAAAATAAGAAGCACGACCGCGTTACCTAATTCGAACTAAATATTATTATTTAAAAAGACAAAAAAAATAACAAAAAATGTGCAGTGCAGGAAAGGTTATGTAAATCATTGGGAGGCGCAACCGCCTTATATTGCTAACTATAAATTTAGCTCAACTGAGCATGGTGAGTAAAGAAAACCTTCCGAAAAGAAACCTCACCATGTCCGGAAACCTTTTCTGGACTTTTTTCTGACTTCAAAGCAGCAGCTGCATGGATATTTTTATTACTAAAGTTGAATTAAATTTATGTTTAAATTTTACTTGTTTAATCAGTTTTAAATTTATGTTTTAATTTCCATTATTTGATCATGGCATCTAATACTAAAAAGAGGAAATTTATATATATATAATTTTGCGGCCCGCCGAATATATTTAAATTTATAATTTGGCCCATTATGAAAAAAGGTTTGATATCCCTGGTTGTAAAACCTTCGTCTTTTTCGACGGGTATTTGATACGCGATAAATAAACCATAGTCAGGATCTAGAACAGTGCTGTGCAATCCTTCAAAGTGTGCCGCAGATTCGAAAAAGTAGTGGAGCACTGATCTAAAGTATCAGCTTTAGCCAAAATTGATTGTGGCTCCTAATTAACAAACCTCAGACGACTGTATGTTTGAAAAAACTGATAATTAATCCGTGGGCGTGGGACGGAGGCATCCTGTGACTACGCGCGAAGGGTCATTCAAGGCACTATTTATAAAGCAAGTAAGTGTGCTGCAACAACAAACCGGATCCCAGTACTCAGGAATCGAATAGACCACAAATAAGACAACTGTATGTAGTATTTTGCACCAGCACCCGCCCTGAGCCCACAAGTCGCCTCAGCAGCGTGACTCGCGAAAAACGTTTTGTCGGAATTACAAATGATCTGTCTAATTTTACCCTATGATAAATCGGAACTGAACAGAATGATAAAATTGATTGTTGTAAATTTTTAGCTCACATTTTTTCATAATCTGGTGATTGTGAAAAGTAGATTATACGTATAGTTGTTAGAAAGGAAGTAGTATTAATTGATTTCGGAGGAACACCCCTTTTTTGACACCCGAGACTGGTTTGCTTACTGTCGCCGTCAGTAAGAGTAAACGTATGTTCCGAACAAGTTTCATAATCATTCTATCCATGCAGTTATCCAGCAGAAATCTCCGCAGCTTGCAGTTAAAGCCAATTTTGTAAGCAATAGCAGATCGATAAATATGGCATCAGCCTTCTTATTAGCTTTAAGAAAATTTTGATGTTTTATATTAACAGAACGAATTGATTCACGGTTGACTTTTTGCGTCAAACCCAGTCTGTTCTTTAGAAAGCAATAGATCAATTGGTTTGATGCGGACTTAGGTAAGCGTCTCAAATTTTTTGCAGGGAACACAAAGCAGATATATTTGTCAATAAATCTTTCTTCGTCTTTGGATCGCGAGTACTAGCAATCTTCCTTAGATTTTGAAAATTTGCAATTGAAACAAGCAGGGAGAGAGAAAGTTATTGTAATCTATAGAGAAAGAGAAATTTATACTGTTGTGGGCTCATACTATTGTCGGCAGCGTGGTCGAGTGGTTAAAGCACCGGACTGATGATCAACATGGTCTAGGTTCAAAACCCACTTATGCCATTCTGTTGTGTCCTTGGGAAAGACACTTTACGGCACTTTCCCCTGCTTGGTGGTCTTGACAAGCAGTACTAAATTGCAGTAATATCTCTACTAACTTACTAGCGGACAGCAATATCTTGGCATCTCCGGAAGCAGGTCGGGGTAATTGCTTACCCTATGGATAGCGCGTCCGTCGCTTTCCTGCGAGTCAGGAGAATAAATATAGAGATTAAAATAAAAAAAAAAAAAAAAAAAAAATATATATATTTTTTAATAAAGAAGATATTGTGGTAGTCTGAGCTGTGGTTTAGCTAGACTATATTTTTGCTGTTACTGTTTCCTTGGTCTGATCCAAGTAATAAAATTTAAGAATTTTATCTTTTAGTAGACAGCCAAGATTGTGTTATCGGTGAAAGCCTTCATAACAGGCACCGAAAGGTTATAAGATTAAAAAAAACGTACCGAGTTACTAAATCAACTTCTACAAAATTTAAAAACTTCTACAGTACTATTTAAGAGCTTAAATGCTTACATACAGGCCTACCTACATAGTCTTAATCAACTTAAAATGATGCTTAATGCAAAAACAAAATTATACAAAAAACAGAAAAGTATGGTACTAAAACAATTATTGCAATATTAAATTAATATTATTTTTTGATTAATTTTGACTAGTAACTTTAGAAGATGAAGGCTACAAGATACTATACTTTATCAAAAGACAATGAGCAAATATTTCTTATAAGCTATCTTTATTTTTCTCAAGTAATTAAATGGAAAAAACTGACAGAACATATTAACAAAACTTTAGTATGCAAGAATTTATCATAACAATGACTGGGTCGAAGGCGGGAGTAATAAATTGAAATTCATTATGTCATGCAACTTGACTTCAGTAAGAATGGAGGTAAGGAAAGTTACAAGAAAATAGATAAGCACTAGAAACAAACCAGATGCAACTATATTATTTGAAACAAGAATATAATTATTCTACTCATTTCTACAAAAAATGTTTACAAAAACACGTAAATGGTTAATATTTGTAAACTGCATTAATATTTGTAAATTTGCTTGCCATAAGACAGTTACAAAATAATTTGATCGTCTACTTAATTTTGTTTTAATTTAAACTATGTAACATTGGACTTAAATAAATTTTAAAAGTAAAATTACCGCGAGCTACAGTGTTAAAAATGTTATGTAAAATTTCTTAAAAAATAACTACATACAGTATCTGACTACAAGCAAATTAATGTACCTTAATAAGTGCAAAAAATTAGTTTTCATTACTTAGCTAACAGATTGTAAAACTTAATCTAATTTTGTACTCCCAACTCAAAATCAAATTACTTTCCAGCTACCTAGTGGACATAGCAACCCTTGCTAAAACTTGCTCGGTTTCGCAAGGGTTGCTATGTTCACTAGGTAGCTGGAAAAAGGTTTATTACGTAAGAATGCGAAACTTCGTTTTCTCACGTAATAGACGTTTTTCCAGCTACCTAGTTTACTTTCGTTGTTGCAAAAATAGTTTTTGTTTTTAACAGTCCAAGAAACTGTGTTATTACTAAAACTCAGGAAATTCACTTTACCTAAGCATTTAAAATTCCGATGCCGTAAAATATTTAAAAGTAAAAAAAACGTGTCATCAAGTAGAACTCATGAAACTCACCTTGCTTGAGAATGCAGAATTTCGATGTCCTAAAAATACTGTAATTGTTGTTTTTAAAAATCCTAAAAACCGAGCTATTTTTAAAATTCGGAAAAGTTTTCTGTTATCTTTGTATGGTACAACATAATGTTATTCTCATTTTGTCAATTTGGTTGATAGGAACTGAGCATAACATTATTTCAACGCTGTTCTTCTCAAGCTTTTTCAAGCTATTGACTCCTCAACATGGGCTTCAGAAGCCCACCAAAGTTTGACGATTCATAACTTAAATATAAAGTCAGGTCTTCTATGCTTCACTTTTGATGTCTGTTGTTTTATTACAATGCTTTAGCGTGAGATGCGAGCTTATTCTACTCCGTTTTAGGCTACGTTGCTATGAAAAGTGAGACAAATGCTAAGCATCCAAAGAGGATCTGTAAAAGAAATTTGATTATGGACCTAATCTGGTAAACACGATAAAAAAAATTAAAAATATACGCAAATGTAACAAAAATGTTTTTTTATTTTTACAAAAACTATTTAAATAAGCTAGTAGATCAGTGGTTCTCAAAGTTTAAGTCGTATTCTTCTCTTTCAATACTTTGATACGGCCATTTCCCGAAAATATATGACAAAAATTTTTTTATTATTAATTAAAAAACGTTTTGTTTTTGTTATAAAGTGAAGCACCGTGGTCGTACCTGCAAAAGCTGCTGAAACTTCTGTCGGATAAACATATGATTACATAGATCATATGGAGATTGTCCCGAACAGAAGTTTTACTCCTACTTCTTGACAGCAAGCGAAGCAAACTCCGCTGTCAAAGAAATGGGGTTTCCCAGAGATCAATATTGGGTCCTTTTCTTTTTAACATGTATATGTGTGATCGTCCTCCCACAATCTTCAGAAAATTTGCTTATTCCGCCGATCTAGCATTGTTGCACTCTTCAATGACTTGGAAGTTAAGCATGACTAGGCCTACAGTTTCTGTGTATCACCAAACTTAGACGTTAAAAATCAGTCTTTGAAAAACGGTGAGAGCAGCCTTTCATTTAAATAACCGAGACCAAACATGAGCTAAAAGGTTTGTAACAGCAATAAACATTTACTATTCTGTTTAGTCCCGACTTGTTTCTGAGTAAAATGTCGGCGGCGTGGTCAATTGGTAATAGCGCCGTTTTGTAATCGACATGGTCTCGGTTCAAAACCTACTCGCGCCATTCTATTGTGTTCTTTTTACGACACTTTCCCCTGCTTGATGGCTTTAGCGAGCAGTTCTAAATTTTAGTTATATCTCTATTAATTTTCAAGCCGACAGCAATATCTTGGCATCTCCGGAAGCAGGTCGGGGTAATTACTTACCCTATGTATAACGCCTCCGTCGCTTTCCTGGAGTCAGGAGGATAAATATAGAAATAAAATAAAGAAGAATAAAACTAAACAGATTGTTAATATTTTTTCACCATTTTGTGTTATTGCGTGAAAAGATATCTTCAAGCGTCACGCTGCTAAAGTGACTTGCGGAGATGTGATGCCGGGCCAAAACATTTTGTACAGCTTCCCTATCTCTGGTCTACTTGACAGCTGAATACCGCGCGTCACTCTGGTGTCGCTCAGTCTACAAATCGTAGATGGAACACAGAGCACTGTGTAAATACATTCAGGCTTCGTGCTTTCATACCTATTACCAATACCAGGCCAATTGGAATGGGTTTGCCCTGAACAGCTTTGGTTAAGGTCAATTGCCTGCAGATTGGTGTTGTACAATTCCATTTGTTTATATACAATGGGGTCTCGCTCTTTTATTGGATTGTGAGTGCGGCGCCATTGAACAAACCGTAGACCACGTCTTAGCATCGTGCTCCATAGCCGGCATTGAGCATGATATGGAATACGTGGTCTATGGATCTTGGCAAAATCCGATATTGCCTCAACACCATCGCTGCCAGCATCTGATCCAAGCAGTACAGAAGCCTGAAGTAGTAAATGTATAAGCCTCGACCCTAGACCTATTTATGTTTATATTAGAGTTGATGGCCTTCCATACTACGAACTGCTACGACAACAACAACAACAACCTTTATTTAGTCTTTGCTTTTTTTCTTGCAGTTTTTTTTACGATCAGAATAGAGTATAAAACAAATAAGATTGCATGCATGTTAAGACTAAAAAAATGGTCTACACTTTATTGAAACAATTTTATGAGCTGTCAAGGTGCAATTATAAAGGACGTGCCATCTGATTTTAGGTTATGTTATCAGTTAAAAATTTTGAGTCAACTTACATTTTATTTAAATTTCTTCTCCAACAATTGTTTCTCTCTACAGATTACGAATTCCTTTCTAGGGAGTCAAGTGACTCAATTTGAGAAACACTAACCTAGATATACTTGATTTCAATTGCAATACAGAGTGCTCGATAAGGCAGTCAGAGCTGAATATTTCGAAATAAAACTATCAAGCAATTAAAATATCAACATAGTTTGTTAAAAAACCCAATAGTCTGTTTCACCCAAGTGCGATCATCATCTTATTCAAATAGATTCAATATATGAATACAAGCAGTGATGGCCTTACAAAAAAGGGGGCCCGGTGCAAGAAACGTAAAGGGGGGAGGCACTATTTAGTGTTTCAAGGCAAAGCAATCTCTAAAAAAAGGTCATTGTTATAGGGGAGCCACTTTTCAGTATATCAAAACAAAGTAATCTCTAAAAAAAGCCTTTATTTTAGGGGGCCACTGTTCAGTGTTCCAAAATATTGTGATCTTTAAAAGTCATCGTTTTATTTGGAGGAGCACTTTTTAGTGTAGCAAAACAAAGTTATCTGTAAAAAAAAGGTTTTTATTTTAGGAGAGGCCACTGTTAAGTGTTCCAAAACAGTGTGGTCTCCAAAAAAAAGTATTGTTTTAGGAGGGGCCACTTTCTAGTGTCTCGAAACAAAGTTATCTCTAAAAAAGTCTTTATTTTTAACACGTCACCGACGTCCTGGTTCTAATATGAAGAAATAGAGCAGCATCTTGTGTAGAAGGGGCCACTTTTTGATGTATTTTAGGGGGCCCGGTGCGCCCGTTCCATTTGCACCCTATTAAAGTCATCACTGAGTATAAGGTAAATTATCCACAAGCAATGCTTTGTGATCGTAGACATTAATAAAATTAAATTCGATTTTAGGCTAAATTAATTCAATTATAAAACTGAGCTAAACTCGAGAAAAATTATATTGGTAAGTATTTATTAGCTGCGTTTACGGGTGGGCAAAAAACTCGTGCAACTGCAAGATGCTCTAAAAAGCATTATAGGGACTCTAATTTGGATTGTAAGCATGGAAAAGGATTTCGGCCCATGACCAAGATCACTTTTAATAATAGTGTTTTCAATTTGCAACCCCCTCCCCTTGACAAATTTCTGCGTACGCCACTAGATGTAGTTATAATCTTTGGTGATTCTTAGTTAAGAGCTCACAAAAATAGTCATGGCTTGAATAAAACAATTGGAACGAATTTTATAATTTATTAAAAATAGCCATATTTTTTTATCATAAACAGTAAGCCTATGAAAAATCAAGCCAAAAAACGGGAAAAATTATGGCAAAAAACATCATATCAAATATTAATTTTTTAATGGCATACACCAAGGATGTCCAACCTTTTCTCACAATGGGTTAAATCATAAAATTAGTTATAATCGAAGGCGCGTAAAGAGATCTTCAATTTTAATCACGCTCTGATTTTTCGATTTTGTTTCGTAAAAGTAGTGATCTCTAAAAAAAGTCTTTATTTTGAATTTGACTCTGATTTCTCGATTTTCGTTTCTAAAACGCGGTAAAAAAATAATAAGCTCGGGGAACACAGCTTGAGAAACGTTGCGACACAGCTTGGAAATTCAACTAAAAAGTTTGAGTAAGCAGTGCGCCGCATGAAAACATTAAGTGGGCCGCAGGTTGGACATCCCTGGCGTAGACAGTAAAAGCAATTACATAGATAGAATTTCAAAAATGAAACTTGCATTTATCAAAATCTGCATTTTTTTACTCATTTTGAGTAAACAAAATTAATTCTTATAAAAATATTTTAAAGTAACTTTGGTTAGTCTCATTTCATCATAAAATTACAGAAACAATCTGTTTGTTACTTACACTAGTTTTTAAATAATTTTAAAATAAACCTGATTGCATTTTTATCCTAATCAAACACGTCCTTATTTTTTCGCGACAAAGTTTTAAGCATTCTGAAGACCACTTCATCACAAAAATAAAGATCAACAACGAACTCAGCATTGTTATAAATGTATGGGTTTCAAAATTTTTCAAATGTTAAAATAATCTAAACTCATATCATGCTGTAAACATACATCAATGCAAGGGAAAGCAAAATTTTTATTATTATTTGATCGGCATCAAAGCTGTGTATACAAATACGTAAATATTACAAAGCGTTATTTATAGAGCAATGAGCAATTCTACGCAATTTGACAAAGGCGCTTTTAGCAAAATCTAATACAGACCAGGAAATAAATGGAAAAAGTAACAAATATGATAGATAATAATGCAACAAAGAGATTAAGAGAGTTCTTTTTTAACACTATTTTCCTCACCAGTCAAGTTTCTAAAGCCCACTCTTTACAAAAATATTTTAACTTTATTTTATACATAAATTATTGGAATTTTTGACTTTAGGGCTGCTTGCTAAGACCACTAAACACAGGAAAAGAGCATAAAGTATCTTCCCAAGAACACAACAATTACGTAATTAAGTCCTAAATAAGTCATAAACACTATAAAACAATGCCTCTCACACGGACGTCTGCGGACCTGGAGGTCCGTAAAGTCCGCAAACTACCATATATAGCATTTCTTGTATAAGCTAATTCTAAAAATCTTTACCCCGGATTGGGCTCAGTGGCGTACGAAGAAATTTGTCAAAGGGGGGTGCAAGTCGAAGACAAGATTATTAATAATGATTCTGGTCATGGGACAAAAGTTTTTTAAAACTTACATTTCAAATTAGAGCAAGTCCGTTACGCTTTTAAGAGCGCTTTGCAGATGCATGAGTTTTTTTTGCCTAACCGTAAACACATCTATCTAATAAATATCAATAAAATTTTTCACGAGTTTAGTCTACTAATATAATTAAATTAATTTACCTCAAATCGAACTTGATTTTAATAATGTCTACAATCACACAGCATTGCTATAAAAGTATGAAGATAATTCACTTTGTATAGCTACATATTGAATTCTATTTAAATAAATTGGTGATCGCACTTGGGTGAAACAGACTACAAGGTTTTTTGAATAAAATTGTTTTTAATTGCATGATAGTTATATTCAGAAATATTCAGCTCTAACTGCCTTATCGAGCACTCTGTATTGCATCCAAAATCAACCATATCTAGTTCTGTGCTTTTCAAAATGATTCTACATCAGGGTGCTGCGCTGCCTGGACAGATTTTGGCAGCGATGGTGGTAATCCAACATTGAGTTTTGTGATCAAGAACTGTCAGAGTGTCAGATCACTTACTCGATGTCATGCCCAATACAGGCTGTGGGGCACGCTGTTAAGACGTGGTCTGCCGTTTGTTCAATGGCACAGCACTTGGAATGCAGAAAAAAAGCAAGACCTTATTGTGCGTGGACGAGTGGAATTGCCCAAGGTGTTCGAAACGAGCTCATTCCAACAGGCTTGGTACTGGTCATGGGTATAAAACTGTGGTCATGTCTTGACTTCCAAACCCTTTCAGTCTCAAAAAGAGTGCAACAATGCTTGATCGGCTGCAAAGCAAACTTTTTGAAGATTGGGGAAGGCAGATCTCACGTAGATATTAATAAGAAGAAGAGGAGGCAATACCGATCCTCGAGAAACGCCATTTGTTTGGCGGCGGAGCTTGCTTCGCTTGCAGTCAAGTAGTGAGAGTAAAACTTCTGTTCCGAACAAGCTATACGATCATTCTAATCATGCGCTTATCCGACAGAACTTTTAGCAGCTTGTAAGTAAGACCACCGTGCTTCAAATTACAGCAAAATCCAAAAAAAGCTTTTACTTAATAGCAAAAATGAATTTTTCTAAAAAAAATTTATGTTATAAATTTTTGGGAATGGCTGTATCTAAGTATTGATAGGGAAGAATACGACTTAAACTTTGAGCAGCACTGATCTACTAGCTTATTCAAATAGTTTTTGTAAAAATGAAAAAGCATTTTTGTTAAATTTGCGAATATTTTTAATTATTTTTTTATCGTGTTTTCCAGAGTATAATCAAATTTCTTTTAGAGATCCTTCTTAGATGCTTAACTTGTTTCGCTTTTCATAGCAATGTACCTAGGCTCGCATCTCATGCAAAAACATTGCGATAAAACAATAGATATCCAATTAAACAATAGACATTAATAAACATCGAAAGTGAAGCATAGAAGACCTGGGTTTATGGTAAAATATTTTTTTTGTTTTGAATGTTTTACTCAGATTAACAAACTTTGATGCAATTTAGGCGATAGAAAAAACGATCTTTAATAAATTTACTAAAAAAATTTAAAAAGAACAAGGTGGAAAATGATAAAAACTTATGCCATACTATTGCAATTTATTTGTCGCTAATACAGTATATTATGTACGTATAAGTGCATATCTTTGATCATCTTTCTTCAAGAGGATGGGTCAACCTTTTGAAATCTCATGACGTTATTTCAATCAATCGCTCAAAGTACGAGATCAACTCGAAAAATGTACTAAAATATTGCAATTTTTTTCTTGCGTATATTTAAAAAATTTTTTTAAGTAAAATGATTTGAGATTGTTCTTGCTGTCAGATATAGAAAAAATAACTAAGTAGACCAAAATTTATCTCATGACCTTAATAATTAACTTGGCAAAAACAAATACATTATACCCTTCACTTGAAGTGCTCAGTTATTAAATTATAATTAATTTCTATAAATCTGACCGTAAAATTCATTAAAAAATTTGTCAAGAAAGTTTTTTTTATAATCTTTCTCTCGCTATTGCGTAAATTGTTATGCTGTTTTTATCAATTTGTGACTAACTTTTTTAAAATTAATTTGCATAAGTGAGTATATAAAAGCACCGTGATTATGGCAAACTCGATAAACACTGTTTGTGTTCAAATCCTACTCTCAATCAATCAGTCGTTTTTATTTTTGTCATATCGCTTATAACACTAGAAAAAAATAGTGCAAAGAATTAGCTATAGAAAACGAAGATGACAGGGAAGATGCAAATAGAACTCACGGTCATCAATTTAAGTAACCACCCAATGGCAGACATTTTTATGTTTATTATTAAATTATTATTATTATTTTTCTCTAATAAACATAATTATATACTTTAGATCTCTGAACCATCATGTGTAGTTTTCTAAATGATTAAAAAAAATTTACCGTTTTCATTTTGTGAAGTAATATAAGATAACAATTATAGCTATTTTTGAATAGATTGTAAGAAACAAATTTTTTTTTTTTGGTATGGAATTCCAAATCTTCACTCCCTGGTATTTTAAACACCGTTGCAGTCTATTATTACGATATCTAAGAATATATAAATTATCATGCTCCGCCGATAGCCTTGCGCTTCGGTTTGATACTTGATTGGTTTTTTGAAGTAATAAGAGAATAGGGCTGAAGATAATGTTTTGTTCCAGTTGAACATGAACTTGGCAACTTCATGTTTATAAATATCTTGAATTTGTAAAATATTTAGTATATAGTAGTTTAGCTGTTTAGTTATAGTGTATAAAGTGGTTTAGCTGAGCTTTAATATGGTGCATTATAAACAGCTTCAACTGCTTTGTTTTGCAATATTTGTAATTTTTGAAGGTGGGATGGACATGTTGAGCCCATATAGTAATTTCATAAGTTAAGTGTGACTGAACGAAAGTATAATATAATTGTAATAAATTTTGTTTAGAAAGAATTGTTTTTTGTTTAGTCATTATACCAAAAGAACGGGCAATTTTTTCATTCAAGTACTTTAATTTGTTCGTAAAAATTGAGTTTATTGTCAATAATTCCTCGCAAGTATTTAACACTTTTTCCTGTGTGATTTTGGGAACTACCATAATTTTTTATAAGATGCTCAGTAATATCATGCATTGACTTGGGAGAAATAACTACAACATTAGATTTAGACGGATTAACTGTTTGGATTAAATGCCTAGAATATGAGACAGGTATTGTCAGCAAATAATCTAGGTCTGCAATCAACAGCATTTTGTAAGTCATTTACATACATGAGAAAAAGTAATGGACCAAAGGAAGATCCTTGAGATACACCGTATTTTATTTCCTTGAGATCAGATTAAATTTGACTAAAAGTAACGAATTGTTTCCGGTAATTTAAGTATGAACTTAATAACTTAAATACCACCCCTGAATGTCATACTGGGCCGGCTTGTTTAATTATATTTTATGACGTACAGTATCAAAAGTTTCTTTAAATTTACGAGAGCAGAACCTGTACGCAGATTATGGGTCAATATTGTTGAAGGCAGCAGTGACCAAACCAAACATAGCATGGGACGTTAAAATTTTACTTTGGAAACCGAATTGATGAGAATACATGATTTTATGTCTTTAGAAGAAAGTCATTAGTCTATTTTATATCATATTTTCAATTATTTTAAAAAAGCAAATTATTTGTCTCTTCCTGACAGCCGATTTTAAAAATAGAAGCAACTTTTGCTATTTGGCAATTGCTCGGGAACACTCAATTATTAAAAATAAAATCTGTAAAGGTGAGGTGAATGACTTTGAAACTTTAAAGAAGTAAGCTGTTATGTTATCATGCCAAGGAGTCTTGTTGTCATTTAACAATAAAATCAGATCAAGTATTTCATTTAATGTTGGCGCTTCAAGCTAAATGGAGAATGAGATTTTTTTAGTTAAATATTCGTGCGATGGTTTGTTTGTGTTTCTTTTGTTTTTTTCAGCTGACTTCGATCCGATTGAACAAAAAAAGTTATTAAATTCGTTTGCGATGATCTCGGGGTCATCGGTAATTTTATCATTTATTCGAAACGAGTTAGTTAATCAGGAATTAGAGTTGGTTGCGTAGATTTAACGATACAGTATCCCAAGTTTTACGGGCATTATTTGTTTAAGTTTAAGTTTATTTTGAAATTGAAGGATTGAAAGGAATAAAAATTGGGAAAGCCGTGTCAACTATTGAAATCAATCAGAAAAGAACAAAAAATTGTGCACTAAAATTAACTTAGTTTTTATTAGAAGCACAAGCTTCGTTGGCTACTATTTTTATTCATTTATGATTTTTATTATTTATCTTTTTTCTCTATTTCGGATCGTTTTGAGTTCGCATACTATTTTTTCACATTTATTTCTTGTTTGAATTACTGTACTGTAATTTACCGTACCGCCATATTCTCCCAACCTCTGTCTTTTCTAACCCATATTTTTTGTATTTTATTATGTCACACTTGTTTCTTTATTACGTTTAATGCCGTTGGTGTAAATTTTGTTTTGATTGCATTATTAGTTTTATTCCATTGCATCTGACAAAGTGCACAATAGCTCACGAAAACTTCGGCCATTAATAAAAACTAAGTCGACTTTGGTGCCCAATTTTTCGTTCTTTTTTGATTTATTTTGAAAGTATAATTTTTTGATTAGGTTTTAATTTTTGTTAGTTTGTCGAAGTAGCATCAAAAATAATCTTTTTCTGCATTACTGCCATTTATGAACAAGGTCCAAATGGTGGAGTATTTTTTCTGAATAGATGTTAAAATACCTTTGGAAATCCATGGTTTTTTAATAATTTTGTTGTTTACAACTTAGTCGTTTCAACGGCGCGTGTTTATCAATCATTTGTGAAATACGTACGCCGAAATCATCAAATGCAGAGTTAAAATTTGGAGATTGTAAAGGGGAACTATTATTTACAAGGTCAGGGAGTTATTCAACTCGGTACGAAATACCTTATTTTTACATCTCTCTTTTACCCACTTTCTTGATTAGCAAATAAAACAACCCACCTCTACATTACATACTTATTGAGCTATCTTAATTTTAATTAGACTCTGTAAAAATTTATTATTTTAATTTTAATTTGTACCTTGGTAATTGTTATTTTTAAACGCATTTTGTAAGCATCTTTTTAATGTATTTTCCAGTGCAGTCTATTAGGCCAAAATTTTAACTCACTTTTTAATGCAAACTTTTTTTAATTTATCTATCATTTTTAAACAATAGGCAAGCTAAGTAAAAAAGTTTTTCTTAGGCAATAAAATTCATTCATTGATGAATATTATAACCGTACTTTCTCTTGTTGTTGTTTTACATTTTTTCGCGGGCATTAATCGCTTTTTTTGAACTATATTTTTATTCATTGGTTTTGTTTTTTTAGATTTTTAACCGCCCCCTGATGAGCCCAGGCAGTCGGTTGGGGCAATTAAAATTAATCTTAAATTAAATTTTGTGGTTTGAAAATTAATTATTTAATTTAACCGCTCTGACTTGACATTATTAAGCACTTTTCTGATAAACAGCGACCAAAAAATTTGAAAAACATATATATATACAGGCCTACATACAGTGTGTCTGGAAAAAAGCTATAACCAAATTTGTATACGTATTTTCTAACTCAGTGGTAAGTTAGATTTCATTGATTTTCACGGGAAACCTTAATTAGATCATTAGCTACATTAGAGTTTAGTCCCGAGTGCAGTCCGTCACTGGTGATTGATTTTGACGATTTTTTCCGAGGCAGCCTCTTTTATTCTGAAATCAAACATGGGGAACATACTGGTAGGGCCTGGTAATCACGTTGAAGGGCATTACACAGGATTTCTCATTATGTCATTGTCATTTAAGGGTTTTAATCTGGTTTTGCTAGCCCTTTTGCAAGGGAGGGGTCAGTCTAAAAACCCTGTCACATAGCTGTCAGACCGCCAGGGGTCAGTCTAAACTTAACAATCAAATCGTCCCGGCTGTAGCGGAACGCTAAGTCCTCCAGACAAACGGCACTTTCTTGAAAGTATGGTGGGTGAAAGACAGAGCTTCGGCTCATCACAGGATAATGGTAATGGAACGTCTTTATCAGTTGTTTCTGGACCAAATAATTTCGCTGGGTCGTGATCACGAATGGCCGCCTAGGTCTCTGGATCTAACTCCTCTTGACTTTTTTGTCTGGGGTTACCTCAAAAACAAAGCTAACCTCGCAGACTTGCGTCAAAGGATTACAATGGAAGTTGCTCAAATTCCACAGGATATGATCATCCGAGCCATGCACAAAATGAGAAGAAGAGATAAACTTTGCATCCGTAACGACGAAGGACACATCGAGGAGCATTTCGGACTACGAGCTGACTAAGCGCACTTAATTTGTCGGGAAAATGTGTGGTTCTACGGATTAACGCGTGTGTACTGAACCGCGACACAAAAGAACATTCTGAGAATTGGATACTCTCACTTGAAAATATAAGTATGTTTTTGCAAAAAAAATCAGTTAAATAAAAGCTCTTTTAGTAATGATAATGACATTTTTCTGCTGGTATAGTTTTTTCCGAACACACTGTATATTTAAGTGTATTAGCTAAAAGTTGCTCGAATTATCAAACAGCAACATAACAGCATGTTGCTTAATAATTTTAAATCTACTGCAATTAATAACCAAGGCATACGCATAGGAGTTGTTCCGTACATGACCTCATGTTATACTTACCTGATATTGAATAATCAAGCAATAGCACTATACTGTTGTCGGGTTGTGCATTACAGTACAAAGTATTACTAGTTAATTTAGAGATGACGCTCGAAGGACTCCTGATTCACCGTATGTGAACAAATAAACTTTTGCAATTTTATAACTTATAAACATTGTTATATATGATAAATCATTATATTGTATATTTTCAAGATTTTAAGCGTCATTTTTTGTCAGTCAGTTGAGTGACGAGGACGTGTTTTTTGTCTCTCGCAAAATAACTTTGAATAAGGTTTAGCACTTAATTTTTATATAGTTTTTATCCTGAGTGATTGTTGAATTCAAATTTACGATTGTTAAATCTAAAAAGATCGAAGAATTAAGTAAAATAGTAAAAAGTTGTTCAACGTTTGACAGCCTACAAGTATTCAAAATTCCAGTAATTGCTCTTCTGC
Source organism: Diplosoma virens (assembly GCA_963680785.1). Taxonomy (NCBI): domain Eukaryota; kingdom Metazoa; phylum Chordata; class Ascidiacea; order Aplousobranchia; family Didemnidae; genus Diplosoma; species Diplosoma virens. The sequence goes on along the minus strand of OY796887.1, from coordinate 40,322,227 downwards.
CATTTAAACATTCATTTAATAAGCATGCCTGACAATAAGCGAGTAAGTCAAATAAAAGATTCCAAAATTAAAAACAAAGAGGTAACTGATATTAGCAATATTTAAGATTATGTTTATTCTATTACAGTAATTAAAGACTCAATTAATAAAGCTGTAGAAGAATATACAGCTTTTCACAATAATGAAATCTTGGCATTGAAAATGAAATTGGAAGACATAAAAAAAGTCAAAACTTTATAAGCACAGACTATAAAGAATTAAAACTCAATTGCAAACAATTATTTTAAATAAATAAAAAACAAGAGGAAGAAATTAACAAATTATAGAACAAATTTACTGAGATAGAATTAAAACCTGAAAAGGAAAAGGAAAAAGTTGATACACTTGAGCAGTACGGTAAACGTCAAAACTAAGAAATTATGAGTATCCCATTTAAAGAAGGAGAAAATACAAAAATATTGTTGTGGAAGTAACAAAATTACTGAATGTTCAAATACTTACGAATCAAATTTCAACTTTTCTTCGTGTTAAGTTGCGGCTTACAATCAATAAAATAACATTAATATTTTACCCGCCGATTGTAGTTCGCTTTCTCCGTCGAGATGTAAGAAATAAACGATACAGTAAGAGAAACTTACTCAGTCAGCAAATTTGCAGGCATTTTCAGTAAAAGGAACTAAACAAATTTTTATTAATGAAAATCTAACTCAACGGCGTAAAAAGTTATTTTGGAACGCCAAACAAAAGGCTAAATCTTGTAATTTTAATTACTACTGGACATGTGCACAAATCGTTTGGTTCTGCTTCGTTTATTATTAAAAAAGATAATGATTTGGATTGGATAAATAAACAAAAAGTTTATATTTATACTGGTATATTCGTGTGTAATTGTTTTTCGTGCCATTTGGTAAATGACATTGATTGTAATTATAATTTTCCAAATGACATTGACATATATAGTAGAAAATATCAGTAAACTGTTAACAAATAATGTGAAAAAATGCAAATATTGTGATAATATAAAATTTTCCACCAATAACAAAAAAATTGTAAAAATGATATTTAATATTTTATGTATAATCCATTTTAATATGAGATCTCTGCAAAAACATTTTGATGCTTTTCAAGAATTTTTATTTTTGCAACCAAACTTGCTTGATATAATTTGTATTTCAGAAACCAGGATAGAAAAGGATGCAGTTTCAACCATTAATATTCCCGGTTACGTTTTTATACACAACGATTCTCATACTAATGCTCGAGGGATCGCTATGTATATTTCGAATACGATTCAGTACAATCTGCTTGCAGATATGCGTATGGATATAACTGGTTGCGAAACTATATGGATAAATATACCCCAATCGAATCTTGTTATTGGTACCATTTATAGACACCCCAAAAATGATATCCAAACTTTCAATGATATTCTAAAGAGCAATCTTGAACAATTAAAATCCAATAAAGTTTTTCAAACTAGGCGGCTTTAACGTAGATATTGAAGCAACATCCACAAATTGTATCAGATCAGCTTCTACTTATATTGATATGCTTCTTAGTAATGGATAATATGCCCTTAATCATGTCCCAACACGGGTAAATGAAAACACAGCTACAATTATTGATCACATAATAAATAATGATCACACGCGTCAAGTAATATCTGGTATAAAAGCAGATTTAACCGACTTTCCTAAAGCAGACTTTCTCTATTCTCTATTTTTTGTAAAATTTCTGATTTGTCGGTGAAAAAAGACTTAAACCAATTTACCAACGTAAACTTTCAAACTTTAATTTGGATGAATTTTGTAATTATCTGAATGACAAAATGTTGTCATTTTTTCAAAACTTAATACAATCCGTAAATCATTTTCCAGTTGCAAACGATTCCTATGCTTATTCTTGATATACATCATTGTCGAAAACTCACTTTGACAAAAATAGATTGTTGAAAAAGGAACTACCACTGTCATGGCATTCATAGCGAGACGACGAGTGAAGCAGCCAGATCAGAAGTTTCGTGTTGTCCATGTAAATAGAACTTGAGTGTGTCTCGAAGTTTAAAGAATCGTGTCATTACTCGGCCTCGGATAAGCCACCTTACATTAGTATTGTATAGCAGAATGTCCTGCTCACTTCCGACTGCGGCACAAAAAGACTAGAAAATCCTGTGACTCGTATCATTTTTTCTAATGTAATTTACTATTCGAACACATGTGCCAAAAACATCTTTTAAAGTTTTTGGCATACTTTTTGAGGCAAGAGCTTACCTGTGAATCATACAATGTGTTACTTTTAGTGTTGGTACTTCCTTCTTCAAGAGAGCAGGAAAGCCAGAACGATTACCTAACTTAGCGCGTGTTCCGTCAGTACAGATAGAACCAATTAAACTCAGTGAGTCATGTTTGATAAAAAAATCCTTTAACAAATTAAAAATATCGCTTGCAGTTGTTGTTGTTTGTTGTGGCTTGCTGAACAGAAATTCTTCACGGATAGTTTCGTCTTTCGTCTTTCAACCATAGTTAAGAGCTGACAACATTTGACAATATTTATGGATTCATTCAATTTAATTGAAATTTTTGTTGGACTGTTCTTTATGTCGATAATTACCTGATTTAGAATGTCGTTACTCATGTCCGAAATCCTGCTCGATATTACATTTTCAGAAAAATGCACTTGTAACTTTTGTTTTGGTTCTCTTCCCAAAACTATGCTACTTACTTCCACAGCGCAGTGGTGATCATTTCTGCAACGCAGTGATTCCATAGCGCACCTTACAAAAAGGAGGGCCCGTTGCAAGAAAAGTAAGGGAGAGGCCACTATTTAGTGTTCCAAGGTGAAGCAATCCCTAAAAAAAGGCCCTTGTCATAAGGAGAGTCACTTTTCAGTGCATGAAAACAAAGTGATCTCTAAAAAAAGTTTTTATTTTAAACATGCCACCGACGTCCTGGTGCTACTACAAAAAAATAAAGCAATATCTTGTATCGGGGGCCACTTTTTAATGTATTTTAAAGTGGACCCTGTGCGGCCGATCCGTTCGCATCCTATTAAAACTATTACTGCCTCTAAAATAAAGCATTTGATATCGGGTAAATTCAAACCGAAACCAAAAGAAATAAGGGTTTATTAAAAGTTAAAACCATTTAACAAACTAAGTTATTTCTTAAAATTTTGGCTTGAATTTGGCACTATATTATATATTTTATTTCAAGCGCACACCTTCAAAACAGCTTACCGTCCCCGACTGGTTTGGTTCTACAAAGAATTGTTTTGATTATTTTTAAAGTAGAAGAACAATGCACAGGTTTAGTCGGGAAATATTATGCGCAAGGTCTTACAGTAATTTCTGAAAAATTACCCAAGAAATTGCTAATAAGTAATTGCTATAAATAAGAACTCTTTAAAAATAAACCAAACTTTTAGTTTCGCAAAATTTTTTTATATTGTTCAATTTTTTCACTGGTTTTTACCTAAATCACCATTCTTGTGTTATCGAAAAAAAAATTAGTAGTTTTATCTGAGATAATAGTTAAAGATGGAATTTTTTAGAAATACGTTTCTGATTTCCATATGTCATTTAAATTAAACTATAATTAAAAGAAAAATTAGTTAAAGAGTAGAAGTGAACTTCAAAATTTGAATAAAATTTACAAACAAAATCGATTCTACTTCCAATGACACCAAGATTTTGAGACAACGCTTTAAACCAGGGGTATGCAATCTTTTTTAATGGCGAGCCAAATACCAATAAGCACAATATTCTGCGGGCCGCACCTTCAAATAGGAAGATATTTTACCGGTTATTGATATTGCCAGCAATAAAAATAAAACTGCAATAATATCAAAAAACAATGATACCAATATTATTCGAAAAAAAAAATCGTTTAGTTAAAAAACAAAAAGACGTAACTGTATAATCAGAGCATCGCAATACGATTTAATCTTTGTAGAAACAATTCAGTGAGAAATATGCAACTGGCTTTTTTTCTTAACCACTCTATTCAAATTTACCTTGATTGAAATGCTGGCAACTCTAAGTCCATTTTCCAAGTGTTCGTCTGTCATTACTGATCGATAAGGAGATTTCATGAAATCTATTTTAGAAAAAACTTGTTCACACAAATAAGTTGAGCCAAAAAGTGCCATTTCAAAAGCTGTTAAAATCATAAAAAAAAATAGAACTCGCACTGTAATTCAAAAAAGTTAATTAACTGTATAGAAGTCTTTTTTCAAACCTCTTAATTAATTCTATTGTTTGCGTTCAATGCTTTTTGGGCGGATCCTAATGAAATCTGATTAGTTCACTTACACGTGGCGAGGACACTATAAATTGAGATGGTGGTAAATTTATTTCCTTTTCAGTCGTTGGTGATTCAGTGGTTCGGTGATTTAATTTAGTGTTATAGTTTGAAGACTGAGTTTGTAGATCGCAAGCGAAACTTGCGAAAATTTCGTTTTGCGATTGCATCGTTGGCTGTATTGTCGAGCAAGTAATTCTGGTCGTTGGCTTGTGGAAGCCTGTTATAATTTCATATATTGAAATTTCAACTTTATTATACAACCTGATACATGTATATTATAAAACCATAAAACGTGTGTGAAAGCCAGAGGTGTGATTGGGGAAGGCTCGGATAGCTTCCTTATAGTTGAAGAATTTGAAGCCAAGAAGAGAGGGATTCGCTGTGCGGTCTACTGTAAGCTTTCGAAATTAACAAAAGCCATAAACCTTTCTAAATTTGGGAACTAATCTTGGTCAAGATATTTCCGGTAAAAATTATCAAGATTCATTTCCACATACTTGGCCTTCAGGTCAGTCCTCTCCTGAAGATCAATCAGTTCCATTTGGATATTAGTGGGGGATTTGTCAATGTCTGTGTGAAATGGTTAAAAAAAAGATCAAATAAATATTCATGGGATTTGAAATCTTTGAATCGAGCCGAAAATTCATTAAACAATTTTTCAAGTTGATCTACAAATTCGGTCTTCTCTGGGCGCATTCCCATTCCTTTTAAAGTTGGAAAGTGAGAGAGATTTGCGTTCTGTATGTGTGCGTGCCAAAGTCTCAACTTGTTCATACAGCCTTTTTTGTGCCCGTATATTTCACTCGCATATTGGGTTTTTCGTTACAGCCTTGTATTGAGTTCATTAATGTAAGTAGTAATATCGACCAAGAAAGCTGGATCACACAACCAACTTTTGTCTTCCATTTCAGCCATTGATCATCCTCTCTTTTTTAAAAATAGTGCGACTTCTTTTCGCAGTTCGTAAAATCGTCGCAACATACTACCCTTGCTTTGCCAACCGCACCTCGGAAAAGTAAGCTAGATCTTGATGTTTGGTGTCGAGATCATACAGAAACTTTTGAAACTGCCGGTGGTTAAGTCCTCGAGCTCGAATAAAATTTACTGCCTTAATGACCGGGTCCATGACATCTTTGAATTTCAAGGATTTTGCGCATAGATTTTGTTGATGAATGATACAGTGAAAAATTGCTATATTTTCACTGATATTTTTCTCTTTCAAAGCAGATTTCAAGAGACTTACAAATCCAATGCCAGTTTCCGACATGGCTCGAGGACCATTAGTTGCGATTCCGCATAAAGTAGGTAGGTCCAAACCAAACTTATGAAAAGCATTGAGAACTTCAGAAAAGACATTAGCACCAGTTGTAGTATCCTTCATACACCGTAGTGACAGAAGTTCTTCGGTTTCGTTCAACTTCTTGTCCACTCCTTTTATAAAATAGCCAACTGTGCCGCGTTTTTCACATTGGTGCTTTCATCGATTGCGAAGCTCCATGACACAAAGTTTTTCACTTGGTCTTTAAAAGTGTCATAAATATCACCAGCAAGTTCATCGATGCGCCTTGCTATCGTCCAACGCGATAACCTTATTTTCGCGAACTCCTGTACCATTTTAGGACACATTTCTTCTGCGACATTAGTAAGGCACTTTTTCACAAAATGACCTTCAAAATACAGCTTCATAGTTTGAGCTATTCTCTGTGCAATTAAGAAACTGCATCAAACTGTTTTTTCATTATCAGTATGCATTTTTTGAAAAATGAAACGCTGGCTCTTTAATTGTTCCTTCAATTGCTTCACTTTCAGCTCTCTGTCACGTCCTTTTAGCTTTCCATAAACGCCGTCAGCATGTTTTGAGTCATAATGTCGTTTAATGTTGTACTCTTTATTAACATTTACAGTTTGATTGGAAATCAAACACAAGAGTCAACTGTCTGCATTTTTGATGAAAAAATATTCAGAAGTCCATTTTTCATTAAATTTTCGCATCTATTCCTTTACTTTCCTCTTTCTTGTCACTTTCGAATTTGCGGAACTTGTCATTGCGGAATGATAAATTAATTGAAACCAAGGTTTAAACTTGCTAAACTCTTGTATATAGGTTGATTAGAATTAGACAAAATCAACAGATATGCTGAAACCAAAATTCACGAAGTTAAAAAAATTAGCTACCACTTGATTCGCTAGCACAACTATCAACCACAAATTAGCTGCGCGCTAATTCCTCAAGCCACGAACAAATGAGTCTAAACTAAAAATTAGCAAATCGTCAAAAAGCGAATCCCTTTGATTGACTAATAATTTTCTTCGTCGTATTTACACAAATCTCTTTAGATTCTGGAATTTTCCCAAGAGGCGAAAAGAACAAAAATAAAGCCAAATTAACCAATTACAATACATAAAACTAAAAGGAATAGAATTGGGGGAGCCGTGTCAACTTTTCAAATTAAATGAGAGAAACAGAACATTGTCCACTAAAGTTGACTGTTTTTATTTGAGCACAAGCTTTCGTGGGCTACTGCCCACTTCGTCAGGTGCGATGGAATAAAAATGCAATCAAAACAAGTTTTACACAACGGCATTAGACGTAACAAACAGACATATGTGACGTAATGAGATATAAAAATATCGGTAAAAAGGACTAAGTTTGAGAAAATATAGCAGTACGGTAAGATACAACAGTTTAAACAAAGAACAAATTCGAAAAAATGGCATGCAAGTACAGAACGGTGCGAAATGGAGAAAGAAGGGGAAAACACAAATGACAGTCAAGTTTACAAAAATAAATATTAAACGTAGTTAGACATGAATGAATAATCTCTATTTAAACCTTGGTTAGCACAATCGAATTTGAAAATAGTTTTTTGCTCTTCCACTTCTCGTTGTTGCTTTGTTTTGCCTTTTACTTCCTTGATTACTGCTAATTTGAAATTGTCCAAACTGCGGTCGGGTTTATTGAAATGTTCGGCTACCGGTTTGTTTCTATTGTGTTTGATGTCGCTCCTGTGTTCGTTCATCCGTTGTCTGATTGAGTTGCTTGTTTCTCCAATATAGATTGCTTTAGGGCAGAGATTGCATGAAATTGCATATATGACGTTAGATGAATTACAGCTAAAATTTCCGGAGATTTTTACAGGGACTCCGTTAGGACCAGTTATTGTAGGATTAGTGTTTATGTTGGGGCAGAGATGGCATTTAGGAGAATTGCAGGGAAAGGTGCCCGTGACGAAACGTTCATCTGGTAAGGAGGCAGATGTAAGTAGAAGTTTGAGGTTAGGGGTTGACGATATGATATAAGTGAAAACGAAATAAAACGACAAAGAAAAATCAAAAAAATTTCTCAGCAAATCTGACCATTAATTTTTTTGTAAAATTTACAAGCTATCAATTCTATAAAAAAATTGAACAATTTGAATTATTCTTTTAAACCTACGATCTTTAACTTTTTTTCAGTATATTTAAAATCAAAGTTAGATACGAAGATTTTTTTAGAAGTAAATGTAATGTTGCTAACTTTTGTCAAAAATTCAAAGTTCTTAAAAAAATATCAGGCCAACTAATTTGAGATCCAGAAAATTAATAAAGAAAAACCTCAAAAGTTCTTGGTGCAGGTAGCACGTTTAATACAACGAGTCAATGACGTTTAATTTTTTTGAAGAAAACTTATTTGTTCATACCGATAAGACAAGTAGACTATTCCTTATTGTGTGTGTTAGTGTATCAATAATTAAAAATTGTTATGAAATTAGCAAAGCTGCATCCTATAGTAGGTCTACAAGCTAATGCGATTAAAATTATCAAACTCATTTCCCTTTAATCATGCGATGTATAAAAGAACAATTGGTCAAAAGGCCTAGCGTGAGAAATGTTTTTATTCGTTGCTTACAAACTATGATTTATTCATCATTTTGCTTATCATAATTATTTAACACGTGGCAATAAATCTATTTTGGAAACAGCACACTGAATGTAGATATTTTATTCTTGGCTAATAAGGAAGTATATGATTGTTAACTATTTTGGGTGCATAAACTTAAATAGCCAATAAGATAAATTAGTATAACGGCCTACGACGTAACAAAGTGGCAAGGCTAAAATGAAGAAAGAGCTGAACCTAAGTGAACTTGTTGCGAGATGATGCGAGGCAAACTGATTTTTCTACTGTATTAGTGCATAAATTTATTAAGTTACGCTTACGCACAGGTGATAAATAAACAGAGCGTAAATTTCAAGATTCAGAATACTTAAAAGCAATAGCGACTTTGGCACTCGGGCTACTCAGGCTGAGCCCGAGTTCTACAAAAAGATAGTTGTACAAGATACAAACAAAGAAGTTGTACAAGATAGAAAATTACAATTTCGATTTCAAAATATTATTAAAAGTATAGGTGAGATGAAAAAGTATTTACAGGGAGATGCCAAATCCTCTTCTAAAGAAATGTTTGCACAATTGCAGTCTCGTTAGTGACAGTTTAAAATTATAAAAAAAATCAAAATATTGTTAAAAATATATCAAGAGCGTCGAATTCAGTGCCGCCGAATTCTCGAAACACCCTTGTAGCCAAACTGTTTCAACATAACCTTTATAATATTGTGTTAAATTATTTTATTTTACATGATAACACTACTCAATCTCAATTCTTAATGATTTGGCACAGCGCTGATTGGATGCTCGGCTGCATTACTACTTATTTAATAGTGCCTTTAAATTAGGTCTTTTGTCTTTCAAGTAAACACAATTTTTAAAAAAAATTTTACGCTTTTTCTATGGGAAACATTGTTTTTCAACCTTTTATAAAAATCATATTCGTCAATTTTGTAAGTGTACTAACATTGTTGTCTAGTTGTACTGTGTATTTCTTCTATTTTATAGACTTCAGTTTAAATTTAATTAAACGGTCTTTAAACGAATGACCGGCATGGCTGTAAATGCATATCGAACCTGTAAGAAAATAAACATAAAGCTAGGCAACATCTTGCTTGTAAAAACAGACCACATGAATTCGGCAAGTAGTAGGAACAGAAAATTCGCCATATTGCTAGGTGCAAAATTTTTGAACAATTGTCAGAACCAAAAAAATTGTTAAATGGTGAGTTCGTGTCCCATTCAAACAAACGCTGCTGTTATGTTTTTCAAAAGCTTGATTAAAAACAAGGTATGATCAACAATCATGGTTTAAATATCGAACGCATATCTATCGGTCAGTCATCATTGCGTAATTAGGGTTACCATTGAGTTCGTGTCCCAATTAAACAAACACTGTTGTTGTTTTTCAAAAGCTTAATTAAAAACTACCGTAGGTATGATCAACATTCATGGTTTAAACATGAAACGTATATCTACCAGTCAGACATCATTGCGTATTAAACTTACCACAGAAATTGCAAGGTTGAACCAGTTTGATTGTAGCATATTACTGTATTTTGAGGGGATAGCTAACAAACAACTGTAATTCAAGTTTAACTCATTACAGGTGCCACATGATGCATTAACTCACTTCATTCGTTTAATAACGTTTTGTATGTTTGTGTTTAAGGTTGTACTTTTATAACAAAGTTTGTAATAAATTATCAGATAAAAACATTATGGTGCAATCATTGATGATAGAAATGACATCAACATTAACAAGTAATATCAGCACCGGAACAGCTTCTTACGAAAACTCAAATCAAGATACAACTCGATTTTTATTTCTCGGCATCTACGTCGTGCTGATGATTGTCGACATATGGTTCTCCGTCTCTCTGATTTATTATGGGATCAAAACTGGGAAGTGGCGCCGTCTTGAAACTAAAAATCCAGATTCGTTAAACTCGGGGCGGATATATTTGTCAGTGATTGTTTGTTCAGTCGCGGCTTTTTTTTATCATTTAGCTATTGCTATTTATCGCAACATCGAATATCAGTTTCAACAAAACTGGGACGAGTTGTGTGATTCTATGTTGGACACAGTGCAAACTTTGTTTGGTATTTGTGTCATCACAGTGTTTTGTTTTCTTTGGCTTCGTCAGAGAATGCTATACACCACATTTCTTCCTACGGCACAGTTCACAAAAGCTCTCAAGTTCTTCAGTTTTATTATAATTTTTATCACGATATCAGGCTGCGTAACTGCTATAATTTTGTCGGTGGTACCAAACGATGTTGTTTCCTCATCGATTGGTTGTGTTTATCAAAAAGACGGCAACCTTAGAAAGGTTTCATTAATTTTTTCGGTGGGTTCACTCATTTTCGGACAGGTTTCGTTGTTGGCTGTATTCATCCACGCATTGTTGGTTATGCATGGATCAAATGTCGAGCAAAAATGGAAATGGTTGCCTTGCTGCAATCGCGAATCTGCAATTGAACAAACCAATGTTACACAACAACCCGCTGATCGAACAAAAAAAATTGTGCAAAATATAATAAGAAAAACAACTATTTTCGCTGCTTTGTCTTTGTTGTCTGATTTAGTCGTTGTTACTTTAACGATGCTGTTTTATCAGTCAGGTAAACGGAATGAGTACGTTTCGGTTTTGGGCTCTCTTGCAGTGTCAATGAATGTTTGTTTTGTCGTTTTGTCTTTTGCCACGTGGAAAGATATGATTATGTCACCTTGCAAGCTCGTAACCCGGAATGAATTCGAAAGCAGAGACACAAGTCACACTTTTTCCTGAATCCAACACGATTTACAAAGTGTTCTTTAAATTAGAAAAATGCGCATAAAATTCAAGGTATTGCATTCATTTGTTGTTACTTTAGATAGACTTTTTGAAGCCTAAAATAAAAACATTTCAGTCGTAAGCTTTCAAAATTTAATGATCGACTTTCAAAAATGTTGTTTTTTTAAAGAAAAAATTTGATTTATTATTTCTTATAACATTATTTTAAAAGCTTGTTGGTAACGTCCATTTATTTGTATTTTAAAAATGCTTTATGCTCGTAATTTGTATTTCAAAAGAAAATTATAATCAATTTATTGATTTTTCGAGAGTAAAAAAATGTAATAAATTAGAGTAAAAGAATGCGGCACAATCGTAAATGTGTTTTTTGTTTATGATTCATACGAGCTGTTCGCCTGATATAAATATGAACGCAATCGCAAAATGTTTGACAAAGTTGTGGCTATGCAAATTTCAAAAAGCGCAAGTTTCTCAGAGAATTTCCTTTGGAAACTCCAAGTTCAGAACGTTGCGCTTTTAGAAAGTTGTTGCGGAAACTCACGTTTTCTGTAAATAAGATTTGCAATTAGACTCTTTCAAGATTCTTTAAAGAATTACACTGGCACGGCTATAACTACAACTTACACTGCTATTTCTATCACTGCATTAACGACAAGCCACCTCAACGTGATGGTGCAGTCCCCTTTCTTGCACTGGCGAGGGTCGAAATGGCTTGTCGATTCCCCGAGGGTTTCATCCTCGCGCGGCTTTCTCACGGACAATCTTTCTCCTCATTTTTTGTCCCTGCTGTCCTCTGTGCGGTCACAGATGGACAGAATGCTTAAACCCAAACGACCGCCCCCCACCTCATTTACCGTCCTAAAAACTTTTCTTAGTCCTTTTTCCCACCCCAAACCTCCTCTTTACCTATCCGACCCACCGCTGCTTCTTATCCTTATGCTTCTTCTCATTAGCGGTGACATTCACCCCAACCCAGGCCCTATAGAACCCTTCTCTGTCTGCTCCCGCCGAGTTACCTGGGGAAACAGATCAGTACAATGTACCATAACTGTTCTTTCTGGTACACCCTGTTCCGGACACTCTCCCGCTGACGTCCGTAGAATCTCCTCGGGATACTCTTAGACCTGTCCAATGTGCCCATCCTCCTCTCAAACTTTTCCTTCCCACTCCCAACCTATTTCCGTATCTCCACCTACTAACACACACAAATCTTTATCTTCCAAACTGAACACCCCAAAAACAACTCTTTACCATTAATAGCCCCCCGACCTTTCTAATCACCTCCAACTAATTTTTACTTCCCCTCCCTCAGCGTCATCTCTGCCTCTTCCTCAACCCCAACCTTCTGTCTCTCCTTTCACACAATCCTTTTTCCATCCTTCCTCTCCCTCTCGAAACAGCCTTCGAATCTTACATTGGAACGCTAATGGGATTCGTCGCGTCGTACTAAACTTATACAATCTCTAAATGTTTTTCTAAATCAGTACTATCTCATCTTTGTGCAAGAGTTGCACCTCTCTTCTGACTCCACTTTTCACATCCCCGCCTACAAAACTCTTAAAAAGGACCCCTCTATGACGAGGAGAGGAACTACCCACTCTACGGGAAACCTGGGAGGTGGTGTTCTTATATTTGTAAAAAATGGTCTAACCTACTCCTCCTCTCTACCCAACATCTTTCCTCACTCAATACCAGCTCCGATTATTTAGCTATCAGAGTTAAAATAAAAGAAACTTCACCTATACACCTTTTTAATCGCTATGTCCCTCTTATCCGCTCTTCTTCTGACTCTCGCTTCAAATCCTTCTCACCCTTCCTCTTACCATCATTCCCTACTACTTACATTTTCGGCAATTTTAATTGCCATCACTCATCCTGGGACTCTCACAGCCAAGACTCCTTCATGCAGCAAACTGTGGTCTGAATCACAGGACCTTTTCCATCTCGTGCTGGACTGGCCTGTATTTGACCCTATGCGTCGGGCCATCTTCGGCCACTCCCTCTCTATTCTGAACCTCTGGTCTCGTCCGTGGGGAGTTACTTGATTACTGGGACTCCGTGGAGTTGATCCCCGCCCTCATCCCCAGGAATGGGTCGGGAAAACCCACCAACGCCACCACCACCACCATTTCTGTCTAATTATACGTAGTTTATATCTTCTACAATTCTGCAACGTAGGCGAATAGGTATAAGAAAAGCCATGGCATACATAGGTGCTCCGCAACTTTTTAAAATCGCGGCATACTTGTAAAACTTGCGAAATTCGGCGTTACACCGCAACAAAAAATATAACGTAAAAAAGCAAGAAAAGCAAAAAACGACATGATTTATGGTCGTACATCAATGAGATAATTTGTGCTTGTTTTAATGAGCACAATCGCTCTATATTTGGCTAAATACTTGAAAGAGCAAATCGAAGTTTGTCGTCAACATTTTTTTTGCAGGATCTTTTATCGTTTTTGATTTGTAATAAAGATGAAAAGCTTTGTTTGCACATATGAGTTGTGCAAAATTGGAGCAAAATTTCGATACCCGCTTTGGAAATTTGCCAATATTCTTCTTTGATTGAAATTCTAAACATATCAGGTTGAACTTTACTGACTTTCAGTTGTGTTCTGCCGTTTCTTACTTCAAAGTAGTTTTCTCGAATTCGCAGGGGCAATTTTTTCGTTGATATTTTAACATTAGCTAAGAAAGAATTTCGGATCCAGTCATTTTGTTCAGTGTAAATAGCGAAAAAGTATTTGTGATATTTTTGCTGTAAAAAAGTTAAGTGTTCTTTGGCTAAATTTACCACGAAGCCCTTTTCAACACTTTTTTGATTTTTATAACTTCTTGGAAACATTTTCAGAGATCCCAGTCTTAAACTTATTTTGCCATAGTACTAATTTTTGTTGGAATTCATGTAACTTGTCAGAACATGTCAATATGTTTTCATTTATTCCTTACATTTTTATATTAAGCTCGTTCATGTGTTCAAATACATCAGCCATGTAAGCAAGTTTTTGCAATTCAATGATCGTTTTTAAGATGTTTATACGATTCGTGCTTGTTCTGTTTTAATACAAACTGCTTTATTTCGCTCTGGAACTCAAATACTGTAGTTGTGCGAGATCTTTTCCTCGTGAAAGCCAACGCACAGAAGTGTAAAATAGCAATGATTCCATTTCGTCGCAGTATTAAACATACTTACCAATTTAAGGCTTTTGCTTTGATGAGGTTAACAATTTCGATGCAATCGCTCATAATTTCAGAAAGTTTTTATGTTAAAAGTTTGATCATCAGAGCTTTCCTATGTATGCAGCAATGCGTAATTTGTATTGCTGGATTTTGATGTTTTACCCATGCAGCAAAACTTTTATCTGTGCCCATCATCGCTGAAGCAGCATCAACACAAATGCTGATGCAGGTACTCCAATGCATACCATGGGTTGTAAAAAACTGGTTGGTTATGCAAAAAATTTCCTGATCGGTAGTTCGCTCTGGAAGTTTTTTGCAAAATAAATATTCTTTGGTTATTGAATCACCATCTACAAACGTACTACACTTAACAGCTGTGCTTTCTTTCTAATGTCTGTTATTTCGTCAATCTGAATGAAAAATTTTGGGAATGCTTTTATTTTTTTATTAAATTTTCGAGTATATCATTTGACATGTCGTCAATTCGTCTTTTGTTAGTATCCGCAGACAATGGCACTTTTTTAACCTCCTTAACTTCCTTTGGTCCAAACATTAATCGAACAATTTCCAGGCATGCTGGTGTTAATAAACTTTTTCCAATAGTATGCGTTTTTTTCGACGTGCAATCAATTTAGCTACATGAGAACTACGTTCTAATGATTTTTCGGAGACTGTAAAAGACAACTTCATATAACACTCTTGCTTCTTATTGTGGTTTAAAATTTGCTAGAAATAATTTTTATTCTTGTGTGCATAAACGGCATGTTTCATATTTAAGTGGCGAATATGTTTACTAGGAACCATGGCTTTATTTGCAAGTTACTCCCCACAAATAACGCAGAGTGGCTTTGGAGCGTCTTTGTTGCGACACCAAGAAAATCCATGCTGAATGTAATCTTCCTAGTATTTCCTTTTGACAAGTTTTTGTTTCTTTACAATGTTGATTGTGCTAGGTGCATTTCTTGCTCATTATCAAAAGTTTCAAATGCCCTATTCAGGAATTTATCTATTTTTCTAAACTTTTAATCAAAGATCACTAAGCCCTGATTCTGCTCATACATGTTCTGTTTTGCCTCGCCAATATAAAGGTATCAATGAGTAAAGGCATCACGTTTCTCTCATCTTATGTCACAAATTCACAGTGGGGAGTCTGGAATTTGGATTTAAGTAGTTTAAGCATGTAGAGTAACGTTCAAATTTGCTAAGGATGAAAAGCATTTCTGAAAAAGTAAAGAAAGGTTACACTTACTCTGCGGCATACCGGTTGCGGAGCACTGGTATAAATAAGCAGGGCTCCTGAAGAGGATGGGAAAAGGCTCAGTTAATTTATTTGGCATGCAATATTTTCCAAACGGGATGGGGGCAGAAGGGACAGATACTGCTATTTTAAATTCGCTGGAAAAAATCATTAATTTAGAGATATCTCTACAATAACATAATCTTGACTAAAATTTAATGCAACAAGGTTTGTAAAATATGGATGCAGATAAGTATATAATACAGTAAAATATTTATTGTCAATATCGTGCTAATTTAGGATAAAAAAAATTCATTAAAACATGTAAAAACACACTGACAGAAAGGCTGCAAAGCCACTGCAATATAAAGAGTTTTCTAATC
Organism: Diplosoma virens; assembly: GCA_963680785.1. Taxonomy (NCBI): domain Eukaryota; kingdom Metazoa; phylum Chordata; class Ascidiacea; order Aplousobranchia; family Didemnidae; genus Diplosoma; species Diplosoma virens. Next base: position 40,306,460 of record OY796887.1, on the reverse strand, counting down.
TGCAGTCCTTAAAATTGTAAACTAAATGTGATGCAATTTTTAATACATACTCATAAAGAAAAACAAACAAACAAAAGAAGAGAAAAGAAAAACAGCAACATTACATCGACTGGTGTAAATGCAAAGATAACAACGGTTGGCTGCCGATCAAGAGAATTTGTTTAAACTAATTTCAGGAAGTTGTAGTTGAAGAAAAAAAAAAAAAATTAAAATTAAAGGTAATACAAGTTAGTTGAACTGAGTTCTATTCAAATGTCCAAAGGGTCAGACGAAAAATCAAGAAACTATCAACAGATAACATGATAAAGACAAATATTGATCTTTAAATCTAAATATGGTATTTTTTGAATTTGACGATATATTATGCACAACATAAAAAAAATAAATATAAAAAAAGCAAAAAAACGTGAGTATCTTTTGTATTTGACAATGTGTTATGCAACATAAATAAATAAATAAAATATAAAAAACCAAAAAACGAACAATTTTGGAAACAACCCACACCATAAAAAAAGTGATTCATCAAAACGCGTAGATTATAAGTAAAACACCTCATGCACAAAATCTAATGCAATAAGAGAAGCAAAATGATCTTAACATTCCGTTGGGGGTCGAGAGTAATCGAGATAAGGGGCTACAAAATTTTTTTCAAAATAAACCGCTTAGCATAGTAATTTAACAAGACCGAAAAAGATTTACAAAAAAGGCACTCTCAACCATAGGCGTACCAACCGAATACATATTTGGGGGGGCAATATACTGTACAGGATGGGCCACTTAAAAGTAGCCCGATCTCTCGATAGGTTGCTCTCGATAGATCGTTTGGACCCACAGCTGTACTTTATGTCAGATGAAGCATGGTTTCACCTATCAGAATATGTGAGTTCCCAGAACACGCGCTATTGGTCTTCTGAAAATCCGCACGTAATTCACAAAACGCCATCGCATGACTTGAAAATTGGTGTTTGGTGCGCAGTTTCAAGAACTAAGATAGTCGGCCCAATTTTTTTTGAATCAACTTTAAACACTGATGTACATATCTTGGAACAGTTTAATGACCAACTGACACCACAAGACAAAATGCAATTCTTTTTCCGACAAGATGGCGCTACATACCACACGTCTCACAGATCACTGACACGAGCTCATGACATGTTTACGGAAGAGAGAACAATAAGCAAAGAGTTATGGCTACCACGTTCCCCGGACTTGTCAGTATGTAATTTTTATCTTTGGGGGACATTAAAACAAAAAGTTTATGCAAATAATCCTCACAATCTAGACCAACTAAAGGAGAACATTACCAACGCTATCAGGAGAATCACCAGAGAAGAGCTACAGGCAGTATCTGCAAACGTTGTTAAACGCGCCCAGAAATGCATAGATGTCAGCGGGGAGTACTTCCAGCATCTTTTATAACATTGTAGGTAAATAAAACAATCTTTTATCACACTACAGGTAATTTAAACAATGCAAGAATGTTGCTCTTCTCTTCTACATTTTCTGGGCTACTTTTAAGTGGGCCACCCTGTACTTTTGCTAAAATTTTATGACGTTGCCCGAATCATGATCTTGTAGTACTTTTCTACATCTTTTCGCAGGGATTACGATGTCACATCATCAAGTCATATTTTCTAGACAGCAACAACTGGAGATTAACCAACATTCTCAAGACTGAAAGCGCTATAAGTTGACAAATACAGTAACAGTATTTAGTGAAAACTCCTATTTCTATGATGTTAGGAAACAAGTATAATTAGTTACCATATAGTTTAAAGTTAAATTTGTTTAAGAAAACTTGATTTACTCAATATTTAAAAAGCCCTCGGAGTATACTCGTAAACCAGAATTGTAACGTGTACAACATTTGGGGGACTCGAGTTTTAGTCGTTGGAAGCCGTGACTCTAGTCAGTCCAAGTCCCCTGCAAAGGTGTTCGAGTCGAGTCCGAGTCCAAGTTTAACAAAACTCGAGTTCTTTTGAGTTCAAATCATGCTTCCAAATCTTCAAGTCCAAATACCAATATTGTTGTTAAAAAGCAATCAGAAATTAGCAAAATTTAAGGAAAAAATTTCGAAAGTCTAAAAAAATCACATTACAATTGCTTTAAAACGTACCCTGGATCAAGATCGAAAACTACAATAAAAAGAACCAATCAGAAATAACTCTTTTTTTGTAAGATCAATCGTCACTGACTGGACTGCAATAGTCGAAACGGCTGTCTGGCAGAGGATTTTGTTCCCTCATACAGATATTTTTTCATCTACACTTATATTTTCAATGTTTTATGCAAATTCTTACTTTTCCAAATTTTTTAAAATTCTGTAATTTCTATATATTGTTTTGCTTAGCCCAAAATTCATTTTTTTATAATTATTTTTGATTGTTTTTTTCAATGCACTTTTCAATGTTGCTCTTGAGTACTTTTCGATGTATTTTGAACGTAATTTTCAAAAATAAACTTTCAAAACTTTTTTTTTTTACGCTAATTTTTGATTGGTTCTTTGATAGCAATGCCGATATTTTCAATTTTCACTGCCCTTATTTACTGTAAGTTTGGACTTGAAGATTCTCGGTTAAAAATCTAAAAGAGTTATTTTAAGGAGTTTTCATCCTTTCCCGCCAAGTCTATATCGATGACTGTTTTAATTTAATTGAAGAATAGCGTTTTGAATAACTTGCGATTGATTTTTTGATGTTTTTTATTATAAATTAAAAAAAAGAATTTAGACTTTTATCAATCAATCATTTTTATTTTTAAAATAACTTTTAAAAGCAAATGCTTCATTTAAAGCTCTTTTGTTCATTGAGTAGCCTTAAAAAAGGCTGTTTTGAAAAACTCGAACGTTTTCGTCTAGCTCTCTTCAGGAGGTTTCGCTAAAATGAATTGCAGAACTGAATGTATTATTTCAAAAGTTTTAAGACTGATTCTAATTGGCTAAAAATCAAGGTTAGTAATAGTTATCATAATAATTTAAAAGCATTTAATAAATAAAACCAGGTTTTACGAAAACGAAACAAACCACAAAAACCTAATTTATGTAGACAGTATAAGAGTTTGTTTATAAACATAAATTGTTAATATAATTGTAAAAATTTTAACACAAAACTTGCATAATTTTGTTCCTTTTTTTTTTTTTTTTTTTTTTTTTGCCAAAAAATTTTTTACGCTGACGAAACGTAGTTTTATTTTTATGGAATTCCAAATCTTCATTCAAAAAATTTCAAAAAAATTTTCATGGAATTCCAAATCTTAACTCCCTGGTATTTTATACAGTGTTGCAGTCAGTGATGGCCATACAAAAAGGAGTCCGGTGCAAGAAAAGTAAGGGGAGGCCGCTATATAGTGTTCCAAGACAAACCAATCTTGCCTAAAATGTCGCTATAGACGTGGCCATCTATATAGACAAAACTCTTTGAAAAGGCTGCTTAGGAAAACTCTAACGTTTTTGTGTAGCTCTCATCAGGAGAAATTGCTACAATCTTGAGTATAGAACTGAAAATTCGAAATTTTATTGCGTAAGATTGTCATTTCGCCGAGTAAGAAATTATGCAAAAGCGCAGTTAATTTAGAAGCACCAGCCACCAAGCGGTCGAAAAGTAAAAAATTTTGCCGTTTCGTCGAGTTAAAAATGGAACAATTTTTATTGGACGGAATTTGGATGTTTAACTTGGCAAAATTATAGTTGTAATTTGAAGTCTAAAAAAGAATAAAATTAAAACTAATACAATTATGTTGATAATTTAAGCCTATAAACAAACTTTTTTTATCGGCACAATGCAGGTTTGCTTGAGGTTATGTGGATGGATTCTAATACAGCAAGATGAAATTCAAATCTGGCTTTGGATAGAATTGAAAATTGATCATCATTGTAGTGAAGGGCGCAATTTGGATGTTTCAGAAGATGAGTGCCAATAGCCGAATCACAATTAGGTGTGGAGGAGTTTATTTTACTTTTTCGCGTTGGCTAAATTCTTTCTTGATTGATTTTGTTGCGGATAGTTTTCGCGACAAGTTGGCGGATTCTGTCCTACAGACGTTGAGAAGTTCTGCCCACGTACCGGCATTCGCAGCAGCACACGTATTGGTATACGACCATGATCCTCCACACCTAATTGTGATTCGGCTATTGGCACTCATCTTCTGAAACATCCAAATTGCGCCCTTCACTACAATGATGATCAATTTTCAATTCTATCCAAAGCCAGATTTGAATTTCATCTTGTTGTATTAGAATCCATCCATATAACCTCAAGCAAACCTGCATTGTGCCGATAAAAAAAGTTTGTTTATAGGCTTAAATTATCAACATAATTGTATTGGTTTTAATTTTATTCTTTTTCAGACTTCGAATTACAACTATAATTTTGCCAAGTTAAACATCCAAATTCCGTCCAATAAAAATTGTTCCATTTTTAACTCGACGAAACGGCAAAATTTTTTACTTTTCGACCGCTTGGTGGCTGGTGCTTCTAAATTAACTGCACTTTTGCATAATTTCTTACTCGGCGAAATGACAATCTTACGCAATAAAATTTCGAATTTTCAGTTCTGTACTCAAGATTGTAGCAATTTCTCCTGATGAGAGCTACACAAAAACGTTAGAGTTTTCCTAAGCAGCCTTTTTCAAAGCTACTTCCTCTTTTATCAAAGAGTTTTGTCTATATAGATGGCCACGTCTATAGTGACATTTTAGGCAATTTTAAAATTTTGTACCACAAAAAAACAAACCAATCTTTAAGTAAAGGTCATTGTCATAGGGGTAGCCATTTTTAGCATATGAAAACAAAGTAATCTTTAAAAAAAGTGCTTCAATTTTGGAAGGCCACTTTTAGTGTCTCAAAACAAAGTTATCTTTAAAAAAGAAATATATATACAGTATATATTTTAGACATGCCACCGACGTCCTGGTGGAAATAAAGCAATATCTTGTGTGGGGGGGGCCACTTTTTGATGTATTTTAGGTGGTCCCGGTGCGTGCCATTCGCACCCTATTAAAGACATCACTGGTTGCAGTCTATTATTATTGCGATATCCAGGAATATATAAATTATCATGCTCCGCCGATAGTTTTCTACTTCAGTTTGATACTTGATTACTTTTTTGAATTAATTAGAGAATGGGGTTGGATTTAGCGTTTATTGCAGTTGAACATAAACTTGGCAATTTTATGTTTATGCTGTAAATATCTTGAATTTGTAAAATATTTAGTTTATTATAAAGTTATAAGCTATAAGTTTATCAGCTGAGCTTTGATATGGCGCATTACAAATAACTTTAACTGCTCTGTTTTGCACTATTTGTAATTTTTGAAGGTGGGATGGACATGTTGAGCCCCATATAGTAATTACATAAGTTAAGTGTGACTGAACGAAAGTATAATATAATTGTAATAAATTTTGTTCAGGAAGAATTCTTTTTAGTTTAGTCATTATACCAACAGAACAGGCAATTTTTACATTCAAGTACTTTAATTTGTTCGTAAAAATTGAGTTTATTGTCAATAATTACCCGCAAGTACTGGGTGCTTTTTCCTGTGTGATTTTGGGAACTGTCATTGTTAATCATAAGATGCTGAGTAATATTATGAGTCGACTTGGAAGAAATAACTGCAACGTTAGATTTAGCCGGATTAACTGTTAATTTGTTTGAACAGTACCACATGTTTAAATTTTTCAATTCTGTATTAATTATACCTTGAAGGATAATCGAATTAAATGCCTGGAATATGAGACAGGTATTGTCAGCAAATAATCTAGTTGTGCAATCAACAGCATTTGGTAAGTCGTTTACATATATGAGAAAGAGGAAAGGCCAAAGGAAGATCTTTGTGGCACACCGCATTTTACGAGTATGTTCTTCAGATTAGATTGAATTTGATTAAAGGTGACGAATCGTTCACGGTAATTACGTATGAATTTAATAACATAAATGCTACTTCCCGAATGCCATAATGGGTCAACTTGTTTAATAATATTTTATGACATAACTTTTTTTAAAAGCTTTTTTTAAATCTACAAAGCTTTTTTTAAATCTACAATAACAAAACCTGTGTGCAGATTATGGTCAATATTGTTGAAGGCAGCAGTGGCCAAATCAACCATAAAATGGGATGTGAAAATTTTACTTTAAAAACCGAAATGATGAGGATAGATAATTTTATGTTTTTAGAAAAAAGTCACTAGTCTATTGTACAATATATAATTTTTTCAATTATTTTAGAAAAGCAAATTAATATCCAAATGGGACGATAGTTGTTTGTCTCTTCTTTACAGCCGGTTTTAAAAATAGAAGTAACTTTTGCTATTTTGCAATTGCTCTGGAACACTCCATTATTAAAAATAAAATCTGTAAAAAATTTAAGACTACATACTAGTGGCGTGCGGTGACCTATGAGACTGGTCATGCACTTGGTATGCCAAAACTGGTCATGCAATTGGGTATTTTATGGGTAGTTAATAGGTAGGGCATGCAAGATTTTATGGGTAAGGTGGGACAAAAAATGGTGTGGGATTCTAAGACATCGACTAATTTTGTTGAAAAATCATGTTGTTCCCTAAAAAAAAAAAGGTTTCCACTTGAAATCAGACTCAGATTTCTTACTTTTCTTCCCAAAAACATGGTGTTCTAAAAAAAAAATGTCTTCACCTGAAAGCAATCCCAGATTTTACAGTCTTAGTCCTAAAATTGTAGTGCTGTCTAAAAAAAAAGTTCTTTGGTCATACAAAGCATGACTTGCATGCCCTGACCGTACGCCAATGCTACATACCTTGAAATTTTAAAGAAGCAAGATGGTTTGTTATCATGCCCAAATGCCTTGTTATCATTTAACAATAAAATCGGGTTAAGTATTTCATTTAATGTTGGCGGCTCAAGGTAAATTGAGAATGAGCCTTTTTTAATTAAATATTCCTACGACGATTGTTTGTTTTTCTTTTGAGTTTTTCAGCCAACTTTGATCCGATTGAAGTTATTAAATTCATTTGCGATAATCTCGAGGTCAGTGGTAATTTTATCATTTATTCGGATCGAGTTAGTTAATCGGCAGTTAGACTTGGTTGCGTCGATTTAATAATACAATATCACAAGTTTTACGGGCATTATTTTTATTTGTTTAAGTTTATTTTGAAAGTATATGATATGTTTTTGAGAAAGTTTTAATTTTTTTTAGTTTGTTGAAGTAGCATCGAAAGTAAATTTTTTCTGCATTACATTATAGTTTTATATAAGTTTTTGAGAAAGTTTTATTTTTTTTAGTTTGTTGAAGTAGCATCGAAAGTAAATTTTTTCTGCGTTACTGCCATTTATGAGCAGTGTCCAAAAAATGGAGCATTTTTTCCGAATAGATAAACGACTAAGTAGTAAATTTATAGGAGTATTTTTCCGATATATTTACGACGTAGTCGTTTCAACGGAGCTTGTTCATCAATCATTTCTGAAACACGTGAGACAAAGTTGTCAAATGCAGAGTCAAAATTTTGAGATTGTAAAGTGGGACTATTACATACAGGTTCAGTCAGGGAGTTATTCAGTTCAGTACAAAATGCATCTTGGCCAAAATTTTTTTATCTCTATAGTATAGTATGGTATTCATACAAGTGTTAGTAGTTTTGAACTTTCTAATGTTAAATAAAAGAGGATAATGATCAGTCATGTCATTCAAAATTATTGATGATAAAATAGTGTAGGCTACGTCATTCGTAATTAAGTGATCGATGAATGTCGCCGAGCTTGCAGTAACTCTCGCAGATTTTGTAATAATTGAATATGCTCTATTGCAAGCTATGGCATTTATGTAGTTTTTCGCTTGTACGGATAGGTTATTTCCGTTGATGTTAATATTGAATTCACTTAAAATATAAGATGTTTTTTTACAAAAGTTAATTTTTCTAAATTGTTTGAAAAATTTTTCACAAACATATCAACTGCTTGACTAGGGTGCCTATGAATAGTTGCAATTGTAAGTTTTTTCTTTGTGTTTGGTTTGTACACAGTTAACCACAATGATTCACATCCATGTAAAGTAAATGTATATTTTGTTCTTGTGTAATTTTCAAGTCATTTCTTACGTACATTGCTATGCTCCCTAGAATGCCAACTGGGTCAACATTAACAAAGAAATAGCCAGATTAGTTTATGTTTACAAGAGATTGTTTTTTTTATACGTGATTCCAAAAGGCACAAGACCAGGAGTAAATAGTAAAGACAATAAAAAATCATACCATTTATCAAAATTATTTTTTTAAGGTGTATAAGATTTAGAGAGTTGTTATCCTTCATATCAATTTGGCTGTTTTCGGAAATATTAAAATAATGGCATTTTAATATATTCGTAGAGAACGATTCATAGATTTTATCACCCAAATCTTCAGGCTCATTCACAGTTAAATGGTGTTGGGCTGCTTAACTTGTGCTCCTGGATCCTGACAATCCCCTGTCACACAATTAGAGCGAATTGAGTTGCTACTACGGTTGACTTTTAAAATACATACACAGTGTAAACAATTATTCTTAAAATCTAAAACAGTGGAAATAATAATTATCACGAAGATGTAATTGTAGAAATGTGATTTTTAGTTCGTACTATGACATCATTATGTATCGTTTGCCTGCACAGTTATTTTTTGATTGAAGGATTGGCAGAAATAAATTGGGGAAGCCATTGAAATCAAATGAGTATTCGTCGTCGTCGTCGTCGTCGTCGTCATCGTTTGAAGGGCATCCACTCCAGGCCAGACACAAACAGAACTGGGGCCGAGGGTTTATCCTTTTACTACCCCAGACTGCTGCACTGCCTGGATCAGATGCTGGCAGTGATGTTATTAAGCCAGCATCGAGATTCGTCATCCAAAACCGTCAGCCCCCTTGCTCCATGTGGTGCCCGATGTATGGGGCACATTGTTAGTACATGGTCTGCGGTTTGCTCTGAGGCGCCACACTCGCAATTGGGTGAAGGAGCGAGACCCCATTTGTGCATGGACGAATGGAATCGCCCAACACCAGTCCGCAGGCGGTTGAGCTTAACCCAAGCTGCTCGGGGTAACCCCATCCCAACAGGCCTGACACTGGTCCCGGGCACAAAAGCACGGAGCCTGGAAGCACTTTCACAGTACTCCGCGTTCCATTTGTGATTTGTCCATTCAGAGGCGCGGATGCCAAGTCTGGCAAGATTGTCCAAGAGATTCCGCGCACCTGGCACAAACGGGCGTCTGGATCTTAGTCTCACTTGGCCAGTATCTGAGGACCCATTTAACAGACCATGCAAAATATGATCGGGGTCCAGAGATCCACGGTAAGCCAAGGAGAGTGTCGCTCCCAGTCGGCGAAGCTCAGCTGGCTGGATGCCTGAGAGTACAGGTAGGTGGTCCGTTGGAGTGGGACGCAGGCATCCAGTAACTATGCGCAAGGCGTCATTCAAGACACTGTCAATGAGGCGAGTGTGAGCACTGCGACACCAGACTGGCGCACAGTACTCAGCTGTTGAGTAGACTAGAGACAAGGTGGCTATGCGTAGTGTTTTAGCACCAGCACCCCATCCCGAGCCCACGAGTCGCCTCAACAGTGTGACGCGCGATGATAGTTTTTTGTGCAATGCCACTAAATGGTGACGAAACGTGAGCGATCTGTCCAGTTTTACCCCAAGGTATATAGGGGTTGGACAGAACGGTAAAAGTCTACTATTGTTGTAGACCTTTAGCTCACGTTTGGCCTCTCGGTTGTTTAAGTGAAAGGCTGCCGTCACCGTCTTAGTGTGACTGAGCTTCAACCTCCAAGTCTGGAGATACGCTGACAGTGTGGTCATGTCTTGGCTTAATGTCCCCTCCAAGTCCTTCCAGTTTCCAGAAGAGTGCAACAACGCTAGATCATCAGCATAAGCAAACTTTCTGGAAATCATGAAAGGAAGATCGTACGTATAGATGTTAAATAGGAGGGGAGCCAAGACCGATCCCTGAGGAACGCCGTTTTTAAGACGGCGTAGCCTGCTTTGCTTGCTGTCACCGGTGGTAAGGGTGAAACTTCGATTTCGGACAAGCTCCATGATCATTTTGACCATGCGCTTATCCGGAAGTAGTCTCAGCAGCAAATGAGTATTGAAATCAAATGAAAAGAATCGATAGAGATGAAATAAAATTTTAGATTATTACTGAAAAATTCTTTTTCCAGACTTTAAATTTTTTCCTTGAATGACAAGCTTGAAAGTTGCTTTAAATATACAGTATAATTTCCATTTTATATCGGCCCAGATGGTAGGTGCTTTCTTGCAGCCTGGGCCGTGAGTAAGTCTGTTCATTGGTGTTAAAAATGAAAGACCGAAACCGAACCTACCAAAACGAAAGGGTATCCACCCATTCCGATGTTTAGTGTGGGTCTGCTAATCGGCAAACGTCCTTTTCAGGACGGGGCAATGCCAGGATAAAACTGCCCTTTTCAGGGCACATTGCCAACAAGTTTCAACGACCCACTATTCTTCAGCTGAACATTGAAGGCCTCACTGCAAGCAAGATGAACGTTCTTCATCACCTCGCTATGCAGTCTAAGGCACTCGTCATTCTACTGCAGGAGACCAATGCAGAGAAGTTGGTACTTCCGAACTACCAACCAGATGGGTCTTCTTTAAGCAGGAAGCATGGCCTTGCCACGTTTGTCCACAAGCAACTGAGATACACGCTTTTGGACCAATCTCCACCGACATCGGAGATCAAGTGGCTGTGTGTGGACGTTGATGGCTATAAAATAGTCAACGTCTACAAACCACTGCCAACGCGATTGCGAACCCTGGATCTCCTAGTGATTCCTCATCTCTGTCTTTACGCTGGCAATTTTATTTGTCGTCATGCTGACTGGGGTTACAACGACAGCAGTCCGGACGGCGAGTGCTTGGCTGGCTGGGCAAGCATTAATTGTCTTGCCCTCCTATATAATGCCAAAGACGCAGCCAGTTTTTATTTCGCCCGCTGAAACACTGGCACCAATCCAGATCTAGCTTTCGCTAGCGTAGGTCCAAACAATCGCTTACCGGATAGACGTGTCCTTGAAAAGTTTCCCAGGTCACAACATCGACCTTTGCTTATTACACAACCAAGGTTTGCTATGGCAGTGCCAAGCATGCCTGTTAAGCGATGGAATTTCCGCAAGGCCAAATGGAGTCACTACATTGCTTTGACGAATAAATTCTCAAAGACTTTGTTGCTGCCTGATTCACTTGATGTGGATGCGGCTTACCAGGACTTCTGTAACACCATTAAGAAAGCAGCCAAAAAGACTATCCCACGTGGGTGTCGAAATAACTATATTCCGTATTGTGAATTCCTCTATAAAACCTTTCTGCAGTCTCCTCAGGGAGACGACTCAAGTTTGGCTGCTACAGCTTTGCTTGCCAAGCTTGACAGAAAGCGGAGGGATCGATGGTCCGAGGCAATTTGGAGTATTGACTTCTCACACTCTAGCCGAAAAGTGTGGAGTATTTTGAACAACCTTACTGGTAGGTCACGACACTCTCCTCGTCACTGTCCCGTTTCAGCCGATGCTATTGCATCTCAGCTGGTTAGAAATGGGAAATACGAGGGTGTTGACCGCAAGTTATCTCGACTTATTTATCAAGAAGTGTTTGACCTTTGGAGGGACACAACACCAGACGCAGTAAATATCTCTGACAATTTTTCACAGAGAGAAGTTGCTGCTGCCCTCCAACATTTAAAACCAGGTAAAGCTCCGGGACCTGATTCCATCTGCTCAGAGCTTATACTCCATGCTGGAGCTGCTTTGAAGTCCTGTTACGTGACTTCATTTGTTCCTGTTTGCGCCGACTCAAAATTCCCAAGATCTGGAGAAGAGCACTTGTGATCGCGATCCCAAAACCAGCAAAGCCCGTGGGGAACCCAAAAAGTTATAGACCAATATCTCTGATCTCTGTCCCCTACAAGATCCTCGAGAGGCTTATCTACGCCCGCGTTGAACCATTAATCGATCCACTGCTCCCTAAAGAGCAGGCTGGGTTCCGACGCGGAAGTCAACCGTAGATCAAGTTGTTCTGCTAACCCAGAACATTGAGGATTCTTTTGAGGCTAAAAAGAAGGCCGGTGTTGTTTTTATTGATCTGACAGCTGCTTACGACACTGTCTGGCACCGTGGCCTTACTTGCAAGCTGCTGAGACTACTTCCGGATAAGCACATGGTCAGAATAATTATGGAGCTTGTCCGAAATCGAAGGTTCACCCTTACCACCGGTGACAGCAAGCAAAGCAGGCTACGCCGTCTTAAAAACGGCGTTCCTCAGGGATCGGTCTTGGCTCCCCTCCTATGTAACATCTATACGTACGATCTTCATTTCTTGATTTCCTAAACGTTTGCTTATGCTGATGATCTAGCGTTGTTGCACTCTTCTGGAAACTGGAAGGACTTGGAGGGGACTTTAAGCCAAGACATGTCTACACTTTCAGCATATCTTCAGACTTGGAGGTTGAAGCTCAGTCAGACTAAGACGGTGACTGCAGCTTTTCACTTAAATAACCGAGAGGCCAAACGTGAGCTAAAGGTAGGTAACAACGGTAGATTTTTACCGTTCTGTCCAACTCCTACTTATCTTGGGGTAAAACTGGACAGATTGCTCACGTTTTGTCACCATCTAGTGGTATTGCAAAAAAAAATATCATCGCACGTCACACTGCTGAGGCGACTTGTGGGCTCGGGATGGGGTGCTGGTGCTAAAACACTACGCATAGCTACCTTATCTCTAGTTTACTCAACAGCTGAATGTACGCCAGTCTGGTGTCGCAGTGCTCACACTCGTCTCATCGACAGTGTCTTGAACAACGCCTTGCGCGTAGTTACTGGATGCCTGCGTCCCACTCCAACAAACCACCTACCTGTACTCTCAGGCATCCAGCCAGCTGATTTTCGCCGACTGGGAGCGACACTCTCATTGGCTTACCGTGGATCTCTGGACCCCGATCGTATCTTGTATAGTCTTTTAATGGGGTTTTCAGATACTCGCCAAGTGAGACTAAGATCCAGACATCCGTTTGTGCCAGCTGCGCGGAATCTTTTGGACAACCTTGCCAGACTTGGCATCCGCGCCTCTGAATGGACAAATCACAAATGGAAAATGGAGTATTGCGGAAATGCTTCCAGGCTTGGTGCTTTTGTGCCCGAGACCAGTGTCAGGCCTGTTGGGATGGGGTTACCCCGAGCAGCTTGGGTTAAGCTCAACCGCCTGAGAACTGGTGTTGGGCGATTTCATTTGTCCATGCACAAATGGGGTCTCGCTCCTTCACCGAATTGCAAGTGTGGCGCCTCTGAGCAAACCGCAGACCATGTTTTAGTAGCGTGCCCTATGCATGGGGCACCACATGGAGCACGAGGTTTGACGGTTTTGGATGACGAATCTCGATGCTGGCTTAATAACACCACTGCCAGCATTTGATTCAGGCAGTGCAGCAGTCTGGGGTAGTAAAAGGATAAACCCTCGGCCCCAGTCCTGTTTGTGTCTAACCTGGAGTGGATACCCTTTCAAACGACGATGACGACGACGACGAATTCCATATCCTTGTAGAGTAATGTTGAGCACGTTAAGCATACCGAATATCTCAACAAGATAAGCTAGCCCGGCAAGCAAAAAAAATCTTGAATTAAATGAACTCTATGATCTTTTTGCCCATTGAAACACACAACAAGCTCCTCTCGCAATTTCCACACTTTCCTCATTACTCTTGCACGAGACAGCCACTTAACTTCAGAGTTATAAACAAACTCCCATCATCTCCTGTTTTTTCACAAGTTAATGGAGCGCATGGTTTGACTTTGAGTTTTTTAGTATTGTATTCACAATTTTAATGAGATCAAAAATCATATTGGCGAGTAGTCAGTGTTTTATTCATTGACAAGTTTTTGTTCTACCAACGCTTTACGGTGTATGATGCAATAAATACTCACAAGTTGTGGTGCGACTTGCTTTGTGAGAGCAACAACCTTGTTACCACCTCCAACCATAGCCCTGGCACCGTCGGTGGACACAGCCTTACATTTAAGAAGTAATTGTGTACTTTTAAAAATAGGCACTTAAAAGCAGTGGTGTCTATACCAATAGGAAGACAAATCAGATAGTGATATACATTTTCATGCGTTTCGTGACTGGAAAGATAAACAAACATTTGAACTTTATTTGAGTTGTTTCATCTAATTGTATCAGTTGTTTCATCTGATTAAAGCCTGAAGCAGAAATCATGACAAAGCTTCGCTAGAATAATTTTTTTATTGATGGGGTAAAAATCTTTTGTGCACGGTATTAACGGACTATGACAGTTTTTGCACTTTGGTCACAGTCGTGGCTCCTCCATGAATCTTCTACGCTACTATCGCCAGACAAGGTTTTACGAGGCTTTCTGTCAAGGTAAATAGTTTCGTTTGAGACATAAGAACTTGAGCTATTTTTAGTGATGATATGAGAAGAGTTTGGTCAGAGCGTGCCACCGTCAATTACTCGAATTGTTGCTATTGCTCTGCGAATTGTCATGTTTGTTGTTTTAAGAATGATGCCGATTTGTTTTTGTGTTCAGAATGTTTAGTCTCTCCATGCCTTTTCAGTTTATACTTTTCTATTGATGAATTGTGGTACATGATTAGGCAGAAAATACAATGATCTGAAGGGTAGTTTTGGTCTGAATCTTTTACAAATCTCAGCTCAATAAATGTATCGTTTCATTTTCGCTTTTTGCTCCATTGCTGTTTTTTCGTTTTAGCTGTCGCCTGTTCATAGTTTTTTAATTGTTTATCTGTTTCTTGCTGTACTGCTGCATCTTGTTTATTAGAAGTAAAGCCGTAATTCACAAGACTCAAGGGCTTTAACTTCAACCTGTCGTATTATTAAATAAAATGCTGTAATGCTTATGAAAAATAATGCGATAGGCCTACTAATACTCACAACTTTGGTATACACAGTACCTTATTTGAATTATTGCACAAAAGGAAAAATTAAACAAGAGTACCACATAATGAAAAATCAAATTAAAAAATCAAATTAAAATCAGAAATCATCCACGATTCTCATCCACACTCATCCACACTCCCAATTTTTTTCATACGCACAAGTGCGTATCGTCCCACGGGTTGAAAAGCATTGATTTATAACCAACTTTTTTGAAAGAACGAATTATTTGCGAGGTAATTACATAAGCGAGGAAGTGGAAAAAACTATTAAGCTTTAAAGCGAAGAGCAACGTAAAATAATCAAGGCTCGACTAAATGACTAACAGGTAATACATCATTATTAAGAAACTCCTCAGATGACTACCAGATAATACATGATGATTACGTAAAACATTATAGTCTGAAGAAAACACTTTACGATATTCTGAATTATCTTAGCTTTTACAATTTTATGGTCTAAAGATTTTGAAAACAGGAAATCATTAAAAAGAATATTTCTTTAATCCAGTTAAAGATTAAGATAAACGCACCAACAACATGAATAAATTCGACATTAGAACTGCAATAAATTATACAAAGTTTAACAATCATGATAACTAAAATATTTTACATTAAATTGAATCTCTTCTTTCTACGCAAACCGAGACGAAATTTTCAATTTTGTACCCAAGGAATCGTAATCTATATATTTTCAACCGATCAAAAATCCAATATTTTTTTTTCTGTTCATAAAAATTCTATCACTCAGATCTTAGAGCGTTCAAGGAGCACTCCATGTTAGTTGTCATGGCAAAGCTTTTTTTTAGCGACTTTTTAAGATAATAAACAAACCAATCTGTTTCATATATAGCGTTCGCAAATGTACCGAAAAATAAATAGGATTGATTCGCAAATGTACCGAAAGATAAATATGATTGACTGTAAAGACCTGAATGAGAATTTTTTGAACAGAGAAAAAAATTTGGATTTTTGATAGATTGAAAATATGTAGATTATGATTCCTTGGGTACAAAATTGAAAATTGCAACCGAGACATCATTTTAAACAAGTTTTAATTATGGATTATACAGATTCATTGATTGTATCGGGTAAAAAAATTTAGCCATTATCAATTAGTATTCTTCTAGCAATAGCTCAAGATATTTCAACAACAATGGGTGAGTCATAAGTAAGTTTGATAATAGGAAGCAAACCAAATTAAGAATATTAATTTTTTTTTACTAAACAGATTTCTTCGTTGATTTTGCAATGTTTTTCACCTCTTTTATATTATTGAAAAAGCTGTTAACAGTTCATATTTTTATCATTTTTAATATACATGGCAAAAGCGGCTATTTTTATAGCAGGCTATATTAATTTTCTTTAAACAAAGGCAAAAATGAGCAAGAAGCACGAGTAGACAGCAAAACATTACATAGGCAGTTATTGATCGATAGATTCTGCAGTATGTTGAACGTCTTTTATATACAGACAATAAAAGCTGTCAACAATGACCCACTTAGTAGATCCTTTTTTGTTTTTTGCTTCTTTAAATATGGGTAAAAGACATTTCTTTTGTTGATATAATAAATGAGGTAAATGTTCTATAATATAAACAGATTTACTAGGCTTTTCGTTGGAGCTGGAGGAATGGTTTAAATCTTGCATATCGTACTTTTTTAGTTTATTTGCAGCTTTAAGGATTAATCTTTTATCGAATGCGTTGGCAAGTTTAACAATGATTGTTCTTGTAACTTTTTGTACCTGTTTAAAGATAGGTCGCTGCGGGAGACGATGAGAGAGATCGAGTTTAAGTCTAGCTCTAATTCTTGGGTAAAAATTTTTTTAGTACTGTCTTTGTTTGGGTTGTAGTTTTCCAAGCTTCTTTCGGTTCGTTAAGACGGTGTATTAAGAAATTTAACCTTTTGCTATGTGATTCCCGCATCAATTTTTCATTTCTATTATTTTGGAAAATTTGTTCCATTTGTTTGACCCAGTTCTCTAGATCAGCGTTTCTCAAACTATGTTTAGCGGGCTTAAGTAAAGTGTTCTGGTCAAAGTCGTACCTGGAGGCGGGAAAAGGGGCAATTGCCCGCCTAAGTTTCCAAAATTTGGGCAAAATTAAATTTTTTCGGGCAGTGACAAAAAAATATTTAGGCGAAACCAGAATTTTTCGGGCAGCGATACGAAAAATTCGAACAAAGTCAGGAATTTTAGGGTAGTGTCAATGATCAACTGCAAAAAATAGATACCAAATTTAGATGAAGACTTTTTTTTTTTTTTTAAAGAGCACTTTGATTTTGGGACGAAATTCGGTTTTCGTTCGCAATCTCAAACAATTTTTTTGTCCTATCCGTAAAATAATAGAAAATCATGATTTGGGCAAAATTTCATTGCCCCCAAATTTTTTTGGCTGGTACGCTTATGATTCCGCTGAACAATAAACACGACGGTTTGCAAGTACGTCATAATGAGCTTGCATAATCTTTACATATTTTTTTTAATTTCACATTCTTATGTCACGTTTCATTATGACTCGTTATGACTGGCTGAAGCAAATTTAGTTTTTTGACTGGCAAAAAAAGTCCATTGATAATCTTGAAAAATTTGTTATTCGAACTTTTTTTTTGACGAAGTGTTCGGTGAGCCAAAATAATAAGACAAAGTATTTTGTGAATAAAAAAGTTTGAGAAGCCCGGCGCTAGATTTACAAGATAGTCTTGAGTTGGTAAATATTTGACATTATTTTCTAATTTTTCAATTCTTTAGTTTAAAGCGCACTCAATCTGGTTAAGTCGACTTTCAAAGCTGTCTATTTTATTTTCAATTCTTTCTATTCTTGTTGACATCTTGTTAATAGTAGCTAATATAGTACAGGAAGCTTCGCTTATTATGGCCTTTGCTTATAGTGGCTTCCGGTTATTGTGGGCAATTTTTGTGGAACAAAATCAGAAACCAATTTGCAAAGCATTTGTTTCCGCTTATTATGGCTTCCTGTTCTTCAGGGTTTTTTGAGGTTTGCGTTTTATTTGCAAACAATCGCTATTTGTCCAAATAAAGTACTGTGTTGCACAGGTACTTTTTGACTGTTGCAATCACTTTTAGTAGCAGTCATGACTTCTCATTCACGGAGAGATCGCACTTTAGTAGAAAAAGATTGAAATTCTCGATGAAATCAAAAACAGCAAGCCTGGTGAGACCTAAAGAGAAATCGCAAATTAAGCGACTGGGCGTTGGGTGAACGACGCTGCAAAAATGGCTAAAGGAGGAAGCAAAAGAGAATTGCGAACAGAGTGGGAAGCAGTTCAACAACAAAAAAACGAGTAATTTTGAGTTTTGGCTCTACGCTCGCTAGTATTCTGGCTCAATGCTTCGTTCTTAGACTGAAGAAGACCTCCAACTGTTATACTCCTAAAATTTTAAATTTCGGTTATTGTGACCCTCCGCTTAATATTGACCATAACGTTTTGGCCCGAAGTGACCATAATAAGCGGAGGTCCGTGGATTTATTTTATTTTCTAGACCTGTCATTTGTAATTTTCTTACTGTATTCGTTTCGCGTAGTCAAAGCAATCACTCAAACTGCGCTTTTTTTCTCAAGTTCTGAAACACATTCCTTCGCTAGCTTTGCAAATCTCAAATCTAGAATTTTAATCGTTTTTAGATGGAAACATTAAATATGTTTTTTTAAGGAGTAAAAAAACCCAGAGCAACAAACACCCAGGCTTGTTAAAGAGAGATGGATTAAAAAATTTTGCAGCAAAAAAAGTAAATTTACATTCAAATAGGTTGTCACGAGTTATCGGTCAAGATCCAACAACAAGGAAGTACCCGAAGGGTTGTATCTTGCTTGTTATTATATCTTGACCAACCACTCGTGAGAACCCGTTCGGAAGGGAGCGTCTTTTTTACCGCTTCGTTAGCCGGATGGCTAACGAAGCGGTACAATTGCGAATATGTTATCTTAATGGTTTAGAAGTTGAGAGGAAACGCTAGCTGGTTAGCCGCTAGAAGAACGCAAATCTTGTGCGAAAAAGATTTCTTTCTCTACTTTGCGGAGATTTCTGCTCAAAGGTAATATTCTTCATAGACCAAATAAGGTTTGTGTAATTCATTCAAGAGTAAATTATGATGATCTATTTCACGCTTTGCTTTGTTTAATTTGTGCAAACATTTTCTAAACAAAGTTAAATACTTTTAAGTTTTTGTGCCTTACTGTACATGTAAAAGCTAGATGGTTTATAGGTTTTTACGCTTTCTTGAGCCGCTTTATAGTGGAAGCCTCAATAAAAAACCGATATTATCACGTTAACTCTTTTCTTTGATTGTGAATGTATGAGCGGACACAACAATCTTTAAAGCACATAAGTTTTGACTCTCTATCTTCATTAAAATGCTACTTACTGTTTTAGCAAATTGGTACAAAAATTTCTTATGAGTCTTTACCTTCCCATACGACAAATAAAACAAAAGCGTGAATGATGTATCCAAGGCCAAGTACAATGTAAAGTTGACTTTTCGTTCGTTCGTGCCTACTATATGCAATCCAACATTTTTTAACCTTTTTTGACAATAGGCCTACAGCTTATCACGATGAAAGATTTTGTAGTACGACTAATAGGGCATGCCGAATGATTTAAGTGAGATGTCAAGCGGTAAGCAAATTTATTTTATAGAACGCAATGCGATAATTTTTTTGTTGTTCAATAAACGTTATTTTTGCCACCCCAAATGGGTTTGATAAAAAGTCTGGAAAGTGCCCAGACATTATCTTAACATCGGAAAAACCTAAATCGGCACGAATTACTATTATCTCGCAATTATCAATTGTCCTGCCTATTTATTAAACCAAAATCCTAAAATACAATTTTTTTCAAATGCCATATTTACATGAATCAAAGAAAAATGTAAATTATTTTACAAAAGAGACAAAATGTTTGCGTAAGCTTCAAAAAATTTGTATGCTAATATAATAACTTCAAAGAGTTTGCGTTAGCTTAGTGTTGGTTTACCCTAGATCTGCTTTCAATATTTTAAATATTGGCATTGTGGTGGAGTTGTCAAGAGCGCTGCATTGATGGCGTACGTGATCAACACGGTCACTGTTCAAAACCTATTTGCGCCATTCTGTTGTGTCTTTGAGAGTATATTTTCTGGCACTTTCTTTCCTTTGGCGGTTTTAAAAAGCAGTTTTAAAAAGCAGCTCTAAAAACTGAAAACCAAATAAAAAATTTTAATCGGACAGCAATACCTTGCCAAAAGTAGATCGCGGTAATTGCTTGACAGTTGCCTCAAATACAGCGCCTACACACTTTTCTGTAATAAATAGTTAAAAATTTCTACAATAAATTTTTTGACTTCATTCGTCAAAGAACCATAATATGCAGAATTTCATCTGACCCCGTATAACGCATAAATTGTTTTTTTACAATACAGGGCTGGGGTGTTGGTGTCGGCAGGTGTGGACATATTTTTTTGCCAACATCCCAGCCCTGCTACATTATGGCAAACTCACATAAGTGAGAACTCATTATTTGCTCAACGTTTTTGCACAACTAGGAAATAGCTGTAAAACGAGAACTCAACAATATAAGTATTTCACTTTGCGGCGAAAATGAAATTATTAAATATTGAACAGACCTTGAAAAAGCGCTTGAGTCAAAATAACTCCAGCTGGTACTCTTAGGTAGGTCTGTAGCGGTTACTGGTTTATATAACTCTAGCTACATATAAATTCCACAAAACTTTTATAAATCTTCTTTTTATTCATAAAACAACAATCCTTTTTAAACTCAATTATTCTTAAAACCAACTCTGATTCAAACTTTTTGACATGTGCTTTTTCGCTGAACAAAGACTCTCTCGTTTTTTTATCAAAAAAAAGAAAAAAATGAATAAACGAATAAAAAATACAATTATGTCAAGCGTGAAAATGTGGTAATCGCCACATATCTCCCCCCCCAAGTGGTATGGCCGCAAAGAGGCAAATACCACTGAAAGAGAAAAAAATAATCGATTGCAATAGAAAATACGACAAAATTCTACACGCACTGACAGAAGCAAAAAATCACTATATACAAGCAAACGCGCAAAAATGCAACGCGTGATTAAAACGTCGAAACAAACCAGACATCGAAAAAAAATGAAAAAAATAAAAACTAGTCGCGATAACGTATAGGTTTTGTAATTAGTCTGCCTCTGCGGGAGTAAACGCGATTAGCGGGGAGTTCGTCTAGGTCTTCCGCAAAAACGTCCCCATTCTCACTCGAAGATGTGGGCGAAAAAAATCGAGTCTCGGCAGATTCCTCCTCGACTGAGGAGCCGGTTGGAGATATAGGCTCAACAAAGGCCGGTTTTAAACGATCAATTGATACGGTGTCAATGTGACCGTCTTTTTCGATGACAAAATATTTATCGTGTCGTTCAAGTACAAAATGAGGTCCCGAATAAGGTCGTTGCAACGGAGATTTTACACTGTCAATGCGAACAAATACTTGGGAACACAGGGAAAGAAGTGGGTCGACATAAGTTTGTTGTTTTTTAGGATGACGTGGCATAGTATAACGTAATGTGTTCATGAAAGAACAAAGTGTCTTAGCATACTGCGAAGCTAGTTAGACTGTGCTTTCCTCAGACAACTCTGCAGGAGTCGAATTTTCAAAATATTCCCCGGGGAGTCGTATAGAAGTCCCTAAAGCCATTTCAACTGCAGCACACCCCATATCCTCTTTTATGGCCGATCGCAAGCCTAAGAGTACAAGACTCAAATTTCGATACCAAAGGTCGGGAGAAGATTGACATTTCAATGCAACTTTGAGACTGCGATTGAATCGCTCGTTTAATCCGTTTGCAGCCGGATGGAAAGCTGTTGTGTGACATAATTTTGAACCCAAAAATTGGCACATTTCTGTCCAAAGGAGAGACGTGAATTGGGCCCCTCTATCTGTAGTGATTATTGTAGGAGATCCAAAACGGGCCACCCAATGTAAAAGAAAAGAATCTGCACAAGATTGCGCAGTGATATCCTTCATAGGTATGGCCTCCGGCCAACGCGTAAATCTGTCTACAACTGTCAATAAATATTTGTAACCAGAAGAATCGGGAAGAGGACCGACGATATCGACGTGTACATGTGAAAATCTGGCATCTGGGGTTCTGAAATGCTGTAAGGGTGTAACTTGATGTCGGGTAATTTTTGTTTGTTGGCAAGAAATGCAGGTACGGCACTTGTCAGCAATATTCCGTCTCATATTCGGCCACACAAATCGCTCTCCGATGAGTTTTTGAGTAGCCTTAATGCCTGGGTGGGAAAGGTTGTGCATGCGCTCAAAAATTGTGGTTCGTAATGAATTTGGAATGATGGGGCGAAATTTTCCCGTACTAGTGTCTCCAAGTAACAAAAGGCCTGAATTAGGAATCGCACGTTCACATAGTTTTAATGAAGTCATCGATTGAGAGAGCTCGCGAATCGATAGATCGTCCCTTTGTGCCAAAACCAGCTCGGTATAATCTGTGAAAGAAGGTGAAAGAGCAGCAGTCATTTCAGGACGGCTTAAGCAATCGGCAACCACGTTGTTTTTTTCTTCAATATGTCTAACGTCAGTTGTGAATTCTGAGATAAACGATAGGTGTCGAGCTTGCCTGTTACTTAAAGGAGTTTTTTTTCTAGATATAGCACCAACTAATGGTTTGTGGTCCGTGTAAAGAGTAAACGGACGGCCTTCTAAGAAGTACGTGAAATGATGAACTGCCAAATAAGCTGCCAGTAATTCTTTATCAAAAGTACTATACCGTTTTTGGGCATCAGAAAAGGCGGCTGAAAAGTACTCCAATGGTCTGTGCAAACCACTACTGTCAATCTGACTGAGTACAGCACCACGGAATTTATCGCTTGCGTCTACAAACAATGCTGTGGGACTGTCGTGCTGAGGAAAATTTAGTAGCGTTGCATTACTCAGTGCTACTTTTATGTCCTCAAACGCAGTTGAGGCCTCCTCGTTCCAAGAAAGATTTGCATTACGACCGGCAGGAATCCCCTGGAGGAGAGAATTTAAAGGGGCCAAAATTTTTGCGCATTGAGGAATAAATTTTCTATAAAAATTGACCATGCCCAAAAATCGCCGTAAAGACTGGGCGTTCTGTGGGATCGAAAAAGAATTTATGGCATCAACCTTACATGCAACAGGGGCGATACCTTTGTCCGAAACGATATGCCCTAAAAAGCGTAGCCGATTTTGGCCGAATAAGCACTTAGCTGCATTGATGATTAATCCGTTGCGTTGTAGGCGCTCAAATACTTGTCGAAGGTGGGCTCGGTGCTCTTCAATGGAAGACGAAAATATCAAAATGTCATCTATATAGACAAAGACGAATGGCAAGTCTTGAAATAGAGAGTTCATAAAGCGTTGGAATGTTTGGCCAGCATTAGTAAGACCCATAGACATCTTTAAAAATTCCCAACTTCCGGCCGGCGTGCAAATTGCAGTTTTGGCAATATGTTCTGGGTGAATATGAATTTGGTGATATGATTTAAACAAATCGATGCTGGAAAATATTGTGGAACCGGATATATTTTCGGTAAAGTCATGAAGGAAAGGAATGGAATAAGAGTCCTTGACGGTTACTTGATTTAGACGCCGATAGTCTCCTACTACTCGCTAAGATCCGTTAGACTTTTTTACCATATGAACGGGAGATCCCCACGGGGAGGAATTGGGTCTAATTATTCCCAATTGCTCAAGCTGACTTAATTCCTTTCTTAAAACAGCAAGTTTTTCGGGAGAAAGACGGCGTGGCCGCTGTTTGATGGGTGGACCGGTTGTTTCAATGTAGTGAACGATGTCATGTTTTGGAGGAAGCCTTAAGTTCGAAACAGAGAACACCTCGGGAAATTCAGCTTCAAGAAACTGATAATCTCCTAAGTTGTAAATCGGAGGTTCGACATTACACAAACTAGGCTTAAGTTCGGTATTAGATAAAAAAGAACAAGGATCACGACACTTTTGTGCATGAGGACCAAAACGTTGATGAAACCAGCAGAATGATTTAATATTTTCAGATTGCGGTATGTGTTCGGGAAATATCAATCTTCCTTTTCTAGGATCAATCTTGATATCAAAGTGCGATAGAAAATCTATTCCTATAATGGGTTTTAACGTTTCAGCAATGCAAAATTCCCAGTTTAAAGGCACAGGACCTCCCAGGTCAACAGTAATATTTTGCAACCAAACGTAGGGACAGAGCTTCCATTAACAGCAGACAAATAATCCTGCGGATGATCTCGAGAATTAGGGTCCACAGGAATTACAGAACAAGAACTGCCCGTATCAATCAAAAACTTCAAATTAGTAATGGAACATTTTATGTACAGTAGTTGCGATGTGAGAGTTGAGCACTCATTATTTCCTCCGGTAAAGTCGCCTTTCTTTACCGGAGCTATTAGTTTAAATGATTCTTTTGAGAATGAGACATTGCGTCATTTGCACGCCAAGAGCAAGGGGATATGCATTTATGAGCTCGATTGCCATAACGGTTGTGGTAAAAACATAATTCATTCTTAAAAACTGTTGATGTGGGTGCGGAACCTTTATTACGCTGGTAGGAGGTAAACTTTTCAAGCTTTTGATTTAATTCGTCTACGGCGTCCGACATATTTCCCAACTGTTTATCAAAATACTCATTGACCTTGTACTGCGGTTTTGTTGATCTGATATTATTTACCTTTGACATGGGAGTATCAGGTTGAGATTTCGCGAGAGAAAGGAGGCGGTCGGCATGTGCAGCCAATTCATCGACCGTGCCTTGTTCGTACGAATACAACGCAAGCCTGGTCGGAGTGTCCACCGACTGCAGCACGCGAGATTTAATTATGTCTTCCTGGAGAGTAGTCGGTTTACAATAACGGGATGCGAATATGGACCTAAGCCGGGCCAAGTAGTTTGAAACTTTGTCATCGCCACGGACACAATCGTTTAACGAGGTCTCTAAATCCTCAACGCCTGCATTGGAATATAACCGGAGGATAGCAACTTTCAAAGTCGAATAAGGTTTTACCGTGTTAGTTGTTTTTAATAGGTGTGCCACAGACTTAAATACATTGGCGTCTCGAGATAAGGTCGTGACAAGAGCCAAATATCTGGACCGTTCTGATGTCATATTAGCTTCTTGAAACATTAATTCGATAGTTGAAAAATAAGCGCTGGCGTCATTCTCCCAAAAAGGTGGCAAATGTATATTCCCAAAACTATTTGCGGGCGAAAAAACGTTATTATTTCCACTATTGCCACTTATATCTGAGTTTGTTCTATCACTAGAGGAAGCTCTTGTAGGGGAGAATGTTATTGGGGCAGGCCGCGATATGTCAGGCCCCGCTTCGTGAAACCCACGTTTGGTTTGATAGTAAAAAATCAAGAATACAAAACTACAACTTAAAATGATTAACGCAGTAACTAAAGCACATAACGCCAGATAGTAGAAATACATTATGACGTCACACTATTAAATCAAGCTTAAGGTTAAAAAAAACTGCTTTTTTTTTTCGCAACTGTTATCAATAAAGTTTCGGCAAAGA
Organism: Diplosoma virens; assembly: GCA_963680785.1. Taxonomy (NCBI): domain Eukaryota; kingdom Metazoa; phylum Chordata; class Ascidiacea; order Aplousobranchia; family Didemnidae; genus Diplosoma; species Diplosoma virens. Next base: position 40,280,986 of record OY796887.1, on the reverse strand, counting down.
GGTTGTTTTTTTCAACCAGACAACAATTGAAAATAGCAGCCATAATGGATTCAGCATTTATCGACTATAATGGATTCAGCATTTTCAGCATTTATTAAATAAACATTAAAAATTATTATTTAAAAAAAAAAACAAGGATCTTGACGTTTCATTTCTTGACGTTGAAATTAGGTTTTTTTGAAATTAGACATTTTTGAAATTAGAATTAGACATTTTTGAAATTTTTGAAATTAGACATTTCTTGACGTTGAAATTAGGCTCAATGAAACAGGGATTGATACTTGGGTATACAGAAAACCCACAAACACCAATCTAATTTTGAATTTTAACGCGCTGTGTCCCACTAAATGGAAGTCTGGATTAATTCTATGTTTTTTAAATCGAGCTAAGCGTATTTGTTCCTCCGATTTTTTGTTTGATAAAGAAGTTAGTATGTTAAAAAAGATGTTTTTGAATAATGGTTATCCTTCATCGTTTTTTGATAAAATTCTTGCGAGCTTTCAATCTTCTAACAAATTTTCTCAAAACATTAGCTTTGAAAATAGTTTTTGTATTCCGTATTTGGGTAAGGAATCACATCACTTTGCAAATCGTCTTTCTGCATTAATAAAAAACAAGTACAACTTAAAAATATCTCCTATCTATAAAACTTTTAAAGTGGTCAATTATTTTCAGTTAAAATCCAAAACTCCTGTGGCTCTTTGTTCAAATGTTGTCTATAAATTCTCGTGTTCGTGCGATACGAACAAGACATACATCGGTATGTCGTCCAGACATTTGATCACTAGAGTTCGGGAGCATCTGAATTTCAAAAGTCTACAGGATAGTGCAGTTAAAGATCATATTTTGTCGTGTGAAAAGTGTTCTAATAATCGGTCTGATGAAAACAATTTTGTAATAATACGTAAATGCAAATCAGAATTTTGTTCTAAGATTCATGAAGCTCTACTCATAAAAAAGTTAAGTCCAAAATTAAATAGACAAATGTTCGCAAACGGAGCTTCATATTTATTGAATATATTTTGATTGTAATATTTTTTCTTCAATGACATCATAATCTGAAATTTAATTTGTATCAATTTAGTTTCTCTCTCGTTTTGATTTAAAATTTAGCCTGTTAGTCAAAAGTACAACCTTTTTTAAAAAATATACATTGTTTTTTGCTGTTGTTAATTTTTAATTTTTTATGTGTGTGTGTAAATTTAAAGTTAATTAATAGTACTAATTGTAGAAACCTGATGAGGGCTGAAGTAAGTCGAAAACGTTCGTTTTTTTTTTTTAAATAATAATTTTTAATGTTTATTTAATAAATGCTGAAAATGCTGAATCCATTATAGTCGATAAATGCTGAATCCATTATGGCTGCTATTTTCAATTGTTGTCTGTTATCAATACAATTAATAAAACTGTCCGCCAAAAACTAGTTAAAAATTGAACATAAATTTAGCACTTACAATTATATTACAATGACTCGCTTGCAAAACCACTAAAAGACTTATCTTTTCGTCTATAAGTTTATAAATTTAATGTTCTTCGTCTCGCTGGCTGAATCCTCTTCTATTATCGCTGTTGATAGTTGAGTAAAGCTTGTTAATAAACTTCAAAGTGTTCTTCGTCTCGCTGGCTGAATCCTCTTCTATTATCGCTGTTGATAGTTGAGTAAAGCTTGTTAATAAACTTCAAAGTTATGTTGATAAAAGCGTCTTCAGTGTATGAAATCACGTCGGGGTCACCATTTATGTAGCGGTTACTGGTTTATATAACTCTAGCTACATATAAATTCCACAAAACTTTTATAAATCTTCTTTTTATTCATAAAACAACAATCCTTTTTAAACTCAATTATTCTTAAAACCAACTCTGATTCAAACTTTTTGCCATGTGCTTTTTTGCTGAACAAAGACTCTCTCGTTTTTTTATCAAAAAAAAGAAAAAAATGAATAAACGAATAAAAAATACAATTATGTCAAGCGTGAAAATGTGGTAATCGCCACAGGTCCATAACATCTTGTATATAGAAACTAGAAATTAAAGAAAAAAGTTTAACGATTTTACCGACTAGTAGGCCGAGCGTATATAATAAAACTTACAAAATTTAAAAAATCTGCTCAACCACGTTTGCCGTAATATCCAAATTACTAGCAAAAATGTCTTCAATAGTAATTTTTGTTAACAAAGATATTTGCCAAACAAAACAATGCAACCGAGTTTTACAAATGATGAAATTTTTTTACAGTTTTCACTAAAATTTTTATTCAAATTTTTTTACCGCGCTAAAATTTGTGTTTGTTCAGAATGTTTTTTCAACAAAAAAAGTACCCTTTTTCTAAATTTTGCCCCTCCAACCCAAAATTTCCCGGTGCTTCTGTTCTTGACTGACTGTTAAAGAAACTCGTACAGTGATAATTGGTGATGCTGCTAATTTGAAAATGAGATTTAATTGATGAGCATAACAGCAAATGGAATGGGACTTTAAAAACTTTTATTTAATTTCATCTGCACAAGATTTAGGGTGCCATTAAAACACCGCCATACGTTTCAGCATTGCATTTATTATTGCCCACAAAATTGTTAATTTTTTTAAAAACACGGATAAAAGTGACTTAGAAGTTAAATTGAATGGCTCAAAACATCTTCAAAATCTTTCTTCAGGAACACCATGTTTCACATATCTTCCCACAATAACCATATGTCTTATCAAAAATGTTAGTGGTTGCATCGGACATTTTTTTAATATAATTTTCGTAGATTTTTTTTTGATAAGTTTCTGACATAAGCACATATTGAATCAAAAATATACTAAATTTAAAAATATCAGTTAAAGAAATAAAATTAAGCTTAAAGCTGAATTGCATTGCCATGTTAAATCTCTTAAACCTCGATTGACTCCAAAATTTTGAGACAACCTTTTTTATTATGTCACCTCATGGAAAGTTCCATTTTTCACAACATTTTACACGAGCAATGGATTTTTACAAAAGCAATCGATTTTTTGACATTCGTTTACAGTGCTAAGCAACTGCTTTAGCGTGCATCCCGAATCAAATATTTAGTGCAGATACGCATGTTCACTTTTTTAAAAATTGGCATGCTTACCATGTTGTTCGTAAGTGTAAAACCAGGGCGTGAAACCGAATCCGCAAACCGGTGTTAACCGTTATTATTTACTGAACCTGAGCCAGAACTGAAAATGAAAAAATAAAATTTGCTTAACCTGAACCGGAACTGAACCCGTAAAAATTTAATTTGCCGAGCCTAAACCTAAAATGGAACTTTATTTTAAACAAATCCGGTGCGAGGCTTTGATTTTAATTTTACATAGGCCGAGATGAATCACAATTTTGTGTTTGACGGTGTCAGAATTTGTTTGGTCACTAACTAGCTGTGTGGCAAAACAGAGACGTTACAAAAAACTTTTGACAAGCGATAAATTAAAGCAAAGCAGTGGTCACGGGATCTAAATAAAGAAAGCGCAGTTTCAAATACAAAGCATGCTAAAGCAGAAAAGTTAAAGAAGTATCGAAATGCAGACGCCCCAAAAAAGAGGAACAAACTCCTAGAAAAAATCACATTTTAAGACTACGACGATTATTTTTAGCTTTGTTAAATAACTTAGTAGGAGAGATGACAACTTATTTTTGTTGCTGGCCGCATTACAGAGTTGGTTTTAACTAATAGGCTTTAGTGAGTTATGGAACGTAGATGAAATTATTAGGCGTATAAAATAACAAGTTTCTTTGTTAATAGGCAACGTTCTAAATCTTACCAAGCGCTCTTTATTACTTGGCCACGGTGCCAATTTTTTATAACCAACATGCATTTGAGACAGGTATACTCTTTTCTCTACATGAGAATAGTACTGTATTTTTACCAAATATTAAATAGACGTTTGGTGGTACAGAATTTGAAGATTGCGTGAAGTAAAAGATTTTTCTTCCCAAAGCTTTTCATCTGACACTCTTCACGGGAAATCGTCAGAATGAAGCAGAATTGAAACCGAACTGAGTTATAAAGGGGAAAGCAGAGTTCTCATTGGCTGAAAAAAGTTAGCCAATGAGAGAAAAGATTAAGAAATTTTCAAAGAGTAGACGAATTCTTTTTGCTTACACAAAAAGGGATTGAGAGATTTAATGAAAGTCGCTTCAAGAGCAGAAAAGTGAAAAGAAGAGCGACCTCGAACGAGAATAAAAAATTTTTCGTTTCTGTAATGAAGAGCGCATTGGGCGTTGTCAAAAAGATGTTGATCAATGGAGGATTTATGAAATTGTTGTGGGCGTGTGTTGGCCTTGCAAGAGCGGGAAAGACTTTGGCGGTTGGGCGAGGCAGGAGAATTGGCGATGGATCTAAGAACGTGTTGTTTAATTCGCTCTTCTAGCCGTTGAGACGTGCGACCAACGTACCGACTATCGCAGTGCCACACAAACTGGTAAATAACATTGCTGTGATGATGGGAAGGTAAACACGTCTTTCCTAATCGCTGGTAAGAGCTGTCGGGTGTTAAAAATAACATGTGGTTCGACGGAGAAAAAGCAGCGTTTCACAGCAGACGTAATCTGCTTTTCGAATTTCATCGAGACATTTCCAATCCATGGGATGTGTAGGTAGACAGGACACTTTTCTACTGTGTGAACCGGGTTAGAATTTAGTTGTTGAAGTTTTCGTTTGAAAGCCGAATTGATTGCATGTTCCGGATAGCCATTATCTAAAAGAATTGAACGAATTTTGCCAAGCTCTGGGTCCAGGTTGGTTTTGGAACAAATCATAAGATGTTCACAGAGTTTCCGGTCTGGATATCCATAAAGGTCCATACACATCAGGGTGTCCGTAAAGTCCTGTTACAATTTTAAAAAATTATTGCAAGGGCAATCGATGAGATATCTCAAAGCGGTTGGTTTTAATTTAATCAGTGTTTATTAAAGTTTTTATTCCCATTAAAATTTTGTGTTTCAGATAAAATTTTTATGTGTTTATTCAATGTATTTAGCAAAGCCCCATAAAATAATTAGTTCTCAAAAAAAAAAAGCACATTTGTATCCTGGTTTATTCATGTGACTATTTTGCTGAAGTTCTTTAATTACACGAGGGTGTTCTGATTCTCAAATTCTAACATTGTGTTTGTTTAATTTCCCTGAAACATGACAAGTCGCCTAGTCACTAAAACAAAATCGTTTGAGGAATGTTTCATCCTCAAAAATTTATTCGTTTGAAGCAAGTCATTTTTGGGGATTTATTAAACACATTCAATAAACACACAAAAATTTTATCTGAAACACAAAATTTTAATTTGAATATAAACTTTAATAAACACTGATTAAATTAAAACAAACCTTTTTGAGATATCTCATCAACAGCCTTTGTAATGATTTTTTAAAATTGTAACAGGACTTTATGGACACCCTGTAGGTGGGATGGGATGGAATGGGACAGCACATATTTGTATTTCCCGAGAGATAGTAGCGATGCCATAGCAACTTGATTACGTCAGAGCTACCCTTAGTTTTTATAGTTTTTACTTTTTAAGAGCTTTTTTACTCTCCTCTTTTTTTATATACAGTATACTATTAAAAAGTTTTTTGTCGGTGCAAAACTTTAAAATAGCTTTTAAAAGCAAATGATATCATTTCAAGTTCTTTTGTTAATTGAGTAGCCTTTAAAAAGGATGTTTTGAAAACTCAAATGTTTTCGTCTAGCTCTCTTCGGGAAATTTCGCTAAAATGAATTGCAGAACCTGAACGTAGTGTTTCAAAAGTTTTAAGACTGATTCTGATTGGCTAAAAATTAAAGTTAGTAACAGTTATCATAATAATTAAAAGTATTTAATAAAATAAAACCATGTTTTATCAGCGTAAAAAAATTTTTTGGCAAAAAAAGGAACAAAATTATGCAAGTTTTGTGCTAAAATTTGGAACTAAAAGGAAAATGTTTTGCAATTATACTAACAATTTATGTTTGTAAACAAACTCTTTCTGTCTACACAAATTAGATTTTTGAAGAGTGATGAAAATTGATTCTAAGACTGACAAATGGAAATCGGATCGTGCTTTAGAGAGAATAAAAAATTGATTGTCCTTATAGTGAGATGCACATTTTTGGTTATGTAACAGATGGTTTCCAATCGCTGAATCACAGTGCGGTATTGAATTCGCTAGTTTTCCTGGGCGTTCTGGTTGTTTACTTTCTTGACTGGTTTTGTTCCGAATAGACTTCGGCACATGCTGGCGGATTCTGTCCTGCAAACGTTGAGACGTTCGACCCACGTACCGACTATCGCAGTGGCACACGTATTCGTATACGACGTTACTTTGTTGAAAAGTGGGAAGAACGTCTTTATGTATAGCAGGTAAAATTTGTCTGGTGGAAAAGACCACTCGTGGTTGAACCGCTCCAAAACAAATATTAATAGATAATTTTTTTTCAAATTTCAGGGAATTTTCACCAATCCAAGGTAATTTTAAATAGACAGGACATTTTTTTGGGCCTTCTTTAGTGCTTTGTTGGAAACGTAAAAGTTTTTTAGAAATTCTTAAATCAATGAGGAATTCTGGATAACCATTTTTTACAAGAATAGAGTGAATATTTTCTAGTTCATGTTTTAATGTAGATTTAGAGCAGATTTTTAAGGCTCGATGTATTAAAGTATCAATGAGGTTTGTTTTACGTTGTTTTGGTCCAAAGGAATTCCAATGAATATATTGACCTGTGAAAGTGGGCTTTCGATAGACTGAAGTGATGAATTTATTATCAGATTTGGTAACAAGTACATCCAAAAAAGGCAGAGAATTATTGGTTTCAATTTCATTGGTAAATTTTAAGGAGGGTTGAAGCGAATTAAGACAATTTAAAAATTTTTGGAATCTATTATTTGTTTTGTGGTGGTTATCTATTATTTATTTTGTGGTGGGACACCGGATAAATAAATAAATACACATAGCCTTTTATTTTATTTTAATCCATACACAATCCCGTGAAATGCGATGGGACAGGCATAAATTGCCATGGGATGGGATGGAACAAAAAAATATGTCCCATGGACAAGCCTGGCTATTACAATGAACAAAGATAGAAGACCGTACATTCAGGGTCGTGCTTGCAAAATATCGTTACCGTATGTAATAATATTAATATAGGTCGTTATTCCAATTTGAGTTGCACGTTATATGATCAATTAATTGCTGATTTTGCACTTTGTAACCATTAAAATTAATATTATTTAATTATAATATTCATATAAAATTAGTCTAAAATATTGTATTACCTTTACCGTAGTAATTCATGTCGTCCAAGGCTGCTCTTTCTCCCCCATTTTATCATGAGGGAGGGGAAACGGGGCGTGATTTGGGAATTTGCTTTCTATTATGGCGGTTCATTGCTTAGCAATAGATAATCAGATATCTAATTTTCACATTTAAATTCACACTAATGAACATTTTATTTCTTTTGTTCTATTCAAGTTTTATTTAGCAAGTGACTTCCATTTACAAAGAAAATATAAAATAATATTTTTACCAGCTGCAATTTTTACTTCCCTTTCATTGACAAATCTGGTTACTAGACACCCTTGGGGATAAAGCAGCTGTTATAAAATCGATACAGTACTCAGTTCTCAAAACTGGTCTAACTAATGATTGTCTCTGTAAAACTCCTCAATGCATAAAGCAACTTTGCATTCACTCCACCAGCTTGTAACTTTTATACGTTTTTTAGGCCGCCTTTTTGTGGTGCTGCAAACGTGACGATGTCTTTGTTGACATCTTCCTTTATCGGTAAAAGGTAATGGTGCCAAATAGTGTCTCTCCATAAAAACAGAAGCACTTAGGATATCCATTTGACCCAAACATTTTTTTCCTCGTCTAGGTGAAACTGAAGAGCCCTATTTACAAAGAATTGTTTTGGTACAGTTGATGCGAATTTGCTTGCTTTTCAATGTACTAGATCCAATTTGAAACTAAACGGCCCATTACACTTTAAGTACAGCGCAAATGACTAAAAAGCAATGAAAATGCTAATTAACAACCGTTTACAATCTCAATCAAAAAATTAAGATAATTGAAATCTTATTGCACTATAAAATTACTGATAAACATGAAAATGCGAAATGTGGTTTTGCCTAGTCGCATAAGAAAACACCGCCTGTCTGAAGCCTATCTTCTTAAGATCTCATCTCCCGTTTGAGGGTTAAGAGCTAAGTTATGATGCGTTACGCCCTATATATCATTATTAAAAAGCAAAAACGCTAAATGCCCTGATATATTTTAAGAGTGCATACACTAAACGTATAAAAACTAATTTTCATCATTATTATTTCTGGTGAAATGTCTTTAAAATAAAATTAAAAATTTTTTAAATCTCTTACTTTTTTCAAATTTTTGTAAGCGTCCTACTCGAAATTAAGAACGGGTTTACTGAACGTTATGACATTATAAGGTTTTATTGCCAACCCCCTGAATTTCATAACTGGGCCTGTACCAAATGATTATACAGTATGTATAACTCCAAATATGTTCGAGTTACCTCACTTAAAGCATTGAAAAGAAGTTAAACTTTGTGTGGCGTTGATGAAAGTAATATATTATTATTGCGTTGATAAATATAAATATTGTTAGAACTGATTTAAAATTCAAGAAAATATATTTTTCACTTGATTGTGAATAATTACAGGGTGTGCGCCACACATTGAATATAATGTATTTTACACTATGTATAAAAAAATACGCCCTTTGTTTTTTTGTTTGTGATATGGGCGGCTCGCCTGGTATTAATAAAATTCATCAGACAAGATTTCGCCGTTGCAACATGGTCAAATTTTCTTATTGAAATCTTTTGTTTCAACGATTATTCCGTTTTCTATTGTAACCATTGTGCCGCCAATTTTTTTATGTTGTGATGGTCAGTGGCGGTCTGTTTTTGAGGTGTTTGCTTAAAATAAAATATCACTTCGAAATTAAGCCACTTAAAACGAGAAGCACCAGAGTCAAGTTGACAACAAAATAAACAACAAAATAGCTAATCTTTGATACAATTTAATGAAAATCATTCTAACATTGGTTGCAAGAAACCGGCCAGCCACTTTGCTAGTTGTATAATGTGCTGAACCTACCATAGATAAAATCGGTCTTAATGGTACACCAATTTTATGGGCTTTTGGCAAATCATACATTTGTGGTCTTTAGTATTTGTTGAGCATAAGTAGTATTTGTTGAGCTAATGGAATATGCCACCTGTTTTGTAGAGTTCAGCTTCAACAACAAGATGTATCGCCAGATTGACGGAATAAGCATGGGTTTACCACTCGGTCCAGCCCTCGCTAACGTTTTTGTTGGCTTTTATGAGCAAAAGCTCGTTCCTCAAATAGCCAAACCTCAGGTCTACTTCAGATATGTTGACGATACTTTTGTCATTTTTTATCATCAAGCTGAACTGAGCGAATTTCTAACTATGCTAAACAATTTTTATCCTTTACTCAAATTCACCTTAGAAAAAGAGATGGGCAAACAACTTCCTTTTTTTGACGTCTATGTTGAGAAGCGTAATCATCTATTTGAAGCAGAAGTCTACAGGAAACCTACCTTTACAGGGCAATACATCAGATGGGAGTCTTTTGTTCAATCAGCCGAAAATTAAATTTAATATCTACAATGATATATAGAGCATTTAAGGTCTGCATCAGAAATCGTTTAAAGCAAGAAATGGAAAATATCAAGAAAATCCTGCTAGACAATGGCTACCCTAAAGATGTGATCAAACAGCAAATTTCACAAACAACTGCAAGGTTTTCTACACCTAAACCCTTTGGACCAGACAAATGTCCCATCTATCTACAGGTTCCGTGGATGGGTGAACCCTCTACGAACTTAGTAGTGGAGTAAAAGCCGCTGTTGAGAACTGTTTAGCTTCGGTCAATCCTAGAGTAATTTTTACTTCAAAAAGTATACTACCTATTGCCCATAAAGATGTTATCTGCCACAAAGAAAAGTAATGTTATTCATGAATTCTAGTTATTCATGGATCCAATCTAGAATTAATGCAACAAGAACACACCTTCAAGATCGAATAAGAAAACAATCGCACAACCAAACTGCGATTCTGCTATTGGGCAGCATCTGCTGAAAAATATAAAATGCGTCAAAAACTATGAAAACACCAAGTTCTCAATTTTAACAACAGTACGTTCACGGTTTCAACTGGGACTCTTGGAGGCAACGTATATAAAGATCAGGCAGCCTTCTCTGTGCAAGCAAAAAGAATTTGTATTTTCTCTGCAACTATTTAAATGACTGCAGATTGCAAACTTGCACAATGCTGCGCAGCATGGCAAAATTTTTCAAGTACGCGCATGACACAACAAAACAACACAAAGTTGTTTTCCAAGTAATTGTGCAACGCTTACTTTTCGTATAAATACGCGTGGCTCTTTATTTCATCATCGTCATGACTGCCATCGAAAAGTGGGACACGAAAAGCTTCTGGCATGGCTTTACTGAAAGCCATTTTAAAATAAGTTATTTTTTTAATTTTGGTTTGAATTTGGCACAATGTTATATATTTTATTTTAAACGCACACCTTCAAAACAGCTCAACGTCTGCCACTACTTATGGTTCTACGAAGAAATATTTTGATTTATTTTTGAAGTAGAAGAACAGTGCACACTTCAGCAATTGCCATAAATAAGAACTCTTTAACAATACAATCAAATTTTTAGTCTTACAAAATTTATTTATATAATTACAATCTTTCCACTCGTTTCTTTTAATCTCCTTTTTATATAATACCATATTTTACCCAAATCACCATTCTTGTGCAGTGGCGTACGCAAAAATTTGTCACGAGGCGCGGTTTGTAAGTCAAAAACACGATTACTAAAAGTAATTATAGTCCGAAAACTTTTCCAAGCTTGCAATCCAAATTAGAGTTTCTTGAGCAAGCCTATTATGCCTATTATGCTTTTTAGAACTTTTATGCTTTTTAGAACACCTTGCAGTTGCACAAATTTTTTTGTCCACCTATAAACACAACCCTAAAATATCAATAAAATTCTTCACGAGTTTAGCTCACTGATATAATTAAATTAATTCAGTTCAAATCTAACTCAATTTTAATAATGTCTACAATCACAAAGCATTGCTACAAAAGTATGTGGATAATTTACCTTGTATTTATGTATTTTTATTTTTTTTATTTTTATCTCTATATTTATCCTCCTGACTCGCAGCAAAGCGACGGAGGCGCTATACATAGGGTAAGCAATTACCCCGACTTGCTTCCGGAGATGCCAAGATGTTGCTGTCCGCCAGTAATTTAATAGAGATATTACTGTAATTTAGAACTGCTTGCCAAGACCACCAAGTAGGGGAAGGTGCCGTAAAGTGTCTTTCCCAAGGACACAACAGAATGGCGCAAGTGGGTTTTGAACCGAGATTATGTTGATCATCAGTCCGGTGCTTTAACCACTCGACCACGCTGCCGGCAAATTGTTTTGAGTAATGAATACTAATTGAATAAGATGATGATCGCACTTGGATGAAACAGACTATTGAGTTTTTAATAAATTATATTTTAGTTGCATGATAGTTTGATTTAGAAATATTCCGCTCTAACTGCCCTATCAAGCATTTTGTATTGCAACTGAAATTAAGTATATCTAGTCGTGAGTTACTTGACTCCCAAGGAAGTAATTTATAATCTGTAGGGATTAATAGTTGTTTGAGATGGAATTTAAACAGAATGTAAGTTGATTCTGTATTATTGACTTATACGTAAATAAATCTAAAGCCAGATGGCACGTCCTTTATAGCTGCACTTTGGCAGCTCATAAAAATTGTTTCAAAAAAATGTAGACCAATTTTTTAGTCTTCACATGCATGCAATCGTAATTGTTTTATACTCTAATCTGATCGTAAGAAACAACTGCAAGGAAAAAAGTAAAAACCGAAAAAAGGTTGTTGTTGTTGTCGTAACAGTTTGTAGTAATAAAGGCCATCAACTCTGGGTTGAACACAAACAAGTCTGAGGCCGAGAGCTTATACTTTTACTGCTCCAGGCTGCTATACTGCCCGGATTAGATGCTGGCAGCGATGGCGTTGAACCAGCATCGGGTTTCGTCAAGAACCATCACGCCATGTATTCCATGTCATGCCCAATGCAGGCTATGAGGCACGATGTAAAGACGTGGTCTGCAGTTTGTTCAATGGCGCTGCACTCGCAATCCAATGAAAGATCGAGACCCCATCAAGCATGGACAAATGAAATCGCACAACACCAACCTGCAGGCGATTGACCTTAGGATCATTCCATGCCAAATGAGCAAATGGGTTTCACCAATATGTTTCATATTTTTATTAAATTTGTCACACTTGTAGATCTTACTGAAATAATAGGAATGTAAAAAATTTTTTAAAAAATTTCCATTATTTTTGAAGTTACGGCCATTTAAAAAACGCCATTTTTGCTTGTTACGCTTCAAAGCACATGCTTAAAATTTTATTTAGTTTCTATTTTCTTAGCCTGTGATCATAGGAGGTTGCTGAAAATTGGTAGGCAGGTATTTTAAGACCCAATGAGTCCAAAAAATAGCTTAAAAAGTTGTAAAAAACTACTTTATATGATAAAAGAGCTTTGAATTTGTTTTTTACATTTTTTAGAGGTCGAACTTTAAAGGCATATAAAAAAAATAGGTCTAAAATTTAAAAGCTGAAATTCACCCATTCTATTCTTATACCAATACACTTTCATGCCAAACAAAAAAGTTGAATTAATTTTGATGTTTACTACAAAAAAATTTTTTAAGGTAACACAATTTTTTCCAAAAAATAGCATTGAATCAATTAAGACAGGCAAAATAACACAAACCCCATGGGAAAAAGGAAGCAGTAAAAGATATAAAAAAGTTGATGCATGCATATCAACCAAAGTTTCATCCAAAAAAAAAAATCAAGCTACACAAAATTTGCTTTAATGAGTAGTTCTATTTAAGGCCAAGCACATTAATCTCACGAACAATAAGTGTATGTACTATACCATTCATATACGTTAAATGTAACTTTAACAGCAAAAATTAAGATGTCACTGTGGAACACTGATATTAATAACTATAGAGCACCTTTTAACAAAATGTCTGATTAGACATCATTACAACTTTTACTTAGTTATGCAACTTTAATTGCAAAAGAATAAGCTGTCAGTGTGGAGCACTGACCAATAACTATATAACAAAATATAGGACAGTCCAACAATGTCTACAAATAATCACTACAACTACAACTTAAGTTAAGCCACTTTATTTGTAAAAAATAAGGTGTCAATGTAGAGCTTGATACCAATAACTACAGAGCACTATTGAACAAAATATAGAACAGCCAGTGTCCAATGTCTAAAAAATAATCATTACAACTTTAACTTAAGTTAATCTTTAAAGTTGTTACGATAATTTATGGAGACCCTGGAGCATACTGAAAAGAAACAGTGTAAAACATGCAGATCAAATAAACTGTTAAAAATCTATTTAAGTGCTCATGTCAGAAAATATTGACTGCATCGTTTAAAAATCCTTATCTGAAATTTTGCATTGTCGTAGGTTAGAAGTTAAACACATGCCAATGCTGAGCAGAATATGATTGTATAGTATAAAGCACATGTTTTCTCTAGAAGGCCAAACAAAAAGATATTGCAGGCCCATGTGGGTGCAGAAATTGTACTTCTGCATCATGTTTTTAATTATTCACTGTCATCACCATACTAATCAGGGTTGTGAACTCAATAGATTTTTATTTAAGTTCAAGTTTATAAAAAATTGCAAGTACAAGTTCGAGTTTTTTAATTTTTAATTTTTCAAGTTCTGTTCGATGCTATAAAAATCAAAAGCTCAATTAAGCTTATCTACAAAATAACTTTTAAAAAAATTGAAACGCTACCACGAAAAGATAAACAAAGTAAAGGAAATAACGAAACAGGCCATTATGTAGACTTACCAGCCAAAAAAATGTTTGGGGGAATGCGATACAGTTTTTCTTAAATTTTATGACTTTGCCGGAATCATTATCTTTAGTACTTTACAGATATAAGAAAAACTTTTGCCTCAAATTTAGAGTAAAGATGAAAGAAAAAGATCTTCACTTGGAATCTGTCTTAGATTTCTTGATTTTTATTCCAAAAAAGCCTTTAAACAAAGCTTTTACCTCAAACCATATTCTTTTTTCTGAATTTAAAAACCTTGTCCTGCAAATGTACTTGGTTTTCTGTGCCCAAAAATTATTTGTTGTACAAACATTTTCCTGTTACCCAAAAAATTCTGACTTTGCCCAAACATTTCTTGAGTCAAATACAACTCAACTGCATTTGAAATTAAACAATTTAATAACAGTATCAAAAGTAAAATCCTAAATGTTATTTATTCTTTTTTCAAAACTGTTCAATTAATGAATTCAAATTTAATTACGAGTATATAGTTTTTGAGTTTGAGTTCAAGTTTGAGCTTAGCAATTTTAATTTTTCAAGTTTGGCAAAAAAGACCAAATTCTTAGAGTTATAGTTCAAGTTTGCAAGCCTGGTACCAATCCACCAGTTTCTGTCATACAAGCATATTCTGCTTTATATAAGACCTGTGCTTTGTGTTATGCAACCATATTCTGCTCAGCATTGGCATGTGTTTCACTTCTAGCCCACAACAATACAAAATTTCAGATAAGAATTTTTAAATAATGCAGTCAATATTTTCTGACATGAGCACTTAAATAGATTTTTAACAGTTTACTTGATCTGCATGTTTTACACTGTTTCTTTTCAGTATGATCCAGATTCTCCATGAATTATCGTAACAACTTTAAAGATTAACTTAAGTTAAAGTTGTAATATTTTTAATCATTGAGCACTGGATTGTTCTATATTTTGTTCAATAGTGCTCTGTAGTTATTAGTATCAAGCTCTACAGTGATACCTTATTAGTAGTAATATATGATCTATTTGGAGTGAATTGTGACGTCATCACAAGAGCGCAGGAGCAGGAGCCAGGAGCGCTGACGTCATCAGGGGCGGAGGGTGGCGCTAGAGAGCAGTGGCGGATCCGAATCCTATTCCAAATCCTAATCTATTCCTACTCATATTCCTATTCCTAATCCTACTCCTATTCCTAATCCTATTCCTACCCGTAATCCTATTCCTAATCCTTTCCTAATCCTATTCTTATTCCTATTCCTATTCCTAATCCTATTCCTATTCTTAATCCTATTTTTATTCTTATTCCTATTCCTAAGAAAGACGATGGTGGTGAGTTCAATTCTTATCCAAGACAATATAAATCCTATACCTAAGAAAGACAATAGTCCTGAGTTTGACTCCCACCCAAGACAGTAGAAACCCTAAACCTAAGAAAGTCAGTAATCCTGAGTTTGATTCCCACCCAAGATAATATAAAACCTAACCCTAAGAAAGTTTGTGGTCTTGAGTTTGATTCCTTACCCAAGACAGTATAAATCCTAACCCTAAGAAAAACAGCGGTCTTGAGTTCGTTTCTTGTCCAAGACAGTGTAAATCCTAACTCTATGAAAGTGCATAATCCTGAGTTTAATTCCTACCCAAGTGGAGAGTCTTTGAAATTTTTGTTACTTCCACAGAATTAGTTTTTGAAATTTTGTAGAAGTTTTTGAAATTTATGTTCCGCTGGTAAAAAGTTCTTTAAATTTTTGTAGAACTTAATTCGGTAACTCAGTACGTTTTTTAATCTTATATCCTTTCGGTGCCTGTTATGAAGGCCTCACCGATAACGCAAACTTGGCTGCCTAATAAAAAATAATATTCTTAAATCTTCTTACTGGACCTGCCCTAGGAACCAGTAACAGCAAAAATATAGTCTAGCTAAATCACAGCTCAGACTACCACAATATCTTCTTTATTAAAAATATTCCCCCAATCCACTTAGGAGCCCCCAATAGTATAAATCAACAGCAAATACAGATTCAGTAGCTTAATTCTTCACAATAACGTAGGCAACCAGAGACTTGCGTTCAAAAACTATGAATTTGCACAGCTAACAATTTTCCAATTCTAATTTGCCACAACGAATCATCGAATCATAATAATGCTTCCGAGCGAGCCTTATTTATATCACTCGGTCGTGAGTATCTCGAACGTTCTGAAAGTTACTCAAATCAAGTTAATCACAAACAATCACTATTACGTCATAGTCAAAACAGGACAAGCGGATAGTTCTGGAATGTACTCCACATACGAAATTAAGCAGTGTTGCCATTTTCTTATAAATAAATGTAAATTATTTAAATTACTTATAAAACCGTTATTTCTTAAGACTATTTGAGCCGGACCAAAGCGAAATCATAGAGAATTTTTATGAGATTGTGAATATACATAGTGTGGGCGATTTTTAGGAACGGAACACCAAGACTTCAAAACATAACATAAGATTATTTTAAGACATTCTGCAAGATTTTAAAACAATAAAGTCAACCAATTTCCTGTTTTTAAGCACTCCATATAAAAAACCTGTCAAACCCTTTCTTGATTTTAAACACTTCATAGACAAAACCTGTCAAAATATGTTCTGCAAAGGGCAAGTTTGGACACGTCAGGTCAATACACAATTTTTTTATGGGGAATTCCCTGGGTTTTTACTGGGATTGTTTGTATAGGTTTCTTTGTGCATTGCAAACTTTGTCTTGATTTTTGTTATATTTATATTCAATTTCTCAATTTTTCCCTAATAAACTTTGGTTTTTAGATATTTTTATTCAAATTTAAAACTTTTTTCTAAAAAAAACCTTGATTTTTATTATAACTTTGTTTAATTTTTTCTAATCAATCTTAATTTTTTATAACTATCTTCAAATTTTTTATAGGCGAGCTTGATTTTTGTTGTACTTATGCTCAATTTTTTCTAGACAAATTCGATTTTTATTATACCTTTGTTGAAATTTTAAAAATTTTTCTTTAGACAACCTTGATTTTTATAATGAAAACAATGTTCCACCAGCGCAACTGCAAAAGACACTGCTAAGCCGCAAGGGCATACTGGCGGCGGTTCCGATATGCTAACCACATCGAGTTAGCTAACACGGATACGGGTTAAGACAAGCAAAACCCTGCAGTTCCCATTACAAACATATAGTAAGAATGGTCAAGTCAATCAACAAGCAAGTGCCGACAGACCTGTCTGTCTGTCGGCACTTGCTTGTTGATTGACTTGACCATTCTTACTATAACCTTGATTTTTGTTATACATTTGTTTAATTCTTCAAACATTTTCTTAGTCAACCGTGATTTTTAGATACCTATTTTAATTTTTTTCTAAGCAAGTTTGATTTTTGCTATAACCTTGTTGAATTTTTCCAAACTTTTCTTTGTCAACCATGATTTTTATTATACTTTTGTTGAAGTTTTAAAAGTTTATCTTGATTTTTGTCATTCCTATCTTTAATTTTCTCCTATACAAGCTTGATTTTTGTTACAACCTTGTTGAATTTTTCAAAATTTTTCTTTGTCAACCATGATTTTTATTATATCTTTGTTGAAATTTTAAAAGTTTTTCTTTAGACAACCTTGATTTTTGTCACACATTCGTTTAATTCTTTAAACATTTTCTTAGTCAACCGTGATTTTTAGATATCTATCTTCAATTTTTTCTTGACAACCTCGATTTTTGCTATACCTAACCTTAATTTTTCTTGTCAACCTTGATTTTTGTCATACCTATGTTTAATTTTCCTTAACAATCATGGTTTTTGTCATATCTTTGTTTAATTTTTCTTGGTAACCTTGATTTTTGTCATTCCTAACCTCAATTTCTTCTAGAGAAACTTGATTTTTGTTACACTTTTGCTCAATTTTTTTCTAAACAACCTTGTTTTTTGTCAAACCTTTGCTTAATTTTTCCTAGGCAACCTTGGTTTTTGTCACATCTATCTACAATTTTTCTTGGTAATCTTGATTTTTGTCGTATCTAACCTCAATTTCTTGTAGACAAACTTGATTTTTGTTGCACCCACCTTCAATTTTTTTTTTCTAAACAACCTTGGTTTTTGTTATAACTATCTTCAATTTTTTCTTAACAACATCGATTTTGTTATACCTTTGTTTAACTTTTCTTGAAAAACTTAATTTTTTTATAACTATCTTCAATTTTTTTCCTCGGCAATCTTGATTTTGCTATATCTACGTTTAATTTTTACTTGGTAACCTTGATTTTTCTCATAACTTTGTTTAATTTTTTCTTGGCAACCTCGATTTTTGTCACACCTATTTTTAAATTTTCTTAACAATCTTAATTTTTGTCATACCTAAACTCAATTTCTTTCTAAATAACCTTGAGTTTTGTCATAACTATCTTTAATTTTTTCTTAACAACCTCGATTTTTGTCATAACTTTGTTTAATTTTTCTTGGTAATCTTGATTTTTGTCATACCTAACCTCAATTTCTTCCAGACAAACTTAATTTTGTTATACCTTTGCTTAATTTTTTCTTGATAACCTTGATTTTTATTATACTTATCTTCCATTTTTTTCTAAACTGCCTTGTTTTTGTTATACCTAATTTCAATTTTTTTCTTGACATTCTCAATTTTCCTTATACCTTTATTTAATTTTTTCTTGGCAACCTTGATTTTTGTCATACTTTTGTTTAATTTTTCTTAGCAATCTTGATTTTGTTGCACCTACCTTCAATTTTTTTCTAAACAACCTTGCTTTTTGTCATACCTTTGTTTAATTTTTCTTAACAATCTTTGTTTTGTTGCACCTACCTTCAATTTTTTTCTAGACAAACTTGATTTTGTTATATCTATGCATAATTTTTTTCTTGGTAACCTTGATTTTTGTTATACCTTTGCTTAATTTTTTCTTGGCAACCTTGATTTTTAGATATCTACATTTAATTTTTCCCTAAGAAAGCTTGATTTTTAGGTACCTTTATTCAATTTTAAAACTTTTTGTCTAAGCAGTCTTGATTTTTGTTATACCCAATCTCAATTTTTCTTTAAGCAACCTTGATTTTTATTATACCTATGTTTAACATTTTTTTTAAACAAGTTTGATTTTTTGTTACACCCTTGTTGAATTTTTTTCTTGACAACCTTGATTTTTATTCGCAGCCAAAGTAATTCTTAAAAGTTTTAAACAAAAATTTTTATTGATAGGTTATTCGTGTTCAATAGGCAGATGTTTCATAATAAAAAAATCGTCTTTTTTCTTTATTATTTAGTAAACCGAATTCAAACATAGTTATTATTTTTATGTTGTATGAATTTAATTTCTAGTGTTAACATTTTAATTGTTTCAAAAATGAATTCAGTTCTAACTACGTTTAATCTTTTGGTCGTTTTATAAACTTTTAATAATAAGAAAGCTACCCGTAATCTCTGTAAGCGTGACAATATGCTTTTGATAATTGTGTCAAGTTCTCTCTCTTATACAAAAGCTTGGGCCGTGTCCTGTTCATAGCTTATTGCGTTTCCTGTTAAAACTGTGACATATTCATGATCGGAGTTTGAAAATTTGGTTACCTTAATTTTTAGAGTAAAAATAGAGTAAGCGAAAAAACTTTCTATGATGCACCTTGATTTTTATAGTTTTTTAAAAACATTTTGTGAAAAAAAAATTTATTACAAGCTTGACCAAAAATATTTTGATTTCAAAACACCGACTAAAGCTTAACTGATAGTTTAATCGCCAGTCAAGTACAACAACCATTTATGTTAAAAACTTTTACATTTTTTCACTTTTATTAAGAAAATTCATCATAAAACCGAATATTTTAATTCATTTTACCAACTAAATTTTCTAAAATTAACATAAAATTTGAAATCAAATAAGACCAACGTAAGTTTAAAAAGTTTTGTATAAGTAAGATCAATTCCAAGAAAAATCGGTTGTATTTTGAAATTATTTTTAAAATTTATTCTATCAAGTCCTATCACAGGTAGTTCTTATGTCTAAATGAAAACAAACCAAACTGAAATCTATAAAATAAAACTATTTCTATCTTTTTGTCTAGTTCGAAATCTAAAAATAAACTCTTTAAAAAGCAGGATTTTCAAAAAATACCTTAAGCTTTGCTTTCAGGATACGGTTTTGCTTGGGGTAACAAACACAAATAAAGTAAGAAACCAATTAATTCACTCTTTTATCTTGAACGTTGCTAACCTCTAAGAAAAAGGTGTGGACATCAACGATGTCAAAGAAAACGTATACGGATATTAAAAATTAAACTTTTAAATTTTATTTTCCGCAACAACGTTTTGTGGTCAAGTTTTAAATTATTGCACTAGTTTAACCAAAAATACTTTAGTTTTTCTTTAACCCAAATAAATCTTTTAACCAAAAACTTCATTAATTGATATTAAAAATTGATCCACGAATATAATTTTATACGTTTTTCAGAAGGAGGTTTTGCGGTTAGGTGTTAAAAATTGTAAAACTTTGAGCCTAATTGTCACCATTTAAAAATTCTCTCAAGAATCGCACATTGTAAAGTTTTTTGTATGGAAACACTAGATTCCTTTTACGTGAAAAAAATTTAACTTTTTGAAAGGCCGACCTTTTTTTCCAAGTGTCTTACATTTTAAAGTTACAAAAACACTAGCTTGCTTAAAAAATTAAAAAAAAATTTTCCTGAAAAGTGTACGTTTTTTCCAAGTGTCACAGAAGTTTGTTAGTTTTTAGAACCAAACCCTAAAAAATTCTACTTTATGTTAGATTTTTGCCATTTTTTCAACGCATAGCAACAATTCAATCTCAAATTTTTTGTCACAATATTGTTTTCTTAATTGTGCAAATGTTGTAATTTTGTCAAACTCTTTGTACAATTGTTGCACAGAGGCAAATATTTCGATTTTTGCACGGTTCAAAAATTCTCGTTTTACTTAGTTTTTTCTTTCCAAAGTGAAAAAAGTCGCATTAAAGCCTTTAGTTTAACAAAATATCTATTTGTTTGTTTTAAATACTAAGCAACAACACAAACATTGCAAAGTAAACTAACAAAAAGTTGACTAATCAAGTTTATTAGACTCATCTCTTCATGAAAAGATATCAATTTTTGACTTAAAGAGTTTTTTCACCTTGTAACCTAAACGTTTTCAATCTACTTTGCATTAAAAAGGTGTTTAGCATCACAAAATTTCACGAGATTTTCTCAAGTTGAAACCGTCTTTTTAGAAAAATAGCAAATTTGGCGTTAAAAGTTGTTCGATTTGCAAATCAATATCTGTTTTTAGCAACTGTTTATTCATTGTGTGACCTAAATGTGATGCTTTAAATTAACCTTATGATAAAAATCAGTCAACCTCACAAATTTTAACTAATTTAAGTTGAAACCGTTTGTGCCTCAAAAAATCAGAAACATTACGTTTCAACATGATTTAATTATGCCTTTTTACAAGCAAACTTTTCGATTCTAGTGAAACAAACCTACATTTTACTTTGTTCACGTTTCAATAGCTAAGTTTGTTGTTTCAAAACCAAAAACCAAGAAAATTTTTTTATTTTTCAATTTGAAGTTACAACTTGTGTATTTTGATTTATAAACCTAAACTTTCTTAATCTATTATGCATGTAAATTGTAGAGCATATCAATTTCTATGTTTTCAACTGGTCTGTTAGATTTTTATTTTAAAAAATTCTCTCGACTTTACGTATGGTTGTCTTTAGTTATAAAAAAATTTTCACGATTTGCTAAAAAATTTTCTTTTATCATCATTTATAAGTTTGTTTGATGGTAAGATATTAGATAAAAGTTACAATTTGAAAAATTTTTATAATAGTGTTTTTATTGCTTTTGAAAACAAAAGTTCATGCACAAACCTTGAAAAATACACAGATCGTCATGAAAAGTTTTATTTAAACCACAGTGTTGTCTATTTTACCAAGTTTTTTGTATCATAACAGCAATAAACCTATTTCTCAAGTCAACTGTTGAACTTTGCGTCATAATCACAGTTCTTCTTCTTTCTGTTATTTTCGTTTTCAACACTATCTTTGTCATTTTTAAGTTGATAACGATTTCTTTTCTTGTGGTTTTTGCTCCATGTCATCATCACCAACCCATACAACCTAGTTAATTTTACACTTTATTTATTTTTGTTGAGATTCACGTGTCTGTTTTTTAGCTTTTGCTTAATTTTTTAAAATGTTTTTGTAATTTTAAAAGGTTTCTTGTTTTTTATTTTACCAAGTAAAAATTAAACGTAGATATAGCAAAATCAAGATTGCCGAGGAAAAAAATTGAAGATAGTTATAAAAAAATTAAGTTTTTCAAGAAAAGTTAAACAAAGGTATAACAAAATCGATGTTGTTAAGAAAAAATTGAAGATAGTTATAACAAAAACCAAGGTTGTTTAGAAAAAAAAAATTGAAGGTGGGTGCAACAAAAATCAAGTTTGTCTACAAGAAATTGAGGTTAGATACGACAAAAATCAAGATTACCAAGAAAAATTGTAGATAGATGTGACAAAAACCAAGGTTGCCTAGGAAAAATTAAGCAAAGGTTTGACAAAAAACAAGGTTGTTTAGAAAAAAATTGAGCAAAAGTGTAACAAAAATCAAGTTTCTCTAGAAGAAATTGAGGTTAGGAATGACAAAAATCAAGGTTACCAAGAAAAATTAAACAAAGGTATGACAAAAACCATGATTGTTAAGGAAAATTAAACATAGGTATGACAAAAATCAAGGTTGACAAGAAAAATTAAGGTTAGGTATAGCAAAAATCGAGGTTGTCAAGAAAAAATTGAAGATAGATATCTAAAAATCACGGTTGACTAAGAAAATGTTTAAAGAATTAAACGAATGTGTGACAAAAATCAAGGTTGTCTAAAGAAAAACTTTTAAAATTTCAACAAAGATATAATAAAAATCATGGTTGACAAAGAAAAATTTTGAAAAATTCAACAAGGTTGTAACAAAAATCAAGCTTGTATAGGAGAAAATTAAAGATAGGAATGACAAAAATTAAGATAAACTTTTAAAACTTCAACAAAAGTATAATAAAAATCATGGTTGACAAAGAAAAGTTTGGAAAAATTCAACAAGGTTATAGCAAAAATCAAACTTGCTTAGAAAAAAAATTAAAATAGGTATCTAAAAATCACGGTTGACTAAGAAAATGTTTGAAGAATTAAACAAATGTGTAACAAAAATCAAGGTTGTCTAAAGAAAAATTTTTAAAATTTCAACAAAGGTATAATAAAAATCGAATTTGTCTAGAAAAAATTGAAGATAGTTGTAACAAAAACCAAGGTTGTGTAAGAAAAATTTTTAAAAAATTGAGCATAAGTACAACAAAAATCAAGCTCGCCTATAAAAAATTTGAAGATAGTTATAAAAAATTAAGATTGATTAGAAAAAATTAAACAAAGTTATAATAAAAATCAAGGTTTTTTTAGAAAAAAGTTTTAAATTTGAATAAAAATATCTAAAAACCAAAGTTTATTAGGGAAAAATTGAGAAATTGAACATAAATATAACAAAAATCAAGACAAAGTTTGCAATGCACAAAGAAACCTATACAAACAATCCCAGTAAAAACCCAGGGAATTCCCCATAAAAAAATTGTGTATTGACCTGACGTGTCCAAACTTGCCCTTTGCAGAACATATTTTGACAGGTTTTGTCTATGAAGTGTTTAAAATCAAGAAAGGGTTTGACAGGTTTTTTATATGGAGTGCTTAAAAACAGGAAATTGGTTGACTTTATTGTTTTAAAATCTTGCAGAATGTCTTAAAATAATCTTATGTTATGTTTTGAAGTCTTGGTGTTCCGTTCCTAAAAATCGCCCACACTATGTATATTCACAATCTCATAAAAATTCTCTATGATTTCGCTTTGGTCCGGCTCAAATAGTCTTAAGAAATAACGGTTTTATAAGTAATTTAAATAATTTACATTTATTTATAAGAAAATGGCAACACTGCTTAATTTCGTATGTGGAGTACATTCCAGAACTATCCGCTTGTCCTGTTTTGACTATGACGTAATAGTGATTGTTTGTGATTAACTTGATTTGAGTAACTTTCAGAACGTTCGAGATACTCACGACCGAGTGATATAAATAAGGCTCGCTCGGAAGCATTATTATGATTCGATGATTCGTTGTGGCAAATTAGAATTGGAAAATTGTTAGCTGTGCAAATTCATAGTTTTTGAACGCAAGTCTCTGGTTGCCTACGTTATTGTGAAGAATTAAGCTACTGAATCTGTATTTGCTGTTGATTTATACTATTGGGGGCTCCTAAGTGGATTGGGGGAATATTTTTAATAAAGAAGATATTGTGGTAGTCTGAGCTGTGATTTAGCTAGACTATATTTTTGCTGTTACTGGTTCCTAGGGCAGGTCCAGTAAGAAGATTTAAGAATATTATTTTTTATTAGGCAGCCAAGTTTGCGTTATCGGTGAGGCCTTCATAACAGGCACCGAAAGGATATAAGATTAAAAAACGTACTGAGTTACCGAATTAAGTTCTACAAAAATTTAAAGAACTTTTTACCAGCGGAACATAAATTTCAAAAACTTCTACAAAATTTCAAAAACTAATTCTGTGGAAGTAACAAAAATTTCAAAGACTCTCCACTTGGGTAGGAATTAAACTCAGGATTATGCACTTTCATAGAGTTAGGATTTACACTGTCTTGGACAAGAAACGAACTCAAGACCGCTGTTTTTCTTAGGGTTAGGATTTATACTGTCTTGGGTAAGGAATCAAACTCAAGACCACAAACTTTCTTAGGGTTAGGTTTTATATTATCTTGGGCAGGGCTGGAGAGCCACTGTAGAAGAGCACTAGCTCCGGCTCCAGCTCCGGAGCTATCAAGTACTCATTCACTAGCTCCGGCTCCAGCTCCGGAGCTATCAAGCACTTATCCACTAGCTCCGGCTCCGGCTCCCCAGCTCCGGCTCCGTCTCTCCAACTCTTTAATAAACAAGTAGTTTATCATTTAGTGTTTAAATATTTTTTGCGATAAACTATTCTATTCTAACAAAAATCACGACTTCTGATCTTTACAATTATATTAATTAAATCTGAAAGCGAGTACCAAGAAATATATCTAAATGAAAATCAATTGTGGCGTTATCTAAACATTGAAAAGGTTAAATCGTAACTATTATGAATTGCAAACTCTGCACCGACAAATAGCTAAACTTTATCTTTTTAGTGGAAAACTTTAGAAGCACATGTACGCGAAACAAAAACTTCCAAGAGATTTAACGCACGAGGAAATAAACGAGAACGTTTGTGACGAACATTAAGGCAATAAATAAGATTGAGTCAGCCAAATCTTCACTCTACAATTTTAAGAGATAAATTTACGACGTAACAATCATGCGAAAATTGAACCAAATAAAAAATTTAAGTTATCCAATTCTTACGGCTACATTATGTTTTAGTCATATTAAATTTTGATATTTATTTACTCTTATTTTTTTATTTTTTTTTTATTTTATCTCTGTATTTATCCTCCTGACTGGTAGGAGACCGACAAAGGCGCTAATATATAGGATAGGCAATTACCCCGATCTGCTTCCGGAGATACCAAGATACTGCTGTTCGCTTGTAATTTAATAGAGATATGACTGTAATTTAGAACTGCTTGCCAGGACCACCAAGCAGGGGAATGTGCCGTAAAGTGTCTTTCCCAAGGGCACAACAGAATGGCGCGAGTGGGCTTTAAACCGAGACCGTGTTGGTCACGGGCCCGGTGCTTTAGCCACTCGACCACGCTGCCGACAATTGAGTGTTTAAATTAGTGATGAAATGATGCCAATTTTTTTTTTGACTCCGATGCCGATTTCAACAACATTTTTCGATTCCGATTCTTCTTAGTCAGAATTCACCTTGTTTTTTATATGATTTCATATAAAAAACAAGGTGACAATTTCTTTAAAATGAGGCTAGCAATTTCTTTAAAAAGCGCCTAGTTTAATTAGTTGCGTAATTGACAGCGCCTCTTCCTTAATTGTTTTAAATTGTTCACCATTAGCCATTGTAAATTAAAGATTATATGTATATTAAAAAGTGAATCAATCGTCCTCGCAGAGTGCAAAGAATAAGAGCAATATTTTAGTACAAATTTGTTTAATCACTGTTATGAAAAAACCACAAACATCTGTTGCTTCTTTATTTAAATGAAATCTTGATCCTTATTCAATTAGAAAGATTCTATTTGAAAAAGGATATTATACAAAATTTATTTAACTATTTTTTATATGATTTGTGGTGACCAGCTCTGCAACTAAACCCGAGTAAGCAGACTGTCCCTGATGAGAGTTTAAAACTCGAAACCATGGTCGGGCAGTGAGCTCGGGTTCGGCGTGCGTGATGCACAATGCCACAGGTGGTACTCTCTAGTGCCATCTGTCCCAAACTCGATATACTTTGTATATATTATGGAAACTATATTATAGAAACTTAATTATGGAGACTATATTTATCATGGAGACCTACTTATGGAGACCTAATTATGGAGACCTATTACAGTGACCTTATATTATATATCTATATATTTGATAATATAGAGTCTCTGTATTAGGTCACCATAATATTAGGTCTCCATAATTAGGTCTCCATAATATGGTCTCCATAAAATAGTCCAAATAATATTGAGTCTTCATATAGGATTTCTGATAGGTCTATATACCTATCTATATATACATTATGGAGACTATATTATATATATATAAACCTAATTATGGAGACTATAGATTATGGAGACCTAATTATGAAGACCTAATATTATGGAGACCTAATACAGGAACCCTATATTACATATATATGTACATAGACCCTATCGGGTGACCCTATACAAAGATATATATATATAAAAGTTTTGGCAAAACGAAATTGATTGCAAAAAAACGAATTTGATTGCAAAAAGAACGAATTTGATTGCAAAAATAACGAATTTGATTGCAAAAACAACGAATTAGATTGAAAAACCCTATAAAAAACCAAAACAGTCTGTTTCATTCTATTGAATCTTCCTGTGTTTACAGGAAAAATAAATAGGCTATAATCATTAGTAAACATAGTACTATGTTTTCATAACATTATTAAGAAAACATAGTACGATAAGTCAATCTTATCCGATAAATAATATGTAGTTCTGCAAAACATAATTTGTAAGAGGTTGTTTCAAAATTTTAAATTATTTTTAAGAATAGAAATATTATATAAGCTTTTCAAATTTTATGCTTCGAAATATGTAATTTGTTAAACTACAGAAATAATTCAAAACTGTCGAAAAGTAAAATAGGTCCAAACTTGCAAAGAGTGGTATATTTATTGTAGGATACATAGACTTAGAAAATTATTTTAAAAAATTATTCTAACAAAAAAATCTCAGCTAAATATCATTTGGCTCTATAAGCTTTTTTTATTCAATTTTTTCAGATAACTATTAATAAAAGCAGCTAATTAAACAGCTGATGAAGGACAGGTTTTATTCTTTTTATTCTTTTTAATATCTTTTAATACCAAACATTTTTTACGTTCAATCATCATCTGTTTCTTTTTTATTTATATTTATTTGAAGAAGTTGAACAAACGAAAGTTTATAGAGCTGAGTACTTAGCTGAGATTTTTTGTTAAGAATATTTGTTAAACTAATGAAGCAAATAATGCAATTCCTGTGATGTCATATAGGAAAAAATGACTCAGGTTATGCATTCATATTAAGATGACCTGACTTCTCTTACCATAATATGAATAAAAAATATTGATTTTATTGGATGAAATAGATTGTTGAGATTTTTTAAAATAGAGTTTAAATAAATTTTGTACGAAATTGGTCTGATCTTTTCTTTGAGCACTTTGCAATGAAGATCGATTCACTCTTGCTCTCTCTCTCTTTCTCTCTATCACTCTCTCTCTCTCTCTCTACATACTGAATATATATATATTGTAATATTATATGAAACTTAAGTAATATATATAAATTAGGAAAAAATTAATCACCTTGTTTTTGTAGAGCGCTTAATGAAAGTCCGAACAAATACAATGATTTTTCATTTATTAAAAAACAACCCGACAGCCCGTTTCATCTATTTCTTAATTTCTTATTCAGATAAAATAGGCTGTAGAGATGTTTTTGCTTAATAAATAAAAAGAAAGCTATCTATATAACACAAAATTTATTGTTATATTAAAGTTTAAAAATCCATAACAGTCAATTTTATTCTATAAAGTTGATCCTGTGAACCATTACTGGAGCCTGAGCTAATAACATTTTTCTGGCTCCAGCTCCGGCTCCGGCCCCGCAGAAATATTTAAAAAGGCTCCGGCTCCAGCTCCGGCTCCTACAAAATTGGCTGGCTCCATGGCTCCGCGCTCCGGCTCCCCAGCCCTGATCTTGGGTGGGAATCAAACTCAGGATTATTGACTTTCTTAGGTTTAGGGTTTCTATTGTCTTGGGTGGGAGTCAAACTCAGGACTACTGTCTTTCTTAGGAATAGGATTTATATTGTCTTGGATAAGAATTGAACTCACCACCATCGTCTTTCTTAGGAATAGGAATAAGAAAAAAAATAGGATTAGGAATAGGAATAGGATTAGGAATAGGAATAGGAATAGGAATAAGAATAGGATTAGGATTAGAAATAGGATTAAGAGTAGGAATAGGATTAGGAATAGAAGTAGGATTAGGAATAGGAATATGAGTAGGATTAGGATTAGGAATAGGAGTAGGATAGGAATAGAAGTAGAATTAGGAATAGGAATAGGATTAGAAATACGAGTAGGATTAGGAATAGGAGTAGGAGTAGGATTAGGAATAGGTGTAGAAATAGGAATAGGAGTAGGATTAGGAATACGAGTAAGAGTAGGATTAGGAATAGGAGTAGAATTAGAAATAGGAATAGGATTAGGAATAGTAGTAGGATTAGAAAATAGAATAGGATTAGGAACAAGAGTAGGATTAGAAATAGGAGTAGGATTAGGAATAGGAGTAGGATTAGGAATAGGAGTAAAAATAGGAATAGGAGTAGGATTAGGAATACGAGTAAGAGTAGGATTAGGAATAGGAGTAGAATTAGGAATAGGAGTAGGATTAGAAATAGGAGTAGGAGTAGGATTAGGAATAGGAGTAGAAATAGGAATAGGAGTAGGATTAGGAATAGGAGTAGAATTAGAAATAGGAGTAGGATTAGAAAAAGAAATAGGATTAGGAATAGGAGTAGGATTAGAAATAGGAGTAGGATTAAGAATACGAGTAAGAGTAGGATTAGGATTAAGAATAGAAGTATGATTAAGAATAGAATTAGGATTAGGAATAGAAATAGGAATAAGAGTACGATTAAAAATAGGAGTAGGATTAGATTAGGATTAGGATTTGTAATAGGATTCGGATCCTCCACTGCTCTCTAGCGCCACCCTCCGCCCATGATGACGTCAGCGCTCCTGGCTCCTGCTCCTGCGCTCCTGTGATGACGTCACAATTCACTCCAAATAGATCATATATTACTACTCTTATTTTTTACAAATAAAGTGGCTTAACTTAAGTTGTAGTTGTAATGATTATTTGTAGACGTTGTTGGACTGTCCTATATTTTGTTATATAGTTATTGGTCAGTGCTCCACACTGACAGCTTATTCTTTTGCAATTAAAGTTGCATAACTAAGTAAAAGTTGTAATGATGTCTAATCAGACATTTTGTTAAAAGGTGCTCTATAGTTATTAATATCAGTGTTCCACATTGACATCTTAATTTTTGCTGTTAAAGTTACATTTAACGTATATGAATGGTATAGTACATACACTTATTGTTCGTGAGATTAATGTGCTTGGCCTTAAATAGAACTACTCATTAAAGCAAATTTTGTGTAGCTTGATTTTTTTTTTTGGATAAAACTTTGGTTGATATGCATGCATCAACTTTTTTATATCTTTTACTGCTTCCTTTTTCCCATGGGGTTTGTGTTATTTTGCCTGTCTTAATTGATTCAATGCTATTTTTTGGAAAAAATTGTGTTACTTTTAAAAAAAATTTTTTTTGTAGTAAACATCAAAATTAATTCAACTTTTTTGTTTGGCATGAAAGTGTATTGGTATAAGAATAGAATGGGTGAATTTCAGCTTTTAAATTTTAGACCTATTTTTTTTATATGCCTTTAAAGTTCGACCTCTAAAAAATGTAAAAAACAAATTCAAAGCTCTTTTATCATATAAAGTAGTTTTTTACGACTTTTTAAGCTATTTTTTGGACTCATTGGGTCTTAAAATACCTGCCTACCAATTTTCAGCAACCTCCTATGATCACAGGCTAAGAAAATAGAAACTAAATAAAATTTTAAGCATGTGCATTGAAGCGTAACAAGTAAAAATGGCGTTTTTTAAATGGCCGTAACTTCAAAAATAATGGGAATTTTTAAAAAATATTTTTGCATTCTTGTTATTTCAGTGAGATCTACAAGTGTGCCAAATTTAATAAAAATATGAAACATTTGGTGTAATTTTTAAAAAAATTTGCTCATTTGGCATGGAATAACCCCTTAACCAAAGCTGTTCAGGGGAAGCCCATTTTAACAGGCCTGGTATTGGTAATAGGTATGAAAGCACGAAGTCTGGATGTATTCACGCAGTACTATGTGTTCCATCTATGATTTGTGCATTGAGCAACACCAAACTGACGTGCAGTATTCAGCTGCCAATAGACCAGAGAAAGGGCAACTGTAGAGAATATTTTGGCTCAGTAACCCATTTTCGCAAGTTACCTCAGCAGTGTGACGCTTGAAGATATTTTTTTGCGCAGTAACAGAAAATGGTGACGGAATATGAGCGATTTGTTAAGTTTTACTTTAAAATAAGTCGGGACTAAACAGAATGGTAAAAGTTCGTTGCTGTTATAAGCCTTTAGCTCAAGTTTGGCTTCTCGGTTATTTAAATAAAGGGTTGCTCATCTCACCGTTTTTCAAACCTAAGTATCAATCTCTAGGTTTAGAAATACACACAAACTGTAGTCATGCTTGACTTCCAAGTCATCGAAGAGTGCAACAATGCTAGATCGGCGGCATAAACAAACTTTCTAAAGATTGTGGGAGGACGATCTCACGTATACATGTTAAAAAGAAAAGAACCCAATATCGATTCCCGGAAACGCCATTTCTTTGACCGCGGAGTTTGCTTTGCCAGCTTTCAAGAAGTAGGAGTAAAATTTTTGTTTGGGACAAGCTCCATGATTATTGTAATCATGTGCTTTAATGATAGATGCCTCAGAAACTTGCAGATAAGACCACGGTGCTCCACTTTATATCAAAAACATAAAGTTTTTTACTTAATAACAAAAAATTTTTTTCAACAAATAATTTTTTCATATATTTTTGGGAAATGGCCGTACCTAAATATTGAAAGAAAAAAAATATCACTTAAACTTTGAGAACCACTGATCCATTAGCTTACTTAAATAGTTTTTGTAAAAATAAAGAACCATTTTTGTTAAATTTGCGTATATTTTTAATTTTCTTTTATCGTGTTTTCCAGAGTAAGCCTATGATTGAATTTTTTTCAGAGATCCTCTTTAGATGCTTGGCATTTGTTTCGCTTTTTATAGCAATGTAGCCTACAACGGAGTAGAATAGGCTCTTATCTCACGCGCAAGCATTGTGATAACACAATAGACATCATTAGTAAAGCATAGAAGAACTGACTTTATATTCAAATATTTTTCGGTCTAAAAGTTTTACTCAGATTAGCTAACTTTGACGCAATTGTAGAGACAGAAAACATGATCATTAGTAAAATTACTAATAAAGTTTAAAAAAGAACAAACTGCAGAAACAATCAAAGCCTATATCATGTAGCATGACCGACTTGTCGTTAGTATTTCATATACGTAAAGGTGCATATCTCTGATCACCATTCTTCAAGGAGATTTTAATCCCCGAAACGCCCCTTGCATACGCCTATGTTTTTGTGTTATCAAAAAAATTAGTGGTTTGTCTGAGATAACAATTGGAGTTAGAATATTTTTTAAAAATAAGTTTCTGATTTTTGTATGTCATTTTAGCCAGCAAAAACTTATCTTTAAGCTTTTCGTCCGACACTCGTCAGAAGATAAACGTTGAAAATGAAGGAAAAAAATTCAATTGATTGTCAAATAAAGTTGAACGAAAATGATTGGATATTTGATAAAGGTGTCAAAATGCGTAATCAGCGCAAGATTTCAAGCTGTAAATACGTCATAATACTGCAAAACGTCACAATGTTTAACTTCAGTCAATCAATGCGCTTTGAACAAAACAGTAAAACGACTCTTTATAATCACTTAAAACAACAACTTGTAAATAAAATAAATTAAGTAGAAGGGGTGGTGTACCGATTATGCAATCACTACGTAATAATAAAAAGGTGACGTCACAATTAAAAACTTAAAAACCTTGTAAAAGACAGCAAATCAACTATACTCTTAAAGTTAATATTACGTAGAATTGTGAATGAAGTGTGACACTGTACAAAACCAATACATTTTGAGGGTGAAACAGTTTTGCCTAATTTTTATGCTACGATTGCCAGAATCATGATTTTGCATTATTCCATTTGATGGCCAAATACAAAAAATTTAATATGAAAAGTTTTTTTTGGTCTTCACTTGCACATGGTACAGAAACGTAACTTTATGGCAAAATAAGTTTTTGCAGATCAAAAAATATAGTCTTCTCATTAAAGCTTAGTTGTATTTGGGCACTGATTTGATCGTTCTTTCAAAAAGGGGTACAATAACTCTGCCCCAAAATTGTCATCAAAAAAACTTCCTCTTGCCGAAAAAGTTCATGCTCAATGGTTGAAGAACTCTGATTCTTCCCAATTTTTTTCGTGTCAAGGAGCAATTGCCGTGCGTATATGTAAACTATAACGGGTATTGTATCATGTAAGTATCGCGGTTCACTGTGTTTGGATAACTTCGCAAAACTAGAGAATTTTGGTTCAAATCTGTGCCAGTTTTGTATATGTGACGTGGTGATGTTTGTTTTGATGAAAAATTGCTTAGAGTGTGGTGTAAGTAATTTGTTTTTTTCTGCAATTGAGATATTGTGAGGTGATGTGTTTGAAGTTTTCTTAACATTTCTCAGGTTTTATGTCTGGATCTGAAATGTCAATGTTAGTAAGATTATTATTATTATGAAAGATTGTGACTTTTATGTTTCTGGATTAATGGGCATTAAGATGATGAAAAGGATGTATTTATGTTTGGATTAATTGTTTAAATTGAATAGCATGCAGCTTGAGACGGGCGCCCGTTGGAAGGACGCTGGTTTTATTGTATCGATGTTGAGTGTTTGCGTCTAATGTGAATTCAGTGGCAATGTGCAAAGCTGTGTTCTGAATAGATTTCAGTTTCTTGTGGTTGATATGATAGGGATCCATACGGTGATTGAATATTTCAAAATAGAACGAATGACAGCTTTGATTGTAGGCTGCAGATGATTAATTCGTTTTTTTACTCAATTTGGTGGAAATGAGTGCCTTGAGTATGTTACGAGTTAAGCGTTTATTTTGCCTTAGTAATAGTGACATCTATTTTGTTGAAAAGTCTTAGGCTTAGGTCTAGAGCACGAGTTCTTAAATTGGTCGAGATCAACCCCCAGACGTAATTGGATCACCCAAAAGTCGATAAATAGCAAGTTGTTGAGTAATGGTCGATGAATAACTGATCTACTGCAGGAACAAAACAACAGCGCTTTATTTGAAAAAATATTAAATTAAGAAATCCATGATTATTACGCTTAGAACCTTTTTTCTTTTTTTGGTCTTCACTTACTTTTCGTTACATCTATTGAAAAAACGAAATCGCATGAAAATAAAGACCAAAAATTCTTTATTTTAATAATGTATTTAGTTAGTTTAATGTATGTACTGGAATAAGGGTTGATAGGAAATTTTTAAACTAGAATTGAGGTCAACAAGCAGAAAAGTTTGAAAACCACTCTTTTAGAGTGATCCCTAGAATTTTTGAATGTTTTGTTTTGGGTAGAGTTTAATTGTTTAATATAAATGTAGAGTTGTGCCATATTCAGCTGGGTCTGGTATAAAAAGTGTAATTGTACGTGTTTACAGTAAATGAAGATTATTAATAATGATTTAGTGATGGCCCATTCATGAATTTTGTGAAAATACTGTTGAATGGGTTGCTGGACATTATGGTGTTTGGTGTGAGATATTGTATTGTTATGTCATCAACATACCTTGTGATTTGTACGTTTTGTTGGGTGAGTGGAATATTAGAGGTTTAAATGTTGAATAATGTTGGAGACAAAACTCAACTTGGAGTACTCTAGGGTTTATTTGTTTAAATTTTGATAGTGTGCGATTGTATTGGGTAGCCTACATGTTTGTCGTCCTTTAACATAGTTTGCTATGAACTCGATGATGATGCTTGGAACGTTTGTTAATGTGAGTTGTGTATAAGTTTGTGTATGTTTACTGTATCAAATGCCTTGCTTATGTTCAAAGCTACTGCTACAGTGCTTATGGAGGTTTTAGATTGTTGAAGCTCTTATGATTTGGTTGCAGATGTTGTGTGAAGCTGTGTGTGTATAGAGTGTTTATGTTTAAACCCATGTTGATGAGAGATGACTAGAATGTTTTTTGTCATGGATGGAAATACTTCTTTCTCAAGTGTTTTGACAATAGATAGCAAAAGTAATAAGGGTTGGTAGTTTGTGCCAATGTTCTGGTCTTTGTTTAGTTTCGGAATAGAGATAAATGTGGCCCGTTTCCAAAAATGTGATATTGTGTTAGTAGTGAATGCATTGATAAACACGTTTGTGAGTTGGCTTTAATTGCAAGTGGCTCTTGGTGTTTTAGGTGTCTGATGTTTGTGTTGTCAGATTCAGTGGAATTCTTGTTTAAGCTTCAAATGGCTAATTGCATTTGAGTAGTGGTAAGTAGTACTTTGTCAATGAGAAGGTTCTTCATTGTATGGTGTAAGTTTCTGTTGATTTGGTTTGTCTTGTATGGAATGACGTTATGAGTTTCAAAAGCTTAATTTTATAGTAGTTATAATAAACAATTAAACACATATGGTTTAAAAAATCCAACGTACAGTTCATCTACCAGTCAGACATCATTGCTTATTGAACTTACCACAACAATTGCAGGATTGAACCAGTTTCGTTGTAGCATATTACTGTATTTTGAGCGGATAGCTAACAAACAATTGTAATTTTGACAATGTTGAGTAGTATTTTTAACAGATGTACAGTTTAACTCATTACAGCTGCCATATACTACTATGACTCACTTGAATTGCTTAATAACATTTTGATATTTAAAAGGCTTTAATGAATTATCAGATAAACATATTATGGTGCAATCATT
The DNA here is from genome assembly GCA_963680785.1 of Diplosoma virens. Classification (NCBI taxonomy): domain Eukaryota; kingdom Metazoa; phylum Chordata; class Ascidiacea; order Aplousobranchia; family Didemnidae; genus Diplosoma; species Diplosoma virens. The sequence goes on along the minus strand of OY796887.1, from coordinate 40,245,686 downwards.
GATGATAGAAATGACATCAACATTAACAAGTAATATCAGCACCGGAACAGCTTCTTACGAAAACTTAAATCAAGATACAACTCGATTCTTATTTCTCGGCATCTACGTCGTGCTGATGATTGTCGACATGTGGTTCTCCGTCTCTCTGGTTTATTACGGGATCAAAACTGGGAAGTGGCGTCGTCTTGAAACCGGAAATCCAGATTCGTTAAACTCGGGGCGGATATATTTGTCAGTGATTGTTTGTTCAGTAGCGGCTTTTTTTTATCATTTATCTATTGCTATTTATCGCAACATCGAATATCAGTTTCAACAAAACTGGGACGAATTGTGTGATTCTATGTTGGACACAGTACAAACTTTGTATGGTATTTGTGTCATTACAGTGTTTTGTTTTCTTTGGTTTCGTCAGAGAACGCTATACACCACATTTCTTTCTACGGCACAGTTCACAAAAGCTCTCAAGTTTTTCAGTTTTATAATAATTTTTATCACGATAGCAGTTGGCGTAACAGCTATAATTTTGTCGGTGGTACCAAACGATGTTGTTTCCTCATCGATCGGTTGTGTTTATCAAAAAGACGGCAACCTTAGAAAGGTTTCATTAGTTTTTTCGGTCGCTTTTCTCATTTTCGGACAGGTTTCGTTGTTGGCTGTATTCATCCACGCATTGTTGGTTATGCATGGATCAAATGTCGAGCAAAAATGGAAATGGTTACTTTGCTGCAATCGAGAATCTGCAATTGAACAAACCAATGTTACACAACAACCTGCTGATCGAACAAGTAGAATCGTGCAAAAAATAATAAGAAAAACAACTATTTTCGCTGCTTTGTCTTTGCTATCCGATTTAGTCGTTGTTACTTTAACGATGCTGTTTTATCAGTCAGGTAAACGGAATGAGTACGTTTCGGTTTTGGGCTCTCTTGCAGTGTCAATGAATGTTTGTTTTGTCGTTTTGTCTTTTGCCACGTGGAAAGATATGATTACGTCACCTTGCAAGCTCGTAGCCCGGAATGAATTCGAAAGCAGAGACACAAATCAAACTTTTTGATTTGCAAAGTATTCTTTAAATTAGAAAAAAATACATATGAACTGCAAGCTATCACCCTCAATTGTTGTTTACTTTGTATAGAAGCCCAAAATAAAAACATTTTAGTTGTGAGCCCTCAAAATTAAATGATCGAATTTTCAAAATGTGTCTTTTTTTGAAGAAAATATTCAATATTAATTTATTTCATTCATTAATTAAATAAAATAGTCAATTTAACTTTGCTGAAAAGGGTAATAGCTTTGTGTTGAAAGACTTTTACCAATTTTGGTTTTTACTGGCAACAACATTAGTAGCAGGGAATGATCCATTTGATGTCTGCCACAATTGTGGAGGGTGGAGGTGTAAAGGGTGGAGGTTTGGAGGACCCTAACCCTGACCCTAGCCCTAACCTCCACACCTCCAACTTCCACAATTGTGGTGGACACCAAAAGGATCATTTCCTATTACGAACATTTAAAAAGTTTGTTTGGTAAAGCCCATTTATTGGTTTTTTAAAAATATTTTAAACTCGTATTTTGTATGTAAAAAAAATTGAAATTAAGTTATTAATGTTTCGAGAGTAGAAAAAAAATTGTTTTATAAAACTTGCGCTTGCAGCGCAATTACAAATGTGTTTTTCGTTTACGATTCATACGAGCTGCTCACCTGACACAGATATCAAGGCTATTGCAAAATGTTTGACAAAGTTAAAGCTATGCAAGTTTTTCAAGGAATTTTCTGTAGAAACTGCAAGTTAAAAACGTAGCACTTTTAAAAACTTGTTGCGGAAGCGCACATTTACTATACTAAGACTTGCAATTAGGCTCTTTCAAGGTTGTTTAAACTTTAAAGAATTACACTGGCATGGCAATTACTGCAACTAATCAAATGTGGCACCAACAAACTAACCTGAACAAAAGCAAGGAAGGCACTAACTCAGGGGTTTCAAACAAGCGGCCCGTGAAAGCATTTTGTGCGGCCCGCGTCAGACTTTGAATTTAAAAAAAAATTAATATCTCTTTCAGTGCCTCGTGTTCTCATCAGCATTCTTAAACTTTAGACAAGTCTTCAAATTTTTGCACCATTTTTATTTAGTGCAAAAAACAGTACAGCAATGCTAGTCCCTGGTTTCTTGAGGCAAAGCTTTGATAAAATGCTGGAGCAGCAGTATAATTTTGGATTGCATCATTTTTTGTTCTTGTATTCTTTTCCAGACTATGGTAATTGTCACAACATCAGTGAATGTGACATCCCGCTCATGCTCTCTTTTACTCTTTCTGTTTTTTTTCTTTTCGATTCTTAGCTTTTTGAGAAACAACAACCAGTCATACAAGGAACTAGTGTTGGTTGAAGTTATTTATTTAACTGTCGAAGTTTAAGAGCCAAAATTTTATCATTCACTGTAAAATTACAACCAATTGGAAATTTGAGTAAATATTCTTATTCTTAAAACTATAAAATGCCTTTAGTTTAAAAAAAAGGAAATTGCTGATGAAAGAAGTGTTTTTTAAGATAAGTGGGAGGATTTATATTTTTTCACTGCAGTCGGTGATACAAGTCAATGTCTTATTTGTTAGCAAAGGATAACTGTAAGGAAGGAGTGAATATACAACGATACTACAAAGCAATGCACCGAAATAAATAAGATAGATACAAGGGCAATGTTAGAAAAGAAAAAGTACAGAAACTAAAATTATCTCTGAACAAACAGTGAAGTTTTTTGCCAATATTAATTAGACCAACAAAAATGTTGTAAAAGAGAACTTTGCTATTTGTGAAATGGTAGCCAAGTTATCACGGCTTATTATAGATGGTTTGTTGATAAAAAAACTGTCTTTTAAAGGCACGCGAAATTTTATATCCTCATCAAAAGAAATCGTTTAAAGGTATAAGCTTGTTACGTAATAGAGTAGCAAGCAGGATTACAGATTTAGCTACCAATGTGGAAAAACAATTACTTGCAGTTGCATAGAACTTTAAAGCATTTTCAATTGCTCTCGACGAAAGCACAAATGTGTCAGGCACGGCCCAATGCGCTGTGTTTTTCAGGGGTGTAAATTGCGGTTTTAGGTGCATTTCACCGCGGTTAATTCTACCCCGGTAAATTTTACCCCGGTCACGTACATTCTAAAATTTAATCGGAAGTTGTGGAGTTTCTTTTGGTCGACGAAGATCACGACCCTAACCCTAAAACTAGCCCTTTTACCTGGTAGAATGTACCGATCACTGTAAATTGCAGTTTAAATGTAACGGAAGAATTTCTAGATGTAATGCCAATGAAAGGAACTACAACTGGACGTGATGTATTTCAATCTCTGAAAAGCTGTATTGAAGAACGCGGCTTGCCGTAAATTGACTTGTAGGCCTATATTTAGGTACTGACGATGCACCGGCCATGTGTTCCGGCTATCTAGGCGAAGCTGGATTGGTGAAAAACAAATTAAACAGCTTTGAAAGCGATGGAATCAACTTCTTTAATGTGAAATTGATTTTGCATCAAGAAGCATTTTGCAGTAAAAGTCTAAAAATGAAGAAAGTGATAAATTTGGTACTTAAAATAGTCAATTATATACGATCTTAGGGGGTGAATCACAGACAGATGAAATCTTTTTCCGCAAATATGTACTCCGATTATGGAGAAATTCTTTCGTACTGAACAGCGGTGGCTGCGTCGTGAGAAGGTTTCGAAGCGTTTCTTTGAGCTTAGAAATAAAATTACTTTATTATTATCTTGAAAATGAAAATTAAGAAAGTTTCTTTGCTGGTTGATTCTACATTTCAACGCAATCTTGCTTTTCTAAAAAATAATTACTCATTATTTAAATGAATTAAACTTTAAATTTCAAAATAAAAACAGATCATTACATAGATGTGTGATCATGTGTAATCGCTTAAAGTGAAACTAAATTTAAGGATAAAACAATTGAATGAGGGCAATTTGGTTCATTTCCCAATTCTAAAATTAATGGAAAACATTCAATCTAAATTCTTGAAAGAATACGCAAACTTGTCAAATTTGCTTCAACAGTTTGATAAACGCCTTTTAGATTTTGAGAAGCTACAGCCCCATTTTTAACTGTTTTCAACGCCGTTTGCTGCACAAATTAACAATGTTGCAGAGGAATTACAAATGAAGTTAGCAGAACTTCAATATGACATCATTTTAGAACAGAAACATGCAGGCAGGAATTCCGAAATTCTATTCGTTTCTTTGATGCGAAAGGTTTCCAAAGTTGCTCTCTGCTACTGCAAAAATTATTAGAATGCTTGGAAGCACACACGTATTTTAACAGTTTTTTTATCCACAAAGGCCAACAAGTTTATTCTAAGGTCACATGTCACTGATGAACATTTGCAAGCAAGACTGAGATTGATTTCTACTGATAAATTTATCGAAGAGCTTGCTGATGCTAAACGTTGCCAGCTAGGTAGCCAGAAAGAAAATTACTGTAATGTTGATTTCATTTAGTGTAGTCATTGCTCAGTTTCGTTTATTGCATTTTTAATGTGAAACCTTGTACTGTACATGTATATTAAATTGAAGCGTTAATTAAGAGTTAAATAGGTGTTAAATAGGCATTAGAAAGGCGTTAAATTCGCTTTGATTCTTTGTCTAAATAAACCAAAAGTTATTATAAAATTATTACATTTTCAGCGTACGTTAAACGAAATTATTTGACATTTACAAAACAGACGTACTCTTTACATAAACTTTTATAGCTTGTTTAATCACGATGACTTTCTCCACCACCGGCCACGACCCAATTTAGTAACCAATTTCAACCCCGGTCTACATACTGGGAAAAGTCACATAAGGTTTTATGATTCTCGGTCACTTATGACTCGTGGAATCTTATGACCATCGAGCGGTCTTGTGACAAGGGCGTATGCCAAATTTAGAAAATCTATCGCATTTCGTTGTCAGTTCACGTAATAGTAGGATACATTTAATCTATTGCGTTGATAAAAATAAACATTATTGTAACTGATTTAAAATTCAAGAAAATTTATTTTACATTTGGCTGTGAAGAATTACAAGGTGTGCGCCACATACCCCGTGTAATTTTTTAAACAAAATAAAGGGTGTGTGCCACATAACCAGTGTAGTGTTAGGATTAGGAGTTTGGTTTTAAACTAACCCTAACACAGTATAACCAAACTTATATCAAATAAACTTTATTGAATTTATTATAGCACGATCACGTTATGCATTATTTTCCGCCTGTCTACTGAGTCGCACAGCCACGTAACAATTGATATATATAGTGAGCATGACTAAATGAACAAATCACCGACCGTGGGATACAGAAACGCTTTCACACAAAAGTTCACACGATGAATATTATGAGAACCGGGGCACGACCGATAAAACAAAGCATAAGCCGAGCATGCTGCAACCACGCATTCGGCATACACGAATCACGACAGATACATTTAATCTATTGCGTTGATAAAAATAAACATTATTGTAACTGATTTAAAATTCAAGAAAATTTATTTTACACTTGGCTGTGAAGAATTACAGGGTGTGCGCCACATACCCCGTGTAGTTTTTTAAACAAAATAACGGCGATGGCCCAAACGCCAACTACACCGTCGGTTGACTCTATTCGAATAAGTAATCACGCAACCTGCGGCTGACCTCCTTGCTGAAGCACACGCACAGTTCGCAATGAATGAATGTATGCACGAACGATAGCACGATAGCACGAGGTACGGTACGAACGATGGTACGGTAGCACGAACGAACGAACGAACGATAGTACGGTTCTTCTGCGATCACAGAAGCACTTAATATTAATGAACAACCACTAACTGCTGATAGTTTTATACAATTATTATATATATCGGCAATGAACATACCAGGCTTGTTGGGCCACAATACCGCTGGTCGATGTGTTTGATAAATAATATTTGCTGAATCTTGTCACAGAATTAACAAACTACTTCAAGCATTAACAATTAGCATTAACTTATTCAAATACACTTATTCAAATAGAATGTAAAAAATACAAACAAATCAGAAGTTTAAAAACTATAAACTGAATTAAAACTTTTAAAAATAAACATAACTAGCTAATTTTTAGGTGCTTCTTGTTTAAATTCCACTCTGCTTAGTGAACAAATTACACGTTTTACGAAAAGCGAAATAATGGGCATTGTGACCGAATTACGAAGCACATGTGTGAAATTAGGTTGCCGCATAAAGAACTAAAAAGGCAAACGAAAATAAGGAAAATGTTAAACTTAAAACCTTACACCCGCATGTATGAAAAATACGCCCCTGGTTTTTTCTTTGTGATATAGGCGGTTCGCTTGGTACTAATAAAATCCATTAGATGAGATTTCGCCATTGCAACATGGTCAGATTTTCTTATTGAAATCTTTTGTTTCAACGATCATTCCATTAAATTGTAATCATTGTGCCGCCAATCTTTTTATGTTATGGTCAGTGGGAGTCTGGTCTTGAGGCGTGCGCTGAAAATAAAATATCTAATTAGTTTAAAATTTATTAGTTCTTTTGGTACAATCAAAGGCAAGTTAAACTTTAACAAATAAAACAAAAGGCGTAATATATTCTTATAGAAAAACTTATAACACGAGGTTTCGTCCGTTACATCGGATGGACTTCTTCAGGTAAAAACAACACACAATGCACAACGTATTTAAAAGCAAAAAACAAAATTAATGAAAACAATGGTGAGAGGGAACCATAAATAACAATTTAACAACTTCGTGCAACAGAGCTAAAATTAACTGGTTAAAAACCCACATTCATTATGAGATTTTTATATTACTGTATATTTTCGGAAAAACATTCCAATCTTTGTCATTTATTGAATTCTTTGTGTTATTAATATACAATGATTTTAAAAATTTTCGTTTATCATAATCAGTATTGAAATTCAATATTTCAAAATTCGCAAAATCGATCCTATATTCACATTTAAAACAATGTTTAACCAATGTAGTTTTTTATTCAAATCATCTTCTTTCAATTTAGCCAAATTAATAGCTAGTGTCAAAGCACCTGCCCGTTTCACCAATATATACACCAGAACAATCTTTACAAGGCATTTTATAAATTGCACCACACTTATATATTGCATCCACAGAATCTTTTAGTTTAGGTAAAATATTTTCAATTGTTCTATAAGGGTAAGTATACACGCCAATATTAAATTTTCTCAAAATTCTAGACACCTCATTAGTAAGACTCTCAATATATGGTAAACCGACATAGTTATATTTCTCTTTACTTGTGTGATCGCTTTTATTCACTTTTTATGCTTAATTTTTTTTAAATTTTATTTAATAACCAATCTGGATAATCATTATCACGTAAAGCATTAGAAATAGATATAACTTCTTTGGTCTTATCTCAATGATTTATAATTAATTTAGAAGTAGCCCGCAGCAATAGTGTTTTAACCAAACCAACTTTTTGAGAGAAATCATGAGACGAATTAAAATTTAAGTATCTAGTCGTATGCGTAGGCTTTTTATAGGCTTTTGTAGTCAATTGACCATTATTATGAATTACTAATACGTCCAAAAACGGAATAGCATTCTCAACTTCCTGTTCAATCATAAATTTAATACTATCCTCAATATTATTTATGAATTTATGAAAAGATGACGCCCCGGTTCTCTTTTGAACAACAAAGGCATCATCAATGTGACGTAGCCAAATGCGAGGTGGGGATGCAAAACTTTTAGCATTTTATTTTCAATAGATTCCACAACCAGATTGGCCACAATAATGGAAATAGAACCCATCGCAACACCAAAAATTTGAAATATTTTCGTTAAATTTTGCGTATATTTTTAATTATCTTTTATCGTGTTTTCCAGAGTAAGCCTATGATTGAATTTTTTTCAGAGATCCTCTTTAGATGCTTGGCATTTGTTTCGCTTTTCATAGCAATGTAGCCTACAACGGAGTAGAATAGGCTCTTATCTCAAGCGCAAGCATTGTGATAACACAATAGACATCATTAGTAAAGCATAGAAGAACTGACTTTATATTCAAATATTTTTCGGTCTTATACAAAGTTTTACTTAGATTAGCTAACTTTGACACAATTGTAGAGACAGAAAAGATGATCATTAGTAAAATTACTAATAAAGTTTAAAAAAGAACAAACTGCAGAAACAATAAAAGCCTATATAATGTAGCAGAGTCCACTTGTCGCTAGTATGTCATATACGTAAAGGTGCATATCTCTGATCACCATTCTTCCAAGGGGGGGGAAGCTTTGATCCCTGAAACGCCCCTTGCATACGCCTATGTTTTTGTGTTATCAAAAAAAATTAGTGGTTTGTCTGAGATAACAATTGGAGTTAGAATATTTTTTAAAAATAAGTTTCTGATTTTCGTATGTCATTTAGCTAGCAAAAAACTCATCTTTAAGCTTTTCGTCCGACACTCGTCAGGAGATAAACGTCGGAATAAAGGGAAAAAAATTCAATTGATTGTCTAATAAAACTAAATAATTGGATGCTTAATAAAGGTGTCAAAATGCGTAATCAGTGCAAGATTTTCAAGTTGTAAACAAATTCTTTTAGGCCGCATAAATTTGGCTGGCATAATTTGATGTAAACGGCTTCTAAACAAATAAATGAAAAGACGAACGGCCAAATGAAAGAATAGTAAATTTTTTATCACTGTAAATTTTCGAGCACATAGGGTTATCTAGAAAGTGTTGACCAATCGCGAATTCATTAAACATGACTGGGGTAGAAGGTTCTCCAAAACGAGTGGCGGTGTCGCGAGAGTTCGAAATTTGGCCAGTTTTAATAAATTTTGGCACATGTCGACGAATTCTGTTTTGTAATCGTTGAGATGTGCGGCTTACGTACCGACTATTACAATGGCACAAAAAATTATAAACTACGTAGCTTAAAGGCGAAGGAGGCAACACATTTTTTTTGATTGCAGGAAGAAGTGGGCGAGATGTAAAAATAACACGTTGTTCTACTGCAAAGAAGCATTTTTCCACACTGTTCTTGATTTTCTTTTCATGTGTAACCGAAGGAGTTCCCAACCAGGGCAGATGAAGGTAGATAGGGCATTTCTTCACTGCATGTAAAGTAGGTGATTTAAAATCTTTTACTTTACGGGCATTTGTTTTCCCAATGATTTGGTCGGGTAGCCATTCATGAATAGTAGTGAAAAAAATTCTAAGTTTAGCTTGCAGGGTAACGTTTGAGCAGATCAATAAGGCTCGATGTACAAGGGTGAAAATTAAGAGTGGAAATTTCCAACGTTTATCTCCTGACAAGTGTTGGACAAAAAATTAGAGATGAGTTTTTTCTGGCTATTTTTAAATTCTGCATCACAAATCACTTGTTTGAATATGCCATTTAAATTAAATTATAATTAAAAAAAGAATTAGTTAAAGAGTAGAAGTGAACCTCAAAGTTTGAATAAAATTTACAAACAAAATCAATTGAACTTCAAACGACACCAAGATTTTGAGACAACGCTTTAAGCTGTCACCTCATGGAAAGCTCCAATTTTCCACAGAATGTTTTGCAAAGAATGATTTTTTGACTAGACCAATTGATTTTTCGAGACTTGCTAATTGTGCTTAGTAACTACTAGCAAAATATTCAAGTAATCAAGAAAATCTAGTTAGAAATAATAATTTTCTTATCAAGGTTTTGATTGTTTGTATAATTTTCCTCAAAAAACTGCTAAGCCACCTTCAGAAAAGCTCACTTAATTTTAATATCTTTTAACTTCATAATTCGTCGATAAAATAATTTTATTTTAAACTTACAGTTATGAGCAAGTATTAGATTAACTTAAGTATCGTGACCCATGCTTTGCTTATTAGACTGAAATTAAGGAAAAAAATTTTAAAAAAGTTGTGAAAAGTAGTCATAATTATTTTTATAAAAGATTTTACACAATTAACTAAATTTATCGATTTTTTACGAAAGTCAATCGCTAAATAAATCATTTTAGCATAATAAGTGTTGCCCTAGGCCAGGGTTTCCCAAACTGTGTGCCGCGGCACACTGATGTGCAGTGAAAGGAATTAAAGTGTGCCGCGAAATTTTTGTGTTTTGACAGAAAGCCATAGAGTCAGTGGTGGATATTGGGTGAGGCGAATGAGGCAGTTGCCTCGGGCCCCCCTAGAAAATACCGCATATAGTTTCATTTTGCTGTATATGTTTTTTAGAGATCACCATGATTTTGGGAGTAGAATAGCGAAATATGAGATCAAATCGAAGTGAAGACCTTTTTTTTTTAGAGATCACTATGATTTTGGGAGAAAAATAGTGAAATATGATTTTTGTAAAGTAAATGTAAACTTAAAGATTGTATTCAATAGGCTTTCGCCTTCAAGAAGTAAATGTGCCGCAGGCAAACTCAGAATTTATTAGTGTGCCGCAGTAAAAAAATTTTGAAAAGCACTGCTCTAGGCAACACTTATTAAAAGAAATTGTATTTTTATTAAAACCGACAAAATACCAAAATAAAATTTTTTTGCAAATCTAATCATTAAATTTTTTTGAAAAATTTACAAGCTATCAATTTAAAAAGTTTTTTATTGGTACAAAACTTTAAAATTGCTTTTAACAGCAAATGCTTCATCTAAAGCTCTTTTGTTAAATAAGTAGCCTTAAAAAAGGCTGTTTTGAAAACTCGAACGTTTTCGTCTAGCTCTCTTCAGGAGGTTTCGCTAGAATGAATTGCAGAACTGAACGTAGTATTTCAAAAGTTTTAAGACTGATCCTGATTGGCAAAAAATTAAGGTTAGTAGCAGATATCGTATAATTAAAAGTATTTAATAAATAAAACCACGTTTCGTCAGCGTAAGAAATTTTTTGGCAAAAAAAAATGGAACAAAATTATGCAAGTTTTGTGCTAAAATTTGGAATTAAAAAGATAATTTTTTACAATTATACTAACAATTTGTGTTTGTAAACAAATTCTTTCTGTCTACACAAATTAGGTTTTCGAAGAGTGATGAAAATTGATTCCAAGACTGATAAATGGAAATCGGATCGTGCTTTAGAGAGAATAAAAAATTGATTGTCCTTATAGTGAGATGCACATTTTTGGTTATGATCATCACTCTTCGAAAACCTAATTTGTGTAGACAGAAAGAATTTGTTTACAAACACAAATTGTTAATATAATTGTAAAAAATTATCTTTTTAATTCCAAATTTTAGCACAAAACTTGCATAATTTTGTTCCATTTTTTTTTGCCAAAAAATTTCTTACGCTGACGAAACGTGGTTTTATTTATTAAATACTTTTAATTATTACGATATCTGCTACTAACCTTAATTTTTTGCCAATCAGGATCAGTCTTAAAACTTTTGAAATACTACGTTCAGTTCTGCAATTCATTCTAGCGAAACCTCCTGAAGAGAGCTAGACGAAAACGTTCGAGTTTTCAAAGCAGCCTTTTTTAAGGCTACTTATTTAACAAAAGAGCTTTAGATGAAGCATTTGCTGTTGAAAGCTATTTTAAAGCTATCAATTCTAGAAAAAAATTGAACAATTTGAATTATTTTTTCAAACCTACAAAATTTAACTTTTTTTTATTGTATTTAAAATCAAAGGTAGTCATAAAGATTTTTTACAAGTGAATTCAATTTTGCTAACTTATGTCAAAAATTCAAAATTGCTAAAAAAGTATTAGGCATAATAAATTGAGATCAAAAAAATTAGTAAAGAAAAAGCTGAATCTTTTTTATTAAAGTTCTTGATGCAAGTAGCACGTTTAATACAATGAGTTAATGACGTTTACGTTTTTTTAAAGAAAACTTATTTGCTCCTACTGATGAAACAAATGGACTATTTCTTATTGTGTGTGTTAGTGTATCAATAATTTAAAATTTCTATGAAATTAGCAAAACTGCATGCTTAGGCCTACAAGCTAATGTAATGAAAATTATCAAACTCATTTCTCTTTGATTATCAGATGTATAAAAAGAACAATTGGTCATAAGGCCTACCATGAGCAATGTTTTTACTCGTTGCTGGTAAACTATGATTCATTTATCATTCATCATTTTGCTTATCATTGTTATTCAACACGTGGCAATAAATCTTTTTCGTTAACACGTTATTAAGTAACAGCACATTGAATGCAGATATTTTGGTCTTGGCTAATAAGGAAGTATATAATTGTTAACTATTTTGGGTGCACATACTTCAACAGCCAATAAAATAAATTACTATAACGGTTTACGACGTAACTAAGTGGCAAGGCTTAAAAGGAGAAAGAGCTGAACCTAAATAAACTTGTTGCAAGATGATGCGAGGCAAACTGATTTTTCTATTAGGGGAGACCAGGGCACGTAGTAACACTTTTTTTTCTTTTTTGTATTTCTCTCATAATAATTTTTTTTCAAAATTCTTGTTTAATGTGAAAAATTCAGGTCACTGTTTAAATAATACGAAAAAAAAAAAATTTTTTTTCAAAGCTCAGCTGTTAAAATTATTATTTAAATATTTAAAATAAGCGTTACAATGTGCCCCATCAAAAGGGAAAGTGGTAACATTAGTTGGGGTAAGTTGAAACAACAACAAAATCACTAATAAATGTTTAAATTTAAATGTAATTTGAAGAAAACAACAATATGAAAAAATAAACACAATGAAACCACACATAGCCTAGTCATAGACATGAGTATAAAGTACAAAAAATGAGATATTTGGCTATTGCCTAAAAAGTTAAAACAGTTTTTTTCACTGCTGGATTAGCCCAATCATAAATTTCAGAATCACATATGTGACAAAAATTATGTATTTAAATCTTCGGCACAGGCTAAATGTGACCACTTTAGGTAACTATAGCATTGTACCACCCACTCCTCATTAGGACGACTGTTAAAATAGGGTTCAAGAAATGTAATGCAAAACTACTCCTTTGCTTTTGGTGTTTTTTAAAAAAATTGTTTTTTGTTTGTAGCTGTAACAGATTGTCCTTTTCTGGTGTGTCTGTTAGCATGGGATACTTTTTAGACCTTTTCTTGTTTTGCACTAAGGACTTAACTTTTAAGTTTTTTGTAACTCTGCAGAGTTTTACATGGCAAACACCATTGTTTTGCTACTCCCCTTATTGATCTCTTTTATTTATAACAACTGCGGCAGCAGGTATTAAGTTGTCTTATAATGATGAGCTGGTGTTCCTGTTAATTTTTCTTTTATAATTTCTCACATTATTCGCAAATCTTGTTGACGAAGTTACTTTTACTGTAAGCTAGTTAAACCTATACACAAAAATATGTGTTACTACTTGCCCCATCAGCCTGCGTTACAACTTACCCCGCCTCATACTTAGTCAAATTATTGTTAATATCTCAAAAAGTTACATTTTAGTTTCTAAATCTTGTTAGGCATTTAATAGCTCGTTGTTTTGTGGTTCGACTGATATAAAACCTTTTAATAAAACCGCACCAGCTATCTCTCCAGAAGACAAAAATTGAATTTCGAAAAATTTGCTTTGCCTACTCAAAAAGCTTGTTTTAACAGTAAACCTATTTTTAGTCATTGGAACTAAACAGTTATTTGCTAGTAATCGATCTTAATATGACTATTATTTGGGGCTATTTAAAATTTTGTTAGTTTATGTTAGATTTTGACAAATAAAAATGTTACAACTTACCCTATGTTACTACTGACTCCGGTCTCCCCTAGCAGGGCCGCCGAGAGCCAACGAGGGCCCCAGGGCAGGACACCATTGCGGGCCCCTTGTCAACTACAGTCAACTTTGGGCATAGTCATACAAAAAGGTAATACAAAAAGTTTTAAACTAAATTCATTTTACTTTGCCGCCGTTAATGCACTAAATCTGATAAAACTACGCAAGTCCTCAATAATAATGTAATTTTGTGGAACAACGACATGGAGAGAAAACTACAACAAAACTTTTCGGGCTTTTCTGCTTGGAAACAGTTCAATTACACTGTTGTAATCAATCGTTCTTGCAAGTCGACCTTCCACTGCCAGCATTCCAAGACTGGTTAAACGTTCTTGACACATTGTCGATCTCGGAACATTTTTAACTCGTTCCAATGTGCTGAAAGATCTTTCTGCTTGAGCAACGGTAACCGGAAGTGTGCAGAAGATACGTAGCATAATGACAACGTTTGGAAACAATGTATCGATTTTCAAAGTGTGTAAACGGTTTAACAGGTCAAATGGCGACAGAGTTTTCTGACCGAGGTTTGCAACGTGTATTGTTTTCAGATGCTCCAGCTCATTCAAAAGATCGGTGTTAATATCATCAGCATATTTATCTGCCAGATTCTTGGCTGCGATGAGGACGTTTTTGGTATTCATATCACGATATTTCCATAAAACTCCGAACAATTCGTTCAAATTCTTTGCTGCTTCGTATCGTGTTGTTAAATTCGCAATGACGCAGTTGATCACAACGTAGAAAACTGAACGCTTGAATTGTTCGTTTGGATCCTGCTGATCATCATTGTCATCGAGAACTGTTCTGTCTAAAAATTGTCGTCTTCGTTTGCGTTTTGTCTCTGCCAAACACAAGGACTGTTCAATTCCGCAGCTCTCAGCGACAAGTTTGCTCTCAGACAATATCTCATCCCACTTAGATCGAAGCAGTTTTAAGTCGCCAATGAGGTCATGAATATTTGCAACTTCGACATCAAGAGTTACTTCTCTTGCCTGCAGCAGCAAATTTCTAAAATTGATAGCTGGTAAAATTTTCAACCACAGCGATGCCATCAGAATTGATTTGAATGAAGATAGGTATGAAATCATGCCGACTACATCAAAGCGAGTCTCTGGTGTCAAATTCAGTTCCTGTACTTCAGAAAGTGCCGTCATTATGCCTGGCAAATGCGCTGCGAAAGGTTTAACACTATCGACACGAGCTGACCAGCGCGTTTCTGACGGATTATGAAGAGAGCATCCGACACTACTAGTCAAGATTTCCCATCTCTGCGGACTGCTGCTGAAGAGATTGTACAATTTCTGGACTACTCCGAAGAATGTTATCACTTGTGGACAGCACTCAGCTGAATGTACGCCACACAGGTTTAAACTATGACAGCCACAAGGTGAGAATATTGCCAAAGGATTGTTCTTCATTGTAATTGCTTGAGCGCCTTTGTATGAACCACTCATATTACTTCCATTGTCATAACCTTGGCCTTGGCAGTTCATAAGCGGTATGCTATGTTTTTTCAACGTGTCAATGATTAGCTGTGCTATATCTTTTCCCGTCTTCTTGTTGCAGTCCACAAATGCGAGGAATCTCTCATGTAGTTTGAAAATGTCCAGGTCAGCGTTTAGATGTATATACCGCAAAATGAAAACGGTCTGTTCAACATGAGCGGAATCCGTTGTTGTGTCCACAGTAATTGAATAGTATTTTGCTGATTGAACTTCATGCAGTATAGCATCGAGTACTTTTTGCGCACAGCACTGAATAAATTCGTTCTGACTGTTAGCGGACAAATAGTGAACCTGCAAGTGTTCGTGTGTTGTCTGTGACTCTTTTACTTTTGCAAGATGGTTGCCAATAACTGGATCGTAACGACCAATCAATTCCAAAACGCCAAGAAAATTGCCATTCTTAGGATCACCAACAAGTTGACTTTTTCCACGGAACGCCAACCCTCTTTCGCCTAAGAACAATGTCACATCCAGTATTCGATGCAGTATTTTTTTCCACTTGTCCATGTTACTTTTGATGTTCTCCAGCATGATCGCTTCAATAGTTGAACTTTCAGTCAATGACCTCTGCAGCTGCCGCCATTGCATATAGCATTGTTTGTGGCTGTTACTGCGCTCATGTTCAGGAATTTTATCGTGCAGTTTCTTCCACCTGTTGTTCACGCTATGACCATGTGCAGACGCCAGTTTTGATCGACTAGCTTGTGGAAGTTTACTGAACAGACGGCAAGGAAAGTAGTATAGCGACTGTTTGAACTTGCTCCACACTAACCAATCTCGAGGTGTAGTTTCGCCTTTTTGAAGTTTGGCACGAAGCACTGAAAGTAAGAATGAGTGACCAGAATGATCGCATGGAAATTGATATGGATGTTTGTCTGGGCCTCTACGCACAGCCACTTCTGCTTGCTCAGTTGTGAGAAAGTTTGCTAAATGACCGATGTCGTTATCTTCGACAGCGATACTATCGGTAATGGTAAACAACTCCCGAATGATATCAACTGCGAGCGGCAAGTCTAGTACAGCTGTAGCCCCAGTATCAGACTCAGTAGGTGCGGTAAAGGTAGAATCATCAATCGAAGGGTTATCACAGTCAGATGTATTTTGAACACAATTCTGGTCTTTGGTCGGTTTTTGGACAACAGTACAAGACCGGTCATTGGGAGGCTGTGATGTGAAATTAAGGCTGAGCAGTGATCTTTGCTGAGCGAGTGTCTCAGATTCTTTTTCAGCTCTTTCTTTGCGCTTTAAAGCGCCGGATTTATGACAATACATGGCTAAAATTTTGCAGTTTGTAAAAGAATGCAATAGTTGCTATTTAGTCCACAGTCCGCTTAACTACGACAACGTATTCGTTATGCCACTGTCAAGAGAAAAATAAAAATAAAGTACCCGGTTGCACTTGCACACATCGACATTCGACACACATCACACTCACACTTAGATTTAAAGTAATATCTGAAAATAATTATACGCCCATTTACATTCTGTTCGCTTATATGAGATCTAACGAGCCTCAGCAGTTGACTGAAGTTTTAAGTTTCGTTGGGATTGGCTACTATCGACTGTCATCGCATATCGACGTACACTCAATAAAATCGTGAAAAAATTAACATAGTCGGGCCGGCCGGGCCCCCGGGCAGTGAACCCACCCTCTCGACGTGCCTGTCCCCTAGTGCATAAATTTATTAAGTTACGCTAATTGTGAGCGAAATAGAGAGCGTAAATTTTAAGATTCAGAATACTTAAAGGGCTAATTGCCAGCGAGCCTGGTGCAAAATATACGAGTTGTTAGGAAATTAAAAAAGTAAACCTTCATTTGCTTGTTTAACTTTTAATACTCTGATTAGTTGTTTCCTAGTTTTTTCAATGCAAATAATATATATTGCAACCATATTTTAATAATTTTTCAATTTAATCGGTATCAGTCTAGCACTGGTTATATTTTGAATACAACGTATTTTTCTAAATTTCTTATTTTGAAATCATTACGCTGTTTTGCTTTATTGACGGCCTGTGAGCAAAAGTGCAAGTAACTCGACTTAAAACAAACACGATTTTTTTATTAGTGAAGTTAGACCACCAAAGTTTTACATACGTGCCCGCTCTGCTGTGGATTATATTTTACCTCTGCTGTAGATTTTATTTATTGTTATTAAAAATAGAAATAAGCTAGAATGTGGTGAGTCATAAACTTAAACAAGGGAAAACATAGTTTGACACCACTGTTCAACAACAGAAATTTAGATGCAAAAACTCGCTATCCATTTTTAAACAAGCAAAATTATATACAGTATATAAAAAAATACAATTAATATTACTAATAAAAATATTGTTATTGTTTGAATTTGTAATAGATTTTGGTTACTTTCAAACTTTCATATTATAATCGTCTGTTTACAGTAAGGGTTCTTAAGTTTTTTTAGCTCCGTACCCCTTAAAAAGAATTCAACAAAAAAAAAAAAATAATATAACTATAAAAAAAATTTTGAACAAGTTTGTTATAAAGAGTCTTGTTTAAACACCAGCTTAGTTGATATTCAGCTCATTAAAAAGCTGTGTCAAGTTTTTTGATCATTTTAGTCGGTACTTTAGATGTTTGCTTAATTTTGCAAAATTTTGTTTGATTTTGCTGCTAATTTTTTTACAGCAAAAAGTTCAAAGTACGAAAAACTGTTTGCTTCTATTGCTCAGTTTTGTTAATAAACTTTGAAAAGATGATGAAAAAGTTTCGAAAAATCAGCAGTAAGTTATGTATAGAGAAAGCACCAAACTTTTCTTTGACGGAATAGAAACGGTCATCTAAAAAGGCATGTCCGGGTAAGATGCAAATTCCTTTGACTAACTCTTTTGAAAATTCAGAATTCCAACCAAGAATCTTCACTTCCAATTGAGGAGCGATAAAATCAAAAATACTGACCTTTTTATCAAACAACTAATTAGAAATGAGCGCTAATTGGGATAAAATAAGAAATTAATTTTAAAACATTTATCTTAGAAATAACTGCTTGCAGCATTGAAAAGTACTTTAAAGTAACACCAAAAAGTATTTGAGAAAAACCAATTTTAAATAAATTTCGGAATTCCGAAAAGAAAATAAATTTCAGATAAAGCGAAACAATTCACTGATTTCATAGAAAATGTACAAGGTAGAAAATTAAGATTTCAAATTGAAAATGTTGCGACGGATGATGCGCCAAGCTGTGAGGTCCCGTCAAGAAGGTGAACAATAAAACCTCCCGCTTGGCAAAAAAATTATTATATGTTTTAAATTTGTTATTTATTTTTTAACTTACTGTTTTTTGTTGAATTTGAACTCGCGTCGCTAATTCTTCAACTTAATTAATCATTATTGTACGTAATTTGTTTTCTTTCTGTTCGTTCTTTCGCGCCGCGTAATTATTGTAATTTGTTTTCTCTCTGTTCGTTCTCTCGCGGCGCGAATTTTGTTCTTAAAAAGCTTTGTTTAAGTAACTTTTCCATAGCATTTCTTAATTTAGAATTTTCCTTCGTTTGACTTTATAGCGCCGTAAATATGCGTTGTATCTGGGTTTTTTCATCCATTCAACTTGGTCAATTTTAGCTTAGCTAGTTTAGGGTTAGTGTTTGTTTATACGCTGATTTAGCTAGAGTAGGGTTAGGTATATTTTGTAATAAGTGTTTATTTGCGTTAGTGATGTTTTTCTATTAATCCTTTTGTATTTATTTTCTATTTGAATAAGGTCTAGATCATTTGTTAATTCTGGATAAATTGTTTCTGATTTCAAATAGTTTCCTGGCTAAAAATTGTAGCCGAAATTGTTTTGTATCACATATTCAAACGCCATTAAATCCTTGGTTGATCCAAAACAATTTGAATTTTCGAATACCTGACTGCGCAGGTTTAGATGAGTCATTCCCCTCGTCCGTAGAAAGAGAAGATATTATTGAAAGTATAGCCAAATCCTCTACCAGACAAATGTTTCGACTATTGAAGTCTCATCAGTGACAGTTCGATCTTGCAAAAAGGTTTCAAAATACATGTATATAATCAATAGACTTTTGAAAATACATCAAGGGCGTTGAATTCAGTGTCACTGAATTCTGGCAACTAATTATTTCAACCAAACTATTTTAACATAACCTTAAAATAATTTTTTATATTATTTTATTTTACATGATAACACTACTTAATCTTAATTCTTTATGATTAGGCACAGCGCTAATTTAATGCCCAGCTGCATTACATAGTGCAACAATTTTTTGTTTTTAAAAATAATCAAGAACAAGTTGATATTCACATTATCAATTTGAGGGCTGAATCCGAATCTGAGGTTACTTTTTTACGTACATGTCAGGATTTGGTAAAAATAGCATTTTAAATTTTTGAAATACGAGTATGTGTTTTATTAAAAATTCTCATACGATGGTTTGGTGCAATTACGCATTGTTAAGCAGCAGCATTTCAAAAATATAATCAGCTTTAATGACTCTTACTTAACTTGGATTACAAGAGAATGCTTAGCATAACTGATATCTCATATTGTACAATACAATCACAGATCGCTTGGCAAAATTAACGACAAAATAATGAAAAATTTGCGTTATCAAATATACAAAAATGAATAGAAGTTGACACAGTGAAACAAGACAAAAATGTTCTTGCAATCATTGTCTTCGTTGTGTATGTAGCAATTCAGAAGCATCTTTTTTTATTGACCAACAGTAATCTGCAAGCATCCCCACCACATTTCCCTTTAAATCTTTTTTCAATGATAGCAACATCTTGATGGAATCTTTTGCCGTGTTCATCAAAATCTCCCAAAATTTTTGTGAAAAAAATTTAAATTGCGATTCCAAAAAATGCACCTTTAGCAACGTTTTACAACCTAATACATCATAATTATGTAATAAATTGGCAACAGCATCTTCAAAATTTTCAGCTTTGTGTCAACCTAAAAACTTGGGACAAATTTGTTTCAAACACTTCCATGCTTCCAGTTCATTGGGGTTCAGCATTTTATCAAACTTTTCGTTGAGTATCAATTTCCGTATTTCTGGACAAACAGAAACACCTTCCTTTATCTTTGCGATCGACAAGTAAGGGAAACAAGTTTGCAAGAAATTCTGAGTCTTTATTCAAAGCTTTGACAAATCGCTTCAACAAACCTAACTTAATATGCAGAGGAGGTAGAATAATTTTATTTGCAAGAACCAAAAATACTGCAAGTTGATGACTTATTTTGACCAGCTTCAATTTCTAGCCTCATAGGCCACTGCTCCTTTTTTTAGTTTTTGCTACGAGCTCTGGAATCCCACAAGCCAACAATACTTTGTGTAGCTCAATTGAAGAACTCTCAGGAATGATATGATTTTTAAATCAGAAAACACAAACCATCTGCTTTTCTCATAACATATTCTGTCAAGATAAACTGCAAAGTGTTGTACGTTTCTTTTAGGGTTGTTGAATATGCAACTTTTATTAATGGTAAAATATTTCCGTTATGCAAAAGAACTGCCTTGATGCTTTTCTTGAAACCGTCTATAAAACGCCTCCTGTCACCTGAGTCATAATCTATATCAATGCTTTCAAACAGTGCAGGAATGTCATTACAATAGCAAAGCTCACCATCTGTAGAAAAGAAGTTAGATAAACACTTAGACTTTTGAAACTAACTTTTGTTCCATGAAAAGGCAAGTTCCACAGCTGCAAGCGTGATCCCAAAAGTTCACTTTTACTTTTTGAAAGATTTAAATCCCGAACAAGATTATTTAGATCTTCTTGTGTAATCAAATGTGGTATACCTTTGCTTTGACAAGGTTCGAAAATTACACCTGAGCTTTCAAAATATGTCAAAGATTTTTCGTCTAATATTGCTGGACTGGCTGGAGGCATAGGTATGAGCAAATCAACATAATGTTGAACAGGTCGAATGACAGAAGGCAGGTCTGGGTATTGGGTATTCTTTCTGGTTTTATGGCTGTGACCTTGTATGTTGGTAAGACAGAAATAACAATCTGTGACATGATCTTTCTGTTCTCTCCAGACCATAGGTACTGCAAATCCTAAAGAAACATTTTTTCCAGCAAACCATCTGTGAAGTCTGCTAGTGCAGTTTACACAGCAAAAATGTAGAGCCCAATGTTCGTCTTGATCACCAATGGCACAACCAAAAATAAGCATAATACAAACTTTTGGCTTTTGAGGTTAGATTTTTTCTGTATTTTCTCAAAATTAACTCTTTACAGATACAGCAGAATACATTAGGATTGTATTTACATAAACGCCGGGGGTTGGACATATGTGCAATTCACAAAATCAACTTCCTGTACTATAATCAATTTAAATCAAAAAAAAATTACAATCTGCGAGCTAAACAAAATTAAGGTAACCGGAGTAAACAACTATTCAAAATTTCACTACGCACATACTGTGGGCTAGCAAGAAAAGGAAATTTACCAATTCAGCGCTTTCACTGCCACTTAAAATGTAACCTATCATTACAGTTAAAGTCGAAGCCTAGCTGTTTATGGCTGAACTGCGTTGATAATGAAGCTATAAAATGCTCTTATGTTCAATCAGCTTATCTTTTCTTTGTACTGATGTATACGGCAGACAAACGTTGCCATAAAGTTTTGGAAAATTGCAGCCCATAATTTTGTTAGTACAGCAAAAATATTACATTGTCAGTTGTAAAATCAATTTACTTGAAATTGTTCCTCAAACCTCTTATTGAATATATGAGAAGAAGCAAAATAAAACTAAACGGTGACACCAGTAACACACACTTTTTACCTACGTCCTAAACTAATATAGTGCAGCAGCTTATTCAAAAATTTTATTTAAAAATTACAAAAAATCTGTACGTGTTACAGAAAAACAAAGTTCAGATTTGTGATCAGCACACCCAAATTACCCCGAAACACCCAGCAGGTGCTTTGATAATTTTTTAGTGTTGCACAGTGTTATTAATTATTTAATAGTGCCATTAAATTAGGTCTTTTTTCTTTTAAGTAAGCACTATTTATAAAATTTTTACGCTTTATCTGCATGTGTAACAATGTATTTTCAACCTTTTATAAAAATCATGTTTGTCAATTTCGAAGGTGTACAAACATTGTTGTCAAATTGCACAAGTTATTTCTTCTATTTTATAGACTTTAGTTTTAATTTAATTAAACGTGTTTTTAAAGAAATAACCGCATGGTTGTAAATGCATATCGAACCTGTAACCAAATAAACATAAAGCTAGATAACATCTTGGTTGCAGTAACAGACCAAATGAATTCGGCAAGTTGCACGAACAAAAATTCGCCATATTACCTGGTGCAAAATGTTTAAACAATTGTCAGAACAAAAAAATTGTTAAGTAGTGAGTTCGTGTCCCATTTAAACAAATGCTGCTGTTATGTTTTTCAAAAGCTTAATTAAAAACAAAGTATAATAAACAATTATGGTATCATGGTTTAAACATGAAACCTAAATCTATTACTCAGACATTATTGGGTATTGAGTTTTATTGCAGCATATTACTGTATTTTGAGGTGATAGCTAACAAACAATTGTAATCTTGACAATGTTGAGTAGTATTTTTAACAGATGTACAGTTTAACTCATTACAGCTGCCACAAACTGCATTAACTCACTTTGTTTGTTTAATGACGTTTTGTATGTTTGTATTTAAGGTTGTATTTTTATAACAAAGATTGTAATAAATTATCAAACAAACACATTATGGTGCAATCATTGATGATAGAAATGACATCAACATTAACAAGTAATATCAGCACCGGAACAGCTTCTTACGAAAACTCAAATCAAGATACAACTCGATTTTTATTTCTCGGCATCTACGTCGTGCTGATGATTGTCGACATATGGTTCTTCGTCTCTCTTATTTATTACGGGATCAAAACTGGGAAATGGCGTCGTCTTGAAACCGGAAATCCAGATTCGTTAAACTCGGGGCGGATATATTTGTCAGTGATTGTTTGTTCAGTAGCGGCTTTTTTTTATCATTTAGCTATTGCTATTTATCGGAACATCGAATATCAGTTTCAACAAAACTGGGACGAATTGTGTGATTCTATGTTGGACACAGTACAAACTTTGTATGGTATTTGTGTCATTACAGTCTTTTGTTTTCTTTGGCTTCGTCAGAGAACGCTATACACCACATTTCTTTCTACGGCACAGTTCACAAAAGCTCTCAAGTTTTTCAGTTTTATAATAATTTTTATCACGATATCAGTTGGCGTAACTGCTATAATTTTGTCGGTGGTACCAAACGATGTTGTTTCCTCATCGATCGGTTGTGTTTATCAAAAAGACGGCAACTTTAGAAAGGTTTCATTAGTTTTTTCGGTGGCTTCACTCATTTTCGGGCAGGTTTCGTTGTTGGCTGTATTCATCCACGCATTGTTGGTTATGCATGGATCAAATGTCGAGCAAAAATGGAAATGGTTGCTTTGCTGCAATTGGGAATCTGCAATTGAACAAACCAATGCTACAGAACAATCAGCCGACCGAACAAGAAGAATCGTGCAAAAAATAATAAGAAAAACAACTATTTTCGCTGCTTTATCTTTGTTGTCCGATTTAGTCGTTGTTACTTTAACGATGCTGTTTTATCAGTCAGGTAAACGGAATGAGTACGTTTCGGTTTTGGGCTCTCTTGCAGTGTCAATGAATGTTTGTTTTGTCGTTTTGTCTTTTTCCGCGTGGAAAGATATGATTACGTCACCTTGCAAGCTCGTAGCCCGGAATGAATTCGAAAGCAGAGACACAAGTCAAACTTTTTCCTGAATCCAACACGATTTACAAAGTGTTCTTTACATTAGAAAAATGCGCATAAAATTCAAGGTATCGCATTCATTTGTTGTTACTTTAGATAGACTTTTTGAAGCCCAAAATAAAAACATTTGTAAGCTTTCGAAATTAAATGATCGACTTTTCAAAATGTTGTTTTTTTCAAAGACATTTTTTAATTCATTATTTTTCAAACAACATTTTAAAAGGTTGTTTGGTAAAGTCCATTTATTGGTTTTTTAAAAATATTTTATGCGCGTAGTTTGTATTTTAAACAAAAAAAATCAAAATCAATTTATTTCGAGAGTAAAAAAAAATGTAATAAATTAGAGTAAAAGAATGCGGCACAATCGCAGATGTGTTTTTTGTTTATGATTCATACGAGGTGTTCGCCTGATATAAATATGAACGCAATCGTAAAATGTTTGACAAAATTGCGGCTATGCAAATTTCGAAAAGCGCAAGTTTCTCAGAGAATTTCCTTTAGAAACTGCAAGTTAAGAACGTTGCGCTTTTCGAAAGTTGTTGCGGAAACGCACGTTTTCTCCATTAAAAATCTTTGGGTTAGGCTCGCTGCGCAAGGCTCTTTAAAGAATTACACTGGCACGGCAATCGCTGGAACTTACACTGCTATTTCTGTCTAATTTATAGTTTAAATCTTTTACAATTCTGTGGTATAGGCGCGTAGGTGTAAGAAACGCCGTGTTATAAATAGGCAGGGCGACCGAAGAGGATGAGAAAAGACGTGACCCGACACTTGATCGAAATGACATTTGATCGAATGATGAAAAAGAAAATTTACAACTTTGAATCTGTCCCGATTTTGTCAATTTTTCGTCCCAAAAACATAGTGATCTCTAAAAAAAGGTTTTCACCTTGAATTTCACCCAGTTTTGTCGATTTTTTGTCCCAAAAGATAGTAATCTTTTAACAAAAATAGATTTTCTCTTTTAATCTGTCTCTGATTTTTGCAAGGGTTCTGCAAGGGTCGGGCCATAACACAATGCCCCCCTAAATAACTGACTACAATGTAAAAAGAATGCAAAAAATGTCAGCCATAGAAACCTATAACGAAACATAACCATGACAAGAAATCTAGTTGTTGTCCCCCCAAAAATACTTTGCCCAGGAACCTTATTAAAAATTCCTTATCTTAATATTGACAAAAATTATAAAAAATAAAAACAAACTGTCTTCTTACTGATGCCTTTGCTTTTTATGAATCTAATTTACAGTAACAAAGAGATTGTTTAATCGCAGAAACATACAAAAGTAAATTTTTTTATCAACTGTCGTTTCGAAAAAAGAGCAGTTACTTTATTTGGCATGCGATATTTTCAAACGGGATGGGGCAGAGGGGACACAGAGTACTATTTGAAATTCGAAAGGCAGAACCATTGTGAAAGAGATGTTTTTACAACAGATCAGTGATTCTCAACCTTTTTCATGCGACGACCCAATTTCCAACTCAAGGTAAGTTAACGACTCCCACCGATTACTTGATTTTTGGCGCAAAAAATCTGGTAATCATTGAAAAAAAAGGTCTTCATTTGGAATTTGTCTCCGATGTCTGGTATAAGTGATCTCTAAAAGACAATCTTCACTTTAAATCAAAAATTCTGTTTATCAAATCCTCCCGTCACCCCGAGAAAATAGCCAAATGGCCCCCAGGTTGAAAACCAATGCTTTACAATAACATAACCTCGACTAAATTTTAATCCAGCAAGGTTCGTAAAATATTGATTTAGACAAGGGGTCATCAAATTTGTTTTGAAAAGAAACATAAAGCATATAATAATAATTTTGAAAGAGGGTGTTTTCTAAAATTACTATTATATGCTACGTGGTTCTTTTTGCAAAAGTTTTCAAAGAAACTTTAAAATTTAAAATCCACAGTTTAATTAAGAATTTGGGATAAAACTAAAGAAAATGGCACATGGATAAAGAAACAAAGGTTTAGTAACTGCAGTCTGTTAGAAAACGAGTTCATATTAATATGTACTGTATGTTAAGTTTTCTGCAAAATTTAGCGCTAAGCTCAGTTGTTTAATCTGGCTACGCTGACCAAATAATTTCCCAATCTTTTTTCTTCTTTTTCCCCAAAAATCAACAAAAAATTTTGTAATATTTTTATTGACAATTAATGCAATGTGCATGTCACCAATCTGAGTTGTTTTTGGTGTTTTTTTTGAAAAAGTAAGTTTCCTGTTTGGTTGGGTAATTTTTATATAGAAAAGTTACGCTTTTCCATTTCATATTTGTTGCATATTTTTCATATTGATAGTTTGAACTAAAGAATATCCTTCATGGCATTATTGACATTTCTTTCGCTAAATAATCAATTCAAAGTTTTCCTTTTTTTAAATGCTGGCTGTGAGCTAATTACAGAATTCAGATAAAAAAGTTTACTTAGAGTTACGTGCAACCTCTGCTTAAATACGCCATTTTAACTTTGATTACAATTATGACGTAAAGTCAGCACTCCTTTGGCTACATGAAACTATTTTTATTGAACAAAATAAGTAAAATACCGTCTATAATTAACACCCATATATTTATTGATTCAAAAAAAAGTGCTGTCCCATAGGTCCCATGAGCATCCAATTTTACAGAGTCACTAGCTTAATATCTTCTCTAAAAGTTAAAACTTAGTTAGCATTAAAGTTTAATTGTATTAAAGCCTTAATAAATTTTTTATTAGTAAAATAATTACAATTTAAATATTAGCTAATCTCACAAATTTTGGTTTTGATTTCATTTCGATTTCATTAGAAACGGTATATCATTGTTACAGCTTTTAAAATACTCATGCTGTTCCTTTGGTCTCATTATGTCATCGGTTTCACAACTCCCCTACAAAATTTCTGTCATATCTCGGTAAAATTATAAAACTAAATTAAAAATTACAAGAGCAAAGCAATATCTTGGCATCTCCGGAAGCAGTTCGAGGTAATTGCTTGACCGTAGCTCCTCCAATATATAGCGCCTCCAATACTTTTCTGCGAGTCAGAAAAATAAATATAGAGATAAAAATGAAAAAAACCTTTGCACTCCTCTGGTTTTAATACAAAATCAATTTTCCTGTGTTTAAAGTTATTTTTTAATGGTTGTTTTATAAAAAATAGGTTATCACAGAGCCGTATAACGCTTAAAAATTTAATAATGCCGGGGATCGATCCCAGGTTCTCACACACGCAAAGAGTGCGCTCTCCGACTGAGCTACATCTCCATTCGGCTTTCCAAACATAAATTTTGGTCACTTTTATTTTACTTAATTTTTATCATTTTATAATACAATTTTTATAGTTTTTATTAATTTTTATAACTTTTGGTCTCTTTTATTGCCATGTTAATTGCATCCTTCATAGAGATCAAGATTCTACGTTGGGATTACAATGTCAGGTCATCAGGTCATATTTTCCGGATAGTAGCAACTGGAGATTAACCAACATTCTCAAGACTGAAAGTACCATAAGCTGGCAAACTCAGTAACAGTAGTTTGTGAAAACTCCTATTCCTATGATGTTGGGAAACAAGTATAGTTAGTTACCAGTTAGTTTGAAGTTAAGTTTGTTTAAAAAAAATTGATTAACTCAATATTTAAAAAGTGTTCCGAGTATAAATCAGAGTTGTAACGTGTACAACATTTGGAGGACTCAAGTCAGTCCGAGTCCCTTGCTAAGGGGTTCGAGTCGAGCCCGAGTCGAGTCCGAGTCCACGTTTAGCAAAACTCAAGTTCTTTCGAGTTTAAATCTAATGTGGGCATATTTTTTGCCAACATCCCAGCCCTGCTACAATATGGCAAACTCACTGAAGTGATAACTCATTGTTTGCACAGCATTCTTACACAACTAGGAAATAGCTATAAAACGAGAACTCAACAATATAGGTATTTCACTTAGCAGCAAAAATAAAATTATTAAATATTGAACAGACCTTGAAAAAGCGCTCAGGTCAAAATAACTCCAGGTGATATTTTAGGTAAGCCCATACATCTAGTATATAGAAACCAGAAATAAAAAAAAATTTAACGATTTAACCGACTAGTAGGCCGAGTACATAAAATAAAAAGTCACACAATCTAAAAAATCTGCTCAACCACGTTTGCCGCAATATCCAAATTACAAGCAAAACTGCCTTCGATAGCACGTCTTGTTTAACAAAGGTATTTGCTAAACAAAATAATGGAACCAAGCGTTAAAAGTAAAGAATTTTTTTTCTGGCCTTCAATAAGTTTTTTAATCAAACGTTTTTTCTACGCTCTAAATTTTGTGTTTGTTCAGAGTGCATTTTCAACCAAACAAGTACCCTTTTTCTAAAACTTGCCCCTCAAGCCCAAAAATTTTCCGGCAGCCATATTCCCAACTAATTGTTAAAAAAACTTTTATAGTGATACTTTGTGATGTTGCTCATTTTAAAAGGAGATTTAATTGATGAGCTTAATAGCAAATGGAATAGGACTTTGAAAACATTTTTTTAAGTTTTTACGTACCTGCAATTCCCTATTTTACTCCTAAAATTACGGTGTATAAATTTAATATATTGATACTTTATTTACAAGAATAAATTTAGTATTTCATTCACATTCCTCCCCAATTCCTCCCTTAACAATTTTTCCTCCCTTCAGGTCACAAATTCCTTCAGGTCACAAAGCCAAGTGGCTCACTTTGAGAAACACTGTGCTATAGAGTGCTTGCTGAATCTAGTTCCAATCTGCAATCTCACTTTTCCTAAACTTGACATGCTGAAATTTCTAAAATTGACCTACTGAAATTAACATGAACGAAAATTGACATTTCCTAAAATTTAACTATGTTGCTTATATGTTTATTACGTGACTTTTCTAGCGCCGATCGTAAAACGTTCGGCTGCAGTTTTACGATAAGCGTGCACGATGAAATGGTCTGTAATAAAATTTCCATGGTGCATAATCTATAATTGTTTAAGCCAGTGATTCCCAACCTTTTTTATATGGCGGCACACTATTAAGCTGTTTAAATTTCCGCGGCACACCAATCCTATTGATTAATAATAGTGATGTTTACCACCACGCGCTGCTGGTTAATAAAGCGTTACTACGTTCTGGGACACAAGATAAGAGAAAGCCGCTTGCTTTTCAGCTCTTTTTGTGTTATGTCACACCCAATCCAACGGAGTGGTCTGTGAGTAAAAAGTGAACAAATATTTAATTGAACATTTCCTGGACACTTTTTTATAACGGTTTTATCTGCAATGGTACGTTTGAAATTGGCTTCAGATCATCATGAACGTTCAAATTTTTTTCTAGTTTCTGACCACATTGGAATACGATTTCGAAAGACTTCTTAATTAACACATAAGCTTAAGTAACAATAATGTGATTATTATAATGATTAATATAAGGTGATAGATTTAATAAACTTAATTGTAATCATCAATCTCTCTTACTAATCACATAGTAGCTTGAACTGTGCAAGTAAAGAATTTGCCGTTCTGGTCACAACCGCCAGCTCGGTTATCAACGACTACAGCCATTCAAGGCGTATTTTTTACCCAATAATCATTTTAAAACAACTAAACATTCTTAAACGAAGTCCACCTTTAACCAATTTTTTTTTAATGCATTTGAACTACCGAAACTAGCGAAAAACAAAGAACTGCTAATGTTTTAACATGTAATAACTTACCTAAAAAAATTAAATTCAAGACATTAAAAGCAAAACTTTTTGAATTATAGCTATGTCCCATTTTGCCCCACCTTCCCGTAATAATTACTAATATTAGATGCAATTATCGCCTTGCGGCATTGCTTCGCGGCACACCAGGGTACTGGTTGCGGCACACTAGTGCGCCGCGGTACAGCGGTTGGGAACCACTGGTTTAAGCAATCAAAAAATTTTAGCTAGAAATGACTTCCTTGTCAAGTTTTTAATTGATTGTTTTATTTGTTCCGAAAAAACTGTTAGAGGCACTTGCAGAAAGATTCACTTAATTTTAAAATCTTCTAATTTGGTAATTCGCTTGTAGTATAATTTTATTTAAAACTTACTCTCATGAACAAGTATTAGATTGCTGTTAGTAATTAAAACAATTGGTTAAAGAGCTTAGCATCAACAATACCTTTACTCATTAATTTATTTAGCTTGTGGTATTGTATATCATAAAGTTAACAACGTCATAAAGCAACAACCCACGGGCTGCCAATGTTTTGGTTTGGCTAATAATGAAGCGTTTGAATGTTGACTAATTTGTGGGCTGAAACTTAAATAACAAATATGAGAAATTATTTTGAGCGCCTAAAACGTAATAAAGTGGCAAAGCGTGAAAGAAAAAAACAGAAGGGCCTAAAGGAAAACTTGTTGCGAGGTTATATTAAACAAACTGATTTCCGTTATAGATTATATTTCTATAGATAAAGTAAATAATTTATAAAGTTACTCAAAGTTGGTCAATAGATAGAAGGCAAATTGTAGGGTTTAAAATTATCAAATAATATATTGTGAGTGAAATATATATAAAAGTTCCCAGAATATGCAATTTAGATTAAATAAAGTTCCCAGAATATGCAATTTAGATTAAATAGAGTTCCCAGAATATGCAATTTAGATTTACAGAATATGCAATTTTGATTTAAATATATGCGTTTAGAACAATTTTAGATGTTTGGACATGAACAAGACCATCTTACTTGATATGACACATATTTGAATGATACAGACTCGGAAATTGAAAAGGCTGGGGAATGATACCTATTCGGATGCCTGCATCCAACAATGCTAAAATTTTACAATCAAATAGATGCAAACTCGGGTTTAAAGAAAACGATAAGCTGTAATACGGGTTTCCGTTTCGGATTAGGTTCACGCCCTGATTTTATAAAATACATATTCTAACCATTTTTCTCAAGCTTGTAAACTGAGAACAAAGTTCGTGAGTTGTGGCTGTAACGTATCAGATTAAAAAATTTGGTGGGGAGGACGAAATAATTTTCCTGAATTTATACGACGATTGCCCGAAACATATTTTATATTTTACTCAATTTTACCAAGAGGTCTAAACATAACAAATATAACTGAAGCAGAACACATTAATTTTGTTTTGTACCCAAAATTGTCTTGTGGTCCAAAAAAATTTACAAGTTTTATGCGCTGAAATAATCAATTATACCCAAAAATAAACTATTTATACGTAACATAACTTATTTTCTACAGAGAAACATTTTTACAGGTTAATTTTATGCCTCGAAAAAACATACTCTATGCTCGAAAATCAGATTTTAGATCTTTTTGCTGGTGCAAAAGTTGGGATAGCGACTCACTCACTGCCACCCTATTTAAAGGATATTTCTATAGCCACATGATATCTAGTTATTGGCGTCAGCTCTGATGTTTTTTGTATGGCGATGGTAAACAGTTGCATACCAGAAATTTTTTAAATGATGGCTGTTTCTGGTATAGCTTTTAAATTGATCACTAAATCTATTCACCCGCAAGCTACGAGGGTCAGTCAATAAGTAATGAGACTTTCTCAATTACTTTGGTGTTCTTGGAGTTATGCAACTGAAATTTTATGTGATGATTATGAATGGAGTTGTCATCTTATTTACAACAAAACTTGTTTATTTTCAGATTACTGTAGGTGTGACGATAAATTGAAATGACTACTAGGCTAGGAAACAGCTCATGCTTGGAACAAAGAGGAGTCATCAGATTTCTGTTGGCAGAGAGTGTAAAATCATGTGAGATTCTGTCTAGAATGCAAAGACAATATGGTCCTTCCTGTATGTCTAGAGCAAACTTCTACAAATGGGTGCAAGCATTCAAAGATGGACGCGAAAGCATTACTGATGATCTGAGAAGTGGAAGACCTGTGGATGTCTCTACCCCAGAAGCAGTACAGGCAGTTGAAGACCTGATCAAATCTGATAGAAGGGTCACTTTAGATGAAATTGCTACAAACTTGGACATCTCCCATGGCACAGTGTACGCAATTGTGCGTGAGAAGCTGCGTTTTTCAAAAGTCAGCTGTCGCTGGGTTCCAAAGATGTTAACGGATGATCACAAAATGCAGCGCCTGATGGCTTCCAGAGCATCACTACGCAGATACAGAAAGGAGGGAGATGTATTTCTATCGAGAATAGTGACAACTGATGAGACCTGGGTCTTTCATTATGAACCTGAATCGAAACGACGATCAATGGAGTGGAAGCATGTTTCTTCCCCAGTGAAGAAAAAATTCAAATCTCAGAAAAGTTTAAGGAAAGTCATGCTCACTGTGTTCTGGGACAGAAATGGGCCGATCACTATCAGTTTCTTGGAAAGGGGCAATACTGTGAACTCAGAGAACTACTGTGAGCTGCTAACTCAAGTGAAAAAAGACATTAAGAACAAACGGAGAGGACTTCAATCAAGAGGTGTGATTCTCCTTCAGGATAATGCAAGGCCCCACACAGCAGCAAGAACCCTAGCCAAAATTGAAGATTTAGGCTGGAAACTTCTAACACACCCACCCTACATCCCAGACCTTGCACCATCTGATTTTCACCTCTTCGGCCCACTCAAAGAGAGTATGAGGGGAATTCACTTCCAGACTGATGAAGAAGTGAAGGCTGCTGTGAGCAACTGGCTAAGGACCCAGTCCACGGAATTCTATGCCAAAGGAATAGACAATCTAATATCAAGATGGAACAAGTGTGTTGCAAAGGAGGGAGACTATGTTGAAAAATAAAAAAGCATTTTTTGATTACCAGTCATTGCAAACTTGAGTTATTAAAAAAGTCTCATTACTTATTGACTGACCCTCGTATTTGACCAGGTCTTAAAAATTTTTTGTATTGATGATCTATGCATTTAATAAGATAATTTTTGAACTGATCACTTACATGCCTACATCCAACAATGCTAAAATTTTACAATCAAACAGATGCAAACTTTTCTATGGCCCCCCAGCCCACACCCATGTATCTAGGATAGGTGCCTTGGGCGAGCAAGTAGGCCTGTTATTTTTTCAATCGCGGATTCACTGAACATGATTGTGGTTGAAGATTTGCAAAAACGAATGGAGGTGTTGCGAGAGTTTTCCATTTAAATTTTGGCACGTATTGAAGAATTCCGTCTACAATTATTGAAATGTGCGGCCGACGTACCGACTATCACAGTGGCATGAAAAATTATATACTATATTGCTTAAAAGCGCAAGATATCATTTTTGATTGCAGCAAAAAATGGGCGAGATGTAAAAGCAACACGTGGTTCCACTGCAAAGTAGCATTTTTCACTTTGACTTTGATTTTACTTTCGTATCTAACCGAAGGAGTTCCCAACCAGGGTCAATAAAGATTGACAGGGCGTTTCTTAGCGGTATTTGAAGTAGGTAATCTAAAATCTTTTAACATACGGAAAATGGTAGGTGGTTTCACGATGGTAGGTGCTTTCACGCAGCCTGGGCCGTGAGTAAGTCTGTTCATTGATTTTAAAATGACAGACCGAAACCGAACCTACCAAAACGGAAGGGTATCCACCCATTCCGATGTTCAGTGTGGGTCTGTTAATCGGCAAACGTCCTTTTCAGGACGGGGCAATGTCAGGATAAAACTGCCCTTTTCAGGGCACATTGCCAACAAGTTCCGAAGACCCACTATTCTTCAGCTGAACATCGAAGGCCTCACTGCAAGCAAGATGAATGTTCTTCATCACCTCGCTATGCAGTCTGAGGCACTCGTCATCCTACTGCAGGAGACCCACTGCACTGATGCAGAGAAGTTGGTACTACCACACTACCAACTAGCTGGGTCTTCTTTAAGCAGGAAGCATGGCCTTGCCACGTTTGTCCACGAGCGACTGAGATACACGCTTTTGGACCAATCTCCACCAACATCGGAGATCAAGTGGCTGTGTGTGGACGTTGATGGCTATAAAATAGTCAACGTCTACAAACCACCACCAACGCGATTGCAAACCCTGGATCTCCCAGTGTTTTCTCACCCCTGTCTGTACGCTGGCGATTTTAACTGTCGTCATGCTGACTGGGGTTATGATGACAACAGTCCGGATGGTGAGTGCTTGGCTGGCTGGGCAAGTATTAATTGTCTTGCCCTCCTATATAATGCCAAGGACGCTGCCAGCTTTTATTCCGGCCGCTGGAACACTGGCACCAATCCAGATCTAGCTTTCGCTAGCGTAGGTCCAAACAGTCGCTTACCGGATAGACGTGTCCTTGAGAAGTTTCCCAGGTCACAACATCGACCCTCGCTTATTACACCACCAAGGTTTGCTATGGCAGTGCCAAGCATGCCTGTTAAGCGATGGAACTTCCGCAAGGCCAAATGGAGTTGCTACATTGCTTTGACGAATAAATTCGCAAAGACTTTGTTGCCGCCTGATTCACTTGATGTGGATGCGGCTTACCAGGACTTCTGTAACATCATTAAGAAAGCAGCCAAGAAGACTATCCCACGCGGGTATCGAAACAACTATATTCCGTGTTGGGATGCAGAGTGTGAATCCCTCTATAAAACCTTTCTGCAGTCTCCTCAGGGAGACGACTCAAGTTTGGCTGCTACAACTCTGCTTGCCAAGCTTGACAGAAAACGGAGGGATCGATGGTCCGAAGCAGTTCGGAGCATTGACTTCTCACACTCTAGTCGAAAAGCGTGGAGTATTTTGAACAACCTTACTGGTAGGTCACGACACTCTCCTCGTCACTGTCCCGTTTCAGCCGATGCTATTGCATCTCAGCTGGTTAAAAATGGGAAATACGAGGCTGTTGACCGCAAGTCATCTCGACTTGTCTTTCAAGAAGTGTCTGACCTTTGGAGGGCCACAACACCAGACGCAGTAAATATCTCTGACAATTTTTCACAGAAAGAATTTGCTGCTGCCCTTCAACATTTAAAACCAGGTAAAGCTCCGGGTCCTGATTCCATCTGCCCCGAGCTTATACTCCATGCTGGAGCTGCTTTGAAGTCCTGGTTACGTGACTTCCTTTCTTCCTGTTTGCGCCGACTCAAAATTTCCAAGATCTGGAGAAGAGCGCTTGTGGTCGCGATCCCAAAACCAGCAAAACCCGTGGGGGACCCAAAGAGTTATCGACCGATATCTCTGCTCTGTGTCCCCTACAAGATCCTCGAGAGGCTTATCTACGCCCGCGTTGAACCATTAATCGATCCACTGCTCCCTAAAGAGCAGGCTGGGTTCCGACGCGGGAAGTCAACCGTAGATCAAGTTGTTCTGCTAACCCAGAACATCGAGGATTCTTTTGAGGCTAAAAAGAAGGCCGGTGCCGTATTTATCGATCTGACAGCTGCTTATGACACTGTCTGGCACCGTGGCCTTACCTGCAAGCTGCTGAGACTACTTCCGGATAAGCACATGGTCAAAATGATCATGGAGCTTGTCCGAAATCGAAGTTTCACCCTTACCACCGGTGACAGCAAGCAAAGCAGGCTACGCCGTCTTAAAAACGGCGTTCCTCAGGGATCGGTCTTGGCTCCCCTCCTATTTAACATCTATACGTACGATCTTCCTTCCATGATTTCCAGAAAGTTTGCTTATGCTGATGATTTAGCATTGTTGCACTCTTCTGGAAACTGGAAGGACTTGGAGGGGACATTAAGCCAAGATATGTCCACACTGTCAGCGTATCTCCAGACTTGGAGGTTGAAGCTCAGTCACACTAAGACGGTGACGACAGCCTTTCACTTAAACAACCGAGAGGCCAAACGTGAGCTAAAGGTCTACAACAATAGTAGACTTTTACCGTTCTGTCCAACCCCTACATACCTTGGGGTAAAACTGGACAGATCGCTCACGTTTCGTCACCATTTAGTGGCATTGCGCAAAAAACTATCATCGCGCGTCACACTGTTGAGGCGACTCGTGGGCTCGGGATGGGGTGCTGGTGCTAAAACACTACGCATAGCCACCTTGTCTCTAGTCTACTCAACAGCTGAGTACTGTGCGCCAGTCTGGTGTCGCAGTGCTCACACTCGCCTCATTGACAGTGTCTTGAATGACGCCTTGCGCATAGTTACTGGATGCCTGCGTCCCACTCCAACGGACCACCTACCTGTACTTTCAGGCATCCAGCCAGCTGAGCTTCGCCGAATGGGAGCGACACTCTCCTTGGCTTACCGTGGATCTCTGGACCCCGATCATATTTTGCATGGTCTGTTAAATGGGTCCTCAGATACTGGCCAAGTGAGACTAAGATCCAGACGCCCGTTTGTGCCAGGTGCGCGGAATCTCTTGGACAATCTTGCCAGACTTGGCATCCGCGCCTCTGAATGGACGAATCACAAATGGAACGCGGAGTACTGTGAAGGTGCTTCCAGGCTCCGTGCTTTTGTGCCCGGGACCAGTGTCAGGCCTGTTGGGATGGGCTTACCCCGAGCAGCTTGGGTTAAGCTCAACCGCCTGCGGACTGTTGTTGGGCGATTCCATTCGTCCATGCACAAATGGAGTCTCGCTCCTTCACCGAATTGCGAGTGTGGCGCCTCAGAGCAAACCGCAGACCATGTACTAACAATGTGCCCCATACATCGGGCACCACATGGAGCACGCGGTCTGACGGTTTTGGATGACGAAACTCGATGCTGGCTTAATAACATCGCTGCCAGCATCTGATCCAGGCAGTGCAGCAGTCTGGGGTAGTAAAAGGATAAACCCTCGGCCCCAGTTCTGTTTGTGTCTGGCCTGGAGTGGATGCCCTTCAAACGATGACGACGACGACGACGACGATGCGGAAAATTGTTTTTTAATGACGTGGTTTGCGTATACATTAATGGCTGCAAGCTGAAATTGGAAGAAAAGTTTTTTCAATACTACTCATAAATGGCTACCCCGATCACGTCATTGTGAAAACAACTTCCAGTAAGTTAAAAAGATTTTAGATCACCTACTTCACATATGATAAAGATATGCCCTATCTATCTTTATTTGCCCTGGTTGGGAACTCCTATGGTTAGACATG
Source organism: Diplosoma virens (assembly GCA_963680785.1). Classification (NCBI taxonomy): domain Eukaryota; kingdom Metazoa; phylum Chordata; class Ascidiacea; order Aplousobranchia; family Didemnidae; genus Diplosoma; species Diplosoma virens. Next base: position 40,208,742 of record OY796887.1, on the reverse strand, counting down.
AAAGTAAAATTAAAATCATGTGTGAAAGATTCCTCTTTGCAGTGGAGCCACGTGTTGCTTTTACAGTATATCTCGTCCACTTTTTCCTGCAACCAAAAAGATGTCTTGCCTGCTTCGCTCTTTAGCAATATAATACATAATTATTTGTGCTATTCTGATAATTGCAATTTTATAATGTTTCTAATTAACAAGCTCTTTTATGCTGTAACAAGTCTTTCGATATAGTCGCTAAGTCGTTACCAACAGATGCAAAAGGCGCCCTTGCAATAAAGCAATTGTTTTCAAAATAAATCAAATTAATCGAAAGATGCTGTAACAAAATAAATCCGTAAAAAAAAAGCCCCTTTGAAACTCTAGAGACTTGCTGTAACATATTTCCTGCAATGTACGAGCCCGATCGTACATTCAAACTTCAAGTTACAACAAACCCTAAAAACAACAACAAAATTTATCATGCAGAAACGCAAGTACGTATATTAATTAGCAGCGTCAACGATTTTGTATAACTTTAAATCGTGCTCGTTAAATTTCTCACCAAAATTTGGCTTACGCAATTGTGACGGTTGGGCAATAACTGGAAAACTCTTTCCAGTGGCCATTTGCCTCGCGGTGTCTTTTCATCATATACCAAGACCACGTCATTGAGCATGAAGTGGCACTTTGATCAAATCTAAAAAGCTTGTGTGTATTCTCGACTCCATCGAAGGCAAAACTGTAGTGACAAATATTAAACTTGACGCCAACGTTTTCAGGAATAGTTGTCATCATTTGTAAATGTTACAGGAAGGAAATTTGTATAACAAAAGCAAATGATTGAGTTAGTTTCATCGATCCAATTAAACCTCCCAAATTCCTCCCATATGACTTGCGTAAAAAGGATCGAAGTGCCATTAGTTATTCCGTTAATTCTTTTTCTGCACCAAGAAAATTTTTTCCATTGTCACAATAAAGTTTAAAAGGTTGACCTTGTCTTCAGATGAATCTTTTCGAAGCGTTTATAAATCAATCTATTGAGAGTGTGGGGGCTACCTCAATGTGCACCGCTCCAATTGTAAAACACGTAATGATACAACCCCATCGTTTTACGTTGCTTCTTGTTTACTTGTTTGTTTCACAATGAAAGGTCCGAAACAAATACGAATTGTTGTTCCGTTAAAGCATTTCGTCTTTTACATTGTAAACACTGGCCAAGGACTTTTCTAACTGTGCCAACTCCTTCAATGATCCAATATTTTTACCTCCAAGACGATCCAGTATAAGACATTCTCGAGTGGCCAACAGTTTTATGATGATCTTGTACGATTAATTTAGTTACGTGATGATACTAAACTGTATATCTGGATACTTTATCGAAAACGGCTATTTGGCTTTATCAATTCCACCACCAACATACAGAACACCTTCAAACAAACGTGGGTTTAGTTTCCGCAACTAATTTAAACATTGTTGCTTTTATAGCGTTACACAATAGATGATAGCATGCTTAGCTCTTTCTAAATTACAGTAGAAACAGTTGGTGAATTTTAACAACTGAACAAATGAACGTTTAAAACTATGCTGTACCACGACAAAAATTGCAAAAAAGACAAATCGTCCCGCTGTTTTAAATTTATTTATAACTACGCTATTTTGCTTACTTTTTTAGAACTGAAATTGTATTAATGATTTCTTTAATCTTGCATGCTCGCAAATAAACTTGCAAAATTAGCCATTCTAGGCTGTTATGGTCGCTCTAAAGCTGCTAACAAAATTTTATAGCTTTGTCGAGAATTTGTAAAAAAAATGAACCAAACCAGTGTGGTTATAATTGTAGAGAAATTGGTAATGTCAAGTACGTGATATAGGCCTTCGTGCACAGCCGTAACAAGGCCGAATGCGGTTGTATAGCCGCCTGCTTCGTATAGTTGACATAATAGATTGAAGATGCTCTTTTAGATGATGCTTTGACCACGATTACTATATAGTAAACCTCCCCAATCCCCGGACTTTTTTTTCTTCTGTATTGTGACTTTCTGCATGTTTTTTTGTGCTGATTTCAAAAATGTGCATAAAAATTTTTTTGGATTCAACGTTTTGGGAGCTATTCGCCGTTGCTTAGCAAAAACTTTTTACAGAAACGATAAAAATCATTTAAAAGACACCTTTTCTTTTAAAGTAGTTTAATAACCTTTAAATTGCTAAAAAAACTTTTTTAACTAAAACTTTTAAAAAACAAAGGATTGAAATTGGTCAATTACTACTAAAGTTATAACCGTTTAAATGTACATGTTATGTGGTCACGCATGGCTGATTTTTATTGATTTTTTTATTACATGGTGCTAGAAAAGTGCAGAAAATTGCTGCTAAGAGGTTTTTGGAAGCAAAGATTTTAAAAAATTTAATAAAAATAATGTAGGAGCATCAGCAAAACAGTTACAAAAAAATGTCAAAAATTTTATGCATGACTGATTTTTGCACAAAATTTTTACATTGCGCAATATAATTCCTGATGTGAGTTTCGAAAACAAAAAAGTCAAAACAGTAGACATGCAGTAACTTAAAAGAAGTATGTATTAGTCTTTACGTCACTGCGTAAATGCATAATATACGTATATATATATATTATAAAAACTTTTATAATACTATCATGCTATTTGGTCTTCACAAGGATCAAAATTTTTAACAGCCTTTCCTGCTAATAAAGGTCTGCTTTGAAGTTGTGGAATATTTTCGGCGAATCGCTTCTACCTGTTGCAGAATATTTTGTCGGCTAGCCTCATCTGTAGTAGTAATATCAGTATAATCACCCTAAACTTGACAGAACGTTTAGCAGGATCATTTACAAATTTTAATCCAGAAACAACATTTTGTAATTGAAGGAATGAAGAATTGAGTTCCTATTCCTCACATAAAGTGCAACCAAAAAACGTTGGGTGAACTCCAATGGTTGAAAGAATAGCCATTACTCTGAGGAGAGAAAGCTTTCTAGTGTGCTGTCCTCATACACGCGGGGTTTTTCCGGTTTGCCTATTTGAACTTGTGAAGGAAGATTATTCTGCATTGCTTTCAAAATAGCACATTTTGTCTTGTTGTCAATTCTTTTTCAGAACAAAGCCAATGGTATATGTCTTGGTGAAAGATACCAAGTATGTAGGTCTAGTTTACGTATGCAAGTAGAAGATAAGGCTGGATCAAGGTTTGCCCATAGCTTTCAATCTTTCCAAAGCATGAGAGCAAGAAAAGGAGCATCTGAAGCAACTGGAACTGAAAACCAATAACGCGAACAGCCATAAATTATAAAAAATGAAAGGTCAACTACTCCATGAGCCTTTGAAATTCCCATTATGTAGTGATCACTACCTACAATTAGGATTTTTAAAATAGAAATTGCAACTCCAATCCATTGTGCATGATGAATTGCTCCAATACATTTTGACCATGATAGTTTAGTAGACATTCTAAGTAAAAACTAAAAAATCAATATAAATTAGCATTAGACCTTTGTAGGATTTATATTATACATACATATATATATATATAACCAAATTCTCTCACAATGCTGGTATAGTGCTCGATAATCAGGTTAGAGCAATTTATTTAAATTAAAAACACTACAACAAAAAGGTTGAAACCACGACACTCTGTTTTATCTTATAAAATCGTCAGGTGGTTACTTATTTAAATAGAATTGTGCAGTAGTAATTACTTATTCTATTTGAGTAAGTAACCACCTGATGATTCTGTAAGATAAAACAGATGTCGTGGTTTCAACCTTTTTGTTGCAGTGTTTTTAATTTAAATACAAATATATATATATATATATATATATATATATATATCAAATTAAGTATAGACACTACAGATAAAATTTATTTATTAAAATTCGAGACAGTCTGTTTCACCGTAAAAACGGTTCATCAGGCGATTATCTGAAATAAAAATAAATACAACAACCAAAATAAATAACCCGGAATAAATACTAATAGAGTAAAAATAAAAATAAAATAAAAAATAAAATAAAATAGAATAAAAACGGGAAATTATACTAATTTCGTACAACTTAAAAAACTATAAACAGCTATACCGTATCCAAATAAAAATAAGAATAAGCGCAACTATGCAAACCTAAGAGGATTTTTAGTGATTGACAAGTGACGCGCTATAAATTTACAGAAATCGTGACTAATCAAAAAAGTTGCAAATGTTAAAAAACCGGGTTCGATGCTTGGTGAAGATTAAGTGAAGTTTTCAATTTAAATTTGTTTTTGTGGCGACACTTGCCGGTGAGTTCCGTTCGTTTGTTGAGAGTGCTAGGTGGATCTGCCAGAAGAATGGCTAGCTTTTCATCGAGGCAGAGATTGCACCTGGCGGCACCGGGTTGGTAGGTACTAGATCTGGCCGAAATGCTCCATTCAACATGAGGTTTTCTCCCATTGTCCATGGCTTCCCAGAAGACTTTCGATAGCTCGGTGGTATATCTTTTTTGCTTGTTTTTGAAAGTCTGGCGATGGTTGTAAAAACGAGATTTAAATTCCGTTTCGCAGCATCCATTAAAGATATACCACCGAGCTATCGAAAGCCTTCTGGGAAGCCATGGACAACAGGAGAGAATCTCATGTTGTATGGAGCATTTAACCCATGCGAAACGTACAGCTGAAGTTATTTAACGCAATATTGAAACATGAAATAATAAAAAATAATAAAGAAACTTTCAATAAAATTTTTTGCTCAGTGAGAAATTTGAAAACTTTTTTGCTTTACTAAGTTCTTAATATTAGGACGAACTGACAACTGCGTACTAAGATTTTCGTCTGTGAGCCGTGACCTGTAACAACTTTTTGTGATGTTCATTTTAGAAAAAAATTGTTCTCATAGATATGTGCTTCCAAGAACAGATGATCATTTGAGAGCGCTAGCTCTCAAGTTTGGAAACTCTTCCTTTGATATATAAACACGATAAAATTCCAGTAACGGCTTGTTTATGTGCATCGCTTTCAGCGTGTCATCACTTTATAGTTTTATGAGTTCGAGTCGGAGCTCAGAGGGTGCAGAAGCAGGTGTAATATTGAATGGGATAGAAAAGACATCAAGCTCCAGCTGCTTGCATTAAATATCCTGAAATCTAGCATTAAAACTCTCCAAGAAACTGGAACATTCCAAAGCATATTGAGAACAAGAAGTTCGATTGTATTTTTTTAATGTGGGAAAATGCCTGCAATTGTTATCTTTCAACTGATTTTCCCAGAGGCTTAGCATTGACATAAAAGATTTGATCTTGGAAAGCATCGAGTTCAGTAGTTGATCTGGTTCTTGAAGTTGCAAGTTCAAGTCGTTTAAATGCTTTGTGATATCTACCATAAATCCTAAGTCGCACAACCGGTTTTCATCCTCCAGCTCAGTTAAAGGACATTTTTTCAAATTTCCAAACTCAATAATTTCTGGCAGAAAAGAATGAAAGCACCCTAGCATATTTCCACAACTCGTCCAACGAACAACACAGAAATAAAGAAGCTCATCATAATCAGCGTCAAAGCTTTTGAGAACTTGCTTAAATATGCGGTTGTTTAGGTCTCTTTTTTTAATAAAGTTAAAACAGTCTGTAACCACCGATACCACGTGGTCTAACTTTACAGATTTTGCACAAAGGCTTTGTTGGTGAACAATACAATAAAAAAATATCAATCTATCATGTTCAATTTCTCTTGTATCCATTTCATTCTTCAACAATGATACAATCCCTTTATGTTTCCCGACCATAGCTGGTGCGCCATCAGTAGCAACACCACACAGCTTATCTAACAGCAGATTGAACTTGCCTAGGGCTTGAAGGAGCTTTTGAAGCAGGTCTTCTCCGCGAGTAGTTTCATGTATCAATTCCTGAGTCAGCAAGTTTTCATCAATTTAAAAATCTGATGTAACCCCTCCAAAAATATTGCCAGCTGCGCGGTATTCTTGATGTCGGTTGTTACATTGAGACAGACGGAGAAGTTAAAGAATTTTTTAGCTCTTTTTTTAAAATTATCTTCAATATCTTGACCAATTTCTTTAATGCGTCACAAACAGTGGGCCGGGACAAACTCAGCTTCTTGTACAAATGAACTGACTTTAGAGTCAACTTTTCAGTTGCTTTTACAAGTAGTTCCTTGGCCCATGCTCCATCGTCATACGGCTTAAACTTTTTTGCGATCAATTCCGATATTTCATAGCTCACAATGAGCACATCGTTATTTGTGCTGAAAAAAGAAGTCATGACACTTTGTTGCGCGTACAAATTTTTCTTAAATTCTTCTATCTTTGTTTTTCTGAGCCTCCCATCCAAATTTTTAAACTTGTGATGGTTGGTCTCATAGTGACGTTTTAAATTTTCTTTTTTCATAACTGCTAGCGGCCTTTTGCACTTTAAACAAAAAGATTTTCCTCTTTCCCGATAAAGGAAAACATATCAATCCATTCTTTTTAGAATACCCTTTCTTCATCTGCAATCTTTCTTTTCTTTGCTGAAGACATCGAAATCAATTGCTAATTTTGATTAAAAAAAAGCAGAATAACAAATAACAATTTAAAAAACCTGTAAAATTTTGTGTAATATATAGCTGTGTTTCCCAACCTGTGGGTTGCAGATATATAGCATAAAGCGCAACGGAGTCTAGAACAACTGACCGCAGTCCAACCGGCCCCAAATAACTTTTTATTGTATTTTTTGTATTACCAATTTATAATTTTCATTAACAAAAATACATATACAACTTACTTAGCTTATTCAAATGGAAAAACAAAACAACTCAAGTTTTTTTTATATGTGGTTCTTGCACGAAAACAAGCACACGCTGTTATCGCTACTCGGTCCATTCTCGGACTATGAAGTTCTTTTAAGAAACTCATGAAAACGCAAACCTGCGCAAGCCAACTGCGGAGTTTAAGATGCGCTGATTTTAACAAAAATATCACATTTTTGGCAAGAGGTTTTATCAATTTAAAGAAAAATAATAAAAGGTAAATTTTATTAAACAGCTGAGTCCTGAATTAAATAAAAGGTTTGTACTACGTTTGTATGATTCCTGTGTGATATGCACGTAATTCAATCGGGCTATCAGCTTTTCATACCGCATTGCAAAGATTAGAAGCGGGTCAAAGAAAGTTCAATGACTGCTGGTCTCGCCTGAATGCTTCGCGGACCGCACGAAATTCTTTTGCGGGCCTTATGTTTGTCACCTCTGGATTAGAATAACATTTATAAGCGGGGCGCTAATTTGACATGATCATTGCTGTACAGTTTACATTTTGTCAGCCGAAACGCGCAAACCATAGGAATTAAACTGAAATAAGTTCACGGAAAATGTTGCTTGCAACAATTGCAAATGTTGCAAAAAATCAAAATCTATTTTACGAGTTGTTGCAGCAAATCTTTTAGATTAGGATTAGTGCTTATTTTGTTTTGATAACGAAATTGTTGTCGTTTAGCAGAGTGCCATTCAAAAAATCGAATGCCAATGCTGTTTTTACAACTACTAGACGAAAAGCATTTTTTAACACATTTCTTTCGATGCGTACCACATGTGGCTCGCACCGCGCTTCCATTTACTGCAATGTGCACCACATGTGGCTCGCAATTAAGTTTTTAAATATTTATTTTTTAAATATCCCGCAGTAGAGGAAGAATGCAGTTGGCACGTTTTGCAAGAAACGTGTTAATACACAAAATTGATCGCCATTGGTTGAACTCTTTTAGATGCAAATTCATGACGATATCATGTGACTCTACATTAGGTCTATCTCAATTCGTACGTTCTTCCGTAGACTCACACTCAATCGACTGAGAAACAGAAGTGCTACAAGATTGCTCACAAAATATCTGTTTCTTGTTTATTTATTTCTGTTGATTTTTTCCTTCTTTGCAAAATAGCTAAGTATTGAAGCATTTTTCATCTTTTACTCATTTTTGCTCTTTTAAAATTCTTACTGAGCTTTTTTATCTTGCAAATGTCTAAGCCAAAATCCTTAAAAATCATGGAAAACTTAACTTTTGATATTCCGTTGTAATGTAAACACGAATTGAATGATGCAAACCATCCATTGTAGTTTGAAATCTTAGCGTAATAATTTGAAAACACGAGTCTATAATATGTAGAAATACATCAAAAGTGACGGATTGACAACAGCAGTTTATTAACGGATAAAGGGGGAGGGGGACGCAAACAAAACAAACATCACTGCGTAATGAGCAATAATTAAGCAGCATATGCCGTAGATTGTGATATAATTTTAAGTTTTTTAAGTCACAGAGTTGAAAATTTAAAGGGGGCCAAGGCCCCATTGGCCGTTGTTACAGCAAGTCTCTGAGCCTTCTTTTATTTCTACTGCTTTTGTTTTGTTACCGCATGTTTTGTTCGATTAATTAGTTTATTGTCAAAGATTGCCTTATTGCTATGGCGCCCTTTTGGTAAGGCAACGTTTTTGATTCTTATATGTTAAATTGTGTACATCGTGATTTATGAGTTATCTATCATTATAAGTTACATGATTTCTGTGTTACATGCCGTGCAGAAGCTGCAAGCTTTGAATTAGTTTTTCTTTTTTTCGAATTTCTGGCTTAATTGCAGGTTCCACACTCCATTTTGTGTTTAATATATATTTGCGAAAGTGCAGGCCTACACGATTAATTTTGTTTTCGCTTGTACTTTTTTGTCCTGGTGTTCCAAAACTATAATCGTTGTAAAGCACCAATAAACCAAATAATAATAATAATAATAATGAGTAATCTCTAGCAAACTTTTTGAATCTGTCGTGAACTTATGTATTTGTTGTAAACGACTTAGCGACTATTTGAGGAAGTTAGAATACTGCTTTGATTATTGTGTACTGTTTCGAAGGACTTATTGCAGTATAAAATATTTAATTAAAAACAGTTTAAAATGGCAATAAATTGCTGTAAAACATATTTACTTCAGTTGTTATGATCAAAACTAATGCATTTTTTTAACAAAGTTGTAGCACCTCTTGGATAATCATCTGATCAGGCCATTAAATGCTCGGCAAGAGAGATTAAAATAGACGCTAATTTGCATCCCACCGCACGAAGTCTACTAGATAATCTATCTAAATTCGTTTAAGAAACTTGTTGAGGTAAGGAGTGTATTTTGCTGCTGTTTCAAATCGGAAAATTGAGATTAATTAAGTTACTATTTCAAGCAAAAATTAAATAGGATTGTTTCCCAGCACTCGATAAATATTTTGGTGTCAGTTAATACGCTTAAGACAACTTGAAGATATCTATTTAAACAACTTTCTTATAACTAGTTTTTTGTCTTCGTGATTAATATTCTGACCGCCATTTTAAGTAAAAGTTAATTATTACGTAACAACACTCTAATTTCTCTCTCCTTCTGTAGTCAGAAAAGCTTCAAAAAATGAGTCGAAATACTAGAAAAGATAAATATGCAAGTAACAGCGAAGGATCTTCTGCTAGTAATGCGGCAAATTTTAATAGTGATCATCGAGAAAAACTGCATGAAATATACAATTGTATGAAAAAATTGGAAAGTCAGGTGCACGAGCTAAAAGCCAAGCTAAACGATAACAACAAAGAAATGCTTACTGCACCAACGACAAGCCACCTCAACGTGGTGGTGCAGTCCCCTTCCCTGCACTGGAGAGGGTCGAAATGGATTTTCAATTCCCCGAGGGTCTCATCCTCGAGCAATTCTCCCTTGGAAAACTCTTCTTCTCGTTTTTTATCCCTGCTATCCAATGCGCGGTCACATATGGACAGCATTTTTAAACCCAATTGACCGCCCCTAACTCTTCTACTTCCTTTCGGACAACTCTTCTTAGTACCTCCTTCCACCCCAAACCTCTTCATTACTTATTTCACCCACCGCTGATACTTATCTTTATGCTTCTTCTCATCAGTAGTGATATTTACCCCAACCCTGGTCCTATAGACCCCTGCTCTGTCTTCTCCCGTAGCACCTGGGGAAACAGATGGATACAATGTACCAACTGTTCTCTCTGGGTACACCTCTCCTGCTCTGGTCTTTCTTCCGCTGACTTTCGTAAAATCTCCCCGAGACACTCTTGGACTTGCCCAATGTGCCCATCCTTTTCTCAACCCCTCCCCTCTCTCTCATACCCTAATCCTGTATCTTCATCCTTCTCTATATCTCCATCCATTTACGCTTCAAATCCCACACTCTCACTCACAAACACCCACAAAACCATATCTTTAAAAATGAACCCCCCAAAACAACCACGAATAACCTTACCTATCCTCCTAATCACCCCCAACTAATTTTTATTTACCCTCCATCAGCATCATCTATATCTCCTTCTCAAACCCAACATACCATCTCTCCTCTCACACATTTCCATCCTTCCTCTCCCTCTCGAAACAACCTTAAAATCCTACAGTGGAATGCTAATGGGATTCGCCCTCGTCTACTAAACTCACACAATTTCTCTCTCATAATCAGTACGATCTCATCTTCATACAAGAGTCACACCTCTCCTCTGACTCCACTTTCCGCATACCCGGCTACAAAACCCTCCAAAAGAACCGTTTTATGACAAGGAGAGAAACCACCAACTCTACGGGAAACCTAGGAGGTGGCGCACTCGTACTTGTTAAAAAAGGTCTAACCTACACTTCACTCTCCACACAATCTCTCTTCTCCCTTGATCCCAGCTCCGATTATTTAGCTATCGCAGTTAAAATAAAAGGAGCCTCACCTATACATCTTTTCAACGTCTATGTCCCTCCTACCCGCTCTTCTTCTTCCGAATCTCGCCCAAAATCTTTCTCACCCTTTAAAAAATTCCTTTCGGCAGCATTAACCGCCCTGCTAAAGCCTGGTGGTCTTCTGAAGTCGCAGATACCGTCGCGAAACGCCGAAAGGCATTTGCAAAGGCACACTGTTCCGAAGAAGACCGCCAGCACTATATCGCCACTTCCAGATATACCTCCACTGTGATTTCTAGGACTAAAGCTAAGTCATGGCAGAAAACTTGCTATAGCCTTTCTCCTAAAACCCGTCCCAGTGAAGTCTTTTCTCTTCTTTGCTCCATCTCTGGCTTCCCCTCCCCAACTACTTCTGACCTCCTCAACTTCCCAAATTGCCATACCCCTGTAGATTGTGCCAACCATCTCTCTTCACATCTACAGTCCCATTTCTCTACCCAAACGCCAAAACCTTTTCGAAGCACCAAGAAAGCTCAGATGAATCTCATCAAAACTGCACACTGCAACACCCTGCATTCTACTTTCTGTTTACCATTTTTCTCCCTTGAACTCTTCATAGCTATCTCTCAACTCTCAACCTCAACTTCTTCAGGCCCTGATCAAATTACCTACCCTCTTCTAACCCACCTCCCACAATCTGCGTTACATTTTCTTCTACATATCTTCAACCTCTCTTGGTCAACACACACCTTCCCGTCTTCCTGGAAGCAATCAACAATCATCCCCATTCTCAAACCGGGAAAACCCTCTGACTCACCTTCTTCATATAGACCCATTTCTCTCACTTCCTGTACCTCTAAACTCTTCGAAAGAATGGTTTAGGACGACAGCCTATTTTCTCGAACAACAAGACATTCTCTCACCCATGCAAGCTGGTTTTAGACCTGGTAGATCGACTGTAGATCAGGTTCTCCTTCTCTCACAGTCAATCGCAGATTTCTTCCACCAATCTAAGCCAGGTGCACGTACAGTCCTTGTCACTGTGGATTTCGCGAAGCCTTTGACTCAGTTTGGCATTCTGCCCTTCTCTCTAAACTCCTCTCTTTAGATCTTCCTCTCTGCTTTGTTGAATGGATACGATCCTACCCTCAGATCGTCGTTTGAAAGTCCGTATCTGTAATTCATACAGTTGTTCTTTCCGTCTCCGTAGAGGAGTTCCCCAAGGTTCAGTTCTAGGACCAGTTCTCTTCTCTTTATATATCAATTACCTTCCCACTTTCCTTCCTACATCTGTTAAGACCTCTCTCTATGCAGATGACCTAGCCATCTGGGCCTCCTCCCCAAGTGTTGAGTGTGCAACTTCCATCGTACAAGCTGCCCTCAATAGACTGGTGGAATGGTCCTCAAAATGGCGCCTTCCTCTCAACCCTCTCAAATGTGAAACATCCTTCTTCAGCTTAGTCCCCTACCAATCACGTATACAACCCTCTCTGTACATTCTCAACACACCACTTAAATTTAACCTTCATCCAACCTTTCTCGGTGTAACCTTCGACCGCACTCTCTCTTTCAAACATCATGTCCTATCCTTACGGAAAAAGTTTCACAGCCGATTCCATGCTTTCCGCTCCATCGCCTCTGCCTCCTGGGGTCCATCAAAAGAATCCTTATGCACCTTATATCAAGCCTTCATTCGCCCCATCCTCACCTATGCTTCCCCATGCTGGTTTCCCTTCTCATCTCCTACTCACGTCACCTCCGTGGAGAGGATGCATAGATCTTCATGTAGAACAATCATAGGTTGTCTATCGTCCACTCCCATCCCCCTACTTCATATAGAAGCACTTCTACCTCCACTACGAATCACCCTCACCCACCAATCTCTCTCCTTCTTTGAACGAGCCCTCCGTCGACCTTCAACCTTTCCCATAGCCTCTCTTGCGAATTCTAACCCCCGTACACGTCTCAAAAAGAGCTCATGGAGATCCTTCTCCAGATCATATAACCTTACCCCTAACCTACATCTTGCCCGTGAACCTCTAATCCTCTGCCCTCCTAAACCCCCTGGTCTATCCCATCTACTTACACAATTTCACTCCACCTCTCATCCCCATGCTCTCGCAAAGACCCTCCCTCCCTTCGCAACACCACAGCTACCTCCCATCTTTCCTCCCTATCTCACAGTGATATCTCTGCCTGGACTGACGGTTCGGTGCCTGGCGGGCTGGGGCAGGGTGGTGCAGGGATACACATCAAGTGTACAAAGTGTGTCACTGCTACCTCGCTCTCCTTCTCGACTGGTCTCTGGGCTACCAGTTATAGTGCTGAGACTTTCGCTATCCTACATGCTCTTGAGTGGCGTATCTCTCACTCCAAGACATGTAATTTTGAATCTATCATCCTCTTTTCCAATTCTTTATCTGTCCTATCAACCCTCTCTGCCCCCTACCATATTTAACCCCCAAATCCCTATCCAATACACAATCCCTTCTCAATTCTCTATCCCAATTCAAGGTAGTCCATCTGCAATAGATACCAGGTCACTCTTCCCTCCCAGGTAACGACTTAGCTGACTCTCTAGCTAAAGCCGGAGCCTCTCTTGATCCCTCCAACATATCCGTGTCCCTCGCACCCCTTATTTCCTCTCAAAGGCAATCCCTCTACACCAGTTGGAGACGCAGTGTCCAATCTGGTTTCTTTCAACACCAAATCCTTTTAGTATCTCCCGAGGAGGTTACTCTCCCTCGCTCCGCTCGCTGTGCTCTCTCCCGTTTACGCTGCAACGAGCACAGCACTCTCCTTAACTCTAATCTCCACAGGGTTGGTTTAGCCGAGACTCCTTCATGCAGCAACTGTGGTTCTGAATCACAAAATCTTTCACATCTCGTGCTTGAGTGCCCTGTACTGGACCATCTGCGTCGGGCCATATTCGGCCATACCCTCTCACTTCTGGACCTCTGGTCCCGTCCGTGGGGAGTCGCCCAATTATTGGGACTCCGCGTAGTTGATCCGCGCCCCCATCCCCAGGAATGGGTCGGGTAAATCCACCACCACCACCACCAAGAAATGTTTAAGTTGAAAGCAGAAAATATTAAGCTAAAACAAGCACTTTCTCTAAATGTGTTCAACGTTGATGCCCTTGAACAATATAGTAGAAGAGAAAATCTTCGCATATATGGCAGCCCAGAAAGCAAAGAAAAACAAGATGACGGCGAAAATATTGTTTTTGAATTAGCTAAGGAATTGAATATTGAACTAAAGAATTACGACATACAAAGGGCACATAGACTTGGCAAAAAAAAACAAAATGGCTGATGCAAAACCTAGAAAAGTAACTGCGCGATTTCTTTCGTACGAAAGCGCAACGAATTACTAAAAGCAAAATCTCGGCTAAGAGACAATAAATATTTTCCTGATGCTTTCTTTACTGAAGGTATTACCCTACTTAGATCTACACTGCTCTACTATGCTAAAATTGAATGCGGCGGAGAATTCGTATTATGTCACACGATAAACGGTCGCATTAAAATAAAGAAATCAGCGAAATACGAAGGTAAAATTGGCAACAACGAAAAAGATGAGGGAATCGGAGATTGAATTACAATATCGATCCCTGATGATCTATTTAAACATAATATTGATGTAGATTTTCAAAAACTAAACTGTTCACCATTGCTTTTTAATGACGATGCCAATTGTAAGGAGTAACCTTGCAAACGCGTGGGAAAATTGCATCACACAGTCAAACTGCATAATGGCAAACTCACGCGCAAACTTTGACTTGACCTCCGCAACAACGTTAACACTGATTGTTTTGATCACAATTACAGAAATTTGTTTTCCACTAGTTACTATGTAGATGCTTGTAAAAAAATCATGACGACTTATTTATAATTCATTTTAATATTCGAAGTATTCAAACAAAATATAGACCCACTAAATAATTTGTTGTCTAACTTTAAAAACCAACCACATATCGTAGCTATCTCTGAAACCAAATTACAAAATGAAAAACTTAACCGAAATTTTATTCTTTATGGTTATACTTTCATTCATAGTGACAGCACGACCAATGCGAGGGGTGTTGGTTTGTATATAAAAAATAAGATTAATTTTGAATTAAATCAATACTCCAATTACCTCTTGCCTAATTCTGAACATTTATGGATTGATATTCATACAAAAACAGGCCCAATAGTAGTACGCGTAGTGTACAGGCATCCTATTGTAACGGTCTCTGCTGCTGATAATTTTAAGGATAGCTTGAACAAAATACTTATATCACTACATAAGAGTAAAAAACAATATTATTGCTTCGGTGATTTTAATATTGACTTAATGCAAATATCCACAAACGATTCAATTTGAAGATGTGCGGATATGTTATTGAGCTGCACATGCCTCAGTCTAATCAACCTGCCAACTCGAATCAGTCTCACGTCTAAAACGTTGCTTAATCACATCTACACAAATAACAGGAAAAGACGAGTAGCATCTGGTGTATTGACGTGTGATTTAAGTGATCATTACGCGACTTTTGCAATTGTCTCGGCAATTGCAAAAGTAAAAAACCGCAAAATAATAACTATAAAGTAAGAGATATGACTAAACTTAATTTAGAAATTTTCTTAAATGCTGTCAATGACCAACTTAACATTCTAATAGACAGCAATATAAGCTCGCCTCATGAATTGTACGACAAGGTTGTATCAAAATTTGAAAATGCTGTTGATGAATTTGCACCTATGAGAAAAGCTTCGAGAAAGAAAAATAAGCTTAGATGTAGACCATGGTTAACTGGCCGTCTTCTGAAATCGATTCGAATCAAAAACAAAATGTATTACAATTTGCGTAAGAAGCCCGACACATCACAAAATCATAAATATAAAATTTATCGCAATCTGCTAAATAGTTTAATAAAACAAACAAACGTTGATTACTATCACAACGTGCTAAACGATAATAAAAATAATTCCAAAAAAATATGGAATATTGTTAATGAATTAATATACAATAAAAAAATATTCTGGACCTATTAAGATACTAACAGATACAGGTTGTACAATCACAGATCCACAGGCCATTACGGAGGAGTTTAATAAATTTTTGTAAATGTTGGAAAGAAGATGGCAGCAAAAAATCTGCATGCACACCATAAGCCACCTGTTTCACAGAGTAATTTAAATAAAATCAAAAAAATCAGTAGTTTTATTTTTCTTTTACCTTGTACCTCTCAGGAAATGTTAACAACAAAACTAAAAAATAGAAAAGCATGCAGAACAATAGATATCGAAACTAGATTTATTAAACTTGCTAATCCTGTAATTTTTACTTTTTTAAGCAATCTCTTTGATGTACGAGTATGTTTAAACGCTGGTGTTTATCCAGACTCGCTAAAAATAGCAGAAATTATTCCAATTTTAAAAAAAGGATGTTTAACTCAAACCACTAATTACAGACCAATATCCTTGCTATGCCAATTCAGCAAAATTTTTGAAAAACTTTTACATACTCGCATTTATTCCTATTTGATAAGGTACAATCTGCTCAATAACAGACAATTAGGATTTTAAAAAATTCGTCGACTACTTTAGCAAATAGCAAAATCCACAATGACCTACTGCATAATATTGATCAAGGGCTATACAGTTGTTTTTTGTTTTTAGACTTGAGTAAAAGTATTTGACTTTGTAGACCATGTTTTATTAATAAAAGAGTTAGAATGCATGTATGGATTTCGAGGAATAGCTCTTGAATTGATAAAAAGCTATTTTAACAATAGTTACCAATACACCAAAATTTTCAAGTCAAAATATACTATGAAAAAAATCAAATGTGGTGTACCTCAAGGTTTCTCTTAAGGTCCACTATTTTTTATTTTGTATATCAATGCTTTGCCACTAGCGTCTGGATTTTTAACTACATTATTTGCCGATGATACATACTTAACCCTCTCGTGATAACTTATTCTAACTCGAAAAAAAAGTTAATATTCAAGTGCATCATATAAATAATTGGTATGCCAAAACACTTAATTAATCAAAATAATAATAATAATAAAATAATAATAATAATAATAATAATATTATTTTTATAACTACTCAAAACAACATATAACAACATATTTACGATTCAACAAGCATCTACCTAGTTCAATCAACACAAACTTTAAAGTGCTAATAAATAATAACCAAATAGATAAAAATAAAGGAGTAAAATAAATGGGAGTTTATATTGATGAAAATTTAAACTGGTCGGTACACATAGCCGTACCTGCCAGGAGGGGGGAGGGGTGCAATTTCCCCCAAGTTTCTAAGATTTGGGCAAAGTTGAAATTTTTCGGGCAGTGACAAGAAAATATTTGGGCAAAACCAAAATTTTTCAAGCAGCAATATGAAAAATTTGGGGCAAAGGCAGAAATTTTAGCGGCAGTGACAATAATCAACAGCAATAAATAGGTTTTAAATTTGGGTGAAGACCTTTTTTTTTTAGAAAACACCTTGCTTCTTTTGGGACGAGTATTAAAAATATGAGACTGAATTCAAGTAAAGACTTTTTTTTTTAGAGGTCACCATAATTTTAGGACAAAATTTGTTCTTGGTTTGAGAATCTCGGACAATTTTTTTATCATATCCGTAATGTGCTAGAAAATCATGATTTGGGCAAACGTCACAAAATTTGGGTAAAACTTCATTGCCCTCCAAATTTTTTTTGGCTGGTACGCCTATGTCGGCACATATCAAAGAACTCTCCTTACAATTGGCTAAGTGTTGCTCTTTGTTGTATCAGCTACGTGAATATGTGACAACTGAGATTCTTTACATGCTCTACTACAGTTTTACATACAGCCGCATTATACGAACAATTACCTGCAGTAAGAAATTTGCCCACGTCACTGAATTATAAAAAAAAATTAAATTTTTTAAAATTAAAAGATGTATAGTATAAATTAGAACTGGCTAAATTTATGCATGAAGTATTCAATAATAAATTACCAGAAATATTTCAAAATAGCTTTACCAAAATTGGAAATGTTTATAATTATGAAACAAGAAATAATGTAACTGCCAATTATTATCTCCTCGGTACATCAAAACAGGCAGGTCATAACAAATTAGAATATCGCGGTGTCAAACTTTGGAATGGAATTGACGCTAATTTTAAAAAATTACCTTTGTATACTTTCAATAAGCAATATAAAAACGCACTCTTAAGCACTTATTAATAACTCACTAGGTCTCATCTACAGTAAAACTCATAATAGCTGATCAAGGTCTCAATTATTGCATTACAATTGTAGGCCTACGTACTAAAATAATTTCAGTTTAATTAATTTTAAATTTGCTGCATGTAAAATATAAAAATTACATGTATTGTGCTAAATTTAATTTCAACTTTGAAAATTTACAGTAGTCTTTAATCGTATGGAAATATATTAATATTCTATGTAAACTTACTTCACTGTTTTTTTTAAACTTACGCGTCTTTGGAAAAAACGCTTTGTGGCACTTTTATCTAGTGGACACCTTCATACCGATTACTTCTTCAACATGAACAGCGTCCCTCGGGAATTAACATTCAAAGCGTTTTATTGCCATAAACTTTTTGAGTTAGCATAGGCAATAATATAATACATACAGTCGAAATTAGCGTGTTATTAAATTACTTCTGAAAAGGAAACCTTGCGCCATTAAAAGATGTAATCGCACAACAAGAATTCTCATTTTACACAGGGAACTGGTCTATTAACAATTATTTATTTACCATTTACGTAATTATAAGTATAAGACCGTCATCTTTATTATTTTTGTTGTATTGTTGTTTTGTTTTTGATTTTTCTTTTTTATTTTTTATTTCTATTTTTACTTTTTTTGTTGTGCTACAGGGAGCACCTTGAATTTGATAACCTAAAAGATTTTTGGTGCTTCCTGACAAAAAATCGCTTTATGCTTGTGCAAATGTTGTTGCTTTTCTTTTGTCAAATCAAGTATTTCATTCATTCATTCATTCATTCTAAACTCCATATCTGTGCAGTTTAGTGGACAAGCGTTACATAGAACATGGAATACAAAATAGTCCGTCGAAACTTCATGATTTCATCCCAAGTGTCGATTCCATATGCCCCCGGACTCAGTCTGCCTAGGCCTGCTTGGGTAAGACTCAACCCCTTGCAAACTGCCATAGGGCGTTTTTGCTTGTACGTGCATAAATGGGGTCTTGCTTCCCAATTTATTATTTGAATGCTTTTCAATATCCATTTTTGAGGCAAACTTACATAATAATACCTCAAAACGTACAATGCTTAACTTCAGTCAATTAATGCCCTTTGAATCTTTGAATAAAACAGTAAAGTGACTCTTATAACAACAGCTTGTGGAGAAAATAAATCAAGTAGGAGGTGTGGTGTACCGATTACGAAATTACTATGTAATAATGGAAAAGATGACGTTCCAATCAAAAACTTAAAAACGCTGTCGTCGTCGCTGTTTGGAAAGATATCCACTCTAGGTCAGACACAAACAGGACTGGGGCCGAGGGTTTATCCTTATACTACCCCAGTCTGCTCTACTGCCTGGATCAGATGTTGGCAGTGATGTTGTTAAGCCAGTATCGGGTTCGTCATTCAAAACCGTCAGATCTCGTGCTCCATGTGGTCCCGATGTGTAGGGCACGTTGTTAGAACATGGTCTGCGGTTTGTTCAGAGGTGCCACACTCGCAATTCGGTGAAGGAACAAGACCCCATTTGTGCATGGACGAATGGAATCGCCCAACAACAGTCCGCAGGCGGTTGAGCTTAACCCAAGCTGCTCGGGATAAGCCCATCCCAACAGGCCTGGCACCGGTCCCAGACACAAAAGCACGGAGCCTGGAAGCATTTTCACAGCACTCCGTTTTGCATTTGTGATTTTTCCATTCAGAAGCACGGATGCCAAGTCTGGCAACGTTGTTCAAAAGATTTTGCGCAGCTGGCACAAACGGGCGTCTGGATCTTAGTCTCACTTGGCAAGTATCTGAGGATCCAATTAAAAGACCATGCAAGATATGATCGGGGTCAAGAGATCCACGTTGATCCAAGGAGAGTGTCGCTCTTATTCTGCTAAGCTCAGCTGGCTGGATGCCTGAGAGTATGAGTAAGTGGTCCGTTGGAGTGGGACGCAGGCATGCAGTGACTATGCGCAAGGCGTCGTTCAAGACACTGTCAATGAGGCGAGTGTGAGCACTGCGACACCAGACTGGCGCACAGTACTCAGCTGTTGAGTAGACTAGAGATAAGGTGGTTATGCGTAGTGTTTTAGCACCAGCACCCCATCCCGAGCCCACAAGTCGCCTCAGCAGTGTGACGCGCGAGGATAGTTATTTTCGCAATGCCACTAAATGGTGACAAAACGTGAGCAATCTGTCCAGTTTTTCCCCAAGATAAGTAGGGGTTGAACAGAACGGTAAAAGTTTATCGTTGTTGCAGACCTTTAGCTCACATTTGGCCTCTCGGTTATTTAAGTGAAAGGCTGCTGTCACTGTCTTAGTGTGACGGAGCTTCAACCTCGAAGCCTGGAGATACGCTGAAAGTGTAGACATGTCTTGGCTTAATGTTTCCTTCAAGTCCTTCCAGTTTCCAGAAGAGTGCAATAATGCTAAATCATCAGCGTAAACTTTTTGGAAATCATGGAAGGAAGATCGTACGTATAGATGTTAAATAGGAGGGGAGCCAAGACCGATCCCTGAGGAACATCGTTTTTAAGACGGCTTAGCCTACTTTGCTTGCTGTCACCGGTGGTAAGGGTGAAACTTCGATTTCGGACAAGCACCATAATCATTCTGGCCATATGCTTATCCGGAAGAAGTCCCAGCAGCTTGCAGGTAAGGCCACGGTGCCAGACAGTGTCATAAGCAGCTGTCACATCAACAAATACGGCACCGGTCTTCTTCTTAGCCTCAAAAGAATCCTCGATGTTCTGGGTCAGCAGAACAACTTGATCTACGGTTAACTTCCCGCGTCGAAACCCAGCCTACTCTTCAATGTTTTGTTGTAAGTAGATTTTAATTGTTTAATTTAAGTGTAGAGTTGTGCCAATGTTTTGTTGTAAGTAGAGTTCAATCGTTTAATTTAAGTGTAGAGTTGTGCCAAATTCAACTGGATCTGGTATAAAAAATTTGTATTTTACGTGTTTGCAGTACATGAAGATTATCATTAATGATTTAGTGATGGCCCATTTATGAATTTTGTGAAAATACTGTTGAATGGATTGCTGGACATTATGGTGTTTGGTATGAGATACTGTATTGTTATGTAATCGACATAACTTGTGATTTGTACGTTTTATGAGGTGAGTGGAATATCAGAGGTATAAATGTTAAATAATGTTGGAGACAGAACTCAACTTAGGGTACTCTAATGTTGATTCGTTTGAATTTTGAGAGTTAGGGTTGCATTGAATACATGCTTATTGTCCTTTTACATAGTTTGCTATGAACTTGATGATGATGTTTGGAACGTTTGTTAGTGTGCGTTTGTGTATGTTTACTGTATCAAATGCCTTGCTCATGTTTAAAGCTACTGCTACAGTGCTTGTGGAAGTTTTAGATTGTTAAAACTCGTATGATTTGGTTGCAGTGTTATGTAAAGCTGTGTGTGTATAGAGTGTTTATGTTTAAACCCATGTTGATGAGAAATGACTGGAGTTTTTTTGTAATTGTTGGTAATATTTTATTCTCAAGAGTTTTGACAATGGGTTACAAAAGTGATAAGGGTCTGTAGTTTGTGCCAATGTTGTGGTCTTTATTTGGTTTTTGATTAGAAATAAATAAGGCCCGTTTCCAAAGATGTGATATTGTGTTAGTATTGAATGCATTGATGAACATGTTTGCTAGGTGGCTCTAATTTCAATTGGCTCTTGGTGTTTTAAGTGCCTGATGTTTGTTTCTTCAGGTCCACTGAAATTGTTGTTTAAGCTTGAAATGGCTAATTGCATTTAAGTGGTGGTAAGTAATATTTTCTCAGTTAAAAGGTTTTTATTGTGTGGTGTAGATGTCTGTTGATTTTGTTTGTGTTGTATGGACTGACCTTATGAGTTTCAAAAGCTTAATTTTATAGTAGTTATAATAAACAATTAAACACATATGGTTTAAAACAGGGGTCGGCAACGTTTTCTTTCCAGAGTGCCAAAATGTGAAATTCAGTATCAAAATATACGTTTGCGTGCCGATGTCTTCACTTCAATTTCATCTCCGATTTCCCTATTTTTCTCCCAAAATCAGGATGTTCTCTAAAAAAAAAAGAAAAGGTCTTCACTTCGATTTCATCACAACGCCTCGTGCCGTATAAAATCAACTCGCGTGCCATGATTGGCACGCGTGCCGGGGGTTGCCGACCCCTGGTTTAAAAAATCCAACGTACAGTTCATCTACCAGTCAGATATCATTGCGTATTGAATTTACCGCAACAATTGCAGGATTGAACCAGTTTCGTTGTAGCATATTACAATATTTTGAGCGGATAGCTAACAAACAATTGTAATCTGACAATGTTGAGTAGTATTTTTAACAGGTGTAAAGTTCAACTCATTACAGCTGCCATATACTACTATGACTCACTTCAATTGTTTAATAACGCTTTGATATTTAAAAGGTTTTTAATAAATTATCAGATAAACATATTATGGTGCAATCATTGTTGATAGAAATGACATCAACATTAACAAGTAATCTCAGCACCGGAACAGCTTTTTACGAAAACTCAAATCAAGATACAACTCGATTCTTATTTCTCGGCATCTATGTCGTGCTGATGATTGTCGACATGTGGTTCTCCGTCTCTCTGGTTTATTACGGGATCAAAACTGGGAAGTGGCGTCGTCTTGAAACTGGAAATCCAGATTCGTTAAACTCGGGGCGGATATATTTGTCAGTGATCGTTTGTTCAGTTGCGGCTTTTTTTATCATTTAGCTATGGCTGTTTATCGCAACATCGAATATCAGTTTCAACAAAACTGGGACGAATTGTGTGATTCGATGTCGGACACAGAAGAAACTTTGTATGGTGTTTGTATCCTCACAGTGTTTTGTTTTCTTTGGTTTCGTCAGAGAACGCTATACACCGCATTTCTTCCTATGGCACAGTTCACAAAAGCTCTCAAGTTTTTCAGTTTTAAAATAATTTTTATCACGATATCAGTTGGCGTAACTGCTATAATTTTGTCGGTGGTACCAAACGATGTTGTTTCCTCATCGATTGGTTGTGTTTATCAAAAAGACGGCAACCTTAGAAAAGTTTCATTAGTTTTTTCGGTCGCTTTTCTCATTTTCGGACAGGTTTCGTTGTTGGCTGTATTCATCCACGCATTGATGGTTATGCAAAGATCAAATGTCAAGCAAAAATGGAAATGGTTGCTTTGCTGCAATCGAGAATCTGCAATTGAACAAACCAATCTTATTGAACAACCCGGTGATCAAACAAAAAGAATTGTGCAAAATGTAATAAAAAAAATAACTATTTTCGCTGCTTTGTCTTTGTTGTCTGATTTGGTGGTTGTTACTTTAACGATGCTGTTTTCTCAGTCAGGCAAACGGAATGAGTACGTTTCGGTTTTGGGCTCTCTTGCAGTGTCAATGAATATTTGTTTTGTCATTTTGTCTTTTGCCATGTGGAAAGATATGATTACGTCACCTTGCAAGCTCGTAGTTTGCAATAAGTTATAAGGTAGTGAAACAAGTCAAACTCTTTCCTGAATCCAACACGATTTACAAATTGTTGTTTAAATTGGGAAATAAGCATAGACAACAAGGTATCGCCCTCAATTGTTGTTTACTTTGAATAGACTTGTTAAAGCCCAAAATAAAAAGTTTAGTCGCAAGCTCGCAAAATTAAATGATCGACTTCTCAAAATGTTGCTTTTTTCAAATAAAATATCTAATATTAATTCATAAGTTAAATAAAATTGTCAATTTAACTTTGCTGAAAAGGATAATAGATTTGTGTTAAAAGACTTTACCATGTTCATTATTCCTCACAACAACATTTTAAAATTTAGCTTGGTTAAGTCCGTTTATCACTTTTTAAAAAATATTTTTTACTCGTAATTTGTATTTCAAAAGAAAATTAAAATCAATTTAATAATTTTTTGAGAGTGGAAAAAATTAATTTATGAAACTTGCGCTTGCGGCGCAATTGCAAATGTGTTTTTTGTTTAAAATATACACAAGCCGCTCGCCTGACATAAATACATACGAAATTGCAAAGTTTTTGACGAAGTTGCAACTGTGCAAATTTCGAAAAGGGCAAGTTTCTGAAAAAATTTTCTTTAGATGCTGCAGAACTTTGCGCTTTTAGAAACTTGTTGCAGAAGGGCACTTTTTTTTATATAGAGATTTGTGATTAGGCTTTTTTAAGTTTGTTTAAAGGATTAAACTGGCATGGCCATTACTGCGACTGACCAAGTGCGGCACTGACAAACCAACGTCAACAAAAGCAAGGAAGACACTAACTCAGGGGTTTCAAACAACCGGCCCGTGAAAGCATTTTGTGCAGACTTGCATAGAATTTTTAAATAGAATTAATATCTTTTTCAGTGCCTTGTGTTCTTATCATTATTTATAAACTTTAGACAAGTCTTCAAATTTTTGCACCATTTTATTAGTGCAAAAAACAGTACAAAAATGCTAGTCCCTGGTTTCTTGAGACAAACGTTTGCTAAAATGCTAGGGAAGCGGTATAATTTTGGATTGCATCATTTTTTGTTCTGGTATTCCTTTCCAGACTACGGGAATTGTCACAACATCAATGGCTCAGACATCCCGCTCACATTCTCTTTAGCTGTTTCTTTTTTGTTTTTGATTTTGAGCCTTCTGAGAAACAATAGCCAATTATAAAGAGAATTAGTCTTAGTTGAAGTTATTAAGTTAAATGGCAAAGTTTAAGAGCCAAGATTTTATCATTCATTTTAAAATCAAAACCCACCAGCAATTTGAGTAAATATTTTTATTCTTAAAAATTTTTTTATTATAAAATGTCTTGAATTGTCATAAAGATTATAACATTTCCTCAAGTAAGGTTTAATTAACTAAAGATTTAAGTAAGTCTAAAAAGCAACGTAACTTAAAATTATAACACATAACGAAATGACAAATGTGTAGTACTAAACAGAAAACATAACGAGCTGCATTGAAGTAAGCTGTATGAGCTGTACTGAGCAGAAATAAAGTAACACACAAAGAAGCATTAATAACGCGGAGAAAGGCAATAGGCGATCTCTCAGTCAAGTCTGTAAAGTGATGTCAGTTCAAGCACAAGTCACATCATTCATCCCCCTCAAAATTAATTGTAGTAGGTCAATCGGTCGGGTGCTTTTTGTATACGATTTGATCGTCTTAAAACAACTTGATCGGAATCCTCATCATTCGAAACTTTTGGTGTGTCACCATTTGATTCGCGATGCAGAGATGATTTGTTTTCCTCATCTGGAAATTCAGGAGAGAGCGTATCATATTTGTGATGAGTTGATGCATTTTCGCTTGGAGAGAAACCACCATGAATGACCTTTCCGGGTTGGAAAGCAATAGTTTCATCCCATCATTGATTAGATGACCCAGGGGCAGGAACAGGAGCAACATCTCTCAAAGAAACAGTACTTTCACGGCCGTTTTTAAATCAAACATGCTCATATTGAGGAGTAGCATGAATAAGATCTGCTTCTTCTACCAATAACTGGTATTTGTTGTGGTGTACATGCCTTTGAACTAAAACTGTTCCGGGTGAGCAGAGCGAACACCGGGTAGCTATTCCAAGAATGGAGCGCCGTTAAAAGTTAAAAAAACGTTCATGTGGCGTTGAATTTGTAGCAGTGCAACACAAAGAACGGATGAAATGCAGAACTTGTCGCAACACTACCTCCCGTTTTGAAATAGACAAATTTTGATCTTTGAGGGCAAGTTTAACTTCAGACAAAATATTACTATACTTCTCACATTGTCCGTTAGACGCTGGATTATAGACTGACGTTTTACTTGTGGGTATTTGCAAGTTATGCATAAAACAAACAAATTTTTGTAAAATGAAAGATTTACCTCTATTAAAATAAATATATCCACAAGCGCCAAAGAAGTAAAAAATTTGCATTAAACATGAAATTACAGTGCGAGATTCCATATTGCTACATTGGAAAGCGAAAGAGAACCGCGAGAATTCATATACTACAGCGAGAATATATTTGTTTTTGCTACTAGATGGTGAAGAACCTTTAAAATCTATGGTTAAACGTTCCATAGGTTGAGTAGCTTTAATTAGATGAGTTTCAGGAGATTTAAAAAACAGGGTTTAATTTCAGCGCATATTTTACAGTTACTAATCATTTCACGAACATTTTCTAAAGAAAACGGTAAGTTTTTCAATTTAACAAAATGATAAGTTCGCGTAACTCCAGGGTGACATAAACCAGCATGAATGTCATAAAGAGTAGAAATTGATAAATTGGCACAATAAGCACGAGATAAAGCATCTGCCGCGGCATTAATTTTCCCGGCACGGTGCACAATTTCATACTGAATACTGCGATAATACAATCCGCCATCGTAAAATTTTAACATTTTAAATTTTCCCGTGATTTCTATTGTCATACATAAAACTAACTGAGCGTTGATCAGTTACGAATTGAAAACGTTTACTAGTCAGCATGTGGCTCCATTTTCAAACAGCTTTTACTATTGCTGTTGCTTCTTTTTCGACACTCGAATGCGCTAGCTCACATTTATTTAGCGATCTAGAGTAAAACGCAACAAGCTTACCATTTTGGTTTAAAGTACCGGTAGCTGACACAGCCACATCAAGGCATCAGTTTTAACAAAAAACAACGAATTTTCATCAATTACTTCTAAGAAATATTAATTAAATCAGATTTTAAGTTTTGAAACGATAATAAAGCTTTGTCTGTTAACGGAAAAACTACGTTAGATATTAATGGCTTAATTTTGTCAGAATATTGAGGAATCCACTGCGCGTAGTACGCAAACAAGCTAATCACTCGTTTTTGTTCTTTACAATTATTTGGTGACGGAAGATTTTGCAAAGTTTTTACTCTTGCTGGATCAGGTTGCACAGTTCCATTTTTAATACGATAACCGAGCAGATCTATTGTATCTGTATTGTAAATACTCTTTGATTCATTGAAACTCAAGTTGAGGCTTTTAGCCACAGCTAGAAATTGGTCAAGATTCACGTCGTTCTCTTGCTGAATTGTTCTTCCGACAGTTATGTTGCCTAAATAAGCAAACGTACCTTTATAGTTGTTTGATTTGATTATGTCATCAATAATTCTTTGGAAACATGGAACCGCATTAGTCTGTCCAAAGGGTATACGTTTCCATTGCCATAAAGCGCCATCCGCTTCAAAAGTTGTATAAAGTCTGTGTTTTGCTTTAATTCAACTTGATGGTACGCACTAGTTAAATCCAATGTCGAATAAACTTTGTAGCAAGCCGCATTTTGTACCACGCCCCGCATTCTTGGCAAAAGATGAGCGTCTAAAAGTGTACATTTATTAACAGTTTGGCTATAATCTATTAACATGCATCGCTTGTGATTTTCCTAAGTGACGACCAAAGGTTGTGCACGCCATGGAGAGTTGCTGGGCTCAATCAAACCTTCTTTGAGTAATCGCTTTACTTCGTTAGAG
This sequence comes from Diplosoma virens, assembly GCA_963680785.1. Lineage (NCBI taxonomy): Eukaryota > Metazoa > Chordata > Ascidiacea > Aplousobranchia > Didemnidae > Diplosoma > Diplosoma virens. The sequence continues at coordinate 40,181,423 of OY796887.1, read as the reverse complement.
ATAAAGACAGAACAGAACGCGAATACCGTCTCGACTTTGAGGCTATTGGTCTTCATTTACTCTTCAAATGGTGCAAGAGTCGTACAGGAATTAAGGTTTTTACAGCTTCCAGTGCACCAGATGTAAAGTCAGCAGCAGTCCACCAAAACTAATATTTACATTTTGATGTTTGTCCATAAAATCTTGGCCCAAAATCACGTCGGTGAGCAAACCTTTCTGCACTATGAACGATACCTGATCGTAGTTTTGATTGTTTAGTTTCACATTCGCAACACACTTACCAGCTCCTTTTGAAGTATATCCATTAATGGCCAAGCCAACACTACAGCGAGACTTATCTAAATCAAGTTTAAGCATTTTACTAAACTCGTAACTGAGGTGACTCAGGCTGGAGCCTGTATCTAGAAGAACCTTTGCTTATACACCGTTTATTAATACTTCAATGTTAACTTTAGAGTGACTCATAGTTGAAAGTCCCATTAGCGAAGTAGTTGTACTGATTTTTTTTCCTTAAAAACTTGCTTAGACGGACAGATTTTAAAAAATGTCAGCGTTTAGAGTATTTAAAACAAATTTTGTTCTTAACTGGAAAAAACTTACGTTGGTGTCAACTATTCCCGCAAAACATACATCTCTCAGCTGTTACTGCGCTGTAGTCTCCAGAATGAGAACAATCCAGTTCTTTTAAATTTTGTCTTTCGCACAAGATTGCACTTTCTCGATGTGTACTGCAGAAAGAGATGCAAATCGATAGCTTTCAGCATTTCTTTGAGCGGTCTCGAGAGAACGAACTTTTTCAAAAGCGACTTGGGGAGTAAAGTTGTTGTCTTCGAGTAGGTGCTGTCTAATTTCATTAGAAATAATTCCTCCAATAAATGCGTGCTTCTTTTTCGTGGACCTGTGCAGATACGGCCTGATACTCGCAATCCATGTTTACCGCTTTAATTTTTGCAAATAGCGATCAAGAGGTTCTCCGGACTGTTGTTTACAGGAGATCAGTTCGTATCCAGCGAATATCAGGTTTGGCCTTTTTGCATAAATACTTGCTGAAATTTCAGCGACGTCAATATACGTTGTTGCTTCGGATATTAATTCGTACACAGATGCGTCAACATGGTTGATTAATAAATTTAGCTTGTCAGTATCAGATATCTTTTGCTTATGAGAAGTATAAGTCGTAAAAGACTTGTGACAATGTAGCTATTCTTTCCTTGAGTCCGCATTCTCAGGATTAGCCGCAAATACTGGAGGGCGCAGATTTTTAATATCCATAAACCGAAGAAGAAAAATACTTTTAGTTAATTAAATTGTCTTAAAGAGTGTTTTCCTCAAGTTAAGGCTTAATTAACTAAAATTCAAGTAAGTCTAAAAACCAACGTAACTTATAATTAACAGTTGCATTTTGACTTAAGGTTGCCGCTATTGCATAATCTGACGCGTCAGTTTCAACTAAAAACGGCAAAGACTCATTAATTGAACGGAGAGTAGCGTTGGCAATGTCACGCTTTAACAAATTAAATGCGTCCAAAGCTTCACAATTTAAAGGGAAGTCAATATGAGAAATTAGAGGACATATTTTTGCTGAGAAATTGTTTATCCATTGAGAGTAGTAGGAAAACAATCCCAGGATTCGTTTTAATTCTTTTTTGGTTCGAGGCGGGGGCAAGTCGTACAGCGCTTTCATTCGATCAGGATCGGGTCTAATTTCTCCTTCGCTAACCGCATTTCCGAGAATATTAAGAGCTCTCGTAGAAAAAATGCATTTTGGGGATTGTAAGTTAAATTTCTTGATTTAGTAGCCTTAAGAAGCCGTTCGAGATTATAATCATGATGAGCTTGATTCTTATCACATATTGTTAGATTATCAAGGTATGCAAAAGTATCTAGCAAACCTTCGCTAGTAATAAAATCGTTTATTATCCGTTGAAAGGTAGCAACTCCGTTGGTGACTCCAAAAGGCATTCTTCGAAATTGGTACAGGCAACCATTAGCTTCGAAGGCTGTGAATTTCTTGTCTTCTTCACGTTGGGGCACTTGGTGGTAGGCACTTTAAGTCAATAGTACTAAACACTCTGTATTGTAATCATTTCATCTATTTTCGGTAATGGATAAGGATCCAAATTAGTAAATTTATTTATGGTTAAAGAATAATCAATCACCAACCTTTTTTTTGACGATAGTTTTTAGTCACAACAACTTGAGCTCTCCAAGGTGAGTTACTGTGTTCAATGATACCTTCGCGTAGCAGACGGTCCGTTTCTTCTTTAATAAATGCTTTATCTTCTTCGCTGTATTTCCTCATTTTGATGCTATAAGCTTTATATTAGGAGATAAGTAACTAAATAGAGGAGGAGGCGATACATTAAGAGCCATTAGATTGCAAACTTTAACTTCGGGTTTGGACCCACCATATTTACAAGTTACGCTTTTGTGAAAAGCCTGCCAATTTTGACTCAAAATAACATCAGCCCACAAATTGGGAAAGACATGCATTTTAATTCTTGGATAAGTTTGTTTATTTACTATATTGTTGTAACACAAAATCCGTTAATCTGAGCTTCTAAATCTTTAGTAGCCATCATAATGGTTTTAGAGCAATTTGTACTTTTTAGAGAACACATTTTAACTACGCGAGGATGAATAAAATTATCGGTGCTTCCGGAATTGATTAAGGCTAAGACATCTTTTCCGTTTAAACTAATTTTCATACAAGCTTTTTTGAGCCCTTCCGAAATGTCGAGCAGACCTGTTGTCGCTAACGTAGGCGATGGCGTTTCTACTATTGCTGCTGCACTCTTGTTTGCGCAACAGGCACTGTAAAAATATCCCTTCTTCTGACATTTATAGCAGGTAGCATTCAAAGCCGGACATGTGTAGCGTGAATGAGAGAAACCTCCACAATAAGAACAAGATTTTTCTAACCTTGCAAATACATCTTTAGTCTCGATTTTCTCATATTCTCGCAAAGAAAAGCTTTTTTCTTGTATTTCGTGTAGATTTATGCTTGCTAAGGTATGGGTCTGATAATATTCTGTACTTTTCAGAGTAGTATCAATTGAGCGTGCTTGATCAAAAGCAGTCTGCAAACCTAATTCTTTGTTTTCTAATAATCTTTGACGTATCTGATTGTTTAGTAGCCCACTTATGAAAGCATCTCTTATAAACTGATCACGGTGCTCGGAAGTAGTCACTGGCTTAAAATTACAATCCTTGCTTAAAACGGTGAGTACACGCAAGTACTCATCAAGAGATTTTTCTGGCTTTTGCTTTCGTGACGACAAAGTATGTCTTGCAAAGATTTCGTTGGGAGTTTTAACGTACGCACTTTTAGTTTAGCGATAGCTTTGTCGTAATTATTGGAATCAGAAAATAATTCGTAGATCTCGGGTGCGACAAAATTTAGCAAAATCCGTAGCTTATCTAGGTTCTCGTCTGGTCTTTGCAGGCTTTCGATGAAATTTTCAAAGGTAACTAGCCAGTGTCTCCATGTTCTAGGTGCATCAACTGTATTTGGACTAAGATCTAGTCTTTCTGGTCTCAGTACTTTTCTCATTTCTTGTTAGTTAAATTGATATGAATACTTGTCTTTATTAAATACCACTAAATCTGTGGCTTTAACTAACAAGAACCATAACGCTCAAAACAAAGTTGCCAAGATTAACTAAAAGAGAGATCATCACTAACAAAAAGATTTTAACATTAAATGTCCGGCTACCAGCATAAAGCTTCAATAAAAAAACTACTAATTATAATGATTAAATCAAGCGCTTTAAGACGAAACGATATCAATTAAATTTTAAGGTCTGCATTTCAAAACTTGGCGTAAACGATCAACAAATTAATAATCATTACAAGCTTTTGGAAAAATGCAGCAAGAATGGTTTTTTTGAGATGTGCAATATCTTAAAATTCCGCAAGAGTTAACAATCTTGAGTGAACCATGAAACCAACTTCGAGTGTGCCAAATCATCATCCGTGTAGCGTCGCTACTCGCTACGACGCGAACCAGGTCTGCGATCGCGCGCTAATTAAAGTTCGCACATGGCGTCTGGTGATTGTGCGTGCTGCTGTTGCCTGCCCTTTGGCAATCTCTTATTGCAACATTTAGCACGAGGTAGTTCTTCTTTTTGGTTTTGACCTTTGTAGGAGAAGGTTACTAGTAGAGCCTGCTGGCCGCTTTCTTATATCCTATTGGAAATTTAAATAGCCTATTGGCAGAAGTTCGGAACGGAACAAATTTGTTTTAAACTAATTTGGTGTAATTAATTTAATTGAGTAAAGTTTGGAATAAACAAGTATTTGTAGTTCAAGTTTGAATCTTTTTCCGTACCGGAACTAACAATCCGTTTTCCATGATATGATGGTTAGCGAAATCTAGTGGGCATAATATTGATCTGAGTTCAAATCATTAAAGATATCAGCTAATGTTAAAGGAAACTATGAATTAATTATGGCTTCAAATCTTTTCCATTCTGAGACAGTGCGCTTGATTTTTTTCAATTAGTCAAGAAAAGGCATCTGCTGATACTGTCGGGCCATTGACCACAGTAAATATGTGCCGCAAAGGCATACATTTAAATAGAGAAAGGAGATAGACCCTTGCAAAGGTTTTTCTGGAGGTTCTTCTTTGTTTTTTATAAAATTATGAGCCATTTATGACAGCAGCACCATCAGCTACACCAAGATCAACTTTTGACCCCAATGACTTACTCTTGATATATTAAAAATTAGCTTTGGCAATTGTTTTTCTCAGACCATTTTCGGATGTTACAGGAGTCAAATAAATAGCTCTGGTTTACCTGCTGTAGTATAGTTTCTTTTAATAACTACTTTTCTTTTAAATTTATTTGTTATCTGCTCTTGCAACTACAAAAAAAGTTTTATTTTTATAGTAAATATAGCTTTACCACGAGGTCAGAGAGCTAAGTGTTTTTGCTAAACTATTGTTTTGGATTTGTTTTATGATCAGATATAATGTAGTTTTGGTTTTAACACCAGGAATTCAAAGCAGTTAGAAAAGCATGATTTCCAGCTTTATCATTTAATTAAATTTGCAGTTGAATCAGCTTTTTTATTACAAATGTACAGCTGGCGCAGGCAAATACACTGAAAAGACAAAGCTTTTGAAGCTATGAATATTGGAAGCCTAACTAATTTATTTAATGAAATATAGTTTATAAAATTTATCTCTTTTCATGTTGTAGTAGATAGAAAAAAAATCATTAAGTCAGATTGAAACTAATGTCTTTCGCATCATTTGACAACAAAATCAACATTCTACTCCCAATAGTTTGAAGTTAGGAGAAGTTTTTGAATGTGAGAAAACATTGCTACAGTTTTTTTTGGGGGCAGCACGCACAGCAATGTGAGCTACAATTTGAAAATAGTTTTAAAATAAGTTTTTGAACATTTTCTAAGTAGGTCTAGGCATCCCATCAAATGATGAAAAAGTTTGATTCTAAACATCAATTTTTTACTAATTTTTAGACTTGTTTTTTAATATGTTTTTAGTGAGTCAAATAGAAGCTTATGTCTTCTTCATCGTTTGATACCAAAATTAACATTTTAGCCCCAACAGTTTTGAAGTTATGAGAAATTTATGAATTTTGGGTGGCGTCACTACAACTTTGGGGGACAGCACGGCCACCAATGTGAGGTAAAAGTTGAAAATAGTTTTAAAGTGAGTTTTATAATATTTTCCAAGTATCCCGACCCCAGAAAAATTTAATTTCAAAAAAAGTTTTTCACTCCACCCTAATGTATATACGGCGATACTACGAAACAATGTACCGAAATAAACATGATGGGTACAAGGGCAATGTTAGAAAAGAAAAAATACAGAAACTAAAATTATCTCTTGAACAAACAGTAGAGTTTTTTGTCAATATTAATCAGCCAACGAAAATGTTGTAAGAAAAAGTTTTGCTATTTGTAAAATGATAGCCAAGTTATCACGGCCTTTTACAGATGGCTTGTTAATGAAAAAACCGTCTTTTAAAGGTAAGCAAAATTTTACCTCCTCATCAAAAAAATTGTTTAAAGGTATAAGCTAGTCACCTAATAAAGTTGCAAGCAGGATTACAGATTTAGTTGCCAATGTGGAAGCTGCGGAGTTTCTCTTGGTGGACAAAGACCACGACCCTAACCCTAAAATTAACCCTTTTACTTGGTAGAATATACACCGTGATGGAATTTACCGGAATGGAATGTCTCGATTACTGTACATTGCAGTTTAAATGTAACGGAAGAATTTCTAAATTTAATGCCAATGAAAGGAACTACAACTGGACGTGAGATGTTTCAATCCCTGGAAAGCTGTATTGAAAAACGTGGCTTGCCGTAAATTGACTTGTAGGCCTATATTTAGCTATTGACTGTTCACCGCTAACGTGTTCCAGCTATGTAGGCGTAGTTGCATTGATAAAAACAAGTTAAACAGCTTTGAAAGCGATGGAAACAACTTTTTCAGCGTGCAATTGATTTTGCATCAAGAAGCACTTTTTAGTAAAAGTCTAAAAATGAAGAAAGTGATAAATTTGGTACTTAAAATAGTCAATTATATACGATCTTGGGGGCTGAATCACAGACAGTTGAAATCTTTTCTCGCAAATATGTACTCCAATTATGGTGAAATTTTTTATCATACTAAATTGCCATGGCTGCGTCGTGGGAAGGCTTCAAAGCGTTTCTTTGAGCTTAGAAATGAAATTACTTTATTATTATATTGAAAATGAAAATTAAGAAAGTTTCTTTGCTGGCTGATTCTACATTTCAATGCAATCTTGCTTTTCTAAAAAATAATTACTCATCATTTAAATGAATTAAACTTTAAACTTCAAGATAAAAACAGATCATTACACAGATGTACGATCATGTGGAATCGCTTAAATTGAAAGTAAATTTAAGGATAAAACAATTGAATGAGGGCAATTTGGTTCATTTCCCAACTCTAAAATTAATGGAAAACATTCAATCTAAATTCTTGAAAGAATACGCAAACTTGTCAAATTTGCTTCAACAGTTTGATAAACGCCTTTTAGATTTTGAGAAGCTACAGCCCCATTTTTAACTGTTTTTAACGCTGTTTGCTGTACAAATTAACAATGTTGCAGAGGAATTACAAATGAAGTTAGCAGAACTTCAATATAACACCATTTTAAAAGAGAAACATGCAGGCAGGAATTCCGAAATTCTACTCGTTTCTTTGACGCGAAAGGTTTTCAAAGTTGCTCTCTGCTACTGCAAGAATTATTAGAATGTTTGGAAGCACATACGCATTTGAACTTTCATCCACAAAGGCTAGCAAGTCTATTCTAAGGTCACATGTCACTGATGAACATTTGCAAGCAAGACTGAGATTGATTTCTACTGATGAATTTATCGAAGAGCTTGCTGATGCTAAACGTTGCCAGCTAGGTAGCCAGAAAGAAAATTACTGTAATGTTGATTTCATTTAGTGTAGTCATTACTCAGTTTCGTTTGTTGCGTTTTTAATGTGTAACCTTGTACTGCATATTAAATTTAAGCGTTAATTAAGAGTTAAATAGGTGTTAAATAGGCATTAGAAAGGCGTTAAATTCGCTTTGATTCTTTGTCTAAATACAATAAAAGTTGTTACATTTTCAGAGCGTACGTTAACCGAAATTATTTGACATTTACAAAACAGACGTACTCTTTATATAAACTTTTATAGCTTGTTTAATCACGATGACTTTCTCCACCACTGGCCACGATCTAAGTTAGCAACCGCTTTCTACCCCGGTCTATATAGCGGGAAAAGCCAGATAAGGTTGTATGATTCTCAGTCACTTATGACTCGTGCAATTTTTGACCATCGCGCGGTCTTGTGACAAGGGCGTATGCCAAATTTAGAAAATCAATGGCATTTTGTTGTCAGTTTACGTAACAGTAGGATACATTTAATCTATTGCGTTGATAAAAATTAATATTGTTGTAACTGATTTAAAATTTAAGAGAATAAACTACATTTGGCTGTAAAAAATTACAGGGTGTGCAACACATACCCCGCATTGTATAAAAAATTACGCCCATGGTTTTTTGTTTGTGATATGGGCCGCTTTCCTGGTATTAATAAAATCCATTAGATGAGATTTCGCCATTATAACATGGTGAAATTTTCTTATTAAAATCTTTTGTTTCAACGATCATTCTGTTTTCGATTCTAATCATTGCGCCGCCAATCTTTTTATGTTGTTACGGTCAGTGAAAGTTCGGTTTTAAGGCATGCGCTAAAAATAAAATATTTAATATCGTGGGAAATTCAAACCAAAATTAAAAGAAAAACTTGGGTTTAATAAAACTTTGCAACAAAATAAGTTATTTCTTGAACTTCAGTTTGAATTGGGCACGATATTATCTATTTTATTTTAAGCGCACACCTTAACAACAGCTCACAGTAGGTGACTCTTTATGGTTTTGGTTCTTTTTAAAGTAAAAAACAATGTACAGCTTAAATCGTTGCCATAGAAAAAATTATGCCAAGATCTTACAATAAGTTCTGAAAAAGTACCCAAGCAATCGCTATCATCAAGAACTCTCCAACAATCCTACAAAATTTTCAGTCTTGCAATTTTTTTTATATAATTACCATCTTTTTACCTTTTTTATATAATTACACTCGTTTATCGCAACATTCTTGCCACCAAACTATTTCAACGGAATCTTATGATAATTTTTTATTTTCTTTAATTGTACATGATAACGCTGCTCAATTTTAATTCTTTTTGTTTTGAACAGCGCTGATTTGTTGCCCGGTTGAATTATTAGTTATTTAATGTGAAATTATAATAGGTCTTTTGTCTTTCAAGTAAACACTATTTTTAAAAATTTTACGTTTTTTCTAGGGGTAAGAATGTTATTCAACGTTTTATAAAAATCTTATTCATCAATTTCGTAAGTCTACTATCACTGAGGTCGAGTTGCATTATTTTTTCTTTGTTGAAATAACAACATCCAGATAATGTTTAACAAGACTTTAATAAAAGTTTAAACCAAAAATTTAAATGCACTTAAAGTCTAAACAAAAAACCAATATAAGAATTAATCTAAGCAAGCAATCTGAAAATGACTTCTAACTACTTGACAAAATAACAACTAATAAAACTAAAGTGTAAACAAAATATGAAATAACAGAAAAGACAAATAAGCGCGTTGGAAAAATAACAGCAGCAAACATCACACAGAAAATTGTTGCTTACATAGTTCTTCAATCTTCAATGTATTTTAAAGACTTCAGTTTTAATTTATTAAACGTGTTTTTGAACAAATGAACGGCAGGGCTGTGAATGCGTATCGAACCTGTAACTAAATAAACATGAAGCTATACAATATCTTGCTTGTAAAAATAGGCGATGAATTTGGTACCTTCTACGCATAGGCGTACGCAAGGGGGGTTTCAGGGGTCAAACCCACCCCTTGAAGAATGGTGTTCAGCCATATATACATGGTAATAAGTAGGCTTCAATAATAAGATTTTGGTTTCTATTGTTTACCGCTCTTTTTAAACTTAATTACTGCTTGCGCATCAATTTTTGCTATCGCCTAAATTGCGTCAAAGTTAGCTAATATACAGCTGCCACTGTGAAGAAAACTTTCAAACTTGTAAAATATTGAAAGTTAAGCATGGGAATGGAAATAAACTGCATGGGAACAATAGCTTCAGTTTACAATTTTTCTAATGCTCCAAAACGTCAAAACATTTTACGCAAGTCCATCAACACGATTTCGTTAACAACAAAAGCTTAAAAACTTGTTCAAATTTGTGCCACCAGATGGGTTGATCGACACGAGAGTGTTAGTACTTTTTCAAATTTACAATTTATTGTTGTAGAAGCTTTGAAAAAATATTAGCATGGCCAGACAGAGAAATATCATCACGAGCTCTGCAGTTGCTATCGACAATTAGGCAAAGTGAATTTTGCATTGCTCTCTTAGTTTTAAAAAACGTTTTTGGATACAGTGTTGTTTTGTGCAAAGTTAAGCAAAAAAAGTTGATAAACCTTCTTGAGGCCGTCAACATTGCACAGGATAGTGCAAATGAATTGAAGTGTCTTAAAGAAAAAGCCGAATATGAATTTTACCAGCTCTATGTTTTTGCGCTAGAAACGGCCAAAGCGGAAAATTTTATTTTGAAAACATCACGCCTTACTTCAAGACAGACCAATCAATGCAACATTGCTGCTGCAACAGATGAATAACATTTTAGAGTAGGGATTTCTATTCCATTTCTTGATAACTTTATTGTCACTCTCGAAGCAAGATTTACAGTCCACAAATCGACTGTTCGTGAATTTCAGTGTTTAATTTCTGCTGATCCAACTGTCCCACCAACTCCTCAACAAATTAAAAGTATTCAAGTTTTGGGAAAAATTTTACGAAAATGATTTAACGAAATCCTCGGGAGAATGAGTGCCTAAACTGATATTATGGTACAGGAAACTTTTTCGGTTGAACGCAGCAGAAAGACCAACTGATGCGTTGAGCAGCATCAAGAAGAACAGTTCCGATGCTTTTCCGAACATATTTACATTGATGGCCATTTTGTTAAATGTTGTAGTGGCTACATGCACTAGTGAACAATCGTTTTCCACATTACGCAGCCTAAAAACGTGCTTACGAAACACAACTGGTACCACTCGAATGAATGGACTTGCATTAATAAACATTTATAGGAGCCACACGCCTTGCCCTAATGACGTAATTAACAGATTAAGTGAAAAAAACAGGTGCTTGAATATCAGCCTGTAAAAAACTTTAAATATTTGTTAAGTAAGGTTATTTTTTTGCACGTTTTTTGCTCGTTTTATTTTTTACCTATTGTTTTCATCATTTACACAAGTTGCTTTTAATTTGGAAAATTTCTTGTCATGATTGAATTATACGCACATACCTTTTCAATAGTTAGTTTTACGGTTTGGTAAAAAGAAATTCATGCTACTGCCAGATGTTCTTAAAACTAAAACACTTTATTCTTGAATGTAGGCCTAATTTTAGAATTTTTTGCCCATTACCAGGACCACCTGGAACAATCGTGTTTTCTGCTCCAAAACCACTCCTTCACAAATTTCTGAGTACGCCACTGGTTCTACAAACAGAAAATTTCCCCTATTGTCATATGCAAAACGTTTGAACAATTGTCGGAGCAAAAAATTGCTAATTAGTGATTCGTGTCCCAATTGAACAAACGCTGCCATGTTTTTCAAAAGCTTAATTAAAAACTAGAGAATTACATTTGATTACTACTACAAAGAAAAGTTAGCACTGCTCAGGTTATATGAAAATTATTATAATGAGCAAAGTAACTGCAGTATACTCTACAATTAGCACCAACGTATTTATTGGACCAAAAAAGCTTACTGTCTTTTGGTACCCATAAGTCTGCATTGTAACAAAGTCATTATTTTATAATTCAAATAATGCAACTTACTGTTTTAGCGAATTGGTAAAAAAAACAGCTTATGGGTCTTTACCTTCCCATACGACAAATAATGGAAAAGAGTAAATGATGCATCCAAGGCCAAGTACAATGTAAGGTTGACTTTTGTGCGTGCGTACTATATGCAACGCAACATTTTTGTACCTGTTTTGATCATAAGCCTACAGCTTATCATGATGAAAGATTTTGTAGTAATACGGAATGATTTAAGCGAGATGTCAAGCTGTAAGTAAATGATTATTTTATAGAACGCAATGCGATATTTTTTTTGTTTAGGTCAATAAACGTTCTTTCTGCCAGACCAAATAGGTTTATTGTGGACTACAAGGGCATTTGACAAAACGTCTGGAAAGTGCCCAGATATTACTTTTAAATCAAAAAAACTTAAATCGGTACGAATTACAATTTTTTTGCAATTATCAATTGTCTTGCCTATTTGCTACAATCAAATTTGTAAAAAAAGCAATATTTTCAAATGTCTTATTTACATGATGCAAAGAAAGTGTAAAATTATTTTAAAAGGACAGAATGTTTGCATAAGTTTTAAAGAATTATATAGCTTGGTGTTGGTTTACCCTAGATCTGCTTTCAATGTTTTAAATATTGGCAGTGTGGTGGAGTGGTTGAGACCGCTGCATTGATGACGCACGTGATCAACACGGTCACTGTTCAAAACCTATTTGTGTCATTCTGTTGTGTCTTTAATACGAGTAGTATACTTTATGGCACTTTTTTTTGCTTGGCAGTTTCAAAAACCAGCTTTAAAAACTAACGCATAAATTTCCTATTAATTAAAAGAGATTAAAAAAATTTTTTAACGATTTAACCGAATAGTAGGCCAAGCACAGCACACAATAAAAAGTTACACAATTAGAAAGATTTGCTCAACCACGTTTGCCGCAATATTCAAATTACAAGCAAAAACGTCTCCAATTGTACGTCTTATTTAAAAAAGGTATTTGCCAAACAAAACAATGCAACAGAGCTTTACAAGTGAAGAACTTTTTTTAGTCTTCACTAAATTTTTTAATCAAACGTTGTGGTACCGCGCTAAACCTTGTGTTTGTTCAGAGTGCATTTTCAACCAAAAAAGTACCCTTTTTCTAAACTTTACCCCTCAAACCAAAAACTTTTCCGGCACCCATGTTCTTGACTAACTGTTACAAAAACTTTTATAGTGATACTTTGTGATGTTGCTCATTTTAAGATGAGATTCAATTGGTTAGCATAATAGCAAATAGAATGGGCCTTTGAAAACTTTTCTTTAATTTTTATTTGTACACCATTTTGTTAAAGCAGCTGCACCGCCATATGTTTGGGATGCAAGTTTGCATTGCATCTATTATCGCCCACCAAATCGTTAATTTCTTTCAAAAACACAGATGAAAGTGCCTAAGAAGATAAATTAAATGGTTTAAAACTTTTCCAAACTTTTTTACAGTGCTGCTATGTTTCACACATCTTACCACAATTCCCATTTACGTCTTATCAAAAATGTCAGTGGTTGCATCTGCCATTTTTGTTGAGTAGTTTTAGGAGATTTTCTTCTTTAATAAGTTTCTGACATAAGCACAACATTGACTCAAAAATAAATCTAATTTAAAAATATCATCTAAAGAATTAAAATTAAGCTTAAAGCTTGAATCGCATTGCTATATTATATCAATTACACTACCACTCATTCATTGTGCTGACTGCTGAGCAGCTCCTATAGCGCCATACTGAACTGATTGCCGATTTGCATGTTTACTTTTCCTAAAATTGACATGCTAAAATTTCTTAAATTGACCAACTGAAATTAACATGGCAAAAATTGACATTTCCTAAAATTTAACTATGTTGCTTATATGTTTATTACGTGACTTTTCTAGCGCCGGTCGTAAAACGTTCGGCTGCAGTTTTACGATAAGCGAGCACGATGAAATGGTCTGTAATAAAATTGCCATGGTGCATAATCTATAATTGCTTAAGTAATCAAAAAAATTTATTTAGAAATGGCTTCCTTGTCAAGTTTTTAATTGATTGTTTTATTTGTTTTGAAAAAACTGTCAGAGGCACTTGCAGAAAGGTCCACTTAATTTTAAAATCTTCTAAATTGGTAATTCGCTTGTGGTATAATTTTATTTGAAACTTACTCTCATGAACAAGTATTAGATTGCTGTTAGTAATTAAAACAATTGGTTAAAGAGCTTAGCATCAACAATGCCTTTACTCATTGATTTATTTATCCTGTGGTATGGTATATCATAAAGTTAACAACGTTATGAAGCAACAACCCACGGGCTGCCAATGTTTTGGTTTGGCTAATAATGAAGCGTTTGAATGTTGACTAATTTGTGGGCTGAAACTTAAATAAAAATTAAGAAAAATAATTTTGAGCGCCTAAAACGTAATAAAATGGCAAAGTGTGAAAGAAGAAAACAGTTAGGCCTAAAGGAAAACTTGTTGCGAGGTTATATTAAACAAACTGATTTCCGTTAAAAAGTGGTTATATCTGTATAGATAAAGAGAATAATTTATAAAGTTACCTAAAGATGGTCAATAGATAGAAGGCAAATTGTAGGGTTTAAAATTATTAAATAATATATTGTGAGTGAAATATATATAAAAATTCCCAGAATATGCAATTTAGATTAAATACAGCAGATGTTTGGACATGAGCAAGACCATCTTACTTGATATGACACATATTTGAATGGTTGGAAATTGAAAAGGCTGGGGAATGACACATATTTGAACGCCTGCAGCCAACAATGCTAAAATTTTACAATCAAATAGATGCAAACTCACCTTCGGCCCCTTAGCTAACACGGCGCCTTGGACATGCAAGTAGGCTTTTATTTTTCCTTTAACTTACTACCTAAAAGTTGTAAATGACGTCTTTGTATTATTGGAAGTGGTTTTTGGTACAGAATTTGAGTATAGCCAACAAAAAACTCTTCTCGAAGCTTTCGTCCGACATTCGTCAGAAGATAAACGTTGGAATGAAAACAAAATACAATTAATTGTTTTATAACACGTAAACAGCGCAAAATTTAAGACAAACAGCCAAATGAAAGAACAGTAAATTTTTCATCACTGTAATATTGGGTTCACATAAGGTTATCTAAAAGGCGTTGACCAATCGCGGAATTACTAAACATAAGTAAGATTGAAGATTTGCAAAAACGAGTGGAGGTATTGCGAGAGTTTTTTATTAAATTTTGGAACGTGTTGACGCATTTTGTCCTGCCCATGTTTAGATATGCGGCCCACGTACCGACTATCACAGTGGCATGAAAAAATATATACTATATTGCTTAAGAGCAAAGCAGGCAAGACATTATTTATGTTTGCAGGAAAAAGTGAGCGAGACGTAAAAACAAGTGATTCCACTGCAAAGAAGCATTTTTTCACTCTGGCTTTGATTTTTACTTTCATGTCTAAACGAAGAGTTCCCAACCAGGGCAGATAAAGATAGATAGGACGTTTTTTTAAGATATTTGAAATTAGTAAGCTAAAATCTTTTAAATTACGAAAATTTGTGTTTTCAATGAGGTGGTTGGGGTAGCCATTTATAATTATTATTAAAAAGCTTCATCTATTAAATTCCGTGCACACTTCTTTGCGGTTTACTTTTAAAAAAGAAGTCTATTGATCTCTTCTCGGTTTTAAACTTATTGTGTCTGTTTACCGTAAACCCACACTTACAGGACAAGACCTGAACTGGAATCCTTTATCCCCGAAAAAGTAAAATCAGTTTAATTTCCACCCTTGTACATCGAGCCTTAATGATCTGCTTGGACGTCAGACTGCAAACTGAACGTAGATGAAAAGTTTTTTCAATACTACTCATGAATGGCTACCCCGACCACATCACCTACTTGACATTGAAACAACAGATTCCAATAAGTTAAAAAGATTCTAGATCATCTACTTCACATATGGTAAAAATATGCCCTATCTCTCTTTATTTGACCTGGTTGGGAGCTCTTTCGGTTAGAAATGAAAGTAAAAATCAAAAGTAGTGCAAAAAATGTTGCATTGCAGTGGAAGCACATGTTGTGTTTACTCATCGCCCCTTTTTCCTGCAATGAAAAAGGATGCCTTGCCTACTTTGCTCTATAAATTAGTATACAATTTTTCGTGCCACTAATATAATTGCAATTTTTAACTGTGTTTAACTAAATCTTTTATGCTGTAACAAGTCTTTTGAAGCAGCCGCTAAATCGTTACCAACAGATACAAAAGGCGTCGCTGCAATAAAGCAATCGTTTTGGCAATAAATCAAATTAATCGAAAGATGCGGCAACAAGATATATCCGTAGAAAAAAAAATCCGATTTCAAACTCAAGAGACTTGCTGTAACATATTACCCGCAATACACGAGCCCGATCGTACATTCAACCCCAAGTTACAATAAACCTTAAGAACAACAACAACAACAAAAAATATATCGTGCAGAAACAAAAGTATTAATTAGCAGCGTCAACAATTTTGTATAACTTTAAATCATGCTCGTTAAACTCCTCACCAAAACCTGGCTTAAGCGATTTTGACGGTTGGGCAATAACTGGAAAACTCTTCCGAGTGGCCATTTGCCTCGTGGTATATTTTCATCATACACCAAGACCACGTCATTGAGCTTGAAGTGGCACTTCGATCGAATCTATAAAGCTTGTGTGTATTCTCGACTCCATCGAGACCAAAACTGCTGTGACAAATCTTGAACTTGACGCCAACGTTTTGAAAAATAGTTGTCTTCATTTGTAAATGTTACAGAAGGGAAATTTGCATAACATAAGCAAATGATTGAGTTAGTCTCACCGATCGAATTAAACGCTTCCAAATTCCTCCCATATGACTCGCGTAAAAAGGATTGAAGTGCCATTAGATATTCCTTTAGTTCTGTTTCTGCATCAACAAAATTTGTTCCATTATCACAATAAATTTCAAGTGGCTTACCTTGTCTTCAGATGAATCTTTTCAAAGCGTTTATAAATGAATCTATTGCGAGTGTGGGGACTAGCTAAATGTACACCGCTCCAGTTGTAAGACACGCAATGATACAACCCCATTGTTTTACATTGCTTCTTGTTTACTTGTTTGGTTTACAATAAATGGTCCGAAACAAATACGAATTGTTGTTTCGTTGAAGCATTTCCTCTTTTATATTGTAAACACTGGCCAAGGACTTTTCTAACTGTTCCTTCCCCTTTATTGATCCAATATTTTTGCCTTAACGACAACCAAGTATGAGACATTTCAGAATGTTTAACATTTTCATGATGATCTTGTACGATTAATTTAGTTACGTGATGATGACTAGGCTGTATTATTGGATGCTTTACCAAAACGGCAATTTGGTTTGATCAATTCTACCACCAACACAAAAAACACCTTCAAACAAACGTGGGTTTAGTTTCCGCAACTAATTTAAACATTGTTGCTTTTATAACATTACACAATAGATGATAGCATGCTCAGCTCTTTCTAAATCAGAAACAGTTATTGAATTTCAACAACCAAACAAGTTGAACGTTTAAACTTATACTGTGCCACGACAAATATCGCAGAAACAACAAATAGACAGCTGTTTTTAATTCATTTATAACTACGTTATTTACTTGCTTTATTAGAATTGAAAACTCTTGCGGACAAATAGATATTTTGCAAGGAGTTACGGGCCATTTATCTCCGGAATATTTTAAAAAGCTAAGGCCATTAATCCAACGAAAATTTTGCGTTAGTTTCAACCCTGCTAAACCTCGCCTAGTATCATCAGCCGGATTTAGATCAAGATGGAACATTGATTTGGTTCAGACAATTCAATAATCTTTGGCAAGCAATTGGCTATAAACGCTGTAAACCGTTTAGCGCTATTATAAATCATAAACAGAACCGTCATCGAATCTGTCCAAAAGAAAGTTTTCCAGTAAGGTTCGCTCAACTCTTAATTTATTTATCTATTTATTTACTTATTTTATCTCTATATTTATCTTCCTGACTGGACAGGAAAACGACGAAGGTGCTAATATTTAGGGTAAGCAATTGTCTTGACCTGCTTCCGGAGATGCCAAGATATTGCTGTCCGCTGCCTTAACAAAATCATTTTGTTTAACTTGAGACCCAAAGTAGCAGCTTTTCCAATTCTAGTCTAGGTACTAGCTTCACCAATTAGAAAGTTACAACAAACTTTACCACTAGTGTCGCAAACGTTTTCTCCGATGCATCAGCGGAGAAAGGCAACTGTACGTTTTTCCAAGAAAGATGACCTAAAAACAACGTTTAATTTAAAGATTGGCATAGTAATCAGGTATCCGTTCATTCCAACCTAGACCAAGACGGCATAAATTTTGAATTAATTTTGCACTGAGAACGATAGGTGCAGCAAACCAGAGGAATCAAAAAAAGAACTTACCTTTAACAAGACACCTATTTGTGTAAATCGCTTTTCATTAATGTTAATCACTTAGCAATTTTCTTAGTTGTACGCTGAGGGTTACTGTTTTATCGATGTAAGGGAGAGCCTTCAAACAATCATCTATATAAAAATTATCTATGATGGTTTGGACAACTTCATCCGAGTTCAACGAGGCGTATTTTCAGCCGTTTGTCGCATAGCAAAGTTTGCACAGGTTGGAAAAGAAGTAGCTCCAAATACCTGGACGGTCATACAGAACTCTAAAAGGTAAAATTTGTGTATTTCCGTTTGGCCATCACAAAATCTCAAATATTTCTGGTTTTTAAGACATCATGAATATGTTTTTAGTGTATATCTGCAACAAGCGCAATCTTTTCGAAAACAAAACAACTTCTATCTAGCTGTTTAGTAAGTCTGGCCCGGGTAATAATTGTTCGTTTAACAAAGTTCTATGTTGACGAGTTACAGATGAGTTGCAACACATTTACTATGTTTGGTTTTTGTGGATGAAAACTGCATGATGTAGTAATGATGTGGCAAATATCAACAGTCTTCAGCATTGTAACATTTCTTGTAGTTGGCTATAAACGGTCTTGCTTAAAGCCTTTTTTTAGTTTGTTGATAATTGGTTTTCAAATTTGGTGCTTCTGTGGACATCACAACAATCCAACTTGATAATGGTGTCTTTACATTGTTTTGATTTTTCTAAGATTTTTATCGCGTATCGATTATTTTTGACCTACCGACACCTAGACAAGACAAAGTAGGCACGTTATGTAACTCCCACAAACATTGGACTTGTTTTTGCAACAGCTCATTGGTTCTTTTAAGGAAAGATACATTGAGGTTGCGGTTAGTCTCATCAACAGCACTACCAGGTAAGGACCAGCCCAGTTCTGTTCTTACAGCAAACGAATTTTCTTTCCTTCCACGGCGTTTGTCAAGAGGCAAAAATACTTCCAAATAGTCAACACCAATAAGCAGCTAGACTTTTACAGTCGGTAGTTTTATTCTTTTCAAATATGGCCATCGACTCAAATCATTTTTAGCTAATTCAAGGTTATGTCAAATCAATAACCTATCAACAGAGTAAATATTTTTTGTTAAATATTTTCATTACTTATTGATTCCGATACTAATAACTTAGCCTTTCTTTCATTGTGTTACTCAAAGTCTGGTTCACTGTTTTAATGGAATAACTTGTCTTTTTTCCACAAATTTTAAAGCTCTCAAATAAACGTGCATCACGTAATGTGGTCGTGGAACCTTGATCCAAAAATGCTGAGGCATCAACGTTAGTTTTTCTGCAGCAAACACGTACAGGAACAACGTTTAGAAATACTTATTATAATTTGAGGTGTATTCTATTAAACTACTCGACGTCATGCCAACAGTACTTGGATTAGACTTTCTTATGAGAGATTGATCTTTATGTTCATGCGGAAGTTTCCAGTCTCGCTGTCATAAGCTATGATGTTTCTGTTGACATCCTTTCATCGTACACGAACCATCGTTTCGGCAAAAGAAGAAATGTGTCCTGCTTAAAACAATAGTCCCTCATTTTATTTTTTTGCATAAAGACGATCTTCTGATCGAGTGATTTCCGACAAGACTCAAAACAATCTTGCAGATGATAGACCGTGAAACACAAATAACACTTTTCTCCTCTACTTCAGTAGCATGAGTAAAAAAATTTTTAATTCTCTAAAAGTAAGTTCACATTTTTCGAGATTGCAAGCAAAATATACTAAACCACCTTCATTGTTAGTGTCAATCATGTATTTGTTATGCAGCTTGTCGATAAAGACTTTAGCTCTCTGATTTTTTTTCTAAATTTATCCTTTAACCCTTAACTGCCCAAATTATCTTTTAATTGACAAAAATTTTTTTAAACCATTTCACATATTTGTTTGGGGTGTTATTACTCATATCAGGTTTACAATTTTAAAAATTTAATAATTTTAAAAAATTTTGATTTTATGTTTCATCTATGGCATATTGGGAATACAGACACAACTACTTTGGCGCGTAAAAGCAATACGTTGGCCATGTAATGAAAACGCAGGGGATTTTTGGAGGAATAGATACACAGACCCAGGGGGCTTCCTGATTGCCGTAGAAAACCAAGACGCTGCAAGTTTGTTGCCGATCTTGCAATAGTGTGTTCATAGCCATACTTGCCGAGGGGCAGGGAGGGGGTAATTTCCCCCCAAGTTTCCGAAATTTGGGAAAAATCAAAAAT
Source organism: Diplosoma virens (assembly GCA_963680785.1). Lineage (NCBI taxonomy): Eukaryota > Metazoa > Chordata > Ascidiacea > Aplousobranchia > Didemnidae > Diplosoma > Diplosoma virens. Next base: position 40,161,323 of record OY796887.1, on the reverse strand, counting down.
TTTAGGGCAGCGACAATGATCAAAGGCAGAAAAGCGTTAACAAATTTAGGTAAAGACCTTTTTTAAAGAACATCCCTTTTTGGGACAAAAATCATAAAATCGGAAAGTGATTCAAAGTGAAGATTTTTTTTTAGAGAACACTTTTTTTTTGGACGAAAATTATAAAATCGGAGAATTTTTTGTGTCGAATCGCAAACTTTATTGCTCCCCAAATTTTTTTGGGCTTATACGCCTATGGGAATATTCTCCTGAAACAACCGTGATTTCTGATTTAGGGGAATTTATAATAGAGTCAGTAACATGGAATATCTACATTTAACAGTTAACTATCAAATCTATTTCATAGACTTGGTTAGTTACGCAACCACGAATCATGTTGAGTCGGTGTGGTCCAGGGTCAAACAAACGTGAATGCCTAGCTCATTGCACGCTTTTGTCGACCTATTTAATTGAGTTTACATTGAGGCAGAAGTTTGGAGATGACCCATTTAAAAAATATTTTAAAGCACATAGGTGAAGTTTATCCTTTGCAATAAAATTGTTTGCCGTGAATTTGTTTTTGCTTGCTTTAGAAAAATAAAACAACAGAAGATCATTGGAGTACAGTCATCAGCTTTACTTTAGTTTAGAAAAATAACACGAAATTATAACTGCTTATAATAAACAAATAAAAGTAATCGAAAGCGATGAGAAAGAGAAACGTCGCGTTACAACAGAAAATTAAGAACGAGAGTGTGTCAAGAAGTACATAAGCGCCAATAATCTCTTAAAGCATCATGTGTGTTACAGCTGAAATCTAACATGCACCTCGTATTCCTTCTGTGCCATATATGGTACAACTTAAAATACAACCTGAGTGCACTTTGTGCTACATATGGCACACGAACATTTTTGCAGTTTCAGACTATTAGTGTAAATTATTTTGGTAAATTGTGATACAGTGTTTCTGTACTAAGTATATCCAACAACATATATTTTTTTCATAAAAGAATATTATCCGGTATAGGATTCATGGGGCTGTAAAGTAGTTGTTTTAATGAGCAAATAAAACTACATCCGCAAATCTTTTGAGGCAAATAACCTCCGTGTTCCACTTTTACACCTTGACGCTCGAAAGATACTTTCTCCAAACCTTGACGTTCTTGTAAATACTCCAAAATAAACCATTTTTCCACTACAACAAGCAAGCACTCACTGACAGCCGGCATCAACAAACTAAATGATATTTGTTTCAGACGAACAAACAAACTTAATGGAACAAACACATGATAAATTTTTACTCTGGGTATCATTTAAAGTTAGTTTATGATCGTTTTAATTTGGTGTGCCATATATGGCACAATGGGCAGTTAAGGGTTAAGATTGACTTCGCATGCAAATAACCTCTTTGTGGGTCCAGCATTAAACAGAACTCTATTAATTTTTTCGGTCTGCCTTTGCAATGTTAAATCAACAATAACAAACGCTTATTGGAATCTTTAATTATACTTTCTACATTTGCATCGAAGGTTTTAATAAATCAAATGTAGTTGTTGGGTCTCCAGTAAACTTTAAAGTCTTGATTTTAGGAAGACCACGTTCACTTCACTCGGTCTTTGTACACAATGGTAGAAAGGTAGAGGCTAATTGTGCTAAATTTACACTAAGTTTTGGTTGATTCGATGTTGATGAAAGAATATACTTAAAAGGAAACCTTTTTGTGGTCTTGTCTTTCTAACAAGCCTGATTTTCAGCAGTTGGAAAATAAGAAATATCCAAATCCGACTTAACTTAAGCTTTTGAAATAGCGGGATTTTCTCAATCTTTTGAGGCAAATAACCTCCGTGTTCCACTTTTACAACTTGACGCTCGAAAGATACTTTCTCTAAACCTTGACGTTCTTGTAACTACTCCAAAATAAACCATTTTTTTTCAGCTTTCTTCTTACATTAGTTCTAGTTTCTTGTCAATTTTTTCTTGTTTCCCGAATTGTTGCTTTTTCCATTTCTTTGGAATTTTTCTTTCAAGACGCTGCCTCTGTTCTAAATGTTTTAATTTGAGCTTGGTAAGCTCACTGCTAGATTGAGATTCATTTCTACTGCTTTTCTTTCCTGCTGACGTGCGGGATCTAAATGTTCGTGAAGCGGAGACAATGTTGGGAACCTTTTTTTCTGAAATCTTACCAGAAAGATATGCAGATAGTCGCTTATCAAAGGCAAACCTAAAGGCGTGGTGCGGTTTTAAAACTTTTTCCAACGACTTTTTTTGCTCCTCATCTGCCTCTTTAAAGCTTAAAGTTAAACGTTCCATTTCGGCGTAACACAGTTAGCTGACAAAATATTTGCTTTTATCAAGAACACATCTTCATTATCAACCATTAAACAATAAGCCTTAGCATATAATTCCTCCAGACGCTTCTCAAGATCTTCAAAAGTTTTTCCCATGTCAAATATTCTTTTTAAAATTACAATTTAAGGAGAAAGTATACTTTTTTTAACCATATTACAATTACATACAGCAATACGCATACCTTTATTCTAAAATAAAACAAAAAGAAACCATAAACATTTTTGGCTTACATTAACCCTCTTCAGATGAAAATAAAATGTTTAATAGTTTTTTTATGTAACTTAAAGATAAAGGTCAATTACCTGATTACGTAGTAGTTGTTTACCAAATTTATCGCACGAAGTTTTCAAAAAAGAAATTGTTGAGAATTGATTTAAAAGTGCAAGCGCAAAACGAACACGAAGGTTGGTGTGTTAAAAAATGCGCAAGCGCAAAACGCAAAAATGCATGCGCAAAACAAACACAAAAGTTGGTTTGCTAAGAAATTTATTTGTGTCTAATGGTTACCCACTTTGGTTTTTGAAAAATGTTTCAAAAAGTTTAATAAAAAATGTTTACATTTCCATTTTGCATGTCGTGATCATGTTTATAATCTTAATATTCTATATTTTGGCCATGACTCCAGACGGTTTATCAATAAACGACAAAACATGATCAACTCCAAATCTTAACTACCTTTGAAAATAAATCCTGTCTATGAAACTTTTAAAGTATCACATTATTTTCAATTGAATTGTGTTCCGTCCACACTTTCCTTGAATATTGTTTATAAATTTTCATGTTTGTGTGATTCGAGCTTGACGTACATAGGTGTGTCAACCCGTCATTTAAGCATTAGGGTAGGTGAACACTTGGGCTTTCATTTGAAAACTGAAAGCTCCATTAAAGGCCATATTATGCTTGCGATATTTATGCTAATTCCAAATTCAACGTAAATTTGTTTAAGATACGTAATAAAAAATATAATTCTGATTTTGAAACTAAAATTCACGAAGCTTTATTAATCGAAAAACATAACCCTGGCTTTTTTAATCGACAATTATTTGCAAATGGATTATCGTTTTTGTTAAATATATTTTAAATTGTTATTTTTGCTACAGTGTATTTGGATTTTACTTGGTGCATTGGCTTTACGGTTGTTGTTTCTTGTTCGTTTTGCGCTTGCATTTTTAAATCAATTCTCAACAATTACTTTTCTGAAAACCTCGTACGACAAATTCGGTAAATAACCTTTGTTTTTAAATTACATGACAAAACTACTAAACTTTTTAAAATTCTTGCAAAACTAGTTCAAAGTTTTTCTTGTTACAGCGATTTCCTAGCCGTTTAAATATGCATTACCAAATCTACAACTTTGTTTAAAAAATTTTATAGTTTTGATAATAATTGAAGTAATGTGCCTTATAGCAGTTTATTGCCGTTTTGAACTGTTTTTAATTAAATATTTTATGCTGCAATAAGTCCTTCGAAACAATATATTAATAACTGAAGCAGTATTTTAACTCTCTTAAACAAATGGCTAAGCCGTTTACAACAAATGCAGAGGCTCACGACAGAATCCGAAAGTTTGCAACAGATAACTCATTATTATTATTATCATTATTTGGTTTATTGGTGCTTTACAACGATTATGTTTTGGAGCACCGGGACGAAAAAGTACAAGCGAAAACAAAATTAATCGTGTAGGCCTGCAGTTTCGCGTATACACATTAAACATAAAATAGAGTATGCAACCTGTACTTAAACCCAAAATAGGAAAACAAGAAAAACTAATTTAAAAGTTGCAACTTTTGTACGACATGTAACACAGAAATCATGTAACTTATAATGATAGATAACTCATAAATCACGATTTGCATTAACTTAACATATGAGTGTGATTACAAAAAGGGCGCTGTAGCAATAAAGCAATCTTTAAAAACAAATTAAATTAATCGAACAAAAGATGGGGTAACAAAATACATGGGTAGAAATAAAAGAAGGCTATATGAAACTCAGAAACTTGCTGTAACAACGGCCAGTGGGGCCCTGGCCCCCCTTAACCTTTCAACTCTGTGACTTGAAAAACTTAAAACTATATCATAATCTGGGGCATTTGCTGTGCAGTTATTGTTCATTACGCAGTGATGTTTGTTTTGTTTGCGCCCTCCCACTTTACCGGTTAATAAACTGCTGTTGTCAATTCGTCACTTGTGATGTATTTCCACATATTATAAACTCTGTTTTCAATTATTACGCTACGATTCCAAACTACAGTAGACGATTTGCATCATTCAATTCATGTTTACATTACAACGGAATATCAAAAGTTTAAGTTTTCCATAATTTTTAAGGATTTTGGCTATGATATTCGAAAGATAAAAGAGTAAGAATGAGTAAAAAATGAAAAATGCTTCAATACTTAGCTATTTTGCAAAGAAAGAAGAAATCAACAGAAATAAATAAACAAGAAACAAATATTTCATGAGCAATCTTTTAGCACTTCTGTTTCGCAGTCGACTGAGTGTGAGTCTACAGAAGAACGTACAAATTGAGATAGACCTAATGTAGCGTCAGATAATATCATTATAATTTGCATCTAAAGAGTTCAACCAATAACGATAAATTTTATGTACTGTATTAAAAAGTGCTTTTCGTCTAGTTGTGAAAACGGCATTGGCATTCGATTTTTTAAATTGCTGCATTGCTAAACGACAACGATTTCGTTATCCAGACAAAATAAACTATCCTAATCTAAAATAACTTTCTGCTAGAACTCGTGGAATAAATTTTGATTTTTTGCAGCATTAATATGTTGCAATTGTTGCAAGCAACACTTTTTGTAAACTTATTTAAGTTTAATTGCAATGATTTGCGCATTTCGGCTGACAAAATGTAGGCTAAACTGCACAGCAATGACCAAGCCCAATAGTGGTTTGCTTATAACTGTTATTTTAATTCATAATAATTTGTTGACAAACTTTTATGAGTGATGCTATTCTTCAAAACTTTATTCTGCTACAAACCGTAAAATCGATTCATAAAATTAACATTATGCACCGTGTAGTTACTATTGTTTATTTTTTTGCTTTTATTTTTAAACTTTGGATTAGTTAATATGAACGGAATGACCATCAACGAAAAGGTTTGATTTGTTACGGTCAAAATATGATTTCTATCTGCAACTTTGCGTTTATTTCGTTTATTGTTAATATGTTTTTACACAAATTTTTGTCCCCTGGTTATTTTTTTGGCTTTGCCCTGTCTGCATGCGATTCCCAGGGGGGAATCATTCAGGTTTAGGTTCAGCAATTTTATTTTTAAAAGTTCGGTTCCGGTTCAGGCTCAGAAAATTTTAATTTTTCGGGTTCAATTTTGGTTCGGGTTCGGCAAATTTTATTTTTAAAGGTTTAATTCCGGTTTGCTCCGGTTCGTCTTCAAAAAAAACCATTAGCGGTTAATGCAATTTCGATTCATGTTTGGTTCAATCCTTGTAATTTTGTAAAGTATTTTTTCTTTCCATTTTTGTAAGCCTATGAACCAGTGGCTCCCAACCTTTTCAGTGTCATGGACCCATTTGGTGGTTTGGCTGAAACTTGTGGATCCCTTTAATGGAACCAGTGGGTGCTGGTGCAGTATACAGTCTTCTAACAATTTTTTGTTTAATATGAGGTCTAACGTCGTTTTTTTGCATGATTTATACATTGAAACATTTTGAAACTCCGTTTTTTTGTATGATTCATACTAAATCAGATAGTAGATCGTATAAGAATGGTAGACCAAATACAACTGCATATTTAATCAGCACCAACAATTAATATCGTTACGTTCGTGTGGTTTCTACAGGAAAATAAAACAAAAGTTTAAATATTATTGAAAAGCATTCAAAATACCTCATAACAAAATTTAGCATTCTACTCTTGCAATAAAACAATAGCGGTTTGAGCAGAATATATTGTGCTATAAATAAGATAGGAGAAAAGATTGCAAAAGCAGCATTGCTACGTATTTTTAGTCTCAAACTAGGGTTCTGCAATTTTTTGCTGAAATAAATAATAAGCCTACATCTTAAGTGTGCTCGGTATCCTGAATCTACAAGTTAAGCGAAAACTAGCGGGGTTTGCTTTATATTTTGTATAAACTGATAGGTGTAGTTGGGAAAAGCGAAATATGAAAAAAAACTGTAGTGTTTGTGTGTCAATTAATGTTTTGTGAAAGCGCAATTTGTAGCATATGGAGCCTTACTCCAAAAGATTGTAACAGCTCATTAAAATTGTCACCATTAAAACAGGAAAGATTATAACACTAAAAGTAGCTCGTGTTAAAATAATTTAAATAAACTGTAGGAAGTGAAGTAGGCTAACATCGCTTCTGTTAATTTGACTGTTAATTAAATGTGACAATATAAACAAGGTTTTAAATAAAAACATGTGCTGTGCATCTTCAATTAGTTTAAGAATGAGTTGCAAGAAGAAGCAGAAGTAAAACGACACATAGGCTATATTGATGGTATAGGTTTACAACCAACCAGTGATGTAGTCGAGACCACAAACGTCGAGACCAAGACCGAGACCTAGACCCGATAATTTTTTCGAGACCGAGATAGAGACCGAAAAATTTTACAAAAATATACAGTACTTCGTTTTTAATTATTCCAAGAATAATAAATTTCTATTTTTTAAATAGTAATCTAAGATTACATTTTAACCCGAATTATCCCAATGATTACATTTGTAGTCATTTGTAGTCATTATTTCAAATGCATTTTCTAACTAAAAATAACTGTTTTTTTTATTATTTTAGATTATGAATAGCTTTGAGATATATAAAAGTTGTAAAATATCTTTACAAACACTGTTTTAAGTTGTGCCATAGAATTGTACAGTCTATCAAAGTTTTTAGTTTTTAGTTTTTTAGTTCTACCCTTGGGTTAATATGGGTTAATTAAACAAGCATCTCTATCATGTTGAAAAGAACTTTACTCGAGGGTGGTTGCATCATAAAACAACCCGCTTTAAAAACCTGCTCAACTAGAGCAGAAAAAAGTCGAAACCACAAGGCACGCTGGTTAACAATGTAGAAAAAAGAAAATTTGGGAATATTCATTAAAAAATTTTTTAAAACTCAAAAAAGCTGAAGTCACGCTCAACACGGAAATGGTTAAAACTTGAATGACCGGTAAATTCGACGCCGGTATATTCCATCATAGGTAAATTCCACCACCGTATATTCTACACTGGAATTTGTTAGTTTTAGGGGGTTAGGGGTTAGTTGTTATGGTTAGAATTAGGGTAATAAATGTATTTGTCAACTACTGCACTCTGTACTTGGCAACTTATAGCGTGATAAATCAACAATAATCAACAAATAAAATAAGCTGTTAACATGGTATGATATCATGGTGGAATATATCGTGATAGAATATAGGTTACCGTGGTGGAATTTATCTATGGCCGAATTTATCGCGCTGGAACGTGCCGTGGTGAAATATACTTAAAACCGAAACTTCATCCAAATATTTGATTAGCTCCGCTATCTGTGTTGGCGTGTTGTATTTGTTGGATTTGCTGGCTATGTTTGGCTTATGCTGTATAAAATAGAATTAGTCTAATTAATCATCTTAAAAAGATTAGAAATAATAACAAATTATACAAACGAGTAAATGCTGCTTAACTACTCGCTGTTTTTTTTCTGTATTACTCCTATTTATTTTGCCTATTTTCGGGTAGGTAAACCGAATTACTTTTTAGTTATTTTTTCCTTTTTTGTTTTGTCTTATTACACTGGCCGAAAAAAATTTTTTTTATTGGTGTCAAAGATGTTTCAACTGTTTTTACTTGATTTTGGGGCGCTGATTTAAAAAATGCAGTCAGTTTTTCTCTATCAGGTCTAGTTTTCCTGCTATGATGCACCCACTATAGTGACAAAATGAGCTTAGGCGGTGTTTACTATTAATACAAAATGATAAAATGGTATTGCATGAACACAAGTGCATATTCATTTTTTTGGACCTATCTATAACAAGCCAAATCAATGAGTTTAAGCAAGCATACCGACAATGGAATTCTTTAAAATGGTCAAAAGTCAGCCGTAAATTTGCGTTTTAATGATCTCCGAGAATGAATGGCGAAAGCATCGTCATGTTTAATTGACCCACAGTAGTCAACTAGCATGGCAGCATCCCACCTCCCTTGATACCTTATTTACATTTCACTAATACCCTGATAAAACCGCTTTCCTTGCTCATCACTCAGATCACCAAGATTTTCGGGGAAGCGGTCAAGATGGCTGCATAGGAAGTGAAGCCTGATACTCATGTTAGCACCCATATCTTGTAAACTGCTTAGTAACTTGGCCGCAATCCTTTTGTACTTGACTGCTTTTCTATTTCCCAAAATTTTTTTGACAGCTTTCACAAAGGCACTCCAAACACAGGATTCTTTTTCATTCATGGGGTTTAGAAAGTCTTGATTATTTATTAGTGTTTTTTATCTGAGGGCCATCAAAAATACCAGCTTTTAATTTTTGTATCGTTGATCGTGGAAATTTGGTGGCAAATATATTTGAAACAGTCACCATCCTTGTTGAGTGCTTTTACAAATTGTTTCATGATAACCAACTTGATATAAAGGGCAGGCAAAATAATTTTAGATCTTTCCACCAGAGGGTGAACTTGAACATTTTTCTCACCAGGCACCAGTTCTTCTCTTACAGGCTAATCTTGTTTTGTCCAGTGCTGGGCTCTAGCTCTGCAGTCCCAGAAGCATAGAAAGCATAGAAACATGGGAACTTCGTATAACCACACAGCAAACCAAGTAGAAATCTAATTATTTTTAAATCAACACAAATGATCCAGTTGTGTTCGTAGTATGAAACTTTTTCCAGTACCAATTTAATTTCGCTACAGTTTTTTTTGAGAGTTGTTGAATGCCCAAAAAGAATAGATCCAAAAGCATAACCATTATGCAGAAAAACACATTTTAAACTTCTTTTACAGCTATCAATGTAAAGTGGCCAATTATTAGGATTATATTCAAAGGCTTCAAGTTTTTTTAGAAGACTTTCAACGTTGTTATGGTGCACAATCTCATTTTCTTGGGTGAAATATGACAAGAATTCTTCATGACGTTTCCCGTAAAAGGTGATGAGAGTACCCGGTTTTAAAAGATTTTTTTCTTTAACTCTTTCAGGCTCAGATTTTTGATAAAAAAAAGCCGTACATGCTCAAAAATTTTTTATTGTTGAAAACCTAATTTTTTTTGCACCAATCACTATTTAAAATTAGTCCAAACTGGCGTAATCCAAACAGCTCTTATAGCTTAACAACTAGACTTTTCATGGATATACTTTTGCATCTACGTAGGTGGTACAAATTTTAAGCCGCTGAGCAGGACAGGAACTCGATTTAAATAAGTGGTATATTTTCTGTACCACTGAGCATTAAACATGGCCTTCAAAGTGGTTCAAAATATGTACCATCAGACTTGAAAGAGTTAAACCTTGAAGCCAGAAGCTCAGAAGACTCCATAGAAAGATTCAAATATCTTGCCAAGTCATTCAGCTTTCCTTGGGAAAAGAGTTGCGGGGATTAAAGAGATGGAAAAAATTCGTTATCTGCTACAGTGTTATCGCTGTCAATTGAAACGTCCTCCTCTTCACTAAAAAGAGAAAATTCCAGTTATTGCAAGCCTTCAAAAACTAGAACAGGAAGTTCTTCACTGTGTGGAACTGGCCTGATTGTAGAGTCTAAGTTTGGATATGTCAAGCAGTTTCCTATTCTTCCTATTGATGCCTTTAGTTTTCACTGCACAAAAATAGCAGTCGTTGCAGTGATCATTTGGCTCTCACCACACCATTGGAATAGAAAACCCTAGGGTTTTTCTACTTATGTTTGTCAATTGCGGCAAATGTTCTACACAAGGTTTACACACAATGAGGGGTCCCCCAGGCTTGCCTTGATCACATAGCATCACTTTGAAGTAGGCAAGATAAGTACGCTTTACAAAATCACTGATTGTTTTCCTGTTATGCTCTAACGTGTATTCGCCACGGATATAGCAGAAAACATTTGCTTCATTTAAACAGCGCCTTCTTGATGATATAGCCATAATCAAAATTCTTATAAACTTAAGCAACCTGTAAAATTAATGAGTTTTAGGTCACAAACTAGAATAAAAGAGAGGCGTGCAGTCGTGCATTGTGCAAGCAATTAAACATTATGCTGAGTACAGTAGCCTACGTAAACATTAAAAAATGTCACAAACAACCAACGAATAATTAAGACATGCTACAGATAGCACATGAATTGAAATACAATGGTATTGTATGAATCTAATTGCTTGTAATTGTAATCGAAGCGGTTGAGAGCCGTTAATTGTAATTGGAGCGGTTGAGAGCCAAAAATACGAACATTATAATTTGTTATGTCTTTACAAAAGGGATGCCTGGTGCAACAAAAAAAAGAAGCCACTTTCAAAGATTTAATTAAATAAAGCAATTAAAATTTTTTATTTATTATTGAAATTATTATTTTATTTTTATCCTTCTGACTCCCTGATTCAAAGGAAATTATTGGTGCCACTATATATAGAGCAACTGTTAAGCTATTATATTGACCTGGTTTGGGAGATGGTAAAATATTGCAGTCCGGTTAAAAGTTTTTATTATGTTTTTTTAGTTTAGATTTAGAGGATTCATCATCATAACGCATCATATGTTTGGCAAAAAAAATTTACGCCGGATATTCTTTCTGCCGCAATCCTTCCCATTTATCCGGGCTTGGTACCGACATCAGGAAACACTGGAATGTGCCCCCGATGGCTGGGTTGAAAGAATAGCTGTGGTACTGAATGAAAAAATCAGGAATGGCACAAAAGTATGTGCGACTTGTACAGGATATGCACGATGGAAGCAAAACAGGTGTGCAGTAAAAACCTACAGAAAGTTTCAAGGTCAAGGTCGGACAACACCAGGGATCAGCGTTACGTCCGTTTCTGTTTGCTTTGATTTTGGATAGGCCAACGGACGAAGTAAGGAGAGAACCACCGTGGACAATGTTGTTTGCTGATGATATGTGACCAGGAAAAAAGTGGAGCGGATACTAGAATCCTGGAGGTATGCATTGGAAAGACGAGCAATGAAAGTAAGTAGGTCAAAAAACAAATATCTGTGAGTAAAAGGAGGAAATGACAAAGAAACAATGAAGATGGACGACACAAAGGTACCACGAGTAAAAAAATTTAAGTATTTGAGATTAACGGTGCAAGAAAGTGGTAGCTGTGAGAGGGAGGGAGGTAAATAGGGATAGTAAATACGGGATTGATAACTTGTTTTTGAGACTGCCAAAAGTAGGGCAAAAATTTCAGATAACAGTTTTACCACCTAATAGTCGCGAAAACTTTTGTTGCATCAAGAAAAGCTTTAATGTATGTTTTAAGAGACCAATCTTAAACATCTGGGTTCAATTCCCTGCCCAATTACCTTTTCATAATTTATTTATTTCAGGCAGTGCAGCCCATATCATAATAAAAAGCGAAAACAAAGCAAAAGCAACAAACAAAAAAACAAATTAAACCCAAAAAAAGGCAATACAGTAAGTTATCATAAAATACACACGCCAGAATCACTTAAAGACAAAAACAGTTTGTTATAAAAAGGGGACCTATTTCTTCAGTAAACTAATTCTGTGAAAGACTTGAAATACGAAGATTTTTGAAAACAATCAGAGTTATTAGGGATAAGATAAGAATATTACACGAGTCAAAACATCGAGATAGGAATGAAAAACACATTTTTCTTAGTAGAGCGTCAAAAGTAGTAACGTTACACAGTACCTGCTGTTCACGAGCACTTATACGTTTGGGTAGACCATGTAAAAGGTGGAATGAATTACAAGCAATATGGACTCGTTTTAGGTTAGACGTCAAAAAGTTTTCCCACAGATGACATACATAGCCTACATGGAGCAACAATACGCACAAAACAAGACATTTTTAATATTAGAAAAGCATAGGCATAAACATCCTCTTAGTCTATTAGCAGTGGCATATAAATAACATTGTCTATAGTAGTTACCATCCCTAGTCTATAGATATTATCGTCATCTCGGAAGTGAGAGTGAAGAAACACACAAAGATATTTAATTTTATCAACAAAACGTATTTTGGCCGTACCCAGTTTCACAAGAGGTTGAGTTTTAAATTAAAAATTTTTAGCCATATCAAAACAAGTAATCAACAGTTTTTTGAATAGTAAATACTGCCTTTTGAAGTTAATTTTCGACAAACACGAGTGGCTTTGGGCACTGGCTCATTTGCAATAGACTGAGCATTCATTCTTTTTAGTTCGTTTTTTGCAAAACAGTTAAATATTATGTTTAAAATAAGCTTGAAGTTGCAATGTAACTGGTTGCATCTCGTCGAAAGCAAGCACTACAGCATGTCATTTGAGCGATTCGTTTCATGTACCGAATCAACAAAAACTTGATGATTTTTCCTTTTATGAAATTCTTCCATTACAGTTGGTGGACCATTCATTATTGCACGGTAAAACTTGGCCCCAAGTGTGGCAACTGCAAATGTATATTCGGATGGCGAAGAAAGTCCACCACGATTCGCCATCTCGAATAATTCTCGGTGTTCATCTGGAATAGCCGATTGAATATCAGGTGCGTCGGAGGAATCGATAAGCAAATTTTTACGAGACGAACATTCTCGTCGTGCAATGGTGCGAGCAATATAGCCGCTAACAAAATAAATCACTACAGATTCAGAAAGAGGCACATCATCGTCAATTGAAATTGAACAAAAAAATTCGACCAGCCAAAATGTATCAGCGATAGGGATGGAAATTTGGGAAAATATGGGGAATAGCCATAGGTTTTAATCAAGTTCGCATTAAAGCAAGAGAGTCTTGGCACCTGTTTCTTTTATCAGTTGATATTGTAATAAAATCATTCGTATCAAAACGAAGAGCACCAACTTTTGAATTGCAGATAATTTTGGAATTTTTTTGTGGTACTGCTCTAATCCATTTTTCTCTCAAAACTTTATCAGCAGAAAATTTAAAAAGAGGAATTTTTTTCTTGATTGTTGTTTTCATCTTTTTTAGGTTTATAACCTGTTCGGCATCCCGTGACATAGCAAGTGTATACCATAATCAAAGAAATAATCTAAATAATTTTATACATTACATGATCACAAAAATAAAAAATAAAAATTATTATTTCTTTAAATATTTTATTGTTTTAAACAGACTTTAAGTAAGGTATTAATAATCATAAAATGAAGGTTGTTGAAAACTTATATTTAACAACATAAAATTATAGAAATTGCTTTTCTTTATTGTAAGACTAATTTTGGGCAAACTCAAATGCTGTTTCAATTTTTAACTCCAATAAGATGACATTGGAGTTAACATTAAAATTTCCATGCTTTAAAATCCATTTGAAAAATCTTTTTATATATCTGATTACACATAGATGATAGTCACGAAAAAGAAAATAAAAGAAAAAAAAACTGGATTTTACATTTTTGTTATATTCTTAATAGTTTTGAGATCTAAGTTTCAAATCTGATTCGAGTTGGCCTTAAGATATGGTTATATAGTTTTGATTATGTTATAAGTTTTTTGTTAACTAACCAGAAACGGACAAAATGCATAAAATAAGTTTTTGTTATTTATGAGTAAGTTTTTGCAATAGATACAAACCAAAAGCAATTGTTTTATTTATCAAAATGTTTTAATTTTTTATGTTTTTGAACAGTGCTTAGTAACACATATTGTAGATAAGGGCCTTAATAAAAATTTCACATAACCATTTTTGCTTTTTTTTAATTTGAAAAGTAACTATTTATTTTGCTTTTGCAAAATCATTCTTCTACACTTTCAAAGTATTTTTACATTTAAAAAATTTTTTTAAATGCTTGCTATTGATAAAAATATAAATTATTTACTTATTATTTGATGTCAAACTGCTGTAAATTATTTTTGTACTTTCCTCATGTAAAACTTTGATTATAAAAAATTTTTTATGCTTATGATGGGCTGATTTCATATCTAATTTGATTTTTTTAAACACTTTAGGTTTCATATTTTAGAGGTTTTATTTTCCCTGCTGTAAAATTCTTTAATCAGAAAATTAAATAAATGCTTTCATTTTTTATGAATTTGTTTTCATTATTGAGAATCTGAAGAAAAAATAAAAAAATTTTCCAAAATTGCCAAAGCTAAAATATTAATTTGCACTATTATTGTTATATCTGATTGCACATAGAGGATAGTCTTGAAAAAAAAAAAGAAGAAGAAAAACAACAACATAAGTTTAACATATTTATTACATAACATTTTACGTTTTATTTTTTGATTTGTTCACTAAATTCACCCTAGTAAGTTTTGCACCCAGGGGGCTGGTAAAGAGAAAGCCATGTGAGGATTAGACATGAGAACTTACTTTGAGAAAGTCATTTATAAAAAAACTGCGTTACTTGTGAATAAAAATATATCTCACTTAATCAAAGTACTGGTATGTGTTTTCAACTTATCTGTATAACCAAAACTGAAGCTGCTTTCCATAGTGCTACAAATCACTTATACCGTATTTACAGACTAAAAACTGTGGTTTAAAATTGATCCATGCTAATTGTACTTGAGTTAATTAATATATGTACACTTATTAGATAAAATTGTTCAGCATAAAGTATCATAATTTGAAAATAGCTGTGTTTACACAGTAAAAATTGCCGGTACTGGTGTTTTTTATCTCAGCAGTTTTTTCATCTTATCATCTCAGCAGTTTTTTTACCTTAGCGCTCATAGCTTGGTTTTAAAGCACAAAAAATGTTTTTAAGAGTAATACTCTTACTATTCAATATTATAATCTCAATTAATATCAAAAACTAATCAGTAAACTATACTACGAAGAAGAATGTTTAGTATGCAGTATGCTTGCTTACTATCAATTCGATTAACTTTTTTGCCCTACTCCGTGTTGACTTCGTGATAGGAAAAAGCGGGGTTATCAATCCCGTAGTTACTATCCCTAGAGGTAAAGAGAAGAGTGCAGGCAGAATGGAACGGATGGAGAAAAGTATCGGGAGTAATCTGTGACAAGAGGTTACCAGCTAGAGTAAAAGGGAAAGTGTACAGTTCAGTGGTGAGACCAGCAATGGTGTATGGATTTGAGGCGGTGGCAGTCACAAAGAAACAAGTAGAAAAGATAGAAGTTGCAGAGATAAAAATGCTGAGGTTTGCTATGGGAGTGACGAAAAAAGATAAGATTAGAAATAAGTATATATGCTGTGGCTACCCCTGATTAAAGGAAAGGCCAAAAGAAGAAGAAGAAGTTTAGATTTAGAGGCATGATCAAAATTAAGAATTGGTTACTAAGGCCAGCCAAGCAGAGGAAAGTAACATAAAGTGTTTTTATCAAGGACACCACGGAATGGCGAGAATAGGGTTTAAACTGCAACGGTTTCAATCACGTTCGCCATCAATCACAGCGCCATTAATCACTAAAACATGCTGCCGACAAATGTAAAATAAGGTGAGGGTCTTTTTTTTTGCTCTTCACCTTTTTCTAGCCCTAATTATCTTTTAATTAAATAGATACTTCACTTTATTTTTACAGTTCTTAAGTTTGTAGTGCTGCTATAAACCTTTAATAACCACTCTTCATAAAGGTTTTTTAACCCTTCCCTTCCGCGTATGCAAATTTATTAATCACAACTTTTTAACCGGTTGTTAAACGGGTTCTAGGCAGCATGGTTGAGTGTTTAGAGCGTGGTGATTGTAATAAAAACGGCCGTAGTTGAAAACCCACTCGTGTAAATCTGTTATGTTTTGGGAAAGACACTTTACTGCACTCTCCTTTGGTTGACGGTTTTTGCAAAAAGTTCAAATTGCAGTCATATCTGTATAAAACTAAGAAAAAAATAAAGTTTTCAATGGACAACAACATCTTCGTATCTCCGGAAGAAAGTTGGGGTAATTGCTTGCCCTAATTATAGCGTTTCCAACATTTTTTTTTGATTAAAATACAAATAAAAATAAAAAAATAAACAAACTCTAGGGGTGGGCAAACGTTGTGATTTAGAGGGCCAACACCTCTTCACTTTTATAACAATCGCAGTCCATAATGAATAAATACAAAATAGGGTGTTTAAATTATTGCATACATAAATTTCATTACAACAAGAACTTGTTTGCAAAAGTATTTAGGATTAAATTATAATTTTTTTTTGGAGGAAAGGGATCGATCCGAGCTACGATAGACAAACATCCGAAACAATTGTTAAAATTAAAGAACAAAACAAGTTTTATATCACTGTAATTCTGTACCGATTGCGGCCCAAAAGGTACTTAAAAAAATTGGCTCCCAGCGTGTAAAAATTGGGCAGCCGTAATCTATCAATCATTCCAACTGTTAGTGATTTAAGAATTGCATCATTTTATGTAACTGCGCTCTCGCCATATTCGAACTAAAAAAATTCGAAATAAACATTTTATTTATCGTGTCCGGAGCCGTTCACGGGTCATATTTTGCACAGGTTGAATTATACTAATGTATATTATTGTACCGCTTTCAGTCTCCAGGTATCTTTATCATTAGCATAGCATTATCGCTACTGATGTCCAATTCTAAATCTACTTAAGGACGTTTTTTAAATGAATATTTAGAAACTTAGCTTCCAGTTAACGTTAAAGTCATTTTTTATCATATTTTATGTGCTGTAAAATACACTTTTAAAGCAACTTTTGGCAGGCGTACTAAATTTCAAAGTAGATAACAAGCTGTAGATTAACTGTAACAACCAACATTTAAAAATCCATGTTTGCTCTCTGGGGCTACTGCTGCATTTAGGCTAAATTAAAGCTACATAATCTAGTGCTATAACAGTTGATCAAAATGACACTTGATCGAACGACACTTGATCAAACGACACTTGATCGAAACAACGCTGGATCGAAACGACAGTTGATTGAAACCACAGTTGATTGAAACCACACTTGATTGAAACGGCATTTAATTGAAACGACACTTGATCGAAATGGCAGTTGATAAAAAAAGATTTACTTTTGTGTGTTTCTGCGATTAAACAATCTCTTTGTTACTTTAAATGAGATCCATAAAAGCAGAGGCCATCAGTAAGAAGATAATTTGTTTTTATTTTTTATAAGTTTTATCAATGCCACGGTCAGAGTTTTTCAACAAGGTCCCTGAGAAAAGTATTTTTGGGGGCAACAAGTAGATCTCTTGTCATGGTTTTTTCGTTATAGATTCCTATTGCTGCCATTTTTTAGCATTCTTTTTAAATTGTAGTTAGTTATTAAGGGGGTGGGTATTGTGCTATGGCCCTTCTGTTAAAGCTTGTCTTCTAACTAAAAAAACTAGCTTACGTAATCAAGTTACTTAATTTTTCTAAAATCGGATTATTTTGGTGCAAATGTTTTAACGGCAAGGGTGGAGGTAGAAACATTCAAAGCACTACCAGATATGTTTGTTGCCGAAAAAAAACTTAAATAAAGTTTTTCGTAATTTGATTAACTTGTAACAAATGGGTCTGATCACAATAAAAATCTTTATTAGAATAAACGTATGTAAATCGCAAAACTAAAGATTAAAGAAGTTTGACTCTAAGCTTTTTACCACTTCAAACTGTGGCAAAGCTGGTCGATTGAGTGTTATTTTTAAGCAAATTGCAAAACTTATCAAAATAATATCAAATAAAAAGAAATATTAAAATGGTCTCGAGACCAATTTAAGAACACGAGACTGATATCATATCACCTCGAGACCGAGATCGAGACCATCAGCAAAAGGCCGAGACCGCAAAAGATTAGTCTCGAGACCTTCTTACTGATATTCCGAATACGCAATTAAATCAGGCATCACTATACAATGTTTTACGATTTGTGTTTGAATAATTTCGATCATAAAAAAATGATGACATTTTGTTCCTTTATAATCGGTAGGAATAAAAAGCATATTATCAAAAAAATTTATTATATTATCAGCCTAATACATAATTTTATTTACTTTTCATAACTTACTAGCAGCCATTAGTTAAAACTAACTTTGTAAGGCGGCCGGCAACAACAAAAAAAGTTGTGCATGTTGTTTAACAAAGCTATTTAACGAAGTTGAAAGTAATCATCATAGTCTTAAGATCTAATTTTTGTCCATGACTTTGTTTGGTTATTTTTAATGCGTCTCCATTTCAATAAATTTTTTATTTTACTGCTTTAGCATACCATCTATTTGAAATTGCACTTTCTTTATTTAGGCCACGTGACCAATATTTCTGCTTTAACTTGTCATCTAGAAAGTTGTTTATGATGTCTCTGTTTCGCCATAGAGGAAGTCAGCGACCAAACAAATTGTGGCAATTTCAAATACAAAATTGTGATTCATCTTAGCCGATATAAAATTAAAATCAAAGAATCGAACCAGATCCGTTTGAAATAAAGTTCCGGTTCCGGTTCGGGTTCGGCAAATTTTATTTTAACGGGTTCAACTCCAGTTCAGGTTAAGAAAATTTTATTTTTTTGGGTTCAATTCCGGTTCAGGTTCAAAGAATAATAACGTTTAATACCGGTTTGCGGATTTGGTTCTGATTCGGTTCGACGCCCAAGCTGTAACATTAAACGTTTTGTTGCTTTTACTTTTTTCTCTTCTGTTCGCGTTTCACTGTAAATATATTTTCATTTTTAATTGTTGCTATGGCAGAGCTGAAATAAAATTTTTGAATTAATATTGAATTCTCATGCGTTAAGATGAAAAATTTGATTTAAATAAAATTTGAGATTTATTGTAACTAATAATCGTGGTCAAAGCATCATCTAAAAGAGCATCTTCAATCTGCTAAGTCAATGGTACAAAGCAGGCGGCTGTACAACCGCATTTGGCCTTGGATAATAATACGGCTGTGCACGAAGGCCTATATCACGTACTTGACATTACCAATTTCTCTACAATTATAGCCACATTGGTTTGGTTGATTTTTTGTATAAATTCTCGACAAAGCTATAAAATTTTGTTCGCAGTTTTAGTGCGACCATAACAGCCTAGAATGGCTTATTTTGCAAGTTTATCCATGAGGATAAGATTAAAGAAATCATTACATACAATGTTTGGCAAATTGTGCTTAAAGAAATTCAACCGTTAAAGAAGTTTATGACATTTTTTACATTATAGTCGGTATAAAGGCATATTATTGATAAAAGTAGAAATTTTACATAGTTTCATCGGTCTTACTCTTAAGTGCAATATCATCAAACGACCTAACGTATCGGTTATCCTGAGAGCATTCATTGCGTAGAGTAGCACCACTTCATCTAAGTTAAAGGTCTTTTAACAGAATTATTACCCTTTTCAGCAAAATCAAATTGACTATTTTATTTAACTGGCCAAATTGCAATAAATAAATTAATAAATAAAATTATTCAAAATTTAATGGGTCAAATATTTAGTGAAGAAATTAAAAACTAAAACCAACTAATTCATAATGAAAAAACAATTTCCAGCAATAAAAGTCTTTAACTGTTTCTTGTTCAAATAAAATACTAAAGACGATACCAAGTATAAGTACCACAAAGGTTAAACTTTGTTTAGGCTATTTGTACAGTCTTAAATAAGTCTTGGTCAACATAGCACTTACAAGGCCCTAAAAGCTTTTCATTTCTGTACAGGACGATGAATGTTTATTTGCGTAACCACACTTTCCAAGTTTACTCCAAAATCTTCTTGTGTTGGCTGGTTACTTCAATGGCGGTTTTCCTCCTTCCGTTTATATTTCAAAATGCCTAAATTGTCCTCTTTTGTGCTTTCTCTATTAACAGGTTCACAAAAGCGTGTATGATTAATAAAAATTCAATCAACTTCAGAGCACAATTTTTGTTCTTTTTTTGATTCATTGCAGTTATTTCAAAAAACTTTGATTGCTTTAAACTGTATTAAATTGTTTTTGTAATTTTTGATAGAAAAGAACAAACGGGTTTTAAGTGCTGCTCTTCGCGTGTTACTCTCTGTAGTGCTAAAAACTTAAACAAGATACAGGGTGTCCACAAAGTCTGGGTACATAGAAATTTTACTATTTTATTTATTTATGTTATTTTTCATCCTCAGATCGAATGATGGCTCTGTCTAAAGAAAGTCTAAAGAAACTCTGTCTACATAAATTTCTTAACATTATAATTAAATAAAATTGTTTTGTTTTAAAAGTATGTGTTTATCCCCTATGTACCCAGACTTTGTGGACACCCTGTACAATATTTACCAAAAAAGAAAAAGAAAGAATGAGCCAAAACAGTGAGTGACACTGTCTGTAGTTATTAAATTTTTATAGTTTTTGCATTTCTGTAATCATAACCGTATGTCACAACTTCACTCGGGAATTCGAAAGGGCCAGTTGAACTAGGTAACCCAGATACCTGCGCTAAAGCAAAGCTGGGTTTATATTTATTTATGCCGCCTCTAGAAATAGTTTACCACAAAACTGAAGTTCTTAATACAGCACGTTTTGTCTAAATACGATAAAAATATTCTATTGACAAAATGAAACAAAATTGATTAAATCTCGTAAAACTAAGCTTCAGAAAATTCAAAGCAATTCACAGCGCCGACAACTGCAAATAATTACTCAACAACTTTGTACTAACTAACTTTAAAAATAAATTAGCACCCCGATGGCTAATATTAAACTTAATAGGTCGCTGCTATACGACACCTGAAACTTGGATAAGCTCCTGAATCAGATTTACTCTGTCCAGGCGGCCTGGATGGCAAAAACGTTTTTATCGCCTGGGTCGTTAGTATATAATACTAATCATGAACAATCGAAACCGATCTTGCGAAAATTGAAAATCATCCACCTTTTCTGAAGTTAAACAGAGACCTGCTAATTGGTATTTTTAGTGTCGGGTGATGCGTGTTCAAAATGCAAACTGCCTTTTTCAAGACACATTGTCAAAATTCTTCGGAAGGCTCACTGCATTTATAATACAGTATTACAGTTAAACCTTTAGAGGCCTCACTAGAAGTAAGATAAATGTTTTGCATAATCTTGCCTTGTAGTTTCAGGTTCAAGTCATCTTACTGCAAGAGATTCATTGCATTATTGCAGACAAGCTAACAATCCTTAGCTTGGTAATGGCTGGGTTTACTTTAAGAAGGAATCATGGTCTTACTACATTTGTTCATGAGTGAGCAAACTAGTAGGTTTGGTTGATCAGTTTCCAACTACATCTGGAACTGATTTGTTGTACGTGGACGTCGATAGATATAAGATTGTCAATATCTACAAACCTTCACAACCAGACTACAAATGTCTGGTATTCCAGTGCTTCCCCATCCTTGTCTTTATGCGGGTGAATTTAACTGTCCACGTGCTAATTGTAATAACAATTTAACAGTGCATACGGCAATAGTCTGATTTCTTGGGCACGAATTAACAACCTTACTTGTTCCACTACTCAAATAACCCAGCCAGTGTCTACTTAAGTCATTGGAACACAGGAGCAAACCCAGACTTGGCATTTGTCAGTGTTAGCTTCGACATTAGCTTACCTTACATCCCCAGGCGTCATTGAAGAGACCACATACTGTTTTGGGATGCAAAGTGTAAAGGTCTTTATCAGATTTTCCCCCAATCTCCTGAAGGGTCAGATTCTAATAGGGCAGCTACAAAACTGCTTTACTGAATTGACAAAAAGCGGAGGAAATGATGGTCTAAGGTATCGGTCAGTCCATCAACTTTTCACACTCTAGCCGTATATATACAATTGTTCAATATACTGTTGTTCAAAATACTGTATAAAGTTGTTCAATATACTTCAATACAAAGCTGAAGTATATTGAAAAATCTAGCTGGTAAGTCACGGCACTCCTCTCGGCAATGTCCTGTTTCAAATTTCAAAAATGGGAGATACCGGAAAGTGAATTATAAGTCATCTCGATTTACTTCCAAAAACGTTTCAGAACTTTGGAGGGCTCCAACAACTAATCCAATGAACGTTCTGAGGATTTCATTTCTGGAGGATTTACTGAAGCCCTTTAACATCTAAAACCACCAAAAACTGCTGGCTTAGATTTGCTCTATCCAAAGCTTACGATTCATGCTGATATTGTCTCGAAGTTTTGACTCCTGGGTTTCTTTTCATCCTGCTTGCGCCAACTCTGAAATCCGGAAATCTGGAAAAATTGCTGATAGTTTCCATACCCGAACCGATGAAACCTATCTAGGAACTGCGAAGCTATTGCCCTCTTTCTTTGCTGTTTGTCCCATACGAGATTCCCAAAAGGTTTATCTACACCCCCATTGATCCAGGAATTGATTCATTGTTCTCTCGGGAACAAGCTGGATTTTCTCGTAGGAAGTCAATTGTAGATCAAGTCACTTTTCTAACTCACAGGATATCGAGGACAGTTTCACGGCAAAACAAAAGGCTGTTGCCGTATTTGTCGACCTGATTGCGGCATATGGTATAGTCTGGAACCGTGGCCTTATCTGTGCAAGATTCTTTATCGTGACTTCTGCCAGATATGAACATGGTTTGCATGATCATGAAGCTTGTCCATAACAGAAACGTCACCCTCACCATCGGTAAAAATACTGCAAGCGAAGCAGGTTACGACGCCTTAAAAACGGCGTCTCACAAGGATTTTTCTTGGCTCCCTTCTTTTTAACATCTACATATATAACCTTTCAACATTGACCTCCAAAAAATATACATATGCAGATGATTTAGCACTGCTACATGCTGTTGGAGACTGGAAGGATTTGGAGGGAGTTTTGAGTCAAGACATGTTCACTTTGTTGGAGTATCTCTAAACGTAAAGGCGAAACTCAGTGAAACAAAGACAGTGACGTCAGCCTTCCATTTAAATAATCGTAAAACAAAACGTGAGCTGAAAGTTGACATCAGTAGTAAACTATTGCCATTTTGCCTTGTACCAACTTACCTTTGTGTTAAGCTTGACAAGACACTCACTTTTCTTCACCACTTTAGGCCATTGCGCAGAAAATTATCTTTGCGTGTTACACTGCTAAGACGACTTGCAGGTTCGGGCTGGGAGCTGGTGCTAAAACATTGCGCTTAGCCGCCTTATCCCTAGTCTACTCTACAGCAGAGTACTGTGCACCAGTTTGGTGTCCAAGTGTACAGAGACACATTGTTCTTAATGGTCCTTTGCACATTGTCACTGGATGCCTACGTCCCACTCCAACGGACAACCTGCCCATCCTTGCCGGTATCCAACAGCTGAGCTTCGCCGCCTGGGAGCCACTTTTCTCTTTCCCTGAGCAGTGAGCACCTCTTACATGATCATCTGGTCAGGATTGAATGCTCGGCAAGAGAGAATAAAATTCAGACGGCCATTTGTGTCTGCCGCACGGAAACTATTAGATAATGCATCTAAACTTGATATCCGTGTTGGTCAATGGACAAACGTTATATAAAACATGGAGTACTTAAATAGTCCATCAAAACTTCATGATTTCATCCCAAGAGTCGGTTCCGGGCTACTCGAAATCACTCTGCCTAAGCTTGCTTGGATAAGACTCAACCACTTGCAAACTGGCATCGGGCGTTTTTATTTGTCCATGCATAAATGGGTCTTGTTTTGCAATCTATTACTTGAATGCTTTTCAATAGCCATCTTCTAGACAAAATTACGTAATAATACCGCAAAACGTACTATGCTTAACTTCAGTCAATCAATGCGGTTTGAATAAAACAGTAAAACAACTCTTTATAATCATTTATAACAACAACTTGTGGACAAAATAAATCAAGTAGAAGGAGTGGTGAAGCAATTACGCAATCATTACGTAATAAAGAAAAAGGTGACGTCACAATCAAAAGCTTAAAAACACTGTAAAAAACTGCAAATCAACAATATCCTTAAAATTAAGATTAGAATTATGAACAAAGTGTGACACCGTACAAGACCAATACAATTTGGAAGTGAAACAATTTGGCCTAATTTTTCTGTTACGATTGCCAAAATTATCATGAGCATAAAAAATAATCATAAGAAATACACGGGGATGCTCAAATACAACTAAAATTTAATGTGAAGATTTTTTTTTGGTCTTCACTTGCATATGGTACAGAAACATAAATTTGTGGTGAAATAAGTTTTTAAAGATCAACAAATATAGTTGTATTTGGGCACTGATTTGGTCATTCTTTCAAAAAAAGATAGAATAACTCTGCCTGAAAATTTTCATAAAAATTTTTCTCTTTTCCCAAAAGTTTATGCGCAATGGTTGAAAAAATCTGATTTTTCCCAATTTTTTTCTTGTCGGAGAGCAATTGCCGTGCGTATGTGTCAAGAATAGCGGGCATTGTACCATGTAAGTATCACGGTTTACTGTGTTTGGATAAATTTGCAAAACTAGAGATTTACTGGTTCTAAGCTGTGCCAGTTTTGTATGTGTGACGTCGTAATGTTTATTCTGATGAAAAATTGGATCGAGTGTGGTGTAAGTATTTCGGTTATTTTTTTGCAATTGAGATATTGTGAGGTGATGTCTTTGAAGTTTTTTTAATATTCCTCAGGTTTTATGTCTGGATCTGAGATGATTATGTTAGTAAAATCATTGTTGTGAAAGATTGTGGCTTTTATGTTTCTGGATTGATGTGCATTAAGATGATGAAAAGGGTGGGTTTGTGTTTGGGTCAATTGTTTAAATTGAATAGCATGCAGCTTGAGACGGGTGCCCGTTGGAAGGACACTGGTCTCATCGTGTCGGTGTTAAATGTTTGTGTCCAGGGATGGGATGATTACATGACAAATGTAATTGATTACGATTACAATTACTTACCCATTCTGCAATTATGATTACTCAAAATGATCATTTATTTTTTGAGTGCTACAACAGAAATTCTGAAACGCATTGGTAGAATAATCTTTTCGTTAATCAGTATCACGATTAGCATTTAAAATGTTTGTTACATTTATAAACATGTTTTGAAATCGTTTATATCAGTGAGTCACAACCTGGCCCTCCAGAAATTTCAAGTAATCCACAAAGAGTTTGATAAATATTTGATAGAACGTTCCTGAAAATTATAAACTTTACCATATTAAATTATGTTGAAAGTGCATGTAAGTAAATCATGTAGCTAGTCTTACATTGCGGAAATATTTTTTCTTTATTGTTTGATTGGTGCCGTAATAGCTAATTTCTTAGATGTTTTCAGCTTGACGCTATACTTGGCCTTCTACGTGGCACAGAATGCTGATATACATGCAATTAACTTTGTCAAAACAAAATGAATGAATAATGGGGTGTTTGTGCAATTCTTTGAAACTAAAAACTTAAAAACGTTGTTACTTCACCCAGAGGTGAGATGGTTGTCAAAAGAGCTCAGCCTTAATAGGTTAGTATTTTTGTTGCAACAAATGATCAATTTTCTCAAATTCAACTCCCAAATGGTTGATTCTAAATACAGAAATCAATTTTTTAAAGCTCGAGAAATTTTGGAAAAACTTGACAATACTGAGATGAATCCAAAATATACTACCTTAGTCAAGTCTTTGAAATAGTAAATATGCTGAACTTCGAGTTGCCAGGTAAAAGAAATAGACTTGGTCACTAGTACTAAGCAGATAAAAGGTTACATTGAGAAAATGAAATATTGGAAAAAACAACTTGAGAAAAAAAACCATAAACATTTGAAAGTTCCAATAAAGCTGCTCCTACATTTAAACTGTATTACTGCTTGAATTGCTCATCTTAAAGGTCTTCACCCAGTCTTAGGGAGAAAATTCGAGAAACTTTTGAATATGGTTTATCCACTCTGATTTGTAGATCTAGAAAATTATGAGGCAGAAGATAAAATTTCCAAGATGCCCGAAACGCTGTTGGATTTAAAAGAGGATGTGAAACTAAGAACAAGAGTTAACAAGGAATAGGTATTTGCGTGCATCTTGATAAATGATTCACACACAAATGTTTTTCAACAATTAGAAGCAAGCATTTTTGTCTTCCCTACTATATGGATAGTGGAATCTGCATTTTTAACTAAACTGAAAGCATTCAGTTAAAAAAGAAGCAAATTGGACATCGACAGCAAAGGAACTATTAGATTAAGATTGAAAGATTTTGTCAAAATACATTGTAATTTGTTGTGCTTGAAACATCAAAGCCAAGTTAGTCTTTAGCGCTCTAGACTGTTCTATTGATTCAGCAAATAAGTACCATGCATGCATGCTTTGTTAAAACAAAATTTGAAATTTAAAGTATGTTTTCTCTCTAATTGTTTAGTTGTTAAAATTAAACAATTAATTAGGTTAAATGTGCAAATTAAGAGTGAGTGCTCAATTAGATTATTGGTTATTATTTTATTAAGAGAAAAGATTGAACATGTCTTTAAGTTCATTGTCCTATGTGCAATACAGTTTCAACTAATGGCGTTCACTGTCAGCATAGTAAAATGTTCCATAGAATATTTTTCTTCAAAAAAACGTTTCATAGGTTAAAAAAGTTGAGAACGAACTGGTTTATTTGAATAAAGGCGACAACATGTGAAGTCACAAATTGGGTTTCCGCGCTTGAATGCTAGCTCAATGCAATCGATTACATCTAAGTTTTTCTCAAAGTAATCGATTACGATTAGCCCATGTCCGTTTGTGTCTCGTAAATTCAGTGACAATGCTCAAAGCTGTTTTCTGAATAGATTTCAGTTTCTTGTTGTTGATATGACAAGACTCCATATAGTGTTTAAGTTTTCCAATATGAAACGAATAACAGCATTGATTGTACAGATGATTGAGTCTTTTTGTTTACCCCATTTGGTGGAAATGAGTGCCCTGAATATGTTAAGAGTTAAGCGTTTGTCTTGCTTGTATAATAGTGACATTTATATAGTTGAAAAAATGTTAGGTTTAGGTCTGGAGCAGAGGTTTTCGAAGTGTTCGAGGTCAACCCCAGACGTAATTGGATCACCTAAAAGGTCGATAAATAGCAAGTTGTTGAGTAAGGAGGTCGATGAATGACCGATCTACTGCAGAAACAAAGCAACAGTGCCTTATATGCTAAATATTAAATTAAGAAATTAATGATTATATTAAGCTGAGAACCTCCTTTTTTTTGGTCTTCACTTGCTTTTCTTTACATCTATTGAAAAACCAGAATTACATGAAAGTAAAGATCAGACAATTTTTTATTTTAATAATGCATTAAGTTAGTTTAGTGAATGTACTGAAAGACCTTTTTAAGGACGAATTTTTTTGTATTAACGAGCTCCCAGTTTTCCTCTTCGGAAATATCGTCGTCGTCGTCGTTTGAAGAGGTATCCACTCCAGGTCAGACACAAACAGGACTGGGGCCGAGGGTTTATCCTTTTACTACCCCAGACTGCTGCACTGCCTGGATCAGACGCTGGCAGTGATGTCATTAAGCCAGCATCGAGTTTCGTCATCCAAAACCGTCAGACCTCGTGCTCCATGTGGTGCCCGATGTATAGGGCACGCTGTTAGTACATGGTCTGCGGTTTGCTCAGAGGCGCCACACTCGCAATTCGGTGAAGGAGCGAGACCCCATTTGTGCATGGACGAATGGAATCGCCCAACACCAGTCCGCAGGCGGTTGAGCTTAACCCAAGCTGCTCGGGGTAAGCCCATCCCAACAGGCCTGGCACCGGTCTGGGGCACAAAAGCACGGAGCCTGGAAGCACCTTCACAGTACTCCGTTTTCCATTTAAGATTTGTCCATTCAGAGGCGCGGATGCCAAGTCTGGCAAGATTGTCCAAGAGATTCCGCGCAGCTGGCACAAACGGGCGTCTGAATCTTAGTCTCACTTGGCGAGTATCTGAGGACCCACTTAACAGACCATGCAAGATATGATCGGGGTCCAGAGATCCACGGTAAGCCAAGGAGAGTGTCGCTCCCATTCGGCGAAGCTCAGCTGGCTGGATGCTCCGGAAATATGATATGCCAACACATAGGGCAAGCAAATACTCAGACCTGCTTCCAAAGATGCCAAAATATTGCTGTACAGTGGAAATTTGTTTTTTTTAGTTATATAGAGATGTGACTAAAACTTATAACTGCTTGCCAAGATCACCAAGCAGGGGTAGTGCTGTAAAATGTCTTTCTCAAAGACAGAACAGAATGGCGCGAGTAGGTTTTGAACCGATACCATGTCGATCACAATCCCGGCACTTTAATCACTCGACCACGCTACCGACGAAAAAATGTTTTGTTTATGAAAAATTTGAAAAATTTTTACTTTTCTTTAACATTAAAATTGCGAAATCTGTTTATTTACAAACACATCAGTTCTTTAAGTTTTATAGGTCTTAACACTAGAATTACCGATGCGGTCATTTTGACCGTTTTTGATTTTTAATCGCTCATTCTCTGCCTAGATAAGGGTTAGAGTATTAAAACTTTCTGACTTTTCCTAAGTCTTTGTCAACTTTTAGTATGTTAATTTTTATTTTATTACAATAATCACAGCAAATGTTGGGGACCGATTTACCTTAAATTACCGCCAACGGTCATTTTGACCGCCAAGCTACTTGTAATTTCTTTACGATTAAAATTACTTTTACAATAAAGCCTTTTGTTGTGTTATTGTTTCAAAACAATCATGCATATATTACTGTAGTATCTGGCAAGATTTGGTTACTAGTTAGTTAATAATGTTGAGCCATTTGCAGAATGCCGAGAACAGAACGAGTTTGTAGTATGGGTTGGCTGAACGCGATTGCAGAAAATAATTAAGGGAATGAAAGTGAAGGTAAAAAGGTTTGTAAAGGCTGTGGCAGGGTTTGGAAAATTCATTTCAACCTAACGCCAAGTTCGACCTATATGGGAAGTGATTTCTTCAAATGAAATGGATTCGGAGACTGATATTGATGACCTGGAGCAAACTGATTCTTGATCAAGGCAATTTGTCAGCTCTGGCAGTGACAGCAACGATACAAGTGCTGCAGCACAAGCGCAGGGTGAGGAGCCTACTTCAAACACCTGGGATATTGGATTGGTTGGTAAGGACGGAAAAAAATGGGAATACAGCGAATTTTCTTTAGAATCGGAGGGGTAGACTACAAGCTCAAAACGTGTTAACAGAAAGCCAAAATCTAACGCGATGTGCCAATCGCATGTTAGATGGTCGCTGAGTGCGTTTGAGCTACTTGTCGATAATTCAATGCTTACCCATATTCAACAATGTACGGAAGCTGAATCTCATGGAGTGAAAAAGAGTAATGAGTGGAAAGTACCGCTAAGTGAACTATACGATTTTATTTCCTTGCCGTATGTACGAGGGGAATTATGTGAAAAGAACTGACCGATTCTTGAGTTGTGGATAAAAATTAGGAAGTATGTTTTTTTCCAGAAACTATGGGTAGAAATTGCTTTTGCGATATCATGAGGTTTCTTCGATTTGATATGCGGAGTACAAGGGTATCTCGACTTTAAACAAATAAATTTGCTTTGATTTCTGCCGTCTGGGATAAGTTTATTGAAAACTTTATTGATTGCTACAAACCAGGAGAAAATATTACAGTGGACCAAGAACTATTCCCAACTAAAGCCTGCTGCAGATTTATACAATTCAACATATGGCCAACAAACAGGACAAATTCGGTATTAAATTTTGGCTAGCTGTTGATGTGGAATTTAAATATATACCAAACGCCATATAATATATCTTGGCAAAGATGAAGCCAGACCAGCAACACAAAGATTGTCGGAGTGTGTTACGTATAATAAAGAGAGTAAAGCCATATTTGGGCAAAGAAAGAAGAAACGTAACATCTGACAGATTTTTTACTTCGACTCATCTTGCCACGCAGCTCTGGAAAGAAAGATGTCATTTGTCGGGACTCTAAACAAAATCCGAAAGAAAGTTCAGCCACTGGTAAAAGCTTTACAGCAGAGCAGATATTCCAGCAAACTCTTGCAAACAAAAAGTCACACAACCAAACCACAACCTTGACAGTTTACCAGTGCAAACAAAACAAGAACGTCTGTATTCTTAACATACTCTACACATCTTATATGGTCCATACAACAACAAAAAGGAAACCGGAAGCAGTTACATTCTACAATAAAACTAAATGTGGTGTTTATATTGTTGACCAAATGACACGACAATACACGGTGAAGGCAAGTACTGGGCGGTAACCGGTGGCTGTCTTTTACAATATTTTGGACCTTGCTTGTATCAACGGCTATGTGTTGCACAAGAAGAAAGCTGGATATGCTATCTCGAAAAGAAAATTTATGTTTCAGCTCGCCACTGAACTGAGAGAAGCTCATGTTCAGGGAAAGACAGGTCCCCTAGCAGTAATTTTGCTTTCACTTTTCAACAATTCTTATCAAAATTTGATCATTTAGAAAAGCAGAAAGCGAAAGCAATGCCAAACTAATGTGAACTGTGAACAAACTAAAACTACAAAATTATGTTTTGGATGCCGTAGATCAGTTTGCGGAAAGTGTAGGCCTACAGGTTGGGTAAAAGTTGAATGTGTGAATTGTGTTGAGCGCTGCACTTTTTATTGTTTTTGTATACTTTTGAATAGCCGCTTGTGGTCTATGTAAACAGCAGCATGATGAAAAATAATCATTTGATATTTTGAGCTCATTTTAAAGTAAATTGTTTTCATCTAGTTTCAGAGCTCATATTTGTTGTAAATACAATAAAACTTTGAAAAAATTTTAACCAGGCAGCTAAAAAGCAGGTTGAAGGCCTTCAATGTAATTCGGAGATCAAGGCTTATGCAGTATATTCCAGAACATGATATAAAAGAAAAGCCCACAACGCACCAAACTCACACCTATAAGAATTCAAGTTGTAACTAGATATATTACAAAAGTTAAAAAAACTTTATAACATCAAGTAAAACTAAATTATTGCGCATTTTGTTCTTTATTAGACGAACGGTCATTTTGACCGCTCGCAGTAATTCAAGGTAGGTCAAAAACGTGGTAATTCTAGTGTTAAGGAATTTAATTTTGTATGAAAGCCTTCGATTTCACATGCCTGCTAAAGCTTTCATGATTGGATCCTAGGGTGAAAGGGCTTAAACCCTTAAATTTTCAGGAAAATAACCTACTTTTTTTTGGAACAACCCTGACCTTTCAAAAGATATCTTTAGGAGGTCGCCGAAAAACTTTTGATTATTTGTTGACCCATGGGCCTCCTAAAGATTCAAAGGTTTTCGGTGAAGCAAAAACGACATCGTAGTATAAAAAATCAAAATCGTGGAGAGAGAACTAAAAAGTATTTTCTTGCAATTGAAAGACGACATTTTAATTTTCATGCACACTTAATTGGAAATAAATAATATTTTTGAAGTTGGCAAAACATATGCGTTGTTAAAAATGTGTTATTAAAATTGACCTCCCTGAAGTTTTTAAAACTCCCTTTAAGAGAGGTGTCTTTTGTTAAGAACTATTGGCTTAAATTAACTTGAGACTTGGTCATCGATGGTTGTCTAAAGATACAGCCGGACATTTTACATTTTTAAATTAAAAGTCGAAAGAGCTAGTGTTGGTCACAATGGCAATTGTTTCATTAGTTTCGATTGTCTTCACAATGGAAGTAAAAAATCGCGCAATCAGTTTTTATAAGTTAAGGTTTTGTAGCGAATTTATCTAACGAACCATTGAAATGTTCCACTTGGCTTTGTGTTTGTCACGTGATGGTTCCTCGTTAAGTTGCTTATAAAAGATTGAATGTGTTTAACAGTTGACGTTCGATCGGTTTGAAGTCGACTCTCGCGGACGGGGTCGCGTACGCTTCGATACCGCCGACTCGATGCCAAAATATATAGTTTATTGCAATAGTTTTATATGAAAATAAGCCTGGCATCGAGTCGGCGGCATCGAGTTGGGCCATTTCCCGCAAACTAATACTTTGAAATTGTTATATAAACTAAACACTGCATTTGAACCTTTTATTTGTGGTTTAATTATGGCTTGTATTAGTGACGTTTGCTATAGTATAGTTCACGGGTGGCCAAATCTATACCACGTTTGAGCTGCATAGCATAAAACCAAACTTTTAAAGAGCCGCAACACAAAAATCTAAAAACATGAATTTATTTACTCATTTACTAAAAAAAAGGTCCTCACTTGCAATCATCTTCAGATTTCCCACTTTTCTTCCCAAATTCATAATGTTCTCTAAAAAAAAAAGGCGTTCACCTAGAATCAATCTCGTATTTCCCTATTCTCGTCCCAAAATCATGGTGTTCTCTAAAAAAAAAGGTTGTCAGTTTTCCCATATAATTTTTTAAAAGGTTCAAAGAGCCGCAAGCGAGGGTCCAAAGAGCCGGCGTTTGGCTACCCATGGTATAGTTTATAAATTAGTGTTAGTTAGAAATGTATATTATAAATATAAAAATGCTGTCAAAAATTGAGGTTCAAACAATGAATTAAACATATACTAAAATTAGATTGAAACCTTAATGTTGAAAATTTTCTTAGCTTAGATACAAAATCATCTTCCATTACTTAAACCTAAAATAATTTATTGCCTTGCTGTTGCATAATGCTTGTATTCCAACTTACTGAGAACAAACCGATTCATCTTGTTTTAGCAAATGTTTAGAGTAAGAAAAGCGTTTTTCTACGAAGTCACAATTACGGCCAGATATGCCTCAAATCTCTCTCAATTCAACAGATATCTTCACCAAAAGAAAAAAAGCGCTATATTGTTTCATTTTTGTTTCTTTTTTTTATCTGAAAGGAGGCAATCTTGAAGCTTCCTTACTAGCGTGTATTAGCGATTTTGTTGACAAAAACGCTTGACGAAATGATTACAGCGCTGTTTCAAATACAACGATTAAACCAATCAAAATCAGAGTTAAAAAGCAAAAGTAATTAAACTGCTACAAGTACAGTATAATTTTTATTAAGTTTTTCAACTCATAGCAAATTGTATCTATTTTGCAAAGACTATGACTTCAATATTTTCTTTCTACTTTATTTGATTTTTACGAGTGAGGCACTGCCTCACGTGCCTCCCCTGACGGCACGTCTGTGGATTTGAGTAGTGGTAAGTTGTATTTTCTCAGTGAGATTGTAGGGTATGGTGTAGGTGTCTGTTAATTTTGTTTGTATTGTGTGCAATGACGTTATAACATTCAAAATCTTAATTTTGTAGTAGTTATAATAAACAATTTAAACACATATCGTTTAAAAAATCCAACGTACAATATACCAACCAATCAGATATCATTGTGTATTTAGACTTACCACAACAATTACAAGATTGAACCAGTTTCGTTGTAGCATATTACAGTATTTTGAGCGGATAGCTAACGAACTATTGTAATCTTGGCAATGTTGAATAGTATTTTTAACAGGTGTAAAATTTAACTGATTACAGCTGCCATATACTACTATGACTCACTTCAATTGTTTAATAACGTTTTAATATTTAAAAGGTTTTTAATAAATTATCAAATAAAAACATTATGGTGCAATCATTGATGATAGAAATGACATCAACATTAACAAGTAATATCAGCACCGGAACAGCTTCTTACCAAAACTCAAATCAAGATACAACTCGATTCTTATTTCTCGGCATCTACATTGTGCTGATGATTGTAGACACGTGGTTCTCCGTCTCTCTGGTTTATTACGGGATCAAAACTGGGAAGTGGCGTCGTCTTGAAACTGGAAATCCAGATTCGTTAAACTCGGGGCGGATATATTTGTCAGTGATTGTTTGTTCAGTAGCGGCTTTTTTTTATCATTTAGCTATTGCTATTTATCGGAACATCGAATATCAGTTTCAACAAAACTGGGACGAGTTGTGTGATTCTATGTCAGACACAGTACAAACTTTGTATGGTATTTGTGTCATTACAGTGTTTTGTTTTCTTTGGTTTCGTCAGAGAACGTTATACACCACATTTCTTCCTATGGCACAGTTCACAAAAGCTCTCAAGTTCTTCAGTTTTATAATAATTTTTATCTCAATATCAGTTGGCGTAACAGCTATAATTTTGTCGGTGGTACCAAACGATGTTGTTTCCTCATCGATCGGTTGTGTTTATCAAAAAGACGGCAACCTTAGAAAAGTTTCATTAGTTTTTTCGGTGGCTTCACTCATTTTCGGGCAGGTTTCGTTGTTGGCTGTATTCATCCACGCATTGATGGTTATGCAAGGATCAAGTGTCGACCAAAAATGGAAATGGTTGCTTTGCTGCAATCGAGAATCAGCAATTGAACAAACCAATCTTATTCAACGACCCGGTGATCAAACAAGAAGCATCGTGCAAAATATAATAAGAAAAACAACTATTTTCGCTGCTTTATCTTTGTTGTCTGATTTGGTCGTAGTTACTTTAACGATGCTGTTTTATCAGTCAGGTAAACGGAATGAGTACGTTTCGGTTTTGGGCTCTCTTGCAGTGTCAATGAATGTTTGTTTTGTCGTTTTGTCTTTTTCCGCGTGGAAAGATATGATTACGTCACCTTGTAAACTCGTAGTTCGCAATGAATTCTAAAGCAGAGACACAAATCAAACTTTTTCCTGAACGCAACACAATTTACAAAGAACTGTTTAATTTTGGTATTATGAGCATAAACTTTAAGGTATCACCCTTAATTGTTGCTCACTTTATATAAACTTGTTTTTGTTTTTTTATCTCTATATTTATCCTCCTGACTCGCAGGAAAGCGACGGAGGCGCTAATACATAGGGTAGGCAATTACCCCGACCTGCTATGCCAAGATATTGCTGTCCGCTTGTAATTTAATAGAGATATGACTGTAATTTAGAATTGCTTGCCAGGACCACCACCAAGCAGGGGAATGCGCCGTAAAGTGTGTTTCGCAAGGACACAACAGAATGGCTCGAGTAGGTTTTGAACCGAGACCGTGTTGGTCAAGAGCCCGGCCCTTTAATCACTCTACCACGCTGCCGACTTGTTAAAACCCAAAATAAAAAATTTTAGTCGTAAACTCTCAAAAATAAATGAATGACTTTTTAAAATATTGCTTTTTGGAAAAAAAAAATATTAATTCATTTATTTCATAAGTTAAATAAAATTGTCACTTGAACCATAAACTCTACACTAACGTTATTGTAGAGTCTATGCTTTATCTTTGCTGAAAAAGAGTAATAGATTTGTGTTAAAAGACTTTTAATATGTTCATTATTTTTCATAACATTTAAAAAGTTTGTTTGTTAAAGTCTATTTATTGTTTTTTTTTTAATGTTTTATGCTTGTAATTTGTATTTCTCTTTTTTTTGTATTGTATTTCTCTTTTGTAATTCTTTTTGTATTGTATTTCTCTCTAATGTGGAAAAATTGAAAACAATTTATTAATGTTTCGAGAGTAGCCTTGTCTTGGACGGTGGTCACAGTTGTACTTTACAAGTAATTAGTGGACTTTGGGGTGGCTTGGCATTCCACCATAGCTGAATACGTTGGTGCTTATCCCTTGCGTCATGTTAATGAATAGAAAATTTTTTTGTGTGTTGTTAAAAGCAAAAAAAAATGCTCCAAGTTTATCTGCAGTCATGACCGGTGTTTTTTGGGTGTTTTTCATTGTCCCAATTTTTGTTAAAATTAGCTACTTACTATCTCTTTTTATATTGAGAATGAATTTCCGAAGCTTCCAAATAAATTCAAACCGTTTAAATTGTAATGTTTTGTCGTTTTAGTACTAAAAAAATTTTTTAATTTTTGTGGTCACAATTGTGCACATGGTGAACAAACAAAGCTTTTTGGTTGATTTTTGAGCAAAACTTATCTTGTGATTTCCCTTCAGTAAGTTGAAAAAAATTTCTTGTTGTCATGGTTATAAACAATGTAGAGTACGTAATTTATTTTTGCACTGTTAGAAGACACAACAAGCAGGTACTAGCGAGCTGTTGCGCTGCGAAATATGATTGATGCATTATAAACTAGTAGCTTAAACTTGACCTACGGTAGTTCTAGTTTAGTTTAAAGCCGCAAGCCCCAGGCTGCACAGTCAATAGTTTTATTTCTTTATGTTCATGTATTTTAATGGGATTAGTATGACTTACTAGTTGCATCTAGTAACCGCATTAAGTAGAAATCAAATTAAGTTTTGCTGCCGTAGCCTACCTTATCATCTTTTTTGAGTTTGAGGAAATGGCAGAAAAAGGTTAGTGATTATGTTTCACGCATGACTGGCTGTGAGAACCGAAAGCAACAGTGGTATAATTTGCTGTCTCAACACGACAACTCTGATATAGAACTCTCTGATTCCAGTAACGGTATTGATGATGATGTTGTGAACCTAACATAAACTCCCTATGCTTCTGGAAACTCTGTTATGTACCCTACTCTTGATTAGAATATTGAAAATAAAACGAAAACAGAGCAAAGCAGCATATTGAATAGTTTACCACCAAGCCAATTCACAAACACGCAAAAAGCCAGAATATAAATAGAAAACTCAAGCTAGACAGCCATTCAATTCTGGAAATATTAGCTGGATGGGATATCGTAATTTTGGTGATCCGCTAAATTATCCTTAAAATAATTTTTAGAATATTTCGTTCCAGAGCTTTTCGAATTATTCGTCGAACAAAGGAACCAGTATTGCATCAGAGAAACGAAAAAGAGTTAAAAACTATGCCTGACAAAACTTGCAAGTTTTTTGGAGCTGCAATCATTCGTGCCATCATAAATGCTCTCGCATATGCGTGGCTTTAAGCATTGAATAAGGCTTTAGCATTGGAAAAGTTTCCAATGCTATTTTAGCAAATAGATTTTCAAACTGTAATCAAAAATCTATGTAAATTTGGCTGCTTACCCTCGTTTAGATGAAACCAGTAAGTTTTGGAAAATTGAGCCTCTTGTAGCTACTATGTGGAATGATGTCTTAAGCTGCCCTAGATAGAACATTGCTTTTGTTGAAGAAGGACTTCTGCAAAACAACTTATACTGTATAAAGCAAGCCAATCCTACGGGAGTCAAAAATTTCGTTATATGTGGAGAACCAGGAAGGTTGTAGAATTTTGAAATTTACCAAGGTGAAAGTACCAAAGTGCCAGAAGCTACAAAATATCTTTACATGGGAGCTTTTGTTCTGAGGCTTTTTCAGACAATTTTCTTCAATAAAAACTTTAAATTGTATTTTGATAAACTTTGATAGCTTCTATTCAAAAATTGAAAAGCAAAAATATTTATTCTCTTCGTGTGGTAAAGAGCAACCAATTAGCTGGGTGTTTTTTAAAGTTTGGCAAGGAATTTAAAAAAGAAGAATGAGATAGTATAGTGATTCATGACGGAACTACAACCATTTTGTGTTGGCAAAACAATAGAGCCGTTTCTCAAGCAATTAGTTTTCCTGATACCGATAAAACGACAAGGTGCAAAGATAGTCAGAAAGCCAAAAGAAATTTATAATGATAGATCGACCCCAGTTTGTGCATTTTTACAACTGCAATATGGGAGGAGTTAACAATGTTGATCGCTTAATATCATTGCACAGAAATAAAGCAAAAATTAGATGATGGACGGTTAGCACAATCTTCTATTTCGCAGAATTGTCCATATGAAATGGTGGATATTGTATAGAGACCACGAGAAAAAGCATAATAATACATGATAGTTGGCTTTCCTCAATTTTTATAAGAAAGTTGCAACGGTTCTTATGCAGTATATTATTTTCCAAGAGCCTCAGTTTTCCATCAAATAAGTTTAGAAACAATGCCTGCAGAGTGCTCTTCCCTAGCACCAAAACGACAAAGTTAATTGAACAGAGACTTGACTTAGACATGCGGTATGATGCTTTTTAACATTGGCCATTTATTAAGGATGGTATTGTTCTTCGCTGGAAGCTCGAAGCTTGTGACAGCTAGGTTGCGTGAAATGAGATAGCAGAAGTGGCGTAACGTGTAAGCCTGTGCTTGACCAGAGACAAAAACTGTTGTAAAACATTAACAATTCAATTTTATCGAGAAAAAATAACTTTTTCTAAAATGCCAACAATTACAAGATCGCATTTAGAAAGTGTTGATTTGAATTTGTCTTTAACAGAGATATTAGAACACCGGGATCAACAACTCATTTTGGCTATTAACGTTAGAAGGGCTACTGCGAAAATAGTGTCAAAAGTCATACGAAGCTTCGAAATTTTTCGTTTGAAGGTTAAATACATTTTAGTTAT
Source organism: Diplosoma virens (assembly GCA_963680785.1). NCBI lineage: Eukaryota > Metazoa > Chordata > Ascidiacea > Aplousobranchia > Didemnidae > Diplosoma > Diplosoma virens. The sequence continues at coordinate 40,122,891 of OY796887.1, read as the reverse complement.
AATTTAAAGATTTCTGACGGTTATCTATTTAAAAAAAATTAAAATCTTTATTTCGATAAAGGCATTAAGCAACACCAGATTCTGAATACTAAATATATGTTGACTGCAGTTATTTAAGGAAAACAATAATAAACTTGTAAATGCGAAAACAGTAAAACTAACGAACAATTTGGCATGCAATAAAACTAAACAAATATTAAGCTTAAAACACAACAACAAAACCATCAAATTAACTGTTAAATAAATGCTAAAAATTCAGGTTTTAAATTTTTTATTATTTTGTTAATTATTTTGCTAACTGCCTAAACAACTTATATTACTAAATTTTTTCATGCTATTAAACTTTTTATATTAGATCACTTAAATAAAAACTTAACTTTTGCTAAAATTAATTTTTGACTATAATACTTAAATTTTAAAAATAACTGGTTTATTGAAAAATATTAGAGTAGGTAACCAAGTCACTAAAAACTACTTAATTTCATTACTTTTTATAGCTTGATAAATTTTCATCATTAATTTTTTTCTTCTAATCAAACTGCTTAAAGTTTATAATTTTAATTTGATAATTTGGATAACTACCAAGTAAACTTTTTTTCACTAATTTTTTGATAAATACTGATGACAACTATTAAGTACAAAAAAAGCACTTAGTTCTTTAAAACTTTTTTTGTCCCTTTATCCATTAATGAATATTAATTAAAAAATTTTTATTCACTCGAGTCATGACTAACATAAATTTTGCTTTAGTTTTGATTTGAAAACTTTACCCTACTAACGTAAACCAAAAACTGGATCCAAAACAGAGTTGTACATCCAGATATCTAAAATCTCTAGTTTTTGAGTTTTGCGAGTTGCTTTCAGTGGTAAGTACAGTTAATTTTTGTTCTATTAACTTCGGGATAATTTATTTCGTAAATATATTCCCATTTAGCAACTAATAGCAATTGCTTTATTCAGAACTAATGGGCACAATTGTGACCAGTCGAAAAATAGCATATGTTGATGACGTCATTTTATCATCATCTAAAAATAACCTTTTGCAGATGCCGTGTTTATAAAAAAAAACTGTCTTTTGAAGGCAAGCGAAATTTTATATCCTCATCAAAAGAAATTGTTTAATGATATAAATTTGTCACCTAATAGAGTTGGAAGAAGATTACAGATTTAGCTACCAATGTGAAAAAACAATTACTTGCAGCAGCAAATTACTTTAAAGCATTTTCAATTGCTCTCTACAAAAGCACAAATGTGTCAGGCACGGCCCAATGCGCTGTGTTTATCAGAGGTGTAAATTGCGATTTTAGGTATATTTCATCCCATTCTACCCCGGTAAATTCCAACCCGGTCACGTACATTCTAAAATTCATCCGGAAGTTGTGGAGTTTCTTTTGGTTGACAAAGACCACAACCCCAACCCTAAAACTAACCCTTTTTCCAGGTGGAATGTACCGGAATGGAATGTACCGGTTACTGTAAATTGCAGTTTAAATATAACGGAAGAATTTCTGGATTTAATACCAATAAAAGGAACTAGCCTACAACTGAACGTAACATAATTCAATCCCTGGAAAGCTATATTGAAAAACCTGGCTTGCCGTTAACTACTGACGGTGTACTGGTCATGTGTCCCAGCTATGTAGGCGTAGTTGGATTGGTAAAAACAAATGAAACAGTCTTGAAAGCGATGGAAACAACTTTGTCAGTGTGAAGTTGATTTTGCATCAAAAACCACTTTGTAGTAAAAGTCTAAAAATGAAGGAAGTGATAAATATGGTACTTAAAACAGTTAATTATATACGATATCGGGAACTGAATCACAGGCAATTTGAATCTTTTCTCACAAATAAGTACTCCGACTATGGTAAAATTCTTTATCATACTGAAGTGCGGTGGCTGCGTTGTGGGTCATGGCTAATTCTGCTTTAAATACAATCTTGCTTTTCTAAAAGATAATTACTCATCATTTGAATGAATTAAACTTTAAACATCAAGATAAAAAACAGATTAATATACAAATAAACGATCATGTGAAATCGTTCAAAGTAAAACTAGATTAAAGGATAAACAATTGAATAAGGGCAGTTTGGTTCATTTTCCAACTCTGAAATCAATGGAAAACATCCAATCTAAATGCTTGAAAGAATACGCAAATTTGTTGTCAAATTTGCTTCAACAGTTTGATGAACGCCTTTCAAATTTTAGAAGCTGCAACCCCATTTTTAACTGTTTTCCACCCCGTTTGCTGTACAAATTAACAATGTTGCAGAGGAATTACGAATGAAGTTAGCAGAATTTCAATGTGACACCAATTTGAAACAGAAACAAGCAGACAGGAATTCCAAAATTCTATTCGTTTCTTTCACGCAAAAAGTTTCCAATTCTATTTGAATAAGGTTTTGGTAATTGGTAATTTAATTTTCTTTGTGGTATAATATAGAATAAAATTTTCATTTAAAAATTGTGAAGTTATGGCTCCAACCAGGGAAATTACCAACATGATGAAAGAAATGGAAAATAATATAAAAACACATATTCAAGAAACAATCGAAGAAGCACTGAAGAGACAGGAAATAAAAATTTAATAATAAAATTGATGAAGTATTTTTAAAACTAAAAGATCAAGAAAAAAAATTGAAGATGTAATAAAAAGTCAGAAGTTTTGGAATGATGAATTTGAATGCTTAAAAAATAATGTATCAAAATTAATGAAACTTGACCTACAAAAAAAACTGATGATTTAATGAAAGAAAACCAATGTCTCAAAGATCAATTAATTGAAGAGGAAAAAATGAGAGATGATTTGGACCAGTAAAACAGAAGAGAAAATTTAGATAAACATTTGGTGGTACAGAATTTGAAGATTGCTTGAAGTAAAAGATTTTTCTTCCCAAAGCTTTTCATCTGACACTCTTCAGGGGAAATCGTCAGAATGAAGCAGAATTGAAACCGAACTAATTTATAAAGGAAGAAAGTAGAGTTCTCATTGGCTGAAAGAGTCAACCAATGAGAGAAAAGGTTAAGAAATTTTCAAAGAGTATACGAATTCTTTTTGCTTACACAGAAGGGGATTGAGAGATTTAATGAAAGTCGCTTCAAGAGCAGAAAGATGAAAGGAAGAGCGACCTCGAGCGAGAATAGAAAATTTTTCGTTGCTGTAATGGAGGGCACATTGGGCGTTATCAATAAGATGTTGACCAATGGTGGATTCGTGAAATTGTTGTGGGCGAATGTTGTTCTTGCAAGAGCGGGAAAGACTTTGGCGGTTGGCCGAGGTACGAGGATTGGTGATGGATTTAGGAACGTGTTGTTTAATTCGCTCTTCTAGCCGTTGAGACGTGCGACCAACGTACCGACTATCGCAGCTTTTTGTGCCACTTTTTGTGCCACTGCGATAGTCGGTACGTTGGTCGCACGTCTCAACGGCTAGAAGAGCGAATTAAACAACACGTTCCTAAATCCATCACCAATCCTCGTACCTCGGCCAACCGCCAAAGTCTTTCCCGCTCTTGCAAGAACAACATTCGCCCACAACAATTTCACGAATCCGCCATTGGTCAACATCTTATTGATAACGCCCAATGTGCCCTCCATTACAGCAACGAAAAATTTTCTATTCTCGCTCGAGGTCGCTCTTCCTTTCACCTTTCTGCTCTTGAAGCGACTTTCATTAAATCTCTCAATCCCCTTCTGTGTAAGCAAAAAGAATTCGTATACTCTTTGAAAATTTCTTAACCTTTTCTCTCATTGGTTGACTCTTTCAGCCAATGAGAACTCTACTTTCTTCCTTTATAAATTAGTTCGGTTTCAATTCTGCTTCATTCTGACGATTTCCCCTGAAGAGTGTCAGATGAAAAGCTTTGGGAAGAAAAATCTTTTACTTCAAGAAAATTTAGAATTTCACGGTATCCCCCTTAATTCAAATGAAAATACTAACCATATCAATAAAACCATGGCAAAAAAATTAAACATCGATCTAAAAGAAAATGACATTTCAACCTCCCATCGTCTTCCAAAATCTTCGTCAAATAATCCTTCAATTATAATTGCCAGATTTACAAACAGAGACATAAGGAATTTAATATTTCAAAAAAGAAAAAATTTAATTGGAGTACGAGACTATGGCATTGATGGAATGAAAAACCTATTCATCAACGAAAATTTAACTCCAAGAAGAAAAAAGCTGTTCTCCTTAGCATATAAAAAAAATTACCTCAAAATATCAATTTCTTTGGACATACAATGGTGATATATTTATCAGAAAAAACACCACTAGTGAAAGAATCAAAATCACCTGCAAATCTGATATTGATCAACTTCTGTAAGTCACTAATTAGTAATTTCTTAATGTGATACAAAACATGTTTAGTTGTTTTTTTTCTTTTTAAATGTTCAACATACATGAATCAGTATGCAAACCAAATTTGAGTATCTCTGAATTTTCTAAATTACTGTGTGAAACAAGTTACGCAAAACATAATATTTTTCTTTATATGAATGTAAGGAGTCTTAATAAAAACATAAATAAAATTGATGAACTATTTGGGTTGTTACCCTGCTCTCCAAAAGTGATGGTAATTAGTGAAACAAAACTTAAAAATATAAACTATAATATTACATCTATTAAAAATTATCATTTTCATTCATCAAATTCTTCAACAAACAGTGGAGGTATTGGCATATATTTGAAAACACCATTAAATTATAAAATTCGTCCTGATTTATGCTTGAATGAAGACTTAGTTGAAGATATTTGGGTTGAAATTAAATGTAATAAGTGTAATAAAGCTTATGTCGTGGGGGGAATTTACTTCCATCCTCATTCAACAATATCTAACTTCCAACTTAAATTAGAATGTGTCATAGAAAAAATAAATTTAGAAGGATTAAACTATTTTATACTGGGTGATAACTATTTTATACTGCATATGAGAAAATGGGTTGCAGAATGTCGCTAAAGCTCCATGTTCTGCACTCTCATATCGATGAATTCAAGGATAACATGGGTGATTTCTCGGAAGAGCAAGGCGAAAGATTTCATCAAGATGTCAAATCATTTGTGGAACGCTATAAAGACCAGTATAATGAAAGTATGATGGGAGACTACATTTGGAACCTTGTGCGTGAAAGCGAGCTGACGTACAATCGGAAATCATGCAAAAAAATTTCTTTTTAGTAAAGTTGTGATGTATGATGGTTAATTTCGTTTGTATTGTTTAATCACCTCAGTTAGTTTTGTAATGGGTTGCAACATTCTCTCTTGGAATACCTTTAATCAACATTCAGCGTTGGTAGAATTGCCATAAGCTACCATGTTTAGCATTTTCAGCCCCCGCCCTGCCCCCTTCTTGCTTAATCGTTCCCAGTTTAATTAAGCTATATTTTTATAGCCAACTCTGAAATGTTTTATATTGTTACTGTAACACATTCACAAGTGACAATAATATTAATAATATGTAAACAAAAATTATATCGTTTCAATGCAGGTACTGCGAAAAATTTTTTAAACTATAAATGCAAATTAGCAAAAAATCCGAAGTTTGAACTTTGTGAATGCCCATTTCTATTTATTCATACCATAAGATAACAGAAAAATATGGTTTTAACAGGGAAACAAATTTTGTGTTACACGGTGCTATCACTGCGGTCCAGTTGCATTATTTTTTCTTTGTTGAAATAACAACATTCAGATAATGTTTAACAAGACTTTAATAAAAATTTAAATCAAATATTTAAATGCACTTAAAGTCTAAACAAAAAACTAATATAAGAATTAATCTAAACAAGCAACCTGAAAATGACTTCTAACTACTTGACAAAATAACAACTGATAAAACTAAAGTGTAAACAAAATATGAAATAACAGAAAAGACAAATAAGCGCGTCGGAAAAACAACAACGGCAAACATCACACAGAAAATGTTGATTACAGTACATAGTTCTTCAATCTTCAATGTATTTTAGACTTCAGTTTTAATTTATTAAACGTGTTTTTGAACGAATGACCGGCAGGGCTGTGAATGCGTATTGAACCTGTAACTAAATAAACATGAAACTATACAATATCTTGCTTGTAATAATAGGCAATGAATTTGGTACCCTCTACGCATAGGCGTACGCAAGGGAGGGGTTTGAGGGGTCAAACCCACCCCTTGAAGAATGGTGTTCAGCCACCTTCAATAATATGATTTTGGTTTCTATTGTTTACCGCGCTTTCTAAATTTAATTACTGCTTGCGCATCAATTTTTGCTATCGCCTAAATTGCTTCAAAGTTAGGTAATGTACAGCTGCCACTGTGAAGAAAACTTTCAAACTTGTAAAATATTGAAAGTTAAGCATGGGAATGGGAATAAACTGCATGGGAACAATAGCTTCAGTTTACAATTTTTCTAATGCTCCAAAACGTCAAAACATTTTACGCAAGTCCATCAACACGATTTCGTTAACAACAAAAGCTTAAAAACTTGTTCAAATTTGTGCCACCAGATGGGTCGATTGACACGAGAGTGTTAGTACTTTTTCAAATTTACAAATTACCGTTGTAGAACCTTTGGGAGAAATTCCAGCATGGCCAGACAGAGAAACTTCATCACGAGCTTTGCACTTGCTATCGACAATTAGGCAAAGTGAATTTTGCATTGCTCTCTTAGTTTTAAAAAATGTTTTTGGATACAGTGTTGTTTTGTGCAAAGTTAAGCAAAAAAAGTTGATAAACCTTCTTGAGGCCGTCAACATTGCACAGGATAGTGCAAATGAATTGAAGTGTCTTAGAGAAAAAGCCGAATATGAATTTTACCTGCTCTATGTTTTTGCGCTAGAAACGGCCAAAGCCGAAGATTTTATTTTGAAAACACCACGCCTTACTTCAAGACAGACCAATCAATGCAACATTGCTGCTGCAACAGATGAATAACATTTTAGAGTAGGGATTTTTACTCCATTTGTTGATAACTTTATTGTCACTCTCGAAGCAAGATTTACAGTCCACAAATCACTATTAGTGAATTTCAGTGTTTAATTTCTACTGATCCAACTGTCCCACCAACTCCTCAACAAATTAAAAGTATTCAAGTTTTGGGAAAAATTTTACGAAAATGATTTAACGAAATCCTCGGGAGAATTAGGGCCTGAACTGATAGTATGGTACAGAAAACTTTTTCGGTTGAACGCAGCAGAAAGACCAACTGATGCGTTGAGCAACATCAAGAAATGCAGTTCCGATGCTTTTCCGAACATATTTACATTGATGACCATTTTGTTAAATCTTGCAGTGACTACATGCCCTAGTGAACAATCGTTTTTCACATTACCCAGACTAAAAACATGCTTACGAAACACACTGGTACCACTCGAATGAATAGACTTGCATTAATAAACATTTATAGGAGCCACACGCCTTGCCCTGATGATGTAATTGCAGATTAAGTGAAAAAAACAGGTGTTTGAATATCAGCCAGTAAAAAACTTTAAATATTTAAGTAAGATTATTTTTCTGCTTTTTTGATTTTTTACCTATTGTTTTCATCATTTACACAAGTTGCTTTTAATTTGGAAAGTTTCTTGTCATCGTCGTCGTCGTCGTCGTTTGAAGGGCATCCACTCCAGGCCAGACACAAACAGGACTGGGGCTGAGGGTTTATCCTTATACTACCCCAGACTGCTGCACTGCCTGGATCAAATCCTGGCAGTGATGTCATTAAGCCAGCATCGAGTTTCGTCATCCAAAACCGTCAGACCTCGTGCTCCATGTGGTGCCCGATGTATAGGGCACGCTGTTAGTACATGGTCTGCGGTTTGCTCAGAGGCGCCACACTCGCAATTCGGTGAAGGAGCGAGACCCCATTTGTGCATGGACGAATGGAATCGCCCAACACCAGTCCGCAGGCGGTTGAGCTTAACCCAAGCTACTCGGGGTAAGCCCATCCCAACAGGCCTGGTACCGGTCTGGGGCACAAAAGCACGGAGCCTGGAAGCATTTTCACAGTACTCCGCGTTCCATTTAAAATTTGTCCATTCAGAGGCGCGGATGCCAAGTCTGGCAAGGTTGTCCGAAAGATTCCGCGCACCTGGCACAAACGGGCGTCTGGATCTTAGTTTCACTTGGCGAGTATCTGAGGACCCACTTAATAGACCATGCAAGATATGATCGGGGTCCAGAGATCCACGGTAAGCCAAGGAGAGTGTCGCTCCCATTCGGCGAAGCTCAGCTGGCTGGATGCCTGAGAGTACAGGTAGGTGGTCCGTTGGAGTGGGACGCAGGCATCCAGTAACTATGCCCAAGGCGTCATTCAAGACACTGTCAATGAGGCGAGTGTGAGCACTGCGACACCAGACTGGCGCACAGTACTCAGCTGTTGAGTAGACTAGAGACAAGGTGGCTATGCGTAGTGTTTTAGCACCAGCACCCCATCGAGCCCATCGAGCCCACGAGTCGCCTCAGCAGTGTGACGCGCGAGGATAGTTTTTTGCGCAATGCCACTAAATGGTGGCGAAACGTGAGCGATCTGTCCAGTTTTACCCCAAGATAAGTAGGGGTTGGACAGAACGGTAAAAGTCCACCGTTGTTGTAGACCTTTAGCTCACGTTTGGCCTCTCGGTTATTTAAATGAAAGGCTGTCGTCACCGTCTTAGTGTGACTGAGCTTCAACCTCCAAGTCTGGAGATACGCTGACAGTGTGGACATGTCTTGGCTTAATGTCCCCTCCAAGTCCTTCCAGTTTCCAGAAGAATGCAACAATGCTAAATCATCAGCATAAGCAAACTTTCTGGAAATCATGGAAGGAAGATCGTACGTATAGATGTTAAATAGGAGGGGAGCCAAGACCGATACCTGAGGAACGCCGTTTTTAAGACGGCGTAGCCTGCTTTGCTTGCTGTCACCGGTGGTAAGGGTGAAACTTCGATTTCGGACAAGCTCCATGATCATTTTGACCATGTGCTTATCCGGAAGTAGTCTCAGCAGCTTGCAGGTAAGGCCACGGTGCCAGACAGTGTCATAAGCAGCTGTCAGATTGATAAATACGGCACCGGCCTTCTTTTTAGCCTCAAAAGATTCCTCGATGTTCTGGGTTAGCAGAACAACTTGATCTACGGTTGACTTCCCGCGTCGGAACCCAGCCTGCTCTTTAGGGAGCAGTGGATCGATTAATGGTTCAACGCGGGCGTAGATAAGCCTCTCGAGGATCTTGTAGGGGACACAGAGCAGAGATATCGGTCAATAGCTCTTTGGATCCCTCACGGGCTTTCCGGGTTTTGGGATCGCGACCACAAGTGCTCTTCTACAGATCTTGGGAATTTTGAGTCGGCGCAGACAGGAAGAAATGAAGTCACGTAACCAGGACTTCAAAGCAGCTCCGGCATGGAGTATAAGATCGGGGCAGATGGAATCAGGTCCCGGAGCTTTACCTGGTTTTAAATGTTGAAGGGCAACAGCAAATTCTCTCTGTGAAAAATTGTCAGAGATATTTACTGCGTCTGGTGTTGTGGCCCTCCAAAGGTCAGACACTTCTTGAGAGACAAGTCGAGATGACTTGCGGTCAACAGCCTCGTATTTCCCATTTCTAACCAACTGAGATGCAATAGCATCGGCTGAAACGGGACAGTGACGAGGAGAGTGTCGTGACCTACCAGTAAGATTGTTCAAAATACTCCACGCTTTTCGACTAGAGTGTGAGAAGTCAATGTTCCGAACTGCCTCGAACCATCGATCCCTCCGCTTTCTGTCAAGCTTGGCAAGCAGAGCTGTAGCAGCCAAGCTTGAGTCGTCTCCCTGAGGAGACTGCAAAAAGGTTTTATAGAGGGATTCACACTCTGCATCCCAACACGGAATATAGTTATTTCGATACCCGCGTGGGATAGTCTTTTTGGCTGCTTTTTTAATGATGTTACAGAAGTCCTGGTAAGCCGCATCCACATTAAGTGAATCAGGCGGCAACAAAGTCTTTGCGAATTTATTCGTCAAAGCAATTTAGTGACTCCATTTGGCCTTGCGGAAGTTCCATCGCTTAACAGGCATGCTTGGCACTGCCATAGCAAACCTTGGTTGTGTAATAAGCGAAGGTCGATGTTGTGACCTGGGGAACTTGTCAAGGACACGTCTATCCGGTAAGCGACTGTTTGGACCTACGCTGGCGAAAGCTAAATCCGGATTGGTACCAGTGTTCCAGCGGCCGGAATAAAAACTGGCAGCGTCCTTGGCATTAGGAGGGCAAGACAATTAATACTTGCCCATCCAGCCAAGCACTCATCGTCCGGACTGTTGTCGTCGTAACCCCAGTCAGCATGACGACAGTTAAAATCGCCAGCGTAAAGACAGGGGTGAGGAAACACTGGGAGATCCAGGGTTCGCAATCGCGTTGGCGGTGGTTTGTAGACGTTGACTATTTTATAACCATCAACGTCCACACACAACCACTCGATCTCCGATGTTGGTGGAGATTGGTCCAAAAGCGTGTATCTCAGTCGCTCGTGGACAAACGTGGCAAGACCATGCTTCCTGCTTAAAGAAGACCCAGCTAGTTGATAGTTTGGTAATACCAACTTCTCTGCATCAGTGCAGTGAGTCTCCTGCAGTAGGATGACGAGTGCCTCAGACTGCATAGCGAGGTGATGAAGAACGTTCATCTTGCTTGCAGTGAGGCCTTCGATGTTCAGCTGAAGAATAGTGGGTCTTCGGAACTTGTTGGCAATGTGCCCTGAAAAGAGCAGTTTTATCCTAGCATTGCCCCGTCCTGAAAAGGACGTTTGCCGATTAGCAGACCCACACTGAACATCGGAATGGGTGGATACCCTTCCGTTTTGGTAGGTTCGGTTTCGGTCTGTCATTTTAAATTAATGAACAGACTTACTCATGGCCCAGGCTGCGTAAAAGCACCTACCATCTTTTTTGTCATGATTGAATTATACGCACATGCCTTTTCAACAGTTAGTTTTACAGTTTGGTAAAAAGAAATTCATGCTACTGCCAGATGTTCTTAAAACCAAAACACTTTATTCTTGAATCTAGGCCTAATTTTGGAATTTTTGCCCCTTATCAGGACCACCTGGAACAATCGTGTTTTCGGCTGCAAAACGACCTCTTCACAAATTTCTGCCTACGCCACTTGTTCTACGAATAAAAAATTTTCCCTATTGTCATATGCGAAACGTTTGAACAATTGTTGGAGCAAAATAATTATTAAGTAATGAGTTCGTGTCCCAATTAAATAAACGCTGTAATGTTTTTCAAAAACTTTATTAAAAAACTAGATATGATCAAAATTCATGATTCAAACATTGAACGTCTACCAATTAGACATCATTGCATATTTAGGCTTACCATTGAGTTCGTGTACCATTTAAACAAACCCTCCTGTTATTTTTCAAAAGCTTAATTAAAAACTAGAGAATTATATTTTATTACTACTACAAAGAAAAGTTAGCACTGCTCAGGCTATATCAAAATTATTACAATGAACAAAGTAACTGCAATATACTCTATAATTAGCATCAACATATTTATTGGAACAAAAAAGCTTACTGTCTTTTGGTTCCCACATGCGTCCATTTTAACAAAGTGATTATTTTATAATTCAAATAATGCAACTTACTGTTTTAGCGAATTGGTAAAAAAAACAGCTTATGGGTCTTTACCTTCCCATATGACAAATAAAAGAAAAGGCTAAATGATGCATCCAAGGCCAAGTACAATGTAAGATTGACTTTTGTGCGTGCGTACTATATGCAACCCAACATTTTTTTACCTGTTTTGATCACAGGCCTACCGCTTATCATGATGAAAGTTTTTTTGGTAATACGGAATGATTTAAGTGAGATGTAAATGATTATTTTATAGAACGCAATGCGATAATTTTTTTTGTTTAGGTCAGTAAACGTTATTTCTGCCAGACCAAACACGTTTATTGTGGACTACAAGAACGTTTTACAAAAAGTCTGGAAAGTGCCCAGATATTATTTTTAAATCAAAAAAACTTAAATCGGTACGAATTACAATTTTTTTGCAATTATCAATTGTCTTGCCTATTTACTACAATCAAATTTGTAAAAAAAGCAATTTTTTTCAAATGCCTTATTTACATGATGCAAAGAAAGTGTAAAGTATTTTAAAAGGATAAAACGTTTGCATAAGTTTTAAAGAATTATATAGCTTGGTGTTGGTTTACCCAAGATCTGCTTTCAATGTTTTAAATATTGGCAGTGTTGTGGAGTTGTTAAGAGCGCTCCATTGATGGCGCACGTGATCAACATGGTCACTGTTCAAAACCTATTTGTGTCATGCTGTTGTGTCTTTTATAGCAGGGGTGGCCAAATCTATACCATGTTAAAGCCGCATATCATAAATCCAAACTTTTAAAGAGCCGCAACACAAAAATCTAAAAACAAAAAGTTATTTACTCTTTTACTGATAAAAAAAAAGGTCTTCACCTCGAAACGAACTTGTATTTCTCTGTTTTCATTCCAAAATCATGACGGTCTCTACAAAAAAAAAGGTCGTCGCATGAAATCATTCTCCGATTTTCTATATAATTTTTCACTTTTTCAAAAGGCTCAAAGAGCCGCCAGCAAGGGTCCGAAGAGCCACAAGCGGCTCGCGAGGCACCGCTTGGCCACGCCTGTTTCATAGTATACTTTATGGCACTTTCTTTTGCTTGGCAGTTTTAAAAACCAGCTTTAAAAACTAAAAAACCAAACAAAAAATTTTAATCAAACGGCAATACCTTGGCAAAAGTAGATCGCGGTAATTACTTGACAGTTGCTCCAAGTATAGCGCCTGCGACACTTTCCTGCGATAAACTGTTAAACATTGGTACAATAAATTTTTTGAATTTGTTCTTCATAGAGCCATAATATGCAAAATTTCATCTGATCCCATATAACGCATAAATTTCCTACTAATTACAAGAAATTAAAAAATAATTTTAACGACTTCACCCAGGGGTTCTTAACCGGGGGTAAATTTACCCCCTGGGGGTAAATTTTACCTACTGAAGGGGTAAATTTACTGAATTATAAACTAAAGCAAACTTCAATTTTCCGTATTAAAAAAGTGATTGTTTTGCACTGGATTATAATTCAAATACATAACTTTAATTTATCACTACGCAAGTGTACTAACATTTCCATTTCAGCAGTGTAAGTAAATACAGGTTAAACTTAAACAATCTGCAGTTATTATGTCGAAGAAACGAACATATTTATAATCATATGTTGACTTTGGGTTCGACTTCATTGCGACAGATGATGTTCAAAAATCACAGTGTATCTTTTGCTCCAAAGTGCTTGGTAATGGTTCTATGAAGCCGTCAATTTTAAAAGCTCATTTTACTTCATGCCATTCCAATCATGTACATGACGATCATAAGTCTTTGCTGGCCAAACGTGCTCGATTTCGTGCTGCAGGAACACTACCTAAATTAGGATTCTGTTCCGAAGACAAAGCAGGATTGGAAGCATCATATCGTGTTGCTTACAGAATAGCAAAGGAAAAGAAACCACATACAATTGGTGAACGACTTATCAAACCGTGCGCTATGGACATGGTTGAACTTGTTTCTGGAGTAGAACAAAAAAGAAAACTTGAGAAAATTGCTTTGTCAAACGATACAGTACGCTGTCGTATAAGTGACATGTCACAGAATATTTTAAATCAGGTAGCAGACGAAATTCTAGCTAGTAAAGCAAAAATTAGTATTCAGCTAGATGAGTCAATTGATGTGTCGAACCGTGCATATTTGTTGGTGTACTGTCGATATGTGCATGCTGGCGAGTTGAAAGAGAAGTTCTTGATGTGCGAAAGTTTAGAAAGAACTACCAAAGCGGCTAATGTCCTGGAAAAAATGGATCATTTCTTTTAACAAAATAATATATCTTGGAATCATGTGGGTTCAATTTGCACAGACGGTGCCCCTTCTATGCTCGGTGCTAAGTCGGGCTTTACAACTTCGGTGAAAAAACGCGCACCGCACATCATATCCATTCATTGTGCTCTTCATCGACATGCACTGGCAAGTAAAACCCTTCCGGAATACTTGAAAGCAGTATTGAAGCATGCGATTGAATGTGTGAATTTTATCAGGGCTCATGCTCTTAATCATCGACTTTTCAAAGTGCTTTTTGATCAGATGGGTTCAGAACACACTGTTCTCCTTTATCACACAGACGTTCGGTGACTCTCTAGGGGTCTTGTTTTGTCTCGAGTTTTCGAACTATGTGGTGAAATCGAGACTTTTCTTCGAGAACGCAAATCCCCGTTGACTAAGCACTTTGACGACAACAAATTTAGTGGAGCATTGGCGTACTTGACAGACATTTTTTCAAGTTTGAACCAGCTCAATATGCAGATGCAAGGAAAAAGTATTACCATTGTAGATGCACGTGATCAAAATCAAGGCTTTCAGAAAAATTAGATCTGTGGCGTAGAAGAGTTCAAAAAGGAATTTACGCGAATTTTTCAACATTTGATGATTGGAAAGTCAATAGAAATCACAACGAGATTTCTGACCTCGAAGTCGAGATATGCCAGCATCTCGCCGCATTAAAAAACAACTTTGATGGTTACTTTGAAGGTGCAATTTCTAACAGTACTGCTCTTTGGATAACTTATCCTTTCGAAGCAAAGTGAGAACGTATTGCTGACGATGATCCTTGTAAGGACGAGCTGATTGATCTTCAATGTTCGACGACGCTTCACTCCAAATTTAGTTCGTGCAATGGTGACTTTTCCAAGTTTTGGTGTGGATTAGTCGAAGAGTTTCCTATGCTGACTAAGCATGCGTTGGAAGTTGTTGTACCTTTTATAACTACTTATCTGTGTGAAGCAGGGTTCTCTTCACAAAACAAAAAATCGATCTCGCTTAATTCCCAAAGACGACATGCGAGTGCATGGCTCTTTCAACGACTGCTCCAATTAAGAATCTCAGAAATTATTCGTGGAAAACAAGCACAAAAATCTTACTGATTGACTGTTGAAATTGTGTGTCAGTTAGTATTAAAAGAAAATTCTTACATTCTTGTGTGCTTTATCATAGCTATCCGGGACATTTGAGTAGACCTTATTTTTCACAGAACCCGTCAGAAACGATTGTGTCTTCCACAACTAAAAAAACGTTTTTGATATGTGCTCTGGTAAACAAAATAAAAAAGGATGTTTTACTTTTCTTCACAAGATACCTCCAAGAAGATGGGGGTAAATTATACTTTTTTTATTCGGCAAGGGGTAAACGAGACAAAAAAGGTTAAGAACCCCTGATTTAACCGAATAGTAGGCCAAGCACAGCACATATGATAAAAAGTTACACAATTAGAAAGATTTGCTCAACCACGTTTGCCGCGATATTCAAATTACAAGCAAAAATGCCTCCAATGGTACGTCTTATTTAAAAAAGGTATTTTCCAAACAAAACAATGCAACAGAGCTTTACAAGTGAACTTTGTTTAGTCTTCACTAAATTTTCTAATCAAACGTTTTGGTACCGCGCTAAACTTTGTGTTTGTTCAGAGTGCATTTTCAACCAAAAAAGTACCCTTTTTCTAAACTTTACCACTTAAACCAAAAACTTTTCCGGCACCCATGTTCTTGACTAACTGTTACAAAAACTTTTATAGTGATACTTTGTGATGTTGCTCATTTTAAGATGAGATTCAATTGGTTAGCATGATAGAAAATGGAATGGGCCTTTGAAAACTTTTCTTTAATTTTTATTTGTACACCATTTTGTTAAAGCAGCTGCACCGCCATATGTTTGGGCTGCAAGTTTGCATTGCATCTATTATCGCCCACCAAATCGTTAATTTTTTTTAAAAACACAGATGAAAGTGCCTAAGAAGATAAATTAAATGGTTTAAAACTTTTCCAAACTTTTTTTCACACATCTTACCACAATTCCTATACACGTCTTATCAAAAATGTCAGTGGTTGCATCTGCCATTTTTGTTGAGTAGTTTTAGGAGATTTTCTTCTTTAATAAGTTGCTGACATAAACACAACATTGACTCAAAAATAAATCTAATTTAAAAATATCATCTAAAGAATTAAAATTAAGCTTAAAGCTCGAATCGCATTGCTATATTATATCAATTGAACTACCACTCATTCATAGTGCTGACTGCTGAGCAGCTCCTATAGCGCCATACTGAACTGATTGCCGATCCGCATGTTTACTTTTCCTAAAATTGACATGCTGAAATTTCTTAAATTGACCAACTGAAATTAACATGGCAAAAATTGATATTTTTTAAAATTTAACTATGTTGCTTATATGTTTATTACGTGACTTTTCTAGCGCCGGTCGTAAAACGTTTGGCTGCAGTTTTACAATAAGCGAGCACGATGAAATGGTCTGTAATAAAATTGCCATGGTGCATAACCTATAATTGTTTAAGTAATAAAAAAAATTTATTTAGAAATGGCTTCCTTGTCAAGTTTTTAATTGATTGTTTTATTTGTTTTGAAAAAACTGTCAGAGGCACTTGCAGAAAAGTCCACTTAATTTTAAAATCTTCTAAATTAGTAATTCGCTTGTAGTATAATTTTATTTGAAACTTATTCTCATGAACAAGTATTAGATTGCTATTAGTAATTAAAACAATTGGTTAAAGAGCTTAGCATCAACAATGCCATCACTCATTGATTTATTTAGCCTGTGGTATTGTATATCACAAAGTTAACAACGTTGTAAAGCAACAACCCACGGGCTGCCAATGTTTTGGTTTTGGCCAATAATGAAGCGTTTGAATGTTGACTAATTTGTGGGCTGAAACTTAAATGACAAATACGAAAAATTATTTTGAGCGCCTAAAACGTAATAAAATGGCAAAGTGTGAAAGAAGAAAATAGTTAGGCCTAAAGGAAAACTTGTTGCGAAGTTATGTTAAACAAACTGATTTCCGTTATAAAGTGGTTATATTTTTATAGATAAAGTAAATAATTTATAAAGTTACCTAAAGATGGTCAATAGATAGAAGGCAAATTGTAGGGTTTAAAATTATCAAATAATATATTGTGAGTGAAATATATATAAAAAGTTCCCAGAATATGCAATTTAGATTAAATACAGCAGATGTTTGAACATGATCAAGATCATCTTACTTAATGTGACACATATTTGAATGGTTGGAAAATTGAAAAGGCTGAAAAATGACACATATTTGGACGCCTGCAGCCAACAATGCTAAAATTTTACAATCAAATAGATGCAAACTCACCTTCGGCCCCTTAGCTAACACGGCGCATTGGACATGCAAGTAGGCCTTTATTTTTGCTTTAACTTACTGCCTAAAAGTTTTTAATGACGTCTTTGTATTATTGGAAGTGGTTTGTGGTACAGAATTTGAGTATACCCTGCAAATAACACTTTCGTCCGACATTCGTCAGGAGATAAACGTTGGAATGAAAACAAAATACAATTAATTGTTTTATAACACGTAAACAGAGCAAAATTTAAGACAAACAGCCAAATGAAAGAACAGTAAATTTTTCATCACTGTAATATTGGGTTCACATAAGGTTATCTAAAAGGTGCTGACCAATCGCGGATTTACTGAACATAAGTAAGATTGAAGATTTGCAAAAACGAGTGAAGGTGTTGCGAGAGTTTTTTATTAAATTTTGGTACGTGTTGACGCATTTTGTCCTGCCCATGTTGAGATGTGCGGCCCACGTACCGACTATCACAGTGGCATGAAAAAATATATACTATATTGCTTAAGAGCAAAGCAGGCAAGACATCATTTTTGTTCGCAGGAAAAAGTGAGCGAGACATAAAAACAACAAGTGATTCCACTGCAAAGAAGCATTTTTTTACACTGGCTTTGATTTTTACTTTCATGTCTAAACGAAGAGTTCCCAACCAGGGCAGATAAAGATAGATAGGACGTTTCTTTAGGGTATGTGAAATAGGTAATCTAAAATCTATTAAGTTACGAGAATTTGTGTTTTCAATGAGGTGGTTGGGGTAGCCATTTATAATTATTATTAAAAAGCTTCATCTATTAAATTCCTTGCAGATTTTTTGCGGTTTACGTTTGAAAAAGAATCTCTTGCTCGGTTTTAAACTTATTGTGTCTGTTTACCGTAAACCCACACTTACAGGACAAGACCTGAACTGGAATTCTTTAGCCCCGAAAAAGTAAAATCAGTTTAATTTCCACCCTTGTACATCGAGCCTTAATGATCTGCTTGGACGTCAGACTGCAAACTGAACGTAGATGAAAAGTTTTTTCAATACTACTCATGAATGGCTACCCCGACCACATCACCTACTTTACATTGAAACAACAGATTCCAACAAGTTAAAAAGTTTTTAGATCATCTACTTCACATATGGTGAAATATGCCCTATCTATCTTTATTTGACCTGGTTGGGAACTCCTTCGGTTAGATATGAAAGTTAAAATCAAAAGTAGTGCAAAAAATGTTGCATTGCAGTGGAAGCACATGTTGTGTTTACACATCGCCCCTTTTTCCTGCAATGAAAAAGGATGCCTTGCCTACTTTGCTCTATAAAGTAGTACATAATTTTTCGTGCCACTAAGATAATTGCAATTTTTAACTGTGTTTAACTAAATCTTTTATGCTGTAACAAGTCTTTTGAAACAGCCGCTAAGTCGTTACCAACAGATACAAAAGGCGTCGCTGCAATAAAGCAATCGTTTGCAAAATAAATCAAATTAATCGAAAGATGCGGTAACAAGATATATCCGTAAAAAAAAAAGCCGATTTCAAACTCAAGAGACTTGCTGTAACATATTACCAGCAATACACGAGCCCGATCATACATTCAACCCCAAGTTACAATAAACCTTAAGAACAACAACAACAACAAAAAATATATCGTGTAGAAACGCAAGTATTAATTATCAGCATCAACAATTTTGTATAACTTTAAATCATGCTCGTTAAACTCCTCACCAAAACCTGGCTTATGCGATTTTGACGATTGGGCAATAACTGGAAAACTCTTCCGAGTGGCCATTTGCCTCGTGGTATATTTTCATCATACACCAGGACCACGTCATTGAACTTGAAGTGGCACTTCGATCGAATCTATAAAGCTTGTATGCATTCTGGACTCCATCGATAACAAAACTGCGATGATATATATTAACTTGACGCCAACGTTTTGAAAAATAGTTGTCTTCATTTGTAAATGTTACAGGATGGAAATTTGTATAACATAAGCAAATGATTGAGTTAGTCTCACCGATCGAATTAAACGCTTCCAAATTCCTCCCATATGACTCGCGTGAAAAGGATTGAAGCGCCATTAGATATTCCTTAAGTTCTGTTTCTGCATCAACAAAATTTGTTCCATTATCATAATAAATTTCAAGTGGCTTATTTTGTCTTCAGATGAATCTTTTTAAAGCGTTTATAAATGAATCTATTGCGAGTGTGGGGACTAGTTAAATGTACACCGCTCTAGTTGTAAGACACGTAATGATACAACCCCATTGTTTTACGTTGCTTCTTGTTTACTTGTTTGGTTTACAGTAAATGGTCCGAAACAAATACGAATTGTTGTTTCGTTGAAGCATTTCCTCTTTTATATTGTAAACACTGGCCAAGGACTTTTCTAACTGTTCCTTCCCCTTTATTGATCCAATATTTTTGCCTTAACGCGACCAAGTATGAGACATTTCAGAATGTTTAACATTTTCATGATGATCTTGTACGATTAATTTAGTTACGTGATGATGACTAGGCTGTATTATTGGATGCTTTACCAAAACGGCAATATGGTTTGATCAATTCTACCACCAACACAAAAAACACCTTCAAACAAACGTGGGTTTAGTTTCCGCAACTAATTTAAACATTGTTGCTTTTATAACATTACACAATAAATGATAGCATGCTCAGCTCTTTCTAAAACAGAAACAGTTATTGAATTTCAACAACCAAACAAGTTGAACGTTTAAACTTATACTGTGCCACGACAAAAATTGCAGAAACGACAAATAGACAGCTGTTTTTAATTCATTTATAACTACGTTATTTACTTGCTTTATTAGAATAGAAAACTCTTGCGGACAAATAGATATTTTGCAAGGAGTTACGGACCATTTATCTCCGGAATATTTTAAAAAGCTAAGGCCATTAGTCTAACGAAAATTTTGCGTTAGTTTCGACGCAGCTAAACCTCGCCTAGTATCATCAGCCGAATTTAGATCAAAATGGAACATTGATTTGGTTCAGACAATTTAATAATCTTTGGCAAGCAATTGACTACAAACGCTGTAAACCGTTTAGCGCTATTATAAATCATAAACAGAACCGTCATCGAATCTGTCCAAAAGAAAGTTTTCCAGTAAGGTTCGCTCAACTCTTAATTTATTTATCTATTTATTTACTTATTTTATCTCTATATTTATCTTCCTGACTGGACAGGAAAGCGACGAAGGTGCTAATACATATGGTAAGCAATTGTCTTGACCTGCTTCCGGAGATGCCAAGATATTGCTGTCCGCTGGCTTAATAAAATCATTTTGTTTAACTTGAGACCCAAAGTAGCAGCTTTTCCAATTCTAGTCTAGGTACTAGCTTCACCAATTAGAAAGTTACAACAAACTTTACCACTAGTGTTGCAAACGTTTTCTCCGGTGCTTCAGCGGAGAAAGGCAACTGTACGTTTTTCGAAAAAAGATGACCTAAAAACAACGATTAATTTAAAGATTGGCATAGTAATCAGGTATCGGTTCATTCCAACCTAGACCAAGACGGCATAAATTTTGAATTAATTTTGCATTGAGAACGATAGGTGCAGCAAACCAGAGGAATCAAAAAAAGAACTTACCTTTAACAAGACACCTATTTGTGTAAATCGCTTTTCATTAATGTTAATTACTTAGCAATTTTCTTAGTTGAACGCTGATGGTTACTGCTTCATCGACGTAAGAGAGAGTCTTCAAACAATCATCTATATAAAAATAATCTATGATGGTTTGGACAATTTCATCCGAGTTCAACGAGGGATATTTTTAGCCGTTTGTCGCGTAGCAAAGTTTGCACAGGTTGGAAAAGAAGTAGCTCCAAATACCTGGACGGTCATACAGAACTCTAAAAGGTAAAATTTGTGTATTTCCGTTTGGCCATCACAAAATCTCAAATATTTCTGATCTTTAAGACATCATGAATATGTTTTTAGTGTATATCTGCAACAAGCGCAATCTTTTGGAAAACAAAACAACTTCTATCTAGCTGTTTAGTAAGTCTGGCCCGGGTAATAATTGTTCGTTTAACAAAGTTCTATGTTGACGAGTCACAGATGAGTTGCAACACATTTACCATGTTTGGTCTTTGTGGAATGAAACTGCATGACGTAGTAATGATGTGGCAAATATCAACAGTCTTCAGCATTGTAACATTTCTTGTAGTTGGCTATAAACGGTCTTGCTTAAAGCCTTTTTTTAGTTTGTTGATAATTGGTTTTCAAATTTGGTGCTTTTGTGGACGTCACAACAATCCAACTTGATAATGGTGTCTTTGCATTGTTTTGATTTTTCTAATATTTTTATCGCGTATCGATTATTTTTGACTTACCGACACCTAGACAAGACAAAGTAGGCACGTTATGTAACTCCCACAAACATTGGACTTGTTTTTGCAACAGCTCATTGGTTCTTTTAAGGAAAGGTACATTGAGGTTGCGGTTAGTCTCATCAACAGCACTACCAGGTAAGGACCAGCCCAGTTCTGTTTTTACAGCAAACAAGTTTTCTTTTCTTCCACGGCGTTTGTCAAGAGGCAAAAATACTTCCAAATAGTCAACACCAATAAGCAGCTAGACTTTTACAGTCGGTAATTTTATTCCTTCCAAATATGGCCATCGACTCAAATCATTTTTAGCTGATTCAAGGTTATGTCAAATCAATAACCTATCAACAGAGTAAATATTTTTTGTTAAATATTTTCATTACTTATTAATTCCAATACTAATAACTTAGCCTTTCTTTCATTGTGTTACTCGAAGTCTGGTTCACTGTTTTAATGGAATAACTTGTCTTTTTTCCACAAATTCTAAAGCTCTCAACAAACGTGCATCACGTAATGTGGTCGTGGAACCTTGATCCAAAAATGCTGAGGCATCAACGTTAGTTTTTCTGCAGCAAACACGTACAGGAGCAACGTTTAGAAATACTTATTATAATTTGAGGTGTATTTTATTAAACTACTCGACGTCATGCCAACAGTACTTGGATTAGACTTTCTTATGAGAGATTGATTCTTATGTGCATGCGGAAGTTTCCAGTCTCGCTGTCATAAGCTATGATGTTTCTGTTGACATCCTTTCATCGTACACGAACCTTTGTTTTGGCAAAAGAAGAAATGTGTCCTGCTTAAAACAATACATGTAGTCCCTCATTTTATTTTTTTGCATAAAGACGATCCTCTGATCGAGTGGTGTCCGGCAAGACTCGAAGCAATCTTGTAGATGATAGACCCTGAAACACAAGTAACACTTTTCTTTTCTACTTCAGTAGCATGAGTAAAAAAATCTTCAATTCTCTAAAAGTAAGTTTAAATTTTTCGAGATTGCAAGCAAAATATACTAAACCACTTTCATTGTCAGTGTCAATCATGCATGTATTCGTTATGCAGCTTGTCGATAAAGGCTTTAGCTCTCTAATTTTTTTTTCTAAATTTATCCTTTAACCCTTATGCCCAAATTACTTTTTAATCGAAAAATTTTTTTAAAACCATTTTACACATTTATTTGGGGTGTTATTACTCATATCAGGTTTACAATTTTAAAAATTTAATAATTTTAAAAAATTTTGCTTTTATATTTTATATACGGCATATTGGGAATATAGACACAACTACTTTGGCGCGTAAAAGCAACACGTTGGCCGTGTAATGAAAACGCAGAGAATTTTTGGAGGAATAGATACACAGACCCAGGAGGGCTTCCTGATTGCCGTAGAAAACCAAGGCACTGCATGTTTGTTGCCGATCTTGCAATAGTGTGTTCATACCCGTGCCTGCAGAGGGGCAGGGAGGGGGCAATTGTCCCCCAAGTTTTTGAAATTTGGGCAAAATCAAGAATTTTAGGGCAGCGACAATGATCAAATGCAGAAAAGCGTCAACAAATTTAGGTAAAGACCTTTTTTAAAGAACATCTCTTTTTGGAACAAAAGTCACGAAATCGGAAACTGATTCAAAGTGAAGATTTTTTTTTAGAGAACATTTTTTTTTTAGACGAAAATCATAAAATCGGAGATTTTTTCGGGTCAAATCGCAAACTTTATTGTCCCCAAATTTTTTTGGGCTAGTACGCCTATGAGGATGTTCTCCCTGAAACAACCATGATTTCCGATTTAGGGGAATTTATAATAGAGTCAGTAACATGGAATATCTACATTTAACAGTTAACTATCAAATCTATTTCATAGACTTGGTCAGTTACGCAACCACGAACCACGTTGAGTCGGTGTGGTCCAGGGTCAAACAAACGTGAATGCGTAGCTCATCGCACGCTTTCGTCGACCTATTTAATTGAGTTTATGTTGAGGCAGAAGTTTGGAGATGACCCATTTAAAAATTATTTTAAAGCACATAGGCGAAGTTTATTCTTTGTAATAAAATTGTTTGCCGTGAATTTGTTTTTGCTTGCTTTAGAAAAATAAAAGAACAGAAAATCATTGGAGTACAGTCATCAGCTTTACTTTAGTTTAGAAATATAACACGAAACTATAACTGCTTATAATAAACAAATCAAAGTAGTCGAACGCGCGTTAATATAACGCGTTAATATATTTAGAAATATAACACGAAACTAGAACTGCTTATAATAAACAAATTAAAGAAACGTCACGTTACAACAGAAAATTAAGAACGAGAGCGTGTCAAGAAGTGCATAAGCGCCAGTAATCTCTCAAAGCATCATGCGTGTTACAGCTAAAATTTAACATATACACCTCGTATTCCTCCTGTGCCATAAGCGTTTTCGGCTTGCATTAGCCCTCTTTAGATGAAAATAAAATGTTTAGTAGTTTTGTCATGTAATTTAAAGATAAAGGTCAATCAATGATTTGATTACGTAATAGTTGTTTACCAAATTTGTCGCACGAGATTTCAGAAAAGAAGTTGTTGAAAATTGGTTTAAAAATGCAAGCGCAAAACGAACACAAGGTTGGTCTGCTAAGAAATATGTTTGTGTCTAATGGTTACCCACTTTGGTTTTTAAAGATGTCTCAAAAAGTTTAATGAAAAATGTTTACATTTCCATTCTGCATGTCGTTATCATATTTATAATCTTAATATTCCATATTTTGGCCATGACTCCAGACGGTTTATCAATAAACTACAAAACATTATTAACTCCAAACTTTAACTAACTTTGAAAATAAATCCTATTTATAAAACTTTTAAAGTATTACAGTATTTTGAATTGAATTGTGTTCCGTCTACACCAGTGGTTCTTAACCTTTTTTTACGTATTTACCCTTTTAACAAAAGTGCTTACTAAATTTACCCTCAATATACTTAATAATGCTCATTTATTAAAAAACGAAATTAGCAAATTACTTCAATTATACTTATTTAATGTGACGGCTGCCCTTGTTTTTTGGCAACGAGCTTTTCAATGTCTGGTGAAGTTGTAGATAATGCGCAACGAATGTCGGATTCAACGTCAAGTCGGTTTCGTGCTTTAGATTTGATAGTAAGCAACGCAGAGAAGCCGCACTCGCACAGGTAAGTTGAAGAAAACGGAGCCAAAATATTCAGAGCATGAATACCTAGCCGTGGATAGCAACGTTGGATTTTAACCCAAAACTCCTCTAGGTTGCAAGTGTGAAATTCATCTTTTGCAAAAGAATCGTTTGTTAATTCTATAAATTCTTCTTGAATTGCTTCAGGAACATCTTCCACTTTACATACAAGGATTTCTAGCTACTTTCATCAAAATGCTAGAAGTATTTATCTCGGAAAAATATTGTTCAAACTCATTTTGCAGGTTTTGTAGATGACTGATGATGTCCTCCTTCAAATTTTGTTCAAAATCATCTCCAGTTATCTCAGTCAAGCGGTGAAATGATGCAAAATTATCATTATTTGCTCGTTGGGTCCAAAGCTTAAGCTTTGCCACAAATGCATTGATGGCATCAGTGTGCACAATTATATTACTTCCTGGGCCTTGCAGTTTCTTGTTTAGTTGATTTAATGTTTCGAATATGTCAGCAAGATAAGCTAAGTACGCAGAAAATTCGACGCCACCAAATGTTAACAATAAATCATTTTTTTGTTTTGCAACCAAAAACGACTTGACTTCTTCTCTTAGTTCGAAAATACGAGAGAGCATGTTCCCTTTTGAGAGCCAACGAACTTGAGTGTGATATAAAAGTGCGGTATGATTGGCATCCATATCTTTGCAAAGCTTGCTGAAGAGTCGAGTGTTGAGCGCTGAACTTTTCACATAATTAACGACTTTTCACATAATCACAACAGACAAATGCTCGTGAAGTCTCTTCGGAATGGTTTTGGAAACGAGCGCCGCTTTGTGAATCATGCAATGCGTTCCTTGAATTGTTGAATTTTTCTGCTTTATCAGGGAAACCAATCCAGAGTTTGCACCAATCATGGCTGGAGCACCATCAGTGCAAACCCCAACAAGCTTACTCCAACTCAATTCGGTTTTGTCAAAAAAGTCCATCAACAATTGAAAAACATCGGCTGCCTTTGATGTTATTTCCAAAGGTTGGCAGAAGAGAAATTCTTCACTAATCCTGTCATCTGCAACATATCTGATATACACAGGTAGCTGTGAGAGATTGGAAACATCGGTAGTTTCATCCAACTGAAGAGCAAAAACAGGAGAGGAATTAATTTTTCATATCACCTTGCTCTTAATATTTTCAGACATGTCATGAATTCGGGATTTTATAGTGTCATTGGACAGTGAGATTTGTTTCATTGTTTGAGATGCTTTTTCTCCAAGCATCAACTTCACACTTTCCAATATGCAAGGTTTTGGAAGGGTTTCACCGATCGTATGTGCTTTTTTAGCTTTTGCCACATGCAAAGCAATGGCAAATGATGCATGTACAGAGACATTGTTAGTCTGCCAAAACATTCCAGTTCTGTCCAGCTTTTGTCTTTTCAGATTGGACAGTTTTAACTCAAAAAAGGACCGGTTTTTGCTTATCATACTTGGATGAGCATTTGCTAGGTGTTGTTTTAGCGGAGCAGGTTCCATGATACTGTTTGAAAATGTTTTCATGGACAGGACACACTGAGGAATTTGAAGACCATCCTGAATAAGATATGTAAATCCAAAATTCAAATAATTGTCCTGATACTTTCTCTTTTTTTGTGACATGCTATATTTATGACTAAATTTATGACAAAATCCAAATAATAGGCTAGCTTCGAATTCGCATTAGCAATTACTCTAAACCAGGAAGGATACTGTTATGTTCTTATTTCGTTAATGAAGTCTTTATTTATTGCATTTATTATAAACAGCAGTAATTCAAACATTCACAGAAGTCTTCGAGAGCACGCTAACAATTAATTCGCCTTTCATTAATCACCGTCTGACTACACTCGTTATTATTTCGATTAAATCAATGTTCCAATTACTAGCACGTTACGGTATCTAGTATGTTATTGTTATGCGGTAAAGATCACTGTTATCTCGCATTATGGAATGCGCACTGAAGTGTTGCCATTATCTTTATTATGTTAAAGCAGTACATCACAGATACTAGGCTATCAATACCTACAGCTGCCCCAATTTTTTTGTCCCGTCAACTTTTCTAGGCTGAAACCATGCCTGAAACTAAGGCTATGTGTTGCCACAATCAAATTTAAAACAACGTATAGGTTGCTCGTTTCAGTTAAAATTTCATTTGATATAGAAAAGAATCTAACCCTTTGTATTGAAAGCAAAAACTACAATTTCTAGTCACTGTCTATCCCTGCACAAAAACAAGACAAGTTTGAAACTTAGAAATCTGTCGCTGCCAATGACTGTATTAAAAAGTTATTAAAAAATTAAAATCGATTTCGATCACAAGATCATCATCACTTAACAATTCTATCAATTCTGTGGAAAATATACTGTAAATATGAAAACAACAAATTTGGATAAAAATGAGCCTAATAATTACACTGTAGTGAAAAAACTATTTTGAAAGCTTTACAAATTTAAACTAAAATACTATTAACTACAACAAGAAACGCATAACTGGCATCACACTGTGATACAAGCCAAAACCAAAGTGACTTCAACTATCTTTTCAACGCATTACTGGCCCAGATGGTAGGTGCTTTCACGCAGCCTGGGCCATGAGTAAGTCTGTTCATTGATTTTAAAATGACAGACCGAAACCGAACCTACCAAAACGGAAGGGTATCCACCCATTCCGATGTTCAGTGTGGGTCTGCTAATCGGCAAACGTCCTTTTCAGGACGGGGCAATGCTAGGATAAAACTGCCCTTTTCAGGGCACATTGCCAACAAGTTCCGAAGACCCACTATTCTTCAGCTGAACATCGAAGGCCTCACTGCAAGCAAGATGAACGTTCTTCATCATCTCGCTATGCAGTCTGAGGCACTCGTCATCCTATTGCAGGAGACCCACTGCACTGATGCAGAGAAGTTGGTATTACCAAACTACCAACTAGCTGGGTCTTCTTTAAGCAGGAAGCATGGTCTTGCCACGTTTGTCCACGAGCGACTGAGATACACGCTTTTGGACCAATCTCCACCAACATCGGAGATCGAGTGGTTGTGTGTGGACGTTGATGGTTATAAAATAGTCAACGTCTACAAACCACCGCCAACGCGATTGCGAACCCTGGATCTCCCAGTGTTTCCTCACCCCTGTCTTTACGCTGGCGATTTTAACTGTCGTCATGCTGACTGGGGTTACGACGACAACAGTCCGGACGGTGAGTGCTTGGCTGGATGGGCAAGTATTAATTGTCTTGCCCTCCTATATAATGCCAAGGACGCTGCCAGTTTTTATTCCGGCCGCTGGAACACTGGTACCAATCCGGATTTAGCTTTCGCTAGAGTAGGTCCAAACAGTCGCTTACCGGATAGACGTGTCCTTGAAAAGTTCCCCAGGTCACAACATCGACCTTCGCTTATTACACAACCAAGGTTTGCTATGGCAGTGCCAAGCATGCCTGTTCAGCGATGGAACTTCTGCAAGGCCAAATGGAGTCACTACATTGCTTTGACGAATAAATTCGCAAAGACTTTGTTGCCGCCTGATTCACTTAATGTGGATGCGGCTTACCAGGACTTCTGTAACATCATTAAAAAAGCAGCCAAAAAGACTATCCCACGCGGGTATCGAAATACCTACATTCCGTGTTGGGATGCAGAGTGTGAATCCCTCTATAAAACCTTTTTGCAGTCTCCTCAGAAAGACGACTCAAGCTTGGCTGCTACAGCTCTGCTTGCCAAGCTTGACAGAAAGCGGAGGGATCGATGGTCCGAAGCAGTTCGGAGCATTGACTTCTCACACTCTAGTCGAAAAGCGTGGAGTATTTCGAACAATCTTACTGGTAGGTCACGACACTCTCCTCGTCACTGTCCCGTTTCAGCCGATGCTATTGCATCTCAGTTGGTTAGAAATGGGAAATACGAGCTGTTGACCGCAAGTCATCTCGACTTGTCTCTCAAGAAGTGTATGACCTTTAAAGGGCCACAACACCAGACGCAGTAAATATCTCTGACAATTTTTCACAGAGAGAATTTGCTGCTGCCCTTCAACATTTAAAACCAGGTAAAGCTCCGGGACCTGATTCCATCTGCCCCGATCTTATACTCCATGCCGGAGCTGCTTTGAAATCCTGGTTATGTGACTTCATTTCTTCCTGTCTGCGCCAACTCAAAATTCCCAAGATCTGGAGAAGAGCGCTTGTGGTCGTGATCCCAAAACCCGGAAAGCCCGTGAGGGACCCAAAGAGCTATCGACCGATATCTCTGCTCTGTGTCCCCTACAAGATCCTGGAGAGGCTTATCTACGCCCGCGTTGAACCATTAATCGATCCGCTGCTCCCTATAGAGCAGGCTGGGTTCCGACGCGGGAAGTCAACCGTAGATCAAGTTGTTCTGCTAACCCAGAACATCGAGGAATCTTTTGAGGCTAAAAAAAAGCCGGTGCCGTATTTATCAATCTGACAGCTGCTTATGACACTGTCTGGCACCGTGGCTTTACCTGCAAGCTGCTGAGACTACTTCCGGATAAGCACATGGTCAAAATGATTATGGAGCTTGTCCGAAATCGAAGTTTTACCCTTACCACCGGTGACAGCAAGCAAAGCAGGCTACGCCGTCTTGAAAACGGCGTTCCTCAGGGATCGGTCTTGGCTCCCCTCCTATTTAACATCTATACGTACGATCTTCCTCAAACGATTTCCAGAAAGTTTGCTTATGCTGATGATTTAGCATTGTTGCATTCTTCTGGAAACTGGAAGGACTTGGAGGGGACTCTAAGTCAAGACATGTCCACACTGTCAGCGTATCTCCAGACTTGGAGGTTGAAGCTCAGTCACACTAAGACGGTGACGACAGCCTTTTACTTAAACAACCGAGAGGCCAAACGTGAGCTAAAGGTCTACAACAACGGTAGACTTTTACCGTTCTGTCCAACCCCTACTTATCTTGGGGTAAAACTGGACAGATCGCTCACGTTTCGTCACCATTTAGTGGCATTGCGCAAAAAACTATCCTCGCGCGTCACACTGCTGAGGCGACTCGTGGGCTCGATGGACTCGATGGGGTGCTGGTGCTAAAACACTACGCATAGCCACCTTGTCTCTAGTCTACTCAACAGCTGAGTACTGTGCGCCAGTCTGGTGTCGCAGTGCTCACACTCGCCTCATTGACAGTGTCTTGAATGACGCCTTGCGCATAGTTACTGGATGCCTGCGTCCCACTCCAACGGACCACCTACCTGTACTCTCAGGCATCCAGCCAGCTGAGCTTCGCCGAATGGGAGCGACACTCTCCTTGGCTCAACGTGGATCTCTGGACCCCGATCATATTTTGCATGGTCTGTTAAGTGGGTCCTCAGATACTGGCCAAGTGAGACTAAGATCCAGACGCCCGTTTGTGCCAGGTGCGCGGAATCTTTCGGACAACCTTGCCAGACTTGGCATCCGCGCCTCTGAATGGACAAATCACAAATGGAACGCGGAGTACTGTGAAGGTGCTTCCAGGCTCCGTGCTTTTGTGCCCCAGACCGGTGCCAGGCCTGTTGGGATAGGCTTACCCCGAGTAGCTTGGGTTAAGCTCAACCGCCTGCGGACTGGTGTTGGGCGATTCCATTTGTCCATGCACAAATGGGGTCTCGCTCTTTCACCGAATTGCGAGTGTGGCGCCTCAGAGCAAACCGCAGACCATGTACTAACAGCGTGCCCTATACATCGGGCACCACATGGAGCACGAGGTCTGACGGTTTTGGATGACGAAACTCGATGCTGGCTTAATGACATCACTGCCAGCGTCTGATCCAGGCAGTGCAGCAGTCTGGGGTAGTAAAAGGATAAACCCTCTGCCCCAGTCCTGTTTGTGTCTGACCTAGAGTGAATACCTCTTCAAACGACGACGACGACGACGACGACGACGACGAACGCATTACCGCATAACGTCAGTAACTGTTGGTCACTACTCTACTAAATTGAAAAAGATATATTTATGTTGATATATATATATATTATATTATATATATATAAAGATATATATATTATGTTTGCGCTATTTGAACTTATACAATTAAACATATCTTTTTCAATTTACTAGAGTAGTGACCAACAGTTACTGACGTTATGCGGTAATGCGTTGAAAAGATAGTTGAAGTCACTTTGGTTTTGGCTTGTATCACAGTGTGATGCCAGTTATACGTTTCTTGTTGTAGTTAATAGTATTATAGTTTAAATTTGTAAAGCTTTCAAAATAGTTTTTTCACTACAGTTTAATTATTAGGCTCATTTTTATCCAAATTTGTTGTTTTCATATTTACAGTATATTTTCCACAGAATTGATAGAATTGTTAAGTGATGATGATCTTGTGATCGAAATCGATTTTAATTTTTTAATAACTTTTTAATACAGTCATTGGGCAGCGACAGATTTCTAAGTTTCAAACTTGTCTTGTTTTTGTATAGGAAGCTCATTTACCCCCCATAACAAAGAAATTTACCCCCAGGGGTAAATTTATCCCAGGTTAAGAATCGCTGGTCTACACTCTGCTCGAATATTGTTTATCAATTTTCGTATTCATGTGATTCGAACTTGATGTTCATAGGTATGTCAACCCGTCATTTGAGCATTAGGGTAGGTGAACACTAGGGTTTTCATTTGAAAACTGAAAGCTCCATTAAAGACCATATTATGTCTTGCGATATTTATGCTAATTCCAAATTCAACGTAAATTTGTTTAAGATACGGAATCAAAAATTGTAATTCTAATTTTGAAACTAAAATTCACAAAGCTTTACTAATCAAAAAACATAACTCTGGGCTGAATCGACAATTATTTGCAAATGGATCATCGCTTTTGTTAAATATATTTTAAATTGTTGTTTTTGCTCTTTGGATTTTACTTGATGCATTGGCTTTACGGTTGTTTTTTGTTCGTTTTGCGCTTGATTTTGTAAATCAATTCTCAACAATTTCTTTTCTGAAAACCTCGTGCGTCAAAGTTGGTAAACAACTACTACGTAATCAGGTCATTGACCTTTATCTTTAAATTACATAATAAAAGTACTAAACTTTTTAAAATTCTCGCAAAACTAGTTTAAAATTTCTCTTGTTACAACGATTTCCTAGCCGTTTAAATATGCGCTACTAAATCTACAACTTTGTTAAAAAAATTCAATAGTTTTGATAATAACAAACTGAAGTAAATGTGTTTTATAGCAATTTATTGCCCTTTTAAACTGTTTTTAATTAAATATTTTATACTGCAATAAGTCCTTCGAAACAGTATACTAATAATCAAAGCAGTATTGTAACTCTCTTAAATAGTCGCCTAGCCGTTTACAACAAATACAGATTCAGAAAGATTCAGAAAGTTTGCTAGAGATAACTCATTATTGTTAGTATTATTATTTGGTTTATTGGTGCTTTACAACGATTATGTTTTGGAGCACCAGGAAAAGTGAAAACAAAATTAATCGTGAAGGTCTGTACTTTTGCGTATACATATTTATTAAATACACAACAAAGTGTGCAACCTGCAATTAAGTCCGAAATAGGAAAAAAAACTAATTCAAAGCTTGCAGCTTCTGCACGGCATGTAACACAGAAATCATGTTACTTATAATAATAGATAACTCATAAATCACGATGTACACTAATTTAAATTAAGAGTGTGATTACAAAAAGGGTACCGTAGCAATAAAGCAATTTTTGATTACAAATTAAATTATTCAAACAAAAGATGTGGTAACAAAATACATCAGTAGAAACAAAAGAACGCGGTATAAAACTCAGAGACTGCTGCAACATCGGCCAGGGGCCGTTGACCTTTCAACTCTGTGATTTAAAAAACTTAAAATTTGATCACAATCTGCGGCATTTGCTGTGATTTACTGTATTGTTCATTACGCAGTGATGTTTGTTTTGTTTGCGCCCTCCCACTTTACCTGTTAATAAACTGCTGTTGTCAATTTGTCACTTGTGATGTATTTCCACGTATTATAAACTCTGTTTTCAATTATTACGCTAAAATTTCAAACTACAATGGATGGTTTGCATTATGCAATTCATTTTTAGATTGCAACAAAATATTAAAAGTTTAAGTTCTCCATAATTTTTAAGGATTTTGGCTATGACATTTGCAAGATAAAAAAGATTAGTAAGAATTTAGAAAGAGTAAAAATGAGCAAAAATAAGAAACGCTTCAATACTTAGCTATTTTGCAAAGAAGGAAGAAATCAACAGAAATAAATAACAAGAAACAGATATTTCGTAAGCAATCTTGTAGCACTTCTGTTTCTCAATCGACTAAGTGTGAGTCTACAGAAAAACGTACAAATTGAGATAAACCTAATGTAGAGTCAGATGATATTATTATAGTTTGAATCTAAAAGAGTTCAGCCAATAACGACAAATTTTATGTATTAAAAACTGCTTTTCGTCTAGTTGTGAAAACAGCATTGGCATTCGATTTTTTAAATTGCTGCACTGCTAAACGACAACGATTTCGTTACATAAACAAAATAAGCACTAATCCTAATCTAAAAAATTTGCTGCAACAACTCGTAAGATAAATTTTGATTTTTTGCAGCATTTGCAATTGTTGCAAGCAACATTTTCCGTGAACTTATTCGAGTTTAATTTCAATGATTTGGGCGTTTCGGCTGACAAAATGTAAACTGCACAGCAGTGACCAAGTCAAATTAGCGGCCCGCTTATAACTGTTATTCTAATTCACAATAATTTGTTCACAAACTTTCATGATTGATGTTATTCTTCAAAACTTTATTCTGCTACAAACCGTAAAATCGAATTATCAAATTGAAATTATGCACCGTGTAGTTACTATACTTTATTTTTCTGCTTTTATTTTTAAACTTTTAATTAATCAATATGAACGGACTGATCATCAACGAAAAAGTTTGGTTTGTTACGGTCAAAATATAATTCCTATCTGCAACTTTGCGTTTATTTCGTTTATTGTTAATATATTTTTAAACAAATTTTTGTCCCCTGGTTATTTTTTGGCTTTGCCCCGTCTGCATGCAATTACCAGGGGGAATCATTCAGGTTCAGGTTCAGCAATTTTATTTTTTCGGGTTCAATTTTGGTTCGGGTTTGGCAAATTTTATTTTTAAAGGTTCAATTCCGGTTTAGCTCCGGTTCGTGTTAAAAAAAAGCCATTAGCGGTTAATACAATTTTCGATTCATGTTTGGTTCAATCCTTGTAATTTTGTAAAGTATTTTTTCTATCCATTTTTGCAAACGTATGAACTCAGTGGTTCCCAACCTTTTCAGTGTCATGGACCTATTTGGTGGTTTGGCTGAAACTTGTAAACCCCTTTAATGGAACCAGTTGTTGCTGGTATAGTATGCAGTCTTGTAACAAATTTCCAGTTAAATATGAGGTCTAACTTTGTTTTTTTTTGTATAATTCATACTTTGAAAATTTTTGAAACTCTGTTTTTTTGTATGATCCATCTAAATCAGATAGTAGACCGCATAATAATGGTAGACCGCATACGACTGCGTATTTAATAAGTACCAACATTTAATATCGTTACGTTTGTGTGGTTTCTACAGGAAAATAGAAAAATTTAAATATTATTGAAGAGCATACAAAATATCTCATAAAAAAGTTTAGCAATCTACACTTGCAATAAAAAAATAACGGTTTGACCAGAATATACCGTGCTATGAATCAGATAAGAAAAAAGGTTGTAAAAACAGCATTGTTACGTATTTTTAGTCTCAAACTAGGGTTTTGCAATTTTTTGCTGAAATAAATAATAAGTCTACATTTTAAGTGTGCTCGGTATCCTGAATCTACAAGTTAAGCGAAAACTAGCGGAATTTGCTTTATATTTTGTATAAACTGATAGGTATAGTTGGGAAAAGCGAAATATGAAAAAAACTGTTGTGTTTGTGTGTCAATTAATGTTTTGTAAAAGCGCAATTGGTAGCATATGGAGCCTTACTCCAAAAGATTGTAACAGCTCATTAAAATTGTCACCATTAAAACAGGAAAGATTATAACACTAAAAGTAGCTCGTGTTACAATAGTTTAAATAAATGGTAGGAAGTGAAGTATGCTAACATCGTTTCTATTAATTTTACTGTTAATTGAATGTGACAATATAAACAAGGTTTTCAATAAAAATATGTGCTGTGCACCTTCAATTAGTTTAAGAATTAGTTGCAAGAAGAAGCCGAAGTAAAACGACACATAGACTATATTGATGGTATAGATTTACATCCAACCAGTGATGTAGTTGAGACCACAAACGTCGAGACTGAAACCCGATAATTTTTCCGAGATTGAGATGGAGACCGAAAAATTTTACAAAAATATAGTTCGTTTTTAATTATTCCAAGAATAATAAATTTCTATTTTTTAAATAGTAATAAAAGATTACATTTTAATTAAACAAGCATCTCTATCATGTTGATAAGAACTTTACTCAAGGGTGGTTGCATCATAAAACAACCCGCTTTAAAAACCCGCTCAACTAGAGCAGAAGAAAGCCAAAACCACAAGGCACGCTGATTAACAATGTTGAAATAAGAAAATGTGGGAATATTCATTAAAAATTTTTTTCAAGACTCAAAAAAGCTGAAGGCACGCTCAACACAGGAATGGTTAAAACTTGAATGACCGGTAAATTCCACGCCGGTATATTTTGTCATAGGTAAATTCCATCATCGTATATTCTACCACGGGGATTTGTTTGTTTTAGGGGGTTAAGGGTTAGGTATTAGGGTTAGAGTTAGGTTAACAAATGTACTTGTCAACTACTGCACTCTGTACTTAGCAACTTACAACGTAATAAATTAGCAATAATCAACAAATAAAATAAACCGTCAACATGGTGTGATATCGTAGTTGAATATATCGTAATAGAATATAGGCTAACGCGTTAAAATTTATTTGTGGCAAAATTTATCGCGCTGGAATGTGCCATGGTGGAATATACTTAAAACCGAAATTTTCCTAATATTTGATTAGCTTCGTTATCTGTGTTGGTGTGTTGTATTTGCTGGATTTGCTGGCTATGTTTGGCTTATATAAAATAAAATTAGTCTAATTGATCATCTAAAAAAGATTAGAAATAATGACAAATTATACAAACGAGTAAATGCTGCTTAACTACTCTCTATTTTTTCTGTATTACCCTGTTTATTTTTTGCCTAATTTCGGATAAGTAAATTGAAGTAGCTTTTGGTTATTTTTTTCCTTTTTTATTTTGTCTTATTGTCAATTTGGTATTTTATTTTAAGCAATGAGATTCATACAATGGCGTTTGTAGAATTTGTTATGGGGGCGGTTGAGAGCCAAAAATACGAGCACTATAATTCGTGATGTCTTTACAAAAGGGATGCCTGGTACAACAAAAAAAAGAGCCACTTTCAAAGATTCATTTAAAAAAACGATTAAAATCTTTTTATTTATCTTTAATATTATTTTTTTATTTTTGTTTTTATCCTCATGATTCCTTGACTCAAGGGAAATTGTTGGTGCCACTATATATAGAAAACTGTCAAGCTATTACATTGACCTAGTTTGGGAGATGCTAAAATATTGCTGTCCGATTGGAATTTTTTATTTTGTTTTTTAGTTTAGATTTAGAGGATTCATCATCATTACGCACCATATATTTTAGCAAAAAATTTTACGGCGAATGCTCTTCCTGCCGCAACCCTTCCCATTTATCCGGACTTGGGACCGGCATGAAGAAACACTGGAATGTGCCCCCGCTGGCTGCGTTGAGAGAAGAGCTGTGGTACTGTATGAAAAAATCAGGATCGGCGGAAAAGTATGTCCGACTTGTACAGGATATGTTCGAGGGAAGCAAAACAGTGGTGAGGTGTGCAGTAAAAATTACAGAAAGTTTCAAGGTTAAGGTCGGACTGCACCAGAGATCAGAGTTAAGCCCGTTTCTTTTGCTTTGATTTTGGATAGTCCAACGGACAAAGTAAAGAGAGAACCACCGTGGACAATGCTGTTTGCTGATGATATTGTGATTTGCGAAGAGACCAGGAAAGAAGTGGAGCGGAGACTAGAAAGCTGGAGGTATGCGTTGGAAAGCAAAAAAGAATGAAAGTAAGTAGGTCAAAAACTGAATATCTGTGAGTAAAAGAAGGAAATGACAAAAAACATTGAAGATGGAGGATACAAAAGTGCCAAGAGTAGAAGAATTTAAGTATTTGAGATTAACGGTGCAAGAAAGTGGTAGTTGTAAGAAAGAGGTAAAAAAGAGAGTACAGGCAGAATGGAATAGACGGAGAAAAGTATCGGGAGTAATCTGTGACAAGAGGTTACCAGCTAGAGTAAAAAGAAAAGTGTACAGCTCAGTGGTGATACCAGCAATGGTATATGGACTTTAGGCGGTGGTAGTTACAAAGAAACAAGTAGAAAAGATGGAAGTTGCAGAGATAAAAATGCTGAGGTTTGCTATGGGAGTGACAAAAAAAGATAAGATTAGAAATGAGCGCATCACGGGTACAGTTAAGGTAGAACTATTAGGAATGAAGATGAGAAAGAGAAGACTGAGGTGGTATGGATTGTCATGAGGAGAGACCAGGAGTATGTAGGAAGAAGGGTGATGGAAATGGAGTTACCGGGAAAGAGGAGAAGAGGGAGGCCGAAGAGAATACTTCTGGATGTAGTGTAGGAGGATATGGCGAAAGTTGATGCGAAGAAGAAGGAAATTGAAAAAAGGACGTTGTGGAGGAACATCATATGCTGTGGCAACCCCTGATTAAAGGGAAAGGCCAAAAGAAGAAAAAGAAGTTTAGATTTAGAGATATGGTCAAAATTAAGGATTGGTTACTAAGGCCAGCCGAGCAGAGGAAAGTATCATAAAGTGTTCTTATCAAGGACACCACGGAATGGCGAGAGTAGGCTTTAAACTGCGACGGTTTCAATCACGTTCGCCATCAATTACAGTGCTATTATCCACTAAAACATGCTGCCGACAAATGTAAAATAAGGTGAAGGTCTTTTTTTGCTCTTCACTTTTTTCTAGCCCTAATTATTTTTTAACTAAATACGTAGATTCTTCACTTTATTTTAACAGTTATCAACCTGTTGTAGTGGTGCTATAAACCTTTAATAACCACTCTTCATGGAGATTTCTTAACCCTTCCCTTCCGCGTATACGGATTCATTAATCACAACTTTTTAACCGGTTGTTAAATGGGTTCTAGGCAGCGTGGTCGAATGTTTAGAGCGTGGTGATTGTGATACAAATGGTCGCAGTTGAAAACCCATTCGTGTAAATCTGTTATGTCTTTGGGAAAGACACTTTACGGCACTTTCCCTTGCTTGGCGGTTTTTGAAAGAAGTTTAAATTTGAGTCATATCTGTGTAAAACTAAAAAACAAAATAAAATTTTCAACTGGACAACAATATCTTAGTATCTCCGGAAGAGGGTGGGGGTAATTGCTTGCCCTAATTATAGCGCCTCCGACATTTTTTTTTGATTAAAATACAAATGAAAATAAAAATATAAACAAACTCAAAGGGTGGGCAAACGTTGTGATTTAGAGGGCGAACACCTCTTCACTTTTATAACAATCGCAGGCCATAGTGAATAAATATATAAATGGGTGTTTAAATTATTGCATACATAAATTTCATTACAACAAGAACTTGTTTACAAAAATATTTAGAATTGAATTATAATTTTTTTGGAGGAAAGGGCTCGATCCAAGCAACGATAGACAAAAATCTGAAACAATTGTTAAAATTAAAGACCAAAACAAGTTTTATCACTGTACAGGGTGTGCAAAAAGTTTCCGGACTACTTTTTATTGATTTAATAAATAAATAAAAAATAATATTTTTTTTATTAAATGATAAAATTAATGTTCTAGATAATCGTTTGTATTTTACGCATTAAAATTTACAAATTTTTAAAAATTAATCATTAAAAATGGAGGAAAGAAATGCAATCATTAAATTACACCTCGCGGGAATATCAGTCCCTCTTATTACTGTATAAGACAACTCAAAGTTGCTAAATCGGTGATCTATGATACAATTAAAAGATACAAAAAACTGGGAAATAACACAAGACCATCACAAAACTGGTCGACCAAGAACGGCGCGTACTCCGAAGAAAATTAAAGCCGTACGGGAGAGGATCAGGAGAAACCCACGAAGAACAATAAAGAGGATGGCAGAAAGCCTAGGAATATCTCCATATTCTATGCTTTCCATAGTCAAAAAAGACCCTATAAATATCTTGGAAATTCTGTCTCCGGCACTGATTGAAATAAAATCGAAATGAAAAAACAAAGTGTTTACCTTTCAACATGATGGTGCACCATCGCACACCTCGAAAAAACTCAATCATGGTGCAGAGAAAACTTCCCTTCATTTTGGGGCAAAGAAATGTGGCCTCCTTCTTCTCCTGACCTAAACCCACTCGACTTCAGCATCAGGTCAATGCTCAAAAAAGACGCACGCCGCTCAGAAAAACTTTCTGTCAACCACTTGAAGAAATCTTTACAAAAGGCATGGACTGATATACCCTAGAAAAAGATACGTGCTGCTGTAGAAACGTTCAAATCAAGACTGGAGAAGGTAATTGATGCAAATGGTGGCCAAATCAAGTAAAAATAGATTCTTTGATTAAACTTATATCTTATCTTTGCTCACACAAAAAATCATTCAAAAAGTGCATTTAATATTATATATGTATTTTATTTTAAACTTGTCCGGGAACTTTTTGCACACCCTGTAATTCTGTACTAATTTTGGCTCAAAAGGTACTTTAAAAAAAATTGGCTCCCAGTGTGTAAAAGTTGGGCACCCGTAATGTAATTCCAACTGTTAATGATTTAAGAATTGCATTATTTTATGTAACTGCGCTCTTGCCATATCGAACTAAAAAAAAATTCGAAATAAACAGTTTATTTATCGTGTCCGGGGCCGTTTACGGATCATATTTTGCACAGGTTTGAACTATACTAATGTATATAATTGCACCGCTTTTAGTCTCCAGGTACCTTTATCGTTAACATAGCGTTATCGCTACTGGAATCCAATTCTGAATCTACTTAAGGACGTTTTTAAACTGAATATTTAGAAACTTAGCTTCCAGTTAACGTTAAAGTCATTTTTTATCATATTTTATGTGCTGTAAAATACACTTTTAAAGCAACTTTTGGCAGGGTACTAAATTTAAAAGTAGATAACAAGCTTAACTGTAACAACCAAAATTTAAAAATCCATGTTCGCTCTCTAGGGCTACTGCTGCATTTAGGCTAAATTAAAGCTACATAATCTGGTGCTATAACAGTTTGTTCGAAATGACACTTGATTGAAACGACATTTAATTGAAACGACACTTGATCGAAATGGCAGTTGATAAAAAAAGATTTACTTTTGTGTGTTTCTGCGATTAAACAATCTCTTTGTTACTGAAAATGAGATCCATAAAAAGCAGAGGCCATCAGTAAGAAGATAGTTTGTTTTTATTTTTTATAAGTTTTGTCAATGCCACGGTCAGAGTTTTTTAACAAGGTCCCTGGGAAAAGTATTTTTAGGGGCAACAAGTAGATCTCTTGTCATGATTATGTTTCGTTATAGATTCCTATTGCTGCCATTTTTTAGCATTCTTTTTACATTGTAGTTAGCTATTAAAAGGGGTGGGTATTGTGCTATGGCCCCACCCTAGCAGACCCTTTGCAGAAATCAAAGACAGACTCAAAGGGAAATCCTATTTTTTAGAAATTACCATGTTTTGGGGACAAAAAATTGACAAAATTAAGACAGTAAAGTTGTAAATTTTCTCTTTCATTATTCGATCAAGTGTCGTTTTGATCAAATGTCGTTTCGAACAACAGTCGTTTCGATCAAGTGTCGTTCAATCAAGTGTTGTTGGATCAAGTGTCGTTCGATCAACTGTCGGGTCAACGACATTATTTATCTTGCTGTTGTAAATCTAGTTTTTCTGTATATTTCTTTCGTTCTTCTGTTAAAGCTTGTCTTCTAACAAAAAAACTAGCTTACGTAATCAAGTTACTAAATTTTTCTAAAATCGGATTATTTTGGTGTAAATGTTTTAACGGCAAGGGTGGAGGTAGAAACATTCAAAGCACTACCAGGTTTGTTTGTTGCCGAAAAAAAATTTAAATAAAGGTTTTTGTAATTGGATTAGCTTGTAACAAATGGGCCTGATCACAATAAAAATCTTCATTAGAATAAACGTATGTAAATTGCAAAACTAAATATTAAAAAAGTTTGACTCTAAGCTTTTTACCACTTCAACTGCGGCAAAGCTGGTCTATTGAGTATTATTTTTAAGCAAATTGCAAAACTCATCAAAATAATATCAAATAAAAAAGATATTAAAAAATGCCGGGTCTCGAGACCAATTTAAAAACACGAGACTGAAATCATACGACCTCGAGACCGAGATCGAGACCATCAGCAAAAGGCCGAGACCGCAAAAGGTTAAATAAACGAAACCTTCATTACTGATATTCCGAACACGCAATTAAATCAGGCATCACTATACAATGTTTTACCATTTGTGTTTGAATACTTTCGATCACTAAAAAATGATGACATTTTATTCCTTTATAATCGGTAGGAATAAAAAGCATTTTCTTCTTTTTCTTCTTCTTCTTCTTCTTCTTTCGGCCTTTCCCTTCAGCCAAAGGTGGCCACAGCGTATCATCATTCTCCAAACCTTTCTGTCTTCAACATGCTTCTCCTTTGCACCAACTTTCCCATATTTTCTTTTACTACATTTACAAATTTTCTCTTTGGCCTCCCTCTTCTCCTCTTTACTGGTAACTCCATTTCCATCATCTTTCTTCCTACATACTCTTGGTCTCTCCTCATGACATGTCCATACCACCTCAGCCTGCCCTCCATTATCTTCATTCCTAACTGTTCTACCTTAACGGTACTCCTGATGTGCTCGTTTCTAATCTTGTCTTTTCTTGTCACTCTCATAGCAAACCTCAACATTTTCATCTCTGCGACTTCCATCTCTTCCACTTGTTTCTTTGTGATTGCCACTATCTCAAGTCCATACACCATTGCTGGTCTTACCACTGAACTGTACACTTTTCCTTTTACTCTAGCTGGTAACCTTCTGTCGCAGATTACACCCGATACTTTTCTCCATCCGTTCCATTCTGCCCGTACGCTCTTTTTTATCTCTTTCTTACAATCACCACTTTTTTGCACCGTTGATCCCAAATACTTAAATTCCTTTACTCTTGGCACTTTTGTATCCTCCATCTTCACTGTTTCGTCATCATTTCCGCCATTTATGCACAGATATTTGGTCTTTGACCTACTTACTTTCATCCCTCTTTTTTCCAATGCATTCTTCCAGGATTTTAATCTCTGCTCCACTACTTCCCTGGTCTCTTCGCAAATCACAATATCATCAGCAAACAGCATCGTCCATGGTGGTTCTCTCCTTACTTCATCCGTTATCCTGTCCATTATCACTGCAAAAAAGGAATGGACTTAACACTGATCCCTGGTGTAGTCCAACCTTAACCTTGAAACTTTCTGTAGTTCCTACTGCACACCTCACCACTGTTTCGCTTTCCTCATACATATCCTATATTGGTTGCACATATTTTTCCACTATTCCGGATTTTCTCATACAGTACCACAGCTCTTCCCGTGGAACCCTATCGTAAGCTTTCTCTAGGTCCACGAATACACAATGTAGCTCTCTTTGACCTTCCCTGTACTTTTCCATCAATATTTTTAAGGCAAATATGGCATTGGTGGTTCCCTTTCCTGGCATAAATTCATATTGCTGTTTGCTGATCTCCACACTATCCCTTAACCTGGCTTCAATAATTCTTTCCCATACCTTCATTGTGTGGCTCATTAGCTTTATACCTCTGTAGTTTCCACAGCACTGTGCGTCCATTTTGTTTTAATAGGTTGGGATAAGCACACTCCTTCTCTATTCTTCTGGCATCCGTTCACCCATTAATAGCCT
This sequence comes from Diplosoma virens, assembly GCA_963680785.1. Taxonomy (NCBI): domain Eukaryota; kingdom Metazoa; phylum Chordata; class Ascidiacea; order Aplousobranchia; family Didemnidae; genus Diplosoma; species Diplosoma virens. The sequence goes on along the minus strand of OY796887.1, from coordinate 40,080,245 downwards.
GTTGAACAATCTGGTCAAAAACTTTATGCCCATCTTTCCCATGCACTTCCAAATTTCTACTGGCAACTCATCTGACCCAACTGCTTTACCTTTTTTCATCCTTCTTAGTGCGTTTTTTACTTCTTCTCTAATAACACAATTTACCTCTTCGTTAACCACTTCTGCTTCCTCTCTCCTAGGGTCTCTGTTATTTTCCTTGTTCATCAGTTTCTCAAAGTACTCCTTCCATCTCTTTAACACTGCCTCCAAATTTACCATAATATTACCATTTTCATCCTTTATAACCCTCACGTGCTGTACATCTTTCCCTGCTCTGTCTCTCTGCCTAGCCAATCTGTACAACTCCTTTTCACCTTCTTTTGTTTCCAATCTAGCATGCAAATCGTCATACGCACGTCCCTTCGCCATTGCAACTGCCTTCTTTGCCTTACTCTTCTTTTCTTTGTATATCTTTTTAGTATTTTCATTTCTTATTTTGTCCCATGCTTTCTTTGCCTCTTTATTTTCTTTTATGCTCTCCTGAACTTTCTCATTCCACCACCATGTCTCCTTGTCTCCTTTTCGTTTCCCAAATGTCAACCCCAGTACAGTTTCAGCTGTTTTTTAGCATTTCTGCTGTTTTGTCCCACTCATCAGGTAACCTGTCTTTGCCTCCCAGAATCCTGGTCACCTCTTGTCTAAACGCTTCTTGACAGCTTGTCTCCTTCAGTTTCCGCCATCGTATCTTTGGCTTTACTTTCTCTGTTTTTTCTTTTTCACCGTAAGAACCATTTTGCATACCACCATACGGTGCTGCTTTGCGACACACTCATTCAATATTAACTTACAACCGCACATTTCCTTCAAGTTCCTCCTTCTGCACATTACATGATCTACTTGGATACTTTTTCCTCCACTCTTATACGTCACCCTGTGTTCATCTTTCTTCTTGAAATAAGTATTGACAATCGCCAAACCATCCTTTTCCCAAAATCCATAATCATTGATCCTTCCTTATTTCTTGTTCCAGCACCATACCTCCCCATTATTTCCTCATCCCTCACGTTTCCTTTGCCCACATGTCTATTAAGGTCTGTACCAAGAACTATCCTCTCTTTTTTTGATATACTTTCTATCAACCCATCCAAGTCTTCCCAAAAATAATTTTTCTCCTCCATGCTGTTGTTAACCTGTGGAGCATATGCGCTTACTATATTTAGGATGGACCCATTTACCTCCAGCTTCATGGCCATTAACCTGTATGACACCCTCTTCACCTCCAGAACACTTTTAGCCAGCTCCTCTCTCACCACTATCCCTATCCCATTTTTTCTTCCATCAGCTCCGTTGTAAAATAGTTTGCATCCACCTCCAATGTTCCTTGCTTTACTATCTTTCCACTTTGTTTCCTGCAGGCACAATATGTCTACATTCCTTCGCTCCATCATATCTGCCAGCTCTCTTCCCCTTCCAGTCATCGTTCCAATATTTAAGACACCCAACCTTATGAGTGAGCGTCTTCCTTTCCACGCTTCTCGCTGCTTCATCAGGAATAAAAAGCATATTATCTAAAAATCTATTATTTTATCAGCTTAATACATAATTTTATTTACTTTCCATAACTTACTAGCAGCCATTAGTTAAAACTAACTTTGTAAGGCGGCCGGTAACAACAAAAAAAGTTGTGCATGTTGTACTAAGCTATTTAACAAAGTTGAAAATAATTATCATAGTCTTAAGATCTAATTTTTGTCTATGACTTTGTTTGGTTATTTTCAATGCGTCTCCATTTCAATAAATATTTTATTTTACTGCTTTAGCATACCATCTAATTGAAATTGCGCTTTCTTTATTTAGGCTACGTGAACAATATTTTTGCTTTAACTTGTCGTCTAGAAAGTTGTTTATGACGTCTCTGTTTTGCCATAGAGCAAGTCAGAGACCAAACAAATTGTGGCAACTTCAAATACAAAATTGTGATTCATCTTAGCCAGGGCTGGCCAACCTGCGGCGCATTGCAGTTGGGGAAGATATTTTAAATGAAAAATGTTTCACAACTTATATCTAGCTATATCAGGGGTGGCCAACCTGTGGCGGATTGCGGTTTTCAGCGATGATCTTTTTTTTTAGAGAACAGCTTGGTTTCAGTGGGAAAAGTAAAAAATTAGAGAACTTTTTCCAGCGTTGACCTTTTTTTTTAGAGATCAGCTTGGTTTCACTATGAAATCTTGAAGTCTTTCGTTTGTGTGGCGGATATGAACTGGACTTGAATAAAATTGGCGGTTGAGAAAAAAAGGTTGGCCACCCTGATCTAAACCGATATAAAATTAAAATCAAAGAGTCGAACCGGATCCGTTTAAAATAAAGTTCCAGTTCCGGTTCTGGTTCGGGAAATTTTATTTTAACGGGTTCAACTCAGTTCAGGTTAAGGAAATTTTATTTTTTTGGGTTCAATTCCGGTTCAGGTTCAAAGAATAATAACGTTTAATACCGGTTTGCGGATTTGGTTCTGGTTCGGTTCGACGCCCTGGCTATAACATTAAACGTTTTGTTGGTTTTACTTTTTTCTTTTCTGCTCGCGTTTCACAGCAAATATATTTTCATTTTTAATAAAGAAAGCAAAAAGAGGGCAATTCAGGCATCTTGAAATACAAACGGAAGGAGGAAAACCGTCAGTAAAGTAACCAGCTAACACAAGAAGATTTTTAGAGTAAACTTGGAAAGTGTACACTTACGCAAATAAACGTTCATCGTCCCGTATAGAAATGAAAAACTTTTGAAGTCTTGTAAGTGCTGTGTTGACCAAGACTTGTTTAGGAATGTAGTTGATTTTAGTTTTTAATTTCTTCATTAAATATTTGACCCATTAAATTTTTAATAATCTTATTTATTAATTTATTTATTCCAATTTGGCCAGTTAAATAAAATAGTCAACTTGACTTTGCTGAAAAGGGTAATAAATTCTGTTAAAAGATCTTTAACATAGATGAAGTAATGCTACTCTACGCAATGAATGCCCTCAGGATAACCGATACGTTAGATCATTAGATGATATTGCACGTAAGAGTAAGACCGATGAAACTATATATAATTTCTACTTTCATCAATAATAAGCCTGTATATCGACTGTAATCTAAAGAAATGTCATAAACTTCTTTAACGATCGAATTTTTTTAAGCACAATTTGCCAAACATTGTATGTAATGATTTCTTTAATCTTGTATGCTCGCAGATAAACTTGCAAAATAAGCCAATCTAGACTATTGTGGTCTCACTAAAGCTGCTAACAAAATTTTATAGCTTTCTCGAGAATTTTTAGGAAAAATCAACCAAACCAGTGTGGCTATAATTGTAGAGCAATTGGTAATGTCAAGTACGTGACATAGGCCTTCGTGCACAGCCGTACTAACATCCAAGGTCAAATACGGTTGTATAGCCGCCTGCTCAGTACCGTTGACTTAGCAGATTGAAGATGCTCTTTTAGATGATGCTTTGACCACCATTATTAGTTACAATGAATCTCAAATTTTATTTAAATCAAATTTTTTATCTCAACGCACAAAAATTCAATATTAATTCATTTAAACTCTGCCACAGCAGCAATTAACAGGTTGACAAAAGCGTGTATGATTAATAAAAATTTCCTCAACTTCAGGGCACAATTTTTATTTTATTTTTGATTCATTGCAGTTATTTTGAAAAACTTTGATTGCTTTGAACTGTATTAAATTGTTTTTGTGAATTTTGATAGAAAAGAACAAACAGGTTTTACGTGCTGCTCTTCGCGTGTTACTCTTTGTAGTGCTAGAAACTTAAATAAAATACAACATTTACTAAAAAAGAAAAAGAAAGTATAAGCCAAAACAATGAGTGACACTGTCTGTTGTTACTAAATTTTTATAGTTTTTGCATTTCTGTAATCATAACCGTATGTCACAACTTTACTCGGGAATTCGAAAGGGCCAGTTGAACTAGGTAATCCAGATACGTGCCGTTTCTTTTCTGATCTTGTTTTTTATTAATTTACAAAAAAAGATAAATAAATCAAGATGTTACCAATGCGAGCACATAACCGAATAATGAATAATGACTTTGTTGTTGTCCACCATTGCACAAACGCACAATTACCCGAGGCACGGCTACAAACGAAATAAACACAGACCACCGCACCACGGTACATTAGTCAACAAATGCTGATGGTTCGATTCCTATCGTAACACCTGCGCTGAAGCAAAGCTGAATTTATATTTATTTATGCCGGCTCTAGAAATAGTTTACCACAAAACTGAAGTTCTTAATACAGTACGTTTTGTGTAAATACGATAAATTCTCTGTAAAACTTCTCTCAACAGATAAAACACGGTTTCTGACTATAAAAAATATTTTATTTACAAAATCAAACAAAATTGGTTAACTCTTGTAAAACTAAGCTTTAGAAAATTCAAAGCAATTCACAGCGCTGACAACTGCAAATAATCACTCAATGACTTTATACTGACTAACTTTAAAAATAAATCAGCATCTCGATGGCTAATATTAAACTTAATAGATCGCTTCTCTACAACACCTGAAACCTGGATGAGTTCCTGAATTAGATTTACTCTGTCCAGACGGTCTAGATGGCAAAAACGTTTATATCGCCTGAGTCGTCAGTATATAATACTAATCATGAACAATCAAAACCGATCTTGCGAAAATTGAAAATCATCCACCGTTTCTAACGTTAAACTGAGACCTGCTAATCGGCAAACGCTATTTTTAAGGTCGGGTGATGTGTCTTCAAAACGCAAACTGCCTTTTTCAAGATACATCGTCAAAATTGTTCCAAAGACTCACTGTATAATAGCTAAACCTTTGAAGGCCTCAATGGGAGTAAGATAAATGTTTTGCATGATCTTGCCTTGCAGTTTGAGGTTAAAGTCATCCTACTGCAAGAGATTTATTGTATTAGTGCAGACAAGCTAACAATCCTTAGCTTTGTAATGGATTGGTTTAGTTTAAGCAGGAATCATGGTCTTGCTACATTTGTTCATGGGTGAATAAACTAGTAGGTTTGGTTGATCAGTTTCCAACTACATCTGGGACTGATTTGTTGTACGTGGACATCGATAGATATAAGATTGTCAATGTCTACAAACCTTCACCAACCAGACTACAAATGTCTGATATTCCAGTGCTTCCCCATTCTTGTCTTTATGTGGGTGACTTTAACTGTCCACATGTTGATTGTAATTACAATTCTAACAGTGCATACGGCGATAGTCTGGTTTCTTGGGCATGAATTAACAACCTTACTTGTTCCATTACTCAAATAACCCAACCAGTGTCTACTCAGGCCGTTGGAACACAGGAATAAACCCAGACTTGGCATTTGTCAGTGTTGGCTTCGACATTAGCTTACCTGAATGACTTATTCTGGAAAAGTTTTTTAGATCATTACATCATTACTCCGAGTCAGGTTAGTACACCATAAGTCATTAAAACGAAATTTGCTTGGCCTGTGCCAAGCAGGCCTGCCAAGCATTGGAATTATCGCAAGTAGGAGTCATTGCATCACAATAAAGAAGAAGCTTGCAAAACGTTTGTTGCTCCCTGATTTTTTCAACGTGGATTAGACTTAAGGAAACTTCTTCAAAGTCATCAAGAAGGTAGCCAAAAAATCCATACCCAGGCGTCATTGAAGAGACCACATACCGTTTTGGGATGCAAAGTGTAAAGGTCTTTATCAGATTTTCCCCCAATCTCCTGAAGGGTCAGATCCTAGTAGGGCTGCTACAGAACTGCTGGACTGGATTGACAAAAAGCGGAGAAATTGATGGTCTAAGGTATCGGTCAGTCCATCAACTTTTCACACTCTAGCCGTATACGTATATACAGTTGTTCAAAATACTGTATACAGTTGTTCAATATACAGTTGTTCAATATACTTCAGCACAAAGCTGAAGTATATTGAACAATCCAACTGGTAAGTCACGGCACTCCTCTCGGCAATGTCCTGTTTCAAATTTCAAAAATGGAAGATACGAAAAAGTGAATTATACGTGATCTCGATTTATTTCCAAAAAAGTTTCAGAACTTTGGAGGGCTCCAACAACTAATCCAATGAACGTCTCGGAGGATTTCACTTCTGGAGAATTTACTAAAGCCTTTTAATACCTAAAACCACCAAAAACTGCTGGCTTAGATTTGTTCTATCCAAAGCTTACAATTCATGCTGGTATTGCCTCGAAGTCTTGGCTCCTTGTTTTCTTTTCATCCTGCTTGCGCCAACTCTGAAATCCGGAAATCTGGAAAAATTGCCGATAGTTTCCATACCTGAACCAATGAAACCTGTCGAGGACCTGCGAAGCTATTGCCCTCTTTCTTTGCTATGTGTCCCATACGAGATTCTTGAAAGGCTTATCTACACCCGCATTGATCCAATAATTGATTCATTGTTCTCTCGAGAATAAGCTGGATTTTCTCGTGGGAAGTCAACTGTAGATAAAGCCACTTTCCTAACTCACAGGATATCGAGGACAGTTTCACGGCAAAACAAAAGACTGTTGCCGTATTTGTCGACCTGACTGCGGCATATGGTACAGTCTGGAACCGTGGCCTTATCTGTGCAAGACTCTTTATCGTGACTTCAGCCAGACATAGACGTAGTTTGCATGATCATGAAGCTTGGTCCATAACAGAAATGTCACCCTCACCATCGGTGAAAATACTATAAGCGAAGCAGGTTACGACGCCTTAAAAACGGCGTCTCACAGGGATCTTTCTTGGCTCCCTCCTTTTTAACATATACATATATAACCTTCCAACATTGACCTCCAAAAAATATACATATGCAGATGATTAAGCACTGCTACATACTGTTGGAGGCTGGAAGGATTTGGAGGGAGTTTTGAGTCAAGACATGTTTACTTTGTTGGAGTATCTCCAAATTTAAAGGCTGAAACTCAGTGAAACAAAGACAGTGACGTCAGCCTTCCATTAAAACAATCGAAAAACAAAACATGAGCTGAAAGTTGACATCAGTGGCAAGCTACTGTCATTTTTCCATGTACCAACTTACCTCAATGTTAAGCTTGACAAGACACTCACTTTTCTTCACCACTTTAGGTCATTGCGCAGAAAATTATCTTTGCGTGTTACACTGCTAAGACGACTTGCAGGTTTGGGTTGGGGGCTGGTGCTAAAACATTACGTTCAGCCGCCTTATCCCTAGTCTACTCTACAGCAGAGTACTGTGCACCATTTTGGTGTCCAAGTGTACAGACACACAGTGTTCTTAATGGTCTTTGCACATTGTCACTGGATGCCTGCGTCCCATTCCAACGGACAACCTGCCCATCCTTGCCGGTATATAACCAGCTGAGCTTCGCCACCTGGGAGCCACTTTTCTCTTTGCCTAAGCAGTGAGCACTTCTAGCATGATCATCTGGTCAGGCATTGAATGCTCGGCAAGAGAGATTGAAATTCAGACGGCCATTTGTGTCTGCAGCACGGAAACTATTAGATAATGCATCTAAACTTGATATCCGTGTTGGTCAATGGACAAACGTTACATAGAACATGGAGTACTTAAATAGTCCATCAAAACTTTATGATTTCATCCCAAGAGTCGGTTCCAGATTACTCGGAATCACTCTACCCAAGCTTGCTTAACCCTTTCAGGACCTATGTAACACATATGTTACATAAGTGTTTTTGTTATTTTCAAACTCGTGCTTAAAATACTTCAAACTTTTTTTTTTATAATAAACAAGTTTAGAGACTGTTAATCAAAAAATAACTTTCCTTGGCAACATAGCTGAAAAAGAAAAAAAATTGGGAGCATGTAAAAGTGCAAAATATCTGTTGAATTTCGTGGTCAGCATTAATCCTCAATAATTTATAATTAAAGCATTTATTTTGTTCATGAGGGCTGTTTATTTATTTTTTACAGTCATAACTAAAATTGTAAATAAAAATCATTATTTATTTTTCATGTTTATATTGTAAAATTTTTGATTAACTTTGATGTACATGTAACATATGTGTTACATTGGTCCTTTGTGGTAAATTTATGAGTCATGTTCATGCAAATGAAAAAAAGATAAAAATATAATAAAATATATTTAATCAATATAATTGTTAGCTATTTTATGTAATAAGAGCATGTTTACTTATTTGTTTTCTTGCAATTGCAAATTTTATATTATCCAAAATACTGATATTATAAGATCTGCTATAATGATCATAAAATCAAAGTATGATTCTGAGGTGATAGTAAAATATGCTGCAGCAGATAAGATTTTAACTTAGGCTTTTTTAAATACAATTTTTGAATTTTCTTGTAATAGAAAATTTAGTTTGCTACATTTTTGCGTTTACCTTTTCACCAAGTGCATGATGATATAATGTTTTAGGTGAGTGAGTGTAAGCTTACCTAGTTGTTCATGTGAGTAAGGAAAAATTTATTTGGTGCAGAAAAAAATTGGTAAGTTTTCACTCACTTACTTGAAACATTGAATGCAGCAAATGATTACTACATGATAAGAAGTAATCTTTATAGTCAGCTAATAAATAGTATTCTATAATTTTTGGAAAGTTTACTTTTATTACATTGTTTATGTACAGTAGGCTATATAATAAACAGTGTACTATTTTTCTATATTTTAAAGTTTTTCATGGCATCCAGATCAAGACAAAAGTTGTTTCAAGTTGATGGTGATAAAATTCAAAAATCTGCTGTTTTGTGATACTGAAGATACATTACAGTTAGATGAAGAAAACTTGGGGTTTTTAGAAAATGATGTAGATCATATTGCACACAATGTGCATGCTGCTGACTTGGAACCTTTAAAAGTTGTCATTGAGCCACCAATTCAATACTCAACTTCTAGTTCTAGTGCTGCCTCTGATTTGCAGATAAATGAGCAAAACTTGTATGTTAATGCAAAATTAAGTAAAGAAATTAAGAACAGGTGGAAGAAAATAGATCCTGTCTCTGAGGTTTCTAGTACTATCTTGAATAATAATATTGAGTTTGAATATGGTCAAATTTTGTTGCCATTTGAAAAAACAGCAACTCTATTTACAATTTTTAAAAAAGTAAGCAAATTTGATCAATTTTTAATAGTAATAGTGATTCCTCAAACAATTTTGTATAGTCAGCAACAAGGTCATGTATTTGAAATTGAATTGGATGAAATGAAAGTTTTTTTGTCTAACTGTTTATCGGCATATCCCTTGCAAACCATAAAGAGACGAAAAAAAGGATCAAAGGAAAGTAATACAGTTGTTTGCCCATTATTAATCAAAAGCTGCAATGAATACATGGGTGGTGTGGATATTATGGATCAGAAAAAGGTCACCAAAGAGATCAAAGAGAAGATTTTTAGATGTGGTAAAAAAAGATATGAAGGAAGTTGGTGTGAAGGAGATGGACATTGAAGACAGAAAGATGTGGAGAATGATGATACGCTGTGGCCAACCCTGACTAATGGGAAAGGCCGAAAGGAGAAGAAGAAGAAAAAGGCCACCTATCAGTTTAGCCGCAAATCTCACCACAAGTACTATCTTCGAATCGTATATGATTTAATTAACATTTCTATAAACAACGCATACGTCGTTTATGAAAAACTTAATGAAGGAAACAAAGAAAAGCTTGACTTAAAATCATATAAAATGTAATTAATTGATCGTTCGCTGATTGGGATTTTTACTAATAGAAAGCGATCGTTTTCCGCAGCCTCAATTGAGACTGCAAAAAGACTGAAAGCAATCCAAAGTCATAGTCAAGTTGTTCACCACACTATAGTTAAAGCAACCAAACAACAGAGATGCAAGCTGTGCACCAAAAACAAAACTAGCAACTTGACTTTCAACAAGTGTATTGAGTGCAGTATTCATCTTTGTTTTGTAAACATTCGAAACTGCTTTCAAGCATATCATGATTCGTTGTAAATGCTTATTTATTCTTTATTATTCAATAAATGTGTTGCTTAGTGCTTTGTTTCAATTTATAACATAAAGGCATTAGTTGAAAAACATAAAAACGAGCTTCTTAGGAATTTTTAAATTCAAGTAAATTTTTTACCCTTAAAGGACCAATGTAACATATATGTTACATGTTATATTATAAAAAGTAAACAAAAAAATCACACAAACTAAATTTTTTAGTACTTGAAAACAAAGTATAAGACTCGTTATTGGTGTTTTACTCAAAAAAATTTATTAGATTTCTTGTGGTCCTGAAAGGGTTAAGTAAGATTCAACCATTTGCAAACTGGCATCGGGCGTTTTTGTTTGTCCATGCATAAATGGGGTCTTGTTTTGCAATCTATTACTTGAAAGCTTTTCAATAGCCATTTTCTAGACAAAATTACGTAATAATACCGCAAAACGCATAATGCTTAACTTCAGTCAATCAATGCGATTTGAATAAAACAGTAAAACGACTCTTTATAATCATTTATAACAACAACTTTTAGACAAAATAAATCAAGTAGAAGGAGTGGTGAAGCAATTACGCAATCACTACTTAATAAAGAAAAAGGTGAAGTCACAATCAAAAACTTAAAAACACTGTAAAAAACTGCAAATCAACAATATCCTTAAAATTAAGATTAGAATTACGAATAAAGTGTGACACCGTATAAGACCAATACAATTTGGGGGTGAAACAATTTTGCCTAATTTTTCTGTTACGATTGCCAAAATTATAATGATCATAAGAAATAATCATAAGAAATACACGGGAATGCTCAAATACGTGTGTGAATATGAAAAATTTTTTTTTTGGTTTTCACTTGTACATGGTACAGAAACATAAATTTGTGGCAAAATAAGTTTTTAAAGATCAACAAATATAGTTGTATTTGGGCACTTATTTGGTCATTCTTTCAAAAAGAGTTAGAATAACTATGCCTGAAAATTGTCGTAAAAATCTTTTTCTTTCCCCAAAAGTTTATGCGCAATGGTTGAAAAAATATGATTTTTCCCAATTTTTTTCGTGTCGGAGAGCAATTGCCGTGAGTATGTGCCAAGATAGCGGGCATTGTACCATGTAAGTATTACGGTTTACTGTGTTTAGATAACTTTGCAAAACTAGAGATTTGCTGTTTCTAAGCTGTGACAGTTTTGTATGTGTGACGTCGTAATGTTTATTCTGATGAAAAATTGCATCGTGCATGGTGTAAGTAATTCGGTTATTTTTTTGCAATTGAGATATTGTGAGGTGATGTGTTTGAAGTTTTCTTAACATTCCTCAGGTTTTATATCTGAATCTGAAATGATGATATTAGTAAGATCATTGTTGTAAAAGATTGTGGCTTTTATGTTTCTGGATTGATGTGCATTAAGATGATGAAAAGGGTGTGTTTGTGTTTGAGTCAATTGTTTAAATTGAATAGCATGCAGATTAAGACGAGTTCCCATTGGAAGAACACTGGTCTCATCGTGCCGGTGTTGAATGTTGTTGTCCAGGGATGGGATAATTACATGACAAATGTAATCGATTACGATTACTTACCCATTCTGCAATTACGATTACTCAATATAATTATTTATTTTTTGAGTGCTACAACAGAAATTCTGAAATGCATTGTTAGAATAATCTTTTCGTTAATCAGTATCACGATTAGCATTTAAAATGTTTGTTACATTTATAAACATGTTTTGAAATCGTTTATCTCAGTGGGTCACAACCTGGTCCACCAGAAATTTCAAGTAATCCACAGAGAGTTTGATAAATATTTGATTGAACGTTTCTGAAAATTATAAACTTTACCATATTAAATTATGTTGGAAGTGCATGTAAGTAAATCATGTAGCTAGTCTTACATTGCAGAAATATTTTTTCTTTATTGTTTGATTGGTGCCGTAATAGCTAATTTCTTAGATGTTTTCAGCTCGACATTATACTTGGCCTTCTACGTGGTACAGAATGCTGACATACATTCACTTAACTTTGTCAAAACAAACTCAATGAATAATGGGGTGTTCGTGCAATTCTTTGAAACTAAAAACTTAAAAGCATTGTTACTTCACCCAGAGGTGAGATGGTTTGTCAAAAAGCCTCAGCCTTAAAAGGTTTGTACGAGTATTTTTGTGAAAATAAGTGATCAATTTTCTCAAATTCAACTCCCAAATGGTTGATTCTAAATACAGAAATCAATTTTTTAAAGCTCGAGAAATTTTGGAAAAACGTGACAATACTGAGATAAAATCAAAAATATACTACTTTAGTCAAATTTTTAAAATAGTGAACATGCTGAACTTTGAGTTGCCAGGTAAAAAAATTAGACTTGATTACTAGTAATAAGCAGATAAAAGGTTACATTGAGAAAATGAAATATTGGAAAAAACAACTTGAGAAAAAACCGTTAATATTTGAAAGTCTCAATAAAGCTGCTCCTACATTTAAAATGCATTACTGCTTGAATTGCTCATCTTAAAGGTCTTCATCCAGACTTAGGGAGAAAATTTGAAAAACTTTTGAAGATGGTTTATCTACTCTGATTTGTAGATCTAGAAAATTATGAGGCAGAAGATAAAATTTCCAAGATGCCCGAAACGCTGTTGGATTTAAAAGAGAATGTGAAACTAAGAACAAGAGTTAACAAGGAATAGGTATTTGCGTACATCTTGATAAACGATTCACACCCAAATGTTTTTCAACAATTAGAAGCAAGCATTTTTGTCTTCCCTACTAGATGGATAGTGGAATCTGCGTTTTCAGCTGAACTGAAAGCATTCATTTAAAAAAGAAGCAAATTGAACATCGATAGCAAAGGAACTATTAGATTAAGACTGAAAGATTTTGTCAAAATACATTGTAATTTGTTGTGCTGGAAACATCAAAGCCAAGTTAGTCTTTAGCGCTTCTAGACTGTTCTATTGATTCTGCAAAATACATAGTACTATGCATGTATGCTTTGTTAAAACAAAATTTAAAATTTAAAGTATGTTTCCTCTCTAATTGTTTAGTTGTTAAAATTAAACAATTAGTTAAATTAAATGTGCAAATTAAGAATGAGTGCTCAATTAGATTATTGGTTATTATTTTATTAAGAGAAAAGATTGAACATGTCTTTAAGTTCATTGTCTTATGTGCAATACAGTTTCAACTAATGGTGTTTACGAGGTGTCAGCAGAGCAAAGTGTTCCATAGGATATTTTTCTTCAAAAAAAATGTTTCATGGGCAAAAAAGGTTGAGAACGACTGGTTTATTTGAATAAAGGCGACAACATGTGACGTCACAAATGGGGTTTCCGCGCTTGCTAGCTCAATGCAATCGATTATATCTAAGTTTTTCTCAAAGTAATCGATCACGATTAGCCCATGTCTGTTTATGTCTCGTGTGAAATCAGTGACAATATGCAAAGCGGTTTTCTGAATAGATTTCAGTTTCTTGTTGTTGATATGACAAGTCTCCATATGGTGTTTAAGTTTTCCAATATGGAACGAATGACAGCATTGAATATACAGAAGATTGAGTCCTTTTGTTTATCCCATTTGGTGGAAATAAGTGCCCTGAGTATGTTAAGAGTTAAGCGTTTGTCTTGCTTGTAAAATAGTGACATTTATACAGTTGAAAAAATGCTAGGTTTAGGTCTAGAGCAGAGGTTTTTGAAGTGGTCGAGATCAACCCCCAGACGTAATTGGATTACCTAAAAGGTCGATAAATAGCAAGTTGTTGAGTAAGGGAGTCGATGAATGACTGATCTACTGTAGAACAAAGCAACAGCGCCTTATTTGCAAAAATAATAAATTAAAAAATTAATGATTATTAAGCTGAGAATCTCCTTTTTTTGGTCTTCACTTGCTTTTCTGTACATTTATTGAAAAACCAAAATTACATGAAAGTAAAGATCAAAAAATTTTTCATTTTGATATTGCATTAAGTTAGTTTAGTGAATGTACTGGAAGACCTTTTTAAGGACGAATTTTTTTGTATTAACGAGCCCCCAGTTTTCCCCTCCGGAAATATGATATGCCGACTCATAGGGCAAGCAATTACTCGGACCTGTTTCAAAAAATGCCAAGATATTGCTGTACAGTGGAAATTTGTTTTGTTTTTTTTAGTTATATAGAGATATGACTAAAACTTAGAACTGCTTGCCAAGACCACCAAGCAGGGGCAGTGCTGTAAAATATCTTTCTCAAGGACACAACACAATGGGGCGAGTAGGTTTTGAACCGAGACCATGTCGATCACAATCCTTCGATTCTTAAACCATTCGACCACGCTGCCGACGAAAAAAATGTTTTGTTTATGAAAAACTTGCAAAATCTTTAATTTTTTTTAACATTAAAATTGCAAAATCTGTTTATTTACAGACACATCAGTTCTTTAAGTTTTATAAGTCTTAAGGAATTTGATTTTGTATAAAAGCCTTCGATTTTACATACCTGCTAAAGCTTTCATGGTCGGATCCTGGGTGTGAAAGGGCATAAACCCTTAAATTTTCAGGCAAATAACCTGCTTTTTTTGGTACAAGCCTGACCTCTCAAAAGATATCTTTAGGAGGTTGCCGAAAAACTTTTGATTGTTTGTTGACCCATGGACCTCCTAAAGATTCAAAGGTTTTCGGTAAAGTAAAAACGACATCGTAGTATAAAAGATCAAAATCGTGGAGAGAGAACTAAAAAGTATTTTCTTGCAATTGAAAGACGACACTTTATTTTCATGCACACTTAATTGGAAATAAATAATATTTTTGAAAATGACAAAACATATGCATTGTTAAAAATGTATTATTAAAATTGACTTCCCTGAATTTTTAAAAACTTCCTTCAAGAGAGGTGTCTTTTTTTAAGAACTATTGGCTTAAATTAACTTGAAACTTGGTCATCGACGGTTGTTTAAAGATACAGCGGGATATTTTACATTTTTAAATTAAAAGTTGAAAGAGCTATTGTTGGTCACAATGGCAATTGTTTCATTAGTGTCGATTGTCTTCACAATGGAAGTAAAAAATCGCGCAATCAGTTTTTACAAGTTAAGGTTTTGTAGCGAATTTATCTAACGAACCATTGAAATGCTCCACTTGGCTTTGTGTTGGTCACGTGATTATTCCTCGTTAAGTTGCTTACAAAGATTGGATGTGCTTCATAGTTGACGTTCGATCGGTTTAAAGTCGACTCTCGCAGACGAGTACTTTGAAATTGTTATATAAACTGAACACTGCATTTGAACCTTTTATTTGTAGTTTAATCATGGCTTGTATTAGTGACGTAGTTGCTGTAGTATAGTTCACGGTTGGCCAAATCTATACCACGTTTGAGCTGCATACCATAAATCCGAACTTTTAAAGAGCCGCAACACTAAAATCTAAAAACATGAATTTATTTACTCATTTACCGATAAAAAAAGGTCCTCACTTGCAATCATCTTCAGATTTCCCACTTTTCGTCCCAAATTCATAGTGTTCTCTAAAAAAAAAAGGTTGACGGCTTTCCGATATTTAAAAGGTTGAAAGAGCCGCAAGCGAAGGTCCAAAGAGCCGCCGTTTGGCTACCCGTGGTACAGTATAGTTTATGAATTAGTGTTAGTTACAAATGTATATTATAAATATAAAAATGTTGCCAAAGATTGAGGTTCAACATTGAATCAAACATATACTAAAATTAGATTGAAACCTTAATGTTGAAAATTTTCTTAGCCTTAGATACAAAATCATCTTCTATTACTTAAACCTAAAATAATTTATTGCCTTGCTGTTGCATAATGCTTGTGTTCCAACTTACTGAGAACGAACCGATTTATCTTGTTTTAGCAAATGTCGAGAGTAAGAGAAACTTTTTTTCTACGAAGTCACAATTTGTGGCAGATATGCCTCAAATTCAACAAATATCTTCACCTAAACAAGAAAAAGCGCTCTAATGTTTCATTTTTGTTTCTTTTTTTTATCTGAAAAGAGGCAATCTTGAAGCTGCCTCACTAGCGTGTATTAGCGATTTTTTTGACAAGAACGCTTGACGAAATGATTACACTGTCCAAAATAGGGTTAAAAAGCAAAAGTAATTAAACTGCTACAAGTACCGTATAATTTTTATTAATTTTTTCAACTCATAGCAAATCGCATCTATTTTGCAAAGACTATGACTTCAATATTTTCTTTCTTCTTTATTCGATTTTTACGGGTGAGGCACTGCCTCACGTGCCTCCCCTGACGGCACGTCCGTGCATTTGAGTAGTGATAAGTCGTATTTCCTCAATGAGAAGGTTTGTTATTGTATGGTGTAGGTGTCTGTTGATTTTGTTTGTGTTGTATGCAATGACGTTATGAATTTCAAGAGCTTAATTTTGTAGTAAAATTAAATCCAACGTACAGTATATCCACCAGTCAGACATCATTGTGTATTGAGCTTACCACAACAATTGAGAATTGAACCTGTTTCGTTGTAGCATATTACAGTATTTTGAGCGGATGGCTAATGAACTATTGTAATCTTGACAATGTTGAGTAGTATTTTTAACAGGTGTAAAGTTCAACTCATTACAGCTGCCACATACTACTATGACTCACTTCAATTGTTTAATAACGTTTTAATATTTAAAAGGTTTTTAATAAATTATCAGATAAACACATTATGGTGCAATCATTGATGATAGAAATGACATCAACATTAACAAGTAATATCAGCACTGGAACAGCTTCTTACCAAAACTCAAATCAAGATACAACTCGATTTTTATTTCTCGGCATCTACGTCGTGCTGATGATTGTCGACATGTGGTTCTCCGTCTCTCTGGTTCATTACGGGATCAAAACTGGGAAGTGGCGTCGTCTTGAAACTGGAAATCCAGATTCGTTAAACTCTGGGCGGATATATTTGTCAGTGATTGTTTGTTCAGTCGCGGCTTTTTTTTATCATTTAACTCTTGTTGTTTATCGCAACAACGAATACCAGTTCCAACAAAACTGGGACGAGTTGTGTGATTCTATGTCAGACACAGTCAAAATTTTGTATGGTGTTTGTATCATCACAGTGTTTTGTTTTCTTTGGCTTCGTCAGAGAACGCTATACACCACATTTCTTCCTACGGCACAATTCACAAAAGCTCTCAAGTTCTTCAGTTTTATAATAATTTTTATCACGATATCAGTTGGCGTAACTGCTATAATTTTGTCGGTGGTACCAAACGATATTTTTTCCTCATCGATTGGTTGTGTTTATCAAAAAAACGGCAACCTTAGACAGGTTTCATTAGTTTTTGCGGTGACTTCACTCATTTTCGGGCAGGTTTCGTTGTTGGCTGTATTTATCCACGCATTGATGGTTATGCAAGGATCAAGTGCCGACCAAAAATGGAAATGGTTGCTTTGCTGCAATTGGGAATCTGCAATAGAACAAACCAATCGTATTCAACGACCCGCTGATCGAACAAGAAGAATCGTGCAAAATGTAATAAGAAAAACAACTATTTTCGCTGCTTTGTCTTTGTTAACCGATTCAGTCGTTATTACTTTATCATTGGTACTTTATGATCCAGGTAAACGGAATGAGTACGTTTCGGTTTTGGGCTCTCTTGCAGTGTCAATGAATGTTTGTTTTGTCATTTTGTCTTTTGGCACGTGGAAAGATATGATTACGTCACCTTGCAAACTCGTAGTTCGCAATGAGTTCTAAAGCAGAGACACAAGTCAAACTTTTTCCTGAACCCAACACAATTTACGAAGAATTGTTTAATATTGGAAATGAGCATAAACTTTAAGGTATCGTCCTCAATTGTTGCTCACTTTGTACAGACTTGTTAAAACCCAAAAAAAAAAATTTTAGTGGTAAACTCTCAAAATTAAATGAATGACTTTTTAAAATATTGCTCTTTGGAAAAAAATATAATATTAATTCATTTTTTTATAAGTTAAATAAAATTGTTACTTGAACCATAGACTCTACACCAGGGATGGCGAACCATTGACGCGCGGGTCACGTTGTGACCCACTAGTTGAAATTCAATGACCCACCTGATGTTTTGAAATTTCTGGCATTTTTAGTCTGCAACATTAATTTAGGACGGATTAGACCAGGGGCGTCCAACCCGTGGCCCGCGTAAAGGTTTTGAGTAGCCCGCGCAGTATTTTTTGAAGCCCTCTGTCCTGTCAATTTTGGCAGAAGTTAAAGACAGATTTGCTGTGAAGACTCCTTTTTTGTCATTTTTTATCAAATTTTAGAGATCACTATGATTTTGCTACAAAAAGTCGGAATTCCGAGATTGATTTCAGGTGAGGACCTTTTTTTTAGAGGACGCCATGAGTTTTGCAGAAAAAAGTGGAAGCCAAGATAAAAGCTCTTTTTTTTTAGAAAACATCAATATTTGAAAATTCTTGCCTCGGACCCTAAAGTTGAATATCCACCACTGGTGAAGACTTTTTTTTAGTCTTCAACTTTTTTTAGCCAATGACCCACTTAATGTAAGTTTTAAAAAACTGTCATTTTTTGACCCGCCCTATAAAAAAGGTTCGCCAACCCTGCTCTACACTAACGTTTTTGTAGAATCTATGCTTCTGAAAAGGGTAAAAAATTTGTATTAAAAGACTTGTAACATATTTATTATTTTTCATAACATTTAAAAAGTTTGTTTGGTAAAGTCTAGTTATTGTTTTTTTAAAAATGTTTTATGCTTGTAATTTGTATTTCTCTTTTTTTTTGTATTGTATTTCTCTCTAATGTGGAAAAATTGAAATCAATTTATTAATGTTTCGAGAGTAGCCTTGTCGTGCACGGTGGTCACAAATGTGACCATCTTACTTTACAAATAATTTGTGGACTTTGCGGTGGCTTGGCATTCCACCACAGCTGCATACGTTGGTGCTTATCCCTTGCGTCATGTTAATGAATTGAAAACTTTTTTGTGTGTTGTTAAAAGCAAAAAAAAATGCTCCAAGTTTATTTGCAATCACGACCGGTGTTTTTGGGGTGTTTTTCATTGTCCCAATTTTTGTTAAAATTAGTTACTTACTATCTCTTTTTATATTGAGAATGAATTTTCGAAGCCTTCCAAATAAATTTAAACCGTTTAAATTGTAATGTTTTGTCGTTTTAGCACTAAAATAATTTTTTAAATTATTGTGGTCACAATTGTGCACATGGTGAACAAAAAAAGCTTTTTGGTTGATTTTTGAGCAAAACTTATCTTGTGATTTCTCTTCAACAAGTTAAAAAAAATTTCTTGTTGTCATGGTTATAAACCAGGGTTTCCCAAACTTTTAGTTCATCGGTACCCTTTCGACACTGTAGCAGGTTTGCATGTACCCCCGAAATTTTGTGACGTTTCTATAAAAAAAAAGACTTTCAGTTAGAATCAGCCATTAATTTTCCCCTAACTCATGCCCAAAATCAAGGTGATCTCTGAAAAAAAAGATCTTTACTTTGAATCAGATACAAATTTTCCCAATTCATGCCGAAAATCAAGGTGATTTTTAAAAAATGAAAACTCTTCACTTTTCAGCAGCCACAAAATTTCCCCATTCAAACCTAAAATCACGGTGATCTGTAAAAAAGTCTTCTTTTTTAATCGTCCTGTTTGACCATAGGCGTAACAGTCCAACAAAATTTGGGGGCAATGAAGTTTTGCCCAAGTCTTGTGGTGTTTGCCCAAATCATGATTTTCTAGCACATTACAGATAGGACAAAAAAATTGTCTGAGATTCTCGGATGAAGAAGAAATTTCATCCTGAAATCGTGGTGATCTCTATAAAAAAAGTCTTCACTTGGATTTCAGTCACATAAATCAAGGTGTTCTCAAAAAAAAAGGTTTTCACCTAAATTTGGTAACTGATTTTTGCAGTCATTCAATGTCAATGCCCTAAAACTCTTAACTTTGCACAAATTTTTCATATCACTACCCGAAAAATTATTGGTTTTGCCCAAATATTTTCCTGTCACTTCCCGAAAAATTTGAATTTTGCCCAAATCTTGGAAATTTGGGGGGCAATTGCCCCCCTGCCCCCGGCAGGTGCGGCTATGTGTTTGATGTAATAACAATCGATCGGATTCGAAAATTCTAGACATTTGAGTCTATTATTTCTTCCGGACACGGAATTTAACTTAAATAAGGATATTCTCTCACATGATAATGTACCCCAGTTTGGGAACCCCTGTTATAAACAATGTAGAGTACGTAATTTATTTTTTCACTGTTAGAAGACACAACAAGCAGGTACTAGCGAGCTGTTGTGCTGCGAAATATAATTGATGCATTATGAACTGGTAGCTTAAACTTGACCTACGGTAATTCTAGTTCAGTTTAAAGCCGCAAGCCCCAGGCTCACAGTCAAAAGTTTTATTTCTTTATGTTCATGTATTTTAACGGGATTAGTATGACTTACTAGTTGCATCTAGTAACCGCATTAAGTAGAAATCAAATTAAGTTTTGCTACCGTAGCCTACCTTATCATCTTTTTGGAGTTTGAGGAAATGGCAGAAAAAGGTTAGTGATTATGTTTCTCGCATGACTGGCTTTGAGAAGCGGAAGCAACAGTGGTATAATTTGCTGTCTCAACACAACAACTGTGATATAGAACTCTCTGATTCCAGTAACGGTATTGATGATGATGTTGTAGACCTAACATAAACTCCCTATGCGTCTGGAAACTCTGTTATGTACCCTACTCTTGATTAGAACATTGAAAATAAAACGAAAACAGAGCAAAGCAGCATATTGAATAGTTTATCACCAAACCAATTCACAAACACGCAAAAAGCCAGAATATAAATGGAAAATTCAAGCTAGACAGCCATTCAATTCTGGAAATATTAGCTGGATGGGATATCATAATTTTGGTAATCTGCTAAATTATCCTAAAATAATTTTTAGAATATTTCGCTCCAGAGCTTTTTGAATTATTCGTCGAACAAAGGAACCAGTATTGCATCAGAGAAACGGAAAAGAGTTAAAAACTATACCTGACGAAACTTGCAAGTTTTTTGGAGCTGCAATCATTCGTGCCATCATAAATGCTCTCGCGTATGCGTGGCTTTAAGCATTGAATAAGGCTTTAGCATTGGCAAAGTTTCCAATCCTATTTTAGCAAATAGATTTTCAAACTTCAATAAAAATCTATGTAAATTTGGCTGCTTACCCTTGTTCAGATGAAACCAATACGTTTTGAAAATTTGAGCCTCTTGTAGCTACTGTGTGGAATGATGTCTTAAGCTGCCCTAGATAGAACATTGCTTTTGTTGATAATGATGTCCTTTACAAGAAGGACTTCTGCAAAACAACTTATACTGTATAAAGCAAGCCAATCCTGCGGGAGTCAAAAATTTCGTTATATGTGGAGAGTCAGGAAGGTTATAGAATTTTGAAATCTACCAAGGTGAAAGTACCAAAGTGCCAGAAGCTACAAACCATTTTTACATGGGAGCTTTTGTTCTGAGGCTTTCTCAGACAATTTTCTTTAATAAAAACTTTAAATTGTATTTTGATAAACTTTGATAATTTCTATTCAAAAATTGAAAAGCAAAACTATTTATTCTCTTCGTGTGGTAAAGAGCAACCAATTAGCTGGGTGTTTTTTAAAGTTTGACAAGGAATTAAAAAAAGAAGAATGAGATAGTAAAGTGACTCATGACGGAACTACAACCATTTTGTGTTGGCAAAACAATAGAGCCGTTTCTCAAGCAATTAGTTTTCCTGATACCGATAAAACGTACAAGGTGCAAAGATAGTCAGAAAGCCAAAAGAAATTTATAATGATAGATCGACCCCAGTTTGTGCAATTTTACAACTGCAATATGGGAGGAGTTAACAATGTTGATCGCTTAATATCATTGCACAGAAATAAAGCAAAAATCAGATGATGGACGGTTAGCACAATCTTCTATTTGACTATAATATATAACTTTTGACTATATATTTAATTTTTGACTATAATACTTAAATTTTAAAAATAACTGGTTTATTGAAAAATATTAGAGTAGGTAACCAAATCACTTAAAACTACTTAATTTCATTACTTTTTATAGCTTGATAAATTTTCATCATTAATTTGTTTGTTCTAATCAAACTGCTTAAAGTTTATAATTTTAATTTGATAATTTGGGTAACTGCCAAGTAAA
Source organism: Diplosoma virens (assembly GCA_963680785.1). NCBI lineage: Eukaryota > Metazoa > Chordata > Ascidiacea > Aplousobranchia > Didemnidae > Diplosoma > Diplosoma virens. The sequence goes on along the minus strand of OY796887.1, from coordinate 40,058,221 downwards.
CTTTTTTTCACTAATTTTTTGAATAAATACTGATGACAACTATTAAGTACAAAAAAAGCACTTAGTTTTTTAAAACTTTTTTTATCTTTATCCATTAATGAATATTAATTAAAAATTTTTTATTCACTCGAGTAATGATTAACATAAAATTTTGCTTTAGTTTTGATTTGAAAACTTTTCCCTACTAACGTAAACCAAAAACTGGATCCAAAACAAAGTTGTACATCCCGATATCTAAAATCTCTAGTGTTTGAGTTTTGCGAGTTGCTTTCAGTGGTCAGTACAGTTAATTTTTGTTCTATTAACTTCGGGAAAATTTATTTCGTAGAAATATTCCCATTTAGCAACTAAGGGCAATTGCTTTATTCAGAACTAATGGGCACAATTGTGACCAATCGAAAAATAGCATATGTTGATGACGTCATCTTATCATCATCTAAAAATAACCTTTTACAGATGGCGTGTTTATAAAAAAAAAAACTGTCTTTTGAACGCAAGCGAAATTTTATATTCTCATCAAAAGAAGTTGTTTAAAGATATAGATTTGTCACCTAATAGAGTTGCAAGCAGATTACAGATTTAGCTACCAATGTGAAAAAACAATTACTTGCAGCAGCAAAGTACTTTAAAGCATTTTCAATTGCTCTCTACAAAAGCACAAATGTGTCAGGCACGGCCCAATGCGCTGTGTTTATCAGAGGTGTAAATTGCGATTTTAGGTATATTTCATCCCATTCTACCCCGGTAAATTCCAACCCGGTCACGTACATTCTAAAATTGATTCGGAAGTTGTGGAGTTTCATTCATCCGGAAGTTGTGGACAAAGACCACAACCCCAACCCTAAAACTAACCCTTTTTCCAGGTGGAATGCACCGGAATGGAATGTACCGGTTACTGTAAATTGCAGTTTAAATATAACGGAAGAATTTCTGGATTTAATACCAATAAAAGGAACTAGCCTACAACTGAACGTAACATATTTTAATCCCTGGAAAGCTGTATTGAACCTGGTAAAAACCTGGCTTGCCGTTAACTACGGTCATGTACCGGTCATGTGTCCCAGCTATGTAGACGTAGTTGGATTGGTAAAAACAAATGAAACAGCCATGAAAGCGATGGAATCAATTTTGTCAGTGTGAAGTTGATTTTGCATCAAAAACCACTTTGTAGTAAAAGTCTAAAAATGAAGGAAGTGATAAATATGGTACTTAAAACAGTTAATTATACGATATCGGGAACTGAATCACAGGCAATTTGAATCTTTTCTCACAAATAAGTACTCCGAATATGGTCAAATTCTTTATCATACTGAAGTGCGGTGGCTGCGTTGTGGGTCATGGCTAATTCTGCTTTAAATACAATCTTGCTTTTCTAAAAGATAATTACTCATCATTTGAATGAATTAAACTTTAAACATCAAGATAAAAAACAGATTAATATACAAATAAACGATCATGTGAAATCGTTCAAAGTAAAACTAGATTATAGGATAAACAATTGAATAAGGGCAGTTTGGTTCATTTTCCAAATCTGAAATCAATGGAAAACATCCAATCTAAATGCTTGAAAGAATACGCAAGTTTGTTGCAAATTTGCTTCAACAGTTTGATGTACGCCTTTCAAATTTTAGAAGCTGCAACCCCATTTTTAACTGTTTTCAACCCCGTTTGCTGTACAAATTAACAATGTTGCAGAGAAATTACAAATGAAGTTAGCAGAATTTCAATGTGACACCATTTTGAAACAGAAACATGCAGACAGGAATTCCAAAATTCTATTCGTTTCTTTCACGCAAAAAGTTTCCAAAGTTGCTCTCTGCTACTGCAAGAACTGTTGGAATGTTTTGAAGCACATACGTATGTGAGCAGTTTTGTTATCTACTAAGGCTAACAAGTCTGTTTTACGGTCTAGTGTCACCGATGAACGTTTTCAAGCAAGACTGAGATTGATTTCTACTGATGAATTTATGGAAGATCTTGCTGATGCTAAACGCTCCTAACTAGGCAGTCAGAAAGAAAATTACTGTAATGCCGATTTTTTTTATTTTAGTCATTATTCAGTTTCGTTTATTGCGTTTTTAATGTGTAACCTTGTACTGTACAGTATATTGATTTTGCTTTGTGTATTGGGGACCTCAGATAATTTACAACTTTTAGTTTGGCCCTCAGAGTCATTAGAGTTTGAAACTCCTGCACTAATCTGTATCTCCGTCTGTTTTGGCGGTCTCCAGCAGCACCAACCGTCAATTTGGACGTGGCCGACAGTTCTTAGTACGGAAGGACAATCGTGTTAAATGAATTCTTTACGCTTTTTTATGTATAAGAGTGACCGTCAAATTTCATTTCCAGGTTGACAGCCGCTAATTAACACTTTCCGCATGAATAATTAATTACTGCAATCCTCCCAAACAGATAAATCAAATTTAGTGTAAGCTCATCCCTTCAACCGGCTCTGAAGTTTGAGTGATTCTATTTGAATGGACGTAAGGAGGAATTTCAATACCTTTTTTTCTAAATAATCACATATTTTCAGTTAACAAAGTCAATTTGATTTTATTAAATATCAAGGTTTAACAGTGAAGGCAAGCGTAGAATCGGGTTAAATTTCAACGTTAATTAAAAGTTAAATAGGCATTAAATAGGCGTTAAATTTGATCTTTTGTCTAAATAAACCACAAGTTATAGCAAAATTATTAGATTTGCAGAGCGTACGTTAACCGAAATTATTTGACATTTACAAAACAGACGTATACTTTATATAAACTTTTATAGCTTGTTTCATCATAATGACTTTCTCGACCATTGGCCACGGCCCAAGTAAATAACCAATTTTAATCTTGGTCCATATATCTAGAAAAGTCACAAAAGGTTTTATGATTCTATGTTACTTATGACTCGTGCAATCTTATGACCTTCGCACGGTCTTATGACAAGGGTATATACCAAATTTGGAAGATCAATCGCATTTCGTTGTCAGTTCACGTAATAGTAGGATACATTTAATCTATTGCTTTGATAAAAATAAATATTGTTATTACTGATTTAAAATTCAAATAAATTTATTTTACACTTGGCTGTGAAGAATTACAAGGTGAGCGCCACACACCCCGCATGTATGGAGAAATATGCCCTTGGTTTTTTGTTTGTAATATGGGCGGCTCGCCTGATATTAATACGAGTAACTCGTAAAATCCATTAGACGGGATTTCGTCATTGCAACATGGTCAAATTTTCTTATTAAAATATTTTTTTTCAACAATCATTCCGCTTTCGATTGTAATTATTGCGCAGCCATTGCCCATCTTTTCATATTGTTATGGTCAGTGGCAGTCTGGTTTTAGAGGTATGCGCTAAAAATAGAATATCTAATATCGTGGCAAATTTAAACCAAAACTAAACGAATAACTTTGGTTTGTTAAAACTTTGTAACAAAATGTGTGAGTTTTTAAATTTTGGTTTGACTTTGGCACGATATTATATATTTCATTTTAAGCGCATGCCTTCAAAACAGCTCATTTCCCGCGACGGGTTTGGTTCTACCAAGAAATGTTTTGATTATTTTTAAAGTAGAAGAATAATGCACAGCTTTAGTCTATGTTCAATATAACAAGTCTTTTGTGTTCCATTTAAACATACACTACTCTTGTTTATCAAAAGCTTATTAAAAACTAGAAAATTAAATCAACTTAATTAAAAACTAGAAAATTAACTTGGATTACAACTATGACGCAAAGTCAGCACCGCTTGGGCTACATGAAACTACTTGTATTGAACAAAATAACTGGAATATACTCTGTAATTAGCATCAACATATTTATTAGACCAAAAAAAGTACTGTCTCATGGGTTCTACAAGTCTCCATTTTTACAAAGTCATTAATAGGCCTATCTCCTGTAAAAGTTAAAACTTAGTTAGCATTAAAGTTTATTTATGAAAAGCGTTAATAAATTTTTTGTTAGTAAAATAATAACAATTTAGAGCATTAGCATATCTGACAAAATTTGACTTTAATTTTATCTAAATATATTACTTTGGTGTCTTAAAAACACATTTTTTGAAATAACTTTTTTGCATTAACATGTTGACTGCGCTAGAAAAGTTTATGGAAAAAGCTAATGACATTATACGTGTTCTACACTCAAAGCAGCGGCATTATCGTTAAAGCTTTTAAAATAATCCATATTGTCCCTTTGATCCAATTGTCTCATCGGTCCACAACTCCCCTACAAAATTTCAGTCATATCTCGGTAAACCTAAAAATTTCAACCGGACAGCAATATGTTGGCATCTCCGGAAGCAGATAGAGATAATTGCTTGAACGTAGCCCTATGTATAGCTCCTCAGACATTTTTCTGTGAGTTAGGAAGATAAATATAAAGATATAAATAAAAATCTTTGCAGCTCTCTGGTTTTAACAAAAAGCAGTTTTTCAATGCTTAAAGTTATTTTCAAATAGTTATTTTATATAAATTAGGTTATCACAGAGCCGTATAACGCTTAAAAAACTTGGTGATGCCGCGAATTTAACTCGGGGCCTCAAATATGCAAAGCGTGCGCTCTACTAATGAGCTAATCCTCCAATCAAAGAGGATAGGTTTGAACCTACGCGTGCAGAGCACAATGGATTAGCAGTCTATCACCTTAACCAATCCGCCACTTCTTCCGGGGCAAGAAAAAAATTTTATAATTTTGATAATTTCAAAAACTTTTTATCTCGTCTTTTTTTTTTGCAATGTTAATTGCACCCTTCATAGAAATCAAGACCTTTCGTCAAGATTACGATGTCACGTCATCAGGTCATATTTTCTAGACAGTAACAACTGGAGATTAACTAACATTCTTAAGACTGAAGCGCTATAATCTGGTAAACACAGCAGCAGTAGTTTGTGGAAACTCCTATTCCTATGATGTTGGGAAATAACTATAGTTAGTTACCAGTTAGTTTGAAGTTGAGTTTGTTTAAAAAAAATTAATTAACTCAATATTTAAAAAGTGTTCCGGGTACAAACCAGAGAAAACATTGAGAAACACAAAACGCTAGTTGTGTGTTGTTTAAAATAGTTCAAATAAAACATTACTCTAGGCTTGCAGTGCTAAAGTTGATTCAAAAACGACGTTTGGAGGACTCGAGTCAGTCCGAGTCCAAAAAACTTCGAGACCGAGTCGAGTCCGAGTCCTTGGGAGTCGTGATTCGAGTCTTTGCTAAGGTGTTCGAGTTGAGTCCGAATCAAAGTTTAGCAAAACTCGAGTCTTTTCGAGTTCAAATCCATGCTTTTAAATCTTTAAGTCTAAATTTAAATAAAAGTAGTGAACATCAAAAATAACGGTATTGTTGTCGAAGAGCCAATCAGAAATTAGCACTAATCAAGAAAGAAAATTATGAAAGCTTAATTGATTATAAAAATCACATTGCAATTATATCAAAAAGTAGCCTGGAGCAGCGTCAAAAAGTACATTGAAATAGAACCAATCAGAAAGAACTCTTTTTTTGTAAGATTTCAGTAGTCAAAACAACTGTTTGGCAGAGGGTTTTGTTCCCCCGTGTTGATACTTTTTCATCCACACCTATATTTTCAATGTTTTAAGCAAATTCTTAATTTTTCGAACTTTCGTAAAAATTCTGTAATTTCTGTATATAATATTTTGTTTGTTCGAAATTCCTTTTTTCCAAATTATTTTTGATTGGTTCTTTTTCAATGCACTTTTCAATGTTGCTCTTGAGTACTTTTCAATATAATTTCGATGTAATTTTTAAAATTAAACTTTTTAAGTTTCTTTTTTGAATTGCGTTAATTTCTGATTTTTTTTTTTTTTTATGACAATGCCGGTATTTTTAATGTTCACTGCTCTTATTTCAATTTAGACTTGAAAATTCTCGATTAAAAATTCAAGAGATGTTTCAAGGAATTTTAATTTTTTCCCGCCACAACTTTCCCGATGACTGTCTCAAATCAGTCGAAAGATAGTTTGGCACTATATCTTTGAATAACTTGGAGTTATCAATTGTCCTACCTATTTATTACAACCGAATTCGCAAAAAAATACTATTCTTTTCAAATGCCATATTTACATGATTCAAAGAAAAGTGTAAATTATTTTAAAACGGACAAAATGTTTGCATAAGCTTTGAAGAATTATATAGCTTGGTGTTGGTTTACCCCAGATCTGCTTTCAATGTTTTAAATATTGGCCTCGTGGTGGAGTGGTTAAGAGCGCTGCATTGATGGCGCACGTGATCAATACGGTCACCGTTCAAAACCTATTTGTGTCATTCTGTTGTGTCTTTAGGAGGACACTTTATGGTACTTTCTTTTGCTTGGAGGTTTTAAAAAGCAGCTCTAAAATTTAGTTCTAAAAACAAAAAAAAATTTTTTTTAATGGGACAGCAATACCTTGACAAAAGTAGATCAGCGTAGTTGCTTAACAATTGCCCTAGATATAGCGCTGACGACACTTTTCTGTGATAAATATAATAGTTAAAAATTAGTACAACAACTTTTTTGAATTTATTTGTCGAAGAACCATAACATGCAGAATTTCATCTAACCCCGTATAACGCATAAATTGTTCTTTTACAATACAGGGCTGGGGTGTCTGTATCGACAGGTGTGGGCATATTTTTTTGCCAACATCCCAGCCCTGCTACAATATGGCAAACTCACATAAGTGAAAACTCATTTTTTGCACAACATTCTTGCACAACTAGAAAATAGCTATAAAACGAGAACTTGACAATATAAATATTTTATTTAGCAGCAAAAATGAAATTATTAAATATTAAATAGACCTTGAAAAAGCGTTTGGGTCAAAATAATTTCAATTGGTATTTTAGGTGGACTAATAACATCTCGTTTATAGAAACTGGAGTTAAAGAAAAAATGTTTTAACGATTTAACCAACTAATAGGCTAATACAGCGGTTCCCAAACTGTGCGCCGCGAGACTTTGTCAGGAGCGCCGCGAAAGTATGCGAAAGTTGTTGTACTTACTGCTTTTCTCACAATAATTGCAGTGTGAAGGTTGTTAGCAGCAACTTCCCTTCAGAGAACGATTCCGATTGAGGACCTTTTTTAAACAGCTTTATTTTGGGAGGGAAATAGGGAAATCAGAGATGAAATCGAAGTGAAGACCTTTTTTTTTTTTTAGAGAACACCCTGATTTTCAGAGAAAAATAAAGAAATTGGATATAAAATCGAAGTGAAGACCTTTTTTTTTTTAGAGAACACCCTGATTTTCGGAGAAAAAAAGGTTGTTCAAAGAAGTAATAGAACTGAATACCTTTTTTTCCATTAAGGCGCCGCGAGTATTGTTAAGTCTTCAAAGGGCGCCGTGAAAAAAAAGTTTGGGAACCACTGGGCTAATACATATAATAAAAAGTCACAAAATTCTAAATTTTGCCCCTCCAGCCCAAAAATTTCCCGCCACTTCTGTTCTTTACTAACTGTTACAAATACTCTTACAGTGATAGTTTGTGATGCTGCTTGTTTTAAAATGAGATTCAATTGGTGAGCATAACAGCAAATGGAATAGGCTTTTGAAAACTTTTCTTTAGTATTTATCTGCACATCATTTTGGGTGCCATTAAAGCAGCTGCACAGCCATATGTTTGGGCTTTAACCCTATTCTCCTCAACGGCCGAGCTTCTGAGGCCCAGCCTTTGCAAAAACATTTGTAATTACTTCATTTTTTTAGATAATATTCTAGAATTTTTTGATTTTTTCTAATTTAATTTGCTGAATAAGATGGCACTATTTTTAGGTGCCCCCGAACAAGGGTTAATGGAAAAATAGACGTTTTTTAGCAAATTTATAAATTTTTGCTTGTTTTTGCAAGCAGAGCGTGGAATTTTAATTTCACGTTTTTATTAAGTGACATGAATTTTACCAAGAATTGGTTTTGCGTGACGAAGGGAATTACGTCGTTTGCCAGACATCTATATGCCTGAGGCGATGCAGAACTTATTTCATGTAAATTGCATTTTTTTGAGATTTTGGCAATTGCTTGAAAACACTTTACACATATACATTCTGCTGTATAAAACAATTGCTGTTGAACTGCTTGAATACCAACCAAGCGGACACAATTCAATCTTTACACAAAGCATTTTTTATAAAACTTACTTAACATAATTATTCATTCGTGGGAAAATAAATCAAATTAACTGGTTCACATTTTAGCTCTTATGCTGACACCTTCAGAAAATCAAACAGCACCTGATTTTGGATCTTTTGTAGAAACCCCCGCCACTAATGCAAAAATCTGAGATTTGAGAAAAACAACCTCGCCACGCACTCACCGTTCAGCGGTGGCGGGGGTGCTTTTTTTGGCGGGGGCACTTTGCATTTGAAGTAACAGGTCGTTTTTATGTTGAAATTTTCCTTACAATAAAAAATCCGACGTATTTTTATGTATAATTTTACTTGCTTGAAAAAGTTTTGTTAAAAGTTTATAGCTTTTGGATGTGGGTTTTGCAAACAGAAAACATAAAATAAAAACAAGACGTTTGATACAATTGAATTTCAATTCATGACGGTTCTAAAGTATAATATTTACACAAATGACTTCTTTCCTCGGAAAATTTTCCAAGTCAAAGTTTAAAAAATCGATCCTTATTTATTGCGAACTGTTTGACAAATTTATTTCAAAAGTTAAATAAAGACCAAAAAAATTCCACTCCGGAAATTTAAAAAGAACTTTTTTTGTAAATGTAAAGACTATTTTTAGCCTTTATTTGCCTTTCGCAATTAAATTTATGTTTGAACTCAAAATGTCATTTAAAAAAGAATTTGATATGACTCCTGGTCTAATAATTATCTTATTATATTCCAACGTCTTTGTAGTTTTAAAATGACCCGATAATTGGAAACCTCTGAATAAATAAATTCAGATTCTTAGTTACGGATGACCTGGACTGTTTACAAGAGTTCTTCCACGTAAAACTAAATGAAGCTCTGGGCCCTAATTTTATGTGTACAGAGCTTATATTCCATGTTAGAGATGCTTTGAATTCTTGATTACATAACTTTTTCTTTTCCTGCTTGCGTCAACTCCAATTTCAAAAATCTACGGAAAAGGGCTTGTAGTTGCGATTTGAAAGACAAAGAAGACTGTTGAAGACCCAAAACGTTATTGACAAATTTATCAACTTTACGTCCCCTGAAAAAAATTTGAGACGCTTACCTATGTCCGCAACGAGCTAATTGATGGTTTTGATGCAAAAAGTCAATGGTGTATCAAGTCGTTCTGTTAATACAAACCATTGACAATTTTCTCGAAACTAAGAAGAAGGCCAGTGCCAATTGTCAATCTGACAGCTGTATATAACACTGTTGTTTCATAAAAACTTGGCTTTAACTACATGCTGCTGAGTTTTTTGTTAGATAAATGCATGGTTCGAATGGTTATAAAACTAGTTCGCAACTAAAGTTTCACTCTTTCGGCGACAGTAAGCAAACTAGTCTCGGGTGTCAGAGAAACAGTGTTCCTCCAAAATCAATCACGACTTTTTTAATATCTAGATGTATAATTTGCTTTCCACAATCTCCAGATTAAGAAAATATGTGAGTTAAAAGTTTACAATAACCAACATTCACCATTATGTTTAGTTCCGATTTATCTTGAAGTAAAACTAGACAAATGACTCAAGTTTCGTCACCACCGTTTTGCATTGCACAAAAAATTTTGTTTGCATGTCCCGCAAGTGGATTTTATGTTTTATTTGTATTTGTAGAGAGTTTTCGAGTTATGTTTTATTTGTAGAGAGTTTTCATGTTCACAAAAAAATCTTCATATGAAAAAAACTTTTGAAATTTAACAAAGACCAAAAAAAGGTCTTGACATTACACAATGAGATGTAGACCTACTGTATAATGAATCTTTTAAGTTTTTCGGCTGCTACTTCAGAGAAACATAACTGTATCTCTATTTCAAAAAGTATGTTTGTCATTTTTCCGCAGCGCACGAGTTGCAGAGCACTGCTCTAAATCCTGACTATGATTCATTTATCGGTTATCACATGCCTGCCGATAAACACGACGGTCTAAATTAAACGCTTATTTGTACCTGCTGCGCAAAAACTTGAACAATCTTGCTGAATTAGGCATCCGTTCTGTATCCAATACATAAATCATAGATTCAGTACATGAGTCAATACATGAATTATAGATTGAAATCAATTAGGTATCAAAACTAGTATATCAATTAGGCATCCAGTACATGAATCATACATCGAACACAGAGTACTGTGAAAGTACATCCGGCCTCGTGCTTTCTTTGTCAGCGCCTTGTTTTATTTGTTCAAAATAGCATTCTCAGAACAGTTTGAGTTATACTTAAACGCCTTCAGACGGGTTAATGACCGTGTCCGGAATTTTCGCTGCAAGAAAATTCGCCGCATGGAATTTTCGCCGCACGGAATTTTCGCCACAACTTGGTAGGGTTAGGGTTAGGGTTGGGGTTAGGGTAAGGGTTAGGGTTGGGGTTAGGGTTGGGGTTAGGGTTGGGGTTAGAATTGGGGTTACAGTTGGGGTTACAGTTGGGGTTAGGGTTAGGGTTAGGGTTAGGGTTGAAATGAGCCTAATAGGAAAAGAAAATATTGTGATATTTCTAATCGACTGCGTAGACAGGTTCTTAGATATAACCCACAACAAAAAATAGTATTTGCGTAGCATTGCTTATAACCTGCATACGTTTTAAATAAACTGTCATGTCTATATGTTTAACATTTATGTCGCTTAATAACATTGAGTTATCGTTTATTTCCATTAGAGTTCTGTTATCATGACGGTTTTTTTACACTTTACGGCAAAAATTCCGTGCGGCGAAAATTCCTTACGGCGAATTTTCTTGCGGCGAAAATTCCTAGAACCGTTAATGACAACTGGCCGCAGCTAAATTAACCAGTCGGCTGCGCTAGTTGGGTGCACCCAGTCCGTTGCGACCAGTTGGCCCAATCCACCAGCAGACAGTAGTTGCGCTTTTTCATTTGTGCATGAACAAATGGGGTTTCGTTTCTTCCTCTCCTTGCAAATGCGGCGCCATTGCACAAACCGGAGATATATTGTTGTATTACAGTGTCACATGCATTGGGGATTACAAGGAGCACGACGTTGGACAGTTCTGGATGAAAAAATAAATAATTGTGGCTTGGTACATTGCTAACTGCATTTAATTCAGCCAATACAATTACAATTTGCAGTAAAAAAATTAAGCACGAGAGCCAGTCCTTTTGATGTGTTTTACTTGAAGTAGCTGCTTTTACATGCTACAAAAATTTCGGCATAGATTTGCCCTGTTTTATGTAATGTTAAAAAAGGGCCTTTACAGCTTAATATCTTCTTTTCAAAGTTATCTTAGAGAGGCCTTGTAGTCATCAATATCTTGTGAAGATGATCAATCTAATCTTTCGCTGTGTAAAACAAAAAAACGCACTTTTCAATCAAACATATTGGAGCCAAAATGTGTTATTTTATCCCGTATTCCATTGGACACTTTTCATATAGCAAAATAAAAAGATATATTTATTTTTGTTACCCAGATTTGCTTATTTTCTATTTACAGTTAGATTTTTACTTGTTAATTACTTTTTTGTCTTATCACTGCTTGTTTTTTAAACTATTATTTGATTGTAATTTTTTCGCCATTTTAAATGTCATTATAAAAGTAACTGCTTGACTTAGACACCTTATGGTTACTTCCCAGTCATGTGTCCTACATTTAATCTCAATTATATATTATGCGAATATTTGTAAATGTTTAATGACAAATAAACAAATGTGAATCTTCACAAATGTTAGAATTTTGTTATTCAAGAAATCTTTTATTGGGCACTCTACTAGTTTTTATAAACTGTAATTTAGAGTTGCTGATAAAGACTTTCAAGTGGAGGAAGTGCCGTAAAATGTTTTTCTAATAGAACAATAAAATGTAAAAAGAATCCGTTCCCATCAAAACGATATTTCCAACCTCTCGCTTGCCCTAATTCAACTGCACGATAAAGAAAAGGCCTTTGACTGGCTTACAGTTGATGTTCAACAAAAAATTAAAATGATCTTTGATGTTCAACAAAAAATTAAAAAATTAAATTTTCGTACAAGTGACTCTAGTGTTGTAATATTTACGCCTCAAATTTATGCTTCGAAGTCTAATTTTAGGAAACGCTGTTGTCTCTGCTATGATAATGAAATTGTACCAGGCCAGAAAATGCAAAAAGACACGAGCAAATCATGAAATCAGTGTCAATCTTCCACGTGTTTTCGGCACTGCTTACAAATTTGCTCTTCATGCTTTGAACGCTGCCGAAGTATGTTTCACGGCTAACAATAACAGTTATATAGAGTAATATCGTTTTTCTCAAGTGTTTTTTTTTTAAAGTAATGCGATGGCATAGTTTTAATTCATAAAGAGCTTCTTTGTGGTACAGAATTTTAATATCACTTTAAACAAAGTCGATTTTATCGGAGCCATAAGCTTTTCGTGTCGCTCTCATCGCGTCAATCGCGTGGCAATCGCGTCAATTTTGACGCGATTGCCACTGATGAGAGCGTCACGAAAAGCTTATGGCTCCGATAAAATCGACTTTGTTTAAAGCAATATTAAAGTTTTAATTCAATTCCAGTAATTAAAAAACTCTTTTTGTGGTGGTGAAATACATTGCGAAAAAACAAAACGGTGTGCATATAACCAATGAGATAGAAAAGATAAAGTTTTGTTGGTTTTACAGTATTTGTAAGTCAATATCTTAACACTGCTAATTATCAAAACATAGCCAATTTCAAATTCTTTTTTGAAAAAAAGATACACATATATATTTTTGTTTTTTTATCTTTTTTTTTTAAAAGGCAGCAATAACTATCAGTAACTACAAAAACATGTGGACAAAAAATGTGAACAAGTAATCGAAACTAGTCTAAAATAATTTCCATACTTCGACCATTTAAACAATGAAGCAAGCTCCCCTTAGCTTCTTCAGTGTTTGTAATTGTCGTGCGCGTTGACGTCACTCTTTAGGTCCAATTTTTAATTAAGTTTACGACTGTTACAACATCGAATCCGTTAAAATCGCATTTTACGCTAGTTAAACAAGTGTCTAAAAGTAAAAACTGAAGTAACCCTGCTAAATTACAATTTTGCGTACTTTGTCAAATGAATTTTAAAAAACTTTTTTGCTCTAACAAAAGTTAAATAAATGATCTTTACTTTGCTAAAATTTTATAAAGATAGATTAAGTAGTTTTGGAGTTATAAATCGTAACTTTGATGGGCTTCTGAATCCCGGCCGTTGAGGAGTCAATAGCTCAAAAAAGGTTGAGGAGAATAGGGTTAAATTTGCATTGCTTCTATGATTGCCCACCAAATTGCTAATTTTTTGAAAAAGCACCGATGAAAGTGCCTTAAAAGTTTAAAAATATCAGTTAAAGAATTAAAATTAAGCTTAAAGCTTTAATCGCATCGCCATGTTAAATCAATAAAGCCTCGAATATGACCAGAAGTTTGAGACAACAGCGTTTTATTATGTCACCCCATAAAAAATTCAAATTTTCCGCAAAAATTCACACGGGCTATGGTTTTTTACTATAACACTCGATTTTTAGACATTCATTTATTGTGCAAAATAGTTGTTATAGCGTGCATCCTGAATCGATAATTAATACCGATGCGTATGTTCACTTTTCCTAAAATTGACATGTTTACTATTTTGTTCTTATGTGCATAAACTATAATTATTTAAGAAATCAAGAAAATTTAGTTGGAAATGATTTCCTTGTCAAGTTTTTGATTTATTTGTTTTATTTGCCCCGAAAAAACTGTCGCATCGGCAGAAAGATCCACTTAATTTTAATTTCTTTTAATTTGTTAATTTGCTTATAGTATAATTTTATTTGAAACTTACTCTCATGAACAAGTATTAGATTGCTGTTAGCAATTAAAACAATTGGTCATAGAGCTTAGCATCAACAATGCCTTTACTCATTGATTTATTTAGCCTGTGGTATAGTATATCATAAAGTTAACAACGTTATGAAGCAACAACCCACAGGCTGCCGATGTTTTGGTCTTGGTTAATAATAAAGCGTTTGAATGTTGACTAATTTGTGGGATGAAACTTAAATTACAAATACGAGAAATTAATTTGTGCGCTGTAAACGTAATAAAATGGCAAAGCGTAAAGAAGAAAACAGAAGGACCTAAAGGAAAATTTGTTGCAAGATTATGTTACACAAACTGATTTCCTTTAAAAAGTGGTTACATTGACATAGATGGTCAATAGATAAAACAATTTATAAAATTACTCGAAGATGGTCAATAGATAGAACGCAAAGTGCAAGGTTTAGAATTATTAAATAATAGATTGTGAGTGAAAACATATATAAAAGTTACCGGGTTTCCACCAACATCGGGAAAACCTTCTTCCACCTCTTGCGGAAACACTTCCCTCCTTCAAACAGGCTGCATAAAATTTGCAACAAGAATGTGGTTAAACTCAGCTACAGCTGTACCCCCAATATGTCAGACATCCTCTCAGCTCAGAACAAGAAGCTCTTTAAGTCCCACGACGGCAAACCAGAATTTAAACCCTGTAACTGCAGATACATTTATAAACCGTCATGCCCATTGAATGGCAACTGCCGAGACAAAGCAATCGTTTACTAAGCAACTGTACAAGCTAAAGACCAATCCAAGAACTATATCGGACTGTGCGAAACCGAATTTAAAGCAAGATTCTATAACCACAACCATTCCTTCAATTCGAATTCCAAAAGAAACGCAACAGAACTTTCGAAATTCATTTGGTCCTGCAAAGATTCTGGTATAAATTCTACTATCTCTTGGAAAATTATTTGCCACGCAACACCTTACCAACACGGGGGCAAAGTATGCAACCTCTGTCTGGCAGAAAAATACGAAATCTTAACTGCAAATGATGACGCTCTGCTGAACAAACGAACCGAATTGATCAATAAGTGTCGGCATAAAAATAAATATAAATTGATTAACGCTAAACTTAAACTGTGATTTTCTTTCATTCTTCTTCTTTTTTTTTTTCGCCGCATACAACATTCTACCTTAGCCGATACTTGAACCCTTTTTAAATCTTTAATTTTTGAAATAATATTTGTATTTGTAATTCTTTCGCGCGCTTTTCCTTTTTTTCGTGTTTTCTCGCCGATCTTAATCAGTTTAGTTTAGCAGAGTCCGTGTTGGGATGTTCCGACCTAATAAGCGTTTACAGTGTTTAAAATCTTTAAAAATTTTTTATAATTTTTTTTATAATTTTTTATAATTTTTTATAATTTTTTTCTATAATTTTTTTTTCTATAATTTTTTATAATTTTTAAAATTTTTTTAAATTTTTAAAGTTTTTTCAGTTTTTTTTCTTTGTTTTTTTTTTCTATTGTTTTCTATTCTTTCTGGCAGTTTTATCTTAACTTTATTTTATTTATTTTATTTTATTTTATTTTACTTTTTAGATACCCCTGATGATCCCTTTTATGGGTGAAACAGTCTGTAGGGCTTTTAACTTTGTTTTTATTCCCATGTTTTTGCTATTGTTAAAAGTTACCAAAATATGTAATTTAGTTTAAATACTGCACATGTAAGCATTTTTCACTTTGGTTTTGATTTTATTTTTATGTCTGACCGAAGGAGTTTCCAATCAGATTAGATGGAGGTAAACAGGGAGTTTCTTCACCGTATTGGAGTAGGCAATTTAAAATCTTTTAATTTACGAGATTTTTTATCAATGACGTGGTTTCCGTAGCCACTTATGAGTAGTATTGAAAAAACTTCATCAATTAAATTCCTTGCACTTTGAGGTTTGCATTTGAAAAAGAAGTCGATCGATCTCTTGTTCGTTTCTAAACTTTTTACATCTGTCTACCTTAATCTCAAATTTAAAGGCCAATATCTAAATTGAAAATTTTTTAACCTTGGAAAAAAAAATCAATTTAATTTCCACCCTTGTACATCGAGCCTTAATGATCAGCTCAGACGTTTTTAATGACTGCAAGCTGGAATCGAGCCTTAATCACTACAAGCTGAACGTGCAAAAAGAGTTTTGTAATACTACTCATAAATGCTTCGCCGAACATATTATTGAGAAAACAATTTTCCATAAGTTAAAAAGATTTTAGATCACTTACTTCACATATGGTGAAGAATTGCCCTTTCTATAAGTGGCAGCGCGTGACAAAAATATTTGGAGGTGCTACAAATTGTTATAATTTAAAATGTAGCAAAGCAAAGCTTAAACTACAATAATATTATAGTGGGAATATGCACTTAACAGTGTTTAAGTTAGTAAAATTAAAACTTTGAAAAAGCACGTAGTGCTGTTTTAAAAAATTAAAACAATCACAATAAATTACCGCAAAAGCAAATAAAATTTTCCATTGATATTGTACAAATTTTAGCATCTTTTTTATTTTGTAATATCAAGACCTTGCAAACTACTCATACAATCACAACTTAATTAGAACTTTGTCGTCTGTGCTAAATGTCAAGTGAGTAGCAATCCTTATTAACTGTAAACCAGGCACTTCTCTGTGCTTTGTAAAGTTATTACTCTTTGTAAAGGTCATGGCAAATATATGGTGACGAAAACAAACGTTAAAGCAGAATTAATGTAAGTAAAGGCACAGCAGCAACTTAGCTGACAAGTACCGCTAAGAACAACTATTAGTTGATGTAGCACTGGTGCAAACTTTTAATGTTCACGGTCTTTATCACAAGGCTTCACCTGGTAAACTTCTTTTATCCAGTGAATTATCAAAAAACTTGTGCTTTCCTTAGAAGAATTTCTTCCATCCAGTTATATATTGAAAAACTTTTGTTGGGATTTTTCCAACGTTTCGTTAAAGAGTCGTGGCTTTGCCGTAGGTTTTAACAATACCCGTCGCTGCTCGAGTTGTTCGATTAAATAACATGCACATCAGTTTGCAATAGTTATCGGCAGGCTCGTCAAGTGATTAGAGCGCCGTGTTTATGATCAATATGGTCTCGGTTTAAAACCCACTCGCGCCATCCTGTTGTTTTCTTGGTAAAGACACTTTCCGACATTTCCCCTGCTTGTTGTATTGGCAAGAAGTTCTAAATTACAGTAATATCTCTATTAAATTACAAGCGGACAGCAATATCTTGGCATCTCCGGAAGCAGTTCGGGGTAATTACCTACCCTTTGTATTAGCGCCTCCGTCGCTTTCCTTCGAGTCTGGAGAATAAATATAGAGATAAAATAAAATAATATAAATGTATGGTTTGCAATGATTTCCAATGTTTTTTTAAATTAAAAGCACCGCACAAATCAAATGAAAAAACACAACATTTAAAAAGCCAACAAAAATTAAAACTAAACTTATTCGAATCCAAGTTATGCAGATTACGTTATCAAAACAAATAAAGTATTAGCTTACCAATAGATTTTCGAACCGGCAAATAACGACAGTATATATGTAATCCAAACGGTGAAAAAGACCAAATAAATCGGCGCGATTGTAAAAAAACAAATACGAAGAATGAATACAATAAACACAAATACGAATTAAGAAGGAATAGAATAAACACAAATACAAGAAAAATCTAACAGTATGTGGTATTTTGTCGATAATAAAATTCTTTATTGCATTGTTTTTCAACCTTTTTCCGTTTGCGGCACATTTTTGAAATCCATCAAAAGTCGCGGCACTTTTAGACCGTTTTTATTAATTTTTGTTCCCAAAATCGGGTGATCTCTAAAAAAAAGGTCTTCACTTTGATTTCATCTCGCATTTCACTTATTTTCCCCAGAATCGTATTAATTTTTTCCTTTGCGGCACACTTTTGAAATCCATCAAAAGTTGCAGCACTTTTTGACCGTTTTTATTAATTTTTGTTCCCAAATCAGGTGATCTTAAAAAAAAAAAAGGTCTTCAGTTTGATTTAATCTTTTAATTGCGTTATTTTCCCCAAATTTGTGCTGATCTCTAAAAAAAAGGTCTTCACTTCGCGGTTTGAAACACCCTGCTCTGATCAAGACAAAAATCTTCACCTGAATTCACGCTCTTTCTTGTCAATTTTCTTCCCGAAATTGGTTCTTTCTAAAAAAACCCGTCTTCACTCCGAATCTCACTTATTTCGCAAACAAAAACCGCAAAATTCGACGTATCTAGATAATTTTTTTCCGAAATCTTTCGCGGCACACCTGGAAGCCTCTCACGGCACACCGGTTGGGAAACGCTGTTTTATTGTATGCTATATGTGTCTGTTGATTTTTTCTGTGCTGTATGGACTGACGTTATAAGTTTCAAAAGCTTAATTTTAAAGTAGTTATAATAAACAATTAAACGCATATGGTTTAAAAAACCTAATGTACAGTTTATCTACCAGAGAGAGAGAGAGAGAAGACTTTATTTCGCCAGTTTGTAACATCAAATCAAAACAAACACACGATACAAGATCAAATAAATGGTAAACGATTACATAACACGTACAAAAAAAAAAAAAAAAACCAGCGTGGAGACTGCGAAGTGACCAAAAACAACTGGTCTTCAAGTCAAGCAGCCACCAGATGATAAAATTAGAATGAGTAATCGAGTGTCGTAACTATAGCTATGACTCAGCGCGAACAAAGATGCAATGAAAATAAGAGAAAAAATAATAATAATAAAAAAAATAAAAAAACCATCATTCATATGATTGTAAAATATATTGTTTGTATTTCAGAGCAAAGTTTTTGAGTGAACAGCAATTCGTTTTAATGTGAAAAGGGATTTTATTCCATATTTTAACTTCTCGAAATTTAATTGACTTTTGCAGGCGATTAATAGAGTACCTAGGCAGATAAAGAAAGTTTTTGTCTGAAAAACAAGTTGATCGTGAATGAATTTGAAAAATTTTGAGAAAGTAATTTACAAAAATAGGTGGCAATAAGCAATTATCATAACTAAACATAAATTTGGCTATTTCGAGTTTAATTAAATCCTGAAACTTTAAAATCTTTAAGCCACTGTACAAAATAGTAGAATTTGTCCATCGTTGTTTATTACTAATTATACGCAGAGCTTTATTTTGTAGTATGTTTATCGGTTGCAGATAACTTGTATAAGTAGCACTCCAAACCAATAAGCCTTAAAGTAAATGAGAGTGAAAAAATGCATAATAGAGACGAATTAGAATACGAAGAGGTACAATATGTTTTAATTTACACATAATTGCTACTGCTCGAGATAATTTAGATTGTACTCGTAACTTTAAAATGTGTTCTTTAAAAAGAAGTTTGAAATCAATTATTACTCCGAAATAATTAATATTGTTTGAAACTTGTAAGATACTTGAATTTAATTTATTGGTAATGGCAAAATTTGATTCAGATAGCGAAGGCGATACTATCATAGTTTGAGATTTCATAGGATTAATATTTAAGTTATTTTTTCTTGTCCATACTACCACATTCTCTAGTTCACGATTAATTTTAATCTCAAGTTCAGTTAAGGTGTTTGCGTGGATCAGAACAGCAGTGTCATCCGCAAAAAGTCGAGGGCTACTTATCATACAATTTTGAAGATCATTAATATAGATTAAAAATAAAAGAGGGCATTGCGTATTTAGACTTACCACAACAAATTACAGGATTGAATTAGTTTCATTGTAGCATATTACTGTATTTTGAACGGATAGCTAACGAACAATTGTAATCTGACAATGTTGAGTAGTATTTTTAACAGGTGTAAAGTTCAACTCATTACAGCTGCCATATACTACTACGACTCACTTCAATTGTTTAATAACGTTTTGTTATTTAAAAGATTTTTAATAAATTATCAAATAAAAACATTATGGGGCAATCATAGTTGATAGAAATGACATCAACATTAACAAGTAATATCAGCACCGGAACAGCTTCTTACGAAAACTCAAATCAAGATACAACTCGATTCTTATTTCTCGGCATCTACATTGTGCTGATGATTGTCGACATGTGGTTCTCCGTCTCTCTTATTTATTACGGGATCAAAACTGGGAAGTGGCGTCGTCTTGAAACCGGAAATCCAGATTCGTTAAACTCTGGGCGGATATATTTGTCAGTGATTGTTTGTTCAGTCGCGGCTTTTTTTTATCATTTAGCTATTGCTATTTATCGCAACATCGAATATCAGTTTCAACAAAACTGGGACGAATTGTGTGATTCTATGTTGGACACAGTACAAACTTTGTATGGTATTTGTGTCATCACAGTGTTTTGTTTTCTTTGGCTTCGTCAGAGAATGCTATACACCACATTTCTTCCTAGAGCACAGTTCACAAAAGCTCTCAAGTTCTTCAGTTTTATAATAATTTTTATTACAATATCAGGTTGCGTAACTGCTATAATTTTGTCGGTGGTACCAAACGATTTTGTTTCCTCATCGATTGGTTGTGTTTATCAAAAAGACGGCAACCTTAGAAAAGTTTCATTAGTTTTTTCGGTGGCTTCACTCATTTTCGGGCAGGTTTCGTTGTTGGCTGTATTCATCCACGCATTGTTGGTTATGCATGGATCAAATGTCGAGCAAAAATGGAAATGGTTGCTTTGCTGCAATCGAGAATCTGCAATTGAACAAACCAATCTTATTCAACGACCCGTTGATCAAACAAGAAGAATCGTGCAAAATATAATAAGAAAAACAACTATTTTCGCTGCTTTGTCTTTGTTGTCTGATTTAGTCGTAGTTACTTTAACGATGCTGTTTTATCAGTCAGGTAAACGAAATGAGTACATTTCGGTTTTGGGCTCTCTTGCAGTGTCAATGAATGTTTGTTTTGTCGTTTTGTCTTTTGGCACGTGGAAAGATATGATTACGTCACCTTGCAAGCTCGTAGCCCGGAATGAATTTGAAAGCAGACATTTTCTGAATCCAACACGATTTATAAAGTATACTTTGAATTAAAAAAATGCGCATAAACTTCAAAGTATGGCCTTTTATTGTTGCTTGTTTCATATAAATTTGTTCAAGCCCAAAGCAAAATCATTAAACGTCGTAAACTTTCAAAATTGAGTGAGCGACGTTTAAAAATGATGTTTTTTTAAAGAAAATATTTGATTTATTATTTCTTATAATAACATTTTAAAAGCTTTTTTAGTAAAGTCCATTTACAAATTACTTTTTTAAAAATGTTTTATGTTCGTAATTTGTATTTCAAAAGAAAAATTAAAATCAATTTATTAATTTTTCGAGAGTAGAAAAAACTTAATTTTATGAAACTCGCGCTTGCGGCACAATCGCAGCTCTGTTTTCTGTTTATGATTCATTCGAGCTGCTCGCCTGATATAAATATGAACGCAATCGCAAAATGTTTGACAAAGTTGCAGCATTGCAAATTTTGAATAGCGCGAGTTTCTAAAAGAATTTCCTTTACAAACTGCAAGTTAAGAACGTTGCGCTTTTAGAAACTTGTGGCGGAAACGCTCGTTTCTCCATTAAAGGACTTTCGATTAGACTTGCGGATGAAGGTTGTTAAAAGATTACACTTAGTGGCGTACGCAGAAAGTTTCCGAGAGGGGGCCAAAGTTTCGTAACAATCGTGTGACGTCACAAATCAACTTGAGGAGTGCCGAAAGCACGACCGTTATAGGGCTGTCCGAAGGCATGCCCCGGAAAATTTTTGCAAAATTACACCTAAAAATACGCATTTTTGTACCGGTCAAATTGGAAGCTTCTCGAAAACCAGAAAAACGTTTGCATATGCTTCGAAATCCAGGGCGAACCCCGAATACTCGCGAAAAATCAGCTTTGGTTTTGCTAAAACTGCTTGGTTTTGCTTTACAGTTTTTCATTTTTTGGATCTGAGGACTAGTGGCCTCCTCTTCGGTACGCTAGTGATTACACTGGCACAGCAATTACTGCAATTTACACTGCTATTTCTGTCTAATGTAGAGTTTATAGCTTTTACAATTCTGCGGCGTAGGCAAGTAGGTATAAGAAACGCCGTGGTGTAAATACGCAGGGCGCCGAAAGTAGGAGGGAAAAAAGTCCCTTTGGAGTTGGGGGCAGCTAATGCTATTTAAAATTTGCTAGAGAGAACTATTTTGTTAGACATATCTCTACAATAACATAATCTCGACTAAAATTTGATCCAACAAGGTTTTTAAAATATTGATTAAGACAAGGGGTCACAAAGTTTTTTCGAAAAGAACTGCTTAGCATATAAGCCTAATAGTAGTTTTACAAGATGGGAAAAAATTTACGAAAAAGCACTCTGAAAAAACTTACACTTTAGACAACCAAAAAAATTTTTTTCTCGAAAAAACATAATTAAACTCACCGAATAAAAAAAATTTTCATTTGCATCAGGAGCGTTTCACTATTTTGAGCAAATCAAAAATATGTGGGCCAAGTAAATAAAACAACGCAGCCGAATTTTTCGATAGTAAAGATTTTGTTTTGGTCCTCAATCAAGTTTTGTAGTAAAATTGTTTTCCAATACGCCAAAATTGCGTTTTTTTAAGAGTGTTTTTTTGACCAAAAAAATATCATTTTTAAAAAATATTGCCCCTTTCTTAAAAATTTTCCTGTAAGTAAGTATAAAAAAGCCAGAGCGCAGTTCACGCTGTCTTCGTTCATTTCCTACTTTCAATTAGGTTTTTATCGACGTGTCACTCAATTGGTAGTTGGAGTTGATTTTTTGACCGTCGAGTCAGTAGGCCTAGTTTTATGCAGCGCCTGTACTTTTAAACTAATTACCAAAAAATTCTTTAATGTAAAAATGCCTAAATAAAAAACACTTAAATCTATATTTTCTTTGAGCTTCCATGCATCTGCAAATAAATGCGAGTCCATATTACTTGCCGTGACTTCAATCAATCAATCAACCAACATAATTTTATTTGCGGGAAAAAAAATAATACAAATACAAAAATGAAACACTAAAATAGAATAAAATAAAATTTAGCCGCAGTGAGACTCCGATTTGACCTTTTGGTCTTCTAGTCAGCAATCACCCTTGAGAGCAAAACTACTGGTACAACTACTTGTAAAATTTAAGTGTTGCAGAGAAGAGAGTTTTTTTCATTTTAAATAAGAAGGTTTTTGTATTTTAAATATAAGGTTTCAATAAGTACTTTTTAAATTCAGATTTAAAAACACTGTAAGAAGTATTTTGAATTTGAATGGGAATTTCGTTCCATATTTTAACTCCTTGGTATTTTATACATCTTTGTAATCGTAAAGTTTTATAAAAGGAAATATGCAAATTTTTTTTGGATTTTTTATTTAATCTAGTGTTTTTTTTCGAGATCTGGCTGGTTAAAATAAAATAATTAGACAAATTTTTGGGAAGCATTTTTTAAAAATTGGCATGAATATATTTACCAACTTCTAGTTTATAAAGATCTGTAAGTTTTAGAATCTTAAGGCGTTTGTAATAACCACCCCTATCACAAAATTTAGCTGCACATATAAATTTAACGGCTTTGTTTTGAAGAGTTATCAATTGTTTAAGATATGTCGGGAAGGTAGATCCCCAGATAAAAAGGCCATATAATAAATGGGAATTTATCTGAGCGTAATAGATTTTTAACAGTGCTTTTTCTGTTAGATAGTGTCTAATTTTAGATATAATTCCAATCGTTTTTGATACTTTCAATGCTATATTTGAAATGTGGAAATCGAAATTTAAACTCATATCAATAGTTAAACCTAAGTATTTAATACTTACACATTGTGGGATAAAAATATTTTTTAGAAAAACATTAGTTTGTGAAAAAGGTTTATTTACTTTGGGAGGTATAATTAGGAAGTTGAATTTAGAGGGATAAACCGTGAGTTTATTAGAATCAAACCAAATTGATAAATTTTAAAGTTTTTTATTCATAATTGTAGTAAGGGAAGCAAGGTTGGGGGCCGTAAAAATTAAGCATGTGTCATCAGCAAAGAGTATTGGCATACAGTTAACCGCTTGAGGCATATCATTTACATCAGGGGTGGGCAAATATTTTAGCTCGAGGGGCGCATTCGGAAGTTCAATCTATTTGCGGGCCGCATTATAGTGATCTTTAAAAAAAAAATCTTCACTTCGATTTTGTCTCCAATTCTGATGGGTGAGGTTGAGGTATGTGTGGGGTTGAGGTATATGTGGGGTTGAGGTATATGTGGAGTTGAGGTATATGTGGCTTGTTTTGCACATTATGCTCGGGTGCAAAAATTACGGTATTTATTTTAGCCGACGATTTGTTTATTTTCATCAATATTTTCAACCGAAATTTATATCCATACAAACTATAGTCGTGGTTTCGGCAGGCACAAGTGGGCCGGATCCGGCTCGTGGGCCGTAAATTGCGCACCCCTGATTTACATACAAGAGAAATAAAAGAGAGCCAAGAATTGAACCCTGTGGAACACCATAATTATTTTGTAACAGCTTGGATTTTGCACCCTTAATGGAAACGAATTGTTTACTAGAAAAAAACAATTTAATTAGTTGATTTACTGAGCCGCGTATGCCATAATGTTCAAGTTTGAGAAGGAGAATGTTGTGGTTTACTGAATCAAAGGCTTTTGTAAGGTCAAGAAAAACTAAACCAGTGAATTGATTAGAATTTATATTGTCATAGGAGTGTGCGATAACATCAATAAAAGCATGATTAGTTGAGACTTTATTTTGAAAACCATATTGAGAATTTATTATTACATTATGTTTACGGGACATTCCATGTCAACTCACACTCTTTTCGGCATTTTTTTGCCGACCATCTCCTATTTTGCTGAAATTTGGTATGTTTGTAGGTTTGGATAAGAAAATGTCTCACACCAAATTTCAAGTTTCTAAATCAAATAGTTTTTGATAATGAAGGTTGAAAGTTAGACACAAAATCGCTGCTTGAACGCCCCTGATCGAGCAAAAGTAACTCTCCTGGCTTTATTTTTTGCTCAATTTTAAAGATGTTAATGTCATTGGAAAGCTCTTTTCAGCAGCTTTTCAATGATATTAACATCTTAAATGCAGCTATATAAATTTATTGTCGTGACCTGGTGACCTTGACCTCGCCTGACCCCAAAACCCCCACTCTAGACAAAAAAAATTTTCAATAATTATGTTCCTCACAAAGAGGATTATCAGCATGCCAAAAATCAAAGTGGGATCTCTATGGGTTGTCAAGATATTTGCATTTTATTGAACAGGTGTGCCTAATGACGCAATTTTGTTGATATTTTCGCGATAAATATTTTTGCAACTTTATCGATTTTTTCAAATAAATCATTTTTTGCAAATTTTTTGTCAATTTTTTTCTTATTAAAAAATATCTTGACAACCCATAGAGATCCCACTTTGATTTTTGGCATGCTGATAATCCTCTTTGTGAGGAACATAATTATTGAAAATTTTTTTTGTCTAGAGTGGGGGTTTTGGGGTCACGCGAGGTCAAGGTCACCAGGTCACGACAATAAATTTATATAGCTACATTTAAGATGTTAATATCATTGAAAAGCTGCTGAAAAGAGCTTTCCAATGACATTAACATCTTTAAAATTGAGCAAAAAATAAAGCCAGGAGAGTTACTTTTGCTCGATCAGGGGCGTTCAAGCAGCGATTTTGTGTCTAACTTTCAACCTTCATTATCAAAAACTATTTGATTTAGAAACTTGAAATTTGGTGTGAGACATTTTCTTATCCAAACCTACAAACATACCAAATTTCAGCGAAATCAGAGATGGTTGGAAAAATAGGGGTGTGAGTTGACATGGAATGTCCCTTATATAAAAAATTATTTATACGCTTGTAAAAAATCCTTCAAAGATTTTTGAGAAACAAGTAAGAATAAAAATAGGGCAATAATTTGTAGGTTTAACACGTTCTCCTTTTTTTGAAAATTGAAACTATCCTTGCAGTTGTACAATTTTCGGGAAAAACGCCTTCTGTGAAACAAAACTCAATAAAAACTAGAAGATACGGAATAATAACTGAAGAGGCGATTCGAAGAAAAAAAGCTGGAATGTCGTCATGGCCAACCGCTTTATTATCTTTTAGAGAATAAATAGCGTTAGAGATTTCTGTGGGGTTGGGTATGTTGAGATAGATAGTAGAAGAAACGCTTCAACGTCAAGTAAATGTCTTTTGTTCAAATTATTTAAGAAAGCATAACTAAAGCAAAAAATTGAATAAAAAATTGCATAAAATAACCGACAACAAAAGCGTATAGTGCATAATGCATCGAAAACCATTTCTTGCCCAATCAAATGTTCTCTAACCTAACAGTCAACGAAATTAAATTATAAACATCCCCCACAGTAGTTGAAATACAACATTGCCTTGACAAGAACCGTACCAAATAGAAATAAATTAATAAATAGTTTAAATAGAAGTTGATTTGGTGTACAAATCATTGAAATTTTTATTGTAGCAACTGGTCACAATACGACTTGTCCGGCGAAACGTCTTAAACAAATAAAAAGGCAAGCAATCTGACATATTCTCTTATAAACAAGAAAACTAGAATCTAATCACCTTATCATATCAGATTACACTAATATTATTATATCAGATCTAGAAACAAGATCTAAAGAATTTAAATTTATTTTTTTATTATTTTATTTTATCTCTATATTTACCCTTCTAACTCGCAGGAAAGCGACAGAGGCGCTCAGCGTAAGCAATTATTCCGACCTGTTTCCGGAGATGCCAAGATATTGCTGTCCGCTTGTAATTTAATAGAGATATGATTTACATGTAAATTTAGAACTGCTTGCCAAGACCACCAAGCAGGGGAAAGTTCCGTAAAGTATCTTTTCCAACGAAACAACAGAATGGCGCGAGTAGATTTTAAACCGAGACTATGTCGATCACAATCCTGGCGCTGTAACCATTCCACCACGCTGCCACCAAAAAATAATACATCAAACATATTCACACTACATTCACTTTAAAATATTTTTGTTACAAACAAAAAAATTTTTCCTAGCACTAAAGCCCATGTCATTCATTCATCAGTACAAACATTATTAGGTCACATGCGTACAAAACTGGCACAGCTTAGAGCCAACAAATCACCCCCTTTGGAAAATTACTCCCACCAAGTAAATCTTGATACTTAAATGCCACAATGCCCACTTGCTTGAAACATAACCACTCTTTTACTGCAACCAAATACTCTAACACAACATTCCGCAACTAGCACCTAGAACAAGGTTGGGCAAGCTTTTTAGCTCGCGGGTCGCATTCACAAATTGATTTTGTCTGAGAGCCGCACCATAGTGTCTCTAAAAAAAAGATTATCACTTTCAATCAATGTCCAAAATCTCCTTTTTCATTCCAAAAACTAGTAATCTCAACTTTTGGACATTTTTTAAAAGGATTACCACAATTGAAAGCGAAAAGTGAGTAAAGTTATTTGTTTGAACCTTTTGCAGTCCGCATAAAAAGCCGTGGCGGGCTGTAGTTTGTCAACCCCTGCTGTAGAAAAAAATCTTTGAAAGCATCTAAGAGAGAGAGTATGGATTGGCTTCATCGAAGTGTTAAGGGATGGCTTTAGAAAGATGTCCTTGGAAGAGGGGTAACCACAACAACTGTTATAAAACTTCACAGAGTTGATCATGCTCCCATCCCCAAGAGTGGGTAGGGTAAACTTATCATGATAAGCACCACCACAGATCGTAAGTTAAATTTATCTGAATAAGAGTGCTTGCATCTTGGGGTGTTTATGACTGTCACAACTTTACTTGGGAATCTAAAAGAATCACTTTAACTAGATAAACCAAATATTTGTGCTGAAGTAAAGTTGTGTCTTTTTATGCCGGCTCTAGAAATAGTTTGCTGCGAGAATGAAGTTCTTAAATAGTTAGTTGTAGCTAAGCTCGACAAAATTCTTTTGAAAATGTCTCTCACTAAATAGTCAGAAACCACAGTTTTTACAATAAAAAATATATTATTTACGAAATCAAACAAACTTAAACAACTTTTGTAAAACTTGACTCTCAAGTTTCACAAAACTTCAAAGCAATTCACAGTGCCAACAACCGCGAATAATCACTTACAACTTCGTACTGACTAACTTTAAGTGTAAATTAGCATTCCCATGGCTAATATTAAACTTAATAGCCTATCCAAACAATTCTATCTCACTATAGATTTATTTCTAAGGCGTCAACCTGAACCTTTAACCACTAAACAACAGCTCTAAGGCAACAGAAACAAAAACCATTTTTACTTCTTAATTCAAACCTATTACTTAGCTAGAATGTCAGCTAGAATGTCAGCTAGAATGAATAAAAGCAAACTGCAACCTATACGAGAATCAGCCAAAATTGCCAGATCAAAAGCGAATACACTGGAACAAACAAAAATTCTTAAATTATTTATCATATAGGATAAACCGTTTTATGACGTCACAAAAACAATCATATGATCAAGTACAAAACTAGTTATGGAACCTATAAAATAGAACTTGCTTCTCTACAATAGATTACTCTAGAAATTACGTCATCACTGCTGCATTGTTCTTTGCAAATGGCTAAAAAACTTTAGTCAATCAATGTACTTAGAATAAAACAGTAAAACGACTTTTTATAATTACTTTTAAGAACAACTTGCAGACAAAATAATTAAGTAGGTCAGTGGCGTGTCGATTACGCAACCGTTACGTAACAATGGAGAAGATGACGTTATAATCACAAGCTTTAAAAATTTAATACAAAAAACTAAAAATAAATTATAGGTTAACAGTTAAGATTAGGATTAAAAATGAAGCTTGACAATTAGTGATGTCAATCGTTCAGCTTACGCTGCCACGCGTGGCGTGTAGTTCAGTGTAGCAACCTTTTTTAGAGTATCTTGCCGCGTGAGGCGCGGCGCAGCGTGCAATTCATTGAAATTTAGTAGTAGTAGTAGTTTTTTTTTATTAGCATCCAAAAGAACAATTCATAATAATTAAATACAAAATAGAGCAAAGGTTGCAAATAGGGTGACGGCAATTAAACGATAAACGTTATAACATGCGCAAAAAAAATTGTACATGGTCACCGCACCAGTGCCTTAACGTTGACGATTTGAAAAGTACATACACAAAAAAAATCTTAAAAAGTTACGATACACTTTTACTGGTAACAAGTCAAAAGTGCATTGCTTAACCAGGGTGGGAGTGCAAGCACTGGTGACCCTGAAGGGTCGGGCAGGCAAAAAAACCCTGCCATGGGTAAAAGACCATTTCAGTAACTGGTGACCTGAGTGTGACTCTAAGTTGGTAGGATGTATTAGTACACGAGTGAAAATTATCACATGTTAAAAATCTGATTAAATAGAATCAAAAAAATCGAAGGATAGTAAGCAAATTGTATTTTCCATAATGCCATTGCTTGGGTAGCCGACTTAGACACTTTCTCTTTATCAATTCAATGACAGAGAACAATTTCCAGGTGCATAATCAATTACTACCCTAAAGTAGTCTCTTTCCATAGTGGTTGGATAAAAGGTGCGTAAAGCAGCCAAGAGAAACTGAAATCAATAAAGAGAATCTGAATGTATAGGAGAGAAAAGCCTGTGAGACATATTATTAAGAGAAAACAAGAATACGATTTTTAAAGATAAACTTGAATTTTGTGAAATTTTCCCACTTTTTTAATCAACTTGATATTGCATTATTTTTTGTACCTTATACCCAGGGCCGTAACTATTGCCGGTTCAGTCGGTGTAATGCACCGGGGCCTCAGCAAGAGGGGGTCCCACATTGCTACATTTTATCGTAGAATATTTTTGTTAGAAGCTCTATTAATTTATTATTATTAAATGTCACCCTTTATCAATAATTTTAATTTATATTTAACCATCTAATTTATATATATATATTTCGTGTCTCTAAACATAGTCTTTCCAAAACTTCACTGTTTTTTCAGCAATGTTATTGAAGGCTGAAAGGTCGTCTCGACTGCACTTCTGTGAGAGTAGAGGGCATCCAAGCAAGTGTGCTGCAGTGTCATCTGCAGTACCACACTTACACAAAGTCAGGCCATTATGAAATCCCCACTTTGCAAGTTCCAGTTCGAAGTCGGTTAAGGCATCTCCAGTCTTTTTAGGGAGCTTGCTGACCAGGGGCAAGCACCTCAGCTGATTCTATGTTAAAAGCTAGCTTTAAAGGGCATTCTCTAAGCCGGTTCTTCCATAGCTCGATCCTCATCTCCTCGGAAGGCATGTTAAGAGGAGGGGTGGTATGCAAGAAACTCTTCCTTGATTTTAGGCGTTGATTTGCTGTTTCTGATCCGTATAGCATGTGGTTTGGGTCATGTCTTGCTTTTCGCCTTTCCCTTCTGCTTGCCACCTCGCGTCGAATGTCTGGTGGAGCTATTCCGGCAAGCAGGTATAGACAGTTGGTGTTGGTAGATTTTAGGCACCCTGTAATAATGCGACTACTGTCATTAAGAGCAGGGTCTAGGCGATGAGCATATGCTGAACGTGACCATACTGGGAAAACATACTCAGCTGCAGAGTAGCAGAGAGCAAGTGCTGATATTCTTAATTAAGGGCTAGCTCCCCAGTGTGAGGAAATAAGCTTGCGCAAGATATTGATCTAATCTATTTGAAGTGTATTTTAATACAGGATGTTCCATAAGTCTGGGGAAGTTTTTAAATTAGGATTTAAAATATATGAATACGAAATTTTGAAAAATTCTTTAACTATAAATATTTGTATTGGTTATATTTTAGTTCTGTATAATTTTTGTTTAAAAATGTTTTCAATCGATTTGCGAAAAACGATTTTGAAAATGTATTCCCAAGGATACAAAGTCACGCTCATCTTTAAATCCTAATTTAAAAATTTCCCAAGACTTATGGGACACTTTGTATATTTAAAGTTTCGATTATGACGTATTTATGACGCAATCGGTACGCTAACCCCACTCAAGTCTGTTTAATAAAATAAGTTTAAGCTATAGTGATCATATAGTACCATATTATCCACTTTATTTTACCTTGTAATTATTAATAAATTTTGCTTTATGACATACAGTCATACGTAATGTCACGTCATGGTTTCGAGATAGTTCTACAACTTTCTACCATACTCCAGTAACTTAATAGTATCACATGTTACGTAACTTGTTTACCAGTCTTTTAACTTGTTGCTTTGTGATGTAACAGTAACTGTCTGGCTGCGTTGTATCGTTGTAAAATAATTAATTAAGAAAATATAGTATCTTTTCTTCTTCTTCTGCTTTCGGCCTTTCCCTTCAGTCAGGGGTAGCCACAGCGTATCATCATTCTCCAAACCTTCCTGTCTTCAACGTCCGTCTCCTTGGCACCAACTTCCCCCATATCTTCTTTCACTACATCTAAAAATCTTCTCTTTGGTCTTCCTCCTTTCCTCTTTCCCAGTAACTCCATTTCCATCATCTTTCTTCCTACATGCTCTTGGTCTCTCCAAAATATAGTATCTTTTTAAAGTTGCTAAGTTTTTCTGCTAAATTTTGCCCGCTTTATATAAATAGGTAAATTCGCAATTTGTGCTGTGAAAGTCAGTGTTTTGTAGTTATTACTGTTTTGCCTGTGTGACAAGAGTTAGAGTTTTAAGGGTTAGTTAGTTAGTTTTAAGCCTTAGTTTGAGAGAATAGTGATTATTCTATTTGAATATGCTACGTGGATGTAGTTTAGCCATCTGGGGTTTGAACTTTCTATTTGAATCCTTTTTGCTAGGCATACCGGTACCGTAGTCCTTACACTCGCAGCAGTACTATTTCGTGAGCCGGAAAAACAATAACGAAGAAAGTTTGTTAGATTAAACTTTACTAACCGTTGTCTAAATTTTATTCAACTTTTTAGGTTTTGAGTAACACTATTGTAAAACTCTAGTTGACTGCTATTTAATATGAAAAGAAATTATCAAAGCGGAACACAAAAGAGACAAGCTAAAAGGAAAAAATAGCTATGGCAGCGGGAAACTCTTAAGCGACTGAGCTCGTGGCTAACTCGACCAGAAACATCCAAAGCGGATGAGCAAGACGTCAGCATTCGTGAGATAGAATTCACTCCATTCTTGACGTTAACAGTTTCAACAATAGTACCAATGAAAAACATTTCGATACTACTAAAGGTCGATCAGATGCAAGCAAGAATGACGACTTTCCCACTATTATTATAAACTCAGAGATCAAGCAAGCAATTATTGCAGCAGGTCCCAAACAACCTTGAAAAGCCTTTTCCTAAAGATCCGAGTGGAGTTTTTTCTATTGCCTTCAAAGAATTGAAAGAGATTAATACTTACCGTTTCCGGACACTGTAATTCATCGGACCAATAAAAACATTAATATTTCTGTACATAGAAAACCAACTCACACTGGACTTTATACTCAATTGAATAGTTATGTGCCAATTTAGTTCAAGCAAAAATTAATTAAAACTTTATTAAATTTGCAACACCTATATAAATAAGTACAAAGAAATCAAAAATATTTTTGAAAGTCTTGTACGTATTGGTTATCTAAAATCTTTCATAAATACAAATATTAAACGATTTTTAATCAAATTTCACCTCAAAATAATTCTACTCCACAACCAAACGTCTTTGATCAACCATCGAAAATTGTTTATATTACGTTCGAGAAATTTCTAATCAACTTTCCAAAGAAATAAATTCCTTTTTTCAAAACTTCGACACAAACATGTGTAGCATTATTTATATATAGGGCCGCTATTGCCTAGCGTGTTCTTTTCCTTTCTTCTATCATTCAAAAACCAGATAGTCAATTTCGAAGAACAAAAGAATGTAACGCGGTGGTTCGAAGCTCTGGTTTGCCACACTAGCCGGCCCCCAGATGAAACGTACTCCGCACGTTGAAATCGGATAATATATTAAGTAAATTAAGAGTTATAGTGTGCTTGTTATAAATTTATTCTGATGAGGTGTGGCGAATGTGTAGACCTACAGTGTTGAAGTTACCAACTCAACAAGATTCGCGAAACTTTCCATCCCTCGTAAGCAGATTCGAAGTCTTTGTCGCCATTTCTCCGGAAGTATCCTTGTTTGGTCCCCAAGCGATGACTTTGTGCGCTTAAGCGAAGGTCTGAAAATGCAAAAACAGAAGTTTTATTTTCATCTATAAATGTAGCGTCTATGCTGTCCTGCACTTTTCCCGCGCTGCAAGGAATCAAACTAATCCCAAGAGTATTCAATGAAAGACTTACGCTGAGTGCCACGAATGAGCTCTGGAAGGCTTGCATTCTTGTTGCACGCTCAACCTGTTTGTCGAGAAAAAAAACTAGAGTGAGTTGTTGCAAAAACAAAAGGGTTTTCGAATCACCCTTCCTTTCCTTGTACGATATGTTTCCTGCACGAGATTTGCGTTTAATTCCACGAGAGGATTTGCCAAAGGAGGAGGGAAATCCTCACAACAAGCCTTTAGCCGATCTATAGATATAGATTTATTTTTACCATCCAGGGAAACAATAAAATATTTCTCATGGCGGGAGACAACATCATAAGGTCCACTAAAACGGGGGCTGAGTGGTTGTTGCAGATGATCGTTCCTAATAAAAACGCGTTTGCTATCATTTTTAAGTTTTTATCAATAAAAAATTTACCGTGATGTTCACGGGGTGAAGGAGGCTGAAGATTTTCGACAAAGTCTCGTAATTTAGCGACCAGTTAACTTCTGTTCATTAGATTGTTTGCCAGAGTAGCAGAAGAAAATTCTTGAGGAAGGCGTAAAGTTTGTCCATAAACGAGATCTGAGGGAGAGCATTCGAGTTCTTCTTTAAAAGACGTGCGGATAGATAACATTACCAAGGGAAGATTTTCAAACCAGTTGACGGGATTGTCTTGCATACGTAAGGCATCTTTTGAGGCGTCGGTGTGCAATTTCCACTATACCAAGGGTAGCCAAACTACGGCCCGCCAATACACTCAATCTGGCCCGCCGCTGACATTTCACAATTTTTTTAAACAGGCTCTTTTTTCACTACGATCACTGAAGCAAAGCGTGTTCTGTCCAGTAAGTGTGTTGTGACCAGCTACTGCTTGCAGAGGCGCTACATTTCTACAGCATATACTATAATCTAAGTGAAGACCTTTTTTTTTTTTTTTAGAGATCACAACAATTCTGGGAGAAATATAGCGAAACTTGAAATGAAATCTAAGTGAAGACCTTTTTTTTTTTAGAGATCACAACGATTTTAAGAGAAATATAGCAAAATTTGAAATCAAATCGAAGTAAAGACCTTTTTTTTTAGAGATCGTTCTTGGCCCTCGGTCACTTTCACATTATCAATCTGGCCCTCCTGGAAAAAAGTTTGGACACCCCTACACTATACCATTGCTTTGTGGATGATAGCTTGTAGTAGTTACATGTTTGATGTCCAATATATTCATTACATCTTTCCAAATGTGACCTATGAATTGAGAACCTCTGTCCGATGTTATTGTTTTT
Organism: Diplosoma virens; assembly: GCA_963680785.1. Taxonomy (NCBI): domain Eukaryota; kingdom Metazoa; phylum Chordata; class Ascidiacea; order Aplousobranchia; family Didemnidae; genus Diplosoma; species Diplosoma virens. The sequence goes on along the minus strand of OY796887.1, from coordinate 40,023,862 downwards.
GGGACGCCACAAAATTGAATCCAACCATGAAGAGCTTCTGCAGTCGCTTCGGCCGAAACTTCTTTCATGGGAGCGGCAATAAACCAACGAGTAAATCTGTATATTACTGTGAAAATATAGCGATATCCATGCGATTGGGGTAGAGGACCAACGATATCCACATGAACATGTGCGAATCTTTCTGACGGTAATGTAAAACGTTGAAACGGTGTTTTATTGTGACGTGTGACCTTACCTTTTTGGCACGTGATACAGTTTCGAACCCAAGTTGTGATGTCTTTGTTCATGCAATTCTAGACAAATCTTTCTCGTAACAAACGGCGTGTTACTTTCATTCCTGGATGAGACAGGTTATGAATTTTTAGAAAAACTTTTTTTTGCAAACTGACTGGAATGATTGGACGTAGTTGAGAAGTTGAGATATCACATATGAAGGGCACTTTGCACTCATCCAGTTGAATCTCCTTAATCTTCAAGTTGGTAGGAATAGAGTTTTTCAAAAGTTTTTAAATGAAGGCATCATCTCGTTGAGCCCGTGCCATTTCAGCATAGTCCAAGTTTTTCTGCGGAAAAAGGAATATTGTTAATTTCTATTCTTGACAAGTTGTCGGCAACCATGTTATCTTTTCCGTGAACATGATCAGTAAATTCAGATATAAAGCTAAGTTGTCGGGCTCTTTGGGTCAACAGCTGATCGGATCTGGAATAAAAAGAAAAGATTAAAGGCTTGTGATCGGTAACAGGCTTGTGATCGGTAACTAACGTAAATTTTACCCCTTCGATCAAATAATGGAAATGCCGAATAGCCTTGTATGCGGAAAGCAATTTTCGATTAAAGATGGAGTATTTTTGTTGAGTTGCATCTAGTTTTCTTGAAAAAAAAAAACAATCGGTTTCCATGCCTCTTCGTGCTTTTGTTGTAGCACCGCTCCAATAGCTATGTCGCTCGCATCGACTACTATCTGCGTGGGTAAATTCGAACTTGAAAAAGCTAAGGTGGTAGCTTCTGCAAGCATTTTCTTTCTGTGATGAAATGCTTGAACAGCTTCGTCATTCCAATCAATGACTTGATTTTTAAATTTTGAATTTTTCAGCAAATTATATAAAGGAGCCAGGTGGTGAGCCATATTGTGAACAAACCTGTGGTAATAATTAACAAATCCCAAAAACGCTCGAAGTTGCTTGTGGTTATATGGTCTAGGGTAGTCTTCGACTGCCTTGACTCTGTCACGAAGGGGAAGAATTCCTTCTGGTGTCACTAAATGACCAAGAAAATTTAAGTTGCACATTCCGAACTTAGACTTTGCCGGGTTTATAACCATTTTGTGACGATGAAATGTTTGGAAAAGCTCGTTTAAGTCTCGTTTTAGTGCTGGTCTTTGGAAGAAGAGAATATAATGATATCATCAACAAAAGCGATAGCGTTTTTCATACCTTGCAAAACTTTATCCATATATCGTTGAAAGGTGGCACTGGCATTGCGGAGGCAAAAGGCATATATAAATAATCGAAAAGTCCAAAGGGTGTAATAATAGCTGTCAAAGGTATGGATTCGGGGTTGATTGGAATTTGGTGGTACGCCTTCAAAAAGATCTACTTTTGAAAAAACTTTGGCACCTGCTAATCTGTGAAACAAAGTTTGAACATTAGGAATTGGATATTTGTCTTCAACTGTCATTTTGTTTAATTGTCGGGTAATTCATTAGATTTATAGTCATAAATACGAGGAATTGGGCTTTTGGTCTTATGATCCACATCGCCCACTATCGGCGTGGATTTTGGAAGTTTACCGAATTTTTCCAAGAGCATGGTGGAATGCATTTGAAGGCCCGAGAACCGAACCTGTTATGAAAATAGCAAAATCTTTTAGAACTCACATTTTGGTTCGTTAATATCCCCGATCTTGGGCTATGGGAAAAATGTGGTTGATTGAAAGTTTTAAGTGATCTCCTTAAATATTTTTCTTAGCGTCAATAAAGAAATCTAATTTAGTTTCTAATACATCTATTTTAGATTTTAAATATTCGTGCTGACGGGTAGCTGAAGAAATTTTCAGCGAATTACCAAAAACTTTTATGACAAGAGTAAGCATTCTTGGCATCTATCATTCGGTCAGCAGCTTGGGCAAGTTGGTCCAGAGATGCGTCATGCATGATGCACAGTGAAAGACGAATTTCTTCAGGCATTTGGAGTAGAAAAGTTTTTTGAGCATGCAGTCTGATATATCAGCTCGTGCGACGTTAGTTCGAAGAAAAGATAGTACGTCAGAAGGACCTAAGCTTTGCGGGTTAAGTAATTCCGAAACACGAGCACTCATTGATGGTTCATATTTTTCTGACAAACGTTGTTTTAACTTAGAATACGTAGGATTCTGAAAAATTAAATTTTGAACGCTTACCAAAGCATCTTCGTTTAAATGCGTCAGCATTAGATCTGTTTTCATCGGTTCCTCATTTATCTTCCAAAATTTTAAGCGGAATTCGAAAGTTGCAAACCATAAACTTGGGTAATTTTTGTTTAAAGTTTTGACAATTTTGTGTCCCGGGTGCCAGTTTGCAGTTAATATTATGGGGACTTCCTTCCTCTGAAACGGATTAGTACTGTGAACATTACTAAAGGAAGTTTGCGCACCTGCGTCTATGAACGGATTGGTTGGATGGATGGCTTTTGGTTGCGGGGTCGACGTCTTTTCTTTGCTTGACGATGGTTGGCATAAAGAGTTTTCTTCATCTTTGCTAAAAATGTTACCTGTCGGAGCGAAGTCGACTTTGACTAGCTGGTCACTGGAGGTGGACATCAAGTCTGCTCGGGTTTGTGATCGCGTGTTATATGAGTGTGCATGACGTGTAGATTGTAATGTGTGTGTATTGTGTTGCGACATTGTGAACATAAGAAAAGCGCCGACGAAAAAAAATACTAACAATGCAAATACGAGTACGACAAACTGATAACACAAAAAACGGAGGGTATGTATATAGACAGGTTTCCTTTGGACAAAGTTTTCTTTTCCTGTCGTTTGATTTCAAACGACTTCTGCAATCTTCTTTCTTCTTTCGGTAAAGTGCTTTCTGTTTTTGAAAACAATCTTCTTTTTTGATAAAGTCGATGAAGTTCTTTCTATTTTTCTTTAATATTTTTATTTTTCTTCCTGATTAAACTGTAGATAATATCACGCGGGGTCACCAATGTAGCGTTATCGATATATAGGGCCGCTACTGCCTAGCGTGTTCTTTTCCTTTCTTCTATCACTCAAAAACTAGATAGTCAATATTAAGCTTTCAAGCATGTATTTGCATCAATTTCCAATCTCTCCTTATTGTCATTTTACAAGAACATAAAAACTGCGACAGAAGACTAAAGGCAAAAAAGGCGCAATGGAAAAATAACACAGTGAAAGAAAACGGATGATTAATTTCGAAGAACAAAAGAATGTAACGCGGAGGTTCGAAACTCTGGTTCGCCACACATGCAACTACGTTTAATACACACAACATGTAATTTAAAGAAATTATTTCCGTATAAAAACAAACCACCTCATCTGCAGCAGTTCGACGTCATCTAACAACTAAAATGTGATTGTGGAGCTTCGTATATTGGGCAAACCGGTAAAAATCTGATCACTCAACAACCACAGCATTGATTCACCACTCCGGCAAGAAACTGATGTAGCAAAACACCAAGTTGACATTCCAACCATAAAATTGATTTCAAAAATTGTGCTATCTTAGGTTTTTCAGATCATTGGCGAAAACGTTTAATAAAAGAATCGTTATACATTCAAAAATTTAATCCATCTATGAATATTGACAAAACATCTATTTCACAGTATTTATTTAACACTTAATGCTTTTTTATTTTACTGTGTTGTGTAGTTATTCTATTGTCAATAATGTTGTGCAGTAAATGTTTAAACTCGGTATTTTATCTTTCGATTCAAATTTTAAACCACTTTATTTTGTATACGCCCAAATTGCTGTTGTATCAATTTAATTTTAAAGTTAGGCACAGATAACTCCGTTTTATTTAGTAGTATATGTTGGCAATATTTTATTCTATTACGTCATAATTTATCTAAATTTAAATTTTGAAATTTTTGATTAATTATTTAGTTTTACACAGTTGATAATGAAATGAGTTATAATTCCGAAACGTCCTTAATAAACAATGTTTCAAAATATATTGGCTATACTTTTTATTCTAAAATAAGCCACGGTACTGGCATATTGCATTTGGCAAAACATCTTGAAAAAAATTATAAACAAAAGCACCATTGAGTAAATGTTTACAAACTGCAAAAAACGGTGTTAGTACTTCGGCTGTTAATCTTGTTGTGGCAGTTTAAAACCTATTTCTGTGTAAGAAAATGAAGAAATAAAGGCTTTTGTAAAAAAAAAGATTTTGTACAAATGCTTTAAAATTAGATCATTTAGTTATAGATGTACTGTATATTTGTTAATTTCTCTTCTCATTACAGTTGCATATTTAGCTTTTATACAACGTACTTACCAGATTTAATTTTGAAAAGTCTTTTTAGCTGCAATGATTAGTTTGGGAACATTATTTAAAATCAAATAGATTGAAAAAAATTGATCTTAACTGAACTGATTATTGGTTTAATTTACTTGTATCAAATTTTTTGTGATTTCTTTTATAATTATAATGTTTAATGGTAGTTGACCAAGGCTTGAATTAAATGTACTTATTGAATATAGTTTACGAAACAAATACGTGAGAGGGACCGCGAAAATTGCAAAGCTGGGAGACAAACTTCGGAATGCAAGGCTACATTGGTATGGACACGTAAAAAGGAGAGAAGACTACGTGGGGAAAAGGATGATGGAGATGGCGGTGCCAGGCAGAAGGAAAAGAGGAAGGGCAAGGAGAAGTGGATGGATTTGTTGAGAGAAGACATGGAAAGGGTTGGAGCTAGGGAAGGAGACGAAGTAGATCGAGTGAAATGGAGAATACTGTCGCGCTGTGGCGCCCCCTAGTAGGGAGAAACCGAAAGAAGAAGAAGAAAAATTGAATATAGTTTGATGAAGGTTAATTGTAAAGATTTGATGTACTGTCATAGCGGTGTAAATTAACTGAGCATGACAACAACTGTGTAAATTAACTGAGCATGGCAACAACAAAACTATAGTTGTTGTCATGCTCAGTGGTTTTGGTAAGATTTTATAGTTAAAAAACTGAGTAATATAGGCTATATCAGTTATGGCAAAACTATGACACGCTTGTCACTAGTGACATGCGAAGAGATTTTGTCTGACACACTAGTGAAAAGTTAACAGGAAATTTTCGGAGGTCCCTAATACGAGCATTGTGTCACAAATAATGACTGTAGTTGAGCTGATATCCCAGATTTTGCCATGTTGTTTTCACTCTTTTACTCAAAAAAACCTTGTTTATCTTTTTTGTGATGTAATAATGGTGTATCACTTGGTAATTTTATTGTACAGATTTGGTAATTTTATTGTAATTATCCTTTCACTTAAAGATTTAACAATTTTGTGATTGCATCCCTCATAATCACAATGAAAAGAAAGAAAATTAAATTATCTAAAAACCGAAGTAATAGAAATTTTCAAGAATGCTGGACTAACCAGTTTGGCGTAATGGAAAGAAATTGCACAGCTCTTTGTATCTTATGTGATGAACAAGTTGTGAGCAGAATCTGGAATGTAAAAAGACATTGAGAAACAAATCACAAGTAACTGTTAGAGAAAACTAAAGAAGAACGTACACAGTATATACAGCAAGGGCTGAGAAAGAAAACTGTTCAATCTAAAAGTTTGTTGAGATTCATCAGTGGAAATTCAGATTTGGTTTTAGCAAGTTCAGTCTTTCACACAGTATTGTTAAGGATGGAAAACCTTTCCGTAAATAATAATTTAAAAATATTTGAACCTATTATGTGAAGTAAATTTTGAACCTATTGTATATGTTTTTTGAAACATAGTTACATAATAATTAACTTCTATGCCATGTTAATTGATGATACTACCTTAGTTTACAATAATGATAAAAAATATAAATAGGCCTATGCCTAAAATTAAAGAACTGTTATTTGGAATTGACATGCGATGAGAAAAAAATACTAAAAAAATTTTTTGGACACACACACTGAAAAGTCTTGTCATCACTGGGCTATATCAACATGCTCGTGTTTAGTCTTGCAAGACTAAAAGTGCTGGTTAGTTTTGCTGAAAAAAAACTTGATAGTGAGCAAGATTTGTGTTTGTCGAAAAAGATATAATGTTTTTATCTTCATTTTTTTTAACTTGCAGGAAAACATTGAAGGCATTATACTAAGAGCATCTATCTTGCAATTTTCTTAACCTATTTTAGAAAATGCCAAGACATTGGTGTAGAGTTGAAATCTTTTATTCGTTTTTTTTAGTTTTTATTTTGAGATATTGCTAAAATTTAAGGCTTCTTGCGGGGATGACAAGCAGAATAAAGTGCTTAAAGTGTCTTTCCCACCGATATAACAAAATGATGCAAGTAGGTTTTGAATAGCTGAATCTAGAATATAAAGGACGTATTTTGATGACTACAACTGTGACTATTGCTTGAACATCAAACAACCTTTAAAAAGGAGAAAAAGAGGTCTAAAAAATTTTCTTGTCAATTTATAATGTTGCGATACAGTGCGGTGTGGTGTAAACTTTTAGTAACAATTTTGTGGTGCAGCGCAATGCAGTATCACAAATGAAAAATAATTGCGGGCTTCGGTCACAAAATTTTGTATCTGCGACATCATTAGTGACAATGACAATAGCTCAGTAATTTTCTTCTAATCATTAAGAATATAATTCCATACAGTGGGATCGGTATATTTAATGGAGCTGTGATTTTTTAGGAGTAAAAAAAAATATGAAGTTGACATAACCGCGTCTTTGCGCGTAAATTTAAAAAATTGACGGACGGCAAGGCAATAATAAATTGTTTAATCAGATTGCGTACCGGTATAAGAAGTTAAGAGGTGCGATTGAAGGTGTAACCGAGAAAGAAACAAATAAAAGCGAAATTATAGACCTAAACTTTTCAAAGTCTCGTTTATTTAAAATCAATTCACTGGCTACAAACCGGGCGATTGGAAACGCTATGAGAATTGAGAATGAGAGTGACTGGGACAGTAGCCTTCAAGAAGAGTATAACGAAATAATTTTTTTATGTTGTGCAACAATAGGCTTAACAGTAGGCATATTTCTAACCATAGTCAACAAATACATTTTAGTGATTTGGTCTGACGGGGAGATTTAAAACTGATATAGAAAAAACCAGCCATTGAAAAATTGATGGCATTGCACTAATACACCAGCTTCATTCAAAGCGAGAGTGTGCAACTTTCAGCCGTGATGCCAAGGATCAGTGCTGCGGTTATAAACCCATATCTCTACTTAGCTCATTTAGTAAGATCTTTAAAAAATACTTGTACGAAAGAATATACTCTTATTTAAATAAAAACAAATTATTAACACCTGTTCAATTTGGCTTTAAACAAAGCTTTTCTACATCAGATGCAGTAAGGCAATTATTTGATAATTTTGCTGAAAATATTGACCAAAAAAAATATACTTGTGCTGTGCTTCTTGACCTAAAAAAAGCATTTGATACTGTAAATCACCAAATTTTGCTTGCAAAATTGGAAAAATTTGGCATCCGTGGATTGCCACTACAGCTCCTTGAAAGCTACTTAAATAATAGATTACAGTTTACAGTTGTGAACAATACTAAATCGAAATTAAATCATGTAACCTATGGTGTACCACAAGGCTCTACTCTTGAGTCATTACTATTTTTAATATATATCATTAACATGCCTCTAGTATCCAATTTTAACACGAAATTATTTGCAGATGACACAGTTCTCACACTGACAAACTCTTGTCCAAGACTCTTGAATAAAATTGTCAACTCCGAACTGGTCAAAATCATTTTGCTAAGTTCAAGCCTAGAAAAAAGTCCCGTATTTGATGGTGCATTTTACCATCTCCATCCGCAAATTGTAGATGCTGCAACTGCTTATAATATTTTACTCTTCTGTTTGCCCAGCAACACTACACATGAGCTCCAACGTTTGGACAAATCCGTGTTTAGGTCCTTTGAACATTAATGGGATGCAGAAGTGTTAAAATATTGGTGCACGCATCCTGATCATGCTATCACAAAAGCACAATTTGGTGCCATTTGTTCACCTGTCTACAAAAAAGCTCTCTCAATTATTAATATTGCAAATGGATTCCGTGCAGCAGGATTTTATCCTTTTGATTCTACTGCTATTTCTGACAGTGCATTTGCACCAAGCTTAGTGACTTTTGAAGAGAAAAATGCATTACATTCCCCAATTGTTCAACAAGAGGCAGATTTAGGCCCATTGGTAACAACTCATCACCCAACCACATCTGCCCATCACATTGACCATGAAGATGAAGGAGAAGCAGGCACAGCACTAACTTCTAGTGTTACGACACCATTTTCTGATGAAGTTGGAGTTTCGCCATCAGCATCCAGCAAGGATGACCACAATGTGAGCTTTACTGAGCTCATAATGACCCCAAAAATCAGAAAGAAGCAAGCTTTACGTAAAAAAAGCCTTAATTACAAGGCTCAAGTAATACATAAAAATTTCTTCAAAGATACTAAGAAAGCTTCCTCACTTTAAGGAGCTTCTGGGTAAAGTAATTGTCCCAAATAGATTATTGGCAAACCAGTACCAAGCAAGAACCAACGTATGACCATACTACCCAGGGCTGCTTCTTGGTTTTGTACTGTTTGTAACAATGAATCAGAACTGAGCATGCGTCAATGCTCAGTTGGTGGAGTGTGGTATCATGAGGAATGTGTCGGACTTGAGTCCGATACGAAGACAATTTTATTTGTATGAACTGTGATTAACACTTTACTTATGTTGGCTACAAGTACTGAACAATATGACAGTTCAAAAAAAATTGAATGTGTTTTCAAAGTGATAATTTTGCATACCGATACAATATTGCATTTATACAAAAAGGTTTTTAATCCTTATTGTAAATTGCTGCTGGTTGTTGTGTTATATTTGGTAAATTTGGCATGCTTGACTATGTTTTAATTGCAAAAACTTTTAAAAATTAGTGGGCCTTATTTAGAGATATCTAGAACTACGGGATGCGCAACTCTTTTTCGCCGCATACAATCGTAGGGCTATCGCGCATGATGCGCCACCATCTTGTATTCTGTTTAATTGCAAAAATATCGCATAAGGATCCGTACACTTTTCCAACCTACTGCAGAGGCGTGCACATGCAATCGCTTCCTTTTTGTTTGAGGACAGAAGTTTCGCCAGTAGCCATATCTTAACTGTCCAACCGAATTCAATATTTCAGCACAAAGTTCAAATTAAACTGCCTCTACACAAATCCGTAAAAAGTTTTTTAGAATACAAAAACTTCGAGTTTTAATTCAAGATGACTGTTACGTGAACCGCAAATGTGATTGGCTTTTTAGAAATTGGTACGACGAATTACGATTCGTCTCACAATTTTGATTTACGTCTCTGTCACGGGATCGCGCAATGGTCAAAAAATCGCACGAGGCACACATGATCTAAAATCATGGGACCTCATGTGACTCTTTGCTATTAAGGCCAAAATTGAAAGCGGTACCTTACTTTGGTCGTGGCTAGGAGCGGCGAAGTAATGCGTGTTAAGCAGGCTAGAAAATTTAATACAGTAGAATTTGCCTAATTCGTCACCTCAAGGGGATTAGAAAAAAGTGACGAATTAGGCAAATTGACCAATTATGCAAACAGGTAAAAACTCTATAAAGGCTTGTTTACATGGTGCTTATTTAGCTGTTAACGCAGTTTGTTAAGTTTATTGTTGAATACAATGCACTTACACAGAACACAAATCATGCAGTACACAGAAAATGATACAGAAAGTCGCTGTAATCAAAAAAGCTAACTCGCAAAAAAATGTGTGATTTTGGTTTGTTTTGTTCTATTAGAGGCTTCCCTGGTCAATATGTCCTGCTGCATTTTGGACACGTTGCGTAACATCACATCGCTGTTGCCTTGCTTTCTGAAATAGCGGTCTAGCGTCTTTAGTGCTTCTAATGCGGAAAAAGGAGTAAGTTCAAGTTCATCTAGAGAGTTATCTTAATCATCGTTATCTTGTTGATCATCTGCAGGATGTTCGCTAGCTCGAAGATCGTCTATTATGCTGCTTTCTGTAATATTCTCGCGTGTAATCAGGTCTGCATCACTTTCCACGTACTCGTTGAAACTGAAGCCCTCTGAAACTAAGCCGGCGGCTTGCAATCTTTCCCAAATTCCTTCTGTGCTATTGTTGCACTGACTGGCGGTTTCCAGGTTTTCTTCTGATGTTGAAGGAGCAAAACGGACCTTTCTGAAGCAGTTTTGAATCGATACGTCAGATACAGAGTTCCAAGCTAGATCAAGAAGCTTCATGGCTTCCAAAACATCGACTTTTAATTCTTTCTTCCCCTCAAAAGCTAGAAGGCGCATTCCAGCTAGGTTCTTTCTGTAGTATGCTTTTAAACAACGGATTACTCCAGCATCCATCGGTTGGGTTTTGGAGGTAGTGTTAGGAGGCAAGAACACCAGCCTAACATTCGTCAGGCCATGTATGACAAGATGGGCTGTACAGTTGTCAACAACAAGGGCAATTTTTCTGTTACTGTTCTTCATGTTTATGTCAAGTTTCCTAACCCAGGTTTCGAAAATGGTCGACGTCATCCAGGCCTTTGAGTTGGATTGGTACGAAAATGGAAGTTTTTTTACATTTTTAAAGCATCTTGGTTTTGCTGCCTTTCCAATGACAAGAAGGGGTAACATCTCTCCCGCCATACTGGCCGCCACTAGCACACTTAATCTCTCTTTTGACATTTTACCACCAGCGCAAGTTTCATTCTTAAAAACGTGGGTCCGGTCAGGCAAGCATTTGTAAAAAAGCCCAGTTTCATCAGCATTAAAAATCTGTTCTTTTTTGAACTCTTTCAAAAGAATAGGGAGACGATTTTTGTACCAATTGTTCACACATTCTTCATCAACAGACGCTGCTTCACCATGTAATTTCTTGCATGCAACTTCTTCCCGCGATTTCCATCGGTTTATCCAGTTTATATCTAGTTTATCAACATTGTCATAGCCACAGATGCTGGCGTATTGTTGAGCCTTTAAGAGAAGCATTTCTCCGCTAATGGGTATCTTTTCATCTCTTGCACTGCGAAACCACTTCAGTAGAGGCTCATCCACATTATCAAATCCATGCTTGCGCTTTCTTTTCATTTCGACATTACGCCCTGCATGAAATTCGGAGATTACTTTCTCCTTATGTTTGCGTAGGGTATTCAGAGTAGTTCTTGGAACATTAAGGTCTTTTGCTAACCTTGACAAATTAACATTTTCTTGGCTTAACTTGCATGCAATTTCGTATTTTGTTTTAAGCGATAAGCTTACGTACTTTGATCTTTTATTTGACATTGATTTTCTGTAACTTCGCTCTGACAATAATCTTGAAATGAAACGCAGAAAGTGCAATTATACTGTACTGTTAACTCTTAATCTTAACGGTTCAAACTGTAGTTGCTTTTTTGTTAACACTTAATCTCTATAATTACTGTGCTCTATTTAAATTCTTCTACACTATCAGCGGGTAGTTAATGTGCTGTAAGCTAGAATACGCCTCGCATTTCGTATTTTCTGTTGCTGCAGCGAGATTTTCCTGTAGACTATTAATCCGATTAAGACTCTTTGTTTGTTTGAGATCTCACGCGTGTTGAACTAACCACTGAGACTGCGTGAATCCATCCATCCTGTAGTAATCAACAAAGCTGTGAATATCGCGTGAACATTCACTCGAGTCCGCAAATGACGAATAAGCCAAACATAAGGTTTCTCGGGAATATAAACAGGTGACGAATTGAGCGAAGTGACGAATTAGACGATGGCGAACTAGACGAACTGAAATGCATGTAAAAGATACGAATTCTGCCGGGACTGACCAAAAAGTGATGAATTAAGCAAACTGACGAATTAAACGATGACCAATTAGACGAATTCTACTGTATAGGTAAAATAAATTAACGTACGCTGTATAATGTGGTAATTGTAAATTGTAATAAATTTTGGTTATGTATATTTTAGACAATGGAATAATCGAACTTAACGCATCAAAATCTTGTAATAGCTCTCTAAAGTAATAGAATTAAATCTACTCTTTGATTAAAATTCTGTGATTGCTTGAAGATTAGGTGTTGAAATTCTCCCTAAGCCTTTTCGAGTAGAATCACTCGAAACTTCATAAGCGCTTGAAGGAACGAAATTACAATGACCAAGCTTTAATGTCAGCAAAAAATAATGTAGATAAATGCACATGGCTACAGCCAAGACTTTTGAAATAACCATGCATTCCTTCAAGTGCAAATTTTTGTATAAAAAGACCCAGTATGCAGTATAGATGACACCTACATTAACACATTGACTTTCTGATCACTTGCAATAATTGAGCGATGATTATACACATTTAGCTTATGCAAATCATCAAGTGAAAAAATAATTTATATACGTACATTAGAATATCTTATTGTTACCTGTTACAAATATGGTTATTTGCAGAAATTGCTATGACAAAAAATATTAAGTACTTCCAATTCTTTACTAAACCACATACGAAAAGTTGCTGCATCATGTTGGTTGATGGGGATCAAGCAAACAACATCTTTATAATTTGCATATATTGACTGGACCATAAAGGCAAGCACAGTTTTTGAGGGAATACCATCTTGTGTTAATCCAACAAAAGCACCATTGGAGTATTCCACTCTCTGAGTAGTGTACATTTCATCAATAATTAGGGTTACAATTTTTTTCCTGTCCAGAAAGATTTGTTGTTTTTTGTCTCAAATAAGTCAAGTCAACAGCACCACTGATAACAGTTAAATCAGAACGGTAAGTTTGAAGTCGACGTATTGAAGGCAATTTAAACAAGTCACGTAACTTTTTATACAACGCACTGCTTGTTAACTGCCTCAAAAATGAAGTGTTGATAGTAGCAGTTGAGTAACGTTGACGTTGTTTAGGAACTTGCATCAACTTTAATTGCTCAGTGACAAAGGTAAGTAAAGGTAAATATAGCAAGTCATCATTTCTTGAACTCTTCACAACTTCAATGCAGTAATCCAACAACAATAAAGCAGTATCCAAAAGTTGGTTGGTAAATTTTTCAACACTTTTGTCAACACATGACTTGCAAAATGCCAGTATGTTTAATATTTCTGACATTCTTTTCCATGAATCATCAGGCAACAGATAAGCATATTGAGAAAAAGGAAGAAGAGTGGAATACACAAATGCTTTTATATTTAATTGCTCATTTACAACCACAGAAACAAGCAATGAGGGGGCACCATTTTCATCTGTGGGGAAATCTATAATGAAAGTGGAGACTGTGATCATTAATGACAAGCAAATAACCATTTGGTAACATTTCATCTTTTATTTTTGTTGAAAATGCAGTAAGCGTTTCAACCACATCTTGAAGCATTACGCTATTATTTCCTTCTTCAATTCTTGCATTTTCATTACTTTAACGAGTTGAATTTAAGGTAAAAGATGATCGTGAGGTCACTATTTTTGATGATAGTGTAGAGTATTATGACATCACAATAGTCGTATGTTGTAACCTTGCCTCGTGTATTGCTACGGTCAGTCGTTGTTCGTTAAGTTAATAAAAAGGCAGTTGTTTTGAGCTTATAGTTTTAAGCAGTTATACTGTAGTTAATAGAACGCTACATTTTGGCGAGCACGCCAGGACCCAAATAAAAAAAAAAAAAAATAATAATAATAAATTAAACAGAGTGAAGAATGGCGGACGTAATTTTGTTGCAAATTAAGTATAAAGAAAAACTGTATGAAATTCCTGCCGACTTGAATAGTACAGCAGTTCGTTGCAGTTATTTGAAAGGAATTGACAAGCAAGCAGAGGGCTTAAAATATATTAATACCAGTGGGAATACAAGGTTCTTAAGAAAGCTCGGAGATTATGTATACCTACCAAAAGATGAAGAGCTTGTTTCTAAAAAAATATTTGAGCTTGTTTTGCAGTCGGCTCCAGATATGACACCCATTATGTCTTCAACTAGATTACCAGAGAATGAAGGAAAATTAAACTTTGTTAATAACAGTGTGGCGTTGCAAGAGAGTTTTTCCGGCAATAACTGGAAACAGTATTTTGAACATTTTTTAAATGTATCGTGTGCAAATGAATGGAATGAGGTTACTAAAGGTCGACAACTGGCAGCAAGCTTAAAAGGTATCGCATTGGATGTTCAGAATAGTCTGCCTTATGAACAACGTTGGGATTTTTCTGCTCTTGTTAATGCTTTAAGCTATCGATTTGGATCATCTTCAACTAGTTTAGCTCGATCGCAGTTTCATACCGCCAAACGTAGAACAAACGAAGATGTAATTGATTTTGCTAACCGGCTCCGTGGTCTTTTGGCTGAGGCTTATCCATCGTTACCTTCGTCAAATGCAAAAGAATTGATAATCCAACAGTTTATTGATGGTATAGTTGACGTAAATATTCGGCGACATATTGTGGCAAATAATTGTTTGTCTCTGGAATCAGCTGTCGATCTAGTAAGATCGTTGGAAGCTTGTGAGCACGTTGCTCTTGAAAAACCTTTCTCATCACAATCTCATCGTTCATATCAAGAATCAAGGGATGAAGTTCAAGATTTGAAGCAAATGATTACGGACCTGAGTCGTGCTGTTTCAAACACAGGTCTCATGCGTGACAATCGTAGACAGTCGGACGTGAATAACGGCCCTTTATGCTTTAATTGTGGACTGACCGGACACATTGCTCGTTCGTGTCCAAGCAAAACATCAGAGGGATTCAAACGTACGACGAACAACAAACATTTAAACTAACGAGGACTGACCGGATGACCGACGCGTCAGTCCAAGGCGGAATGAAGGTCAATCAGTCTGAGGTTCGTTGGTTTGTTAATTGTGTTATCTTTAATGTAACCGCTAAATTATTGGTAGACAGTGGAGCAAGCATAAGTATGATTGATATTAAATTATTTCAAAAAGCTCCATTAACATTGCGCTCTTCTTTAAAACCGATTAATGTGTCATATGTTACCGCTTTAAATGGTTGCCCTGTTAAATGTCATGGTGAGTGCGACGCACCCTTGAAATTCGGAAATTTTGTGTTAAGGCATAATGTGATTGTAGGTGATTTAGATGGCTGTGAAGGCATTCTGGGAGTAGATGTCTTAAATAATCACAAAGGAGTCTTAAATTTAGGCGGGGGCTACCTTGATTTAGGTGGGCATATTATCCCTCTGGATCATATATCCTTTGTCTCTACACCGGCATGTCGGGATCCGACTTTAGTCCTACCTGAGTTTTTCCAATCAATGGTTGATCGCATTGAGGGAGTTTCGGTGTCTCAGAGGAAACAAATAATTGATCTTGTTTGTGACTATCAAGATGTTTTTGCAGATGAGCAGGAGTCATTAGGTCGCACTTCTACAATTCGGCATAAAATAGACACGGGTGCTGCAAAACCGATCAAACAGGCTCCACGTCGTTTACCACAAGCTAAGCGGGAGATAATTGAGACTGAAATTGACAGAATGCTGAAACAAGGCATTATTGAACCCAGTACCAGCTCGTGGCCGTCTCCGGTTGTTTTGGTAGAGAAAAAAGATGGGTCCCCTCGTTTTTGCGTTGACTTTCGCAAACTCAATAATGTCACTGTAAAAGACGCTTACCCACTTCCAAATGCGGAAGAACTAATTGATGAATTAAGTGGGTCACGATGGTTTAACACTTTAGATTTAGCTAGTGGTTATTGGCAAGTAGAATTGGACCCTATTGACCGTGAGAAAACCGCGTTTACTTTTCATGGAAAAGGTTTATTTCACTTTAAAGTAATGTGTTTTGGACTCACGAACGCTCCGGCTACGTTTCAAAGGCTTATGGAAACAGTATTAAAAGGAATTTTATGGAAGATATGTGTTGTGTACATGGATGATGTCATTTGCTATGCGGATAAGTTTCAAACTGCATATAATAATTTAAAGATAGTCTTTCAACGTTTACGCGAGGCAGGGTTGCGTTTGAAACCTAAAAAATGCAGATTATTTTCTCGCTCCACTAAATTTTTAGGTCATGTAGTTTCCGGAGACGGAGTGTCACCAGACCCAGAAAAGATGGAAGCAGTACGAACATGGCCAGTCCCTCAGAATGTTACGGACTTGCGAAGTTTTTTAGGTTTTTCTTCTTATTATAGAAAGTTCATCCCAAATTTTTCGAAAATAGCATTCCCGTTAATAAAGTTAACACAAAAAGGAAACAAATTCGATTGGACACCGGACTGTCAGAAGGCATTTAAAGATCTGAAAAGATGCGTTGTTACAGTAAGTTCTTCGCAGTCTTAAACTCCGTGTGGCTGTCTCCGGAAATGTACGCGTCCTTGATTTGATTTAAATTAAATTTGTATTAAGATATAAAAACAATGCGAAATAAGACGAACTAAATTGGACGGGTAAATGGAAGATTGGACGATCGGAGGAAATAATAGAGTCGGACGAAATAGTACGGACGAACGATTTGGATGATTGGACGAAATAATACAGTCGGACGTCTTTCTATAAATAAACGTAAACATAAATAACTAATGCAAAAGAAAGACTTATAAACACTCACCAACTGTAGACTGACACGGAGCAGACCGACAAAACTAACAATATTAAACAGTATCTTCAACAGTATTATAAACAGCTCAAAAGCCTCAACAGCACTCCCAACGGCGTCTAACAGTATTTCAAACAGTAAATCTACGACCGCTCCACAAAGGCTGAAGTAGCAAAACTAAGCGTTTCTACACAAATTACACCCAACTTATGGAAAAAAGAAGTCAGCTCGAGGTAACAATCAATTAGCAATCGAGCGCGCTGAGATAATGGAAAATGTCGGCTCAAAGCAACAATCAATTAGTAGTGAGATAATGGAAAATGTTGGCTCAAAGCAACAATCAATTAGCAAGCGAGCGCCGTGAAAAAATGAAGTAAATCAAATTAAATGTCAAAAACAAAAATTAAGTGAATTACAGCCAGAAAATAAACCCGGGTTCGAAACTCGAGTACTTGCCGTAACATGCGTAACACAACCTCCAATTCTGGGATATTCCACAGTTAATACCCCATTTATACTCGATACCGATGCTAGCTCTCAAGGACTCGGCGCTGTTTTATCGCAAATGCAGGATGGTCAAGAGCGAGTCATTGCTTATGCGAGTAAGACCTTAAGTAAATCACAAAAACGTTATTGCACTACCTACAGAGAACTTCTTGCGTTAGTTTTATTTATTAAACATTTTCGACATTACTTGTGGGGACGCCGTTTTGTCGTTAGAACAGATCATAGTGCTTTAACATGGTTGTTATCGTTTCATGAACCAGAAGGAATGCTCGCACGTTGGATTTCAGTTTTAAATACATATAATTTTTCTATCATTCACCGCAAGGGTATGAATCATGGCAACGCTGATGGATTGTCACGGCGAAGTTGTACAAACGCCGAGTGTCCAGATTGTGGGGTAGCCCTTGAACACGGCTGTGAGCACAAATCTCTCTCCCCAAAAATTCAAGCAGCTGGTGTCAGAAGTTTGGAATTTGAATCTAAACCCAATTGGATGGATGTTTGGAGTTTAAGGCAGATACGTGAATGGCAGGTTGCTGATGGTGAAATTAACAACATTTTATATTTTAAAAGTGTGAGTCAGTATCCCCCAACTAGCCCCGAAGTTGTTGGAAAAGAATTTCGAAGCTACTTAAATCAATGGGACTTGTTGTCTGTAGAAAATGGCGTATTATATAGACACTGGTACGAGCATGATTCAGATTGCGAGTCACGTGTTGTTGTTGTTCCCAAACAGCTACGTCGGGAGTTGTTTCACCATTTACATGAATTGCGTACTGGAGGCCACCTTGGGATAAAACGTACTGTCTATCAATTGCAAAGAAGGTTTTATTGCCCAGGCCTACAAAGTGATGTTCGCACCTGGTGCCGATGGTGTGTTATTTGTGCGAAACGAAAACCTACTCATGGGCGGCATCGTGGACTGCTCAAACAATCTGTAGCAACGGCTCCAATGGAAAGAATTGCGATTGACATTTTAGGTCCTTTGCCGAAAACCGTATCAGGTAATGAATACATCATGGTCGTCAGTGACTATTTCACGAAGTGGATAGAGTGCTATGCTCTGCCAGATCAGCAGGCATACACTGTCGCAGACGCACTTGTCACTAAATTTTTTACAAGATTTGGAGTGCCATATTTTCTGCATACAGATCAAGGAAGAGATTTTGAATCTCAGTTATTTCAGCATGTTTGTGACTTACTGGGTATTCAAAAGACGCGCACATCCCCATATAGACCTCAATCTGATGGCTTGGTTGAACGTTTTAATCGAACAATTCAGCAAATGTTGGCATCATATGTGAATGAAAGTCGGAATGATTGGGACGACCATTTGCCGTACCTGTGCATGGCTTACAGGTCCACCGTCCACGAATCCACAAAATTTTCCCCAAATAAATTAATGCTTGGTCGTGAAATCAACCTACCATTAGACGTCATGGTAGAACAACCCCCGTCCGCGACTTCAGAACAATGTTACGTTCAGTATGTAGAGTGGGTGAAGAAAGCCACCCAACGCTCGTATGCGGTTGCGCATGAACATTTGAAGAAGGCAGCGCTGAGACAAAAACGTAATTATGACAAGCGTGTGTCCCTAAATGAAATGCAGGAAGATGATTGGGTCTGGTATTTTTACCCCCCAAAGGCCAAGCAAAAGTTGGGCCAAGGATGGACTGGACCATACTTGGTAACGCATAAGGTTTCCGATGTTTTGTATCAGATCCAGGCCTCATCTTCATCTAGACCCAAAATTGTACACGTAGATAATTTGCGCCCCTATGAGGCAGAGATCATGCCCACCGATTGGCGACATCTTTTATCCACAGATAAAACAAATAGTGATGACAAGTTTGACAAGGATGAACGCGAAGGTTGTGATGGTGATTGCGATACCAATGAATCCCAACGGTCCGATCAAAATTTGAAGGGGATATCCAGGTTTGGTAGGGTGCGTCGCCCTCCTAAGTATTTGAGTGATTATTGTTGACTGCATGATTCCGTGTTATCGTTACTTGTCTGTAGTGTTTTGTTTTTTTTTCCTGTTGTTTCTTTTACGTATGTCACGATAATGCTTGTGGGTTATTCATGATTTATTTATTTATTTTTTGTTATTATTAATTTTCTTTTAAGAGGGAGGGGGTAGTGCAGAGTATTATGACATCACAATACTCGTATGTTGTAACCTTGCCTCGTGTATTGCTACGGTCAGTCGTTGTTCGTTAAGTTAATAAAAAGGCAGTTGTTTTGAGCTTATAGTTTTAAGCAGTTATACTGTAGTTAATAGAACGCTACAATAGATAGGTGAGCAATCCAGGAAAGATTGTTAGAATAGCACTGCTGTCGAACGGCGTGCTTGTATCTCTTCTGTCTAACGAGAACTTCATCTTGCATTATTACTGTCAGAAGATGTTGTCTAAAAATCATTGGTATTGAAACGTTTAGCACATACCCTGTGTGAGTCAGTTAAAGTCCAGTTTTTTCTTGGAATGGCTTAGAGTCGTTTAGCCTTCAGCTGTTCGTCTCTGGGAAAACAAAAATAGAGATTCGTTCACTTGAAGAAGCAGAATGATAACCTGTATTACAATTTGAAATACAACAAGTGTACACCATAAGTTACTTTATTTATTACATCAAACTTTAACTATTGTGTAAATCTGCAAAGTTAAACAAAAATGTCATTGCAGGGCTAATTAAAATTGAAAGCAGCGCGACAGATTTGTGGCTTTCCAACATCAAACTTATGTCAATTACTCTTAAAAGCACACTTGCGAATTTTTGACTCAAGAATAAACGTAAATTTTTCAAAAAATATAAGTTGCATCAGAATCTGTTGGAAAATTAAAAATGATACATTTATTTCAATATAAAATTAATTTTATGCAAAGACCAACCTTATTTTTCTGAATTAACTAGAATAAATTTTAAACAAAGGAAAGCAAAATCCATTTTAATAAAATAAAACTCATAGGCTACTAAGCAAGAAATTGGGGTCTTGTTTTGCTAGGTTTTCAACTTTTAAATTTGAAGAAATATGGTTAGAATTAGAATTAGTGTTAACTGTTATAGTTATAGTCAGCATATTATAGCAAGATAGACAAATGAAAACTTAACTGTAACTTATACTTAGGCTAACCTTAACCCTCACCCTAAATCATGTCAACCACAAATAATTCTAAATTTGACCCTAACCTTAATTAACCTTACCCTATTTATAAAGCCAAAAAATACTTAGGGGTCATAGTAAATAAGACCCAAAATTTTTTTCGTTTTTTTGCCATGATATTTTTTTCATTTCATTTTGAAAGTTATCTAATTAATTTAGACAACTTATCTTACAATATTTAATTGACTTATTTTTAAAAAATCATGACAGTCTATTTTACTCTATTAGAATCATTAGGTGGTTAGTGGAAAAATTAAAAATAAAATGTTCTTAAAATAAAACTAAATAATAAAAAGATTAATCAAAAAATTATTGTAATTTCTGTGACATTATATCAAAAATCAGCAAAGGGAAAAAGATATTTAACAGTTTTAATTTTGTAGTTATGCTATTTAGATTGCTTTTTTCGAATCTGAACTGTAGCCTATGTAACCGGTAACTGAAAATTGTAAATGCTTGCTGCTTATTAGATTTACTTTACATAAGTATAATTGATGGGATATAGGCCTAATTGTTTGCTAGTGATGCTGAGAGTATTCAATTTTACATTGGATAAGAAAAATTACGAGAGAACCTTTTTCGAAAGCAGTTTCGCACCGGGATGTTCAATATATCCGTGGACTTATATGGAGCTTATGCTCTTAATAAGGCCCATTTTTTTGATTTTTTATTTTGCGTGAAGTAAAAGATTTTTCTTCCCAAAGCCTTTGTTCCTAGATCCATCACCAATCCTCGTGCCTCGGCCAACCGCCAAAATCTTTCCCGCTCTTGCAAGAACAACACACGCCCACAACAATTTCACGAATCCACCATTTGTCAACATCTTCTTGACAACGCTCAATGTGCCCTTCATTACAGCAACAAAAAATTTTCTATTCTCGCTCGAGGCCGCTCTTCCTTTCACCTTTCTGCTCTTGAAGCGACTTCCATTAAATCTCTCAATCCCCTTCTGTGTAAGCAAAAAGAATTCGTCTACTCTTTGAAAATTCCTTAATCTTTTCTTTCATTGGCTAACTTCTTTCAGCCAATGAGAACTCTACTTTCCCCCTTTATAACTTAGTTCGGTTTCAATTCTGCTTCATTCTGACGATTTCCCCTGAAGAGTGTCAGATGAAAAGCTTTGGGAAGAAAAATCTTTTACTTCATGCAATCTTCAAATTCTGTACCACCAAATGTTTATTTTTTGTTTTGTTGCTAAATACTTACTCGTTAACATTTGGTCACGTGCTTGTGATATGTTGTGGTCATGCACCCATACTAATATGATATGAAGTTTTAACTGCTTATGTCTTGTCGTTTTTGAATTATTGCCTAAAATCTGTTAGGTGGGTCTTATTCGGTACAGGGACTTTATAAGCCAAAAACATCATTATAAAACAAGACTGGCAGCGAAACAAAAGTATTTTCAACCTAGAAAGAAAACAGATTTAGGTAAAAAGACATTTTCTTACATTGGACCGAAAATATGGCAAGAAGTAGGCTACCCTTTTAATTAAAGTTACTTTCTTATAATCAATTTAAGAAGAAATTTAGACTTTTTTAACTAGTCAATATTAGATAAAATGCCACAACAATTTGATGAAGTCAGCTGGCACGTGGAAAGTTATTTAATGACAACTAATATTGCTATTAATTCTTTATCCTTTTTCTAAATGTACTGTGTTTTTGTAAGTGTATTGTAGTGTTTTTTTGATACAAAAATTTTTTTTTTGTCCCACTATTTAGAGGGAAGCAGTTGACTAGAAGACCGTATTGTCCTTTTGCTGCCTTCCTGTGCTTTCGAAAATTTTTTTGTCACATATATATTTTGGTATATTTTTTGTTTTGAAGCACAAAATAAACTGAACTGAACTGAAACTGAACGAACAAACATAGAATCAATCAGTAGGCCTAATGCAAATCTGGCCCGCGTAAATGGCAATCTTGTTGTAGGCTACACCAGTGGTTTCCAACCTTTTTTATATGACGGCAAACTATTCAGCTATTTAAATTTTCGCGGCCACCCATTATATTGGTTAATAATAAAAAAGTCTTTATTAAAAATTTGTTAATGAATTCTCAATTGTCGTCTCAAAATCATGGTGATCTCTAAAAAAAAGGTTTCTGCCTGAACTCGCGCTCTTTCTTTTCCTCCGAATCTCACGTACAAAAACCGCAAAATTCGCCGTCCCTAAATAGTTTTTTGTCAAAATCTTTCGCGACACACCGGTTGGAAACCACTGTTGTAGGCTACACATTTGATCCGAAAGCGGTAAAGGTTGCACATTTCAGATTTTGAAAATAGCTGTGAAATAAATAAAAAATATAATTGTTGTTAGTCTTTCTCGAAAACGTATTTAAATTCGTTTAATTGTTTAATGAAACATTATGGCTATAAAGTTGAAGACAAAAAAATAAAAACAATTGGTTCAAAAACTTGCCCCGAGTGAGGATCGAACTCACGACCTTGAGATTATGAGACTCACGCGCTACCTACTGCGCCATCGAGGCGTTGGATATCTTTTGTTCATTTTTTTTATTTTAATATGTAATGTAGATTTAATAGAATTTTGCGGAGTAACCTACTGCGCCATCGAGGCAATGAATACCTTTTATTTATTTTTTTATTTGTATACTTAATGTAGATTTGATAGAATTTGCTGAGTAACCGCATATAGCAGAGACTAGGGATGGCCAACAAGTCGATCGCTTTTGATTTTGAATGAACTTAGACATAGCCGTACCAGCCCAAAAAATTTTGGGGGCAATGAAGTTTTGCCCAAATTTTGTGACGTTTGCCCAAATCATGATTTTATAGTACATTTCGGATATGACAAAAAAATTGTCTGAGATTCTCAGACGAAAAACCAATTTTGTCCTAAAATCATGGTGATCTCTAAAAAAAAGGTCTTCACTTAAATTCAGTCTCCTAATTTTCAATTTTCGTCCCAAAATCAAGGTGTTCTCTAAAAAAAAAAAAAAAGGTCTTCACCTAAATTTGGGTTATTATTTTTTGCAGTTCCTCATCATCACCTCTCTAGATTTCCTGACTTTGCCCAAATTTTTCATATCGCTGCCCGAAAAATTATGGTTTTGCCCAAATCTTCAAAACTTGGGGGGGCAATTGCCCCCCCTGCCCCCCGGCAGGTACGGCTATGAACTTAGAATGTCTTACTTTAAGACTTAAAGTAAAATCCGAAACAGTTTTTTTTTCAATTATTTTATCTCTATATTTATCCTCCTGATTCGCAGGAAAGCGACGGAGGCGCTAATAAATAGGGTAGGCAATTACCCCGACCTGCTTCCGGAGATACCAAGATATTGCTGTCCGCTTGTAATTTAATAGAAATATGACAGTAATTTAGAACTACTTGCCAGGACCACCAAGCGGGGGAATGTGCCGTTAAGTGTCTTTCCCAAGGACACAACAGAATGGCGCGAGTGGGTTTTGAACCAAGACTGTGTTGAACTCGGCCACGCTGCCCACAGATTCAAAGTTAAGATTTTTTTTAGAGATCACTCTTTTTTAGGATCGCATTTCTGTAGCGGTCGATCTCGAGTTTCTAAAAAAATTTAAAGTCGAACTAACCAGTAGATAGGTTGGCCACTCCTGGCATATTGATAGGGTTACAATCAGAACTGATTAAAAATTTTCACGGCGAACGATATGAAACTAACCTAAAAATGTTTAGAGTTTACAAATTTATTCATTTAGTTTTTTTTTTATCTTTATCCTATATATTTATCCTCCTGACTAGTAGGAAAGCGTCGGAGACGCTATAGAAAGGGCAAGCAATTACCCCGACCTGCTTCCGGAGACGCCAAGATATTGCTGTCCGGTTGAAATTTTTTATTTCTTTTTTTAATTTTATACACCAAATAACTAAAATTTAGAACTTCTTGCAAGGACCGCCAAGCAGGGGCGTGCAGAGGTCTTGGTGATGCGAAGGCCAATTGGTTGATTCTGCGCCCCCTTCCTAACTCTAGTCTAACATCGCGAAGTATGAAAAAAACAAGCATTTGAAATTCGTTAAAATAGTGTCGACAAATAAATAAAATTTGGAAATTTAAATTCAAAACGGTTAGAAAACATTGGTGGTTTTTGATATTTATTGTTTTCTATAATAGCCTATTTGGCTTATTATATTTGTTTTATTTTGTGGACCTGAAGCATGTGATGATAGACACAATACATCTATTAATGACTCATTAACTTGAGGCACTCCCGTACTCGCACTTGAAAACAATCACTAACCTCCTCCGCGAAGCTTAGTAAAATCATTAATCTCTGCAACTGTGATATACACGATACGAAATTCCAAAAAAACTCGTAATAGTGATTCAAACATTTTGTGTTGCTGTTAGTGCTAAAATCTGCTTGGCCCCTTTTTAAAAACAATTTCAACCCAAAAGCTGACACTATACAGTAGAAGGTTTTCTGTGACGTATAATCAGTACACCATTCATATAAAAGTCAGCTTCAGTAGGGTATCTTTTCTAAATAGCGCTCATGACCAAGTTTGAATGCGTGCCCCCACAAAGAAAATAGAATGCACGCTTCACTAATCACTAACACCATACTCAAAATGTCAAGCAAAAGCCATAAATAGACTTCGCTATTCACACAGAATTCACACAAACTACGTTGTTATTTTATACTCAAAGCACTCTGAGCAATTGCATTCTTTACCTCTTCAGGTGTTGGATAAACACTTTTTCGTTTAGCCATCTCCACTGGAAAGATGCTGCTAAGTTTTAAGATTGATTACCGCAGATAATACCTGTATCGCGTGCAAACTCTAAAGGCGCGTTTACAGCCGTTTACAGTACTTTTTTCTTTCAGCGCGATTTTGGTTTGTTTTATTGACGCTCAAATCCACTCATGTTTTCGAGAAAAAATGAGTGGATTTGAGCGTCAATAAAACAAACCAAAATCGCGCTGAAAGAAAAAAGTACTGTAAACGGCTGTAAACGCGCCTTAAAACAGAGTTCCCAACCGGTTGGCCACAGCGAGTTTCTTTAGGTCGGCCACACAGAGATAGTGTGAAGAACTGTTGAAATCACATATTTGGAAGCTGTGTTTTGTTACGAAGAAATGATTTAGAAAAATTGAGTACGGAATGAAAATAAAGACCTTTCCTTTTTTTAGTCATCATTAGACTGCGGCTCTGAAAACGGTTGCGATACAAAGTGGCAACTCTGTTAAAACAATTTTGTAAAAACTTTTTTGTCTTGAAACCTTGAATTCCCCCCCCCCTAACAAAAGCGCTTTTCAATATCCCTGCTGAAGACTAGACACATTGGGCCGCAGAACTGCGTTTCAAGTTTTTGGGGCCACTATGTTAAAAAGGTCAAGAACCCCTGCTCTAACATCTAGACTCACAAAAAGGCCAAACCGAGCAGATACCTAAATAAAGTAACCACGAGAGACTTTACGTCACAATGCAAATTGTGCGTCAAAACAAGAATCAATTTGTGTATTAAATCATATGATGTAGATTTTGTGCTGGTTGAATTGAGTGAGGTTGAGTTATGAGCAAGATGAATTGTACGACCATCAGTCAAAAGATAAACTAAGCCGAAACAATTGTCGGCTACCATATTGTGCAAAGAGCAGACACAGCACAAAGCGGAAAAGTTTAGCAAGCAGTTTATTGGAAATATGACGAAGTGCTTTATCTCTTCACAGGGTCACTTAACATTCTTTTGCATGCCCTTCCAAGTAAGTTCCCATTAAATTTATAAAGGTAGTCTTGTAGTATGCAGAAGCACCCAGCAGTTATAAAATTTTAAGAAAACGCACTTCATTAAATTTGACTCTTTAGGCTAAATGCCCCCTTGCCTTGGATGCCCGGGGCTGACTCTCCGTTTGCCCGCCCCTTCTGCACACCACTGCCGCCAGGCAGGAGAAAGTGCCGTAAAGTGTCTTTCCCAAGGACACAACAGAATGGCGCGAGTACGTTTTGAACTGAGACCGTGTCGATCACAATCACGGCGCTCTTACTACTCGATCACGCTGCAACTCGACCACGACAAACAACAAAACAACGGGAAAAAATTTAATTGTTTAGCTTTTTTGCGTAATCAAGACTTTTGCTTGGTCTTTGCTTGATTTTAAATAATTTTATGCGTCCATTTAAACAGGAAAAAAGACCTTTTGCTTGATCTTTAACCAAAAAACGATCTTTTCTTCGGATATAAAGTAAAAAGCGCGTTTTCTGGAAATTTTGTTGCAAAGTAAAACAAAATTACTTAAAAATAAGCACAAATAAGCGTTTAAACTCTAAAACAAGCAAGTTTTTAGAAGTACCGTATTTTTTCGATTGTAAGCCGCGGGTTAATTTTTTTAATCAACATTTTTCGGTTTACTTTCGTGGGCGACTTACAAACGAAGGAGACTTACATTTTCCAACTAAAAAAAGTTTATAGTAAACTTGGTTAAGAGAAGCAACTGCATTGGATTTAGTATTTAAAATGTTCGCCTGTTTAGAAAACGTGTATAGCTGTCTTTTGGATTTCTTTTGGTGGTTTCTTTTGGTATATAGGCAGGGTTTCTTTTGGTGGGTTTCTTTGGCTGCCTAAACCCCTTTGGGTCTTGACCATTTTGGTCACAGAGTTTGTTGTTCCTCCCAACCATGATTATACAACATTCTCTTCAAATGGCTCGGATGTCCATACTTGATTGCAATTAATATTGAATTTAACCAAAATTGCTCCTAATTTGAAGTTTTTTCCTTTTCTCTTTTGTTTTTTTGGTGACACAATCATGGTCCGTAGTGTTTTTTTACTTTTTTCCCTGCCTTCTTCTTACATGCTTTAACATCTGAAGTTCTTCTGCGTCTTCCTTTTCTTGACTTTCGACTACTTTTTACTGTGCAAAATTTACTATGTTGGTGGTCAAGAATAAAATCAAAATGAAATGAAGTGAAATCGTCGTCGTCGTTTGAAGGGCATCCACTCCAGGCCAGACACAAACAGGACTGGGGCCGAGGGTTTATCCTTTTACTACCCCAGACTGCTGTACTGCCTGGATCAGATGCTGGCAGTGATGTCATTAAGCCAGCATCGAGTTTTGTCATCCAAAACCGTCATACCTCGTGCTCCATGTGGTGCCCGATGTATAGGGCACGCTGTTAGTACATGGTCTGCGGTTTGCTCAGAGGCGCCACACTTGCAATTCGATGAAGGAGCGAGACCCCATTTGTGCATGGACGAATGGAATCGCCCAACACCACTCCGCAGGCGGTTGAGCTTAACTCAAGCTGCTCGGGGTAAGCCCATTCCAACAGGCCTGGCACCGGTCTCGAGCACAAAAGCACAGAGCCTGGAAGCATTTTCACAGTACTCCGTTTTCCATTTGTGATTTGTCCATTCAGAGGCGCGGATGCCAAGTCTGGCAAGATTGTCCAAAAGATTCTGCGCAGCTGGCACAAACGGGCGTCTGGATCTTAGTCTCACTTGGCAAGTATCTGAGGACCCACTTAACAGACCATGCAAAATATGATCGGGGTCCAGAGATCCACGGTGAGCCAAGGATAGTGTCGCTCCCATTCGGCGAAGCTCAGCTGGCTGGATGCCTGAGAGTACAGGTAGGTGGTCCGTTGGAGTGGGACGCAGGCATCCAGTAACTATGCGCAAGGTGTCATTCAAGACACTGTCAATGAGGCGAGTGTGAGCACTGCGACACCAGACTGGCGCACAGTACTCAGCTGTTGAGTAGACTAGAGACACATTGGCTATGCGTAGTGTTTTAGCACCAGCACCCCATCCCGAGCCCACGAGTCGCCTCAGCAGTGTGACGCGCGAGGATAGTTTTTTGCGCAATGCCACTAAATGGTGACGAAACGTGAGCGATCTGTTCAGTTTTACCCCAAGGTAAGTAGGGGTTGGACAGAACGGTAAAAGTCTACCATTGTTGTAGACCTTTAGCTCACGTTTGGCCTCTCGGTTATTTAAATGAAAGGCTGTCGTCACCGTCTTAGTGTGACTGAGCTTCAACCTCCAAATCTGGAGATACGCTGACAGTGTGGACATGTCTTGGCTTAAAGTCCCCTCCAAGTCCTTCCAGTTTCCAGAAGAGTGCAACAATGCTAAATCATCAGCATAAGCAAACTTTCTGGAAATCATGGAAGGAAGATCGTACGTATAGATGTTAAATAGGAGGGGAGCCAAGACCGATCCCTGAGGAACGCCGTTTTAAAGACGGCGTAGCCTGCTTTGCTTGCTGTCGTCGGTGGTAAGGGTGAAACTTCGATTTCGGACAAGCTCCATGATCATTTTGACCATGTGCTTATCCGGAAGTAGTCTCAGCAGCTTGCAGGTAAGGCCACGGTGCCAGACAGTGTCATAAGCAGCTGTCAGATCGACAAATACGGCACCGGCCTTCTTTTTAGTCTCGAAAGAATCCTCAATGTTCTGGGTTAGCAAAACAGCTTGATCTACGGTTGACTTCCCGCGTCGGAACACAGCCTGCTCTTTAGGGAGCAGTGGATCGATTAATGGTTCAACGCGGGCGTAGATAAGCCTCTCGAGGATCTTGTAGGGGACACAGAGCAGAGATATTGGTCGATAACTCTTTGGATCCCCCACGGGCTTTCCTGGTTTTGGGATCGCGACCACAAGCGCTCTTCTCCAGATCTTGGGAATTTTGAGTTGGCGCAAACAGGAAGAAATGAAGTCACGTAACCAGGACTTCAAAGCAGCTCCGGCATGGAGTATAAGCTCGGGGCAAATGGAATCAGGACCCGGAGCTTTACCTGGTTTTAAATGTTGAAGGGCAGCAGCAAATTCTCTCTGTAAAAAACTGTCAGAGATATTTACTGAGTCTGGTGTTGTGGCCCTCCAAAGGTCAGACACTTCTTGAGAGACAAGTCGAGATGACTTGCGGTCAACAGCCTCGTATTTCCCATTTTTAACCAGCTCAGATGCAATAGCATCGGCTGAAACGTGACAGTGACGAGGAGAGTGTCGTGACCTACCAGTAAGATTGTTCAAAATACTCCACGCTTTTCGACTAGAGTGTGAGAAGTCAATGTTCCGAACTGCCTCGACCATCAATCCCTTCGCTTTCTGTCAAGCTTGGAAAGCAGAGCTGTAGCAGCCAAACATGAGTCGTCTCCCTGAGGAGACTGCAGAAAGGTTTTATAGAGGGATTCACACTCTACATCCAAACACGGAATATAGTTATTTCGATACCCGCGTGGGATAGTCTTTTTGGCTGCTTTCTTAATGGTGTTACAGAAGTCCTGGTAAGCCGCATCCACATCAAGTGTATCAGGCGGCAACA
This sequence comes from Diplosoma virens, assembly GCA_963680785.1. Lineage (NCBI taxonomy): Eukaryota > Metazoa > Chordata > Ascidiacea > Aplousobranchia > Didemnidae > Diplosoma > Diplosoma virens. The sequence goes on along the minus strand of OY796887.1, from coordinate 39,994,210 downwards.
AAGTCTTTGCGAATTTATTCGTCAAAGCAATGTAGTGACTCCATTTGGCCTTGCGGAAGTTCCATCGCTTAACAGGCATGCTTGGCACTGCCATAGCAAACCTTGGTTGTGTAATAAGCGAAGGTCGATGTTGTGACCTGGGAAACTTTTCAAGGACACGTCTATCCGGTAAGCGACTGTTTGGACCTACGCTAGCGAAAGCTAGATCCGGATTGGTGCCAGTGTTCCAGCGGCCGGAATAAAAACTGGCAGCGTCCTTGGCATTATATAGGAGGGCAAGACAATTAATACTTGCCCATCCAGCCAAGCACTCATCGTCCGGACTGTTGTCGTCGTAACCCCAGTCAGCATGACGACAGTTAAAATCGCCAGCGTAAAGACAGGGGTGAGGAAACACTGGGAGATCCAGGGTTCGCAATCGCGTTGGCGGTGGTTTGTAGATTTTGACTATTTTATAGCCATCAACGTCCACACACAACCACTCGATCTCCGATGTTGGTGGAGATTGGTCCAAAAGCGTGTATCTCAGTCGCTCGTGGACAAACGTGGCAAGACCATGCTTCCTGCTTAAAGAAGACCCAGCTAATTGGTAGTTTGGTAGTACCAATTTCTCTGCATCAGTGCAGTGGGTCTCCTGCAGTAGGATGACGAGTGCCTCAGACTGCATAGCGAGGTAATGAAGAACGTTCATCTTGCTTGCAGTGAGGTCTTCGATGTTCAGCTGAAGAATAGTGGGTCTTCGGAACTTGTTGGCAATGTGCCCTGAAAAGGGCAGTTTTATCCTAGCATTGCCCCGTCCTGAAAAGGACGTTTGCCGATTAGCAGACCCACACTGAACATCGGAATGGGTGGATACTCTTCCGTTTTGGTAGGTTTGGTTTCGGTCTGTCATTTTAAATTAATGAACAGACTTACTCACGGCCCAGGCTGCGTGAAAGCACCTACCATTTGGGCCGTGAATACCGTACTTACTAGTAGTGTGTAGACTATTAAGTGAAAATAAAAATTTTTTATTCATTCTATTGAATTTATAGCACAGAACGTTTTTGCACCATGTTTCAAAAATTTATGCAAAACCAAAATTTTTGGGGCAGCGATAGTAAAAAATTGGCAAAATCAGGAATTTTAGTGCAGTGAAAAAAAATTAAAAAAAGATTTTTGTGGTAAAAACATATTTTACTTATGTTTGTGAAATTCTTGCAAATTAATTTTAATTTTAATGTTTTTGATATTCAGCTTAAAATTGAAGGCGGCTTACATTAAATTTTAGCACTTATTAATGCAGTCTACAAACAAAGGGCGGCTTACAATCGAGAAAATGCGAGCACGAAATGGTAGCCCTGCATATTGGCCTACTTTTTCTTTGTATGTCGTTTACTCTGTAACGTTTGTGGTGGCTTTGGGGTTTAGAGTCAAAATATTAACTGCAAACATCAACGACCAAAATATTAACTGATCATATCAGCGCTACCAAAATATCAAAGACCAAAATATCAATAGTACAGTATACGGAAAATATCGAATGAATTAAAACTTAAGGATTAAAAAATAGTCGTATGCTTTTATTTATCACACTGTCCTCAAAAATGCTCCATAAGACAAACAAATGCGTTGAAGGGTGGCACAGAGGCTTTAAGTTCCAACTAACCTCACGACATATCAGGATTTGGAGATTTTTGGATTCTCTCAAGCATGATCTAGGCATTTATGCTATCTTCGCAATGTCAATTTTGGTTTTTTTGTATAGTTGACATAGCCGTACCTACCTGGAGGACAGGGGGCAATTGTCCCCATGTTTCAAAAATTTGGGAAAAACCAGAATTTTTGGGGCAGCAATAGAAAAAAATTGGCAAAATCTGGAATTCCAGTGCAGTGAAAAAAGATTAAAAAAAGGTTTTTGTGGTAAATGCAGAAAAAAGTTTACGAATTTAGGTGAAGACCTTTGTTTGAAATCTTTTGTTTTTGGGACAAAATTCCACAAATTAGAGACAGATTCGAAGTGAAGAGCTTTTTTTTTTTGGTCTTCACCCTAAATTTCAGACAAATTTTCTTCTCATATTCATAAAGTTGTAGAAAAAATTTGGGCAAAACTCTATTACCCCCAAATTTTTTTGGCTGGTACGTCTATGACAGTTGAGTTTATTCAAGTGCATTCATATTAGCGTTCTGTATTCATCCAATCATTACTTACGGTATTATTCGATTGTCTCTTTATATGTTTCGTTGTAAATAATCTGAAATTGTATTTCATGGTTGTGATGCGCAATAGAAGTGGATTTGAAACCCGGATCTCTGAGATCGAGATGAGACAAGATTTTGGAGCAACGAGACTGAGATGAGGCAACACTTTAGTGTGCCGAGATCAAAATTAGACACGAGATTTTATATAAGTTACTTTTAAGCCAGGGTTGTGAAGTCAGAGTCGGGAGTCGCAGTAGCATGTTTTTGGGTGGAGTAGGAACCAAAATTGCTGCGTTTTTCAATATGATTGTTTTTTAATATGCTGAAGCTGGAGACGCTTTTTTAGATTTGCTTGAGTTGGTATTGGAGTCATATTCGTCTTTGACCATACGAATCCGATTTTTGGTAAATTGCTGGAAGCAGTAGTCACATTTATCATCTGAATGATTCAAAAATAAGAGAGCGCTATTACGGCGAATACTTGAACAAGTCATTGATTGGACTTTAATTTGAAGTGAGAACTCTAAATTAATATTTGCTTTTTATTGACGGTCAAATGTGGCTTTTTATTTACAAAATTAAACATCAGTTTTGGTTTTAGGGCTGTTTTGAAAAATTCGACTGAAAAGATTCTTAATAAAAAAAATGTGTAAAATTGCTTATCACCTTTAAAAATCACGTAACGACTAAAAAGAAGGTTTTTATTTTATTTAGTTTTCCACAAATTTGTGATTTGTGGGCCTTTGTCTGAATGTACGCCCGTAATCCCTTATCATTCACAATACTTACAATCCCAGCAAATATTTGGTGGTCAGACGACGGACGGGCCGACATCGAATCGGTCGCGGTTGATACATGGTCGATGTTCGATGTTCTTTCGACATATCGTAGATGTTCAAATTGATATACAATCAAAATTTCGTCTAAATGCTGTTAAATTATGGTGATTACAAAGGAATTTTTAAACAGAACTTTAAAATTTAATAATTTTATCAGCCAACCTTTTTCCAACGTCGGCCCGGCATCGCTGCGCCAACCGAGAGAACAAACAATCAAAAAGGTGTCGTTTACGACTACTTTTCGTCTGTTTGAAACAATGTTGGCGCAGCGATGTCGGGCCGACGTTGGAACAAAATTGGCTAATAAAATCATTAAATTTTAAATTATTATTAATTAATAAATTATAAATTATAGTAATAATAATTTATAAATAAATGAGAGATACAAGGCTTCTGATTGCAAGTCAACTCGACCTGTTTACCAAAAGGTATCTAAGTTTTGAAAAACTTCAACATCAGACTCTCTAAACATTTCTAAAAATTAATTTTTTACTCCGAGAATTTCTTAGTTCTCTGCAATATTTAAAACCAAGTAATGTTTAGGGCCCTAATTCCATTTGTTATAAACAACGCCGGAGTTACTTTTAAGTCCCAGTTTCGCGATTTCTTTTTTCTTGCTTGCGTTCACTTAAAATTTCCAAAATTTGAAGAAGAGAGCTTGCAGCTGTAATTTCAAAATTGATGAAGCATTTAGAAGAAGATTCCAAGAGCTATTAGCCGATATTTCTGCTCTCTGTGCCCTAAACAATCCTTGAGAAACATATTTAGGTCGGCGTTGAACAAAGCCAATTATTGATCTATTCTTCCCATGGGAGCAACCTGAATTTCAACGGCAAATTAATTCTTTCAAATATTTAATAAAGAAGATATCTAAAGCATGTAGAAAAAGACCTCAAAAGCTATCAGCCGATATCTTTGCTCTCTGTCTCCTAAACCAGTGGTTCCCAACCTTTTTTATAGCGACCCAATTTTTAGAAACAAAACCATTTCAGGAATCTTGCGACCCAAAAATAATGCCGTGAAGATCACAAACTTACATCGCTAATTTAATGCAACAATTTTCACTAACCTAACGCGAAAGTTGCACCTGCTTGGCGTCTGCGAGTTTTTGAATCGGGGCTTCACTTTACTTAAGTATAGCCGCAGGTCAGCTTCAACGTCCAACCGATTTCGATATTTTGTTTTCAATACATACAGTGCGCTAATTAAATGCAGTTTCGCAAAGCCAAGTTGTCGCAAACAGAATCAATTTTCTTATCACAAATTTCAAAAATGTTGGATACACTGGATTCATGGAAGTCCAAAAGTGGATATTTGCAGAATCTTTTGGGTATTAAAGAAATATGATTTTTTGCTTCTGTTGTCATGTCCATAAACTCTTTTTGTAACATGGAGGGAACATATTGAAATATATCACAACGTAACAGGGAACATATCGCATTCACCTCGAGTCGCGTAGCTTTTGCACAAAGTGAGCTTCTTTTTGTGGTAAGCAGCAACTTTGGCGACTTGTTCAATAACTGTAAAACCAGCACTTTCCATAGATAGGTTTAAACTGTTCAAAGAGTCAAATATGTCGACAAGATAAGCAACTTTTGCAATGAATTCTTCTTGACTAAACTTTTCAGCTGATACCCCAAAATTCTGTTGTCCAAGAAAGAAAGCGATTTGTTCTCGCAGCTCAAAAACTTGCTTCAGAACGCGGCCCCATGAGAGCCATCTCACTTCCGTGTGCAGCAGCAATGCCTTATGATCAGCATCCACGTTAGAGACGAAAATAAACGCTGATTTAGTGGCCTTGCCTTAATCAAATTCACGCATTTTACAACAAAATTTAAGTTCTGGTGATAATTTTTTGCTGCAAGGGCCTCTCTGTGGAGAAAACAATGGGTCCATTTAGCATTTGGTGCCTTTTCTTGGATTCGTTTCACTGCCCCCGATCTGAAGTCAGTACATGCTGCTGCTCCATCGGTGCAAATTTCAGCACAATTATCCCATGGAATTAAATGCTCTGAAAAGTAGCTGTTGAGGCATTGAAAAATATCTTCAGCTTTTGTATGCAATTTTAACGCTTTGCAAAATAAGAAATCCTCTGATATAATTGCATTGTTGATGTAGCGAATGAACACAGAAAGCTGTGGAAGGCCTGCTATAATATCCAATTGAATCGAATAAAGAGGAGATTTCTTTACATGATGTACAATCTGTTGGAGAACATCATTAGACATGTCCGCGATGCGTCTTTTTACTGTGTTGTTTGACAAAAATATTACATCCAATTTTTTACATTCTTTCTCACCAATCATTTTTTTAACAACTTCTTTTATAACTGGCATTAACAAATCCTCACCAATTGTATGAGCTTTTTTCTGCTTTACTATTTGGTAGGAAGCAGCATACGAAGAGTGGACGGCTAATTTATTTTCAGCTGTAAACGACGTGATAATACTGCTCTGTCCTTCAATAGATTTCAACTTATGTTCAAAAAAATTCAACAGGCTTGTTGATACAATTTGGATGATTTGTCTCTAAATGGCGTTGAAGTTTGTTTTCTTCATTGATTCTGCTGAGAGAACTTTTAGACATACTACACATTTTGACTTACCATTCAATTCAATAAACCTAAGTTTAAAAAATGCCTCAGTATATGATCATTTTGCCATTTTAACCTTAGTCTAAAACTGTGAAATAAAAAGTAATTTTAATTTAGTCTACCTTAAATTAAAAACGTTTTCCCTAATTTAAGTTTATAATGTACTTGTACGATGAAAGTTTTTTATCCTGAAACCCCAAGCAAGAAATGCGCTCAACTTAAATTTCATTACCTGTGTTACTGTTGCTTCGCTATCATATTCACATATTATGAAATTGCTCTTTCGTCTCCTCAGTAACACACTTTTAAACCTTTCACTGCTGAAGTTCTTAGTCGAACGAAAACGCAAAGGTCGAGCAAAAGGTGACAGCGTTCATTTTGCCAATAGATGATTGCTTTTGGCGCGAAAAAGCATTGCAGCTTCGTTGCTAATAAAACCACTATGATAAAACCTGCAAACGCACGTTTTCCATTGAGGATTTAATTTGCATTTGAACTTTGTTACACTTGATCATATGGTGTTGACTCAAGCAAGACCATGCAAGACCAAGAAACAACTAGTAGTGTTTTGTATCGTACCAATATAAAACATTTACACTCTCATTACAGTAATCTCCCGATTCGCAACTTAAATCTAAACAGCAAATGCGAACTTAGCTTTTAGGTGCGAACATAGCACCTTCCATGCCATTACTACGTAACTTAAGGCTTATCACCTAAAATGAAGACTACCATCATTAGTGCTAGTGTTCGAGACTGAAATATGCATCAACTGACGATTCATGACTTGTTTACATCATGAATTTTTTTATGATCTATTTGATTTGTTGTTTATATCAATAAACTACCGTAAAAGTTGAATTTAAATTTTTGAACATTTTTGCAAAACTAAAGGAAAAACAAGCACTAAAATTAGAAAAACAAGCGATACAGAGAAAAATTTTAAGGCGACCCAGCTTTGGGTCGCAACTCACACGTTGGAAACCACTGCCTTAAACAATCCTTGAGAAACTTATTTAGGCCGGCGTCGAGCAAAGTCAATTATTAATCCATTCTTCCCAAGAGATAAAGCTGGGTTTTGACGAGGAAAGTCAATGGTAGATTAATTCGTTCTTACAGGAGATATAGAGTTTTTTTGAAGCTAAACAGAGGGACGGTGCCGTAATCCTCGCTCTGATAGCTGCTAACGACAGTCTAGGATTGTGGCCGTACGTACAAACTGCTAGGGTGTTTCCAGATAAACACATGATTAGAAAGATCATGAAACTTCCTCAAAACCAAAATTTCACCCTTACTATAGGTAACAAGCAAAGCAAGTTCAGATGTCTGAAAAACGACGTTCCTTAGGAATCCGTGTTGGCTTATTTCCTTTGTAACGTCTATACATACGATCTGGGTCCCACAATTTTAAAAAGTTTGCTATGCGGCTATTTGACATTGTCGCATTTTTCTTAAAAATGGAAGAATTTGGAGGGGATTTTAAATCTAGACATGATCACACTTGTGCTCTTTCTCTAGACTTGAGGGTTGAAATTAAGTCACTCATAGACAGTGACGGGATCCTTTTATTCAAACAACCGAGAGGGCAAATAAAAGCCAACAGTTTACAACACAATAAACTTTTACCATTCTGTTCGGGTAAACTGGACAAATCGCTCACGTTTCGTCACGACTTTGTGACATTGCGCAAAAATATCTTCCCCCGTCACGCTGTTGTCCTATGTTGGGTCTACTCAACAGCTAAGTACTTCGCAGCGCACATGCTCGCCTTATAAATGGTTAAATGACGCCTTGAAAATTGTCACTGAATGCCTGCGTCTCACTCCAACAGATTACTAACCAGTTCTTTCAGGAAGCCAGCTGAACTTTGCCAACTAAAAGGAGAACGCTCCTTGCCTAACTACAAAACTCTGAATCCTGACGATTTACTGCAAGCAATTCACCCGACTTGCTTCCGGAGATGCCAAGATATTGCTATTGAGTTGTAATTTTTATTTGTTTTTTTTAGTTTTTATTTGGTAATATGACTGGAATTTAAAGCAAAAAAGAAGTGCCATGAGATATTTTTCCACAAAGGCACAACAGAACGATAGGAGTAGGTTTTAAACAATAATTGTGTCAATTACTTCAATATGCTTCGGTCATAATGCGAAGGCATGTGACCTACGTCATAAAACAGTTTTTTTTATAGAGTAGGGATGGCAAACCTTTTTTATAGAACGGGGTTAAAAAATGAAAATGTAATGAAGAATAAGCCATGGGCGCCTGAAAATTGTTGGCGGGAGGATTAAAATTTAGAACAAGGGCACTTTTTGTTTGAATAAAAAAATTGTTGGTCAGAATGATTTTTTTTTTTGGTCTTCAGCTAAATTTTAGGTAGAAATTTAGTTGAGGGGGAGCTGAACTCAAATTTATCGCTTAAAAAGCATTGTAAAAAAATGGTCACTTTGTTTTCCGCAATTGTAGAGATCGAAATCTCCATTTTTTCTTGTTGTTAACCTTTTTTTAGTCTTAATTTACTTTGCTTTTCAGGCAATATATATAAATTAAACTCCTTTACAACTAAAAATTTCTGTCTAAAATTTAGTTGAAAACAAAAAATTGATCATTAATTTGTTTATGACATTTCGTGAATGTCATGGGGTTTCTTTTTTGTTTTCATGAAGTAGAGGAAGATGAGGTAAGTAGAGCAATTTCTTTTAAACATGTTTTGTGAACACGAATTAAACTTTAAATGAAAACAAAACTGTATAAAGAATTTTAAAGCTATACACGTAGACTCTTATTTAAGTAAAAAAATTTTTTCTTATTGTTAGTATTTCATGTAATAGCATTATTTTTGTAAAACTGCTACTTACTCCATGGTTTTTTTCATGGGCTAAGTAGAGCAACATTGTGCGAAAAACTGAGCAAATTTGATACCACATTAAAGTTTTATTTTAATCCTTAAAATTCAATACGTTTGCAAGAGACATATCTATTTATAACTTTTTATATTTTTTATTTTGGTTTTTGTAGTTATTGTTATGTAAATGGTGGCTGGAACCAATTTTTGCAACAACATTACAACTTTTTGAGTATCTTCACTAAAGCGCTTTCAACTTTATATTAACCCTAACTATACCAACGTAGTAATGAATGTTGGACCTTTTAGATTGCTTTCCTTCAAAATCAACTATAACAAACTTTCCAGCTGCTTGCAAAGATTTATTAATATTAGTTCAATTTACCCCAACAGCAATTGGCCAACTTACCTTATTTTTGCTTTTTTTTGTGTCTTTTGCTAAATAGATGCTCAAAAACGTTTGTATCTTATCTGCTGGAAAACAAGGAAAATGTTGGATTTATCTAAAATACGAAGCAAATTTTTGTTATTGTTTCTAGTTTTTACAATAAATAAATTTTTTTATTGTTATCAAATATTATTCTTTAGCATTTACATGTAACTGAAAAATCTGCAACCATCACGAAAGAAAGCAAGAAGCTGATTTGACGGATACATTCGCGGGAAAAGCATTGTCGGTAAAAGAGTTTGGTTGCGCCAAACAATATTTTAACTCTGTCATTTTGCTAGAACAAGGGTTGCTCAGCTTACCTCATTTTTCCATAAGTTTTTTAGATAACAGTATACTCTAAAATTTGCATTTATTGAAGGTGTTTTTCGACAAAAACGAGTGCCTTTTTAAAATTTTGCACCCTTGCTAATAACTTAATGTTATTGCTGTGTGGCTCTTTTCCAAAAAAATGTTTGTCAAATCAAAACTTTATAAATTTTGTGGAATTACCTTTGATTGAGTAAATATGATTGTAGAGATAAATGTAACACAACTAAATGCTTCTGTTTTATTAATTTCAAAGGGCACTATCTTTCACTTCTGTGTTTCCTCGTTTTTATAACATTTCAAGCAGGGGAGCTATTGCCAGCGCCCATGAAATAGGCTACAATCAAATAGACTATCAGCTAAAATGAGTAAAAAAAGTCTGAATTTGTTTTGTTTTTTACCCATCGACAAGTGAAGACCCTTTTTTGTCTTCACTACATTGTGGGGCGAAATCGGGGCATTTTAAGAGAAACAAAATTAATAAAAACACATCAATTTAAAGCGAAGAAAAAAACACTTATCAATCATAGTAAAAATGCTTCTGTCGAATTATAACATAGCCCCTGTTTAATTTTTTGAAAAAAAAGAAAATTAAATTGTCCTAATTCCAGTAGTTTTGGAACTGCAGATCGGTTATTAAATTTTAATGCGTGGGTCACGCTGTGACCCGCAGTTCAGTAGTTTGCCACCTTTAATGTAAGGTCGTATTGCGATGTATTAAGCGCGTTTTTAAAAAAGACTTTAATTTGGCAATGAAACATAAAATTTATTTCGAAAGTCGAATCCAAAACAGTTTTTCTCTACGCATACATGAAGAGACCTTTTTTTTACTTTTACTTGAATTTCGAAATCTTTGAACATCAAACATTTTTTAAAAAATGTTTTTACGCATGTGCGACTTTTTGTTCGTTTCGTGGTTCACAGAGTATTACAAACTTAGCTTAGTTGTCCACATAGCTACTTCAAAGACTTTAAAAACCTACAAGTAAATTTTGCTGTAAAAATATCTTAATTTGTTTAGCCTAATATTCCCACTGACCGTGTTACCTTTAGTTCTGCTAAAAGTTTATTGTCGATTATAAGTTAAGGATACCAAATCTGAATAAGTACAATCCCTGAAAGATTTATGTCGGTCAATTTTTTTCGCAAAAGCAGTTGTAATATGATGTGAATTCCGAATTCATCCAAAACAGATTGCCGCCGTCACTTTCTTTATGATAGATATATACGGAATAAAACGAATAAAATTGTTGCAACTTTACGAAGACAAATGCCAATTCTAAACAACAACATTTATGAAAAGGATAAACAGCACAAAATTATCATACAATAAGCAACAAGAAAACTAAAAAAGCCAACGCAGTCTACCGTAAAACATTTGGATCTACAAACAATAAATACTTTCTTTGACTACGCATATTATATAGCGAAAATTCGATCTTCTTTAACAAGCTCTGTTGGACTTAAAAAACCCTAAGAATTTTTTTACGACATAGTCTACTTTTAAAGTTGTACTAGAACGTTAATTTTTTTCATCATCTAAACGACCATCTTTTTTTTATCTACTGACTTTGTATCAATGAAAATACTCTTTCAAAATTTGCATTGTGAGATACCAGAAGCAGAGCATGCTATGGAATGGATTGGAAAAGAAAATTTTCATACTCCATTCCATTCCATTTCATACTTAAAATCTTCTATTCCATTCCATTCCATTCCATACTAAAAATCTTCCATTCCATATTCTATACCTTTTCCATACTTTGTATTATAGTTAAAAAATCTTAAACTTCATACGATGTAAATTTTAAAAGTGTTTTTATAAATTTAACTCAGGCGAGGGCAAGCTTTTTAGCTCAAGAGCCATATTGAGAAGTTGATTTTGTTTGATGGCCGCGCTTTAGTGTTTTCTAAAAAAAGTCTTTAATTTGAATTTGTCCTGATTTTCTTGAATTTGTACCCAAAAAGTAGTGAATCTGTCTTGAAATTTTTGATTTTTGTCTATAAAAAGTAGTGATCTCAAAAAGGTCTTCACTTTAAATTTGTCCCAATTTTCTTGATTTTTGTATCTAAAAATCAGTGATCGCTAAAAAAGGACCTAGAACTCGGTTAAAGACAAACAGAAATTAATAATTTTTTTAATATTTGTTTGAGGCTTTCACGGGCCGCACAAAAAATTGTTACGGGCCGTAGTTTGCCCATCCCTTGTCTAACTTGTCTGAGTGATCAATCTGTAATTTTAGTCTTTATTTTTAAGATGTGCATTTAAATGTTCATAATCCGCACCAATATTTTATTAGATTTAACAATTTTTTTTTGTAATTTGTTGTAGTGTCTTTCATTCATGTTCAAGCATTCTGAGACTATATGAACTTTTTAAGTATAGAGCAGTTTATGTATCTTATTTTTATTATTTAAATTGCAAATACTCCAATGGAGCAATCAAGAAGGCTATCTACCCGTGAATTTTCTCGGAGAGACAGACTGCAAGCGAACAAGACACATAGACTTGAACTTAAAAACTGGCTCTATATTGAAGTTGCAAACTGTTTAAACGTCATTGAAATATCACTAATCTGGTTGTAACTTCTATTCTTTTTCGTACCCTATTCATTTAAATTTACTTTTTTTTTATCATTTGGTGCATCTGATCAAAGGTAGCTTTATTGACTGCACTTAGTATGAAAACAATATTAAAATGAGCAAGTATGGAAAATTCTTTCCATTCCATTAATAAAATTTTCCATTCTATTCCATATTTTAACAATTCCATATTCCATAGCAAAATTTGCCTTCCATTCCATAGCATGCCCTGAGCAGAAAAAAGAAAAACTACACAATCTATAGCAATTCTGATGCTCATATTTAGATTATTAAAAATACTTGCATCATTTTTTACGTGTTGGTAGTGCAGTAAATTTTTCATCATTCAAGCACCGTTCCAGAATGGTTTTCAAACTACAAACTTGATAAAAACATTTTAATTCGGCAGCGTGGTCAAGTGGTTAAAAGCGTCGTGATTACAATGGACATGGTCTCGGTTCACAACCTACTCACACCATTCTGTTGCATCCAAGCAAAAAACAATTTTCTTGCTTTACTTTCTTGACGGTCTTGGCAAGCAGTTGTAAATTTTAGTCATATCTCTATAAAATTGATTTCATAAAAATAATGTATAAAATTAAAAACCCAAACTAAAAATTCAGCAATATTTTGGCATCTCCAAAAGCAGGTCAAGGTAATTGCTTCCTAATGTATAGCGCCTCCGACACTTTCCTGGGAGGCAGGAGGATAAATGTGAAAACGAAATAAAAATAAAAATAAAATTTACATCATTCACATGTATTTGTTTACCTATCAGATATTCTACATCATGTGCAACAGCATTTCAACTCATTATTTCAATTAAGAAAATTTGCTTGAAACTAAAAAAAATTCTTATCAAAAAATGTTTTCTTATTGAATTTCCTGTAACATAGGCCTATATAATTCGAAAATTCCGGATATATTAACAGATTTTAACATTTTTCCCTGACAAAGATTTCAACATCAAAATTACGAAGATGTCCGGGAAAATCCTGAATTATGACAACCCTATTATAAGAACCCCAAGGTCCCAGATTTTGCGTACAAGTGACTTTCTACAGTATAATGTTAGTAAGACCAAAAATGTTAACTGACTTGATTGTCTTGTTTTGTTTCAAGTTGAATATAGTTTGATTTGATTTACTTGAATCAATCAACATGTAGTTACATTAAGGTTTGCTAAGAGTTCGGCAACAAACATTAAGCTTCTCAGATTCGATTACGTCTTAATGGCAAATGTTTTTTTTTATCTTTGTCACACTTCATCTGCAATATACTCCTAACCGCATAAATTTATAGTTTCTTTCTTTTTCAGTAGTTTAAATTTTAATATATCGTAATCTTTTTCATATTAACAGTGATTGCGTAATCGATAAACCCTCACTTAAATTAATTGATTTATTTTATTTTCAAGTTTGTTTTTTTTGTTATGTAAAATTAGTTGTTTTCTCGTTCTAATTTTGACCGCGTGGTTGGCGCTTTAGTTTTCTATTGTCTGCGCAATTTGATTTTTCTCTTTTGTCTTTTATATCTCGAGCGCTCATTAACGCTTTGGAGCTTTCTAGTTTATTCAAGGTTACCTAAAAACGCCCCTCGTAGTAAACCGTGACCTTAATTTAATCGTTATTCCGAGAAATCTACGTTATTCCAAAATATTCGCTTATAATGTGGCGTCACATGACGAGATCTTATATAAGCGTGCGTTTTGTTTTCATTTAATTGCATGTGAGATTCCAATCTAGATTCCAGTCCAGTCAATCATTTCAGGCTGATTTGAGTTGTTGCGTTGCAGTTGAGTTGTTTGTGTTTTTGTGGCAAGGTGACGGCAGTAATTTTATAGAAAGATAGAATTGTTACGTTTGTGTAGCGGACGAAATAATAAGATTAATATTAGCCATCGGAGCGCTAATTCATTCTTTCAGCTCGTCAGCGAAAAGTTGTTAAAGTGATTTTTTTGCTTTGCTTTGCAATTATTATAAACTTGAATAACTAAATGTTTAATTTGTTTAAAATTTTAAAAGTATAGACTACGTAAGATGAAGGCCCGTTTTCACTACCAGCGTGAAACGGAGTATTCTTGTTTGTTTTATTCATATTTTTTACTTTTTTCCGTACTTAAGCGCAAAGCAAAGCAAAAAAATCAATAAAAAAAATAATAATAATACTCATAATCAATAATCAATAAAAAATAAACTCAATTTAAACAAATACGCAAATACTATTTTAGGAAATAATATTTTTTTAAATTTAAATTAGGACTTACTACCATGTAAAACCCAAAATGCTTGTGCTACTGAAAACTGTAGCACCAACAAATCAACAAACTTTTACTGTAGGGCAGGGCTTCTCAACTTTTTTTTCTGCGACCCCATTTTAAAAAATAAATTTTTGTGTAACCCCAATATGTGTTCGTTAATTTTACGTTAAATTTTTCCTATGGAAAATCACGCATGTGCTTGAAAAACCATACTCGTATAATAAGAACGAAAAATTGAAATAGTAACCTAAAGCGAATTAACAAAATTACAAAAACCAGGTGTTCTCTAAAAAAAAAAGTCTTCACTTGAAATCAGGCTCTGATTTGCAATTTTTGTCTCCAAAATCAGGTCTTTTTTAAACAAAAAAGGTCTTCACTCTGATTCAGGCTTTATTTTGTCCATTAAATGCCTTTAATGCCTACTAATCTTAAGCAATATGTTGTAATGACACTTTACCTTTTCTAGTTTTTGATTGACAATAAATAAATAAAAAATAAAATTATTGTAAAAAAGCCAATTTCAAAAGCACAAAAAGTTAATTTTTTACGCTACCCCATTTGGGGTTGCGACCCACAGTTTGAGAAATCCTCCTCTAAAGGAGCAGGCTTGAGAAACTTCTACTCTTTTAGAGAAAATGAGAAGAAATACATGTCTCTGATTGGGAAAAACAGCCCGTGCATTGAAATGGTTTACAAATTAGTAATATGCGCCAAAACAGCCCATGCATTGAAATGGTTTACAAATTGGTAATATGCGCCCGGATCTGCATAAAAAAGCGGCAATGAAATATAAAAAAATTAAAAAAAAGCTTGATAGAATTTGCTTCCTGTTGCTTTCAAAAACCGAGAAATAAAGGAGACTAAGAATATTCCATTCCACGCTCGTAGTGAAAACGAACCTATATAGCAATCGTACTGAAAAAACAAGCGAAAAAAACTTTGCTATAAATTAAATTTTAGTAAACGATATCTTGCGTACATCGGCGTAATTTTTTATTACGCCAAAAATGTTTTTGATTACGACGGCAATGGATTAACAACAATTCGAGCTGGTTAAATTTGGTAGCTAACTCGAAACAAGGTTTCTTTTTAATTATTATCTGCTTGCATACTTCTGTTTCAGTGCGTTTGCTTATTATGTTTTTTCCATAAGAATCAGTTTCTTTTTATATGGAAGAGGAGTTCGAATTTTGTCAATGTTAGCAGAATAATTTCGGCTACATTGTCCAGTTAATTTTGCTCTTGTATGTTTTTTTTTTTATATCTAATTGGGGTGTTATAGCTTAAAACTTGATATTTTTTCAGATGTTTTGAAATCATTTGATTTATTTAAACCAATTGTGCTAGTAAAGTAGATGATGCTGAATACGAAACTAGCTGTCGCGGTCGCAACAGCGCTTACGATGTTAAACTAAATGGAATGCTGTGCTCCTATGTGTCGGTGCGACAGTAGAAAAACAGTTTACTGGAATGAATGCCAGATGGATTTCATTCCTGATTGGATTCCAAAGTATACACAGACGCTGCATTTACACAATAATATTATTACTAACGGATTTAAAATGGATAATATTTTATCAAGTTTTACTAATTTGAAAAAATTTGATCTTGATCAAAGCCAATTGACTTCCATGCCAAATGGCTTACCAGTCACTTTACAATATGTTGATTTTACCAGCAATGACGTCAGATTTATCGGCAAATCATCATTCAACGGATTGACTTTGTTAGTCGAGTTGTTTTTGGTTAGGAACAGCATTGAAAATCAAGAAATTTTCCATCTGGCCTTCAACAACACGCGTAGCCTAGAAGTTCTTTCTTTTTCCAGCAATAAGCTTAAACAGTTTCCAGAGAATTTAAACGAAAGCTTGAGGGTTTTGCACCTCGAAAATAATCAAATTTAAGTGATCAGCAAAACTGGGACCAGGCGCTTGCGCAATCTAAAATACCTGGACTTGCCGCAAAACGTTATAGTGCAAAGCCAAATTGGTATGGGCGCAATCCCAACTCCCACACCACTTGTACTGCTCGATTTCAGCCAAAATAAGTTGATTGAGATTCCAATTGGCCTGCCTAAAAATATCGAAGTGTTGAGTCTTCAAAAAACAAGATCGAATTTATTTACAACGACAGCAATTCGACGCACGGGAGTTTAAAAAGATTTTTCAGCCTGAAACGCTTGTACTTGTCGTTAAACAGACTGAAAAGACCTCTTGTTTTCTTTTTTAAACGTAAACTTCATTGAACTTCATGGAAATCCGTAGCTGCGATTGTTATCTCCGTTATTTCAAGCGATGGCTTGAGAGTAATGCCTCAATTTTAAGCAGTGAAAAAGGCATCCGCTGTTACTCCCCTACCGCCTTTTCCGAAGTGACATTAAACATCATTGATGAGGAGCCGCTCACATGTGACACGAGGTCCCATGCGAGAAAATTGATGACTATTTATAACATCTTTTCGTCTGATTTTAATGTTCTTATAAAAGGGTCTCGCGAAATGTCAGACCCCAGTTTTATAAAACGGTCGCTTTTGTACGGACCCTTAAAATGTATAAATTGCTTCATAACTTCACTATCAGGAGATGTAATACCCCACCTTAAGAAATACAGCACTGAAGATCTCTCTTCTGCAATTTTATCTGATTCCATGAACATCATTGTTAAAGTCAATTACCTCTTCTCTGACACTCATTACGCAGTTTCATGTTCGATTCTCAGCAAAACGACGGTTT
The DNA here is from genome assembly GCA_963680785.1 of Diplosoma virens. NCBI lineage: Eukaryota > Metazoa > Chordata > Ascidiacea > Aplousobranchia > Didemnidae > Diplosoma > Diplosoma virens. The sequence goes on along the minus strand of OY796887.1, from coordinate 39,977,421 downwards.
CAGCGTCAACCAGTGTCTAGACGTGTGGACAAAATTTTAACAGTTTACTTCTTCCTCGCAGCCTCAACAGGACTCGTTTTTACTTTGGGGCATTGTCATTGGAGGTGTTTTGATACTGATCGTGTGTTTTGTCGTAGTTAGCATTGTCATTTGGAAAAGACTAAAAGCGTGCAGTAGGAAACTCCCCACCCGCATGCCACTGCTGATCCTTTTCTCGTCCCGGTACGTTATATTTAGAACATTTCGGAGCCAGTTGATTATAGATCAACCCTTGCTCCCGGTAACCAAACAAATCGAAGTGACCGGACTTATGCAGAATGCGGGCCAGCCAGTGCAGTTTTAGAAAGATTCCGCGATGTGTCCGTCGACGCTAGAATGGAGTTCAAATTTTTTTTTTTAATTATTTTCGTTCATTTCGTTTATTTTATGTATTTTATATGCAGAATAAAACTCTTGCAAAATATGAATATAGATCTTCAGATTGCTTCATTTTCGCCCCAAAAGCTACTCGTGGCCCCAGTATTTTTCACCAAAATTGGTTCGTAATGTATTGAATTTCCATGCACCACCAAAACTTTTCCAGGCCCCGCGTTGAAAACAACTGTTTTAAGTGATATTAAGATAATGTCTAATAGAAATACAAGTTTTTGTTTTAATTTGATCATATATTTGTAACTTTATTAGATTCAAAAAAAAGAAGCGATGATAAAAGTCACCGTGCGAAGCGCTTATGGCTATTTTGATTGTTGTTATTATAGGTTAATCAAAAATCCCCAAAACAGTTTAGAAAGCAAACACAATCAGAACACCCAGGGTGCAAAAAAAAAGCAAAAACAAAACTATGTCAAAATACGATATTTGAATTAAATCGACGGACCAAAAAATAGATTTTCTTTTAAAAAATGTAAACTTATTTTTGGTTCAGTAACTGTTTTTCAAAATCCCACTGAAGATTTGAAAATTATTTTTACATTATTTTGATGACAAAATAAGCTTTGAATTGATGTAAAAACTTTTATTTGTAGACTTAATTTTTGGAGACAACATGATCCATCAAGAACTTTTGTCTGGGCAGATACGTATAATAAGTTTCAGCTCGTATGGTATAAAAAGCTTTCCCAGTTTAAAATATTCTTTTTCAGTTAGGATACCGGTATATGATTGATTGGGCAGGCTATAGTTTTTCTTGGCTCGAAAATGTGTGATTTTTTTAGTTTAGAGTTAAAGGCCGATAAAATAGAAAAGATCTTCTTATGCAACGAGAAGTTGAATGAATACTAACATAAAAGTTAAAGCGCTTAGGCCTACAAAACCATAGTTAAAGCCTTAAAAATTTCAATTCTTTTCAGGTTAGAAAAGATTCAGCCAGCGGTAGGCTACTTAGCAAGTGAAAAAGGCGTGCTTCTGTGATTAAAAAAGCTAGGCTCGGACAAACGCTTCTGTACGTAGACTTTAAAACTAATAAAAATATTTTATCAACTTCCTAATCAAGTACACGCGATTATATACTTAACTTGAATATTTGCTTTTTTTATCTCCATTTACACGCAATTGTGTTTTCTGACATTATATAAGAAAGGAAGTAAGTAAAAACTAAAAAAAGGTCTTTACTTTGACAGCTATATATTTTTGAAAATTTGGTCACTGTCGCTTTATTGCTCGGGTAAACTCTAACTTTTATTTATCAAACCCCATTTGACCCCTTACATATTCCAATCGACCACTTGGAAGAACACTTGTCTAAACAACAAAACTGTTCATCTACATAGCGCACAACTAGACACAATGATTACTTTCACAAAGGCGGGCCGGGTGCAAGAAAAGCAAGGAGGCCACTATTTAAGGTTCCAGAGCACAGCAAACTCTTAAGAAGAGCGTCATCGTACCGGTGTCATTTTTAGTATATAAAAACAAAGTGATCCCTTAAAAAAGGTCTTCAGAAGGGCCACTGTTGAGTGATCCAAAGCATTTCCATCTCTAAAAATGGGGTCGTTTGATTTGTAGGGCCACTTTTTCGTGTCTCAAAATATAATTATCTCTAAAAAAAATTTTTTTTTTTATTTTTAACTTGCCATCAAAGTCCTAATGCTACTATAAAAAAAATAGAGCAATTTCTTGTGTAGGGAGAGCCACTTTTTGATGTAATTTAGTGGGGCTCGGTGCAGCCGCACCCTTCCCACCCTATCTAGGAGGGAGTTCTTCAATCTAGGGGGCCACTGTTTAGTGCTCAAATCAAAGTAGTCTTTTAAGACGAGTATCAATTTAATGCATTGCCTTTTCAGCTATATTGAGCTGTAAATCTACAATAGGCCTTATAAAGCTGCTGTTATTCGGCCTATTGTAATATTGGTTCAGTAGCAGCCTGTCGTATCTTCTCATAAAACTATTTTAACTTGCCTCACCGTGAAATATTTTTGTCATTGGTAAAAAGTTTGACCAAAAAGTAATTTCTCATTCTCTCCGCAATTACTTTACAACCAGTGGCGGATTAAAGATTTTGTGGCCTCAAGGGATGTTTTAAGTATGGCCTGAACTATGGATTATCATCAGTTGCAATTTTCTGAAGAGCACTCTGAAACTGCTTATATCCTCTAAATACAGCCTCAGTGACATCCGCTCTGGCAGACCATCGGGTATCGGATAAGTATTTAGGAACAAGACAAACAGGCTCCTGCTTTACATAGGATAGCAAAATCCCCCATCGATGTGTAGAACTTAAAAAAAGTTGTACAACTGGTGCAGAAACTCAAAGTAAGAAACAGCTTCAACGCAACAAGTCACTGCAGATTGATCTACTAGATTTAGTGAGTGACATACACACTAAATACAATCCACTATAAGCTGTTCTTGTTTTTCAGAATTTATTGCATGCCAATATATTGGCCAGAAATATTGCTGGTAATGTTATATGTCTGTCCACGGCAGTAATCAAAATCAATCTTTTGCTTTGACAAGTACTGAAGTAAAGTATCAGCAAGATTTTGACTAGTGTGACTGGAAATCTTGATGAACGTGAGAAAACGTTCTTCTGGCTCATAATTTGTCATATTGACATGACAAATAACAATTGCAAGTTATCAGTGCGAGTGATATCTGGTGTAGAATCCATTGATATAGAGAAATGTCTTGACTTCACAATCTCTTGTTTAATGACACCAAGCACTTTCTGTCCATTATCGTAACAACTCCATCACATATTGTTTTCAAAAGATAAGATAAATGACCGCGTCCGCGATTTGCAAATTGACGAATATGTTGAGAAAGAAAAGGATCAAACTGACTAATCAAATAATTACCATTGTTTCCAGAATTAATAATCTCATTGCTTTCCTGAAGTAATAAACCTCTTTCACAAAGAAAGTCAATTGTTGCAAGACAACAGGAAGTACATTTTTCCAGTAATTTCTCTGCTCGCACATAGTTTTGTGTATTTTTCATCAATGTGACCAGCAGAAGAAAAGCGATTAGCTAAACTCATAATTGAGTCAATATGTTTGGCGCTTGTTTCATAAACTTTCAAAGTTTCATTTATATTTTTCCAGTCATTATCGCCTGATATCAATAATTTTATACTTCTATCTGATGAGAACAATATGCATGAAAAACAAAATATAGCCTTCTGGTGCTGGATGGAGAATAGACAAGCCAGTCACGAGTGACTACCTCTCTATTTGGTAAAACACATGTGAATGCGCTAGGATTAAGAAGCGGTTTACTCCAGAATATTCTCGTTTTGTTTCTGGATATTCATTTGCTTTATTTCGAAAATGATCTATATCTTTACTAATGTATACCTCACGCCATTTCTCCGTTATATTACCAAACAAACCAACATCATTTGGTACACCTTGGATCGGATATGAACTCTGAATATCTGAAGTGAATGAAGATTCTATATCACCATCATCATCACGGCTGAAAATTTTGTCTTGGACAGTGTCTGACTGAGAAGAAATTGGAAGGGAATTCTTATGCAAGTTATCATTGCTGTGTCCAGCTTCTTTCTCAACAATTTGAAAAACGAAGTTAATTTGTGTGTTTTAGTCAAAAGGAAGTCTTCTTTTTCCTTTTTCTTCTTTAATTGTTGAGCTCTTTCCCAGCCACTTTTTCGTTTTGAACATGGTAGACAGTAAACTTCAAACAAATAAATAAAAAATCAATTATACACTTTTTTGATATATAACAGTATTTAAAAAATTTTTCAATATAATATGATTTATTTTTGGAACACACCCCTAAAAAAATAAAAATGCATTAACATAGTTTAACACAGTTTTACTACTTTAAAAACACAGAAGCGCCATTTTAATTTGTGATAAGTTCATCAAAAAAAAATTTGAATTTGAGCTATGGAAAACATAAAATTTTCCAGACAGAAGTGGCCTCAAGGCACATGCCTAGTTGGCCTAATGGTTAATCTGGCTCTGTTTACAACCGGTATGTTTTTTTGTAGAAGTCTAAAATAGAATTACTCTTGATAAAATGAATTAGTTTTATTAGCAGATGGAAGACTATATTAAAAACCAACATTTTTTTAAACATCTATGAAAAATATCGTAAACTTGGACTATTTGATTTCTATTTTATCACTCCACATTTTTTACAATTTTTTTTAAAAAGGATTATAGCAAACACTAAAAAGCAAAAGTTTAAAAAAGGTTAAAAAAAGATCATCGCTTTGTGTGGGGTATTGGCCTTTTTCTTGTTTTTGTTAAACTATTTAGATTGTGATTTTCTTTTCAACGTAGGCTATTACTTGAGGTTCGTCAGACTAAGGCAAGAAGAAAAGGGGAAATTATGCAGAATTCTTTTATCCATTAAAAACTTTAACAATGAAGCTAAAGCAACGGAAAAGTATTTCCGTTTTCTAATTTGAAATGTTTACAAAAGCGCATCTAAATTAAAAATTACAGAGCTACAATCTTTAACGGAAACAGCGTCTCTCGGAAAATAAAATTGAAAACGTTTTATTGGCAGGTAAACTTTTTGAGTGAACATAGTTAGCGAACCATTTCATCCAAATTGTTTTGATAAACAGTTTTCAGTTTGCCTTTTTCTCAATAAATCATTTATTGGTTTTCTTTTTTTCCTTTTACGTCAATTTTATCAGTTTTTCTTTTAAGATTTTCTCTTGTTTTCTTTTACGTCCAGTACACAGCAGATATTTATATTAAAACTCAGGCATGTGTTCGAAAAAAAAAAATCAGCAATAAAACGATATACGTGGAAACATGCTTCCAAAAAATATTACAAAATATTTGTTTAAAAATGCATGGTCACTAACCCGTAACAAACACAATATACACAAAAGAAGCAGTAAACAAACATAAAGAAAAAAACAAAACACCAAAGTAATGCTAATCAAATGCACAAATGAAGCAGCATGCCATCAACCTGTTTGTCGATTTCTAACGATTTCGAGCAAATTCCCTCAATCAAAGTCTATTATGCAGGAAATTAATTTTTAGTAACCCATGTTTAAGGAGGCTCACAAGCAGGGTTGCCAGATTTGGCCATTTTATACCCAAAATCGAAAATTTTGACCTTTTTAAAACTCTTTGGGCCATTAAATTTTCCATCAAATATAAACTGAGCTAAGTTGTTTTTCTTTAATTGTCTCTATTAACCCTATTTATTTCGGAACCTTTCGAGATAAGACCATCGTCGTCGTCGTCGTCGTCGTTTGAAGAGGTATCCACTCCAGGTCAGACACAAACAGAACTGGGGCCGAGGGTTTATCCTTTTACTACCCCAGACTGCTGCACTGCCTGGATCAGACGCTGGCAGTGATGTCATTAAGCCAGCATCGAGTTTCGTCATCCAAAACCGTCAGACCTCGTGCTCCATGTGGTGCCCGATGTATAGGGCACGCTGTTAGAACATGGTCTGCGGTTTGCTCAGAGGCGCCACACTCGCAATTCGGTGAAGGAGCGAGACCCCATTTGTGCATGGACGAATGGAATCGCCCAACACCACTCCGCAGGCGGTTGAGCTTAACTCAAGCTGCTCGGGGTAAGCCCATCCCAACAGGCCTGGCACCGGTCTGGGGCACAAAAGCACGGAGCCTGGAAGCACCTTCACAGTACTCCGTTTTCCATTTGTGATTTGTCCATTCAGAGGCGCGGACGCCAAGTCTGGCAAGATTGTCCAAGAGATTTCGCGCACCTGGCACAAACGGGCGTCTGAATCTTAGTCTCACTTGGCAAGTATCTGAGGACCCACTTAACAGACCATGCAAAATATGATCGGGGTCCAGAGATCCACGGTGAGCCAAGGAGAGTGTCGCTCCCATTCGGCGAAGCTCAGCTGGCTGGATGCCTGAGAGTACAGGTAGGTGGTCCGTTGGAGTGGAACGCAGGCATCCAGTAACTATGTGCAAGGCGTCGTTCAAGACACTGTCAATGAGGCGAGTGTGAGCACTGCGACACCAGACTGGCGCACAGTACTCAGCTGTTGAGTAGACTAGAGACACATTGGCTATGCGTAGTGTTTTAGCACCAGCACCCCATCCCGAGCCCACGAGTCGCCTCAGCAGTGTGACGCGCGAAGATAGTTTTTTTCCCAATGCCACTAAATGGTGACGAAACGTGAGCGATCTGTCCAGTTTTACCCCAAGGTAAGTAGGGGTTGGACAGAACGGTAAAAGTCTACCATTGTTGTAGACCTTTAGCTCACGTTTGGCCTCTCGGTTATTTAAATGAAAGGCTGTCGTCACCGTCTTAGTGTGACTGAGCTTCAACCTCCAAGTATGGAGATACGCTGACAGTGTGGACATGTCTTGGCTTAAAGTCCCCTCCAAGTCCTTCCAGTTTCCAGAAGAATGCAACAATGCTAGATCATCAGCATAAGCAAACTTTCTGGAAATCATGGAAGGAAGATCGTACGTATTGATGTTAAATAGGAGGGGAGCCAAGACCGATCCCTGAAGAACGCCGTTTTTAAGACGGCGTAGCCTGCTTTGCTTGCTGTAACCGGTGGTAAGGGTGAAACTTCGATTTCGGACAAGCTTCATGATCATTTTGACCATGTGCTTATCCGGAAGTAGTCTCAGCAGCTTGCAGGTAAGGCCACGGTGCCAGACAGTGTCATAAGCAGCTGTCAGATCGATAAATACGGCACCGGTCTTCTTTTTAGCCTCAAAAAAATCCTCGATGTTCTGGGTTAGCAGAACAACTTGATCTACGGTTGACTTCCCGCGTCGGAACACAGCCTGCTCTTTAGGGAGCAGTGGATCGATTAATGGTTCAACGCGGGCGTAGATAAGTCTCTCGAGGATCTTGTAGGGGACACAGAGCAGAGATATCGGTCGATAACACTTTGGGTCACCCACGGGCTTTCCTGGTTTTGGGATCGCGACCACAAGCGCTCTTCTTGAGAATTTTGAGTCGGCGCAAACAGGAAGAAATGAAGTCACGTAACCAGAACTTTAAAGCAGCTCCGGCATGGAGTATAAGCTCGGGGCAAATGGAATCAGGACCCGGAGCTTTACCTGGTTTTAAATGTTGAAGGGCAGCAGCAAATTCTCTCTGTGAAAAACTGTCAGAGATATTTACTGCGTCTGGTGTTGTGGCCCTCCAAAGGTCAGACACTTCTTGAAAGACAAGTTGAGATGACTTGCGGTCAACAGCCTCGTATTTCCCATTTTTAACCAGCTCAGATGCAATAGCATTGGCTGAAACGGGATAGTGACGAGGAGAGTGTCGTGACCTACCAGTAAGGTTGTTCAAAATACTCCACGCTTTTCGACTGGAGTGTGAGAAGTCAATGCTCCGAACTGCTTCGGACCATCGATCCCTCCGCTTTCTGTCAAGCTTGGCAAGCAGAGTTGTAGCAGCCAAGCTTGAGTCGTCTCCCTGAGGAGACTGCAGAAAGGTTTTATAGAGGGATTCACACTCTGCATCCCAACACGGAATGTAGGTATTTCGATACCCGCGTGGGATAGTCTTTTTGGCTGCTTTCTTGATGGTGTTACAGAAGTCCTGGTAAGCCGCATCCACATTAAGTGTATCAGGTGGCAACAAAGTCTTTGCGAATTTATTCGTCAAAGCAATGTAGTGACTCCATTTGACCTTGCGGAAGTTCCATCGCTGAACAGGCATGCTTGGCACTGCCATAGCAAACCTTGGTTGTGTAATAAGCGAAGGTCGATGTTGTGACCTGGGGAACTTGTCAAGGACACGTCTATCCGGTAAGCGACTGTTTGGGCCTACGCTAGCGAAAGCTAGATCCGGATTGGTACCAGTGTTCCAGCGGCCGGAATAAAAACTGGCAGCGTCCTTGGCATTATATAGGAGGGCAAGACAATTAACACTTGCCCATCCAGCCAAGCACTCATCGTCCGGACTGTTGTCGTCGTAACCCCAGTCAGCATGACGACAGTTAAAATCGCCAGCGTAAAGACAGGGGTGAAGAAACACTGGAAAATCCAGGGTTCGCAATCGCGTTGGCGGTGGTTTGTAGACGTTGACTATTTTATAGCCATCAACGTCCACACACAACCACTCGATCTCCGATGTTGGTGGAGATTGGTCCAAAAGCGTGTATCTCAGTCGCTCGTGGACAAACGTGGCAAGACCATGCTTCCTGCTTAAAGAAGACCCAGCTAGTTGGTAGTTTGGTAATACCAACTTCTCTGCATCAGTGCAGTGGGTCTCCTGCAATAGGATGACGAGTGCCTCAGACTGCATAGCGAGATGATGAAGAACGTTCATCTTGCTTGCAGTGAGGCCTTCGATGTTCAGCTGAAGAATGGTGGTGTTGGCAATGTGCCCTGAAAAGGGCAGTTTTATCCTAGCATTGCCCCGTCCTGAAAAGGACGTTTGCCGATTAGCAGACCCACACTGAACATCGGAATGGGTGGATACTCTTCCGTTTTGGTGGGTTCGGTTTCGGTCTGTCATTTTAAAATCAATGAACAGACTTACTCACGGCCCAGGCTGCGTGAAAGCACCTACCATCTGGGCCAAAGAAGAGATAAGACCAAAGAAGTTGTATCGGTTTGTAATGCTTTACGTGATAATGATTATCCAAATCGGTTATAAATTAAAATTAAAAAAGAAATTAAACCTAAAAAAGTGAGTAAAAGCGATCACATAAATAAAGAGAAATATAACCACGTCGGCTTACCATATGTGGAGGGTCTTACTGATGAGTTGTCGAGAATTTTGAGAAAATTTAATATTGGCGTATATACTTACCCTTATAGAACAATTGGAAATATTTTACCTAAACTAAAAGATTCTGTGGATGTAATATACAAGCGTGATGCAATTTATGAAATTCCGTGTAAAGATTGTTCTGGTATATACATTGGTGAAACGGGCAGGTGCTTTAACATTAGCTTGTCTGAGCATAAAATTTAAAATCTATTAATTTGGCTAAATTGAAAGAAGATGATTTCAATAAAAAAATTGCATTGGTTAAACATTGTTTCAAATGTGAACATAGGATCGATTTTATGAATTTTGAAATATTAAATTTTAATCCTGATTATGATGAACGAAAATTTGTAGAATCATTGTATATCAATAATACAAAAAATTGTATAAATGATAAAGATTGGAATGTTTTTCCGAAAATATACAGTAATATAAAAATCTCATAATGAATGTGGGTTTTCATAAGGTTGTTAATTTTAGTTCTGTTGCACGATGTTCTTAAATTGTTGTGTATGGTTCGCCTTTCACCATTGTGTTCATTAGTTTTATTTTTTGCTTTAAAATAGGTTGTGCATTGTGTGGTGTTTTTACCTGAAGAAGTCCGCCCGATGTAACGGACGAAACGTCGTGTTACAAGTTTTTCTTTGAAAAAGATATTACGCCTTTTGTTATATTTGTTAAAGTTTAACTTTCCTCTGATTCTACCAGAAGAACTAATGAATTTTAAACTAAGTAATATCCCTGGTAACAATGTTTATATTAATTGTGTTCATCTACTGCACTTGAAATTGGAACCCAGGGCTTTTGCGCCTGGATATAGCTAAGCTTACTAACTTCGTGTAAAACAAAAGCGTAAATTGAGTATTCTTTGTTTTTATTGACTTTTTGCTTTGCTTAGCGCTTAAGCGCGGAAAAACGTAAAAAAGTCAATAAAACAAACAAAGAAATCTATACTATTTTGTTGTAAAAACAAGCCTTAATTTAAGCACAGCCATGGCAAACCAAAATAGTTTCGTGTCAGATAGAACAACTTTTCTTTTAGTTTCCTTGTTTAAAGTAATGACGCTTTTTTGGTATTTTTTTATTCCAAACAAGACAGCGAATAAAGTGGACTTAACCATAAAAACGAATAATCGGAAAAATAATCTTGACGATTCTACAACACTTCGAACTAACTAATTAGTATCGATCAAATACTTGATTTTTGAAACTATAATAACTTATCAAAAGATATACATGAATTAAAGCAGTTTTGTTTGACAGTAAAAACCTCGAAAAAATTTACAAGAACGATTAAAAAAACTAAAAATTATTTTGTTTAGAAGACTTGGTAAAAAGTGTTACAACCTTCTTCGTTGAAAGTAGCTGGCGTGTCCGAGTGCTTTTGACCTTTATTCTTTTTGAGTTTTCAATGCTTTTATTTTAACCTCTATTTCTTCTCCTGACATACAGGAAAGCATCGAAAGCGCTGTATTGCAAACCGTCAAGCATCTAAGGCACTGTTTTCGAATACGCCAAGATATTGCTGTCCGGTTAAAAATTTCTACATATGTTTTAGTTTATTTTTTTTAAGTTTAAAGATAATTGAAATTTAAATATGACCGAAAATTAGAGCTACTTGCTAAGACCACCGAAAGAAACTGCCGTAAAGTGTTTTTTTCAAAAATACAAAAGAATGGTGCATCTGTCCATTAGGTTCGCCATCAATACAGCGCTTCTACCTACCTACTCGTCCACGCTCACCTGAGCTCTAACTACCAGATGACGTCACTATTTGCAGTAAAGTTTAACTCTTTATGTCCTAAATTACCAGAAATAAAATTTGGCATAACATTTTTAAAAACTAATAAATGATGAAATTCAATATGGTTTTTGTAAATAAAAAAGTAGCTTGAAGCGCCATTTATTGGGAAACTTAAAAATAATTATATTTTGGTACTTTTAAGTACTACTAGAATTGCATCTAATATAAAAAGAATAATAAGAGAATTTTCATGCCGGTACTAATACTAAGTACCGCTAGGACATAAAGGGTTAAAAATGACATAAAGGGTTAATGATAGTTTTTCACCAACCATGACAATATTAAGAAAAAAGATGTGACTCAATAAACATGTTATCAAAAGGCTAACCTAAACTAGAAATGTGTTTTCAACTGGGGTGCCATTTGCGTTTCGCTAGGGTTCCCCAAGCTATTGCACTTTACTCCAGTGTTTCTCAACCTGTGTGCCGGGAGAAGTTTCTAGGTGTGCCGCGAAAGATTTCGGAAAAAAATTTTTAGGGACGTCGAATTTTGTGGTTTTTTCGCGTGAAAGAATTGAGATTTGGAGCGAAGACCGTTTTTATTCAGAAAAAACTGATTTTGGGAAGAAAATTGACAGGAAAGAACGTGAACTCAGGTGAAGATCTTTTTTTTTAGAGGACAGATTATTGTTGCGGCGAAAATGAGGAAATCAAGAATCGGCACATAAAAATAGGTGAAGACTTTTTTTTTGGAGATCACCTGATTTTGGAAACAAAAATTGATAAAAATGGTCTAAAGATGCCGCAATTTTTGATGAGTTTCAAAAATAGACTGCAAACGGAAAAGGTTGAGAAACACTGCGCTTTTGAGCCTTATCCATATAATTTTGCAATTTAATATACAAATTTTTATGTCTATTGTTTAGGAGTTGTAAATTGTAGATTTAAAAAATAAAACCTTTTTTCTGTTGGAATAGCAGTACAGTTTGAGAGCCTTGCAAGAGCCAAAGACAGTGAATTGTGTAGCAGTGGTAAAGTTTCAATTTCAAAAAAATTAAGACTTTTTTATTCTAAAACTATCTGTTCAAACTACCTTTAGCATCGTCTTGCGGCAAATCACAATGTTGCAGCACACACCGGTTTTGGCTCTATGGTTGACTGCTTAAAGTACGTCACTACGCGCCGCTGCTTAATAAAGCGTTACTAATCATTCATTGAAGCATGACTACGCGCCACTTTTTAAATAAAGCGTTGTAACGTGCGCGATTTCTTTAAATATCGAGATACAAATTAAGAGAAAGCCGCTTGTTTTTCTACTCATTTTGTATGACATTACACCTACTCCAGCGCAGTATCCCGTGACAAACTTACCAACAAGTTATTGAACATAAATTTATTGCATTACCTTAAAGGAAATAAAGATAATAACTTGTTGGTAAATTCTTAAGCATTGTTTTATGAAAATATAGGCGTTACTTACAAATATAAAAAGGGCGTTAGTTACGCCGCATCCTGTATATAAAGCTTTTTTTTAAATCATTAACCTTATTACCGTGATTAGTGTAAAGAGAAATCTGTTCAATGAATGTTATCTTCAAAAAGTTAGATGAAAACTAAAAACAATAGCTTTTACTTGCAATACCAGGTCAAAAAACTCTTCGTCTTTATTTTGAATTAAAACTTTTTTTTCTTTTTTTTTTAGTATTTTTAAATTTATTTTTACCTGGTTTTAGAAAAATCATTTCGTTAATCTTTGATCTCAAATAATTCTCTTATTTAGCTTTTTCCCGACTTTTAAAGGCAGCCTTCAAGAAAATATTTGTTTCAGCCGATTTGCACTGCACAAAAAGAAGTTGCCCTCCTCCCGATGCATATGCCACCGCAATGCCGCATAAATTTGCACGTAGAAGGTTTGGTTTAATTTCCGGTTTTGCCGCGTGAGCGCTACACATCAAATATCTCTACTTTGTCCGCACCAGGGGCGCTGGAGTTTTTTTAAGATGGGGGCAAATTTAGAAAAGGGCATTTTTTCGTTGAAAAGACATTTTCAAGAAAAGCAAATTTTGGCAACCATGATGTAATTTGCAATTTTGGTTGACTGATAGAATTTCGATTTGCGCAGGACAGATCGGAATCTCGGAAAAATTTTATTTTGCTCATCAGTTATTTTGGTTTGCGATCAACTTTTCGGCCAATATTAACTCTTTCTAATAAATCCAGAGCTCAAAACCTTAGTCTTACGGTGTGTTGCATCTTGTAAAACTCACTGCGAGGCGCAGTAATAGCCAATTTTACAAAGGTTTTTCTCAATTAGACTACACATTAAGAAAACGTAAATCTATTAACTTGTTATTAAATCTAAAACTACTCAATATACCCACAACTAAACTTTTGTCAAAAGCACCAAAGCCAGTTTTGAAAACATTCATCAATTGCGACGTCCATGCAGGGCAGCAAAGGCAGACAGATACAGATAGAACGCATTTTGCTTTGAATGTCAGTAAATGTTTTCCACATGCTAATCAATGAATAGTTTTTAGTTACCCATAACACAACGCTGGCTGAAACGTTTACACTATCAAGAATACGAAAAGGTTAAATAAATAGAACAATAGAAAATTAAAGAGCTATTAACAATTGCGTAAAAGAAAAAAACGTAATTAGGTCTACATAGGCATAAATGGCCCTTTTGATCAAGGTATGATGTCAATTATTAAACTCTGCACGATTAATGCAACCCAAAATAATTTGTTAGTGTTTCGTTTGCTTTGGCAAAGTCATCTGCAATGGCTTATAAATTGATATTGTCCAACAAGTTCATATAAATATTTGCAAACATTTGATTATTAAAACTGTTATCTCTCATAATGCTTCCAAGCCATGTTTTAATTCTTCTCATGACATTGAAACTCTTTTCTGCAAATTTGAAACGGTGCTATACCACAGTAAATTTGAAGCAATTTATGTATTTCCAAAAGACATTTTTTGCTTGTCGGCTTTTTGTTTAAAACTTCGCTAACTCTTGATACCTTGGTTACTTTTTCAAAGACGTGGTACTTTCTTTGTTAAATAACGTTATATAAACATGTAGGTCTGCAAGTTCTTCTGCAAGCACATCGAAACGAACAAGACTTTTAAATTGTTACGTTCAATCACAATCCATTCGTGGTACACGTATCTATCACTGTCCAGTGGCGCGCGGTCAGGGCATGCAAGTCATGCTTTGCATGACCAACGAACTTTTGCGTGATGACTTTTTTTCTTTTATAAAGAACACCACGGTTTTGGGACGAAAGAAGAGATATCTGATACTGATTCCAAGCGAAAACCTTTTTTTTTCGGAAACGCTGTAATCCTGGGACGAAAATTGGTCTTCGTTCTAGAATCTCAAACAATTTTTTTGTCCCATCCGTAAAGTATTGCATATAAATTGCAGGACCATCATTGGCATACCAATTGCATGACCAGCCTCAGAGGTCACCGCACGCCACTGCCACTGTCCCTTAAAGGGTTAAGAATGTCATGCGTTTTCAGATTTTAATGTCGGCTATAAGTACTGTAAGTATTGAGTATCCTAACTCAGACAGCTTGTGTTGCTAGCTAAAATTAGATCAACGCCACTATTTGTTTGTTTTTAAATTAAAAGTTTTATAAATATTACTTGAAACTTTTGCTCTTTGTAAGCATTTAGAAATTTTCTGATGTTTTATTCTTCTTTTAGAGCGCTTGATATAATTGTTGTATTTGGCTATATGCCATCAGTTAATGAATCGAAAATTGACTATTAATCAAAAACTGCAATTTGTAAAATTTTTGGCATAAATATAATTTAATTTACTGATTCAAGTAGAATAGGAAATTTTCCAAAAGGTTAGGTCACTTGAGATATCAATGATTTTTTATCGCATACGTTAAAACTTCTATCTTGACTTTCATTACTGTGCTAGTTGATTTAATGATGATCGAGATTAGATAGGTTAATTGTAGGGCCGAACTAAAAAATATTTCTGTAATATGAATTTCAAAGGGAATAATCTTCTCCCAGTGCCCCCGTGTTTTAAGAATATTAAAAGGCAGGGGGACAACTGTTTCCGTTCCTCCCGCTTCTAGTGACGTTGTAGAACAGTCGCGACAAGTTTTTTCGATTTTGCCGATCGCTACACGGTTCACTAAGTATGTTTGCTTACCGCGTCGAATATCTCTCTAATCGGCTGTGAAAGATTACTAGTTTTGTCGCTTATTAACGAACGAGGTAGGTTTTTAAGAATAGTTTTTGTATTATAGCTACATTTATGTTTGGAATTAGAAGTTTTAGAAAAAGTTTTAATAAATTTATAAAAAATTCAACTGAGAAGAACAGCATTTTGCTGCTCCAAAAAGGTAAACTAAGAATGCTATGAATAAAATAACTACTTTGTCGCAATATGCTTTGCACATACGCAGGAAGAGTCTGTAAAACTGTGTGCTCATAATTATTTACTTTTTAATTTATTTTATCTCTATATTTATCCTCCTGATTCGCAGGAAAGCGACGTAGGCCCGATACATAGGCAAACAATTACGCCAACCTGCTTCCGGAGATGCCAAAATATTGCTGTCCGGTTGAAATTTTTCATTTTGATTTTTTAGTTTTATAAAAATATGACTAAAATTTAGAACCACTTGGCAACTATACAATGCAAGCAAAAGTGCCTTAAAATGTCTTTCCTAAAGACACAACAGAATGCGCAAGTAAATTTTGAACCAAGACCATGTCGATCACAATCCCAGCGCTGTTAACCGCTCGACCGCGCTGCCGACACTGCCGATACAAATATAAATTAACTGCATAAATATCTTACTTAGTTTTTTATTTTAAAAAATTTTTGCAAACTTTGAAAGTTTTATATATTCCGTAAAAAAAAAAATCGGCGGATTCATAACTTTTTTTCCTTAGTCTGTAAAAATACTGTTCGTCGATCTTTTCGGCGAGCATTTATCAGAAAAACATATCGGCAATGATGCTATGTTTTAGTCTAGCCCTAAGAGGATTATTTATTAAAAGCGTCCATATTTGTTTGTTCAGTTATTGCTATACTGTACAGAAAATAATTTTTTGTAGAACCTCGAATTCTTGTCTGCGAACTGCTACAAAACCTCAAAATGAGTTCCAACCAACAGGGTAATTTAATGATATTAAACTTGCTAAATTTTTTTTTATCTTATAACACTTTGAGACAAAAAACATTTTAAGGAAACACTGTATTTTTACTATTATGAAGGACAAAACTTATTTTGATAAATATGAAAAGATTATCAGACAGACAGAAGTAGTTTATTTGTCGGACTATAAAGGTAATACATAAAAAATAAACACAAAAAATCCATCAAAATAGTACAACACAGGTTATACACAATAACCGTGAAAAAAAAGCAATCTCGACAGGAGACTGCGAAGTGACTGATAAAGGTCTTCTAGTCAAGCAGTCACCCACAACATATTTACTTCGATTAATTTAACTGTTTGCAATTGCAAACAACAAAGGACGGTAATCGTCGTAACTACCCCTAAAAACCCCAATTGTAAAAACCTTACTTGTCCAGGAAGCCTTCTAAAGGCGCTCTGAAGAAAAACTGCACTTTTTGGATTGAAAATTTACCCTCAACAAATACAAACTTTCAATATAAATCCAGGTGAAAACCATAAAAAAATAAGGGAAAATTAGCTAGGACCAAAAAAATACCTTTTTTAGTTTGCACTTAATTTTTCGGCCCTGATTCTAATTTCAATTTTTTGGAGCCTCAATTGAGGTTACGATGACCCTGGCTGTAGATATCATTTTCGGATTTTTAGTTGCTTTTCGTACTGAAAACCACTTCTATTGTAGTGAGCACTGAATTAAACTCACTTGATGAGAAATTTTTTTTTCCATAATTCAAATTGATTCTAAATTATAATGACAATTGAATGTAACAATAATATTAGTTTTATTGATTACTTTTCACAATGTACCTTATTGAATGCAATATGAAATATCAATTTTATTGCTCATCTTATTTTGTTTATTTTTTTTAGAAATAAATCAAACTGAAGCAGATTTCGACAGTAAAGATCAATTTGTTACAGGTTTGTTGTATCTAACATTTTTTTGTTTTTCACATATGTGTATAAGAATAATAACTTATTGAATAGTATTGCAATGCAACCAATAAAAATAAACTTCATTGATCATATAGCAGTGGGTATAGCTGTAGGGGTCTGGGACACAAACGGGGAATTGCTTCCAAAGAGGCCAAAAAATTAGAGCAAAATTAGAGTTTTATGGGCACTCACAATGCACTATTTAGACAGGAAGAAATTACTCAATTCAGAATAAACCAGATCAGTGCACAAACACAATTAAGATCTAATATGGAGACTTTTTTTGTCTTGAAAATTTTATTTCGACAAAATTAATCGTTTCCATTCTATTTACGACTAAAAAAAACAAGAGAAAATCAAAAAAAAATGTTTTTCACATTGAATCTAAGCAATATTTGACCAACTTTGTGAATTGATACATAATCATGATTCGGGAAAACGTCGAAAAAATTTGGACAAAATTGTTTTGCTCCCCCCCCAAAAAAATGCTATGGTCTGTTACAGCTATGGCAGTGAGTGTTTGGATCCTATACTCTTGCGTATTCTTTTTTCAAAACGGAAGAACTCGCGCCTCACACGTGGACTGAAATTTCCCTAATGATAGTGGTCAAAAAAAATTAATGCATAAGATTGGGAATAATTGAAATTGTTCAACGTTCTGCTGTTTAGACTATCTTAATCAACAGTATTGATTTTTTTAATCAAGAAGAATGGAGTTTGCTTTATTCCAGGGATAAACTACAGCCCGGCAGCAATTTTCAATTTTGTACCAATGGAATCGTAATCTACATATTTTTAACCGGTCAAAAATCCAAATTTTTTTCTCTACTCATAAAAATTCTATCACTCAGCTCTTAGAGCAATCAAGGAGCATTCTATGTTAGTTGTCATGGTAAAGCTTTTTTTAACGACTATTTAAGATGATAAACAAACCAATCTGTTTCTTATATTGCGTTTGCAAATGTACCAAAAAATAAATATGATTGAACTGTAAAGAGCTGAGTGAGAATTTTTTGAGTAGAAAAAAGAATTTGGATTTTTGATAGATTGAAAATATGTAGATTACAATTCCATGGGTACAAAATTGAAAATTGCAGCTCGACAAGTCATTTCATTCGGTCCGCCATGTATTGTTATGTGTAGAAATCCGGCTCGATGCACTTTTTGTTTGAAGATTTTTTTTTTTGAGAACATTTTGTTTGAGGCACAAATTCACGTTATAGACACTTGTGCAGTTCTCGAACAAAATCAACTTAGGATTGCGGCCCTTTAGCTCAAAATCTGCTCATACTTACTTTAGTCGCTGGGAATAATCAATCTTTTAAAAGCTAATCCTATTATTTCGAGAATCAAGCCAATTATCATCTATTATCACTTTTGCCTGGAATAAATACGACTTGCCGAGAAAATGTAAAAGCACATTTTCGACAGCAAAAAAGAATTTTGGCAGACCCGCCGATTTCTGTCTTCGATAAAAAAAAAACAAGTATAAAAACAAAACCCAGAATTTGAATTTGTTTGTGCTTTGGCTTTTGATGAATTACTAATAGGATTTTTTTCATTTGTTGGAAATTATAAAGCTTTTATCGATTTTAGTGTCTTGTTTTACAAAATACCTAGTATAAAAAAAGCTTTTAAAAATGTATTTTTCTTTTATTGAATATTTGGCTAATTCTGTTTTTAGATGTTTTTAACATGGCAATGGAGAAAGTAGTGAAAGCTTGCAGGGATCGGACAAATCCTGTCGTGAGATTTAAAACTCCGGAAGAGTTACTAAAAACAATGGATTTTTCTCTTTCGTTAAAAGGAGTAGCTCACTCGGATCTAATTGATTTGTGCAGCCAAACTATAGAAAATAGTGTGCTTACCGGTAAATATTTTATGTAAATATAATTAAATTTTTCATGTACAACGGCGGATATTAATAAAAATAATGTTTATCTAGTTTTAGATAAGGCGTAATAAAAAAAAGTTCTTATGAATATACGTACTTTTCAGCTTCTAACAATTAACAAAAAAGTCTAAAAAAGATATTTAATAACGATTGACAGCATTTTCTTTTCAGAAAAGTAACAAAAGTTAAACAGTTTTAAATTAACGAATAGTGCCACGTTGAACGTACTCCGAAAAGCGTTACATTACTGTAGGCTTTCTGTAAGGTCTAGCCTTACCTAACCAATTCAATGCCTTCATAATGACAAAAAACTATTTTTTTATCATAACACAGGGCATCCTCAATTTTGTAATCAGCAAATAGGTGGATTAAACCATTATGGATTTGCCGGGGAGGTCTTGCTTAGTTCTTTAACGACAAACGCGTGAGTAGAAAGAGAATAGACTAAAAACGTTTATTCAAATCTATTAGATCCTTGCATAGGTTTATTGTTGTTTATAGTGTTGTTGTTTTAAAAAAATGAAAATATAATTTAAAATATTTCTTTCTGCCACTTTTTGTGGAGATGATGAGCCGACGTAGCCGTATGCATCAATTACCTTTCAAACGGCTTGTTTGGACTTGTTACTCTTGCTACTCTTTTTACAAACATTCAAACTTGACCTATCGACTGACAATTTTTTAAGATATAATCTCAAAAGATATACTCAACGGCGTGAAAATTACTTGCTTTTCATTTTTTTCATCACATGGTTGAATACTTTTAACCTGTAAAAATTAGATTAAGCGGATTCTTGCTTAACAATAGCTCATGGTGTTTAATTGTCTTGTATTTCTTAGCTGCTTGGATTACTGCTTTACATTTTGTGACGTTCCTTTTCTCTTTCTTTATTTACCAATCTTCTTATTCTTACTTCTTTAATAGGTTTATACTGAATATGGCATACGAGAAAAATTGGTTTGAGTCGGTATCAAAATTTGATAAGGTTGCAACTTGCAGCTTGTTTTTTGTAGGCTTACATTTGAAATCAGTCCCGTGTTCAACGTTGCTGAAACAGTTGTTCTTAATCATGTTCTCAAAGTTGCTGGATTTCCTAACGGAGAAGGAACCTTCTGTCCCGGTAAGTATGTACATATTTAAAAAAAACTTTGATTACACTTGCCCGCATTTTTTTCTCATTGAAGATATACAACTGAGGCTAATTTCAAAGTTGATTCAGAGAGTGCAGTGTATTTTTTCTTGTCACATTAGGCTGTAGGGATACTGTAACATGTGTAAATTGTTTTTATTTAAAAATTGCAATAATATTACCCCTTCAAACAAAAGTTAATTCAAAAAATTCAAAGCTTTCTCAAAATTGTTATTTAATATAAACAACAAACATTTATAAATTTACAACAATGTGGGATGCAATCCAAAAGTAAATAAGATTTATTTAAAACACAGAAATTGTATTGACATTTCAATGTATATTGGGTAAAAATACAAATCTGCTTGATGTTTTTGTTGTTTAGTAAAGTCTTTTAAAACGCCAGCAGTAGTCATTGCAACAATAACATTTTGATAGCATTTCTACATATTCCAATATTTTCAATATCTTGGTTGAATCTTCAACAGGTACTAATTAGGATTTATGATTTCCAGGACTTTTATTATCCCGGGATTATCCGTAAAAATGGATTTGATGGCAATAAAAAAATAAACAGATATATCAAAATGTCGCACAATTTTGTCTGAAAAATTTACTGAAGACTAAAAAAAAGTCTTGACTTACAATCAGTTTCCAATTTTTCCATTTTTGGCCCAAATCGCAGGTGATAACTAAAAAAAGGTGTTCACTTACAATTAGAATCTAATTTCTTCATTTTTCTCCCAAGAAAAGGTCTTTATCTGCAATCCCAACCCTTTGCTCAATACGTAGGTAGCGATCGACCAACGTATTGAGCATTCTTGCTTTAAATCATTACTTTCAACTCAAATGCAATAGACTGGGATTTTCGGGAAGTTGTCCGGAATCCCGGAAATTCAAAACTTAAAAATCATCCCGGATTCAGGGATCCCGGGACATAAACTCTAGTACAAATAACACTTCTGTTTTTTTTTTTTTTTGTACAGTACTTTGTACACACTTACAAAATGTTTTATTTAAACCTTGAACATTCCAAGCAGAGTAGACTTTTATTCTTTTCGAAAAGTCATAAAAATCTTTCTTTTTGTGAAATCAAAAGTTGTATATTCTTTTTAAGAGTTTTTTCTCTCGGTTTCTATGCTAAATGTTATGCAGCTTTCAAAAAAATTTACTTTTCGGCGGGGTCATTCATACAAATTTGAAAAAAGACTTGCATTTCTTCTAATTTTAGGCTATAGAAAGCTTTACGTCTTTGACAGGATATTTAGCACAAGATATCATCAAAATGTAGCACAAGTCTCCATTTTGATTTTAAATCAGACTCTAGATTTGGTTTATAAAAAAATATTTTATGAAATATTTATGGTTGGTATGCGAAAATAGTAGTCTTTGCGATAAATTGCTGAAAACCAATTATAAGTAGTTTTGATGCACATATATCCAGCAAAATGTAGAGCAAAGTTTTTATTCTCGTCACCGAGTTTCATTCTAACAGAGGCTCAATGGAATCTCTCTACTCCATGTTAAGTAGAATCTGACATCTGTTACTCTTAAACTTCATCAAGAGAATTTTGTTAGATGTGCAAGCATAAACTCAATTTTTATTAATCGCTTATTTGTGTGTTTTTGATTCTCCATTGCAACGACCATTCGGTTTTAAAGTATTCAGCAACGGGACAAATGCTGTCCGACTGCTTTATTGTTTATAAGCGCTTTTTCACTTTTAACTGAACAATTTTAGCAGCCGTATAGACGTATAGAATTTTTCTTGAAGTAGCCGATATATGAACTGCAAGTTATAGAACTCCTCGTAATATATACATTAAAAAATTACGTTTAAATTTTTGCTTATTCACAACAGCTGTTGCCCACTTGTCAGAGCTTCTAAACTTTGCATTACACTACATTACACTTTACTAGACTACACTACATTACAGTTGTACTGAAGCGACGACAAGAGCCGTTTAGGAGTGCTCTATTTAGATCATTGCAGATAATTAGTCAAATATCAAAATTTATCAGACTTTTTTACAACTAATATTATTTGAATAAGACAAAAAATGGACATTAAATTGGAAAATGAAAACTAATGTAAAATTTTGATCATAACTTTAAAACTTGATGTGATATCTGAAAAAAAATAGCATTTTTGAAATTAGACAAAAAATGAACATTAAATCGCAAAATCAAAAACTTATATAAATTTTTGATCATAACTTTAAAGCTTGATGTGATAGCTGGAAAAAAAATAGCATTTTTGAAATTAGCGCTCCAAATCAAGAAGAAACGCATGTGTCAAACAGAAAAACATGTTCATGCAAAATTTTAAATTCGCATTTTTAAAAACCCATAAATGTATAAAAGTAATAAACGTTTTTACTTCTCATAACTCACACATAAACGTTTATCCTTGAGTTTTGATTCGTAGAAGTCTACAATTTTCCTTTAACAATAATAAACAAATACAAAGTTTGTGTCTATCATCAATAGCTGTCCATGTGTGTTTCGTAGCCTTCGTCTATGACACAAAACAGATCAATCTTAAATCAAGTCTTCAGAATTTCTTAAAATCTATACAAGCAACAAATGTTCAAATTTTTTCCCAATTGAAAACTACAAGGTTAGGGTTTGTGGAAATAATTTTGAAGCAAGAATTTAACATTATTTCTTCTAACTTTAATTCAATAAAAAAACAATTAATTTGCTTCGGTTTGTAGGGGGGACGTACTCGAACATGCTCGCCATGAACATAGCGAGAGTGAAGCGATTCCCTGAAAGCAAAGACGATGGCATCACCGGCCTGCCGAGACTGGTCAGTTTCTGCTCGGAACAAGCTCATTACTCGGCAAAAAAAAACTCAGCCCTACTCGGATTTGGGGAAAAAAACTGCATCTCGATCAAGTGCAATGAGCAAGGAAAGATGATTCCGGAGGAGCTAGAAGAGCAGATCCTGAAAACAAAAAAAGCGGTGATTTTTTGTTTGTATATAATTTTTTTTGATCATAAAGCGCGGGAATGAAAATTTTGATAAAAGTAACTTCAAACGTTACCAAGTACAAAGACAATTTGCTTAATTGTGGCTAAAATTCTTTTGTATCACGTACGTCAATCTCGTTGTGTTTTGTGATCAGTGATGGCCTAACTAAAAGGGAGGCCTGGTGCAAAAAAAGTAAGGGGGGCCACTATTTAATATACCAAAGAAAGGTAGCTGAAGCCATTTTTAGTGTATGAAAACAAAGTGCTTTTCAAAAAAAGAAAAAAAGTCTTCAATATAGGGAGGCCATTATTAGGTGATCCAAAGCATGGAGAGACAAAGTTATCACTAAAAAAAAGATCTTCAAATTGGGAGGCCACTATTGAGTGATCCAAAGCATGGAGAGGCAGTTTTAACTGTTTCAAGACATTGTGATGTCTAAAAAAAAAGTCTTTACTTTCACAAGCACAAGTGACAACAATCTAAGGAGTAGAAGCCGGGCATGCTGCTGGTCTTCAAATTTTTTTTCTTTTTGACATATTATCAACGTCCTGCTGCTACTATAAAGAAATGGAGCTATTTTTTGTGTAAGGGAGGTTCACTTTTTGATGTATTTTAGAAAGGGCTCGGTGCGGCCGCACTGTTCACACCTTAATTAAAGCCATCACTACTTGCGATTATTGCCTTTTTTTACCTTGTTTATTTCTAGTGCCTACAATATATTCTTTAAAGTAGATTCAGGTCCGGACTTCCCATTAATGATTAGGTTTACTGTATTTAGTGGGTTATTGTTATTTGTATTTGAATATCTCAGTTAATGGAGAAAGGAAAAAATTAATTATGTCTCGTAAATGGACAAGAAGTCAGAAATTACTCGTCAGAATTTCGTTTAAGAAACAGTTTTGTCTGATATGTTTTAGATAAATTATTTGTTAGAAAAGTGTTTATTGAAGTAGGTTGCTACGCCTTCGACAACTCAAGTTGTATATATTACGTAGTCTATTAGTGACGAATTTAGATCAACTAGCCAATTAATGACTTGCAATGCTCTTTCAACTTTGAAAACGTCAAAACGAGAGTTTAGCTTCGTTTTGTAAGAAAATTTCATTTGCGCAAAAATACTATTTAATTTCGCTTCAAACTGTTTTTAAGTCGAGAAATTTGAACTTGATCAGCACTCAAAACAAAACCGCTTTTGGAAAGCACTCGCCAAGAACAGAACCGCTTTCATATTCTATTTAAGTTTCAACAGATTCGGTATCTATATTTATAAGTCTACAGTTATTGCACTGCTTCAAGCTTTGATTCTTGTTAGTAGTAAGTTTAACCTTTGTTAACGGTAATACCCTTGCCCAGGGCGATGTTCCATTCTTTGTGACGGCCACAGCTGGGACGACGGTGCTGGGGGCATTCGATCCCTTCAACGAAGTTGCGGACGTGTGTGAGAAGCACGGAATGTGGATGCATGTTGATGTGAGTCCGGTTTCGACTCTTTCAGTAGCGAGTCAGGAAAATAAATACGGAGATAAAATAAATAAAGCTTTCCGACTCGCTGGATGGTTGTGTTTTAAGAATAACAACTCGGATGTTGTCCAACGAGTAAGGAGGTTAAATGGAAATGATGAATCTATTTAGGAGTTATCTTTGAAATAATCTCTGACAACTTAATAATCTGTTATTCAGGTATTTTTTTCATCTTTTGGCAAAATCCGAACGGATTTCTTGTAAATACCTTTTACCATGTTCAAACTCAGGAAAGTGGCAACGAAATTCGCCAATCAGTTAATTTAAACGGTAGATGTCCTCACCTTCAAAAGCATCGCAAATGCTTTGTATCTTACTTATTTTACTTAATGTTAGAAACTCCGCTCCAATCCGACTAATTTAAACTTTTTTCTAGAATTTAATCTTTATTATGAAGGCAGTAATTTTTTTTCTTAATTGTCCAGCATATTAAAAAATTTTTAAAACGACAGAACATATTTGCAAGGAATTTCAATCTCTATTGAAACTACATAACAGAGACTTTCGTTTTAAATCCTTTTTTTTTTGTTCTTGTTGAATTGTAAAAAATTGAACGACTTTTGCCATAAATGCACAAGGCAAACCTATATGTTTGCTTCTGAGAGCCAACTCACAGAAGTGTAAAACAACAGATTTTTTTATTTAGCTTCATTATCTTGGCACAGTTTTGAAAGAGTATGAGAGTACTTGCTTTTGTATAATTCCCAACTGTTGCATCTTGTCCTTTCTTAAGTGATTCGTTCATCGTTCTTGAGGTTAACGCTATAACTGATACATGATACAGTTTCAAAAAATACGAGGGTGAGTCAAAAAGTAATGCAATTTTTTTGTTATATCTAAAATACAGAACGCCATAAAACAAATCATATATCAAAATTAAGCTGCATGTCAGAGATTCACACAGTTATTTCTCAACATAGTCACCATCGCATTCAACAGCTCTATTCCACCTTTGAATGAGGGCATGTATTCCAGTTTTGTAAAAACTCGGGTGGTTGCTTGAGCACCCAATTCTTGACAGCAATTTTCACTTCTTCATTGTTGCTATAATGTTTGCCTCGCAGTGCGTCTGTCATTGCGCCAAAGAGACGACAATTTGAAGGTGCTAAGTCAGGAGAGTATGAAGGTGTGGCACGTTGTCCATCCAAAAGAAGTGGTTGCTTCTCTTGTGCTGATGCTCGCGCGTGATCGGGCATTTTCATGTTGAAACAGAACTTTATTTATCTGCGAATGGGTCTTACTTGTCGGATTCTTTCTCTAAGTTTTTGTAGGGTCTCCATATATGCTTGAGAGTTGATTGTCTTTTCCTTTGGTAAGAAATGAACAAGGATAACTTCTTGGACATCCCAGAAGATAGTGGCCGTAATTTTTCCCGGTGACTTTTGTGCCTTGAACTTTTTTGGTTTTTGGAGACGTCGTATGGCACCAAGTAATAACGTACTTTGTTTAGACGCTGCTTCCTTATTCACAATCTTTATTTCTACATGCATTATGATTAATTTCAAGTTGATTGTCAGTAAAAATAAAAAATAAAACTAAAAATAAAAAAATTCTATTTATTACCTTATGGATTCTGGTTCATAATGATGTATCCAAGTTTTATTACCAGCTATTAGCCTGCCAAATAATATGTTGTCTCTTTCGCTAAGCTCACAGAGTTCCGTGGAGTAGTTAATTCTTTCAGCTTTGGGCTCATCATTACTGCTTTTTGCTTCATACGGACTTCTAACGGGGTTGCCATTTCTCAGCTAAATATAGCTCATATATAGATATGCTTACTTATATCCAAAAACACAGGAAATACTTGAATCTCACGAGTATAAAACGCCTTAATATCTATACCAAATTTCATAAGGAGTCATCAAAAAACCGGTTTCCTGTGACAAAATTACATTACTTTTTGACTCCATCTCGTATAAGATCTGCATTTATATTTACACAACATTAGACTTACATAGGATTTCATAGCACTGTTGTTGAAATTGCATATAAAATTACTTTATTGACAATAAATATTTAACGTTAATTGATAAACAATTGATAACAAATTCATGTAATTACAATTTCCCCATCTAAAACCTTTTCATTTCTTGAAAAATTACCTTATCAACCACTATTCTAATCTGATGACATTTTTTGAAAAAAACCGTTTTTTCAAAACCAAATCCTCTAAGATAAACGTATCGCTTGACAAAAAAAATGCTTTTGTAGTAGTTAAAGCAGACAAATTAAAACAATCAATTTTATACTTTGCGTATCAGTTGTCATAATCTTTCAAATGCAACTGTACTAGTTTTATTGCTTTTATCACGAAGTATTAAAGCTAAATGGCAGTGTTATCAAGTAGTTTTCTATTTTAGCTCATTTTGTTATCTCTCAAAAATATTTTTTAAGACTACAGGTGTCGTTATTTGTCATTATATTTATCTTTTTTACAGGGAGCTTGGGGAGCAAGCGCTTTACTGTCAAAAAAACACCAACATTTGTGCGCAGGCGTAGACCGGTTGGTGATTTAAGGGTTTACTTCACTTGCCACTTTTCTATATTTTTTTTGAACGTAGAGCCAACTCCATTGCGTGGAACTTTCATAAAATGTTAAGCGCTCCAGTGCAATGTTCAATTTTGCTCATCAAAGAAAAGGTCAGAGTTGCCAGGATGAATGTTTTTAATATATTTTTTTATTTATTTATTTGTAAATTTCATTTATTTAGAAGATTTTTTGTAATTCGATTTGACTCCATTTTTTTCATTTTTTACTGCACTCGAAAAAAATTAAATAAAATAAAGCCGAATAAATCATATGTTTCCTAACATATAAAGTTGTTTGTAAAAAACAATTGATTAGTGCTGAAATTATCAATTTAAATGAATTTGAAAACATTTCAAAGTCTGATTTTGAAAAAAGTGCATCGTTGGCCTATTGTTTTGCAAAACACATAACTTTTCTTGTTGCCAACTTATTGAACTAAAAATTGATGAAAAGTTATCAATAAACTTAAACTTTTTTTAGGGCCTGTTGAAGAAGACGCATTCATTGGACGTGCCATATTTATTTCAAGAAGGGAAACCTTACAATCAGGAATACGATCTCGGAAGAAAATTAGTTCAATGTGGGCGAAGGGTAATATGTTTATCTAGACCAGGAGTGCCCAACCTTTTACCCACGGCGAACCATATTTTTTTATGGGTGTATATTGAGGACCGCAATTGACGGAGAAATCAAAGCGATAAACTTTTGGTTTCTTATTTAATTTGTTTATTTTTAATCAACCTCTTTTCTAATTGGAATCGGAACCACAATTTACTTGAAGACCAAAAAAAGCGTCATTACTTTGATTTTGCGTGCTTTTTTTCCTAAGTAAAGCGAAAACCTTTTCTGAGCCGAAAACAATTACATTTCGAGTTTTTTACACGCCAATGTATTAGTTAAGAGCTGCTACAATATTTCAAGTTGATAGAGCATCGCATTAAAAATCCTTTAGCGGGCTGCAAAAAAAAAAGTTTTTCAAGCAGCGGGTGAGGCAGCCCTGATGTTGACCTTACTGTTTGTCACACTTAATTCATGATTCAAATCTTAACCTTACAACTCTTCAATTGATTTCCACGTGATTCTTTTGTGACGTCATAAGTTGCTTTGCCCGATTTCTAAACTAGTATAATAATCAATCTAAGAGTTCTTGTTGGTTTTAGTAATTTGAATTATTATCTGGTAACATTGGCTGATGTATATAAATAGCGCTGTAAATTTTAAGATTTATTCCAGTTAGACATTCCAGTAGAGAAGTACTTAAGAATTGTTTGTGTTACTGTAGCCTTTGTGAAGTTTTGTAAATGTTTAAGTCAGTATAAGTTCACACTCGCCTCATTGACAGTGTCTTGAACGACGCCTTGCGCATATTTACTGGATGCCTGCGTCCCACTCCAACGGACCACCTACCTGTACTCTCAGGCATCCAGCCAGCTGAGCTTCGCCGAATGGGAGTGACACTCTCCTTGGCTTACTGTGGATCTCTGGACCCCGATCATATCTTGTATGGTCTTTTAAGTGGGTCCTTAGATACTCGCCAAGTGAGACTAAGATCCAGACGCCCGTTTGTGCCAGCTGCGCGGAATCTTTTGGACAACCTTGCCAGACTTGGAATCCGCGCTTCTGAATGGACAAATTACAAATGGAAAACGGAGTATTGTGAAAATGCTTTTAGGCTCCGTGCTTTTGTGCCCGAGACCGGTGCCAGGCCTGTTGGGATGGGCTTACCCCGAGCAGCTTGGGTTAAGCTTAACCGCCTGCGGACTGGTGTTGGGCGATTTCATTCGTCCATGCACAAATGGGGTCTCGCTCCTTCACCGAATTGCGAGTGTGGCGCCTCTGAGCAAACGGCAGACCATGTACTAACAACGTGCCTTATTCATCCGGCACCACATGGAGCACAAGGTCTGACGGTTTTGGATGAGGAAACTCGATGCTGGCTTAATGACATCACTGCCAGCATCAGATCCAGGCAGTGCAGCAGTCTAGGGTAGTAAAAGGATAAACCCTCAGCCCCAGTCCTGTTTTTGCCTGACCTGGAGTGGATACCCTTCAAACGACGACGACGACGAGTATAAGTTCTCAACCTTTGTGCTGCAAGAGATTTCCAAGTGC
The DNA here is from genome assembly GCA_963680785.1 of Diplosoma virens. Classification (NCBI taxonomy): domain Eukaryota; kingdom Metazoa; phylum Chordata; class Ascidiacea; order Aplousobranchia; family Didemnidae; genus Diplosoma; species Diplosoma virens. The sequence goes on along the minus strand of OY796887.1, from coordinate 39,948,235 downwards.
ACCGCGAAACACATTAGTTCATTGCTTTGCAATCTTTTTTTTAGTGAAGACTACTTTTTAGAGTCGAAATTATTTTTTTAAATAACTTTACTTTTTAGGATCTAAAATAAAAAAATTCGGTACAGATTCAATGTCAAGGTTTTTTTTTTGAGTTTTTAGGGACGAAAATCAAAATTTGCACTCTGGTCCAAAAGTGCCGCAAATTTTAAAAAGGTCGCAAAGTGTGCCAGGCAAAAAGTTTGAGAAACACTAGTAGTCAAAGATCAATGTTGATGCCTTGGAAGTTACTGTAATTTTATAGTGAGATAGAATTGCTTTAGCCTGTATAGATGACAAACTACTAAGTTTAATATTAGCCATCGAGGTGCCAATTTATTCTTATAGTTAGTCAGTACGAAGTTATTGAGTGATTCGTAACAGTTGTTAGGGCTGTGACTTGCTTTGAAGTTTGGCGAAGCTTGATAGTCGACGTTTGCAAAAATTGATCGACTTCTTTTAATTTTTGTGAGTATATTTGTTATAATCAGAAGCCGTGAGTTCTTTCTATCAGTTGAAAGTAGTTTTCTCAAGAATCCATATGTAATTAGCCAGAACTGTCTGTTTAAAGAACTTCAGTCACCCGCAAACTATTTCTACAGACGGTATAAATAAAGATAAACACAGCTTTGTTTTAGCGCAGGTATTTGGATTACCTAGTTCAACTGGTCCTTTTGAATTTCCGAGTAAAGTTGTGACACTGTTGTTTAAAGTGTTTGGTTTTTTTAAGACTTTTGAAAGACTCTAGTGAAGATCTAATAAAATTTAATTACATCAAGTCGATCGACAAAAGTACTTTTTGAAGGCGCCACCTCTACTACGTCAACTGCACACTAAATAACTAAAACTTGATGTTTACAAAAACACGGGACAACTGATTGAAATGACGAGAGGTTAAGAGCTAAAATTGTTACTTATTAAAATTCTATTGTATTCACAACCATCTGAATTTTAGTTTTAATATGAACAGTTTTACAGAACTTTAATAAATTTGTAAATAGCTAAATATATGAATTCATTTAAAAAAACAATTTTTTGCATTTGTCTCATTAATACATTTAAGCGCTAGACTTAGTAAGCTACTATTATTATATTATATATGTTTTTTCGTGTCGTCCGCCAATTAGCGGGTAACAACTGCAATTATTTCAAAGAAGAACAAACATCTCTTACACAGAAACAAAACATCATTACATCTGTTAACCCTAATTTACCTTAGGGGGTCCTCAGAGGACCTCCTTTTAAAAACGTTATAACTCGTAAAGTTCAGATGATAAAAACCTAACATTTTATGACTTTTCCTAAAATTTATTCCTAAACGTTTTGATATTTCACTTGAGCAAATCCTATGGGTAGTTTTAGTGTAGCAGGCTATTTTTTTTTCTTACCTTACGATTTTTGTGCACTTTTTGCTGTGGCATAAGATAATCCTATTTACACAGAGTCACGTGAGCGGCAACGTGAAGATTTAGTGTTGCGGTAATATAGATTTTTTGTTGATTGCTTTGTTTTACAGACAAAATCTATTATGATTTGCGGACCTTCCGGATTTGACGACCTAGAATTGAAAATTTGAGGACCTTCAACTTTATGTAAAAATAAGGAAAGACTAATAGCAAATGTATTAAAAGTAAAGACATTTGACTAAACTAGAATAAATTTTCTCCAACATATCAAAAAATCAACTGCGCAACTACTGTCTATTAAGAGTATTGGACATGTAAACTTATGTCTTCCGAGGACCCCCCTCAGGTAGTCAACAGAAAAAAACATCCTAGGTAGATAATGGTTAATATCTTTTTTTACCTTGATTTTAAATGTTTTTGTGTATTTAGGCCGACGCATTCAAGCTGTGGTTGATGTGGAAGGCCATGGGTGACCAAGGAATGAAGGAACACGTTGATAGAGCCTTTGACAACGCCCAATATTTTTTGAAACAGATAAAAAAGCGGGAAAACTTTCGTTTAGTGATTCCTCAAGTAAAAAATTTAATAATTTTTATTTGTATAATTCGGGGATTGATTTGGATATTGTTGTGAGTTCGTTCGCACTCGAGTAAAAATCAATTCCGTTTATTTCAAAAAGTCTTGGTTATAATTGGCTATCAGAAAGAGACAAAACTTTTCACGCAAGCTATAAAAAAATATTTGATCGTTGACAATCGACGCATGATTGACCTGATTGCCTCTCGATTTCTGTCCTGCTCGTCTCTCTCAGTTTAAGTTTAAAGTCAGTGACTGGGTCAGTCTCCGGCCAATTCTGATTGATCTATTCTTGACTTTGTTGCCCACTAGGTGTGTCACCATTCGGTTTACGAATATAACGAATGAATTTACTTAGTCAATGACGTTTTTTTTTTTTTTTCAAACAAAAATCACACGTCAGCGGGTCGCGTGGCAGCGATATGTTTAAATGCATGCGAACAAACTACAAATTGTAGGCGGTAATGGTCCGATATCATGATCAGCCAATGATTATTTTGGGAAAATCAAAAAAAGGAAAGTAAAAATAAAAATACAGTAATTAAGCTTGAGGAAAATGATGGTTGCGAATTGAATGGAAAATATCCATTGCAACGAACGGATAAGCTCTGCATGATATTTTTCAAAATCAATATGAATTCAGCGAGCGAATATAAACTTTACACTACATTTTATAAAATCAACACGATTGCATGCATTGAAAACGGTTTGCAAAAGATAAGTTTACTACAATATTCTTACTAGAAAAAAAATTAAAAAGCATCTTACGCCGACAATTATAACGAAAGATTTTCCGCAAAATTATTTACGTTTGATGTTTTTTAGATTGAATGTCCTAATATTTCGTTTTGGTTCGTTCCACCTAGTTTAAGAGGAAGAAAAGAAGATAAAGAGTTTTTTGATAAGGTTTCAAAAATTATTCCTCAAATCAAATTAAGGTTTGTCGTTCAATTTTTTTCAACATATTTTTTAAATTAAGTCCACTTTTTATCTTTTTAAGTAGTTTTGATCTCACATTTACATTTTTTTAAGTCATAAAAGTTTAGCTCATCATTTTTAACTCTTAAAACAACGTTAATTTTTACGCATGGTGTTTACTTATTAATTTTTTTCCTATCTTTCCAGGATGCAAAAAAAAGGATCTCTGTTGATCGGATTCAGTCCGATTCCTGGTGTTCCTACATTTTTCCGAATGACCGTCATGAACGGATTAGTAACTCATCAAGACATGGACTTTGCTCTGGACGAAATCGAAAGGCATGGAAGCGACTTTTGATTTTTCCTGAAGCTCTCGGTGGATTCTTAATTGTTTTTGATTAATTTTGACGGTGTATTTTAATAAAGCACCATATAAGACGTTACGAAATGATTTCTGTTAATTTTGTTGTAAGAATTTTATCATAAAGTGTTCAGAATAAAATTAGTTTTATTGCAGTGTTTCCTTATTGTAATTATTTTAAGAGCATATTGAAAATACAACACAGTTAGCTTTTATAGTTTTAAAAGAAATTTTCGCGCAGGTCACCTAAAAAAACTAAAAATAAACTAGTAAAGACGAAAGTAATTGAATGAAAAAAGAACCATTCGTAACTAAAATTTTACTTAGATTTTATTGGGCCGATTAATTGCCAATCACTAATAACCTACCTCTTAATAAGGTAGGTTAAGTGTTATTTGAGGCCAAGTGTTTAGTCAAAGCCTAAAAGTCGCCCAGGCGAAGTCCGAATAGAATTTCACACATAAAATTTGAAAAATTAAAAAAAAAAAGAAATCTATCGATTAAAATTGAGAAGTGCAATATAATAGTGTGTCCCAGAGGTTCCCAGACTTTTTTTAAAAACGACTTTAATTGAAAAGAAATTGCAGTTTTCTTAGTCTTGGCCCGATCATGATGTAATAGCTAATTTATGATAAGATTGGTTCATGGCGACCTAGAAAATACAGGCTATGTCAACAAAAAACGAGCGCTTGAGCTGAAGGCTCACAAAGCGCTGACGAAGCTAATTAGAACCAGCGATTGTACAAAAACGTTACATTTTACATTTTCTTTTCAGCAGTTTAAAGTAATGGCAGCCTAAATTCGTGCTTACAGTTATGAGCCAAAATTATGTTTAAAGGAAATTTATTCAGAAATATTGAATAAAAATATTTAATTTTAATAAGAAATTTTTGCTAAAAACAACATGATTTAATGACCAATAACGCAGTTATTTAGAAAAACTTTAAAAAAAACATTCAAAGTGTTTAATAGTTTAATTAACTAAGAAATTGTTTCAGCAAGTATTATCTATTTCGATTTTTTTTCTTTCGTAGAATAAAAATTTAAAAGCGATAAAATTTGGTACTAAAGTGCTGTGTGCCGAAGTGTAAAAGCAGTTATGCTTCTAGTCATGATGAAGTCCTTGTACATAAATTGCCCCAAAACATGGTGACCTAGAAAATACAGGCCATGTCAACAAAACACTGAGCACTGTGAACTGTAAACATAGATAAGGCGCTGTATAAACTAATTAGTACGAGTAATTGTAGGAAAACGTTATATCTTTACACTTTCTTTTCAGTAGTTTAAAATAATGGCAGCCTAAATTGTGCAAGCAGTTATGTATGAGCCAGAATTATGTTTAGAACAAAGTTGATCAGAAATATTGAATAAAATTTTTAATTTTAGTAAGTAATGTCTGCTAATAACAACATGATTTAATGACAAATAGCGCAGGTATTTAGGAAAACTTAAAAAGAAAACATTCAAAACGTTTAATAGTTTAATGAACTAAGAAATTGTTTCAGCAAGTATTATCTATTTTGATTTTTTCTTTCATAGAATAAAAATTTAAAAGTGATGAAATATGGTATTAAAATGCTGTGTTTCGAACTGTAAAAGCAATTATGCTTCTTGTAATGACAAAGTCCTTGTATACAAATTGCCCCAAAATAATGGAGATAAAAAGAAGTGGATTGCTGCTAAACCTAGACCTAACCTTGTTGTTTCAAAATATGCGGCTGTATGTAGAAAATACTGGCCCGAAAATGCAACATTGTTCTTGTATGCGGCAAACAGAGACCAAAAGACCCACCCTCAGTTTTTCCTGATATTCCAGCCAGCTGCTTGAGGTCAGCACAAAAAAACATTTCCAGGACAACAAAACGAAGTTTGTCTAGTGCGCGCAAGCACACTGAAGATGAAATGAAAATATTTTTAGAACAAGATACAGTATATTGGATTTTTGCAAAATTATAGGTCAAGCCCCAGAAAAGTTTAACTGTGTTACAGTATACTCCCACGAAGTAAGCTCTGTTTTTATACAATCAAAAGCATTAATCCATGGTGTTCCCCATATTATTATTCAAATAAAAACGACTACAGTTGTACCTGTTTTTCTTTTCGCTCTCCTTGCAACGTCGTATCGTTAAAATTAAATTCAATCTCACATTGCAAGACTTGGTCAGCATTATCAGAGATGATACGATATTTGTCTGAATTGGAAATGACGCATAAGAAAAAGATTCTTTTCGATCAACTTTTCGTGACAGATAAAAAAGGAGAAAATGAGAAATTGTATTCACCAGAGATGACGCAAGGGCATTTGAGTATTTTGCAGCATCCCGATCTTTGTATTCTCATCTTCAACAGGACTTTCAACTACCAAGTATTTGCACATTAACAAGAATTACATCGAAAGTTGGAAAAGTTGCTGAAACCGAATTTTTGCCTAGTATATTTAAAAATTTATCACCCTGCCAACGGCGATGTATTATACTATGGGATGAAATTTATATCAAACCAGCTTTAACTTATCATTGAGGAAAGCTTTTCGGTCGTGCTATTGACCATCTTGAAAAGCTGGCAAAAACTATGCTTACGGTTATGATTAAGTGCTTATATGGAGGGCCTAAGTTTATTTACAAAGTTGACCATATTAGCAATCTTACGGCGAAGTTTTTGTATGATGAAGGGCAAAGCATAGTAAAAGCAATCGAATCTGAACAAGAAAACAAAGTCATTGCTGTTATTGCAGATGGGCATCGTACTAACCAGAAATGCTTTTCTACTTGGGCTATGGATTCTCCTAGCAGATCAAAGCCTTGGTTGAGTAAAAACTCTGATATTTTCCTTTTATTTGATTATGTGCACGTTGTGAAATATTTGCGAAACAATTGGTTGACTGAAAAAAACAAAAAGGCTGCAGAACACATTTAATGGAGTAACTCAAGTTGCAAAGTGCAGTGATTTAGTTGAATTGAAAGAAGCAGAGAGCAATTCTCTTCTAAAGTTATCCAAGCTAAATGACGTAGTAGTTTCTCGAAAGCTAATTGAGCGTTAAAGTGTTTCTATATGCCTACGTATTTTTTGTGACGAAATCATTGCAGCCTTGGAATCTCACCCTAAAATTAATAATGAAGCAGAAACTGTTAATGTTTAAAAATTGTACTCAAATTGTGGAAAATATTTAATGTGAATCAAGAAAATCAAGCGCACAACGATGCAATGAGAGCTGTTATTAAGATGCCTAATGATCCGAGGATAAAATTTTTGTTGCATGTAGCAGCAATGGCTGATGGTAAGCGTCCAAATAAAAATCCTAGAGTCTGTTTTATAACCTCAGACAATGCAAAATTTCTTGCTCATATTTGTAGAGGAGCAGTTAATCTGACACGTCATTTGTTGGCAAGTGGCAATGATTATGTCATACTAGGATGGTTTTCTACCGATTTTTTAGAACGGGCTTTTGGTAAGCTGCGACAGGGCTCTGGGGGAACGTACTTTTTAAGTGCACAATCAGTGATTGAAAAGATACGTATACAACGAGCTAAACTATCTACATAACTCAAACTTAATATTTCAAATGACAGTGCTGTTGATGAACATAAATGTGAACTTTGTAAGCATCTACTAACCGATGAAGAGTGTGAAATTTTTGACAATCTAGAGGCGCTTGAGGAAAGTGTTGGAAGCGACGTAGTGGCACTAGCAGGTATTTTATACATGTATATACAGTAGCTGGATATCTTCAAAAGCGAGCAGCTCAAATTCGTGATAATGATACAATGTACTAATACGATAAATTTGGAAAGTACTTAGACCAGCTAAATAGAGGAGCCTTGGGCTGCTTCAAGATCATTTAGTACAGTGGTGCATTTACTGCTTTGTGTTATTTACCCAAATAGGTGAAGGGTTACGTCGTACTTTTTTAATAAATTTGTTTATATCTATTTTCGAAAAATGATATTTCAATATTTCTTTGAAACACAGCAGAATTCTTAGCAATATATTTTTGAAAAGCTGTTCTTTATTTCGCTTTCCACGCAGTTCTAAGGAGGCTTCCTTAAAAGTGTTGAAGCTCAACTAGTTTTTAAGTTTTTCATGCTTTTTTTGTAGACAATGCCATTTCACTTTCTGTTTTAGTATTGAAATGATGACGGCCACAAAAAGTGTAGTAAAAGAAAAATAAATAGTCATGCACTTTTCAGCAGCACAACTTTTACTTTTAATAGCAGTAATTTCCCTCTATTTGTGTCGACATTAGTAAATTACACCCCCAGCATTCGCTACCACAACATTTCAAAATCAATTCCGTTTTGCCTGTCTTACTTTTTGCAACAATGCGTTTATGAATGTTTATATTGTTTTTCAATTATTGTTCTGTACTATGTACATCACTAGATATCCTGCAATTATAATTTTTATCGATCTTTAATGCTTTATGCAAAGGGAATCGATCATTAAGTAAAAAGCAAGTTTGAAGCTTTAATAAACTAGTAATTTGGCCATTAAACAGAATAAATATGCTACAACAAATTAAATTAATGCTGGAAAAATCAAGCAGTTAACGTTTAAGTAAAATAAACATAAGTTTTAAATTGTAAAATCTGCGGGTACAGCATAAGTGGCTGTTGCTTTAAATGTTTCTTTGCTATTAGCACAGTTTTGCGCGCTGAAGGCAAGGCAGCGCGATAGCGCTTTATCGGCCTTCAGCTCACGCGCTCGTTTTTTGTTGACATGGCCTGTATTTTCTAGGTCGCCATGGATTGGTTCAATTTTTTTCCGATAAGTCATTTACCATAAAGCAGTAATCAGCGGGCCCAAATAATTGAAACAGATTCTATTCAAATTGTTTGATTAGGTTACAAAATATTGTTTACAAAAGATTGTGTGAATAAGTTGTATCCGAAAACGAAGTAATTTTTTTGGTTTCTCAGTAAAATTAAATCTACTTTAACCACAAAAATCGAGCAATTCAAAATATTTTTGAGAGTTCTCATAAGGGTTCGCGTTAAGGGGCTACCGGGGTAGGGGCATAGCCTGGGTTAAAAATTTGTTTTTAAATCTACCACTCAATCATGTTTGGTAATGGCTTGCATTGAATTGATTTTCAATGTAAAAAACTCTTTGGAGGGTTATAGTTTTAAAAAAATGTTTTTATGGGATATGTTGTGTAAAAATTTTTGTTGGTGTATGTAAAATATGTTATAAAAATAGCTGAGTAATTGTTTATTACAAGTAAAGAACTCATCTATAAGCTTTTCGTCCGACACTCGTCTCAAGATAAACGTCAAAATGTATAAGAAAAATATAATTGTTTGTCTAATAACACTGAGCAAAGAAATAATTGGTTGTAAAAGAAGGCGTGACAATACGTAACCAGCGCACAATTTTTAAGTTTTAAACCAAGGGTTCCCAAACTGGGGTACATGTACCCATAGCGGTACATTACATGTGAGAGAATATCCTTATCTAACTTTTCTGTTGTTAAGTAATTGATTGAATTTGGATGTAGTTATTTTCCATATACGTATTATCGGTAATTTTTCTTGATTTACCAAAATTGAAATAGACTAACATAATGATTCTAAGTAGACCTTCTATGACAAAATTTCTGGGTCAAAGTGCACATTTGAGATCAAAATCTTTCCAGAACTGGTCACCAAATATCTTATGAAGTTCGAGAGCAAAATTGATGCATTTTTTTCAAGTCTAGGTAAAGACGAGTTTGCACATATTATAAATCCTTTCATTGCAAACGCTCAGATGTTGCATACTGGGACAGGTACTCAAGAGGAACTGGTTGAATTCCAACATGAAGATTTTTCTCGCGATGTGTATTTTGAGAAATTGTTAGGTGATTTTTGGTTTATGAAGTTCAACTCATCAAATAATTGCTACATCTGTTGTTCAAGCAATATTGTTGCTTCCATCATCATGGCTATGTGAAGCGACATTTTCACTTCTGGTGGAAATTAAATCAAAATTAACTCAAAACACCAGAACATAATCTTCGTTGTGCTGTTGCTTATGTTTCACCTCATATCCATAATCTTGTTGCTAAAAAGCAGGCTCATCCATATGGTAGTGGGCCTATTGCTGGCTTTTTTATATTACATTATTAGCTTGATTGTACTGCAATGGCGTGCGGTCAGGGCATGCAAATCATGCGTTGCATGACCAAATTTTTAGGAATTGCATGACGAACTTTTGCGTGATGAGGTAGATATCGTTGAATTGGATGAGAAATATTAGCCTACTTGTTTCGGATGAAATGTGAGGCCAATTCAAGACGAAGACCTATTTTTTGTGTTATTTTAGATAAATCGTGAATTTATGGCGAAAAGTAAAAAATCGGAGACTGGTTAGAAGTGATGACTTTTTTTTTTGAGATCACTGTATTTTTAGGACAAAAAGTGCATTTCCCGGAATGATTTCAGGCGATGACCTTTTTTTTTATTTAGAAATCATTGTATTTTTAGGACAAAAAGTGCATTACTCGGAGCAATTTCAAGGGATTTTTAGGACGAAAACTGCATTACCCTGAACGATTTCAGGCGATGATCTTTTTTTTTAGAGATCACTATATTTTTAGGACAAAAAATGCATTACCTGAAATGACTTCAAGCGATGACCTTTTTTGTCAGAGATCACCTTGAATCTAGGACGAAAATGGGTCTTGAAAATACCCAATTTCATGACCTCAGAGGTCACCGCACGCCACTGCTGTACTGTTTGTTTAAACTCGTATTACATAGCTCTGAATAATTTTTTGTGCTTTTTGTCATTTTGTTTATTTAAAATTGAATTTAATTATTAATTATCACATTTTTGAAGATAGTTGACAAAAAACTTATCTCTAAGCTTTTCGTCCGACACTCGTCTGGAGATAAACGCCGAAATGAATGAAAGAAAATTTTAATTGGTTTTGTAATAAAGCTGCACAAAAATGATTGGATGTTTTGAGAAAAGCATCACAACACGTGATCAACGCAAGAGTTTCAAGTTGTAAAAAAACTCATTTTGGCGGCATAAATTTGGCTGGCGTGATTTCACGTAAACAGCTTTTAAAGTAGATAAATAAAAAGACGAACGACCAAATAAAAGAATAGTAAATTTTCCATGACTGTAATATTGGACACACATATGGTTATCTAAAAGGTGTTGACCAATCGCAGATTCACGAAACATGATTCAGGTTGAAGATTTCCCAGAACGATTGAAGATATTGCAAGAGTTTGGAATTTGGCAGGTTTCCACAAATTTTGGCATGTGTTGACGAATTCAGTCCTGTAATCGTTGAGATGTGCAGCCTTCGTACCGACTATCACAATGGCATGAAAATTTATAAACTACATTGCTTAAAAACGAAGCACACCACGTCATTTAGAAAAAAATGCACTTAAATTAAAAGATTTTACATCACCTACTTCACTACTGTAAAGAAATGCCCGGTTTATCTTCATCTGCCCTGGTTGGAAACTCCTTCGATTGGACTTGAAAACAAAATCAAAGCCAATGTGGAGAAACGCTTCTTTGCAGTAGAACAACGTGTTATTTTTAAAACTTGCCCACTTCTTCCTGCAATTAAAAAGGATGTGTTGCCTGCTTTGCTTTTAAGCAATATAGTTTATAATTTTTTGTGCCACTGTGATAGTCGTTAAGTAGGCCGCACTTCTCAACGATTACAGGACAGAATTCGTCAACACGTGCAAAAATTTATTAGAACTCGCCAAATTCCGAACTCTCGCAACACCTTGACTCTTTTTCCAATTTTCGATCCCAGGAAGCATGTTCATTGTTCAGTGAATAGGCGATTGGCCAACAACTTTTAGGCAACCCTTATATGTCGTCCAATAGTACAGTGTTAAAAGATTTACTATTCTTTTATTCGGGCGTTTTACTTTTCATTTATTAGCTTTAGAAGCCGTTTGCATCAAATTATCGCAGCTAAATTTGTGCCACCAAAACGAATTTGTTTACAACTTGAAAACTGTGCGCTGATTGCGTGTTGTGACATGTTTTTTACCTTCAATATTTTTTTTCTTTCAGTGTTATAAAGGCCCGTTTCCACTACGAGCGTGGAAAAGAGCATTTTTTGTTTCTTTTATTGATCTTCGATTGAAGCGAGCGGTTAAAATTGAAGCGAGCGCGAAAAAAAATCAATAAAACAAACAAAGAATGCTCTTTTCCACGCTCGTAGTGGAAACGGGCCTTAAGGCAATCAAATGTATTTTTCCAACATTTTTGAGGTTTATCTCTTGACAAGTGTCAGACAAAAAACTTAGAGATTAGTTTTTTGCTTGCTAGGTTCAAGTTCTCTATGAAAAAAAAAAATTGTTTCAATATTAGTTTATTGAAATGATTTTCTTAGAACTTATACCAAACACAATCTAAACTTTTATTTAAATAAATTTACAACATTTAACGAGTTAGTTGTCTGTTCCCTCAACATTGTGTTTGGTATTTAAATAAGTTCTAAGAAAATCATTTCAATAAACTATATTGAAACAATTTTTTTCTATCCGGTAATACAAATGGAAAGCCACTAGCAGCAATACGTCAGATTTCGCCCGGCCAAGGAACTAGAATACTAATAACATGAGATGATTTCATAACATCGATGGTAATAATACAGTATAATGAAGTTAATAAATCAATATAAACTTTTTGATTAGTTTAAAGAGTAATTATTGTTCAGAGTCTTTTACTTCATGCCTACATCATTCCTAATGACAGGCCTCGTTAATAAGATGAACCCTTCACGTCAAGAAAACAACCTGAAATATATCAAAAACAGCAGTTAATTTTAATTTTATTAGTTTCCATAAACTGATTATAGAAATAACAAAATTCAACCAGGCTTTTTTTGTTTAATTCTAATCATAATTTTTTTTAAAAATTAGAGTTTTTGTATTGCTTTTTTATGCATTTATTTTATAGTTTGGTCAACTTTATTTCAATTCTTAATTTTAATTTTAATTTTGTTTTTAGTTTCAATCTTAATTTTGATATCAGATTTTGTGATTTCAAGATTAGTTACGTTTTTAATTTTTTGAATTAAAAATAGTTTGATTTCAATTCTTTTAAGTTAAATTGTATTTTTAACGCAAATTCTACGAAGTTTCAAAAAAATTTCGATTCTACTTGAGATCAAAATACAATTTCTCGAGTCGCCCTGACCCTTTTCTCAAAAATTTTTGCGGCCGTTATCACATTTAAATATTGGTTTTAAATTATGAGTATTTTTGTTATATTTCAAAGTCCAATTTTTATAAAATGGTTAGTAGAAAAATTCTCGCTGTTCGCCTGCCCTTTTACTTTACCATTTTCTTATAATCGCACCGAAAATGGTCAATGGATCGTAAGATGTCATTCATTTACAACAATCAGCAGCTGATTTCACAAGAGTTTAAATTTTTTTGATAAACTAATATTGATCTTGTAGTTTTTAGGTTCTTGGACTAAGTTTAAAAGTCTCAAAGCAAAGAAATTACAATGACAAGATTGTAATCGGTTTAACATTTTTTTTGTTGTTTGTAGCGAAAACGCTAAAAAGTTGTACGTATAGTTGCAACCTTTACATTAGTAGTAGCAGTGTTGTGCGTTGACGGCGTCAAATGTCGGCGACAATTTTTTGTTGACGATGACGCAAACGCCGTAAAGATATTTTTCGGTTGACGGAATAGGTGTCGCCGACAACTTTTTGCTTGTTTTTTGCGTCAAGCGTTAAGCGTCAATTATTTTTTGCAAGGCAAAAATATATACAAAAAGTTTTCAACCGCTGACTCCAACAGCGCATTTTCATTCAAGAAAAAAGTTACGAAAGCTACAGCATGTAACATTTAGATTTAGACCATGTCAAATAAACTACTTGCAAAAATACTATAAAGTTACAAAAGGGTGCTCACGAATTCTTGCTTTGAAAATGCAGCTGCTTCCAATTGTTAAAAATGTTCTCAAGGATCACAACTTTGCTTTCATATGTTTTTAGAAAATCCACCTGCTGGAATTTAATTAAAAGCCGTAAAATCAAAGAAGCGCAATAGAGGAGCTTAAGCGCAATTGTTTTTATTAAGGGCACGATAACAACTTTTTTGTTTTCGCAGGATGTTGTTTGAACACCAAAAAAAAAAAAACATATGCGTGGTGCTTAAAAGTGATCGAGTCCCAGCTCAGTTGGCAAATTCAATCAAACTAAAAATCACTTAATTGTGGTCTGTCGAAAATGTTTAGCAAAGCAGAGACTCAGAAGACAGAAAATTGCTATCAGAAAAATAAATTTTAATTTTAATTATAGAGTAAACAGACTAGGCTACTATAAAAATAATTTCACAGTATAGTTAATTTTCATACTATTAAAACAACGAAAATAGTAATTGCAATTTCAATATAGTCTGTATAAGATCACAATAGTAGGCTTCAATCGATATCCAGCGCTATCCATAGTAAGTGTTAATGCAGACTCGAGTTCAGTCGAGGTTAGATTTTTTAACTAAAATTGATTTTAAAATTCATTGTTCTTCTGGTAAAATCAGGCAAGTAAAACTTCAACAAATACAAAAGGCGTAATATTTATTAAAGCAGAACTCAACGACGTTTCGTCCGTTGCATCGGGCGGACTTCTTCAGGTAAAAGCAGAACACAACGCGCACCGTATTTAAAAACCAAGAAGTTAAAAACACAAACCAACAAACACAAGGTGAGAAGCGAACATACATAACGATTTCAAAATTACTTTGTGCAAAAGAAACAAATTTAACAGGTTGAAAACCCACATCAGTTGAGATTTTTTATATTGCTATATATTTTTGGAAAAACATTACGACCTTTGAATAAACATTTGGTGGTACAGAATTTGAAGATTGCTTGAAGTAAAAGATTTTTCTTCCCAAAGCTTTTCATCTGACACTCTTCAGGGGAAATCGTCAGAATGAAGTAGAATTGAAACCGAACTAATTTATAAAGGAAGAAAGTAGAGTTCTCATTGGCTGAAAGAGTCAACCAATGAGAGAAAAGTTTAAGAAATTTTCAAAGAGTATACGAATTCTTTTTGCTTACACAGAAAGGGATTGAGAGATTTAATGAAAGTCGCTTCAAGAGCAGAAAGGTGAAAGGAAGAGCGACCTCGAGCGAGAATAGAAAATTTTTCGTTGCTGTAATGGAGGGCACATTGGGCGTTGTCAAGAAGATGTTGACCAATAAAGTCAAGAAGATGTTGACCAATTCGTGAAATTGTTGTGGGCGTATGTTGTTTTTGCAAGAGCGGGAAAGACTTTGGCGGTTGGCCGAGGTACGAGGATTGGTGTTGGCCGAGGTACGAGGTTTGAAAGCCGAATTGATTCGGCTTTCAAGCGAAAACTTCAACAAATAAATTCTAACCCGGTCCACACAGTAAAAAAGTCCCCTGTCTACCTACACATCCCATGGATTGGAAGCGTTTCGATGAAGTTCGAAAAGCAGATTACGTCTGCTGTGAAACGCTGCTTTTTCTCCGTCGAACCACGTGTTATTTTCAACACCCGACAGCTCCTTCCAGCGATTAAGAAAGACGTGCTACCTTCCCATCATCACAGCAATGTTATTTACCAGTTTTTGTGCCACTGCGATAGTCGGTACGTTGGTCGCACGTCTCAACGGCTAGAAGAGCGAATTAAACAACACGTTCCCAAATCCATCACCAATCCTCGTACCTCGGCCAACCGCCAAAGTCTTTCCCGCTCTTGCAAAAACAACATACGCCCACAACAATTTCACGAATCCGCTATTGGTCAACATCTTCTTGACAACGCCCAATGTGCCCTCCATTACAGCAACGAAAAATTTTCTATTCTCGCTCGAGGTCGCTCTTCCTTTCACCTTTCTGCTCTTGAAGCGACTTTCATTAAATCTCTCAATCCCTTTCTGTGTAAGCAAAAAGAATTCATATACTCTTTGAAAATTTCTTAAACTTTTCTCTCATTGGTTGACTCTTTCAGCCAATGAGAACTCTACTTTCTTCCTTTATAAATTAGTTCGGTTTCAATTCTACTTCATTCTGACGATTTCCCCTGAAGAGTGTCAGATGAAAAGCTTTGGGAAGAAAAATCTTTTACTTCAAGCAATTACGACCTTTATCATTTATTGAATTTTTTGTATTATTAATATACAATGATTCTAAAAATTTGCGTTTTTCATAGTCAATGTTATAATCCAATATTTCAGAATTACCAAAATCAATCCTATGTTCACAATTAAAACAATGCTTAACCAATGCAGTTTTTTTATTCAAATCATCTTCTTTCAGTTTAGCCAAATTAATCGGTTTCAAATCACGTTTAAACGCGGTTTCAAATCACGTTTAAACACGTTTAAACGTGATTTCAGTTTAGCCAAATTAAACGGTTTCAAATCACGTTTCAACGTGATTTGAAACCGATTAATTTTGCTAAACTGAAAGAAGATGATTTGAATAAAAAAACTGCATTGGTTAAGCATTGTTTTAATTGTGAACATAGGATTGATTTTGGTAATTCTGAAATATTGGATTATAACATTGACTATGAAAAACGCAAATTTTTAGAATCATTGTATATTAATAATACAAAAAATTCAATAAATGATAAAGATCGTAATGTTTTTCCAAAAATATATAGCAATATAAAAAATCTCAACTGATGTGGGTTTTCAACCTGTTAAATTTGTTTCTTTTGCACTAAGTAATTTTGAAATCGTTATGTATGTTCGCTTCTCACCTTGTGTTTGTTGGTTTGTGTTTTTAACTTCTTGGTTTTTAAATACGGTGCGCGTTGTGTTCTGCTTTTACCTGAAGAAGTCCGCCCGATGCAACGGACGAAACGTCGTTGAGTTCTGCTTTAATAAATATTACGCCTTTTGTATTTGTTGAAGTTTTACTTGCCTGATTTTACCAGAAGAACAATGAATTTTAAAATAAGTAATATCCCTGGTAACAGTGTTTATATTAATTAAAATTGATTTTTCCACCAATGTCTGTAAGTCAAAAGCTGCTTTATTTTTGTTGCCTTATGTAATTGTTTTCACTGTTTACATCATCTAAAGTTGTTTTTTCCCGCCAATATCTCTTAGATGATAAGTTGTTTTATTTTTGCCTTACGTAATTGTTTTCGACAATACCATCATCAGAAGTTAGTTTTTTCCCGCTAATACTTTGTAAACCAAAAGCAAAAGTTACTTTATTTTTTATTGCATTACGTAATTCTTGCCGATAATCATATCATTTAAAGTTACTTTCTCGTCCCGCCTCTCTCCACGTGTTATTTTAGTATAAGTAGTCGAACTCTCGTGGGCCATTTTCAAATCAAACGCAATCGTCATTCTTGTTCGAAGATCGTGAAGCAGATTTCAGTCAGTAAGTGTTCGTGTGTTATGTTAGTTTTTAAATTTCTGTTTATCCTAAATTCCGGCGTATAAGTCAAAAATTTGACACTTAATTTCAAGTTTAAAAATCCATTCTCGACTTATACGGCGGTGACGTTTTTCATAACATGGTACATATTACACTTAGGTTTTTAGGTCAAACTTATAGACCTCGACTTATACGCCACGTCGACGTATACGCCGGAATTTACGGTATTTCTGTTTTATAATTTTTAATATATAAAACCGTATTCATCCAAGGTGTGTGTTTTCATGCCAACATCACATATTGCGACAAGTCAATTTCGCCGCAATAGTAAGAAGGACGTTTGCTGAAAATACAGGTACATAACCAAATAAATTTTTTTGACCTGTTGGCTGTTGTCAAAATTTGATAGCTTGTTAATTTAATTTTTTTCTGATCGTAATCAAAAAATTGTCTCCTGATTCGTAACCCAGCGTAACCACTTTATAAAAATGTGTTTCTTAAATTCAATGCTTTTCAAATTAGCGATAGGTAAGACTAAATTGACAAAAGGTTTTATAGCCTTCGATTAGGCTTCCACAGGGTTTCTGAAAATTGGTATTCAATTTAATAAAAAATATCATAAACCCTTCTAAGAAGCTACTAAACTATCTTACAGAAACAATGTTTAATGATTAGTAATTTATAGTTG
This sequence comes from Diplosoma virens, assembly GCA_963680785.1. Lineage (NCBI taxonomy): Eukaryota > Metazoa > Chordata > Ascidiacea > Aplousobranchia > Didemnidae > Diplosoma > Diplosoma virens. Next base: position 39,930,902 of record OY796887.1, on the reverse strand, counting down.
TAGATTTAGCAATATCTCGGCATCTCCGAAAGCTGGTCGAGATAATCGCTTGCCCTAAGCATAACACCTCCGCCGTTGTCTAGCGAGCTAGGAGAATAAATAGAGATAAAAATAAATAAAAAATTATATAAAAAAATGTAAATTTACTCGCCACTATAGATATAGGCTACGCCTATATCTATAGTGGCGAGTAAATTTAACGCAGCCTATAAATTTTTTTTTTTTTTTTGGTAAATTTCAAAAGTTGATGGGGTTTTATTATCGGTACGGATAATGGCGAACAGCTTGCAGCAGTAGCATAGCCAGGCTACAGTATAAAGAAGAAGGGTGAGGGTGGTTATGGAAAATAATTTCACAAAAATGAGAATGAAAAATGGCAAACGATTTAAATGTTTTCCCAATATGACGTAAAACTTTGTGAAGTATGACGTCAATATAATGATAGTTCTAAAAAAGTGCATCTTGAAATATCAGCGCCCTATTTAAACGAAAATTAACACATTTAACTTATTTATTATAATAATTTAAGTATTGACGCCACCAATCCTTTAAAAAGTATAACTCTTACCCTCAAATCCCCAGCCGGGCTTGCTATTAATCTATTTTTTATTTAATGTATTTATGTATAAATTAATTGCATTATGAATTTTTAGGAGTTCTCAGGCAACTGACACCATTAAGCAAGAAATCAAAAAGGTGCTTGTTGTTCCCAACGCCAGTAGGTGGAACTCAATATTCGTCGCTGTGAAAAGTTTGCTCAGCGTGTACAGCAGCACCAATAAAACGGGCCATTCAAATGTCTGTCAAAAAGTAGAAGTTCGTTGTTTTACGTCGTGTAAGTATTTCAAAGTTATTCAAAAGTGCTTTAAAAGTATTCTAAGTTTTTCTAAGCCTTTGTAAGAAATTGTTGCTTTGTAATTGAAGAATTTCTCTTGAGGTGTATTTGACTAAATAGTCAAGCCATAGATGTTTGACGAATCAGATATAAAATAATTTTCTTAAGTTTTTTCCCCGCTTTTTGAAATCAACCATCTATCAACTTTGAATTTTAGAAAAAACTTTTATATGAATATAATATACTGTATATTTTATCTAATTGTATTTAAACATAAAGATAGAATGTTTCAATCGGAAACCCTAGCTTATTTTGTTTTGTTTTTTCAATGCAAGCCAGTAGGCTATATTCTATTGATTAGACATAACGTCTTTGCGCATACACTTTATATATCTGAATCATATAAATAAAATCCAAAAAAAAAAAATGATATAAATCATTAAACATTAAAAAGAAATTTTTTTGTTACAAACATCATTAATTGCATTTAAAGATCATAGAGAATTATTTGACTTACTTTAATTATATCCTCTTAAACGAAAAAAACTTGACAAATATCTTTGCTATAGTTTTCGCTGACTTGTTCAATAAAGCAAACATTAAACTAAACGAAATTTTGTTTGCAGTGGACATGAAATTTTTTGAAGAATATAAAAGCGTAATGAGTCCTATAGCGATGAGTTTGGATATTCTTCAAAGGGAAGAAAAAGCGTATATGGGCCGATTACTACCTACGCTGGCTGGCGTATTACTAAAATTGAAATCCAAGCGCAATGATGATCTCAATTACTGCCTGCCTTTACTTGGTTGTCTCATTCAGGGGTTAAATCAAGGTAACTAAACTGCATTTAATTTTTTTTGATTTTCAAAGTTTAATATGTTCGAAATCGTTAAAAACTTAGACATTATATCAATAAAATTAAAATAATCTTATTTCGACAGCTATAAATTTCCTGACTTGAAAAAGTAATATTTTTGTGAAAAGTATTTATTTAGAAATTTGCTATTTCAGGTTTCATCATCTTTTCGAGGACTTTGAGTGCGTCCTTGCCAGCGCCACGCATCCTCGGTATAAACTTGCACCATCGGTCGACTGGCTTCCTGGTGTTCATAGGCGTACGCAAGTAGGGGTTTCAGGGGTTTGAAAAAAACCCTTGAAGAATGGTGTTCAGCCATATATGTATACATGATAATAAGTAAGCTCCGATAAGATGACTTTGGTTTCTATTGTTTACCGCGCTTTTTAAACTTAATTACTGCTTCTCATCAATTTTTGCTATCGCTTAAATTGCTTCAAAGATAGCTAATGTCAGCTGCCACTGTAAAGAAAACTTTCAAACTTGTAAAATATTGAAAGTTAAGCATGGGAATGGGAATAAACTGCGTGGGAACAATAGCTTCAGTTCACAATTTTTTTAATGCTCCGAAACGTCAAAACATTTTACGCAAGTCAATCAACACGATTTCGTCAATAACAAAAGCTTAAAAACTTGTTCAAATTTGTGCCACCAGATGGGTCCATCGACGGGAGAGTATTGTTAGTACTTTTTCAAATTTATAGTTTACCGTAGTAGAAGCTTTGGCAGAAATTTCAGCATGGCCAGACAGAGAAATTTCATCACGAGCTCTGCCGTTGCTATCGGCAATTAGGCAAAGTGAATTTTGCATTGCTCTCTTAGTTTTAAAATACGTTTTTGGATACAGTGTTGTTTTGTGCAAAGTTAGGCAAAAAAAGTCGATATATCTTCTTAAAGCCGTCAACATTGTACAGGATATTGCAAATGAATTGAAATGTCTTATAGAAAAAGCCGAATATGAATTTCATCAGCTCTATATTTTTGCGCAAGAAGAGGCCAAAGCCGAAGATTTTATTTTGAAAACACCACGCCTTACTTCAAAACAGACCAATCGATGCAACATTGCTGCTGCAACAGATGAAGAACATTTTAGAGTAGGGATTTTTATTTCATTTCTCCATAACTTTATTGTCACTTTTGAAGCAAGATTTACAGCTCACAAATCGATTATTGGTGAATTTCAGTGTTTAATTTCTGCTGATCCAACTAGTGGACCAACTCCTCAACAAATTAAAAGTATTCAAGTTTTGTAAAATTTTACACAAATGATTTAACGAAATCCTGGGGAGAATTAGTGCCTGAACTGATATTATGGAACAGGAAACTTTTTCGGTTGAACGCAGCAGAAAAACCAACTGATGCGTTGAGCAGCTGCAAGGAATGCAGTTCCGATGCTTTTCCGAAATATTTACATTGATGACCATTTTGTTAACTCTTCCTGTGACAGCATGCACTAGTGAACAATTGTTTTCCACATTACGCAGACTAAAAACGTGCTTACGAAACACAACTGGTACCACTCGAATGAATGGACTTGCATTACTAAACATTTATAGGAGCCACACGCCTTGCCCTGGTGACGTAATTAACGAATTAAGTGAAAAAAAATATATATAACAATAACAATTAGTCAAGTAAATGAATCACGTTTCAATATAAGCCTGTAAAAAACTTTAAATATTTGTTAAGTAAGATTTTTTTTGTTTGTTTGATTTTTCACCTGTTGTTTTCTTCAATTACAGAAGTTGCTTTTAATTTGGAAAGTTTCTTGTCATAATTGAATTACACGCACATGCCTTTTCAATTGTTTTACGGTTTGGTAAAAAGAAATTCATGCTACTGCAAGATGTTCTTAAAACCAAAACACTTTCTTTTGAAATGTAGGCCTAATTTTGGAAGTTTTTGCCCATTACCAGGACTACTCAGAGCAATCGTGTCTTCGGCTCCAAAACCCCCCTTTACAAATTTCTGCGTACGCCACTACTGGTGTTAATGCGGAAAGAGTTCGCTACCGAACCAGAGGAATTTGAAAACAACGAAGTAGGGCACAAGATTGAAACCAAAGATTTAGAGGACGAATTTATAAGCACTTTATCAGAATTCCCTGATAAAAAATCAGGAGTGAATCAAATGGAACAATTCTACGTGAAAGCCCATCATTAAAGCACTTTAATTTAAGCGTTTTCTCAAACGATACAATTAAAAAGACTATTTATCAAATTTAACACTCCAATTCCTTCTAGTGCAGCTGTTGAGCGTCTTTTTTCAACTGAAAAAGATGTTTTAAGACCAAAGAGAAGCCGCTTGACCGACAAGCATTTTGAAATGCTATTGTTTTTAAGAAAAAATAACATAGATTATTGCATTGCTGTTTGTTAATCCGGCCTTTGGTTTGATTAGCAAAAAATTTGACCACCGATGGTCACTGCTTTATCAGTGCACGAGAATCTCAGGCCTATCATAATATTATTACTTTTTGATGCTATTTTAAGAAAAAGTATGCGTCCACTTTCATAAATTGTAGTTTTCAGTCAAATAGTAATTTCATTGATAGTCTTGTAAACTTAGATGTTCTTTTTAAATCTCATTTTTATGGCTTTTATAAAAATCTGCTGCGTATCTAAATTATTTAGCCCATATTGTGCTGCAGATCCGTGAAATAGTATTTACTTCAATGCAAATTTTTTTCTTTTACTGTTGTGCTTAGTTGTTATTAATGTTTTGTGTGCCATTGTTCGTATGGGCTCTAAACCTGAAGTACATAAATGAATAAAGCAAGTGTAACAATCATTTTGTGACGCATTTGTTTTGAAATTAAAGCATTTTATGACAATTCAGAAATTCCTAATTTTTCTGCCCTACTACATAATAATCAATGATTTTTTTTAACAATATTTTAATTTGTGGGATTGACGCTAATCTTGACGCTGACGCTGATGCCGTTAACATTTTTGAGCGTTATCGGCGTAAATGACGCCGATAAGAATTTAAAGAGGTGACGCTGACGCCAACGCCGTCAAGATTTTTTGTTGACGCGCACAACACTGCTTGCCTAAACCATTTTAAAAGTTTTTAATATTTTTTTTTATTTCTTTTAAAACAAATTCTTAAAAAATCTAGAACTAAATATTTCAATTTGTTTTATGTACGTATAATAAAAATTGCTTGGATATTTATAAACATTTTTTGTATAAGTCTTTAGTGTTTATCTTAGCCTACTGGTTTTGCTTCTTTATAGGTCGCCAGAATTTATTGAAATATTAAAATGAAGTTTTTATGTGAAATTTGTGGTAAACTATTTACTTCATGGCAAAAATTTAAAACATGCAAATTTAATTTTCACCAATTTCTAAAAACTTTTGGTAAAGATTTTAAAAGTGTCCCAGTTAGTTTAGAATATCCCATATACATTACAGTTCCATCAAATTTTTCGGAAGAAATCAATTTTCATTTACAAAGTTGTCGTTTTTTATCGGCACTGTTAAGCAAGGCATTAAATATTTTGTGCAAATATTGGACCTATTGTCTGGCAGAATCAAAAATTAAGGTAAAAAAACCGTAGCTTAATTTGGTAGACCTTTCAGAATTTAAAATGTAAAAAATGCTTAATAATAAAAAATAAATAATAAAAATTAGTTCATTTAATATATAAAAAATTTTAGTTTTACTCAACTTTTCTTTTTTTGCTTACAAGTATAATAATCACCGCCGTTTCTATTTCTAGAGTTTTCAAGACAAAGATTTGAAAAGAATTTTCAGCAAGGCTTTTTCCTGTACTCTTAAACAGATAAAAGACTTTCGTCGCGAATTTTTCAAGAAAATTTAACCCGTTGCCTAAAACCTTCTTTTTCTTCTTCTTTCGGCCTTTTCCTTTAATCAGGGATAGCCACAGCGTATCACGTTTCTATAAATCGTTCTGTTTTCAACGTTCGTCTCCTTTGCACCAACTTCCTCCATATCTTTTTTCACTACATCTAGAAATATTCTCTTCGGCCTCCCTCTTTTCCTTTTTGCCGGAAACTCCATTTCCACCATCTTTCTTCCTACATACTCCTGGTCTCTTCTCATGATATGTCCATACCACCTCAGCTGCCCTCCCTCATCTTCATTCCTAACCGTTCTACCTTATCTGTACCCCTGATGTAATCATTTCTAATTTTGTCTTTTCTCGTCACTCCCATACCAACCTCAACATTTTCATCTCTCTAACTTCCATCTCTTCCACTTGTTTCTTTGTGACTGCCACCGTCTCAACTCCTAACACCATTGCTGGTCTCACCACTGAACTGTACACTTTTCCTTTTGTTCTAGCTGGTAACCTCCTGCCACAGATTACTCCCAATATTTTTTTCCATTTGTTCCATCCTGCCTTCACTCTCCTCTTTATCTCCCTCTCACAACTACCACTTTCTCGCATCGTTGATCCCAAATACTTAAATTCCTTTACTCTTGGCACTTTTGTGTCCTCCATCTTCACTATTTCTTCGTCATTTCCTCCATTTATGCAAAGATATTTGGTCTTTGACCTACTTACTTTCATTTCTCTTCTTTCCAACTCATACCTCCAGCATTCTAGTCTCGGCTCCACTTCTCCCCTGGTCTCTTGCAAATCACAATATCATGAGCAAACAGTATTGTCCACGGTGGTTCTCTCGTTACTTCGTCCGTTAGCCTATCCATTATCACTGAAAACAGAACGGACTTAACGCTGATCCCTGGAGCAGTCCGACCTTGACCATGAAACTTTCTGTAGTTCCTATTGCGCACCTCATCACTATTTCACTTTCCTCGTACATATCCTGTACAAGTCGTACATACTTTTCCGCTATTTCTGATTTTATCATACAGTACCACAGCTCTTCCCACGGAACCCTGTCGTAAGCTTTCTCTTGGTCCACAAATATACAATGAAGTTCTCTTTGATATTCCCAGTACTTTTCCATCAACATTCTTAAGGCACACATGGCATTGGTAGTTCCCTTTCCTGGCATAAATCCATATTGCTGTTTACTGATGTCTACTATATCCCTTAGCATGGCTTCCATAATTCTTTTCCATACCTTCATTGTGTGGCTTATTAGCTTTATTCCTCTGTAGTTTCCACAGCACTGTGCATCCCCATTGTTTTTATAGATTGGGATAAGCACATACTTTCTCCATTCTTTTGGCATCCGTCACCCACTAATAGTCTGTTGAACAGTTTGATCAAAAACTTTATCTGCATCTTTCCCATGCACTTCCAAACTTCTATTGGCAACTCATCTGGTTTAACCGTTTTACCTTTTTATTCTTCTCAGTGTATTCTTCACTTCTTTTCTACTGACTCAATTTACCTCTTCGTTAACCACTTCTGCTTCCTCTGTCCTAGGATCTCTGTCATTTTCCTTGTTCATCAGTTTTTCAAAGTACTCCTTCCATCTCTTTAACACTACCTCCGAATTTCCATGATATTTCCGTTTTCATCCTTTATAACCCTCCCGTGCTGTACATCTTTCCCTGCTCTGTCTCTCTGCCTAGCCAATCTGCAGAAAATACATGAAAAGCTTGTGTCGAGCAGTACCCCCAAGCTACAGCAATCGAGGAGGATTGTAGGAATCGTGCCAAAATATTAACACACTGCTCGTGAGACCCAAAAATTGTTTAATGAATGGGTGTCCACTTCGGAGTTTCCCGTCACGCATATCACTACAGAGGGTATTATACAAAAGAATGATATTGGTTGGGTTGTCAATAAAGAATTCTGTATTAGTGCATCAGTTAAGACTTTAATAATAAAAAAGTTATTTAAATTATATTTACAATCGATTAGTTTTGGTATGCAAAAAAATTAATTGCTTTGTTTCAAACAAAAAAGCTTCACCAAACTAAATCTTTGAGAAAGAATTTGCAGCTTTACCGTTAGTTTTTTCTAATTTGTTTTATCAAAGATTAAATTTGTACTTTCTACTGTATTATTTATTTGAATGTATTTTCAACGTGTAATTTTAGCTGTTCTTAAATTTTGTTTTTGTTTAGTGTGATGGGTTGAAATCTTTATAGCTTCATGTTTTTTTAGAGATAAAGATTTGGTAAATTAAAAAGTTTTTGAGGCTCAACCATTTCTACATTGCATCAAGCTAATGTGAATGTCGGTATTTCATAATAGTCTATTGAATTTTACTTTTAAAATCTTTGTTAAAATTTTAAAATACCTAATAGGAAAAGAAAACTGTTTTTTTCTGTTAACAAATTTTAAAGTAAAGCTTGATCCGCAAATTGTCATAATAATCGCCTTTTTAAAATTTGGTCTTTGTTTGGAATTGTTGCTGCTGTTTTCAAAAGGTCACCTTGCTAATAAAATCCCCCCATGCTTTGTGGGTTCAAGTAATTAATTGATCGGTAGATGCGCCACATCAACACACAAAACCGCGAGAAAATTGTAGGAAAGATATGATAGTCTTGTTATTGTAAAATCTATGGTTCACGACAGTTCTTACACCGGCATCAATTCTATTTTTAATATTGGACGCCTAAGCGAATCGTAAACTTCATTAAGTACTCTTAGAGCAAGTGGAACAATGCACAGATTCACGACGGTAAAAGGAGCCGCAACTGAACGGTTTTGACAAACGAAAATATTTGTAATATAGTAATAATAAATAAATTCTATACGACTTTATCTTGTTTTTTTTGCGGCAGAAGCTTCACAAATTATCGCTACCCTAAAATGAAGTGAGCATACACCAGACACGAATCAACCTCCAAAACAAAAAAAACAAATGTGTTTGAGCCAATAAAACTTACAAATCATTAAGCTTGGACAATACCAAACACAGCTCATTACAGAAAACGCAGCTCAGGAAAGTTTCGATGCAGAGAATGAAAAACAACAGCGAGAAATAAAACGAAGATTGAAAACTTGGTAAAGGCAGAAAAACTTCAAACAATATTTTACACCCAATTTGTTTAATTTAATAACGTTTCGCGATAGATTTTGATAAAATTTCTATGTTATTAAAGTGTTGTGAAAGTTGACAATGTGTAGCAAAGTAAATTACTTTAACATTATTCTATAAACCACAACCAAATTCTATTTGTTAAAAAAAGAAATTTTTATGTGTCCTGGCAAATTTTAGGCTATACAATCTTTAAAAGCAAAAATTGATTATTTAAATCATTTTTATGCCATTTAGTTGAATTCCAACAACTTGACTCAATCGTTATAGAGCATCTTCATGACGAACACTGATCAGAAAAACTCTAATATCCTGGGTATTAATTTATATAGCAGAAAATGTAGAAATTAATATTAAAATTATAAAATCTATTTAATTTTATTTTTAGTTTTCGTGAGTATAGTTCGAGATGGCTTTTGGTTTGAAATCGTTTAGTTGAATGATTGCACAAATGTGATGAATTTTTTTAATATGTCGAAAATTCAATTCCTCGTGTTCACTGTTTGGTTCTTATTCGATAAATTTTCGTCCAATTTCTCGCATTTAAATTTTGATTTCAACTTATAAGTTTGAATTTCAATTTCTAAAACAAGTCTAAATAAAGAACTTACATATGATTTTTCTCTTTCAACCCAGTCATTTTTAATTCTTGTACAGTCATTTCCGATAACTGCGTCTAGACCGCTTGACCTCAGAACGTTTGATTTATTCATTAATACTCGCCTCTGAGTTACCCAACTGTTTTGAAAATTTTTGTTCAGTTATTCTTAAAATCTCTGTATTTTGTTTTATGTTTCACAGTTTGACTCTCAAAACTTACAGGACTTTATGTTGTAAAATTATGATAATTAATCTTCTCTATTACATCACAAAAGGCGTCGTGATAATTTTATAAGCTGTTTCAAATATAATTTCATTATAATTATCATCCAATTGTAGGTAATTTTGAAAAGAAATAAATTATTCTGAAATATTATGCTGTGATAGACTAGATTGCTTAAAAGTTTATCTTTTAATTTTTTTACATTTTTGGTCACAGCCCTCTCCAAATATTTTTACTGCTAATCGTTACGAGTTTTAATAATTTGATACAAACGATTACAATGCGAATATAAAAGAGAATATTAAGTAGACCTAGTCACTAAAACGTTTTCTAGAAACCTGCAGTATTATGAGCTAGCTCCTTTTCTGAAAAAGAAGAGTAAAATAATTTTAATGAATTAATCTTGTTCTAATTTAAATTTTTTTTGTTAAAGGAATGTAACACCAAAATTTCTTACAATTCATTTTAATAGTTTTTTAAATATCTTGCTGCATCAATTAATTAAATTCTTTGACACTTTACCGCGATTAGTAGTGAAGACAAATCACAATTATCATAAATGACTATGCAAGAAAAAGAGTAAAACCAGTGGTGGATATTGGGAGAGGCGAACGAAGCAGTTGCCTTGGGCCCTTCTTTTTCAAAATGCCCTATATAATTTTATTTTGCGTTACTTTAAATATTTCAACTGACCTCACAACTCTAAAAAGAATAAGTAAAATATGAATAATAGGGACATAGAATGCAACAACTGATTGCAGCCGACGCGGCGGCCAATTAGTTAGGCTGCGGCTAGTTGTCCTCAACGGCCAGTTGGCCTAGGCTAGTTGGGTTGCGGTTAATTGGCCGCCATCAGTTGTTGTAGCCTCATATGGACGGGCCCCTAAATTTGAAACAGCATAGAATATGAATTAAAATTAGTTTTAAATATTGCACCCCAGTTGGATAACGTGGACTATTCTTAACGATACTCAAATTGTTATAAAGGTTCTCTAAAATTAAATAATACTAAAAATTGCCAAACAAAGAGAAATTTTATTCTAAATTCAAACTTAATTTTTAATTAATAAAAATAACACATTGAAATTAGTAGTATTTATATGTACACAACTAAACATTTTGTGTAATTGCAGCAAAACATTGACATAAAACACTAAAAAATTACATACACATGTTTTAAAAAGTATAGGCCTACATTTTGTTTTTGTTAAATTACCAAATGCTTCATGTACGACACAGACCATTAGAGAATTCAATTCAGTCTGCATATGTTTCCCTGAAAACCAAATAAATATGGAAGTTTTCACTTTTTTCCTCAGCTTTAGATTGATTTACCAGCAATTTTTTAAGTTTGGTTTACTAATCAGGCTATTCATTGCAGCTTTTTTAGAAAAGGGTAATTTAGCAATTTTTTAAATGAGATTTTGACGACTGCTTTGAGGGATCAGCAAGTAAAAAATAACAGCTTAATAAAAGTAAAATGTTATATTTTATATTATCATCCTGAAATAAAATTGAACAAAAGAATTTTAAAGAAATCAATTTGATTTTAAATGACTATTTTAAAACGTAGCCTAATTATTATTAATCTGAATAGCTTCTCACAATGGATTTAAATATATTTATTAAAATGCTTTGTTTTAAGAAATTAAATCATTACATAAAAACCATTTCTACTGTACAATATTTCATCAAAGTTTTGATTTTTATCAAATTCAGTTTAGAGCATTATTTTAACAATTTTTTAATAGCTTGTTTTAAACAATTTGAGTTTAAAGTTATATTTTGGCATTATTACATGCTTACATTGGATATTTTTCTATGCTAAAATTTTAAGAATATTCACTTGCAGCAAAAAAACCTAAAAGTATTAGATGTTGGTTGTTTTACAAAATATACGAACAGCATGTTGTTGTTCCTTATTGGGCTACTAATTTTAGACTATGTTGTCAAAGAACAACTTTCAAATTTAAATTATTTATATACATATAAACAGTGATGGGATTCAAAATTTCATGAACAGGTTCTCTTCCGTGTAGAATTACTAACAACAATTTCTTTATTTATACAGAGATATAGCGATACAGAAATTACATTAAATTAAGAATGGATTCGTTGAAAGTCGTGACATTCAACGAATGGGTTCGTGCGAACCCTCTAAATCCCATCACTGCATATATATATATATGAAGTATTGTCATGATTCGTATTTCACAGAGATACATATTATTCGCATTTAAATCGTATTTCTTCGAATAGAATGCGCACATTCCATTTTTTTTATTGCGAATTCGTGCGCATTCCAAACATGACTGGATTTGAAGATTTGGCAAAACGAGTGGAGATGAGCGAGAGTTTGGAATTTTGCCAATTCTAATAAATTTTTAAATTTTGGCACGTGTTGACGAATTCTGTCCTGTAATCGTTGAAATGTACAGCCTACGTACCGACTTTCACAATGGCACGAAAAAAGTTTAGTGTCTATCACAGTGGAATAGAAGCTTAAAGATAAGTTTTTTGTTGGCTATTTTCACATTCAGGAGCACAAACCCACGTGTTTAAATTAACTTCCATGACAACTTGAATTTGACATCCTTTTGATTATTGCACCATTTTCGGCCTGCGATACACTTCCAGACGAATATTTGGCCCGCGACGAGTAAAAGGTTGAACAACGGCAGACCATTGGTTTTACGATCAATGTTTTTTTAAGGTTTGGCTTGAGAAACCTCTAAGCCAGTGCTTCTCAACCCCTGGGTCGCGACCCAAAAGTGAGTCGCCGTTTAATTTGATTGGGTCGCCGACAAGTGTAGTTATGTAAAAATTAAATCATTTTCGCCGTGATTCGATGGTGGTTTCATTGGTTTTTTATTGGGTCATAGTCCCACACATTCTTGTAGAACAGTATGGCAGTGGCGTGTGGTCAGGGCATGCAAGTCATGCTGTGCATGATCAACAAACTTTTGCGTGATGACTTTTTTTTACGTAATAAAAAAACCACGGTTATGAAACAAAAATTGGTCTTTGTCTTAGAATCCCACACAATTTTTGTCCTACCCATAAAGTATTGCATGTCAATTGCATGACCAGCTTTAGCCTACTAACTGCATGACCAGCCTCGGAGGTCACCGCACGCCACTGCAGTATGGTTAAACCTATGTTAATTGATCTTGTGTTTAGTTCACCTTTTATGCTTGCAATAATGTCTATATAAAAGATTGGGTCGCGAAAGTTTTACTTTCTTAAAATCTGGGTCGCCACAAAAAAAGGTTGAGAAGCACTGCTCTAAGCAATTTTGAAAGTCCGAAAGACTGTTCCTGAGCGTACTTAGATTTGTTTACACTATTATATACACTATTAGAAGCAGATTTTGAGAGACCGTTGGACAATTTTGAGAGACCGTTTCGGTTCCTCAAAACGCCTTAAAAAAACATTGTTTACGATTATTATAACAGAAACTGTTGTGACATTGTCAACTTATCATAATCTTTTGATTGAACTTCATTTTGTTCAGTGATTGTATTATGAAAATTGGGATTAATCATTTAATATTATAGTTTTATAAATTTCCAATAATATAAATTGTTGTTGCAGTTGCTATGTAATAAATAGCCTATAAGTGTATTTTACCGTTTAAAATAGAGCTGCTTTTTTTGTGGCGATAATCAATTCATTAAGTTAATACAATTTTTAGCCATTAAAACAAATTTATTGTTTTAATTTGCATTTTTTGACTTTTGGCTTGAATCCCAATAGTAAAGTGGTGGCAAAATTTTAAAAATACGACTTTGATAGATTCATATGACAGTTACAGTCCAAGCCCATCAACTACTTTTGAATCAGAGCCGAACCTAAATCCACAAAAAATCAAGTTTAAATTTATCAGAGTTTGAATGCGAGTCCACAAAAATTGAATTTACAAAACCATTTGTCCACTTTCTTTTTATGCATTGGATATTATGTCTAAGTTAAAGCACACTAAAATTAATCCAAAGTTGTTTCAAGGGCTCCCTGATTTTATGTTCTTTCCTGAGTATTAGGATTTGAGTTAAGCCTACTGAGAAAATTCGAATCGAGTTTATCTCCTTTTTAGTCCACAATTAAATTGTTCAAAAATTAGATTGTCCTTTAGAAGTGTACATTCTAGAAATGTAAAAGTAAAATTTTTTTTTAGATTTATTTTGATTATTGTTGCTATAAGACTTTAAAACTAATGTACAATCGTCGACAACATGGTTGGGTGGTTAGAGTGCCCTGATTGTGATTAATATGGTGTCGGTTCAAAACCTACCCGCGCCATCCTGTTGTGTCCTTGGGAAAGACACTTTACGGCACTTTCCCCTGCTTGGCATTCTTGCCAAGTGGTTTTAGATTTTAGTCAAATTTTTATAAAATTAAAAAATAGAAATAAAAAATTTCAAGCGGACAGCAATATCTTGCCATCTCCGGAAGCAGGTTAAGGTAATTGCTTGCCCTACGTATTACCGCCTCCATCGCTTTCCTACGAGTTAGGAGGATGAATATAAAAATATAATAATAATAGTGAGCAAATACTAAAGGTAGTCAACGATTATGTTGAAAATACATGAAATTAGACATTTCACGTTCAAAAATCTTTTCAAGTTTAAGAATATTAAGTTCTATTTAATGTTTAATATTCTTTAAAAAAATTTTGAACGTAAAATATGTAAATATTTGTAGGTTATTTACAATCAGTGATGGCCTTACAAAAAGGGGGTCTGGTGCAAGAAACGTAAGGGGGCCACTATTAGTATACTAAAAAAAGCTAGCTGAAACTATTTTTACTATATGAAAGCAAAGTGATCTCTAAAAAAAAAAGTTTTCAATTTAGGAGGACACCATTAAGTGATCCAAAGCATGGTGAGACAAAGTGATCATTAAAAAAAAGGTCTTCAATTTAGGGGGGCACTATCTGGTGATCGAAAGCATGGAGGGCACTTTATACTGCCCTAAGACACTGTGATCTCAAAAAAAGTCAAGCAGCCTAGTAGCCGTTTTTTTCAAAATTTTTTTCTTTTCTTTTTGACATGCCATCGACGTCCTAGTGCTACCATGAAGAAATAGAACAATTCTTGTGTAAGGGGGACACTTTTTGATGTATTTTAGGGGGCTTGGTGGGGATTCGCACCCTATTAAAGTTGTCGCTGTTTACAATATAATAATTTACTACCTGATATTTTTTTTGTTTATTTTACATTAGTTTCAAAGTCTAATAACTACAATACTCGAAATGCATCTAATAAAAATTTTTACATTTCTTGAACGTACATTTCTAAAAGGCAATTATTATATCAATACTTAAGGGTTAAATTGTGAAATAATATTCCCAAAAACGTTCAAACTTTATTATACAGGTACTTCATAAAAAATTTTTTATGCTTTAAAATTCAAACGTTCCCCTAACTAATTCATTAGTTCGATTCAAATGTTTTATTTTTCTCTTTGTCATATTAAAATGTGACAATTATTTCAGTATAAATTCGTTGAAATTTCTCACCACTTACTATTATCATTACTATTACTGTACACACCATTTACAGTATTATTATCAAAACATATTTTTTTGATTTGTTTTTAAATTACGAGTGTGCAGTAAAAGTATGCATGTGATCTGCTTGGCAATAAAAACGAGTAGTTAATTTTTTTTGCAGCACCCTTTTAAAATTCTTTTACATCAAAAAAAAGTTCTTCGCTTTAAATCGGTCCCAGAATTGATAAAATTCGTCGCGAAGAAAAAGTGTTCTCTAAAAAAAAAGTTCTTCACTTTGAATGGGTCCCAGATTTCATGCTTTTTGTCCCCCAAATAGAAGTGTTCTCTAAAAAAAAGGCTTTTAGTTCGAATCAATTACGGATTTTATGGTTTTCGTCTGCAAAGACTTGTAATCTCTAAAAAAGCAAAAAAGGAGGGTCTGCTAATCGAATCTGTTTTTCTTTTCTGCCAAAAAGACCTCAAAAAGGGGCGTGGATCTCTAAAGCGGGGGCCATGGCACCAAAATTACTGTCCAGCATATGGTAAACCTATGTATTCGTGATCTTCAAAGTGGGCATGGAACAATGGCCCCCTAATAAGCTTCTGGTTTTTTTTTGTTTTCTGCTTTTCAGTTAAATGCCTGTGACTTCATATTTAGTTTTTGGTTTTAAATTTGATGTAAGGAATAGTTGACTGGGTGTCTATTTGTATAGTATGACTTTTTCTACTTCTTTTCAAACAACACTGGCACATTCTCAGTATATTACTGCTTTGTTTTTTGCTCACGTAATACTAAAATATTTTGTAGGTTTCCTCACTCCTACCTTAAAGTTACGCGGTCTCCTACCTTAAAGTTACGCGGCTGAAGAGTCAAAGTGTTGATTAAAGCAATTTAGTTTTGAACAATTTACTTAATGTTTGCTTGAAAATTTACACAAAAATTAACGACTCTCAGCAAGCGTGCTTCACAAAAAAGAACTATTTTTTAAAACGAATAACATGACGTCATAACCACTTTACAAAGACACGCTAGCGGCGCTATATATAATTTAAACCAAAAAAGGTAATTGCTGTTTCCAACATATCTAAATGGTCATTTTTCTATTGCCATTTGTGAATTGTACATACAAATGCGTACTTTCGTGCTAGATAAGTTGATTTAAATAAGATGATGTAAGAGTGACTGTTAAAATTCAAGAACATTCTTTATGCTTAATTAGAAATTTAATTAAAATTCTTGAAAAGGGTAAAATGTCCGGAAGAATATTTTGTGGCTTTGCATTTCACGAATTTAAATAAACATTTTAAAAGAATAACTTTTATAAAGCTGTTATTTGATATCGTATCTATTTCAACAAAAAATGTTAAACTTAAAATAAAAAAAACTACAATGTGTAAAACCAAAAATTAATTATTCACTGACGATTGAAAGCAAATAATTTAGGTTAAACTATTATAAGTTCCTCTAAAAGGATACCTTTTACACGGAATTACATTAACAATATATTTAAGAAGATTTTTTTATGAAAGAATGTAATGAAATTACAATAGAGTTTACAGTCACCCCTGAGTAAACCACGTAAATTTTTTTCCAGTTTTTAGAAACGGTTTTATTGGCAACTGTTAAAGTCCAAAGCTTTTTTCGGTATTTTCTCAAGTCCCGTTTGTTTACCCTATTTCTTCGAATAGAATGCGCGAATTTGTGCGCATTCTAAACAAGGACGCATTCTGATCAAGGGTGCATTATATTTTTTGATAACAAATTTCGGCCAACTTTAAGCTTACCGAATTCCATTTAAAAGTAACTTTGACCACTTTAAATCCAAAGCAATGGGTGTTTTTATACAAAACAGTTATAAAAGTGCTCGCGTAGCAAGCAAGCAGCACTAGTTTTGTACTGTTCGTTCGTTAGTTGAGTTTATTTATGCAACTACCGGTAGGTACTTTATTTTATGAGCACTGTATTCAAGAACGCATCCTATTTTTTTATCGCGAATTTGTGCGAATTCTAAACAAGGGCGCATTCCAATTAAAGAAATACAGTATTTGCTTGTTTGTGTGAGGCAAAACTTGACATAATCAGAATGACTTTCTACAGTGGATCGTCACAATGCCAGCATTATTTACCAGCAAATAAAATTAGTTTTTTTCTGCGTGCTGTTGTACTTGAGATAAACATTATAATGAGTACAAAACAACAGCTACTTTTACAAAAATTTAGCGACAGACCTCGGATACCTTTCAATGACACAATGACCTTTTAATTAAACTAAACCTTTCATAATCGATACTGTATGGGCCGAACTGTGTCACGAGTTCGTGGCGTCTATTTCCGCAGCATTGTTTCAATCATAATAACGTGCCGTTTGTAATTTTACGTCAGAGTCGGACAACTGAGAAATCGAACCAAAAACCCTCGACGCCGGAACCAGAAATGGTACCATGATACTAACGGGTCAGTTTTTTGTTAATTTGTGACGTAATTCTATGAACAGATAGTGTAGAAAATTATCCACTCACGTTTTGTACGTCATGCTTTTCTCGGCGAGTCTTAATTTACGCTTGAACTAGTTGAAGGCGTCTTTTGTTTAACCCATTAATTGTTAGTTTATCTCATTCCTTGAGCATAGTTCTTTTCTGTAGCGTGATTATTCGATGCTGTCTTGTCCCTGTTGTTGCCATGATCATTTGGTGCGGTCTTGTTTTTTTCAATTTGTAGGCAACCATATAACAAAAGAACTAATAAGCTATTTTCGTTTCAATTAGGCTACTAAGCTACCAATTATCTGATTAGAGTAGACGCATTCAGGAAGAAAATTACAAAATCGATTGAAATGATTTCACTCTCGTTATCATTTATCAGATGTTTAAGTAACTATGTATGTAAATTCTACTTCCATCAGTAATTGATATAAAGACAAATGGAAGGTCACCATTAGTGTTGAATGTGGCGGCTTGTCGATGAAATTGACCCATAATCTGCTGTGCCACAAAATTAGATGTGTTAAAGATCAACTGATGATAAAGGCAAACGCAAAATTTTTTGTGACACAATTTAGTTATAAAAACTTTGAGATAATAAATTCAAAAAATAATACTTACGAAATTCTTATAAAACTTTGTAGCAATATTATCTCAATTGGTTAAAAATGTGTTTACGCAAATTTATTGAACCAAATGTTTTAAAACTCGAATAACAGTTTATTACGTCAGTCGAAAAGTAATTTAACAATTGATTTATAGCCTGTACCGCTCTGTATAAACGTTTTTAGATCAAGCTATATTAGTAACGTTAGTAATGTCATGATAGCCTTTTCGAAGCATCAACCCTATAACAGCATTGATTTATAAGAGGTCAATCAAAACAGCAAAATCACTATGAAATAGAGAAAATAAAACAAAGCTATGAGGTGCAGAAAATAAAATTGTGACGGACAGAAATAAAACAGTAAAACACAGAAAATAAAACTGTGTGAAACAGAAATAAAACCATGAAGACAAAAATAAAACTGTGAAGAATAGATAAATATTGCAATGTAAGAAAATAGGTTATGAAGCACAAAATAAAACTTCAAAATACAAAGCAAAACCTATAAAACAAAAAAATTTTGGCACAAAAAACAAAATCGTGGAACTGTCAAGTACAAAAAATGCAAAAAATATAAAAAAACTGTCAAGTACAAAAACTAAAGCTGTGCAATTTAAGGCCAACACAAAGAAAAATTCAAAGAAAACTAATAGATACGTAGAATAAACAAAAAAGTTGAAAAGAGTATTAAAAAACACAAAGATAGATCTATATCTAATCTTTAAACACGAAGTAGTGAAGAATCCCGTTGCCGAGTACCTCGATTATGAGATGACAGTTGTGACCTCAAGCACGTGAACATGACCTGAAATATTTTTTTATACAAATACAATGCATTCTGTTTCAATAACTCGACTACTCTAGTTTCTAGATTGCGACTATTTAATGAATTAGTGGTGGGCAAACTGCGGCCCGTGGGACAAATCCAACTGCCAAGTATTCGATACCTTAAAATGCGGCTATTTTTTTTGGTCTTCACTAGCCAGAGTAATGTCATAAATTAAAGTTAAAAACTTTTTTTGGTCTTCGACTAACTTTAACGCACGAACTCACGTTATAAATACCAATGCGACTCTTGATTAAAATCAACTTCTGAATGCGGCTTTTAAGCTAAAAAGTTTTCCCAGCCTGGGTCGACGTCACTTGACCGACAAAATTTGTGGAATTCCCTCAAACCGGTAGTTGAACGACAACAGCTGTCAGCTTCCCTGACCCTAACCCTAACCTCATTGGCCAGAGGCAGGAAGCAAGGAGGAAATATGAGACAGCTGCAGCTGTCGTGTCGGTCAAGTGGCGTTTTTGGATAATTTACTTTTGTTGGTCAAGTGACGCCCCCCATCCCTCGCTTAAATTCTATTTAAATTGTGCAACAACGACCACTATCACGCTTTACACGTTACAAATCGAGCTGCTTTGAAAATGAGAAGCACCAGACTCGAGTTTCGCTCTTGTTAGAGCTCGCCAGGGATGCTTATCTCACTGCGAATCGAACCGAGTACTACGCAGGTTACTATACCACTACACCACAGGACCCGGACAATGGATGGATTCAAAGCAGCTATAAGTATTTCTCGGATTTGCAGCTCAAGGCGACCTTTTGACCGAGAATAATCCGACAAGCGGTTAAGCAAATGCTTACTCTCTTAGAACTTGCCAATCGAATGAAGAATTTCATTTTATTTTATTATATTGTCAAACACGAGGATTTATTTTTGATTACAAATCGAGCTGCTTTGAAAATGAGAAGCACCAGACTCGAGTTTCGCTCTTGTTAGAGCTCGTCAGTGATACTTATCTCACTGCGCTTTACACAGTTATGTTTATTATACTGAGTTTGGATATCCAAGATTTTTTTGTACTGAATTGATTACCACAAAAAACGTATAATCGGATGCCACATAAATTTTTTTTTCTTTTTCCTTTTTTTTATCGATCACAAAATGAGGCTTTCCTCTATCAATTCTTTTTTCTGCTCTCAATTTTCATATCAAGTAACTGCATATATATATATATATATATATATATATATATATCTGTTTGCTTTACTTCGCCGGTACAGAGCTCAATAACCAAATAGTTAGAGCAGTATTTATTAATAAAAGCACTAAAATAGATTAAAAATTAACAATTTAAAATCCACGACAGCCTGTTTCATCCTAAGAATCGTCAGGTGGAAACTTATCCAATTAATTCAAATAGAATTCTATTTGAATAAGTTTCCGCCTGACGATTCTTGGGATGAGGCAGGCTGTCGTGGATTTTGGATTGTTAATTTTTAATCTATTTTAGTGCTTTTATTAATTAAGATATATATACAGTATATATATATCCTTTTCTGTTTTCTTTACTCCAGTTTTATTCATAAAAATCTTTTTATTACTGTAATTACGGCTCCTTCTCTGCAAATGTCCAAACCACACCTCAATCTGGTCTCTAAAAATTTTTTTCCGAGTTTCCCACTTGGTTCTATTTCTTTTTCATAGTTTGAATTATAATCTGGTCAATTCTCGTACCTTTCTTAAAACACCATTAACATTTTTGCCTTATTTTAACCACTTCTATATCAGCGCCTTGTCTTTTGGTCAACGCGACAGTTTCTACTATTTAACTTGGCTGATCTTATTTTTGCTCAGACTTTTTGTTAAATATCACTTTAGAGACTTTTCTACATTATTTCAGAAACATATTTAGAGTTAATATGTATATAAATACAAAAAGTTAACAATTACTCGGCTCAATTTTGTCACAAACAAGTCACGTATCAAATCAACTCAACAAAATGTATTAAATTGTTTAGGTTTGCTATAATTTGTTTAGAAACTCAGCTCAGTAATCATCGTCAGCTTGTAGAAAAAAATTGCATACGAAAAACATATGAAACGAAAAATATTAAAAAATTTTTGTACTGACTCAAGCCTTTTTTAACGTATTTATTATTTGTTTATTTTTTTATTTTTCAAATTTTTGAGGCAAACAATCGTTCTATCTTATGTGCCAAACAAATCCAAGCAAAGGCTCATCTGAGGTTGAATTTATTTAGATGTACTTTTTTGCTCGTCTGATACCTTTAGTCCTTGAGCTTGATTTTTTTCCATCAATAATTACAGAGCATTTGCTCAGATTAACTAACGTTTATACTTAATTATCTTACCTTTTTTTATTTTTTAATTTCTTTTTGATTTTACATACGATTCTTGGTAAAGCGACCTCAAGCAACGTCAGTGTGCGTGCAACAACATATTTCAGTTAGTGGCTGCCTTTTTTGTAAGTCCATCACTGATAATGGCAATCTTGATCTGAATATTTTTTTGGCTATTGCTTTTGTTGCATTGTTGTACCCGAACCAAAATTTAAGTTTACTTTACAAGAATCAGTGTTATGAAATAGTTATTTTGGTAATCACTGGTCGCTCTTATGACTGGAATAATAGTAGGTTTTTCTTAACTCGATTGTGTTCAAAGTTTTTTTGCAATATATCTTGAAGCTAAACTGATTCTTTCACTTGCTTCGATGTTTAGCCAGCAGTTTGCGATTTATTTAAAGTTTTTGCAAAAGGGCTTATCAAAGCACACTGTCATAGTTTTCAGGGGAAATCTTTATTCAACTAAATATCGAATGTTTCTAATTGAGAAGATTAAATGCATTTTTTTGTCGACTTTTTCATTTTAAGGAATACTCGAAAACTTTGTATTAGTTTCTAAACACGTTTGAGTTAGTATCAATGCCAAAAATTTATAAATTGGTGTCATTAAAGTTTTCGACAATATTTTTGTAGCGAGAGTTGGTATAATAACGTCTCTTACAGCAATATTTTAGAAGCTATTCTTGTACATTTATTTTTGTCTAGTTAAAAATTGGCACCATGTGAAATAGCAACAATATGTTTTTGTACAGCTCTAACATTAGCATTAATGATTATAAAAGAAAAATTTGTTAGATCAGTGAGGTGACACAAAAGATCATAGACTATGCCAGGATCGCTGGATCCAGTTTTAGCTTCAAGTGTGCCATAAAATAATTTTTTAGAGTAGCGCTAGCTAAAAAAAATATAAAATCACAAATCTAGACTTCGATTTGTGCTTGCCGGTCTAACCTGGGATTCGTTCAATTTTGTGTGAAAATATATATAAATTTTCTGGAAGGAAGGGCGTAAATAAATTTTCTCGAAGGAAGGTCTTGAAGGAAGGAAGAGCACAGAGAATTTACTTAAAAACTACAAACACAATTAGGTTTCTTGGAACAAATTTGTCTTAAACAATTGGCAAGGCAAAACCCTTGAAATGTTTTCTCTTTCTTTCCTAAATTGCTTTCTTGTATGTAGATGGGGTCTTGCTTTACGGATTTGGCAATGGAGAGTCTTTTTTAAAAAATTCAAAGCGGTTTTTTTTTGAGTGTCTTTTTTTTTAAAAAAAGCGGTTTTTTTCTTTTTTTTAAAAAATGGAGAGTCTTTTTTAAAAAATTCAAAGCGGTTTTTTTCTTGCTCCATACGTGTACAAAAATATTAAAAGTTTTGCAAATTTGAATGAAAAAAATCAAAACTCAACACAAATCAATGTTGGTATTTTATTGAGATAAAGCAGTAGTCAGGGTTAGCAAAAAAACAACGCGTAATTCTAAGTTCTGTAGCGTACTTAATTGCTGTATTGATTTAAACAAAGACAGCAATGCATAAATAAGAAACTCTAATTCACTAAAGTTCTTAGTCAAAAGATTTGTATCGAGATTTTTCAAGTCTTTTAACAAATAAATTTAGTTTAACACGAGGATTTATTTTGATTACAAATCGAGCTGCTTTGAAAATGAGAAGCACCAGACTCGAGTTTCGCTCTTGTTAGAGCTCGTCAGGGATGTTTATCTCACTGCGAATCGAACCGAGTACCAGTAGTCTTCCACACAGGTTACTATACCACTAGACCATAGGACCCGGACGATAGATGATCTCAAAGCTGCTTTGAGACCATCCGGACGATAGTGGTATAGTAACCTGCGTGGAAGACTACTGGTACTCGGTTCGATTCGCAGTGAGATAAGCATCCCTGACGAGCTCTAACAAGAGCGAAACTCGAGTCTGGTGCTTTTCATTTTTAAAGCAGCTTGATTTGTTAACAAATATATTGTTTGACTCACTTGCTTTCAGCCACAATTCTTTCTTACTTCTA
Organism: Diplosoma virens; assembly: GCA_963680785.1. NCBI lineage: Eukaryota > Metazoa > Chordata > Ascidiacea > Aplousobranchia > Didemnidae > Diplosoma > Diplosoma virens. The sequence continues at coordinate 39,907,714 of OY796887.1, read as the reverse complement.
GTTAGAAATTGGTTATAGAAAATTAAGATTTTTACTGTACGTAATTGATGTATATTCAAACATTTATATCAGAAACAAAAAGATTCTAGTTCAATTTTTTTTTTTTTTGCTTTGGATCTGGACCAACAAACACAACTTTATCAAGATATCTAAAGGAAGTTGCGTAATTGGCAAATTACTGAAAAACTTTTATGATTAATGTTTTTTTAGCAAACTCGTTAAAAGTTGACCTAAAGCATATTTTTAACGAATGTTTTATTTAGAAATAAACTCATTTCATTTAACTGTAGTTACTCATATTGCTTATTTTTATTGCCACATAACCTCCAAATGAGTTCAAAACAATTGGGTAAATTACTTAATCAAATAGTTGTTTCAAATTGTTATTTTTATTTTATATTAGTGTTGAGAAGCAATAAATGCCATGTGGCGACAAGAGGCATAAACTACTTAATAGTGTTGGTATATGCTTATGCTACTGTCATTTACCAATAAAATTTATTTGTTTCAAAATTTATATTTTTTCATATTACATTTTGGTAAAACATTTTAGGTAACTTTAAATGTTACAACAATTTATAAGCCGTAAAACAGTTAGTTTTGCTAATACTAATTTTGAAATTTTGGTATATACTTCTCTTATATTTTACGAAGTGTTATACAATTATAAATTTTACAAAGTGTTATACAAAATTGTTGATATCTAAATGTGTAAAAGTTTTTATTATATTTGCCTTATTCAATGCAAAACATTACTTTGTGACATTATATCGGAAATACTTTTCATCTATGCTTTTATCATCTTAAAAATGAAAGTAAAATAAAATTAGTATGAAAAGCAACCATATTGGATTAAGCATTTTTGAAGTTATTATTTACATTATTGAAGCAAGAAAAAAACAAAAAACAAGACAGAGTAAAGCAAACGTTTTCGGCTAAATTAAGCCCTCATCAGGTTTCATAATGAATAGTCTTTCATGATTTTACTTTAGTTTAAACACAGAATCAATTATTTTAAATGTTGACTAAGTAATTCTATATTCGTCAAACTCGTATATGCTACGGAAGCATCATTTCTACTTAACATTTTTAAAAGTTTGTATGTTTTTTGTAATTTATTTACCGTTAATGCGTTTGCAGTGTTTGGAGAAAATCTATCTCTATTCCTTATAAAATTACTTAGTCAACATTTAAAATAATTGATTCTCTATTTAAATTGAACTAAAGTCATAAAAAAACCATTTACTATGTGATATGAATACTTGTCTTTATTAAATACCACTAAATCTGTGGCTTTAACTAACAAGAACGATAACGCTCAAAACAACGTTGCCAAGATTAACTAAAAGAGAGATCATCACTAACAAAAAGGTTTTAAGACTAAATGTCCGGCTTCCAGCATAAAGCTTCAATAAAAAAACTACTAATTATGATGATTTAATTAAGCGCTTTAAGACGAAACAATATCAATTAGATTTTAAGGTCTGTATTTCAAAACTTGGCGTAAACGATCAACAAATTAATAAATCATTACACTATGAAACCTGATGAGGGCTTAAGTTAGCCGAAAACGTTTGTTTTACTCTGTCTTGTTTTTTTGTTTTTTTCTTGCTTTAATAATGTAAATAAATAAATAAATTCAAAAATGCTTAACCCAACATGGCTGCTTTCTATAGCAATTTTGTGCATTTTATAATGATGTTTCTCTTCCAATTAGCTACACAAATTCAAAAAATTATTCTTAACTAACTCTGTAATTTCACACGTTTTTCTCTCAAAGATGATTTTCAGACAATTACATTACCAAATATTCAAAAGGTTGACGAAGGGCAAAGTAATGCCACACAATAAACCTTTGGTTTAGCAACACATTGTTGACGTAACTATTAAAATTATGTAAAAGACAGCGCACGCAGATGAAGTGACTGAACAAGGCCAAACAAACAAATGAAGATAATGCTATAGATCAGGGGCCTCCAAACATTTCGAGCACGAAGCCATGTATAGATTTTTTTGGACCTCCTTGGGCCGAAGCCAAAAATTTAATTTGCAAAAACCAGTTAATAAATAACTGTAAACAGACTATTTATTTAAAAAAATCTGTTGCAGTACACAGTTAAAATATAAAGCATACACATATATATTTAACCAGTTATTTGTTAATCTTGATTTGCATTAGAAACATGAAACTGTGGCATTTCCGACATAATTCTATCCAATCGTGGTTCAAAGTGAGTGTGTATGCTTTTTAAACAGAGCTCCGTGGGCCGGATAAAAAATTTGAACGGGCTGGATTTGGCCCTCGGGCCGTACTTTAGAGACCCCTGCTATACATCTTCAATGCAAATCAAAAGCGAAACCCTACCAAACAAAATTGAGTAGTCTACAACTTCTGTAAAAACTCACTGAAGAACTTTGTACTTTTTGAAATCTAATCTGGTGCCCCCAGTTGGTAACCACTGGCTTAGGGGTTTCAATGAGCCTTAACTTGGGTTTATGACAACTTTCTATCACAAATTGTTTTGCAATAAATTAGTTCAATGTCAAATTTGAGCTTTTGAAAAATTAAAGCTGTAAAGAAATACTGTATAATGAAAATCTAAGTGAAAGAACGACTAATTACACATTTTTTTTTTTTTTTAGAAATTTACCAAAATGCATATAATTTCGATTCAAAGGATGAGTTTCTCATAGGTTGGTTTGTTTTATCTAATGACTAATTTAATTTTTGCTTTTAGGATTCGTCACAAAATAATTTATTCATGTTTGAAAATTTTTTGTTTTCAAACCATTCATTAAGTGACCGTAAAAACTAAGATTTTTAATTTTCATTTTTAAGACCGTTTTTAAAAAAATCTGTTCAGTCTTTTACTTTGAAAATCTTCCATTCAATCATAGACCAAACCAATAAACAATTTTTTCTAACCTTAAATTTTTTAAAAACAAAAATAATTTACCATGAAAAAGCATTTCTCATTCTGTACGTATACAATATACATAACTAGAATTAAAAAAAAATTATACAGAGAAATATATATAACAGATAATTTAATATATTTTTTGTTTTTGTCTCACTATCGTAGTGTTGGCAAAAAAATACAATTATTTTTTTCTTAACTGACGTAAATCTTGGTTTCTGCAACGTTTTAATTGAAATTTCTTTGTAAAAACTTTTAGAATTCGCCAAAATCGTAAAGTTAAAATAAAGTCAAAATTCAACAAAGTTGTTTTAGATCGGTGTAAGAAATATATTTTAATAAGTTTGTCAAAAATTTGACTGATTTTCTTTTTAGATGTTTTTAATATAACAATGGAGAAAGTAGTGAAAGCTTGCAGGGATCGGACAAATCCTGTGGTGACATTTAAAACTCCAGTGGAGTTACGAAAAGCAATGGATTTTTCTCTCTCATCAAAGGGAGTAGCTCATTCTGACCTGATTGATTTGTGCAATCAAACTGTAGAAAATAGTGTGCTCACGGGTAAAGAGTTTTAGATTCTATTGCTTAGTCGTAGCTATGCTTATTATTGACCTATTACAAAATTCAGACCAATTATTGTTTTAAAAACTTTAAGTCGTAAAAAATGAAAAAAAGCGTACTTTTTCTGAGTTCAGCAATAATGTACTTTTGTTTTTTGCGCATTCTATAGTATTTTATCTCGGTGTTTAGTTTTAAAACCGACTTTTTTTGCAATAAAGCACGGGTTTTGACAATCTTAATGACAAATAATGAATAATGGAATCGGAACGTTTGCAGTACCGATTAGAAAATAGCAAGAATTAAACTTATCCCAAAACTTTTGGCTCGACATTCGTAACGGGAAGACGTTGCAAGTCTATATATTCTAGCGTTGCAATCATCTTCAAAGTACCCTTTGGTTAGACTTTTCTCAAGACAAGCTGCAGACGAATAGCTTAGAAATGAGTTTAATTCAAAAAAATATAAAATTACGAGAAAACCATGCCTGCCAATAATGTTTTTTTTTCTCTAAATATCATAGAGACTAATAATTCTTATTCTGTTGCCTTAAAAGACTCCTGTATAAATAAACATGGTATCAAGCAACATCAACACATTCATAATTAAAAAATTTGATCAGCTTTCCGCGAGCCCTAATTCGACAAATAAAGTAAAAATAAAACAAAGTAAGCAAATTTTGAACTACAGTATACAGATCAATGACCTAATTATATAAATTGCTAACCAAAATTTTTGTTTAAAATGATATTACGCGTTATATTAAAGAGAGTTTCGGGAACGAACACAAACCCAGTAAGATATTATTTAGAAATATTTAGAAAGTGAATTAAAAAATATTATTTGGAAAGTGCAAAACTACGAGTAAAGAAAAAGAAAACAAAACTGAATACAATAAAGCAAAGCCAGTTTCATTGACATAGCAAAACCTCTAGAATTAACGTTATGTCAATCTAATTTTTTAGTTGCGATTATGTTGGTGTTACCTGACAATGGTTCGTGTTAAATAGCACGATTTTGTTATAAATAAAGATTTTTTTAAAGATTTCAACAGTGATTCGTGTCATGCCACTCTGCTGCAATCGATAGCAATACGGTACTATTTTGATCGTTACAAGTACTATAACTAAGCATTTGCATTTATTATCATAAATAAACAAACTCATGATTTATTGTTGATTCGTGTCAGGTCACCCGCGATATTGTTGCGTGCAACTCAGTGGGTTGAATCTTTATGGATTGGCTGGGGAAATCTTGCTCAATTCCTTGACCACAACTCCGTAAGTATAAAAATATTTCATGAAGTTCATTTATAGAGAGGTTCCCAGTCAGTGGGTAGAATCAAGTAAATAAAGGTGGAAGTTAATGAGGTGGACACTTAGGTCCATGAAAAAATAGATTTCATCAAAAATTTAGTTTAGTCTAGTAAGTCAACGTAATTGTGAGCACAATTAAATAACACTTCGAAATTTCTAATCTGTTAGCATCGGTGTAGTTCTAGTCGTCAATATTAAGTAAATTTGAATATCGACCGCTATTTCAAGTTTAGTCTGTCATATCCTAAAATGTATATTAGCTCAACAATTTTAAATTCCACAAGAAAATCATAACTTTGAGAAAAAGAAGAAATCTTTTGTGATCGAGCATCGACCAAAATACGCTGAACTTTAACTTGCCTAATTTTTCAACAGAAAATTTTAGAAAAAATAGGCAATGATGATGTCAGTTAGAGCTCTCTATGGTCTTAATGAAAAAAATAGAAATTTAAGTCTGTTATATAAAACTTGGCGTATATTTCTTTATACCTGTCTTTTAGTATATTACATTGAACTGAATAAATAAATCTTAAATTCATCAAAATCTTGCCTTCCTCTTACATAGTGTCGCCTGCAAAGAATCATTCTATAGAGACATGACCATTGTAAAATTGTTTCGGTGTAAAGCTGTTCCTTGTGACTGTACTTTTGATTTCAAATAAAATATAGCGAGGTCACAGTTGTGTACCGTAAATCAAAAGCTTTTTGACACATTTTTCTTCTTTACCAATTTATATAGAATTTGATCGTAAAAGAACGTTATCAGAAAATAGTTGTGGTAGCATGTTTTGTTATAAGAATTCTTCTGAGTTTATTTGAAACAAACTCCTTCGACTCTACAACCCTGGTCACAACATAGTCGTAATTAAATATTTGTTGTAGGACTATATATGAACTTAGTCCCGTGTTCAGCGTTGCAGAAACTGCAGTTATTGATCACGTTCTTAATATTGCCGGATTTCCAAACGGAGAAGGAACATTTTGTCCTGGTAAGTTCTATTTCAAAATTATTCACGCTATAAATTGATTCTTGCAAAACCGTTAAAACAGACCTTAGCAATCCATAAACGCAAAAAAGTCTTAAAATTACCGAAGTTTTTTGTGAAGCAGATTTCAAAAAAATCAAACTGATGAGAGGTTTTCAATGTGATAATTTTCTTTAGCTTTCAGTTTATAAAAAATAGTTTACTTTATTGTGTATGACTTATTATACCGTCATTAATCAAAAAAGGTGCTTGATTTTTGTGGGCTATTTAGATGTTTTTGAGAGTTTAAAAATTTTTTTAGATCTAAAACATTTTCCCTAAACTTACTTCGACACGAAAACAATTAATTTGCTTCGGTTTGTAGGGGGGACGTACTCGAACATGCTCGCCATGAACATAGCGAGAGTGAAGCGATTTCCTAAAAGCAAAGACGATGGCATCACCGGCCTGCCGAGACTGGTCAGTTTCTGCTCGGAACAAGCTCATTACTCGGCAAAGAAAAACTCAGCTGTGCTCGGGTTTGGAGAAAAGAATTGCATTTCAATCAAGTGCGATGAGCAAGGAAAGATGATTCCGGAGGAGCTGGAAGAGCAGATTCTGAAAACAAAAGAAGCGGTAAATTCATCGCTGTTTATTTGAATGTTGGAAATAGATTTAAATATTAATTTGATATCGAATTATTGTCATCATCATCATCATCATCATCATCATCATTTTCAAGAAAAACATTGAATTAATTCAGTTTATTTTCCTTTTTCCGCTTGTCCTTTTGGGGTTGCGGGGGCAGCAGCTCGAGTTGGGATCTTCAAGCATCCCGATCTCCTGCAAGTAGCGGCAATTTTGCTGGTGGAATTCCAAGACGTGACCAGGCCAGGCCTTCAACATAATTCCGCCAGCAAGCTCTAGGTCGCCCTTTAGATCTTTTCCCACTCGGAAGAGCATCCATTAGTTGCTTTGCTGTTTGCTTGTGAGACATTCGTGTCACATGGCCATAACAGCGCAGTAGCGATTGTTCTATGCGGAGTGGTAGCGGTTCGATGTCAAGAGATTTACAAATTTCAGTGCTTTAACCTTGTCAAGTAAGGATAAACCTTTGACTTTTCGCAAGAAACCCATTTCGGCCGCCTGTACTCGGGATCTCACTCTTTTGGTCATTACCCAACACTCATGACCATAGGTGAGGATAGGAACAAAAATTGATCTGAAAACAGAAATCTTTGCTTTTGTACACAACTCTTGTTTCAGTACGACTGATCGGTAAAGCTAGCGCATTACTGCACTTACTTTTCCAATACGTGTGTCCAGTTTGTTGTCCTGTCTACTATCACTCAAGAATGCGACTCCAAAGATACTTTAACTTTTCCGTCTACTAGAGACTCACTCCTTTTTCTTGAAAAAAACACTGGACAGGGTGCATTGACAAACACAATCTCAGTTTTAGTCGTACTAATTTTCATTCCAGCATCCAAGCATGCTTCAGAAAACCCATAAAGTGCATATTGGAGATCACTTTTGTTCGAGCTTAACAATGCAAGATCATCTGCAAACAGCAGGCGCCAAACATTACACTTCCCAAATGTGAACGCCACTACTGGAGGCACTATCTCTGTCTATCTTGTCCATGTACGTATACAATGAACAGAAGAGGAGGAAGAGCACAGCCCTGTCATAGTCCAATACTGACACTGAAAGACTTTGTTGTTGTGCCATTGACACGAACACAGACTTCTGACTGTTTGTTCAACAATTTGATAGTAGCTAATAGCTGACCTCTCCCGTCATACTCCAGCAATACTGCCCACAGCTTGTCTTTTGGGACACGGTCATATGCTTTTTCAAGGTCTACAAAGCATGTATACACCTCTTTCGTATATTCCCACGATTTCTAAAAAACTTACTGAATGATAAAGATTTGGTACATGGTAAATCTGCCAGGACGAAATCTGCATTGTGCATTCTGAAGTTGAGGTTCGACTATTTCACGGCATCTCTTTTCTAGGCACTTTGCATAGACCTTTCCAGAAAGGTTTAATAAAGAAATGCCCATGTAGTTAGTGCATTTCTTCTTGTCTCCTTTTTGTGAACAGGTATCAACACACTAATCTGCCATTGTTTAGATATCTTACCAGTTTTCCAAACTATTTGGCACACATACGAGTTAGCCAACGAACCCCAAAGTTGTTTTTGAGTCTTTAATCCTTTTACATTTTGAGTCGAATATCATCTTCACCAAGTTCCTTTCCAGCTTTCAAAGATTTGCTCAGTTGGGCTAAATTTCCATTTTGGCTAGCTGTGCCACCCATCATCATTACGCAGACTAGTCATGCACTGGTTCTTCAATCTCTCAATTTGTTTGATAATATTATTATTATATTTTCTTTTTTCTTTCTCATTTCTTATATTTTTATGTGATTAAGGTGTTGCGGCCATGCTTTCAACTGTTTTTTACTTTTACTTTCTGATTATCTTATGCATGTTTTAACGTCTGACGTTGTGGTTCTTCTTCCTTTTCTTGATCTTTCCAATACTTATAACTTTTAGTGTTAAACTGTTTGCTAATGATTGAATGAATTTGATTGCTGTGCTCACCTCTGCTTCGGTTAGATGAATTTCTTTATCAAATCAAATTATTAATGAAATTTAATCTTGATATTTATATAATGCTACTCTTTAACTAATTGCACTGCTTCAAGCTTTGATTCTTGTTAGCAGTAAGTATAACCTTTATTAACGTCAATATTCTTAACCAGGGTGATGTTCCATTTTTTGTGACGGCCACAGCTGGGACAACGGTGCTGGGGGCGTTCGATCCTTTTAACGAAATAGCGGACGTGTGTGAGAAGCACGGAGTGTGGATGCATGTTGATGTGAGTCCGGTTCTGATTCCTGCAGTTGAAGTCCGTCGTTACATTTCATTCAAAACTTGATTTTAATTTTATAAATTTGTAGTCAATTCTTAATTTTTTTAGTAGATTTAAATTATTATTATAACGTAATCTTTTTCATTTTAAGTAGTAATTGTATAATCAGTATATTGCCCCCATTTGATTTAATTTATTTGCAAGCTACTTTATAACTGTCGTTTTGTCATTTGTAATTTTAAACACGAGTCAAGCAGTCATGCAGTCGAGCATGTAACTTTTGAATTCTTTTCTCTCTCGAGCGTTCGAGAACCGCTAATAAAATTTGTCCAGATAATGCGAGACTTCAAATTACGCAATCCGTTTCCTCTCGCGAACTACGACCAATGGTGAACTCAATTTAACCCTTAATTGGATAGTTATCCACGATAATCTCGAATTTTTTATTGTAATCTCGCGTCGCGTGACGTCGATCTTATATAAACGTGCATTTGGTTTTCATTTTATTCCAGTCAGTCATTTTAGTTAAAATTCTAGTGAGAAGTGGTTGGAATTGTTTTGCACCTGTGCGACCGTAGTTGTTCCATAGAAAGACAGAATTGTTGAGCTTTTGTGGCAGACAAACTATTAAAATTAATATTAGCCATTGCAGTGCTAATTCATTTTTATAGCTCGCTAGGACAAAGTTGTTGTGAGCGGTTATTCGCAGTTGCCGGCACTGGAATTGTTTTGAAGTTTGGTAAAGCTTGGGAGAGAAGTTTTTGTGAATCGATCAAGTTTTGCGAAGTTTTTAAATATATTCTTTCTGGTTAGAGACAGTGGTCTCAATCTGTCTGCGTTAAAACGTTTCTGTAAAGTATCGACTTGTACTTAGCCACAACCTACTGTACTGTAATAAGAACTTTAGTCTCGCTGCAAACTATTACTTTAACCAAATAAACAAATATAAACACAGTTTTACTTCAGCGCAGGTATTTGCGCTACCTAGTTCAAGCGGTCCTTTTGGATTTCAAAGTAAACTTGTAACATAGTTCTTTATTTACGGTTCAAAAATAAGTCCAAAACCTGATAGCATTTTTGCACTTGTACCTGATGCCAAAGCCTTACATTTACGTTTTAAAAAGGAAGTTGAGACTCCTCCCTTTAATACACATGACTGCACTTTTCAACTGCAGTAAAACCTATGTGTTGCTGGAGGTACATAGCTGTGTCTAAATTTAAAGTTTTTTGGAAAATTCTTTTTTTTTATTAGCATGCAGCAATGCCATGTTATTAATGAAGTGTAAATGAAAATTTGCTTGAAAATTGCGTCGACCACGATAGATTAGAATGAATGCGAATGCAAATGCGAACATAAAAAATATACCAAAAGCAGATGATTTGCAAGGCCGCTAAAAATGACCAAATCAAATTATATGATTTTTATATTGACCTCAGGTCTTGCTTCTTGTTTTAAGCGAAGTCTCAATTCTAATGACTTTTGTATAAAAACATAATGTGTGATACCATTGCGGAACTTGTCGTCAGGTGGTTTTTTTACGACTTTGTCGGCAGCTTGATCGAGTGGTTACAGTGCCGTGCTTATGATCAACATGGTCTCGGTTCAAAACCTACTCGCGCCGTTCTGTTGGGTCTTTGGGAAAAACACTTTACAGCATTTTCTCCTGCTTGTGGTCTTGGCAAGTAGTTCTAAATTACCGTCATATCTTTTTTGAAGTACAAGCGGGCCGCCATATCTTGGTATCTCCGAAAGAAAATCTGGGTAATTGGTTTCTCTTTGTGTTAGCGCTTCCGTCGCGTTTTTTTGGGAGTCAGGAGGATGAATATAAAGATAAAATAAGACAATATCGGAAATTATTCAGGTAGATTGATCATTGAACTCGCATTTTTTTTTGCTCGCAAGTCAAGAATGTTAACACAACGAGCTATCCAGTCGACATTTGCTAGCTTAAAAAAATTAAATAATTGGTTGCTTTTCCAGTTATCAAAATCGCGTAAGTTGCCCTTCCTGATATATTTAATTCACATCATGTAAATTTTTTCTTCAATCTCAAAAATTATTGAAAAAGGCAGCAGAAAAATTTGGATAAAATTTGTAAAAATTTATTTACAGGGATTCCTGATTTTTTTCAGTTTTCAACTTAAAACAATTCATTTTTATTTTTGTTTTTGAAATTGTCGTTGTTACAAGCTGTGTCACTATTGCATTAAGTGTCGCTATTTTATATTTAATTTATCTTTTTTACAGGGAGCTTGGGGAGGAAGTGTCTTACTTTCAAAAAAGCACCGACATTTATGCGATGGAACAGTACGGTACGTGGGTGGTATTGTTTGTACGTTTGTCTGCACTTTAGCCATTGGTTCTCAAAGTGATCGATAATTGGGTCAATTACACCATCAAAGAGTTCGATAAATAGTCAAGGGCTAGAATGAAGGTCAATAAATAACTGGTGGGTTAATAAATAACTGTTGGAGTCTACTGAAACAATAAAGCAGTGCTTTTTATCTTTTTACAACTGTGCAAAACTAAAAAGTGTACACCCTAGCTCTAAATTATTCTTTTTAGTCTAAAAAAATGTGCAAGTAAAGTAGAGACCTTTTTTTGGACTTCACTTGTTTTTCTTCCCATATAAACAAATAACATTGGTAATTGTAACGGTGTAAAATATGCATATAATTAGAAAAAGCATTGTTACTTGAAATAAAGACACAAAAAAAAGAGAAAAAGTCTTTACTTTACTTAGGTTATTTTTCCAGGCTAAACTAGAGTAATGTAAATAGTTTTTTAGTTTAGTCAAGAATGTGTACCGTTGCAATAAAATTCAACAAGCATTAGATTAGGGTGATGATTGCAAAATTTTGGTCAAAATGCAGAAAGTTCTAAGAACTATACTTTAAATTATTTTTGCCGTAACTTTTTTTTCTAGAGCTGATTCTTTGTCCTGGAACTTTCATAAAATGTTGTCCGCGCCACACCAATGTTCTATTTTTCTAACTAAAGAAAAGGTCAGAGTTGCCAAAAAAGTGCATGAACTATTTTGCTTTTTTTTAAATAAGTTATGAGTAAACGAACTAAAAAGTACAATCTGTGTCGCATTGCCCGTCACCCACTCCACATGGAACCCGAGCTCATTGCCAACCCGAAATCATGGTCAGGCAGTGAGCTAGGGCATATATTATGAGGTCATAAATATTTTTTGAAGCATCAATTGTAAATCAGAAATAAAGTCTTTTCAGAACCTTTGACAATTATTACGAACATATTCATCTGATCTCAGCCTAACGCTGTTGCATCAGACAATTAAAGTAGCCGGACTTCTATAAACAGCATAGGCGGGGACTGCGCAATTTTAAGACCAACTTTTGCAATTACACAGCGTTGCGCTCTTTGCTCTTACCATCAAGAAATAAAAAGTCTCTTTGCACATTATTGCTCTACTGCAAATTCCGCAATTACTCAGTGTCCACCTTTGATAATAGTAGTAAAATTCTCGGTTAAAAGTTTATTGATGGTGACGTATTTAATTTGAAGCGCACAAAGAATGGTTTAAACTGGAAGCACTCGCGGAAAAAGCAAACGGAAAGTGTATTTTTAAAAGCGTAACGGAAAATTTTTTATATTGGCCTGTATGTTAGTTTCTGTATAAAGCAGAGTCAACATTGCAGTTAAGCAGCGTGACTTCATTGAGGAATTTGTATGCAGTGCTTTTCGGGTATTACTCGACTAAGCACCAAACTCAATCAGATCAGAGCGCTATTAAACTGAAATATTCCGCCGAATTTGCAAACTTAAAAATGGTGAAGAAAGAGTTGTTCTTAATAAGATATTTCAACTTGAATATTTTTTTGCTAAGCGCGAAAATTTATTCATTTGAACCATTTTTCTACGTTTTCTGCTGTTATTCTGAACAGTTTCAGCTTTGCTCTTTTTTTGCGCTCATTCCTTCACACACTTTACTTTTTCCGTATCCGCTATCAGTTTGAACCGATCTTAAATGTTTGTAACTCATGCTGTTTGTCTCCAATACAATGTTTGCCTAAAAAAATTATTTAAGCACATTTCGTATTTTTAGCTCTATTCGGTTTTATATCGATATGGCATATTTAAAAACCAATTATATAAATCATAAAAAGAAATCAAAAAAAATTTTTTTACAGAATTTGATAAACAAAACATTTTCACTGAGAGTTCCATATCTATTTCACGAAGAGGAACAACAAGATCAAGAATATGATCTTTCAAAAAACTTACTTCAATGTGGACGAAGGGTAATTTACTTCAATGCTGTTTGTGCTGAATAACGGATGTTCAATTGTTTAATTGCTTAGATCAGTTTTTACAGAAGCATTGGGTCAGATTTGCCCCCACAATTATAAAAACTCGACCAAAGTATAAGATCGATTAAAGATGAAAATTTTTATTTCGGTTTTCGTCTTCGCGTAAGATTTAGGACGAAACAAGAATCATGGACTCGATTGGAAGTGACAACCTTGTTTTTAGCCTTCACCTTAAATTTGAGACAAAAGTTGGGATCCTGAACATTGGTTAAAAGTGATGATCTTTTTTTTAGTCATCACAAATTTTTTGCTAAAGACGGCCACGATTCAAAGCTACATACAATTTTATAAATTAGAGCGAAATCATTATTCCTTAAACGTTCGAAAAATTCCGGAAAGATTACATTATCCAAACTTTTTTCCTGGTACAGCTATAAACCTTCACTATAAAACTCAAAAAAAGGTGCCTTTTTTAAATTCACCCCCCAAAAAATATTTTTTCGGCGTCCCTGTGTTATAAATCCTGCTGATTGAAAAAGTCTAACTGGGATTTCAAGTACTAAACAGGTAGTATGGTCCTAAAATTAAAGTTTGCGCGATTTAAACAAAAGGCAAGCGTAGGCTATACGGTTTTGTAACAACTAAAATATTCAGAAATCGCAGCAGGTATTTTTTGTGTTTATAAAATGTTTTAGCTTTAACTTTAACAAGGATAACGTTGCCCTTTTTACTCATTGAAAAAAAAATGCGATAAAAACTTAACAAGGTTTTATCAACTGCTTTAACCTCAATTTACCAAACAATATTCACAAACTAGACTTTTACGAAAGGAAATGGATTTCTCGACTCAAAGCCACCATCAACATTAATAATACAAGCTAAAAGCAACTTAAATGATTTGATTTTTTATATTGTGCAATAGTTGTTTACCAAAAACGATTGGCTCACAAGACGTTAATTTTTTCAGTATCGTCTTCATATTGCTCCATTTTGGTTGTGACTTTAAATGTATAAAATTTTTTCCCGTTTTTTTATTTTAACTCTGATTCTTCATTAGTTTTTTTATTAATTTTTTTAGAAATTGTATAGTATTCATTTGTGTTTTTTTTCAAATATTTTTCGGGTTGAGGATAGTTTCAAACCGAAATCGGTTTTTAATTATTTTATAGTTAAATTTTTAATAAACTTACGAGTTAATAAACTCGTACATTTAAAAAAAAGAATATTTGCTGGGGTAACTTTCGTGAGGTACACGACTTCCTCTGTTTAGATTCCAACATGACGATTTCCTGAGCCTTGGATTTACGGTTGATTAGTTTTTTGTAAGGCAATTCAGTGACTTCTTGATGAACAATAAACGTTTTACCGGGCGACCACTTAGAATATTTAGATCAATTATAAGTAGGGCTGTGAAATTTAAAGATTAATTAATTGATTAATCGTTAATTTATTTTACAGATAAAATTTTTGTTTTACTATTAATCGAATTCAAATTTTATTTTTAACCCATCTGGATAAATATATTAGCATTCAGAAAAATAATAGTGATAACAGTAAAATGGCAACAGAGAAGAAGTGATTCATTAAATATAATCCTGTATCAGGTAAATTACAAGAATATTTTGGATTTTAATTGTTGGCTGACCATAATATCAAAAATGCTGACCAAGTTTATTGCATTCTTAGTGACAAATTGTTTGTATACCATGAATCTAACAGGTCGCGAACTTACCAACTTAAAAAAAGCACTCGCTACAATATTCAAAATTTCAGCTTGCAAAATCAGCTTCATTTAGTCAGTTAATAAATGCACTGCAGAAATTTTGATTTAATCGAAATTAAATATTAATTAATCGTTAATTTTCTAAAAGTTTACTATTAAAAATAAATTAATCGTTACCAGCCCTAATTATAAGTTTATGCTTGGTGAGCAATTTCTCTAAATTTTTATCTTAAACTTTGCTAAACTTTTTGTTATGAAAGTTGCGCAACTTTCGGCTCTCATAATATTTTGATACAGGAAACAGCATGACAAATGCTTTTTAATTCTTGGTAAATTTTTATATACTTCGAACTTTGGAAAGTCATTCAAAAAAGCCGTCTGCTTTTTAACCCGTTTTTTCCATGTATTTCATTTTTGAAACATGCAATAAATTTGTTTTTTCAATCATTTTTTCAAATTTTTTTCTTTTTGGCACTTTTCTAAATTACTGTTTTTCATAATTTTATTTAAAAAAATTAATTTACTTGGGCAAAAACGGGTTAATTAATTGCCATAGCAATGACAGCTGCTTTCTTATTTGCTTCTATTGCATCGAACTTATTGTGGAAATTAATCATCCTTAATTTTTGTTCACTTAGAACCGTAAATATTGCAAAATTATCACCACTTAAAACCGCAAATATTGCAATGGATTTTGAAATTTTCCTTTTTTATAATCAATTTAATTCAATTTTGTTTTTCTCTTATGCGAAAAATGATTTTATAATAATTTGGCAAGAAACCAATTGTATATTGATTTATTGCTTCATACTATTTTCTTCTCTAAAGTTACTTATTGCTTGACAGTATTCCAAATGCTTACGTTTGGATTTGGATTTGGAATAACCAAGTTGCATTGGTTGAAAATTGTATTTATATTTTCGAGGACCAATGCAACGACTTGGTTAACTTATCAGAGTATTTTAGTGAAACAAAGGTAGTAGTGCAGATAGGTCTTTTAGAACACTTTTAATTCAAGTCAAAATTCCATTTTTGTTTGTTTTTCAGCTTTTGGACATAATTGGCATATAAGTTACGTCAGAGTTTCTCAAACTTTTTTATTCACCAAACACCTAGTCTTATCATCTTAGCTCACGGAACACTTGGTCTTACTTTCACTTAATTTCCGATTTTCTTACAAATACGTAATGATCTCTAAAAAAAAATAAAAGATCTCCACTTTAAATTAGCTTTGATTTTTTGATTTTCGTCCCAAATAGTAATGATCCCCAAAATAAAAAGTCTTTCCTTTCGGGACGTATGCTAAGCCTATGCAAGCTATCATTTTCATAGTACAATGGCACACTTTAAGTAAGTAACAATTGTTTGGCGGAACACTTTAAGTACGCTCGCGGAACCCGGTTCGAGAAACACCGAGTTACGCTATTAAAAAAATATAATAAAAAGATTTCATGTACAGTCTTTTACAGTCTGATGGATTCAAGCTGTGGCTGATGTGGAAGGCCATGGGTGACCAAGGAATGGAGGAACACGTCGATAGAGCCTTCGAAAACGCCCAATATTTGTTAAAACAGATAAAAAAACGTGAAAACTTTCGCTTAGTAATTCCACAAGTAAGAAATTTTAATAGAGTTGTAATTTTTTTTGACAAAGAAATGTGATGCATTTTATAACAAGAAATTGTAATTTAATTTCACTTTCAGTTTTGGAATGTTTACAGTAAAAAGATAAACTGTGCTTCACACACCATCTACATCTAAATCATGTTTCAACCATCCAAAGGTTTCCACGACGTACTTTGCAATAGTTTTTGTCATTTGATACAGTTCATATACTAACTCACACGCAAACAAGCATTTTAAACGTCATCAAATTCATATAAGTTGATAGCAAACTAAGCATACATGAAAGGATAACAAACTAATAACATTTACACTTCTGACATTCCACTCTTCCCGAAAGATAAGCAAATTAAAACTTATGCGTATGAAATAACGATCTTAGCGTTTTGCAACAAACATCGTAATACCTTGCGATTCGTTCAACCATATCTTTACAAAATTTATACATATGCGACAACTAACATTCTCTTATAAATGTTCACAAAACTACAACTACACTTTTTAGATTCAGCTGAATATAGCGCAGTTTTGCTTACGTTAAGAGACCAAATATGCCTTTGAACAAAATACCAAAAAACTTTTAGGAATTACTCTACATCCAAATTCTAACATTTTCTTAATACATGGATGTCACTACAGACAAAGCAAAAAAAAATTTAAATGTTTCTAAAGCAATCATTTCTACCAAATGGAGTAAACAAACGAAACAAATCATCTTCACATCTGCACACAAGGCACAAACACTTAACATTTACATAACAAGCCAATGTCCTTTTCAATGGGCACCTATCTCAAGCTACATCCTGCTCAACTTAAATAACTGACATATAACCAAACGCGCACCTTACATCATCTTAATGAACATTCAAATCCACTCAGGAACATAAACGTCAGAATCTTTCATGACAATTATCACAGAAACATGATTATTTTAAGTCCAGACACCAACTTTGAGAAATGTAATTTCAAACACATCCAAACTACTATAACCGCTCAATAACTCAGTTTCAGAATAAATAAGTTATCAATGCCATACCCCTATCAGAACAGACATTAACATTTCACATGCGTATCAAACTGAAACAGCTTAAAAATAGTAAATTCTCACCCTTACAGAGTTACCTACAAACAATAAACTCTGAAGTTTACGCATCGAATTGCTAACCAAGCTTAACACATTAGAAAATTTATCATTGATTTAACTGTGGCAAAATACCAACACAACTCCGCATCATAAGACCGTGGAAGAAGTCTTTGCAAGCAGCGATGTCATCAAAGAACGGAAGTCTAGGTTAACTTTTTTAGGGGGCCAAGGGGTGACTTACGCAATTGGCATGAGATGACCAAGAACAACAAATTTAATTCAAGACCCAAAGAAAAAATTTAAACAGATGTAAACAGAGTTTATTGCTTTACAGATTGAATGTCCTAACATAACGTTTTGGTACATTCCACCCAGTCTAAGAGGAAAAGAAGAAGATAAAGATTTTTTTGACAAACTTTCAAAAATTGTTTTTGAGATCAAAATTAGGTTTGAAACTTAAATTTTTATTCAAATATTTTTTTACAAAGTGGCCCTTGTTGAAATACTATTTTTACTTTTGTAAAAATCTAATGTATTTTAAATCATCACTTTACATTTTATACTAAAAGAAACGTATGATTATTTAGCATTTAAAACTGCATAACTTCTGTTACGTAATGAAGTGGAATCTCCCAATGCCCCAATTTTTAATTCTTTTCAACATAAAACTGTATAGTAATACAAAAAAAAAATATATTTTGTAACTAGATGTCAAAAGAGAAGTTTTATCATAGGTGAAGGACAAATTACATGACTTTTTGTATGTTTTATACATATTTAGATTATTTTCAAACGCTTACAAAACATAATTGAAGTTTTCTTCTTGTTACAAATAAAATTTATTGGGCTGCGTAAAAGCTTAATAGAAGGCGAATGGAATTAATTTTGTAGGATACAGAAGGAAGGATCTTTTTTGATCGGGTTTGGTTGTGTTCCTGGTGTCCCGCCTTTCCTCCGCGTACTCCTGATGAACGAATTGCAAACTTACCAAGACATGGATTTTATTTTGAATGAAATCGAAAGACTTGGAAGCGACTTATAATTTTTCATTAAAATTTTGATTTTTTAAAATTTAGTAATTTTGAAGATCACATTTAAGACACCTGAAAAATTTTTAAACATTAACAGATTTTTTTTTCTTTATCGTTTCAAAGAGTATATCCACTCATGATCAGATACAAGAAAGAACTGGAGCGCACGGTTTATGCTTGTTGCCTACTAACCCTGGTTGTTGCACATACAACTTTGTCATCCAAAACCGTCAGAGCTCGTACAACTTAAACTTTTAACAGGCCCTACTTGAATCCTTTACATGTTTTCCGTGATACATGTATTGCTTTTGTCTTTTGTTTCAGTGTACAGATTTTCTCAATTTTAAGTTTCTAATTTTTGTAGTTGCAGAGAAACTCGTGTGTTACCATGTAATAAACTTGCCCAGATAATAGCATTTTTTTGCCGATGGTTTACGTGGAAGTACTGAAATGAATTTTCTCTGCGAATCATTTATATAGTAAAACAGATGCACCATAGTCCATGGAAATTTAGATGGGACTTACTCCCCCCTATTTCTAAGAAAGTTTTTTTGGAATACGGAAAAAAGGTTATTTTTGGTTTCTTGGTTTTTACTTGACTTTTTAGAAAAGTCAATTTTGACTTACAATAAGGAGCGCCGAAAGAAGGGGAAAAGAAGGGTAACTACCTCATTGTCTTTAATATTTTTATAACTCGGGGGGGAAGCAGAGCAGATAGTCCATAGTCCATAGATAGTCCAGATAGTTCTTTGAAATTCGAAAGACAGAAGCATCGTGTTAGATTTGTTTCAACAAAGATCTAATCTTGACAAAACTTAAATTTAAACTTAGACAACGATCATTAAACTTTTCTCGAAACAAAAAGCACACAGCAAATCACATTAATTTACAAAGGAAACGAATTTTTAAAAATTTTTAAAATTTTTAAAAAATACATTTTTTGTTAAAAGATTGTTTCACCACACGTAAAAAAAGTGCATTGGAAAAAATTTTGGCAAAAAATCACTATAGAGCAAAAGAAACTGTTTTTTGTGTTTTCTTTTGGTCTAAGTGAGGCCCAGCAGATAGCTCCTCAATCAAGCCAGTCGGAAAATTTATGGCTGTTGGATTAACACAAAGAAGTTGATTTTAAGTCGTGTTTTGATAATAAAAAGTTTATTAAGGATCGAATTAAATCCATTCGTTTTTATTTAGACATGGAACATAGAGAATTGTTTTAACTTATCTATTTTTCTGTTGCAAGTGGAAAAAGAAGCTTTTAGAATTTAAACTAAAGTAACTTATTTAATATGCTCAATTTTTTGTACTTTCTTTCATTAAGTTTAAAAAATGTTGTTTTTTGCGTTTTTCATTTTATTTTATTACATTTGTTTCTACATCAATTTATTCTTTATACATGAAAAAGAAAAGTTAAATTGCAAAACAGTTGAAGTTGCGTTTAATCAATATCTAAATTATAATTTTTTTTAAATATCACTTCAATAATACGAGGGTCAGTCAATAAGTAATGAGACTTTCTCAATTACTTTGGTGTTCTTGGAGTTATGCAACTGAAATTTTATGTGATGATTATGAATGGAGTTGTCATCTTATTTACAACAAAACTTGTTTATTTTCAGATTACTGTAGGTGTGACGATAAATTGAAATGACTACTAGGCTAGGAAACAGCTCATGCTTGGAACAAAGAGGAGTCATCAGATTTCTGTTGGCAGAGAGTGTAAAATCATGTGAGATTCTGTCTAGAATGCAAAGACAATATGGTCCTTCCTGTATGTCTAGAGCAAACTTCTACAAATGGGTGCAAGCATTCAAAGATGGACGCGAAAGCATTACTGATGATCTGAGAAGTGGAAGACCTGTGGATGTCTCTACCCCAGAAGCAGTACAGGCAGTTGAAGACCTGATCAAATCTGATAGAAGGGTCACTTTAGATGAAATTGCTACAAACTTGGACATCTCCCATGGCACAGTGTACGCAATTGTGCGTGAGAAGCTGCGTTTTTCAAAAGTCAGCTGTCGCTGGGTTCCAAAGATGTTAACGGATGATCACAAAATGCAGCGCCTGATGGCTTCCAGAGCATCACTACGCAGATACAGAAAGGAGGGAGATGTATTTCTATCGAGAATAGTGACAACTGATGAGACCTGGGTCTTTCATTATGAACCTGAATCGAAACGACGATCAATGGAGTGGAAGCATGTTTCTTCCCCAGTGAAGAAAAAATTCAAATCTCAGAAAAGTTTAAGGAAAGTCATGCTCACTGTGTTCTGGGACAGAAATGGGCCGATCACTATCAGTTTCTTGGAAAGGGGCAATACTGTGAACTCAGAGAACTACTGTGAGCTGCTAACTCAAGTGAAAAAAGACATTAAGAACAAACGGAGAGGACTTCAATCAAGAGGTGTGATTCTCCTTCAGGATAATGCAAGGCCCCACACAGCAGCAAGAACCCTAGCCAAAATTGAAGATTTAGGCTGGAAACTTCTAACACACCCACCCTACAGCCCAGACCTTGCACCATCTGATTTTCACCTCTTCGGCCCACTCAAAGAGAGTATGAGGGGAATTCACTTCCAGACTGATGAAGAAGTGAAGGCTGCTGTGAGCAACTGGCTAAGGACCCAGTCCACGGAATTCTATGCCAAAGGAATAGACAATCTAATATCAAGATGGAACAAGTGTGTTGCAAAGGAGGGAGACTATGTTGAAAAATAAAAAAGCATTTTTTGATTACCAGTCATTGCAAACTTGAGTTATTAAAAAAGTCTCATTACTTATTGACTGACCCTCGTACATTCCACAAATTAACGTGATTCTAACACATTTTAAAAGCCAACTACTGCATTGGTTTTAAACAGGGTGTCGAACCGGACCCGAACCGGATCCGTAAACCCGTATTAACCGTTATTATTTTTTGAACCCGAACCGGAACTGAACCCGAAAAAATAAAATTTGCTGAACCTGAACTGGAACTGAACCCCTAAAAATAAAATTTGCTGAACCTGAACCGGAGCTGAACCCGTAGAAAAAAAATTGCTGAACCCGAACCTGAATCGGAACTTTATTTTAAATGGATCCGGTTCGACCGTTTGATGCTCTAATTTTAATTTTAAAGTTATTTGTAGAAGAATCAGAATTACAATTTTGTTTTTAAAGTTGCCGCAATTTTTTTGGTCACGATACTTGTTGTGTGGCAATACAGAAACGTTATAAACGACTTTTTAGGCGAGAAGTTAAAGCAAAAACATGTCACTTGCTAGGTAAAGAAAGCGAAATTTTAAATATATGCTAAAGCAGTTGTTCTTAAGCTTTTTACAGTGCCATACTATTAAAAAAAATACATATTAATATAGAGACGTAGCAAACATAGTGAAACCATCGTTGGTGAAGCAAAATTATTTGACGCCATTAAAAAATCAAAGCTGCACAGTGCAGGCTGTTGGGGAGCCACTCGACTGAAATTTAGTTGCGTGGAGAAGTTTAATAAAAAGCAGTGTAAACTTATCGAATGATTCGAATTCAGTATAACTTATAGTTGTTTCAAATGGTTTTCACTAGCATAATAGTATCCCTAACAGTCGAGATTGAGTAAAAAATATTGTTGAGCAAGCAATGCAATAAAGTTAATTAATTTTTGATTTTTCAAAAAAACAAAATTTTTTAAAAAAAAAAAGAACAAAAACGTTTATCTAGCGTGCTTTTTCATTTATCAAGTATTACGTTAAAATTAAATTTTTGTTAACTTTCAGGCCTACCAAATTGTAGCAACAGGACAAATAACTTTTAATACAAGAACCACATATTTGCTGGTTCATTACAAAAGTTTTGCGTCAGTTATCTTTATGTAGAATGCAACCGAAAAACCATAAGCAAATTACATTGTTGTATAAGTTACCCCTGCAAACAAAATTTAGTAGCACACTCTGACTTTGAGTTAAAACTAAATAGTTTTGGTCGCCAATAGTTAGCTTGGCAAACAAAACATTATGGAGGAGTCAGAGTATTTTTCTGCCAATATCAAGCTAGTGTTTATCGAAAAAGTCTTTAATCAAATGCTGAAAAACCATTTTGCTGGTTTTACGAATTGAGAAATGATTGTCTCCCGTAAATTTCAATTTGCTTGAATTTAAGACTTTTTTTAAACAATTGGACCCACACCTAATTTTTACCCTTTCATTGCTATACACTTATTAAAACAAAAAGCAGCAAGTTCTTAGTAGCAGTTTGTAAGCAAGCAGTGATCAATATACAAAATTGCAAAGTTTGATTTCAGTTATCTTAAGAAAAAAAAAAATCTTATACAACAAACTGATTTAATTTTTAATTTATTTCTAGTTGTAATTGTTGAATTAAATGTTACCGTTTGAAGTTGCCACAATTTGTTTGAGCACTTTTTTGCCAATAAAGAAACGTCATAAACGACTTTATCAGCCGAGAAATGAAGAAAAAATATGTGCACTAAATACATGAACGTGCGCCAGGAGAACCAAAAGGGGGACTCGCTTTTTCAAATTTTAAATTTTACAAAATAATACATAAATATGCATTAAAAACTTCTAAAAAGGCTCGTTTCCACTATGAGCGTGGAATAGAGCATTCTTTGTTTCTTTTGACCATCTTTCCGCTCTTAAAATCTAAGTGAGCACATAAAGTCAATAAATCAAGTATAGAGTACAGTGGCGAACAAAAAAAGTAAGACTTTTTTATTTTTTAAGATTTTTTAAAAATATCATTGTTAAAATTGAAATACATTAATATATATCAAGTAATATATCATTAAAAGAGCACAAAAAATTATATTAAATCCAATATTAATTTATTTTTTTTTAGAAATATAATTCAATTGCAACTAACTTATTTTTAAAAAATTTAATTTAATTTAAAATAAAAAATCTTACTTTTTTTGCTCGCCACTGTACTCCATTCCACGCTCATAATGGGAAAAGAATCTTTATGCGTCAATTTTTTATTATTATAAACTTGAATGACTAAATGTTTAATTTGTTTAAAACTTTAAATTTAGATTACGTAAGATAAAGGCCCGTTTCCACTACCGGCTTGAAACGAAGTATTTTTTGTTTTATTAATTTTTTTACTTCTTTCCGCGCTTAAAGGCAAAACGAAGCAAAAAAATCATTAAAAGAAACAAAGAATACTCCAATCTACGCTCGAAGTAAAAATGAACCTTAATGACGTTTCATAACTAGTAAACCTTCTGCGTGAGGGCCGCCACTAAAAAATTATCAAAAAATTCTTAGACAGGTGTATCAGTGGCTAGTCGAAGAAAGATCTATATAAACTCATGTAAACGCAATCTATAAGAAAGTTTTGAGATCACAAAACAACAAAAAACTTCCGTTTCCGCTTTTGGCGCTCGCATTGATAAATAAATTTATTGGTAAGACTTGGTTTTTACAACCAAGACCCATGCCGGTGAATTAGTTTAATTTAATTTTTTTAAAACTTGTACCAGAATTTTTTTAAAAACCCTTTTTAAGAATATTTTTTGTGTTTCCGACTGTTTGCCATCACTCCTCCAGGAAGCGCCTCTGCGGACGCCCATGATAACATGAGGTACGAAATTGTGTTTACAGTCCTAACGCTTGTAAAAAATAGATAAAAATTATATATTCCGAACCCGAACCGGAGCTGAACCGGAACTGAACCTCTAAAAAAAAAATTATTGAACCTGAACCGGAACTAAACCAGAAAAAAAAATTTTTGCTGAACCCGAACCGGAATTGAACCCGAAAAAAAATTTTTTGCTGAACCTGAACCGGATCTGAACTTTTAAAAATAAAATTTGCCGAACCTGAACCTGAACCGGAACGTTATTTTAAACGGTTCGATTCCCTGGTTTTAAATGCGTACTTCGAAAAAGTAATTTACATGTTAAGTGTTGCATTTTTTTGTTGTTGCTGTTGAGGCCTACTTAAAAAAAATTTAAAAAGAATTTTGACACATTAAAATCAGAAGGTTGGTAAAACAGGCATAATAAAGTTTCAAAAATGCACAAACTGAATATCATTTAATAGAATAATATTTTTAGTTTTATCCTTGATTTTTCCCATCCACGTAACGCACACACGTGCCAGAGTTTGTTTACTTTCTAAAATGTTGTTACTTTTCTAAAAAGTTTGTTTACTTTCTAAAATGTTTGTTTACTTTCTAAAATCTATATTAATGACTTTCATCATAAACGTTGCAATCCCGTGGGGTTGTTTTGCTATTTTCTGGGATTGCGAGACAAGAAAATTAAAAAGTAAAACATCTAAGAAAAATGATATTTACAACTTTTATCTTAAAATTTACTTTCAATACTTGATTTGTAGCCGCATTAACAAGATTACCAGACAAAAATCTTACTTTAAATTTGTTTTAGGAGGAATTGTAAAGATTGCAATCATAAGTTTGTTGTATTGTATATGTTGAATTTAATTAATGAGATTTCATTTTACACAATTTATTATTTTTCATCATTTTTTCATTAGATAGCCTTCATTCGCTTATATACAGGGTGCGCCATAAGTAACACCCTTTTTCAATTTTAATCATCTTTATTATTTTTTTAAACATTAAACATTTTATTGAACATTATTAAACCTAATAAGCATTATATTAATTTTCTTAATATTATATTATGTTAATCTATTAACCTGTGGTAATACATTCATGTTTGAAAAAACAAAGGATAATCAAAAGCCTTTAATTTTGTTCTACTTAAAAAAAGGGCGTTACTTATACCGCACCCTGTGTAAAATAAAAGGGAGGTTGCTGATAACATTGGGTTGTCAAAATAAGTCGCGGTAGAAAAAAGTTGAAAACCATTGCTCCGAACTCTACCTACGGTATCTTATTACTATTTTTTACCCCAGAGCAAATTCTTTTTCGTGGAACTTCCATAAAATGCCGTGCGCCCCACACCAATGCTCTATTTTTCTTACCAAAGAAAAGGTGAGAAATACCAAAAAAAAAGAGTTATAAACCTTTTTTTAATATTTTTAAGTCTTTATTAAAATATTGCTTAAAATAAGTTTTTCTCTAAATTAAATCATATCTAAAAATAAAATTAAAAAATTTTTTTCAATCCTGACAATATCACCTTAGTATCTCCGGAAACAGTCTGGGTAATCGCTTGACGTTTGCCGCAAGCATAACGCCTCTGACATTTTCCTGTGAATCAGGAGAATAAATATAAAGATGAAAATAAGAAAGTATAAATTGTTTCTATTTTTTTTTATTATACTTCGAATTTTTCAACTTTGTCTCTACTTGTAATTGAATAATTTCCGACCTTTTCAGCGATATAGACGCTTCTAAATATTTTGATAAAAATTGCGGATTACTTAAAAAGATGTCTGTGAATAGGTTTACCAGAAAGTTTGAATTCTATAGTACAGTAATTACAGTATATTTGCCAGACAGCGTAAATCACTTTTGTGAAGCATTAGATACGATTAAAATATATTTGCAGAAACTTTGAGAATTATCTGGTAAATAAAGTTACCAGCATAGTGAAATAGCATAGGATGAAAACTTGCTTGCAACTACAGGTGCTCAGACAGAAGTCGCTTTTTGTGACGCAATATTGCAATACTTTTGGGGTCACTATGACACATAAGTTATTCCTTAATAAATCCTTTCATTGCAAACGCTCAGATGTTGCATATTGGGACAGGTACTCAAGAGAAACTGGTTGAATTCCAACATGAAGATTTTTCACGCGATGTATATTTTGAGAAATTGTTAAGTGATTTTTGGTTTATGAAGTTCAACTCATCAAAAAATTGCTACATCTGTTATTCAAGCAATGTTGTTGCTTCCATCATCATGGCTATGTAAAGCGACATTTTTACTGCTGGTGCAAATTAAATCAAAATTAACTCAAAACAGCAGAACATAATCTTCGTTGTGCTGTTGCTTATGTTTCACCTCATATCCATTATCTTGTTGCTAAAAAGCAGGCTCATCCATAGGGTAGTGGGCCTATTGCTGGCTTTTTTATATTACATTATTAGCTTGATTGTACTGCAGTGGCGTGCGGTCAGGGCATGCAAATCATGCTTTGCATGACCAAATTTTTAGGAATTGCATGACGAACTTTTGCGTGATGAGGTAGATATCGTTGAATTGGATGAGAAATATTACTTGTTTCGGATGAAATGTGAGGCCGATCCGAGACGAAAACCTATTTTTTTATGTTATTTTAGAGAATATCGTGAATTTAGGGCGAAAAGTAAGAAATTGGAGACTGGTTAGAAGTAATGATTTTTTTTTAGAGACACTGTATTTTTAGGACAAAAAGTGCATTACTCGGAGTGATTTCGAGGGATGACCTATGATTTCTTCAGAGATCACTGCATTTTTAGGACGAAAACTGCGTTACCCTGAATGATTTCAGACGATGATCTTTTTTTTTTAGAGATCACTATATTTTTAGGGCAGAAATTTGTTTGTGAGCAAACTTATTTCGATTTCTTGATTTTCGGCTCAAAAACATAGTGATCTCTAAAAAAAAAAAAGTCTTCATCTTGAATCTCATTCTGATTTCTTGATTTTCCTCTCAAAAACGTAGTGATCTCTAAAAAAATAGTAAGGTCTTCATCTTGAATCTGACTCTGATTTCTTGATTTTCGTCTTAAAATCGTATTATTCTCTTAAAAAGGGTTCACTTTTGAAATCTTGTGTGCGCGAATCTTTCTCTTTTACGTGCAGTAATTTACAAACTTTCGCGACCCATCCGCGTAGTCTTGGCGATTCACATTTGGATCGCGACCCATCCGCATAGTCTTAGCGACCCACATTTGCGTCGCGACCCATGGTTTGAGAAACGCTGCTGTAATAGATCATGCTGCTTAAAAAATTTTTAAATTTTTCTTACATTTTTGGTCACAACTTTCTTCAAATATTTTTATTGCTAATTGTTACGAGTTTTAATAATTTGATGCAAACGATTTTAATGCGAATATAAGAGCAAAGCCTACATAGACTAAGTGACTAAAACAGAGGTTTTTAAACTGGGGTAAAAGATTTATAAGGAGGCACGTGCGAATAAATGCAAATGAATAGATAATTGCATTGACAGAAAATAAATTGAAAAAGAGAAGTTATGGCAGTGATTATTTAAAATATGATTTAATAGTCAAGTGATACCATATGTGTGATATGCTATTAAAATATCAGCAATCACGCATTGTGATCAAGTCGTTTGCAACGTCATTTTTAGTCGAAACACTCAGGCCGTAAAGATAAGCCTTTATCTTTTTTCAAAGTAACAAAGACTCACAAAAATAATCGAAAATTGTCGAAAACTAAACCAGATCCACACTTGCAATGAGTGGCAAACCCACTGTAAAATGCACAGACAGAAAAAATTAGTTTAAAAAAAATTTTTGTAACAAAAAATCCGAGCAAAATTCCATCCACTTTATAAGCTTGCGTTTATTACAACTTCTTGAAATATTTATTCTATTTGAATTGTGCATGTTAAACCGTTAAACGATGCATGCTAAAAGCAGCTGGTCTTGTGTTGGGAAAGACGCACAGCAAGAAAATGGTGAAGATTTGACTCTCGAATTCTACGATCAAAACACCATTGATGAGCTCGCAAAAACCTTTAATTATCAAGTTCTCAAAAACTTACCTTTTTTTCAATTCAATTCAATGTCATGAAACAATTGATATTGCCCAATTGTCGTAGCTGTTAGTCTACGTTTGCTTCAATTAAAGAGGTTATGCTGTTTTGCAGACCTCTTGAAACTACATGTAAAACAGAAGAAGTATTTTAAATTGTGATGATGATGATGATGATGATGATGATTTTTTTTTTTTTTTTTTTTTTTTATCTCTATATTTATCCTCCTGACTCGCAGGAAAGCGACGGAGGCGCTATACATAGGGTAAGAAATTACCCCGACCTGCTTCCGGAGATGCCAAGATATTGCTGTCCGCTAGTAATTTAGTAGAGATATTACTGTAATTTAGAACTGCTTGTCAAGACCACCAAGCATGGGAAAGTGCCGTAAAGTGTCTTTCCCAAGGACACAACAGAATGGCGCAAGTGGGTTTTGAACCGAGACCATGTTGATCATCAGTCCGGCGCGTTAACCACTCGACCACGCTGCCGACATGATATTTTATTCATGCTTAATAACAATATTTAAGTATATGCAATGTACATTAAGCAAAGCATGAAAAGGAAACGCCACACAACGACGAACGTTAAACATGCAGAAAGTATAGAGAGAGGGTAAGAAAGAGAAAAAAAAGAAGCACGGCGCGTTACCTAATTCAAACTAAATATTATTATTTGAAAAGACAAAAAAGACAAAAAAAATGACAAAAAATGTGCAGTGCAGGAACGGTTATGTAAATCATTGGGAGGCACAACCGCCCTATATTGCTAACTATAAATTTAGCTCAACTGAGCATGGTGAGTAAAGAAAACCTCCCGAAAAGAAACCTCACCAGGTCCGGAAACCTTTTCTAGATGCACTGCAAATACAAACATAAAAATAAAACAAAATATACTTATATACGAGTATATATACATTATGAAGAGAGAATAAAGAAGTATAAAGTTTAGAAAAGAATAGAACATGCCAACTGTGTAAATTGATTTGAATAATCAGTTAAAAAAAAATAAGGTTGATTGTCCATTCAACGGTTTGAATTCGTTATATCAATTGATTCCAATTTTCTTACGTAGCATACACTCTTTCTTGATAGAGATTGAAAATGTTTTGAAGATTGTAGCCTGATTGAGAATTGATAAGAGAACCAATGTTGATGATTGTTCTTTAGAAAGACATGTGCTTGAATTTCCTGAATTCATTTTTTATCTGAAATAAAAATGCTTTCCCGCAGTAAGTAGCTCACTGAAATCATTAAATTTAGATCTTATTGAATATTTAATTATACGCTAATTCTAGTTTACAGATGTATAAAAGCAATACCTTCATGCACTGTGAAGTTATGGCGCCGAAAAGACAAAGCGCCATTAAGGCGTGGTTATAGTTTATAACTTAATTTGTAAAATCTTTTATTGATCCTTATTTATATTGATTCATTGAGTAGGAATTTTTTAAGATTGTTTCTGAAACATTTGAAAGTCTGGTTGCTAGTTTTTAAATTGGCTGGGAGAGAATTCCAAATGAAAGGGCCTTGATAAGAAAAAGATTGTTTTGCAACAGTTGTTTTACAGTGATGTGTTATGTATTGAGCTTTGTTTCTTGTATTGTATTTGCATGGATTTAAATGCAAATTACAACTAAAAGCAGGAGATTTGTTTCCACCTTGTATTAGTTTGAACATAAGGGACGCAGTTTCCAATTTATATAATTGATTTATTTTTAAAATGTTGCATTGTTGTGTTGCTCTTTATTGTATCAGCTACGTGAATATGTGACAACTGAGACTCTTCACATGCTCTACTACAGTTTTGCATACGGCCGTATCCAATATGGTATTACCATATGGGGTACGGCTTCACAAAATCAAGTTCATGAAATCGAAGTGCGGTTAAATAACATCATACGAACGATTACCTGTAGTAAGATATTTGCCCACGTCACTAAATTATACAAAAAACTAAATTTTTTAAAAATAAAAGATGTGTATAAATTAGAACTGGCTAAATTTATGCATAAACTATTCAATAATAAATTACCAGAGATGTTCCAAAATAGCTTTACCAAAATTGGAAATATTCATAATTATGAAACAAGAAATAATATAACTGCCAATTATTATCTCCCCCGTGCATCAAAAAAACAGGTCATAAGAAATTAGAATATCGCGGTGTCAAACTTTGGAATAAAATTGACGTTAATTTAAAGAAACTACCTTTGCATACCTTCAATAAGCAATATAAAAACGCACTCTTAAGCACCTATTAATAACTCGCTAGGTCTCATGTAGGCTACAATTAAATGCATTATAGTTAATCCTGATCTTAATTATTGTGTTACAATTGTACGTACTAAAAAGATTTCAGTTTAATGTAATACGTCCCTCGGGAAATAACATTCAAAGCGTTTTATTGCCATAACTTTTTGAGTCAGCGAAATTAAAAATCCGTAAAGTCGAAATTAATGTGCTATCAAATTACTTTTGAAAAAAAACCTTACGCCATGAAAAGATGTGATCGCACAACGAGAATTCTCGTTTTACGCAGGAAACCAGTGGCGTACGCAGAAATTTGTAAAGGGGGGGTTTTGGAGCCGAAAATGTGATTGCTCTCAGTAGTCCTGGCAATGGGCAAAAACTTCCAAAATTAGGCCTACATTCAAAAATAAAGTGTTTTGGTTTTAAGAACATCTTGCAGTAGCATGAATTTCTTTTTACCAAACCGTAAAACTAACTATTGAAAAGGTATGTGCGAGTAATTCAATCATGACAAGAAACTTTTCAAATTAAAAGCAACTCGTGTAAATGATGAGAACAATAGGTGGAAAATCAAACGAACAAAAAAATAACCTTACTTAACAAATATTTAAAATTTTTTTAAAGGCTTATATTCAAACGCCTGTTTTTTTCACTTAATCTGTTAATTACATTATCAGGGCAAGGCACGCGTGTGGCTCCTATAAATGTTTAGTAATGCAGATCCATTCATTCGAGTGGTACCACTTGTGTTTCGTAAGCACGTTTTTAGTCTGCGTAATGTGGAAAGCTTTACAATTGTTCACTAGTGCATGTTATCACTGGAAGAGTTAACAAAATGGTTATCAATGTAAATATGTTCGGAACAGCATCGGAAGTGCATTTCTTGATGCTGCTCAACGCATCAGTTGGTCTTTCTGCTGCGTTCAACCGAAAAAGTTTCCTGTAACATAATATCAGTTCAGGCACTAATTCTCCCCAGGATTTCGTTAAATCATTTTCGTAAAATTTTTCCAAAACTTGAATACTTTTAATTTGTTGAGGAGTTGGTGCATTAGTTTGATCAGCAGAAATTAAACACTGAAATTCACCAGTAATCGATTTGTGGGCTGAAAATCTTGCTTTGAGAGCGACAATAAAGTTATCAAGAAATAGAATAAAAATCCCTAGTCTAAAATGTTCTTCATCTGTTACAGCAGCAATATTGCATCGATTAATCTGTTTTCAAGAGGGCATGGTATTTTCAAAATAAAATCTTCGGCTTTGGCCGTTTCTTACGCAAAAATATAGAGCTGGGGAAATTCATATTCAGTTTTTTCTCTAAGACACTTCAACTCATTTGCAATATCCTGTGCAATGTTGACGGCCTCAAAAAGGTTTATCGACTTTTTTTGCTTAACTTCACACAAAACAACACTGTATCCAAAAACGTATTTTAAAACTAAGAGAGCAATGCAAAATTCACTTTGCGTAATTGTCGATAGCAACTGCAGAGCTCGTGATGAGGTTTCTCTGTCTGGCCATGCTGAAATTTCTGCCAAAGCTTCTACAACGGTAAATTGTAAATTTGAAAAAGTACTAACACTCTCGTGTCGATCGACCAATCTGATAGCACAACTTTGAACAAGTTTTTAAGCTTTTGTTGTTGACGAAATCGTGTTGATGGACTTGCGCAAAATGTTTTGAAGTTTTGGAGCATTAAAAAATTGTGAACTGAAGCTATTGTTCCCATGCAGTTTATTTCCATTCCCATGCTTAACTTTCAATATTTTACAAGTTTGAAAGTCTTCTTCACAGTGGCAATGTACAGTACATGAGCTAACTTTGAAGCAATTTAAACGATAGCAAAAATTGATGCGCAAGCAGTAATTAAGTTTAAAAAGTGCGGTAAACAATAGAAACCAAAATCCTATTATTAAAGCCTATTTATTACAATGTACTGTATATATGACTAAACACCATTCTTCAAGGGGTGGTTTTGACCCCTGAAACTCCCCCCCTTGCGTACGCCTATGCAGGAAACAGGTCTATTAACTATTAATTACCATTTACGTAATTAAGTCAGTCATTTGTATTACCCTTGTTGTATTGTTGTTTTGTTTTGTTTTGTTTTTCTTTTTTTCTCTTTTTTTTGAACTACAGGGAGCACCTTGACTTTGATAACCTAACGGTTTTTCGGTGCTTCCTCACAAAAAATCGCTTTGTGCTTATGTAAATGTTGTTGCTCATTTGTGAAAATAAACTGTTTCATTCATTCATTCATTCATTCATTCATTGTTTCATAATGTCATTTATGTTGGAACAATAGGGCAATTCAAATATCATTTTCAAAAATTTGTTACAAGTTTGCTGAAGCTTTGTAATTAAAGTTGAATTACCAAAACACCAGTTTGAAATGCAATATTGGAGGTGACTGTTAATTAGAGAATGATACAGAAGGAGTAGTGAGTCCTTGTTTACAAGTAATTTTATTTTGCACACTACACCATAACAGCTTCTTAGCTTTGAAATCAAGTATTTCATGTGTAGACTCCAGGAAAGATTATTGTGAATGAATACACCCAGAATTTTAGAGAATTTACCTGATCAATTTGTCTATTTCTTATTGACAAAGAATGTTTACCTCCAACATTTGAGTTTGGAGTACTAAAAAGCATAAATTTAGTTTTTTCAATATTTATTGACAATTTGTTAGAAACCAGCCACCGATCAATTAATTCCATCTCTGATTGCATGAGTTGGAATAGAGTTGACGTATTTTTATGGCTAGTCCAAACAGTTGTATCGTCAGCAAACATAATGGCTTTGCTTTTAGTTAAGCAATTGTTAAAATCATTCACATATATAAGAAACAGGAGTGGGCCTAAAATAGACCTTTGCGGAAAACCCATGGTTGATGAATTGATTGTGGATGATAAAACACCAGAACACACAACTTGTTGTTTTCTGTTGAGTAAATAGTTCTTGAACCAGATATATGCTAGTCCTCTTATTCCATAACGGTCGAGTTTTTTTAGTAGTATTTCAATGCTAATTGTATCAAATGCTTTTGATAAATCCAGGAAGATAGCAAGGCTTTTTTCGTTTTTGTTGAATGAATTGGTGATGCTATTTATGAGAAGCGAAATAGCTTGGGAAGTAGAACATTTTTTTCTGAAACCAAATTGATTTTCGAAAAAAAATTATGTCTGTTTAAAAAGCTAATTATTCTGCGGTACATTATTTTTTCTAAAATTTTGGAAATATTTGAAAGTAGGCTGATAGGCCTATAGTTATTTATGTCACTAGCATCACCCTTTTTATACAAGGGTATGATCTTGGCAATTTTGAAATCACTAATTACTTTACCAGTAGAAAGAGAAAGGTTGAATACAGTATATGTGAAAGTGCCATGATAATATTATCAGGAGAAGATTTCAGTAATTTAAGTGGGAATTCATCAAAACCTGCATTTAGTTTTGGTTTGCTGTTTATAAGTATATTTTTTACTTCCTTAGGGCAAGTAGGCCAAACATACATAGTTGCTTGAATTTTGTTTCCAAGGTATTCAAAATAATTATTTTCATACTTAGGGAGTGTACTAGTATATTTATATGCTATAGATGAAAAATGGTCATTGAATAGGTTAGCTAGTTGCTGTGGATCAGTTATTTTGTTGGTATTTGTGTAAAGAGATTTACACTCAGGTATATTTTTCTTCCCCAAAAGGCTATTGAAAGTCCTCCAGGTAGCTTTTATGTCGTTTTTATTAGATTCCAGTTTATTTTTAATGTGTTATTGTACGAGTATTTTTTGTTGAATCTTTCTAAAATAAAGATTGCGAGCTTTTGTAAACGGTCTTTTTGTTTCAGGGGATTTTGTTTGCATGTATTTCTTAAATAATGCTTCTTTGTTGGACAATAATTTTTTGAGCTCATTATCAAACCAGTTATGATTCTTTGTATTGTCTTTGATAACCTGTTTTAGAAAGTATTTGTTAAACAGATTCATATAATCTTTCAAAAGTACCTTGAAGCTTGTATCTGGATCTGTTTCTTTTAATACTGGGTCAATATTGACTTTTTGAAGTTCATTGTTAAAAAGAGTTATTTTGGCACTTGAAAAGAATCTTTGCATCTTAGGTTCAGATTGAGGATCAATGCTGTTTGCATAACTAAGGAATAATGGAAGATGATCCGAAAGGGGATGAGTTATAATTGCTGCACAAACAGATTTGTCCAAACTGACATTGGTCCAGATGTGATCAATCAATAATCCACTATATGCATTGAACCTAGTTGGTTTTTTAATAAGTGGTATAAAGCAGTTTTCAAAGAGCATATCTGCATAGTTAGCTATGTGTGGATCATCACAATTTAGTAAATTATAATTGAAATCACCGAATAGGAAGCAGGGTTTATTTTTAATTGAATTGAGAATATTAATGAGGTGCTCAAGAAATAGTGCATGACTTTTAGAATTTTTAGATGGTGGTCTATATATTACACCACAAATCATTGTTGAGTTATTGGATTCAATTTCAATAAATAATGATTCAAAAATTTTTTCATGCATTATGGTTAAATCTGATCTCATTGTAAAGTTAAGTGAACAATTACCATATAAACCAACACCTCCTCCTCTACTTTGAGACCGTGAATTTGAAACAAATGTATAATTATAGAGGTTAGTATGTGGACCGGTTTGATTTTCTTTAAGCCATGTTTCTGTTATTGCTAAAATACTTGGTTGCACATTAATTGATTGCAAAAAGCTTTCCAGTTTTAAGAAATTATGAACATTATTTAGTGATCGCACATTAGGCTAAGTGCAGTGAAAGAGGTTTTAGTATTTTGATTTGATAGAAGTTTGGGTATTTTATCACTAGGAATATATTGTTCATCATTCAAGTCGGCAGCGTGGTCGAGTGGTTAAAGCACCGGACTGATGATCAACATGGTCTCGGTTCAAAACCCACTTGCGCCATTCTGTTGTGTCCTTGGGAAAGACACTTTACGGCACTTTCCCATGCTTGCTGGTCTTGACAAGCAGTTCTAAATTACAGTCATATCTCTATTAAATTACTAGCGGACAGCAATATCTTGGCATCTCCGGAAGCAGGTCGGGGTAATTGCTTACCCTATGTATAGCGCCTCCGTCGCTTTCCTGCGAGTCAGGAGGATAAATATAGAGATAAAATAAAAAAAAATAAATAAAAAAAGATTGAATCATAATATATAGTAGGAATATTCAAATTATTAATTTCTGGCATTACTTTAGCTTGCATAGAGTTAGCATTGCAATTTATCAAAGAATGATATGTAGGCCTATTTATTTTTTCAGACTGAAAGAGATTAACGAATTCTTCATCAGGGATATTATTGAATGGAAAGGAAGGATTTATGCAATTTCTACATTTCCAGTCATTATATGAACTGTTAAGAGTTTTTGTTGACTTATCAATTTTAACAGTGCATGATTTATGAAATGAATTAAAACAATTTGAACATTGTACTTTGTATTTGTCTATGATTTTTTCTTATGTGTTTCAAACAGAAATGACAATTTAAGAAGTTCATAATTTTTCTATGCTCTTCTGGTAAACAGACTTAACTAAAATCTTCAGTTTATTCAAACTAAAAACTTTAAAAACAGTCAACGTTTCAAGCATTATTACAGACGCTCTTCGTCAGGATTAACTTGAAATGTTAGTCCTGACGAAGAGCGTCTGTAATAACGCTTGAAACGTTGACTGTTTTTAAAGTTTTTAGTTTGAATAAATTGAAGATTTTAGTTAAGTCTGTTTACCAGAAGAGCATAGAAAAATTATGAATAACTTACCTGGTAACAAAACCAATAGAAAAATTTAAGAAGTTGTTTGACTTTATCCTTGTTCACCAATGTTAGGGCTTAAAATATGTACAGTGGTTAAATTGATCGAATATCTATGAATAGAATTATGGTTTTATTTAGTTAGCATATATAAAGAACAGAATAAAAATATTAAACAGAATTAGCAAGTTATAAGCAGAGCTAGAATTCTATTACATTTACAACTAAATAAATTAATAAAAAATATGATATTTAAATAATAATATGATTTTTAAACTAATCTATAATATACGTATATAAACTAATAAATAACTAAATAAACTAAATAATATATAAATAAATAAATAAATAATAATAAATAATTAAATAAATAACTAATAAATAAATAAGTAAATAAACTATAAAATAAATAAACTATAAAATAAATAAATAAAATAATTAAAATTATGTGACTAATTTATCAATGTCATTAAAATCATCAATTATGTACCTTTTATTTCTGTGCATACAATATACATTACCATTAAGTGTCCAAGCAGAACCTAGGCCAAAGGTTTGCTTAGCACTTCTTAGCAGTTGCAGTCGACGTCTTGTTAAAGATTCAGTTATGGATAGTTTTTCATAATCATTTTTCTTCGCCTTAAGTTTTTTCTTCATTGCATATATGGCATTCCGAACAGATCTTCGTACAAACTTGATGATGATTGGTGTATTCGAACTCTTCTTCCTGGAAGGAAGAACATGACATGTGTCAATGTCATGTGTTGTTATTGCAGGTGAAATCTCAAGTTTAGAATTAAGCTTATGAATAACATAAGACTCAAATTCTGAATAACTTTCCTGAGCTGGAATTTTACATCCATGAAGAATAAGACAATTCCTACGGCTGTACTTCTCAAGGTCATCGATGCGTCTGCAGTTATTCCAAACATCTTCTTCTAGCTTTCTAAGTATATTATCCATGTTCTCGATGGCCTTTCGAATACTTTTCAGTTGTCCTTCTTGATTTATTTCTGAGCCTGAAACAGAAGAAGCAACAGCAGCAGCAGAAGGTTTTTGTGTATATTCCTTCTCATACCTGGTTTGAGCTTCTTTAATAGATTTTAATTCTTGCTGAACAGACTTCAGCATCATCTGTAGGTTATCCATAAATTGTCTCGGCGTTTATTGCAATAATAATAATATACCTTGGAAAAAATTTTGGGTGTCTGCATTGATAATGGTCTAGCAATGTCTGGGTTTCGAAGTAAATTATCGCAAAGATAAAGAAGAAAACGCCCGATGAGGTTGGATCACATTGGATGATACACCGAGAGGCTCTGAGCTCCCGGACTTTACCTATTATTATGAAAGATAAGTTCGCAACCATCATGCGAATCGTCAACTACGTTAACGCAAGTGCTGTTCCAAAGAAACTGTTTACCAAACTTTTAAAACGAGAATTCGAACAATGCTTTCCAGACTTGAACGATACTGAATTACCATCAGAATTAAAAATGACAAGTAAGTCTTTTCGTCT
The DNA here is from genome assembly GCA_963680785.1 of Diplosoma virens. Lineage (NCBI taxonomy): Eukaryota > Metazoa > Chordata > Ascidiacea > Aplousobranchia > Didemnidae > Diplosoma > Diplosoma virens. The sequence goes on along the minus strand of OY796887.1, from coordinate 39,870,121 downwards.
GAACACAGATATTTTTTCCGAAAATTTGCAGAAAGAATTTTTGAAAATGTAACTTTACTGCAGAAAGCAATTTTGAAGCTATGTCACTGGCTGATTTTTGCGCGAAATATGTGCACAGATACAAAGAGTGTAGTGCTGTGGCTCTAGGTATACTCCTGCCGTTTTTATCGACTTACAAGTCCGAAAGTGACTTTTCTTCCTTTGTATAAAGACAAAACACCGAAACAAACTTGACTGTGAAGCCGATCTGAAATGCATCATCTGCTACAAAGTCACGAATTAAATTTTTATTTCCAAAAAGCCGTCACATCCTTCTTATCAACAAAACTTAGTTCTTTTAGATTTTGTAATATAGTACGGCTTGATATTTGTTGGTATAATCAAGGGGGTAAGGTGGGCGCGAGTTTTAGTTGCCTGATGCAACAGCGCTACCCAAAAAATTTAAGAACCCCTGAATTAAATCGTTTTGCTAGAAACCTGTAGCATTATGGAACAATTTTGGAGCGGTCCAACCACTAGTGGTCTTTTCTACCACACGAGTTTTACCTCCAAAACATATGGACGTTTTTCCCACTTTTAACAAAATATTGTAGTATACGGATACCTGTGTCACAGCGATAGTCGGTACGTAAGTCGAACGTCTCAACGTTTACAGGACAGAATACGTCAGCATGTTCCTACATCTATTTGGAACAGAACTGGTCAAGAATGAAAACCACCAGAACGCCTAGGTAAATCAACTAATTCTATACCTAATTGCGACTCGGCGATTAGAAATCATCCGTTACGCGACCAAAAACGTGCAACTCACTACAAGGACACCCAATTTTTTATTCTTTCTAAAGCAAGATCTGACTTCCATTTATCTATCTTGGAATTGATTTTCATCACTCTTTGTAAACCTATAATTTATGTACTCAGGAAGAGTTTGTTTACAAACATATATTATTAGTACTATAAGTGTAAAATTTTTTTTTTTGGTTTCAAATTTTAATAGAAAACTAGCATCCTTTTGTTTCTTTTACGCCAAATTTTTTTACACCGACAAAATGTGATTTTACTTTATTAAATATTCTTAAATATTATGATAACTGTTACTAACCTTAATTTTTTGCCCAATAAAGACCAGTCTTAAAAGCTTTCAAATATTACAGTACATTCAGTTCTTCCGTTCATTCAAGCGAAACCTCCTGAAGAGAGCTAGACGAAAACGTTTTCAAAGCAGGTATTTTTAAGTCTACTTATTTAAACAAAGAGTTTCAAATAAAGCACTGGTTTCAATAACTAGAGTATTTTAAAGTTTTGTACCAGCAACACACTTTTTCTACAAAAGAGTTTCAAATGAAGCCCTTGATTGTAATTCTTATTATAACAATGTACTTTTACAATAGCTTCTTTTTTATTTTAAGTTTTATGTCGAATAATTTTGTATGCGCCCGAGTTTTCGTGGTTTGATTCAATATGTTTAATATTTTCTCTATTACGTCATCAGTCATCAGTTTTAACTATTCAAATTTATGCTAAATAAATTAGAATAAAAAGACCAAAGCCCTGTCAATTATTGAGATCAATCATAAATGAACCAAAAAACTCACTAAATTTTGATGCATATTTGTTGGTTCGTTTCTAAATTAATTAATTTAATTCAATTGATGACAAACTAAGTTAACATTTAGAAACATCCTTTATGCTTTTATGCTTAATTAAAAATCTAATTCATATTCTTGAAAAGGGCGAATTGCCAAGCTGAATATTTTTCAAAGCAGCTATGTATTGCTAGAGTTTAATTTAATAGATATTTTAAAAGGATAACTTGTATAAAGCTGTTATTTTTCATATGGTAACCTTTTCAAATAATAAATGTTAAACTTTAAATGAAAATAACTACAATGCGTGAAACCAAAATTCAATTTATTCACGCATAATTAAAAACAGATAGTTCAACTATTACACTACTATACGTTTCTTTAAAGGACACCTTTTACACGAAATTACATAAGCAATATGTTTAAGAAGACTTTTTTAAAACGCAAGTTAATAAAATTACAATATGCTCTATAGTCATCCCTGGCTAAGCCACGCAAAGTTTTTTTCGTGTTTTTAAAAGCGTTTTTATTGGCAACTGTTAAAGTTTAAAACTTTTTTAGGTTTTTTCTCAAATCTCTTTCATCAGTTTCCACGTTTGTGTGACGTAAACATCACACATGTCAGGAATGATTTTCTACAGTTGAGCGTCATAATGTCAAAATTATTCATGCGTAAATAAAATTTGTTTTTTTTATTTTGAGTTCAACATTATAGTGCTATAAACTGACAGTAACTTTTACAAAAATTTACAGACAGACGGCGGATACATTTTAATGACTTTTTTAAACGAAACCTTTCATAATCTTTGCTCTATAGACTGAGTTGCGTCACGAGTTCTTGGCGCCTATTTCCGTCGCATTGTCTCACTCACGATAACGCGCCGTTTGTAATACTACGTCAGAATCGGCCACTAAGAACTCGAACCAAGAACTCTTGAGGCTGGAACCGAGAATTGTTCCATAACACTATCTAGTCGGTTTTTTGTAAATTTGTGACATAATTCTATTAATAGATAATGTAGAAAATTATCAACCCATATTTTGTATTTCATTGCTTTCTGTTGAACACATTAATTGTTAGTTTATCTTATTCTTGGAGACAGCTCTTTTTTGTAGCTTGGTCATTCGGCGCTGTCTTGTTCGTGTTTTTAATCTTCTATTTGTTAGGCATTTAGCAAAAGCACTTTGGAGCTGTTGGGGAAAGTCTGATAAACTCAGTTTAACCAGTATTTTCATGAGTATTTACTTCTTCGTTTCTTTCACTCATCACCGACGTGAACTACCTGATAAAATAACTGTGTTTTTCTCTTATTCATCTGAACATTGTTTTGATTATTTATTTACTGTCTAGCTCTTCGCTAATTATTTGTTACTTTCTTTGGTTTTAATAATTCATATTGAAACATGGACGTCTGATGATAAACTTTATTTTCACGCAATCAAAGAGTTCTCGCAAGGATTATAGTTACCCAAAAAATTATTGAAAAATATGCAATCCGTAATTACTGCTTTCAGTTGCATTTTTTCAAGATTAATTTAAGATCAATATTCTGTCACCACAATTATTTTTCATTATCATGTATAAATAGATTTAGGTTCAAACAATGTTTTTAGGCGACCTTGTCATTAATTTCAAATATTTTGCTTTTATGTTTAAACCTGACAAGTACCAACGAGAAATGGATATAAAAGAATTACAACAAGCTATTTTCGTTTTCATAACTAAACCACGAATTATCCCATTAGAGAAAATTAGTAAGAAAATTACAAACTCGTTTGAACCAATTTCGCTCTCGTTATCGTTTATCAAATGTTTAAATAACTAAGTATATAAATTCTACTTGTATCAGTAATTGATATAAAGACAAATGGAAGGTCACCATCAGTGTTAAATATGGCGGCTTGTGGATGAAATTGACCCATAATCTGCTAAAATACTAAATGAATTGTGTTAAAGATCAACTGATGATAAAGGCAAACGCAAAATTTTTTGTGACACAATTTAGTTATAAAAACTTTGTGACAATAAATTGAAAAATTACTCCCACAAAATTGTTTAGTGATCTTATAAAAATTCTGAGCAACATTATCTCAATCGGTTAAAAACGTAGTTGGTCAATAGCGTTGAATTTAAAGTTTTCGTACGCAGATAGCAGTTTAATATGTCATTTATTTAAGTAATTTAGCAATTGAATTACATACCCTTCCGTTATAAACGTTTTTAGATCACGCTATATTAGTAGCGTTAATAATGTCATAATAGCGTTTTCAAAGGATCAACCCTATAAAAGCATTGATTTATAAGACGTCAATCAAAATAGCAAAATTTGTTATGAAACAGAAAAGAAAACTGAAATAAAACTGAGTTAGGAAGTAGAGAAAATAAAGTTGTGAAGGACAGAAATAAAATAGTAAAGAAAAGAAAATGAAAAAATGAAACTATGGAGAACAGAAATAAAACTGTGAAGAATAGATAAAAATTGCGATGCAAGAAAATAAAAGTATAAAGTACAAAATAAAACTATAAATCACTGAAGCTATAAAGAAAAAAATATTTTTAAGCACAAAAAATAAGATCATAAGTTATTGGAAACAAAACTGTCAAGCACAAAAAACAAAGCTGTTCAGTTTATGGCCTACAGAAAGGAAAAAAATTTAATTACCGAAATAATAAATACATAGAATAACCTATGAAGTATAAAAACAGTCTTATAAACCACCAAGAATGATAGTTAGGATATGGGTAACACTGATTACAGCTTTTTACAATTTTTCTTTTGTCTTTTTGAAGATGTGGCCGTGCTTTAGGATTTTGGTAATGAAGGGTCTATCAAGAAAATCCAGAGCAATTTTTGCTTGCTCTATGTATCAAACATGACGTTTTGGCAAACTTAAGTAAAAAAGTTCAATACTGCTTAAAAATATTAATGGTGGCTTTTTATTGAGACAAAACAATAGTCAAGGTTACAAATAAAAAATAATAACAGCAACAACAAACAAAAAAAAGATAAGTTTCTCACGCTCTGTAAAAGACTTAAGTGTTGTGGGATGGATTTAAACAACAACAGCAAGGCAATAGATAAGAATCTATAATTCATTCGAGTTTTTGTCATAAGATTTGTATAAAAATATTTTTTTAGTCTTTTAACAATTATGTTGTTCGATATACCTGCTTGCAGCCAAAATTCACTTTCTTACTTTCAGTTGAAAGCTGTGATGAAGAATTAATTTTTTTATTGTATGTAGGTTAATGTTTGTACTGTATAGTAAAATAATTAAATCAGAACTATAAAAAATCTAGCTATTTTGTTTTTTTTTTTTTCGGCAATACATCTGGATCAACAAACACAGCTTTATGGCAGCGGACGGTGAGCTGTTTTTAAGATGTGCACTTAAACTAAAATATACAGTATACTAACGTAAATTCAAACCAAAACCAAAAAAATACAACTTATTTTTATTACATGGTGGTAACAAACCGAAGTTAGTTTTTTAATTTTGGTTTGAATTCACCGTCATATTATATATTTTTGTTTAAGTGTATATCTTAAAAACAGCTCACCGTCCGCAGCTGCAATTTTATCAAGATATTTTAGAAAGTTGTGTAGTTGGCAATCTACATATAAAATTTTTTTCAACTAACTCATTAAAAATTAATACAAAAAGTATGTTTAAACGAATCTTTTGCTATGTAGAAATAAACTCATTTTATTTGATTGTATGTACTCGCAGTCCTTTCTTTATATTGTCACGAAACCTCAAAATGAGTTCAAAGCAATTGGGTAAGTTAGTAAATTAAATAGTTGTTTTAAATTGTTAAAATTTTGCAGTTTGTTTTTATTCGATTGTTGCGGTGAGAAGCAAAAATACAAAATTGGGCAGGGTTGTGGAACTGGATTCGGAGTCGGATTCGCTTATTTCAGGACAAAATCGGAGTCGTTTTCTAGATTTGGTGAAGTTGGAGTCGCACGTTTTAAGACGGATTCGAAATCTTTTTGTTAGAATGGCCAGAGTCGGAGTCATTTTTTGCGATATTTCAAAGTAGGAGTCGTAAAATTTTAAATAGTTGGAGTCAAAGTCGGAAAAAGTTCTCCGATTTTACAACCCTGGTGTTGGGATAGGTTTATGGTACTATGATTAAGCAAAAATTTCATTCGTTTTTAAAATTTATATTTTTTCACATTACTTTTTTGCTAAAACATTTGAAGTGACCTAAAATGTTATAGGAATTCATAGGCCGTAAAATAATTAGTTTTTGCTAAAAATAATTTCCACTTTTTGGTATATGCATAACTCCCTTCAATTTAAAATCCAAAAAATACAATACATAGTTGTTGCTTTATAAATGATTAAAAGTTTTGGTTATATATTTGGCTAATGCAATGCAACATACTAAGTTGTGAAACTGCTCACAACTATTACATGGTATTTAATCCACAGCTCATGTTACTCTTTAAACAGTAATCACTACACATGATAATATTAATAGAAATGAGTTTACAGCTATCTTTTTTCTAGATTTAAAAAAGCGTTTGATACCATTGGTCATAAAACACTTCTTAGGAAGTTAGACCATTATAGACTTCGTGGTCCAGTTAATAAATTAGTAATAACGATAACGAATATATTTATTTTGCCAAATACACAAACATAAATTTTACGTATAATACAGAAACGGGGTAAGGTTAAAAGAAAATCGAAATATGTGTGAAGGCAGGGGGCACTGAAGAACATACGTTATCAAGTCAAGTGCCCCCACATCCAATACAGTCAAAAAACAAAATTTACATATATATTAATTAAATATTTTAATACATATACTGATACAAATCTTTTGATGTAAAACCAATGCAGTAAAAAAGAAACAAATTATTGAAAAATAACGACAGAGAAAAAGAACAACTCAGAAAAAGGCAACAATGAAAAGAGTAAAATTTAATACTGATCTATTAGGTGCTGTTTGTACGTTTTTTTGAAAGAAACCCAATGCCTGTCTTTTATTGTGTCGTCAATCGAATACCAAAGTTTGACTCCACAGAAGGTGAGGAGCTGCTGTCCAATTGTTTTATATACACGTGGAAGAAAATAAGTTGATTTTTCTGTTTGTCTAATGTTGTGAGAGTGTATTTCTTTTATTTTTTTGAATAGCTGAGCAAAAACAGCAGGTAATCTGTCAGAGTATAGCTGATACATAAATTTTCCTAATTCAAGATGATATATATCTGAGATTTTCAAAATATTTAATTGCTTGTATATTGTGTTGATTGGTGTCTAGATAGAGCTGAATGTTGCAATTCTAATAATGCGATTTAGACAAACTTCTATTTATTTTGTTAACAGTTTTGTAGTAGTATCCCAAGTTAATATGCCATATTGAATTCGTGAATAAACTAAGTTATAATAGAGCAGGCAAAGAGTTTTTCTCGGAACATAATTGCGCAATCTACAGAACAGACCAGAGCGTCTGGCAAGTTGACTAGATAAATTGTCAATGTGGTTTGCCCAACATAACTTGTCATCAAAAATTACACCTAAATATTTAATGGAATTTTCTCTTTGCAAGCGGGTTTTGTTCATAACTATAGTAAACTCATCTTTACAGGTTTTGTGTGGTTGGTTATTGTAGATGATGTAGTTAGTTTTAGAATAATTTAGAGACAATTTATTCATTGGAAGCCAAAAATCAACCTTTTTTAATTCATTATTAGCCTTATATTTTAACGAGTTTAAGTCCCTATCCTATAGCATTAAAGCAGTATCATCTGCATAAAGTGTGGTATCAAATTCGGAGGCAAGAGGTAAGTCATTTATATGAAGCAAAAACAATAGAGGTCCAAGACAAGATCCTTGAGGAACCCTTGTTGTTATTTTTAATTTATTCGAGTAATAACCTTGGACGTTTGTGTATTGATAACGATTGCTCAAATAACTTTCTATAAGATGAAGAGCTGTGCCTCGAATACCAAAATAGTGATACAACTTCCATAACAGAATCGTATGGTTAACCGTATCAAACGCTTTTGATAGGTCTAAAAATATGCAGCAAGTATATAGACCATTATTGATGTTTTTGATTAGTTTATCATGTATTGTGCTTATAGCAAATTGTGTTGAGGAGTTAAATCGAAAGCCAAATTGATTTTTGTTGTGAAGTTGATTTTTATCAAGATACCAAAACAATCTGGAAAATAACATTTTTTCAAAAATTTTGTCAAATTGCGATAATAACGAAATGGGTCTATAATTAGTAGGCATATTTTGATCACCTTTTTTATAAATGAAGATAACCTTAGCTATTTTTAAGCAGTTCGGAAATATACCTGTTTCTATACACAAGTTAAACAAGTTACTTATTATCGGAGAAATAATCAACTTGCCATATTTAATAAATTTAGTTTCAACATCAATGTACCTTTTAGCTTTCTTATTTTTTATTCGATCAATTATTGAACATACTTCGGCGTTTGTGGATGGAGATAAGAATATTGAGTTGAAATTACAACTATTGGGTTTGGTTATTTTTATATGTGAAGGAGGTGCAGGAATATTTTGTGCCACTTTGTACCCAACGCTTGCAAAGTGCTCGTTTAAAACGCAGGCAATTTCTTCAGGTTTCGTTGTTACATTACCTTTATCATTTAAAAGATTTGTTGGAAAAATATGGTTTGAATTTTTCAGTTTGCACATTTTATTGATTATTTGATATAATTTTTTAGAGTTATGCTTTTCTTCAGTAACAATTTTATTATAGTAGTTTTGTTTTGTTTTGCACCTTCAATTGCTCTGTTTGAAACATTGCGATATTTTTTATATTTGTCGAATTGATAATTGCTAGGGTGCATAAGAAATTGTTTATACATTTTATTTTTGAGTTTAATCGATTTTAACAATCCTTGAGTAAGCCACGGTTTACTTTTTAATTTTTTTTCTTTTCTGGTTGCTCTTCGTCGTGGTGCGAAACGCGTACAATTACTGGAAAGAAACAAAACAATTACTGCGAAGTAGAATGAACAGGGCAACGCAACTAAAAATCTTCACAAACTGTAAAAAAAGTAAAAGTAATAATATTAAAAACCAAGCTAAAGGACATAAATCTACAAGTTGGCAATGTCCAGTCCTACAAAAAGAATTAGATCGCATCAAGTAATTGACTGATACTTCTCCAAAAAACTTCCCTCCTCATCAAAGTCATTAACTCTTCTCAGTTTTAATTGTCGTTCCATCCGTTCAAAAGTGTCACAGATTTTAGACTTTATAACTGACAGTAAGATAGGTATTGCTCTAATTCAAGAAACTTGGTTACGAAAAAATGACTCCTCTTTAGTTGCACAAATCCGAGAATATAATTTTGAAGTTGTACAATTTAGAAAGCCAAGGTTGTTACTTGTTAGACGTGGGTGGTGGTGTAGTCATACTATACAAAAATAAACTTGATCTAAGCTTTTCAAAACTGAAACCTTTTCCTCTTTTGAGCATGTTACCTGCAATGCACTAATGGAAACAGGAAAGGTTTATTTTACAACTGTCTATTATCCTGGTTACTCAACAAAACATAAATATACACATATGCAGTTCTTATCTGATTTTAATGATTTTCTAGAAACTTGTACTGAAGGAATTCAGCTAATTACTGGTAACTTTAACATTCACTATGAAGACAAAAATAGACCTGAAACTAAAAAATTCTTAAACATTCTGCATCAACATGACATTACTCAATTAATTACTTATCCAACTCATGTTAGCCAAGGCACTTTTGATTTTCTGTTAATTAAAACTAGAGGAAAAAATCATGTTGAAAATTTAAGTTTGAGTAAAGATCAATTAAAAAATATATCTGATCACTATCCAATCAGCTTTAATTTGAAGTTAAAAATTAAACAAAAATCTGACAAAATAATTATTAAATCTAGAAATCTTAAACTTCTTGACAAGAAAAATTTTCAAGAACATCTAAGAAACAACTTTTTAGGGGTTGAATTTGAATCTATGTCTTTATGTTCCTGCATTAATGCCTATAACTCTAAATTACAAAATTTTTAGATAAATTAGCTCCTATTACAAAGAAAGAAGTAAACTCCAGACCAAATCAGCCCTGGTTTAATGCAGAGCTAAGAACTCTGAAAAGAAAAAAATGTCAAACAGAAAGAAAATACAAAAAAGATCAAAATGATTCTTACTATGAGAAATACAGAAAGCGGAAATCAATATACTACTCAAATTTGAAACAAACAAGAATTAACTATTATTCACAGGTTTTGCAGTTTAATGAAAATAATTCTAAGGTAATTTAAAATACTATTAAGAAGTTGTTTGATGATATGCAACAAAAAATTTTCCCATCTGGGCATACTGCTAAAGAATTGGTCGAATTGTTTTCAAAACACTTTTTTGACAAAATAGTGACTCTCCGTTCTTTGATAAATTCTAAGTCAGATGAATCACACCTGACAGAAAATAAAGTTGAATGTAGTGTTAAGTTTGAACAGATGACAGTTTTCTACCTGTGTCTATTAAAGAGCTGCAGCATCTGATTTCTTCAATGAATATTAAGAGCAGTTTACTTGACCCTGCTCCAATAAGTCTGATAAAAAAGTGCTCTGATATAATTTTTCCCATTTTACAGTTAATAGTTACTGTAATAAATCGTTCGAAGAAGCAGAAGTCCCTTGTCATTAGAAACAAGCAACAATAACTCCAATAATTAAAGATTTGGATCTTAATCCTGAAAACATAAAAAACTATCGTCCAATAAGCAATACAACTTTTTTATAAAAAGTACTGGAAAAAGCTGCGTTTTCTCAAATTAGTTCTCATGTTCACAAAAAATGGCTTATACAATATAAATCAATATGGCTATAAACAAAATCATTCTTGTGAAACCGCGCTTTTATATCTTTAAATAATATAAAACAATCAGTTCATAATGACAATCTTACTGCAGTGTTAATGCTAGACTTGTCTGCTGCATTTGACACTATAGATCATAATTGTTTGTTTTATGTCACAGACTTTGTTCGGGAATCCTAAAGGACCAGTTGAGCTAGGTAACCCGAATACCTGCGCTGAAACAAAGCTGTGTCTAAATTTTATTTTATTTTATTCCGGCTCGAAAAGTAGCCTGCTATGAGCCTGAAGCTTTTATAGAATTGGTTTGAACGAAAGCTCGCATTGATCCGTTGAAGACTCTTCTTCACAACAAACAGAGACCACTGTCTCTAATAAGAACGAATATATTACAAAACTCACGACCGACGAAATTTCTATTTTACGCTTTGCCAAACTGCAAAGCGAAATCAACGCTATAACATGATTCAATCAACACAAATGATTCTACCTCTGTAGAACACAACTCCAAAACACTGACGCAAAATAAATTCAACACTCGTCAACCGATACACAATCTAACGGACCACTTCCTACGCCCAAACCAAATTACTTTTACTCGAGTCGTCTCTCGATTGTCTCATTCGTGGTCGTCTCATACGTTTGTCTCGTCTCTCGCTTTGCATTCATTTATATAGACAAAAGATTACGTGACGCAAATTTACTCGTACATTCGAGACTTAGCTCGAATCCCCTAGAGAGAGCGCTGCGCTTGAATACGCCAAAACATTCTATTACCTTCGAGATAGCAAAGCCTGGACAAAAACATATTACGTCATTACTGTCGGGCGAAAAGAGAAAAAAGATACATGCAACACGCAATAGAAAGCGAATCGGACGTTATATCACATAATGCGAGAGAATCTCTACAAGGCGACGCGAATATTATCTTATAATAAAACTACGAATTACTTTTAATCGTTATGATTAATAAACTGCATCGTTATGATTAAAATTATTATGAATGAAGTGTGACATTTTAAAAGTTGCGCAATTACTTTGGAATTACTGGCAATGCTCGAAAATGGCTCACATCATATTTAACTAATAGATCCTCAGAAGTTGTAATTGACAATGTCCACAGTGTAAAAGCATCGAAAAACTTTGGTGTTCTCCCAAGGATCTATTCTTGGATCTTTGCTATATGAATTAACTGACGTAGGGTATGAGTTTGGTTTAAAAATGCATTCGTATGCTGATGTTGTTGTATATTGGTTTTAATCTCACAACTGAGTTTCATACTTCGCCTGAAAATTTGAAATTTTGTTCAAATAAAATTAACACATGGACGACAAAAAATTTTTTAAAACTTAATTTAAACAAAACCTAGCTTCTTGTTTGTGGAAAAAAAGTTATTAAAACATACACCAAACAAACATCATATGTAATACATATGTAATTTAAAAAATTGTTTGCAAATTAATTCTAACTTGCTGCCAAGTGCCAAATTATTAGGGTTGTTTCTTGATCAATCTTTGACTCTGCAATATATGGTTACTGAGACCTGTAGAATTGGATTTATTAAACTTTTTAAACTACGCAATTTACGTTTATTCCTATCACAAAAACATAAAATTTTGCTGATAAAAAGTTTTATTATTTTTCGTATTGATTATTGTAATAGCTTGTATGCATGTATTCCACAATATCTATTACGTAAATTGAAGCGACTCTGAAATGCATGTATTCGATTTATCTAAAACATGCCATCAAAAAATCATGACTTGTCCAGATATTATGCTTGCAGCCACATATTACCTATTAAATATTGCATTAACTATAAACTATGTCTTATGGTCTACAAAATTTTTAATAATTTAACACCAGAATATCTTTCCGACCTGTTTTATGTGTACAAACCTTTTCGTAAAAATCTCAGATCAGAAAATGACCATACAATTGTTAATACTGGACGTCACATTGAAAAAACTATTTTTCATAAGGCGTGTATAATTTGGAATTCACTGCCGATAGATTTACGTTCTTGTAATCATCTAAATGTATTTAAAAAAATTTAAAGACTTATTATTTTAGAACTGCTTTTGAAGTGTAAACAAATTAATCTTTACCTCTTTTGATATTTGTGAAGAATTTTTAGCTTTTTGGTCATATTTAACCTGATATTTGCAAAGTTTTTTACCTCTTTTTTTATTGTTAATGGAATATCTGGGAAATATTATATTGCATAACGTTGGCAGCATAGATATTCTATTATTTTTTTCTTCAAAATAGTGTGTACAACTTGTCTTTTTGTTTTTTTTATTTGTTGTTGTTTTTATTTTTTGGTATGCTACTTGTATTTTTTGCTACTGTATTTTATTTTTTAACTGATATTTTCTCCGCTCTGGGACCATATGATTTTAAAAATCTCACGGTATAGAGCGGTCTACAAAAACATTGCTATTATTATTATTATTATTATTAATATTATAATTCAATAAATTCCTAATTTTCCACACTAATCCTCCACTCAATTCCAATTCTAATCCTCCTGTAACATCTGGATGTTGCCACATTTGTCTTCTTTGTTTTTGATTTTAAGTTTGAAGGGTGGCTGTTTCACTCAAAGACCGAGGAGGTGCAATTAGCAGCTTCCTCGTTGTCAAACAACATTTAAATGCTACTCTGTTTCTATTTTATTTATTATTTACTGTGTAATTGTTTTTTTTAGTTTGTTTTTTTATTTTGTACGTACTTGGCAAGTTGTTTGATGGCAAAACAAACTGATGTCTTTAACTTTGTCCATGGAAAATGCGTTTCGACCATACTTAATAACATCTTAAAAATAAAACTAAAATATTTTAAATTTTTTCCAAAAAAAACAAACTTCTTCTTTATTAATGTGATTGTTTTAAGGTTTCAATAAATCTTAATTTGAGTTTTCGACTACACTCTAACTTACATTTTTTGCCATGGATTGGCTTATTTTTAAACTTAAGCGGTTTCTGAAAAAATTTGACCGTTGCTATTGCTTTGAAATATAATTAAAATCTTAGTGAAAGAGCAACAAACCAAGGATTTCTTGTTTTTTTTTTAGAAATTTACCAAAATGGAAATGATTTCGATTCGAAAGATCAATTTCTCAGAGGTTAGTTGGTTTTATCGATTTAATTTGATCTTTGCTTGCTTTTTTGTGAGGAAAAGCTATTAATCATTGATAGTTTTTTCAATTGATTGTATACGCAAAAAAATAAGATTTTAATGTTATCTAATTCTGAAATTGCCGTTTCTGACTAGATAGCTAGTTATAAACGGTTCAGATACGCTTTAAAAAATCAATTTTTGCTTTGAAATTCTTTTATTCAAACATGAACCAAACCAATAAAAAATTTATTTTCCAAATCTGCTGATAACAAAATAATTGAGAATTGAACTCGATGAAGATCAATTACAAGATGCATTTCTCACTCAATAGGTTTCCATATTTAGAATATAATTTTAAATCACATGAAAGTAGAATTAACAAATTTATTGTTTGTTTTTTGATAAATCTTATACTAATAAATGAAATCCCACATATAGATTTTTCAAAAAAGCAAGATTATAATTCTACTCTCTGTTAATATTTTTAAGACTAATATATATACATATATGAATTAATTAAGAAAATTATCAGACTAAAAAATTTTTTTAGGCTAGACGCAAATAAACAAAGTTAAAAAAGTTTGTTATCTGATAATTTTATTGATTATAACCCCTCTCTAACTTGATGTCATTCAGCACTTTTTTAATGAACACCGAACAAAACAGAATTTTTAAAACTTCTATACTTTGTATAAATATGTTTATAGGTTTTCAGTTTTAAAATTTAGGTTGACCAAAGATAAAAGTTAATAAAATGATAATAAATTTAGTTATATTTTAAAAATTTCATTGTTTTATATTAGAATTATCTATAAAAGCTGCTTTCAGATGTTTTCAATATGGCAATGGAAAAAGTTGTAAAGGCTTGCAGAGATCGATCAAATCCTGTGATGAGATTTAAAACTCCCAAAGAATTACAAAAAGAAATGGATTTTTCTCTCCCATCAAAAGGAGTAACTCACTCTGATCTAATTGATTTGTGCAACCAGACTATAGAAAATAGCATACTTACTGGTAAATATTTTACATTCAGTGTTGCTTAGTTGTATGTTAATTTTGTCTTATTGCCTCCTGGGATGCAAACCTTTTCATAAGAAAGGTCAAAAAATGACAGTTTTATCAAAATTATCATTAAGTGGACCATTGGCTGAAGTGAGTGAGAAACTTTTAATTTCGGCCAAAATTCAAAATAAAGATTAAAAAGATTTCTTTCATTGTTCATCAGCGTCCAATCCGTTCTAAATTGATTTCGCAGACTAAAAAATTGTCATTGTAACTATCTAATCAATTTCCATCCAGTTGCTCGCGCCCTGCTAAAAAAGCTTTTATGCACCCCAGTTTAAAAACCTAGACTTAAGACGATAATTTTAACATAGCTCCTGTTTAATTTTTTTAAAAAAACATTAAGCCGTCATAATGCCAGGAATTTCAAAACATCAAATGGGTCATTGAATTTCAACTAGTGAGTGACGCTGTGACCTACAGGTCAGTGGTTCGCCGTCTCTGTGCAAACCAATTATTGTTTTGAAAACATTAATTCAAAATTAATGTGATATGGCATACTTCTTTTGGGTTTAGCGATGGGCGTTGTTTGAGCACCGCTCATCCAACTCAGTGAAACCGAATTTTATTTTAGCGTACAGTTATTTAAGACCAACTTTTTTTGGTATTAAAAAACACTGATTTTGGCAGTCTTAATGATAGCGATTAAAACAATTGAAACATTTGTGAATTTGTTATTACTGCGTGACATACTACGTGAAATTACTACGTAAAATTATTACTACGTGACATATTACGTGACATAATAAACTTGTGAGATTATTAATTTCATACTCTTTGACGTCAAGATTTGAAAATTGCAAGAATTACACTTATTTCAAAGCTTTTTGTTCAACATTAGCCAGGTGAAGACGTCAAGACAAAGAAAAAATTTAAACATCCTTATTGCAGCCATCCAATCATCTTCAAAGTTTTATTTGGACGTTTTTTTCTGACAAGTGTCAGACAAAAGCTCAGAGATGAGTTTAATTCAAAATAAGTAAATAAAGTTGATAAAAAAACTCGGCTTTAAAAAGCGTGTTTATTCCTCGAAGACTTTTATCTTGCACTTGTCCGGTGGAATCGTCAGAATGAACTAAGAGAGATCCGATTGTGCTTATTTAGAAAACAAGTCTGATTGGTCAAAAAAGCGACCAATAGTCAAGAGTAAAGAAAAAAACGAGAGTCGCTTTTCTCAACCAATTTAAAGCAAAAGAAAATTGGGTTTGTGAATGAGTTTTAGACTGTAAATAAATTCTTTGTGTAGACATTGGTCAAGTTAAAAAGATTTGATAAAAGTAGCTTTAAGAGCGGACAGGTGGAAAGAAGTACGTTCTTGGATAAGGACAGAGAAATCGGTGTCACTGTATTGGCTGGCACAGGAAGGGTTTTCCAAAAGATGCTGTTAAATAGCGAGTTATGGGCAATAATTTGAGAGATGCTGTTTGTCTTGTAAGCACGGGAAAGATTAGAGCGGTCTTGAGAAGAATGATGGTTCTTGGTGGGCCTGGAAACGTGTTGCTTAATGGTAACCTTCGTTACGTACGTTTTACGTACCGACTGTTACAAAGACACACAAATTGATAAATGACATTGCTGTGGTGATGGGCAGCTAGAGACTGTTAGAATTAGGTGTTTTGTTTTTTTAAACTAACCCTAACACAGTATAACCAAAACTTATATCAAATAAACTTTATTGAATTTATTATAACACTATCACGTTATGCATTATTTCGTCGCCTGTCTACCAAATCGTATAGCCACGTTAATATATATAAAGAGCATGACTGAATGTACAAATCACCGACCGTGGGACACAGAAACGCTTTCCCACAAAATGTCACACGATGAATAATATGAGAAGTGGGGTACGATTGATAAAATACAGCATAAGCTCGAACATAAAGCAAGCACGGTGAGGCCACGCATTTAGCATAAACGAATCACGACAAGACCTCTTCTACCCAAAACGAAAAATTGGATCGCACTTAGTTCTCTGACCATTACTCCCGACGAGTGTCAGATAAAAAGTTTTTCGAGGAATGAACACACTTTTTATTGCTATCTTAAAATTTTGTTTCGTCAATCGACTCTTCAAAGCCTTGATTACTATTAACAACTTTTTTTAGCAATCGCAGAGACAAGTAATTTTTATTCTTTTACCTTGTAAGAAGCTTTTGCCAATAGGGATTTCTTTAAATTCTACAATACTTATTAAGTTTTGCCTACAATCTCATGCCACATGAAAGAAATTGAGTGCAAAATTATGCAAGTTTCATAGCTGAGCATTTACATGTATATTTAGTTTCGAAAAAATCTTATGATTGAATGTTTATTGGTATTAGGTCATCCACGATATTGTTGTGTGCAAGCTAGTGGCTTAAATTCTTACGGCCTTGCTGGAGAAATTTTGCTCAATTCTTTGACTACGACTCCGTAAGTATAAAAAGCGTATCAAGCGCATTCATATAAATGTGAATAGTTGCTAATTGAAGTAAGTAAATTAAAGCAAAAGTTTATGGGTTTGGAAACCTAGGCCCATCAAAAATAGGTCCAAAAAACTTTTATAAACTAATGCTTAAAAGTAAATTGCATTTTTTACAAAATAGGACGACGCTTTATTAATCTGTAAAAAAATGTGTCTGTAAAAAAGTGTAATTTCAATTTTAATCGACATCTTTTCCAAACGTAATCGATCGTATCTAAAAATGCGTTTTAACTGATGAATTTAAACTTTTTTGTTTATTGATCTTTTCAAAATTGCACATCAGCCAGAAAATTTTGAACTCTTTAGCGTGTCTCAGCATTAAAAAAAACGTTTTGATGTTATGACTAGCTGTCCTTGGTTCAATTTTAAAAGATTTGAAAATTAAACTTGTTAAATAAAATCTTATTGTTTTCTTTATCTTTATACTTTATTCGACGTGAAACGGATAAAGTATACGTAGCTTATAATTAAATTTTTAGCTTACTTCTACATAGTGCCGCCTGCAAGCATTTTTAAGAGCACTATTGCAACAAGGTTTTAATCTGCAATTTAAGGATAACTCGATGTAATCGATTTCAAATAATATCATAAAGTCAGAGAAGTGTGCCGTAAATCAAAAGTTTTAGGACTCATATTTTTGTTCTTCCAATTGTATGTTGCACCGACCAGAAGAACTGCTGTCTCAATAAGGGTTGTGGAGTCCGAGTCGTCCGCATGTTATAGCGCGGAGTCAGATTCGGAGTCGGAATCATTTTTTAAGACTTGGTGGAGTCAAAGTTGTTTTTTAGATTTAGATGGAGTCGGGTTCGGAAGTAGGTGTCGGTTTTTTATTTGCCGATCCTAATTGGAATTGTTATTGTTTTTGAACACTCCGTTTTCCATGGTTGTGGTGTCAGATTTGTCGGAGTTGCACCTTTTAAGATGAAATCAGATTTTTTTTTCAGGCATGCTAGAGTTGGAGTCGTTTTTTGGATGTTCTGGAGTCGGAGTCGTAAAGTTTTAAATAGCTTAAGTCGGAGTCTGAGTCGGAAAAAGTTTTTCCAACTCCACAACCTTGGTCACAATATAGTCTTAATTGGATGTTTTGTTCTAGAACCGTATATGAATTCAGTCCAGTGTTCAACGTCGCAGAAACTGCAGTTATTGATCACGTTCTTAATATTGCCGGATTTCCCAATGGAGAAGGAACTTTTTGTCCTGGTGAGTCCTATTTGCAAACTAATTTACTTTTACGACCAGTTTTTTTCTTCGTATAGAGTGGATGTTTCTTTTGAAAAGACTCTTCCAATACTAAGCAAATATTGTTCAGCTAGGCCACCGTCTCCTCATTAACTGATTCCAGACCAAGTCCCTACTTGGATGATAGAATATGGTGAAAGATGTTATGATGTCGTCAGCAGTTTGCTCCTCCGCGCCACACACACAGATTGCTGTGGGGCTCCATCTGTGCACTGTGGAACGGAATAAATCAATGCCAGTGCGGAGGCAGTTAAGCCTGACCCACCATGGTCTGGGTAGATATATTACCAATAGTTTGGCGTTGATACTGGGAATGAAAGTATGTAGACGGAAGGTATTCTTTTGCCATTGTGTGTTTCATTTGGTTTCCGTCCAACATGCCACACTGATGTTTGACTTGGAAAAGTCCTTTAAAATTTTCAGTACCGCCGGCACAAATAGGTGTCTGAATCTGAGCTGTTGGTGTCCTCTATAAAGGGAAAGACGAGATTCTTTCATGAAGTAGGTGTTCAGGCCCTTGTACTCGGTGAGCATTGGCAGCACAGCTATCGAAGTTTGCAGCAAAGCTCAGTTGATAGGATACCTGTAAAGAAAAATAAATTGTCTACGGTGTAGGGCGCAGGCATCCAGTAACTATGCGCAAAGCGTCATTGATAGACGAACATGGGCACTACGACACTAGACAGAGTGCAGAGCAGCAGAGTGCACCAGGGCCAGAGTGGCTGAGCGCATTGTTGCGGCGCCAGCTCTCCAGTTCGACTTCAATCGCCTTAAACGCCCAACGCGTGTTGTTAATTTTTTTCGCTGTGACTCAAGGTATCGGCGAAACAGAGCGCCTTGTTAGGGTCAGCACAGTATGGAAGAGCTCGCCCTTGACTCTGATGGAAAACTTGCGTCGTGCCTCTTTGTTATTAACGTGAAAAATAGCCGAAACGGTTTTGGCTGTACTAAGCTTCAACTTTCGTTTCTGGAAGTACAAAGATATAGTTGATATGTCCTGACTTAAAATCTCCTCTAAAGTTTGCTAGTGAAATGTTGAATGCAAAATTGCCACGTCATAAGCATAGGCAAATTTTCTAAAAATTTTTACCGGCAGATCATGAATTTAGATGTTAAATAAAAGTGGAGCAAGGACTGATTCCTGTGGGTTGCCATTTTTGAGACATCGTAATCTGCTTTGCGATTCAGTACCAGTGGTAAGAGTAAAACTGCATTTCAAATAAGTTTTATGATCTCGAAGATCATGTTCCTGTCCGGCAGAAGATGCAAAGTTTGCAGGTGAGGCCTAAGTTACAATGCGGTATCGTAAGCTGCTGTTAGGTCAATAAACACAGCACCAGTTTTCTTTTTAGCCAAATAACTATCCTCAATTTCTTGAATTAAAAGAGTGACTTGATCTAGAGTCGACCTTCCGGGTCAAAACACAGCCTGCCTTCTAGGCAACTAGTGAATGGTTCGACGCGAGTGCAGATAAATCTCTCCATGTTCTTAAAGAGGGTTCACAGCCAGTGGATTGGTCTAAAACTTAGGGTTACCATGACTGAATAGGCGCAATCCCTGACAGACATAGTCGTACCAGCCAAAAAAATTTGGAGATGCAATGAAGTTTTGGCCAAATTTCGGGACATTTGCCCGAATTATGATTTTTTAGTACTTTACGGATGGGACAGAAAAATTGTCTGAAATTCTAGGATTAAGACCAAAAAAAAGTCTTCACTTGGAATCAGTCACGGATTTTTCAATTTTTGTCTTAAAACCATGATGTTCACTAAAAAAAAAAGAAAAAAAGGTCTCCAGCCAAAGTCAACAAACATACATATCCAGATGCACAATGTTATTTTACTGGATTCTAAAATTCTGGACTTTTAAATTCTTTTTAAAATGTTTATTTTAATTCCGGACGATATGGCAACCCTACTATAACTCCTTGGATCTCCTAATGCAGGGGTGGGAAAGCTACAGCAGGCGAACCGCATGCGGCGGCCATGATTTTTTGTGCGTCCCGCAAAAGCCTCTAGCAAATAACTTTACTTTCTCTTCTCTTCGCTTTCAATTGCAGTAATTTTTAAAAAAACATTTAAAATTTGAGATTACTACGTTTTGGAGATAAAAAAAAATTTGACGTTTAGTATAAGTGATGACTCCGTTTTTTAGAGTTTACTATATTGCGGCCCGCCAATAAAATCAACTTGTTCATTCGGCCAGCGAGGTAAAAAGTTTGCCCACTCCAACAGCTGCGTTGGCTTTAGAATTGCAGCCATTTTTGCTCGTCTCCAAATTTTTTAAAGTTTGAGGTAACCCATGCAGGAAGATAGGAACTTATTAAAAGAGGACTTCAGGTAAGCACTAGCATGAAATATCAGCTCTTGGCCAATAGAGTAAGGGCCCGGAGCTTTTCCTGGCTTTAGTTGCTGTAAATTCCTCTGAAGTAAAATTTTTAGAGATACTTTTGCAGGTAGCTTCATCCAAACAGCTGGAGTCTGAAGATGGTAAGTTCTTAGCCAGATTGGTAATAAAGCTATACAGTTCTCATTTGGCCTTGCAAAAGTTCCATTGCTGGTACGGCCTATTTTGAACAAAAGTTGCAAGTTTAGCGGCCGTGATCAGCGAAGATCGGTGTTGTAACCAAGAAAACTTCACAAAAAAACGTTTGTAGAGATAATTTCTCGTGAACAACACTCGCAAAAACCAGATCAGGATTGCTACCAGTGTGCCAACGACCAGAGAAGAAGCTAGGGGCATCCTTAAGATTGTGAAAAAGTACAAGATTGCTATGAGCTGTTCAGCTAGCCAGGTATTTTATATCTGAATTGATGAAATCGTGCTTAGTCCGTATGCCAGCAGTTAAAGTCACCAGAATAGAGTTAAGGAGGTTGAAACAACGTATTGGATGTTCGTATTAATTGCGAGTCGGGGGTTTGAGGATGTTGAAGATTTTGCAGCCATCGACATCCTCTTATAGCCATACAACTTCCAATTTAATCAGTAAAAATCCACTTGATTCGCTTATGCACAAAGGTAGCAATGCCATGCTTCCTGCTTGAGACCCAGCCATCTAAGGTATTATTTGGTATTACCAGTCAATCTGCTTTAATGCGGCGAATCTCTTGTAGGAAAATAACGAGAGCGTTGCATTTGTTGGCCAGATAGCTGACAACGCAAATATTATTTGCATTTAAGCCGTAGTGTACTAGGCAAAAGTGATTGCTTGCCGTTTGGCCTGCAATAATATCAAACCTTCTCTTTTGCTTCCGGAGAGGAAGATCTATCCTTTTACCACCCCGTAAGCTCTTTGTACGTCATTGCTTGCGTAATAAATTTCATCACTTCAGTAACCAGGACTCATCATGAGGAGTTCAATGACATGAGCCGCTTTGATACCCTTTGAGACTAGTAATGAAGGATTTCAAATCAAATTTTTGTAGTCTCGATCTCGAGATGATGTGGTGCCGGTTTGAAAATCAGACGTTTTTTGAACATTTTTATTATTTGATGCAAGTGTGATGATTTTTCAAATTTGATTAAAAACCACACTTAATTGACCAGTTTTAATGCAGTTGCTAATGCAAGTGAAGCAAAGATTTCTAATTTCATTAATCTCTTAATTTTATAGTTTTCTCGAACTTATTGCAGTGAAAAATTTTATTGTAACCTGAGTCAACTGTGACTTGCAGTTGTGTTAAAATTCTTTAATTTTTATTGTTTCATTTTTGGCAACAAAGAATTCGGATAATGCTTTTAAAACTTGACCTCATATCTTTTCCCGCTCACACGCTTAAATCAAATTAATATTAATAATAATAATAAAATATATTAATTTAATTTTTTAAACATTTTCCATAGTTTGTTTTATTTAGTTTAAAATAAAACAGAAGAAATATTTTAAATAAAGCATATATGGAATGCAAGATAGATTGTGTAGTCTTTCATTTAAGTTTTGCGGTGGCCCAAACAGACGCGGATTTTTAATTTTTGACAGCTGCAGTTTATCAATAATAACCTTCTTAAAAAATAAATTAAAATTCTTGTTTCTAACCTTGATTTGGATGCAAGATGTCATAGACCAGCGGTTCTGAATCTTTTTTTATACATTACTCCTTTTGAGTGTTTTAAAACCTTATAATTCCTCTCCCATATGTCACAAAAAATAACCATATATCACAGACAATTGTACCAAAACTAGGCCATTTAAAAAAGATTTAAGAAATCGAAAAACATTTTTTATTGTTGACTTTATCGAACCTGTTTTGTTAATGAGGTGTGAAAAAATTCCACGAAGACCCAATAACCGTGAGAATGGACACAACTTTAGCCAAAAATTTAAGAGAGAAAGAGTTGCTAAATCAACAAATTGAATATAATCGAGATTAGTATAATTGATGTGCAGGTGAAGAAGGTTCTATGTTGGCTTACCACAAGCGCTGAAGGAAGAATTCCTCTGATTTTTGATGCTGAAAAGATAAGGTAAAAAGGATGTGCTTATTTTGGCGATGTTTAAAAAAGCCTTAGTGCTACGTACTTCAAGAAAAGATAAGCTACTTAGAAAAGATTGAGGAAATCTGGTAATAAAGGACATTAAAGAAAACAAAGCGTTTTAATTCTGGGCTACGAGAAAGAAGTTTTTACGCGACTAACTAAAATAGATAAAGAAATAAGAACTGTTTAAGAGAAAATTAGTCCTGTTTTACGGTCCAGCTACTTATCACCCTATCATTGCTACGAAAAGTGGTTTGGTAAGGTATCAGTTTGGGAAGTAGATGGACCGAGGCAAAGACAGCTGAAACATGAAACCAAATGTCCCAAATGGTTTCAGACACGAAGAAAAATGGGGAGGGGAAAAGAGAGTAGAAACAGCAGATTTAGAGTCAGTGAAAAAGAGATTAAAAATAAACTAATAACAATTCAAATTTAGGAGATTTCTTTGGTGTAACTATAAGAGATCACCCTGCGTTGTTTGCACAAAAAACTGCATGACTAGCACTTGAAACAGTATTTGATTGATTTTTCTTGTTAGTTTAAAGTTTAATGTTATTATAATTGACATTGTTAATTCAGCATTGTTAAACATAAATGATATAAAATTTGACAACAAAATTTGCAGTAAAATTTCTGCCCTAAATTGGTAAAATTTTCCCAGGTTAAGAACTCTTTTTTTTGTATTTTTAATTAGATTATGTGGTAAAAAAATGACTTAAAAATTAACTTGAAGCTACAAAAATTTCCAACCATTAAGTCATAAAACTTTTTAAAAACTTTTTATTTTGATTCCATTTCTATGTCAAGGAAAAAATTGCCGATAAACCTATAAACAAATAAAAAATTAATTGTGTGAAGGAATACAGTAATTTGCTTGAGAGTACACTACATTAGGGGTTCCCAAATACTTTTTGACACGACCTAAAAATTTGTTCTAAACTCTTGCGACCTAAACATTCAGCGAGCGTTGCTTTGTGAAAAATATCTTTAATTAATTAGCAATTGTAAGGTTAGTATTGCGATAATAGTATTTTTCTTATACAAAACTGTATGAAACTTAGCACATAAGTCAGAAGCAGTAAATCAGTGCATTTATTCTGTCTATGTAAAAGTCTTTTGAGAAAAGTCTATTACCCTTTTCAACAAAGCCAAATTGATGATTTTATTTAGCTGCAAATTGCAATAAATTGATTAATAAAATCAGTCAAAGTTCAACGGGCCAAACATCTAATAAAGAAATTAAAGTTTTTTAATTTTTTTCATTAAATATTTGGTCCAATCCGCAAATAATAGATCTCAAACTAAATTTGGGTTATTGAGATACCGCTAAGATATCCAAAATTACACTCTTATACAAAATATACTGCATTTAATTAACTTCAAATTAAAAATATTAACCAGAATAGTTACTGTAGTTTTTTTAGCCAAAAATATCGAATTAGAAATCTTTGCGACCCAAAGTAAAAAACTTCGCGACCTACTATTTGTAGAACCCTGCCCTATATATAGTTGGAAGCTCGGTCGAGTAATTAAGAGCACCGTAACTGACGGCAAACGTGATCGACGTGGTTGCGGTTCTAAATCTACTCGGGCCATTCCGCTTTGCCCTTGAGAAAATATTTTACTACACTTTCCTCTGCTTGAATGTCTTGGCAAGCAATTCTAAATTTCACTCACGTCTCTAAAAAAATGAAAAAAACTAAAATAAAAATTTTTAATCAGACAGCAATATCTTGGTATCTACGAAAGCAATTGCTTCAGAGCTGGAGATAATTGCTTCAGAGCTGCCCCATGTATAGCACCTGTAACGCTTTTCTCCTGGATATCCAAGGATAAATATAAAGATAAAATATATAAATATTGTGTATATCAACGAACACCTATTGCACAATGTCGTTGAAAGACAAAAAAGCAAAGTCACTTCGAGAAAACAGTTGAAGATTCGTTCTAAACTTTTGCAAAATATATGAGAAAAATCAACTAATATATCAAACAACCGATATCTCAAAAGTAGCGCTTATGAAATATTTTGACAGATTTTTAACCATGACTGTGCCTTTAATTATTTATGATTTTTGAAAATAAAAAATGTGATGAATATTTTGCTTTTTTAAACATGCTAACAATACTCTGTGCCTTCTGGCTTCTTTTCTGGTAGTTTAATGAAGCAACCATTAGAAGCAAACGTTACAAATATCTACTTATTTGAAATACAATCTTGTATTTTCAGAAAAATAGAGAATTATTTCATGTGGAATTATAAAAAAAGATACTCATCTTTGCAATCGTGGCAACAAAAAATAGGAGGATCACTTTTTAGTGTGCCAAGTTTTTTTCGTCCCACAATAAAGTGATAGCTAAAAAAAAGCCATTACTTCCATTTAGGGTCCAAAATATTAATTTTCGTCCCAAAAAAGTGATTACCTCTCTAAAAATAGTTATCGCTTTCAATCGAGTATATGTCCAGATGGTAGGTGCTTTCTCGCAGTCTGGGCCGTGAGTAAGTCTTTTCAGTGAAAGATGACAGACCGAAATCGAACCTACCTAAATGGAAGGGTATCCACCCATTCCGATGTTCAGTGTGGGTCTGCTAATTGGCAAACGTCCTTTTTAGGACGGGGCAATGCCAGGATAAAACTGCCCTTTTCAGAGCACATTCCCAACAAGTTCCGAAGACCCACTATTTTTCAGCTGAACATTGATTTCATTTGTCCATGCACAAATGGGGTCTCGCTCCTTCACCGAATTGCAAGTGTGGCGACTCTTAGCAAACCGCAGACCACGTTCTAATAGCGTGCCCTATACATCGGGCACCACATGGAGCACGAGGTCTGACGGTTTTAGATGACGAAACTCGATGCTGGCTTAATAACACCACTGCCAGCATCTGATTCAGGGAGTGCAGCAGTCTGGGGTAGTAAAAGGATAAACTCTCGGCCCCAGTCCTGTTTGTGTCTGACCTGGAGTGGATACGCTTCAAACAACGAGGACGAGTATATGTCCCCTATCTTCGTACTAGTCAAGGCACAGGACCCATTTTTGGACATTTTTTGGGGGGAGTGGTGCAGCCACTCTGTTTGCTCCGTAGTAAAGCTATCACTGAATCTTGGTTTTGGTCTTAGTATTAAAAAAATTATCTGGTCTCTGCCCCGATCAAGTATGTGGTCTCGACTGCTTCTCTGGTTACGACTTGGTTCTCGCAAAATCGTTTAAACAAAACTTAAGCATTTTAAAACGAAGAAAAATATTGAAAAGGTTTTCACTAAATTATGACGACGATAAACATTACGTAATCCTCTGAAGATTGTTTAAGTTTCAAATTTTATTCCCCAAATCCTACGATAAATTTTTTGTAACATCACCAACCGGATTGCCTATTTAACTGGCATGAACTAAACAAAACAATTTGCAACAAAAGTATGTAATCGGGATTTTTGAAAGGGAAGGGCATACAACCGCATAAGTATTTGGTTTTCGAGTGGGAACTCAAGTAAACCTTTTTCCCAGTAAGATGCGTATATATTTAAAGTGATGTTTGTACCAAAAAATTGAGATGGAGCCCGCTCTTTTCTGAAGGACCAAATAGAGCACATGGTTTGCAAAAAATACCACGTTTTAGCAAAGAATAAGAAAAAAACATGTGTATAAACCGGTAAGATGTTGGGAACCAAGAAACTTGCGTCGTATTATCTGTCCTTTTCTGCGTTTGATACAGGGCCATTTAAAGTCAGATGATGAGGACCAAAATTGTTCAACAAAGTTGACTTTTTCCAAATCAGTGTTTTAGCGCCAGTTATACAAATAGCAAAACCAATATCGTCTTTATCTATGCTCTGAATGTCCGTAGTAACTTCCGCTTCTTCTATTGATTTAGACTTTTATGATGACGGAGTCACGAGGGGTTGTCTTAATTGCAACATACTCAAGAGCTCGGCATCTCTCGATACCGCGTTCGAATTTTTGACACCTCCTGTATTTCAAACAAAAAAATCAATAATTTTTTCATCATTAAATAACTTGCTTCACTCAAATAAATAACGTTTTTGTTAAACATGAAATTAAATTTAAGTATTCATCGCAAGGCGCCGAATCGGACCCGAGTAGGATCCGTAAACCCGTATTACTCGTTATTATTCTTTGAGCCTGAACTGGAACTGAATCAAAAAAAAAAAAATTGCTGAATTGGAACCTAAACTGAACCCGTAAAATTAAGTTTGCCAAACCTGAACCAAAACTCAAACTTTATTTTAAACGGATCCGGTTCGACGCTATCACTCATAACACTTTTTTCCATCTTAAATCGACACAGCAACAACTACTTTGCGTCGGTTTGTAGGGGGGACGTACTCGAACATGCTCGCCATGAACGTAGCGAGAGTGAAGCGATTCCCTGAAAGCAAAGACGACGGCATCACCGGCCTGCCGAGACTGGTCAGTTTCTGCTCGGAACAAGCTCATTACTCGGCAAAAAAAAACTCAGCCCTACTCGGATTTGGGGAAAAAAACTGCATCTCGATCAAGTGCAATGAGCAAGGAAAGATGATTCCGGAGGAGCTGGAAGAACAGATTCTGAAAACAAAGGAAGCGGTAAATTTATGGCCGTTCGTTTAAATGTTAAATACAGCTTTAAATATTAATTTGATATCAAATTATTGATCAAATTTAATCTTGATATTTATATGATTTTAATCTTTAACTAATACATTGCTTCACGCTTTGATTTTTTGTTCTAATATTTGTTTACGCTAAAATCTTTGCCCAGGGCGATGTTCCTTTCTTTGTGACGGCCACAGCCGGGACGACAGTGCTGGGGGCGTTTGATCCCTTCAACGAAATTGCGGACGTGTGTGAGAAGCACGGACTGTGGATGCATGTTGATGTGAGTGTCGGAATTTACTAAATTGTGGTTCAACAATAGCTTCAAAGACCTGATATTTTTTAAGGGCCAGAGGCAACTGCATTCGTGTACCGTCAAAAATTGCTGAAAAAAGCAGCCGACTATCTTGATTTAACATGTGAAAACTTTTTTATCAATTTTTAGCTTGAAATTATTTATTCTCATTTTTCTCTTCACGTCATACTAAATTCGCTTTTAACATTGCGTTTTACCAATAGGTGTCACTATCCCCTCCTTTGATTTATTCATTTTACAGGGTGCTTGGGGAGGCAGTGCGTTACTTTCAAAAAAACACCGATATTTGTGCAACGGATCGAAACGGTAGGTAGATAAGATTGGTGTAAATGTTTGTTTCTCTCTAAAATCTATACCAATGGTTTTCAACATAAAAGTTGCGGTCCCCGTGAGGTTGTTTTGCTTTTTTCTGGGATTGCGAGACAAGACATTTAAAAAGTAAAACAACTAAGAAAAATGATATTTACAACTTTTATCTCAAAATTTACTTTAAATTAGTTATCAATGCTTGATTTGTAGCCGCATTAACAAGATTACCAGACAAAAATTTTATTTTAAATTTGTTTTAGGAGGAATTGTAAAGATTGCAATCCTAAGTTTGTTGTATTGTATATGTTGAATTTAATTAATGAGATTTCATTTAACAGAATATGTATTATTTTTCATCATTTTTTCATTAGATAGGCTTCAATCGCTTATATACAGGGTGCGCCATAAGTAACGCCCTTTTTTAATTTTAATTATCTTTATTTTTTTTTAACATTGAACATTTTATTAAACATTATTAAATCAAATAAACATTATAGTAATTTTGTTAATATTATATTGTGTTAATCTAATAACCTGTGGTAATATATTCATGTTCGAAAAAATAAAGGATAATCAAAAGGCTTTAATTTTGTTCCACTTGAAAAACGGCGTTATTTATGCCGCTCCCCTGTATAAAATGAAAGGGTGGTTGTTGATAACATTGGGTTGTGAAAATGAATGGCGGTGGAAAAAAGTTGAAAATCATTGTTCTGAACTGTACCTGCGCTATCTTATTACTGTTTTTTACCTAGAGCAAATTCTTTGTCGTGGAACTTCCACAAAATGCAGTGCGCCCCACACCAATGCTCTATTTTTCTTATCAAAGAAAAGGTCAGAAATATCAAAAAAAAAGAGTTATAAACTTTTTTTAAATATTTTTAAGTCTTTATTAAAATATTGCTTAAAATAAGTTTTTCTCTAAATTAAATCATATCTCAAAATAAAATAAAAAAATCTTTTCAATCCTCACAACAACACCTTAGCATCTGCGGAAGCAGTCTGGGTAATCGTTAGAGGTTTACCGCAAGCATAGCGCCTCTGATGTTTTCCTGTGAATCAGGAGAATAAATATAAAGATGAAAATAAGAAAATATAAATTGTTTCTATGTTTTTATTTTATTCTTTGACTTATTCAAATTTCGACTCTACTTGTAGTTGAATGGTTTCCGATCTTTTCAGCAATATGGACACTTCTAAATATTTTGATGAAAATTGTGGACCACTTAAAAAAATGCCTGTAAATAGGTTTGCCAGAAAGTTTGAATTCTATAGTAATTATATTGGCCAGACAGCGTAAATCACTTTTGTGAAGCATCAAATACGATTAAAACATTATTTGCAGAAACTTTGAGAATTATCTGGTAAATAAAGTTACCAGCATAATAAAGTAGCATAGGATGAAAGCTTGCTTGCAATTACAGGTGCTCAGACAGAAGTTGCTTTTTATGACGCAATATTGCAATACTTTTGGGCTCAGTATGACAAATAAGTTCTGGACGCATAAGTGACAGCGGTTAGCTTATTCATTTGAGATGTGTTTATTCATGTGAGTTAACAAGTGGATTATGCATTTGCACAACTTTTGCACATTGTTCTCTTACAATACCACTACACTGCGCACATGCATTTGCAAACCATTTGCACATTGTTCTCTTATGATACCACTACATAAATATTCAGTGTAACCAAACAGGGTAAAAAATTGCAAATCGGGTTACTTTTACTGTAATATGTTGAAGTGAACATTGTTTTTTGCATTGCCCTAATGTTTTTTAGTTTAACTTCAATGAGATATCAATTTATTTAAATATTTTATCTATTTAATTTTTAAAAATATTGCTTTGAAATTTACTAAATATATATTTTCTATTTGTTTACTAAAGTTTAGATAAAAAAAACTAAAGTGTTTCTATGAAATATGTTCAGAAAGTCTTTACTTTTTGTGCATGTAGTCATGCAACTGAAGCAGACAGCCAGCAAAAATCAGTTGCATCTGCTTCAGAGTCTAAATAGAAATGTTGGTATCAAAAATATAAAAGCAAAAAGAAGAAAATGGGGTCTTGATTATATTAAAATGTTTTTTTTACTCCAATTTTTTTTTGTTTTTTTATCTCTATTTTTATTCTCCTGACTCACAGGAAAGCGACGGAGGCGCTATACAAAGGGTAAGCAATTACCCCGACCTGCTTCCATAGATGCCAAGATATTGCTGTCCGCTAGTAATTTAATAGAAATATTACTGTAATTTAGAACTGCTTGCCAAGACCACCAAGCAGGGGAAAGTGCCGTAAAGTGTCTTTTCCAAGAACACAACAGAATGGCGCAAGTGGGTTTTGAACTGAGACCATGTTGAATATCAGCTCAGTACTTTAACCACTCGACCACGCTGCCGACGAGGAACGAGCTTGAGCTATCTATTATGGGGATTATTGGGCTGGCTTGCACTAGTCCCCTGAGTAGGCCCGGAAAAACATTGTTTTAAAATCCTTCCAGCAACTGATGCTCACATTTACCATTTAATTTCAGAAAAGCGATTTTGTGCTGAGTGGTACTGAGCTTATTGAACAGAGTAGTCTTATAAAAATTAATTTATCCGCAATTTAAAAAAATAATTAAGAAAGTTCTGAAGCGGCGTAATCACTATTAAACAGCTTTCTGTAGTAAGTTGAGCATTTAACTATTGGTTTCTTGTTTTATTATTGCTTGTAAGTTCAAGGTTGTGGGTTTGATTTTCACTGATTTTAAATTTCTGCTTAGGCATTGTTACTTAGTACAGAAATCAGATGACTGTGTTTTTACTTTCATAGCTTTATATATTCTATTGAGCGTTTGTAATGGTGACATTTATATTGAGTTGATCTTGTGGAAAAATCAAAACAACGCTACGTGTCTTTTTTGCGTTGTTACATGTAGTTGAGCTAATTCATCATATCATTGGTGGATGAAATCCGGAACTTGATGCTAAGGATGAATAAAAGCAAAAAATTTTAAAAAGCACTGGTTTAAAGCAGGGCTAACCAACTTGTTTGTTACTAAAATTAACTTAAATTTTTTTAGAAACTCGCAATCGACCACTGAGGAAATGCGATCCTAAAAAGGAGTGATCTCAAAAAAAATCTTCACTCTATATCTTCCTCGGTTCACTTGACTTTCCTCCCTGAAATGTAGTGATTTGTAAAAACAAAGATTGTCTCACAGTTTATTCTACTTTAAGTCGTTTAGTAAAACATTCTTGTTCACTCAAAATCAGATGCGATCCACCAGCTGAGACGTCGCGATCGGCCTGTTGGCTAACCCAGCTTTAGAGCATTGTTTTGCTTTAGTTCATGGAGCTTGTCCGACACCGAAATTTCACCTTTACTACCGGTAAAGCGAGCAAAGCAAACTACGCCGTCTCAAAAACGGAGTTCCTTACGAATCGGTCTTGGCTCCCCTCCCTTCCAATATCTACACGTACAACCTACCCTCCACAATTTCCAAAAAGTTTGCTTATGCAGACAATCTGACATTGTTGCACTCCTCTGGAAACTGGAAGGACCTGAAGGATACTTTAAGTCAAGATATGACTACACTTTCAGCGTATTTCCAGATTTGGAGGTTGAAGCTCAGTTACACTAAGACGATGACGGGAATCTTTTATTTAAATAAACCAGAGGATAAACTTAAACTAAAATCTACAACAGCAATAGACGTTTACCGTTCTGTCCAACCTCTACTTATCTCGGGGAAAAACTGGACAAATCACTCAAGTTTCGTCACTATCTATCGACATTACACAAAAAAACTATCTTCGCGCGTCACACTTCTAAGGCAACTTGTAAGCACAGGATGCGGTGCTGGTGCTAAAATATTGCGCATAGCTGCCCTATCTATTCAACAGCTGAGTATTGCTCACCAGTCTAATGTCGCAACGCTCACACTCACCTCATAGACAGTGTTATAAATGACGCGTTGCGCATAGTCATTGGTTGCCTGCATCCCACTCCAGCGGTCCACCAACCCTTACTTTTAGGCATCCAGCCAGCTGAGCTTCGCCAACTAGGAGCGACTAACTCCTTGATTCACCGTTATTCCTTGACCAACTAGGACCTTGATCATATGTTGCATGGTCTTTTAAGTGGGTCCTCAGATGTTCGCCAAGGGAGATCTAAACATCCATTTGTTCCAACTGCGCGAAATTTATCATCACCACCTTGCAGGATTAGGCATTCGCGCTATTCAGTGCACGAATTACAGATGGAACACAGAATACGGCAAAAATATATCCAGGCTACGTGCTTTTATACTATAATCAGTGCCAGGCCTGTTGAAGTGAGCTTGCCAAGAACAGCTTGCGTTAAACTTAATCGTTTGCCGACTGATGTTGGGCAATTTTATTCGTCTACGCACCAATAGGGTCTCGCTCTTTCACCGAATTTCGAGTGCGGCGCCCCTGAACAAACCGCACACCACGTCCTAATAGCGTGCCCCATACATCAGGCACCATATGGCGTACGAGGTCTGAAGGTTTTGGCTCACAAAACCCGATGCTGTCTTAACACCATCACTACCAGTATCTGATCCAAGCAGTACAGCAGTCTGGGGGTAGTAAAAGAATACAACTTAGGCTCCAGTCCCGTTTGTGACTGATCTGTAGTGGATGCTCTTCTAATGGACAATGACGAGCATTGTTTCTCAAACTATGGGCCATGACTCGGGTTTATAACTTTCTGGACTTTTGTTATCCCCAGATGTTACAAAAAAAATTTAACTTTTCGGGAAATCCTGGGATTCCGGAATTGAAAAATGTATCACCGAGATGGCAAAATTTAACACAATTTCGTTTTAAAAATTTTCTGAAGACTAAAAAAAGTCTTTATTTACATTTAATTTCCAATTTTGCTATTTTTTTCCCCAAAAAAATATTTACCTGCAATTCCAAGCCTTTAGTTAATACGTTGGTCACAATCGACCCACATATTGAGTACCCCTGTTTAAAATTATTACTTTCAACTGAAATGCAATAAAAAGGGATTTTCCGGGAAGTTTGTCCGAGAATTTAAAAGCTAAAAATTGTCTGGGATCTCGGGACATAAAGCCTAACCATGGCCCATAGCTAGACCATAACGACTTTGTAATTGAGCCATACAGAGATCGAAAAGATGTATTGAAATACTGTTTTGTGGGGCAAAAATTTTTTGCGTTATAACATGCTTTTCGGTATAATGACTACCTCCCCATCACTCATGTGTATCGGTATAGATTAGCCCATTGGCTCCCAAAGGGGGGTACGCAGTCTCTTAAAGCTCGACAATCAATTTTAAAGGGACTGCCATACGGTTTACGTGTTACATATATAGAAGCTAATTAAACCATATTATACGAGTATGTATGTATGTTTACAGTAGTGAATCTAGTGATGAAAGGTTTGTTGCAACTTGCGAGCGCTATTTAAGCTAAGTCTTTAGTTTTGGAAATTTTTCTAATTAAGATTTCTTTTGTGATCTAATTTTAATGCCCTTATCAAATTACAAAAAAAGTATATTTTTTATTGTTTTTTTTTCAAGAACAAAGAAGCAATTTTTTTTTGTTGGTTTGGCTTGATGTCGAACACAAAGAAATAATGCTTGTATATTCCAATGTTTGAGACTTCTCATCTGTGATTGATGGTAAAATGAACATTACTCCATAGTCTGAATTATGGGCACATTTTACCAATCTCTCAAAAAAATTTTTATCAAAATTTTTTAAATTTTTTTATTATTGTTTAGATACCAAAATTTTTAGAATTTTTACAAATCTAACCAATCTGTGCCAAATCTGACCCGATGCTTCTGTATCTGTCCACCTGTACGTCCCTTTTTGAAAAGAGCTGGGGGAAATTTAAAAGGGTCAAATAGGCAATGAGAGCAATTTCTCTCCTACCTCATCGCTTTCGGCGCCCCTGGTGTTTAATACTTGTACAGAACAAAAATATATCCTGTTAGATTTTTTTCAACTTATGTTAGTTTTTGGCTGGCTTCCCCCATAAAAGTCAAAAGGATAATTTTTAGTTTTAAACAGAGATGCGAACTCAAACTCGGAATGTAAACTCGGAGTCGCTTCAAAATTTTTATAATTTTGCATCCCTGTATGTATATATAGCGCCTTAAATTTCATTGTTTCATTCCAGTTTAGAACTGCTTAGGAATCGTTTGTGGTACTATCGCCTGTGTGATATTGTTTAATTGTATAAGTAGTCAAAGTTTCGTGTTGATGCTTTAGAAGTTAATTTTATAGCGAGATAGAATTGTCGTAGCCTATGTAACAAACAAGCTATTAAGTATAATATCAGTCACCGGGGTGCTAATTTATTCTTATAGTTAGTCAGAATAAAGTTGTTGAGTGATTTGAGTAATTATTCGTGGTTGGTGGCACTGTGAATTGCTTTAAAGTTTTGTGAAGCTGGAGTGGCGAGTTTTACAAGAATTATTCAAGTTCTTTTAATTTTGTTAATATATTTTTTATAGTCAGAAACTGTGGTTTCTTTCTATTTGTAGAGATAAATTTTTTTAGAGAATCCATTTGTACTTAGCCAGGATTAACAATATTACGAACTTTAGTCTCGAGGCAAACTATTTTTAGAGCCGGCATAAAAAGAAATAAACGCAGCTTTACTTTAGCACAGGTATTTGGGCTACCTAGTTCAACTGGTTCTTTTGGATTTCCAAGTAAAGTTGTGACAATGGGCCACATGATTTTTACGCAACAAAAATAGACCACAAAAAAAGATTTAGAATCAGTTCCCAGCGATGGTGAACCTTTTTATAGAAAGGTCAAAAAATGACAGTTTTACAAAATTACCATTTAAGTAGGCCATTGGCTAAAATGAGTGAGAAACTTCTAATTTTGGCCAAAATTTAAGATAAAGACTAAAAAAAATAAAAGGTCTTCATTTTCCAATTGCAACATCCAATCCGTCCTAAATGATGTTGTAAAGTAAAAATGCTAGAAATTTCGGAATATCAGATGGGTCATTAAATTTCAACTAGAGGGTCACGCAGTGACTTGAGGGTCAGTGTTTTATCATCCCTGCGTCTAGAGTTTAAAGCAGGGTTAGGCAAACCTTTTATGTTTCTGATCAATTTTTTTCTAAATTTATACAGATATGCCAGACGAGCACACAAACGCTTTAAATTTTTATAAATTCTTTAAATTTCAGTTGAAAACAATGCTATCAAATGATGTCATAATGAAAATAAATTGCTTGACGGGCCGGATTTAGCTCACTGGCCGTAGTTTTTCATGTCATGTCTAAAGTATTGCAGTCTTAACTCAACTCTATCGCATCATTTTTAAAAATAGCACGATGTCTCTAAACTGCAATAGAATTTTCAATGACGTGAAGTCTTATCGCGCTGTCTGAGATTTACACTGTGACTTAAGTTGCTTGCCTCCGATTGCTTCCGACGAAGATAAACTAAATAGATAGGGTAGAGAGGGGCATAATGAGACAAAAAATACATTTTTTTCCGTCACGGCTAAATCGAAAATGCCATAGTTTTAAAATTTTACATATAAATTGATTACCTCTTTTCCTATCATTTCTAGACATAACTTTATTAAAATGTCATTAACATAAAGTAAAAAATTAACCTAAAAAAATTTTTTTGTATTGTTTTGCTCCCTACTGGGGTACAAAGCATGGAGTACAACGGACAAACATTTTTTAGTTTATAAAGCATATTAAAGATAATATTTAGCAAAAAAATCACTGCTTTTAATTTTAATCAAACATAACTTACATAAAATATTGATCAAATTTAGTTTCTGCCGACAAAGTACTATCATACACAATAGACCTACTGTTAAAAAGAAAAAAATTTTTACCCATCAAAACACAACATGTTGTTACTTTTTCTTCTGTTTTGGTGTTTTCTTTTTTTGCTTTGAGGCAGCCAAGAAATTGTTGAGGAAAAAGGAAGCTATTTTCTTTTTGCTGTTTATGTTCTTGTGATACAATAAATGTAGCACATTCTTGTTTTATTGTACTTCCATCATTTGCAACTGTACACTCATCTTCCAAAGATGAATCAGTAACTAAACTTGGTGCAAAATCATGTTCTTGAAATACATGCTTATCAAAATAAAATGTTCCTGTTTTTTTGTTTTTTTTAAGCCTGCAATAATATCAATCAAATCATGGCTTTTTTGGGTGCTCCTATTAGCCAACGTATCAATATTGTATGTTGTCAGGGGGTCAGAGACATTCCTGGTTTTTGTTGAAGTCGAGGACTTATAGCTGCATAATAGGAAGATTTGTAAGGTCTGTTTATATTATATAATGTTTTTCGGAAGCATGGTTGAGTGGTTAGAGCACCAGGAGTGTGACCGACATGGTCTCGGTTCGAAACCTACTCGTGCCATTCTGTTGTGTTCTTGGGAAAGACACTTTACAGCACTTTCCCCTGCTTGGGTGGTCTTGGTAAGCAGTTCCAAATTTCAGTTATATCTTTATTAAATTTCAAGCGGGCAGCAATATCTTGGCATCTCGGGATAATTGCTTACTCTATGTATTAGCGCCTCCTTTGCTTTCCTGTCAGTCAGGAAGATAAAGACGTATATAGATAAAATAAAAAAATATATAAAAATTAAGAGATTTTTAGCTTCATTTATCATGTTTTGCTTGAAATTTGTTTTGGAAAAAACCATCACAGGTGGGAGAGAATGACCTAAAGCGTTATTTATAGAACACGTGGTTATCAATATTCGTCTTTTGCTCTAGTAACTTGAGACATTTGTTTATGCAACAGTACAAATTTAATACAACATTAATTGTGTTTAGTAAGCACAATAGGATATTTTCCCGTGGTGCGCCACATTATATGTCCCATTGTGCCCCAACCCCAGCATTAAAGAAAAATTGAGTAATTGTTTTTAACCTTGATACAAATTATAAATCTAGCAAATCTCAAATAAAGTGTATTATCAATAGTATAATACACAGAAAAACTTGACTCATTTAAACTAACTATGCACAAATGAAATGATTCGATAATATTGCCTGGAAAAATACTCACTACACCTAAAAAATAAAATTTAAATTTATTTTTTTCTAGTAAATGATATCAAAGTAAGATTTATGTTAGCGGAAAGGCTACTTGATGACTAATTACAACACAAAAAAATTTTGTTTCTTTGTTTCAAAGAATTTTTTTAATGTGTTTTGTCTTACTGTGCTCCTATTCTCCCATATTACAAAAAAAATTTGCGCATACTTTTTAACCATTGGTTTTCATGTTACAATGGTTTGTTTGAAAGTAATTTGAGGTTGCCAAATTTTAATGATAGTTTTTAATGTCCCAGTAAACCACCAGATTAGTTGATATGAATAGCAATGCACAAAAGCAGCTTTATAATAGGAGTTTCTCGTTTCTTATACAAACCTAAACATTATTATTTAATTTTTTCTTTAATAGCTTGGCTGAATATCCTGACCGTGGAGCTTGTCGAGAAATTTAAGACTAAACTGATTTACCTGCGAGACATAAGTCTTGGTTGTAAAACTAATTATTTCAACAAGGTTAAATAATGGCACTTTGATTTGGCATTAAAAAGGAAAGCAAAAATTTTTGTCAATTTAGTTTTGATATCAAGTTTTCAAAGCTGTTTTAAGCCATTTACAAGATCTTAAAACTTTTTAAGAATAGATGGTGTGTGTATACGTCCATTAGATCCTTCTTGAACAAGCCGCCAACACACCGAACCAAAACAAATCTTCGATAATCTTTTTGTGACTTCACACATTGTTTTATATATGTGTACATGAGACGTAATTTAGGTAGGCTACACTTTTTCATTCAAAACAAACATTTAATCATTCAAATTTACAATAAAAAAATTAACGCATAACTTTCAAGGAAAAAACCAAAAAGCAGTTTTAACACAAAATTTGAAAAATTTTAAATTTTGAGAAAAGCAAATTCTCTCTTTCCCTTTTGCTCGAGGGGACGTCCATGTATGTAGTGCACATGGCTTTTTTTCTGTGAATTATTGCTGGTAAAAGTCGTTTATGACGTCTTTAAATCAACAAATAAAAAAACAAACAAATTGCAGTAACTTTAAAAGACAGGTTCAGAAAAACAAGCGGTTTATGCGGTTTCATTGTTCAAGTTCGGGTTTGGGTTCGAGTCCCTGCTTTAAATAGTAGCTTATTTTGCATAACCTTTTTTCGCATCTGTACAAATAATGATCCCTTAATCGTCGAGTCAAAGTCAGATTTATCAGAACTCATTAAACATCATTTTTCATCTGCAAGGATGTTTATAGCAGAATATATTGCCAAGGTCTGTCGTTAAAAGTTTGACAAAAAACACAAGCAAGTAAGCTCATCTAGTTTATCAATTTTGTCGGGAATATTAGAAGTGCTCAAAACTCGCTGTTTTTCTTTAAATTCGGTAAAGAAGCAAAAACTATACATTGTATTTTTTCTTCACAAACATATGTTTTGTATTGAAAGGAATAGTGCCACTCAAAAACCTTTCAAATTCACAATAAAATCAAAGATCCAAAAACAACAAAAAAAATTTCTTAATAATTAATTACCTTATTCCTAAAAATAGTATAAAGCATGTAGCATTCTCAGAACTATGGCGTCGAGCTGAGCCGGATCCGAAAATCAATATTACCATTATTATTCTTTAAATCTGATTTGGAATTGAAGCCGTAAAAGTAAAATTTGCCGAACCTGAATCGGAACATTATTTTAGTTTTACGGGTTTAACACTGGTTCAGGTTCAAAGAATAAAAACGGTTAATACCGATTTACGGATCCGGTTCGAGCTCGGTTCGACGCTTGCTCGAAACCTCTTGATATCAAGCTTCACAATGAATCCAATCAACTGAAGGCCTGTGGCTTTTATTCAAGTAAATAAGTATATTTCTCAATTCATAAGAGACAGATCCGACATTAAGTTACGAGTGGCACTTGATTTATTTGTAAGCTAGATCAAAGAAATTAGCATACTTTAGCTTTTTGCAATTTTGGTTCATCTTTTTTGTTCAAAATAAGCTGGTTAACTCCAGTAAAATTTATTTATTCCGATTTATCCGTTTGACATAAGCTACGAGTAACTAGTCGTTGATAATTTTTTTTACTTTATTGTAACATTAAACGTAAATGCGAGTATATTGGTTATTTACTGTATAAGATATTATTATCTTAGTAAATAGAAAACTCCTGGCACATTTAACTCTGTCTTTGTTTCAACTAAGTAAAAAATTTTCACTGTTTCCTTGCTTCTAATCTAACTTTTCTAATCTATTCTAATCTGATCTAATCTAATCTAATCTAAACTAACTAAAATTCAAAGCAATTAACTTCCAGGGCTGGGAAGCCAGCCTAATTTAGGTTAGGCTCCGGCTCTGGAGCCAATTAATTTTAAGCTTCGGCTCCGGCTTCAGCTCCAAACCCAATGCTTGACTCTAGCTCAGCTCCGGCTCCGGCTCCAGCTCCAACTCGACAATGCATTTATAAGTATTGGCCAATAAAAGATAACTAGTTGATATATCAATCATCAAAAAACTCACTAACTTGCGCTTTGCTACAACTAAAAGATGAATTATACATTATCCAAGGACTTAGTATTACCCAAGGGTCCAATCGTTAGAGTTACAGTATATATTATTCAAGAGTCCTATCAATTATATATCTCAATCAAAAGAAGACTCGATATATCCAGCATATATACATACAAAATAAATCATCCAAGCACATTAACTACCGCAGATATCAATGCAATTATGGTACGCAGCGACCAAAGGCCATAGAGGAGAACTGATTGAATAATTCAAATCACATTACATTAAACACAAACACTCAATACATCGACCATCAAATCAAACACAATAGCCTACTTAACCAGACATCACTGCTTCAACAGACTTGTGTGATTGCACTGGCTGGAAGACCATCCCCTCCCTCACATTAGATCATTTATTGTTGCTCACCGCCCTAAGTATATATCACAAGACCAAAGAAATTCCATATCACTTCATTAAAACAATACCAAACAAAATTGGACATCATTTAAACATCATGTTGAAGATCTCATCTTCTACAGACCCCATTTCATAAATGTCCATAAGGCGTCCATGAGATAAATAAACATCTTGCCGAGGGAATACTGGATGCCGTTAAACTCTTCATTCTTAAAGAAAATCAAAACAGCACAAATTGCACTCATTTGCCAAGGCTTATTCGCAAGTTCATTCAACAACGTGAACACACTTGCCAACAAAACAGATCACCACAAATCATTACTTTAACAATCATATTAACAAACAGATACATGAACACAAAACAAACACCCGAAAACAACCGTGGTAAAATTTACCTATGGTGGAATTTTCGGTGGTAAAATTTACCGGTCACCCCTGAAACACCTAGGGTCACTTTCATTAAATACCTCACAAAAATGTACAATACTGCTCCCTACACTAACACAATATTGCATCCTGGAAAAACTGCCCCAACCATTTTCATCTTAAAACCAAACAAGGACCACAACATCGGTACAAGCTACCAGTCCATATCACTTTTATCAACCATTGCCAAAGCAATTACCATTACCATAAGAAAGCGCTATTACCATTAATAATAGAAACATTTCAATTATTTCTTATCAGTATGGATTCAAATACAGTGGAACCTTGCAGTACGAGTTTAATTCGTTACCAGGCTGAGCTCGTATTGCGATTTACTCGTATTACGAAGCAATTTTTTGCATTAAAATTAATATGAAAATAAATAATCCGTTCCATCCCCAAAATGTCTGTTTTTATGTTTATTTTTTGAACAGAAAAGGTGCAATCAGAAAGAAAACCGTACTGTACTTGTAATATGAATAATAAAAGTGCATGCAATAAATAATCATGTTTTATTAATCTATTAAACTTAAAACGGAAACCATCTAAGCGTGTGGAAGACAGTGTAGCTGAGAATAGGTTATTGTCTGTCATGAAAAATCTCTGTCCATTGAAACGTCAGGTAGAACAATTTCTGGTGTTTTAATATTTCTGTCATCATCACTTACTTTGGCATTTTTGGCCTCAAAAGCTTAATATGTACTGTATGTACTTTAGATAGGTTTTAAGTTTGTCAAGTTTTTAACAGAATTACGAACTTCGAAATCGAATTCCGAGGCCCCTGGACGTTTAGGGCCTACGATCGCTCGTACTACGAATTTTTACTCGTCGTATGAGAAAAATTCTTTGCGAATAGCCGCTCGCAAAGCGAATTTCTCGTACAACGAGGCACTCGTACTGCGAGGTTCCACTGTATAAACACTCAACATAAACTTCTTTGCATAACATCTTCCTCCAAATCACAAAAGGCTTTAACAGTTCAAGGCAATATCACACCGTAGCAGTATTTTTGGACATGAGCAAGGTGTTTGATACAGTAAACCAAAACAAACTTATACTAGCAAATATTCCGAACACCATCATTAAGTTCATAGCCAACTACATTTAAAGGACAACAAGCATGTACTCAACACAATGGCACACTCTAAAAATTCAAATAAATGAACATCCGTAGTACCACAAGGCGGAATTCGGTTTCCAACATTATTTAAAATTTACATCTCTGAGATTACCCTCCTTCCAAAAGACGGACAAATCTCAACATAAGCCGATGATGTAACAATCACAGCATCTCACACCAATCACCATTTAAGGACCAACAACTCATTTTACCATATTTTTACAAAGTATTACACTCTTCGTACTCGACCCTGCTGAATATGGCACAACTTTATTACTTAATTTAAACAATCAAACACTATCAACCTCAAAACACCCAAAAACTTTTGAAATTATTTTTGACCCAAAACTAACATTTTCACAATACATAAATCTCACCGTCATTAAAGCAAAACAAACGCTTAACTTTCTCAAAGCACTTTTTTCAAACAAATGGGGTAAACAAAACGAACTAATCATTTCTACATTTAAAGTTATCATTCGCCCATATTGGAATGTGCAAACGCCATATGGAGCTCTATCATATTAAGCACCATCATTAAGAAACTGCAAATCATTCAGAACACAGCTTTGTTCATTGCTACTGGCTGCACACGAGACACAAACATTCAAAGCCTGCAAGACAAAACCATTGTCCTACCAATGGGCACCTATCTCATAATCCATGATACTCAGTGGTGTATTGCTAAATAAAAAGTAGGTAGACTGTTGGCCTCACTCTCGTCAATTATAGTAAAAATGTGCCTTCAGTGAAGTGTTTCTAAAAAAAGTGGGTGGACGACAATCCCCCACGATCCCCCTCCAATACACCCCTGATGCTACTTATCTCAAACAAATGACTCAAACACAAACACACCCTTCACATAACCTTAATGCACATTTAGATCCACGAATCAATTAAGTTGCTTTTAAATTTTAAAAAAATTGTTAGAAGCTGGAGCCAGCAAAAATTTTGATGGCTCCGGCTCCCCATCCCTGCTAACTTCACCTGTGGTTTTTAATTTTGTACAGAATTTGCTGAACAAAACATTTTCACTGAATGTGCCATATCTATTTCACGAAGAGGAACAACCGGATCGGGATTATGATCTAGCAAAAAACTTACTTCAATGCGGACGAAGAGTAATTAATGTAGTCTAGAGTAACCTGCACAACATGTGTTCAACTACTTTGATCAACTTTTTTTAAAAATGCTTATACAAATTTTTAGCAAAATAGTTTTATTTCGTAACATATACTCTAAATATAAAATGTAAACTTTGTTTTTAAAGTTTATTTTTATTGATTAATTTTGTTTTCTTGTTTTGATTTAAACAAGATAGTACAAAAAAATTGGGATCATGTTAGAAAAAACGCTCGCTAGGACGTATTTTCTAACAGCGATTGGGAACCACTTGGAGCCCGAGGTCTGGTGCTTTTGGATGACAATACTAGATGCTGACTCACCACCATTGCTGCCAAAATCTGATCCTGAAAGTATCAAAAGATAACTTTTCTGTCCCTGTTTTCCTTGTGCTTAAACCAAATATATTTTGTGGATGCTTTTTCAAGCAACGACAATTAAAAGAAATTATTTTTCTATTTTGTACAGTCTGACGGATTCAAGTTATGGCTTATGTGGAAGGCTATGGGTGACCAGGGAATGGAGGAACACGTCGACAGGGTTTTTAATAATGCTCAGTATTTTTTGGAGCAGCTGAAAAAACGTCCAAACTTTCGCTTAGTAATTCCACAAGTACGAAATTTTAATAGAGTGATGAGGTTTTTTTTGTTATAAAGAACAAAATTTTTTTATCGAGAGATTATAATTAAAGTTTATCTTAAACGTTTACCGATGTTTAAAATGAAATTTAACTATGTCCTGTTATTCATTTTCATGTCTTGTGGTAGAACCAGGGCCGATGTAGCCTTAACCAAGCGTCCCTTTAAAAATTGGAATTGGGGCCGCAGAAAACAAGATAAAGACCAAAAAAATATCTTCCCAATCTAATTGTACTTCTCAATGTGTAAAGACCTTTTATTTACTTCTTTTTTGGTCTTCCCCAAGTTTTCTGGCTCCAATTACAGGATTTGTGGAATAAACTTTATTGAAAGTATAAGTAAAGACGAAAAAGTTTTCACTTATTAAAAAGTATAATGCGGCTGTGAAGATTTTGTTTTGGTTTTCAATTGCTTTTATTGTAGTTTGCATTATGTAGTGGGTTTTGTAACCAAAAAGTTTGCTTTTTTGAGCGCTTGTTTGGGAGGGCCGTAGAAATGCGCCCCTGATTGGAGCTTTTGGAAGGTGGTTACGTCGGCCCCGCCTAAAAAAAGCTTGAAAAGATTATAAAAAAATGGCCTAAAACTTCACCTCAAAACTTTTTATTGTTCTATAGATTGAGTGCCCCAATATTACATTTTGGTATATTCCTCTCAGTCTAAAAGGGAAAGAAGAAGATAAAGATTTTTTTGACGAAATTTCAAGGATTGTTTTTGAAATTAAAATGAGGTTCGTATCTTAGCTTTTATTAATATTAAAATGTTT
This sequence comes from Diplosoma virens, assembly GCA_963680785.1. Classification (NCBI taxonomy): domain Eukaryota; kingdom Metazoa; phylum Chordata; class Ascidiacea; order Aplousobranchia; family Didemnidae; genus Diplosoma; species Diplosoma virens. Next base: position 39,826,073 of record OY796887.1, on the reverse strand, counting down.
ATTGTTGAAATACTTTTTTGTGTTTAAAGACCTAAAATGTTTTTAATCATGACTTTGCAGTTTACATTTATCTAAAAAAAAATTTCGAATTTGATACCCTAACAGTGACAACAGTTTTTACCTATAAAGTCAGGGTGAAATTTGCAATATGTCAAGTAGCAGCAAATTTTATTACTTTATTTTCGACTTGTAATACATATTAAAACTGCAGTAAACCTCGGTTAATCCGGATTTAATTAATGCAAAACTTTGCTTAATTCGGATAAAACTAAAAGTACGAATGATTTCCTATATACTGTAATTCTTAATAAAAAGCTTTTGCTTTTTCGCCTAATTTGAATGATTTTGTCTGTTAAATCGAATCCGGATTTGTATTATATATTCGGATCAAATCTATTGTATTATAAAATGCATGCAAAACATAAACAAACTTGAAGCATTACTAAAATTGAATTCCATAAGCCTACAGTATATACTGTACAAGTTAAAATAGTTAAACAAAAGTAATTTGGCAGGATACACAAAGAAGGATTTTTTTCAATTGGATTTGGTTGGATTCCTGGCGTTCCGACTTTCTTTCGCGTGACTGTCGTAAATGAAATGTTAACTCACCAAGACATGGATTTTATTTTGGATGAAATTGAAAGACACGGAAACGACTTCTGATATTTTAAAAAGATTTTGAACTTTAATTAAATTTTATTGTTTTTGTTGTTATTAGTTTACATGTGTTTAGTGAGTATCTATGGCAAGCGGGAGGATGCAGCCATATGATATTTAGTTATGAAGGTCAACTAGCATGTTTCTTAGACGGGATGGTAAACAGTTTGCATACTCAGAAGTTTTTTCGTCAACGCCAATTCTGGTACAGGTTTTTTAAAAATTAAACACTAAATCTTTTCTCCCGCAAGCTATTTAGATCTGAATTGTAAAACCACGTGAAACCACGTGAAACCGTCTCTGTATATTTCAACGAAGTTCAATGAATACATAGTAATATTTTTGCAAACATCAAAGCGCAAGCAAAAATTTTTTGTAAATTTAATTTTGATGTCAAGTTTTTAGGGCTATTTTGCATTAATAAAAAGATGTTGAAACTTCTTTATACTGGTGTGTGTGTGTGTGTGTGTGTGTGTGTGTGTGTTTATTTGATCCCTTTCGAAATGCACGTAAGTATTTCATAAATAAGGCATAGCAATCATGCAATTTCTTTTCTACAGTAGTTTGCCTGCATGCTATAACACAGGGGTGCGAAAATTTTTGTTAACTTTAGTAGCGCATAGAAATTTTTAATAGCACATACATCATTCATACGCCAAATGTAATAAAATGCAATTAAATTTGAAATGAAAAATGCAATTTATTACAAATAAAATTGCTGATAATTTGGCAATAAATAAATAAAAACGATGTGTTTGCTTACTTTGAAAGTCTAGCCATTGAAATTAAATTTTTTAAATTGCGTTTAAAAGAAAATTCCGTTTTATTTAACCTGAAAACATGCTAAATTAGTACAGAAGCTGTTTGACATTTTTAAAAATGTGATCATAGTTGGGAGAAAAATTGGGCAAAACTTATAGGACACCTTAACTAATTTGATGACACATTTTTGTTACTAATTGTTTATGTCTCCAACTTTTTTTCAAGTATCTTTTTGTATTTATTTTTGAACTCTTTCAACGAATGATGATCTCGAAAGCAACTATTTAAGCAAAATGATACAGTGCATTCAGCACACCATGTACTCGTCTTTCCCTTTTTTGGCTGTCTACTTGAATGCAGTCAAGCGTAGCAGCGTCTGCGTATATTGTTTTTATTTTCACTTAAAGTAGAAGCCAGGTTGCGTCTTTCTGTGAAGTTAATACGCTGATAAAAATCTATCCAAATTAGATGCACTTTACCTGCCGTTCTTCTGATAAACTATTCAGTTTTTCAAAAATAAGTTAAACTAGCCACATTTAAGTCGCATATTATTTCCACCTCGTCAAGTCAATTTTACAATGTTAAGGGATAGTTATGTCAAAATTTTATGCCTTCGACATATGATTATTATATTGAGAACATTGCAAATTACGGTCGCGCGGTGCGAGTGCGCGACCGTGTTTTTGCACCCCTGCTATAACATGAACTGTTCTATTGCTTCTTTCTTTTCTATTCTGCTCGCATTTGACCTATACTGTAAATACGTCTTTATTCTCAAATATAGCTGAAGCAGAGTTGAAATAAAACATCCAATTGAACATCGTGAATTCTCGTGCATCAAAATGAAAATTTTGAATTGAGATCCGTCGTCACAAGTAATCGTAGTTAAAATACTTCTAAAGGAATTCGTCAAAAATATATTTCTGATTGTTAAGGTTTCGCAAATTATTAGTCTGTGCCCATTGCCCATATGTACGCACGAAATTGTGTGCCCGTTTTGCATTCGTTTACACAATTAAAGAAATTTGATTTTTTGTGTATTTTCAACTAGTTTTCAGTTTGTTTGCTTGAGGCCTTCGCGTGACGTAGTTTGCCCAAACCTGCTCAGTAAAATGTTCGAGAAATTCGGACCTATTCCCATCAACATCTAAACGTCATGCACTTGATATTTGTGATCAAAACTTGGTATCACGATATGCGACTATATCACAATGCTTTCAATTGTAGTCAATACTGCTTTATGACTTCATAGTAGACTATATATTTTCACATTATAATAGAAGTAATTGATATGATGTCGCTGTCCAGTTCAAATTTTTTACTTGTGTCTTTAGTTCTTATTTCGTAATATTACTGAAATTTTAAGCTATTTGTTGAAAGACCCAAGCAAAAAAATTGCTGTGAAAATCTTTCCCGTGGACACAATAGAACCGCAATCGTGTCAACTGCTTCAATTCCTGTATAATGCAAAGTTTGGTAGCCTATTATTATGTCATAAAGAATTATTAGCTATTACAAGTAAAAGCATCGTAAGAATCGCGTGTCGGAATTGCAAATGTGAAATGTAGGACGTTTATATGTAATAAAAATACGACATAATTTATTGAGCATTTTGTACGGTGTTCAGCCTTGTGATAAAAATTGACGTGGTTCAATTGTACCATGAATAATGGCAAGTTTATAGAAAACCAAAACGTTAAGCTATGCCCCCTAATTTCCAAAACAACGTAAAAAGATTCTACGTATTTTTACCTAAAAATCATAACAATAATCACAACACCTGTTGGCCTCGCCCACATTTCTTGAATGTCTCGACCTTAACTCGAGACACAGAGAACGGACACGAGACGAGACTTTAGTTCATTCATTCATTCATTCATTCATTCATTCATTCATTTTTATTTTATTCTTGACCACCAACATGATCAGTAAATTTTACACATTTAAAGGTAGTCCGAGAGTCAAGAAAAGGTAGACGCAGGAAAACGTCAGACGTTAAAACATGCAATAAAACGGCATGGAAAAAAGTAAGAGAAAAGAAAAACTGGAGCATGCCTGCCTCACCAAAAAAATAAAAGAAAAAGGAAAGAAAAAAAAAATTCAAATTAAATTGTACACAAGTGTAGACATCCGAGCCATATGAAGAGAATGTTGTATAATCATGGGTGGGAGAAACAACAAACTCTGTGACCAAAGGGGTCAAGACCCAAAAGGGGGCCTGGCAGGCAAAGAAACCCACCAAAAGAAATCCTGCCGCGGGTCAAAAGGACCATTTCAATGTATATGGTCGGCAAAAAAATAAATCAAAAGAAAAACAATTTTAAACTACTAATTTAAATTGCTGTTAAACTTTAGGATTGGAGTGTCATCTGTAATCATTGCTTGACCGATAGTTGACAACTGGTTGCTTGTTTTCATTTGGGCTATCTAACAAAAACAAAAGACAAAAACCAAAACCAAAAGACTTATTAAAAATAATTAGTTACTATTTAGCATTTAATTTTTAAAATTGTAGCAAACTGTTAGCATTTAATTTTTAAAATATCGCTTAATATTTAAATTAGCTCCGACATTAATAAAGAAATAATCGATTACTCAGTGTATTTGGACCCAGCCATCGGAGGCACTTTTCTGTGTCTCTTGATGCCGGTCCCAAGCCCGGATAAATGGCGAGGGTTGCGGCAGGAAGGGCATCCGGCGTAAAAAATTTTTTGCCAAAACAGACAAACGCGTAATCATCATCAATCCATACCGGATCGGTCGAGGCCCGGGTTACCAAGGACCGCCTCAGGTGTCACACAGCAGGGCACCTGTGGAAATTATGCTACTGCTAAACATTGTGAAAATAAGAGCAAAAAAGAGGAGGAAAGCGAGTGAAGAAGCAGCGAGAAGCATGGAAAGGAAGATGCTCACTCATAAGGGTGGGTACTTTAAATATAGGAACGATGACTGGAAGGGGAAGAGAGCTGGCAGATATGATGGAGCGAAGAAATGTAGACATATTGTGTCTACAGGAAACAAGGTGGAAAGGGAGTAAAGCAAGGAACATTGGAGGTGGATGCAAAATATTCTACAACGGAGCTGATGAAAGAAAAAATGGGATAGGGATAGTGCTGAGGGAGGAGCTGGCTGAAAGTTTCTTGGAAGTGAAGAGGGTGTCAGACAGACTGATGACCATGAAGCTGGAGGTAAATGGGTCCATCCTAAATATAGAAAGCGCATATGCTCCGCAGGTTAACAACAGCATGGAGGAGAAAAATGATTTTTGGGAAGACCTGGATGGATTGATTGAAAGTATATCAAAAGAAGAGAGGATAGTTCTTGGTGCAGATCTTAATGGACATGTGGGCGAAGGAAACATAGGGGATGAGGAAATAATGGGGAGGTACGGTGCTGGAACAAGAAATAAGGAAGGACAATGGTTGTGGATTTTGGAAAAAGGATGGATTTGGCGATTGTCAATACTTATTTCAAGAAGAAAGATGAACACAGAGTTACATATAAGAGTGGAGGAAAAAGTACCCAAGTAGATTATGTGATGTGCAGAAGGAGAAACTTGAAGGAAATGTATGATTGTAAGGTAATATTGAATGAGTGTGTCGCAAAGCAGCACCGTATGGTGGTATGCAAAATGGCTCTTATGTTAAAAAAGAAAAAAGCAGAGAAAGTAAAGCCAAAGATACGATGGTGGAAACTAAAAGAGACAAGCTGTCAAGAAGCGTTTAGACAAGAGGTGACCAGGATTTTGGGAGGCAAGGATGGGTTACCTGATGAGTGGGACAAAACGGCAGAAATGCTAAGAAAAACAGTTGAAACTGTATTGGGAGTGACATTCGGAAAACGAAAAGGAGACAGGGAGACATGGTGGTGGAATGAGGAAGTTCAAAAGAGCATAAAAGAAAAGAAAGAGACAAAGAAAGCATGGGACAAAATAAGAAATGAAAATACTAAAAAGATATACAAAGAAAAGAAGAGTAAGGCAAAGAAGGCAGTTGCAATGGCAAAGGGACGTGCATATGACAATTTGTATGCTAGATTGAAAACAAGAGAAGGTGAAAAGGAGTTGTACAAATTGGCTAGGCAGAGAAACAGAGAAGGGAAAGATGTACAGCATGTGAGGGCTATAAAGGATGAAAATGGTAACGTGATGGTAAATTCGGAAGCAGTGTTAAAGAGATGGAAGGAGTACTTTGAGAAACTGATGAACGAGGAAAATAACAGAGACCCTAGGACAGAGGAAACAGAAGTGGTTAACGAAGAGGTAAATTGTGTCAGTAGAGAAGAAGTAAAAAATGCACTAAGAAGGATGAAAAAAGGTAAAGCAATTGGGCCAGATGAGATGCCAGAAGAAGTTTGGAAGTGCATGGGAGAGATGGGGATAAAGTTTTTGACCAGACTGTTCAACAGACTATTCATGGGTGAACGGATGCCAGAAGAATGGAGAAGGAGTGTGCTTATCCCAATCTATAAAAACAAAGGGGACGCACAGTGCTGTGGAAACTACAGAGGAATAAAGCTAATGAGCCACACAATGAAGGTATGGGAAAGAATTATTAAAGCCAGGTTAAGAGATAGAGTGGAGATTAGCAAACAGCAATATAGATTTATGCCAGGAAAGGGAACCACCGATGCCATGTTTGCTTTAAGAATGTTGATGGAAAAGTACAGGGAAGGTCAAAGAGAGCTACATTGTGTATTCGTGGACCTAGAGAAGGCTTACGACAGGGTTCCACGGGAAGAGCTGTGGTACTGTATGAGAAAATCCGGAATAGTGGAAAAGTATGTGCAACTAGTACAGGATATGTATGAGGGAAGCGAAACAGTGGTGAGGTGTGCAGTAGGAACTACAGAAAGTTTCAAGGTTAAGGTTGGACTGCACCAGGGATCAGCATTAAGTCCATTCCTTTTTGCAGTGATAATGGACAGGCTAACGGATGAAGTAAGGAGAGAACCACCATGGACGATGCTGTTTGCTGATGATATTGTGATTTGTGAAGAGACCAGGGAAGAAGTGGAGCGAAGATTAGAATCCTGGAAGTATGCATTGGAAAGAAGAGGGATGAAAGTAAGTAGGTCAAAGACCGAATATCTTTGCATAAATGGAGGAAATGATGACGAAACAGTAAAGATGGAGGATGCGAAAGTGCCAAGAGTAAAGGAATTTAAGTATTTGGGATCAACGGTGCAAGAAAGTGGTGGTTGTGAGAGGGAGGTAAAGAAGAGAGTACAGGCAGGATGGAACGGATGGAGAAGAGTATCGGGAGTAATCTGCGACAGAAGGTTGCCAGCTAGAGTAAAAGAAAAAGTGTACAGTTCAATAGTAAGACCAGCAATGGTGTATGGACTTGAGACAGTGGCAGTCACAAAAAAACAAGTAGAAGAGATGGAAGTCGCAGAGATGAAAATGTTGAGGTTTGCTATGGGAGTGACGAGAAAAGATAAGATTAGAAACGAGCACATCAGGAATACCGTTAAGGTTGAACAGTTAGGAATGAAGATGAGGGAGGGCAGGCTGAGGTGGTATGGACAAGTCATGAGGAGAGACCAAGAGTATATAGGAAGAAAAATGATGGAAATGGAGTTACCGGGAAAGAAGAGAAGAGGGAGACCAAAGACAAGATTTTTAGATGCAGTAAAGGAAGATATGCGGGAAGTTGGTGTGAAGGAGACGGATGTTGAAGACAGAAAGATGTGGAGAATGATGATACGCTGTGGCCACCCCTGACTAAAGGGAAAGGCCGAAAGGAGAAGAAGAAGTGTATTTGCACGCAAATTTGTGAAGGTTTTTGCAAAAGGACCCCAAACTTTGTTTTTTATTTTTCAATGAGTTTGGAACTTTATGCCAAAATATAGGACCACGATAAGATATCGACTGTTGACACAACGAAATTAAATACAACTTAGGTATATATTTAGATTTATTTCGAGTATTATAATTAGACGTTGTTTTTGTAAATACATCTAGAAATACAATTAGATTTTTACCAATATTTTGTTTAAACATCAACACATTTATCTCTTTAAATAGCATTTGATTTATGTTTAATATCTCATATTTTGACATGATGTCATTAACGTTGTAATTTCTTTTTAAACCAAACGTCATCCTAATAAACTTATTACATAACTGTTGTAATTTGTTGACTAAAGTTTTATTGCTGTAGCACCAGTTCGTTATACAAATTGAAGATGGCTGTTAAAAAAAGAGTGATATAAAGTAAGAAGAGATTTTTGGTTTAAAAAAGACCTGATCCTTCTTGTTGTTGCGAGACAACCGCGAAGTTTAGACAATAAATATTTCATGTGTGGACACCAAGAAAGATATTCATCTATGTAGACACCAAAAAATTTTAAAGAGCTGACTTGTTCTATTTTATTATTTCTGATGAACAGATTTAGGTTTGTATGTTGTGTGTTGGAATGTTTGGAACGAAACAGCATGCATTTTGTTTTTGATGTATTTATTGACAGTTTGTTGGCAATTAACCATTGATCAATGCGACTAAGCTCGTTATTGCCCATTTTGAAGAGTTTGTGAATGTTTTTTTCTTTAATAAATACACTTGTGTCATCAGCAAACATAATTTGTTCACTATTTTTGAGGCATAATCTAAAATCATTAATGTACAGTAAAAAAAGCAAGGGACCCAGAATAGAACCTTGAGGTACTCCATGAGTTATTTGGTTAATGTTTCAAGAAAGAACACCATTGCATACAACTTGTTGAGTTCTTCCAACAAGATAACTGGTAAACCATTTCAGGGCGATTCCTCTAACACCAAAATGTTCAAGCTTAGATAGTAAAATAGCATGGTCGATAGTGTCAAAGGCTTTTGACAAGTCCAGAAATATACCTAGGGTAGATTGTTTATATGCAAGTGATCGAGTAATTATATCCACCAGCACTGAAACTACATGTGAAGTAGAGTGATTTTTCCTAAAACCAAATTGTTTATCATAAAAAAATTGTTGTTGGTTTAAAAAAGTATTTAGTCTCTTATACATAATTTTTTCCAAGATTTTTGAAAAGTTGGATAATAAACTGATGGGTCTATAGTTGTTAATTTCACAAGGATCATCTTTTTCAAAAACAGGACAGATTTTGGCAACTTTCAAGCACTCAATAAATTCTCCATTGGTGATAGAAAGATTGAAAATATGACTAAGTGCTAATAATATATTATCTGGAGAAAGTTTTAAGATTTTTGAGGGAACTTGATCAAATCCAGCACTGAAATTACATTTCATTTCTTTTAAAATATTAGGTATTTCTAGAGGACATGTGGGCCAGATAAATATAGAGTTTGGGGTTGCAGAAGGAAGAAAATCAGAATAATGAGCATTACATGGAGGAAGGCAGTCAACCAATCTTTTTGATATATCAGAAAAATGATCATTAAAGTGGTTAGATATTACAAGTGGGTCAGATATGTTATTACCATCTATTGTGAGGCACTTGGAGTTGAATTTTTTCTGCTTACCTAACAATGTGTTTATCAATTGCCAGGTGCGTTTAATATCATATTTACAACTATTAAATTTATTTAAGTAAAATGCTTTTTTTTTAAGTTCTACTGTATGAAAATAAAGGTTTCTTGTTTTGGCAAAAATCTCTTTGGTTTTAGAGTTTTTTTGTTTTAAAAATGCTTTGAATAGTTTTTCTTTTTTTAACAATAAATTCTTCAATTCTTTATCAAATCATTCTTTGTTCTGCTTTATTTTTTGTGGCTTTTGCAAGGGAAAAGATTTATCAAAAATTTTAAAGTATTTATCATAAAATATTTGATAACAAACATTAGCATCAGATTCATTAAGAACAGATGATATATCAAGTAATTTGAGAGATTCTAAAAAACATGCAATGCTATTTTTAGTGTAAAAACGTTGGTATTTGTTGTTTGTAACTTTAAGTTTTTCGATAGACGTAGACAAAAATACAGGAAGATGATCTGAAACACAGTAGGTAAGAATAGCACAATTTAAATTCAATGTTGTTTTACTGTTAGTCCAAATGTGGTCTAACAAAGAAGCACTATTTAAAGAAATTCTTGTTGATTTATTTATCAAAGGTATAAACCCATTTCCAAACATTTCATCAACAAAATTAGAAATGTGAGGTTTTTCACAATCTAAAATGTTGTAATTATAATCACCAAAAAGAAAACAATTTCTTTTATTTACTTTTTTTATTGTAAAGTCTAAATAATTCAAAAAATTACAATGTGAGTTATTATCATTAAATGGGGCTCTGTAAATTGTTCCACAAGTAATAACTTTATATTTAAATTTAATATCAACAAAGATAGATTCAAAAATTTTTTCTTCCATGATATTAAGATCTAATCAAAGTGAATACGTTAGATTGTCTTTGAGGTAAAAAGCAACACCACCTCCTTTGTATTTAGTTCTAGAATTGGAAATAAAGATGTAACCTGGCAAGTTAGCAAAAGATTGAAACCGAGTTCAAAAAAAATGTCTCAAAACATGGTATCACTGGTAATCACTCTACTTGACACTGCAAAAATTTTATCGTTTACTGGGCTTGCTGGGCAAAACTTGGTAATGTAAGCCGAATAAGAGAGGGTCAATGTTTTTGTCTGAAAAACGTTTTTGTGATTTATGAGAAGATTTTTAATGTGGAAAAAAGTTCTTGGGATCAGGTATTTTTTTGTATTGATTGCCTAAACCAGGTTGTGGAGTTGAAAAATTTATTTTCGGACTCCATCTATTGAAATTTTTTCGACTCCGACTCAACGGGATCTACAAATATAATATAACTTCGACTACGATTACTGAAGATGTAAAAAAAGACTCCGACTCCGCCCTAAAACATGCGACTCCCGCGTCTCCAACTTCACAACCATAGTTATCAGTCACAATTTTTATAATCAATAGGCTATATATTCATTGACCATTCACAACATCCATTAACTCTATTTATGCTCCTGACTCTCTGGAAAACGTCAGAGGCATTATACTTTGGTCAACCGTCAAGAAATTGTCCCAAAGTGCTTATTCGATGCAATATAGCGGGCTTATAAGCAACCAATGAGAATCGAGCAGAAGGAGGGACATTCCATAACAGATTCTTAAAATTAAAATTTTTTTATTTTTTCTTTGGTTACACTCAATCGCTAAAAAAAGCTCTTTTTTTTTGTTAGATCAGCATAGAGCTATTAAAAATATTGAAAATAATACAGGATTACAGGCAGTACCTTTGGACAAAGGCGCCCAATTCTAAAGAATTTCAAATTTTTCGGAAGAGCTGAACTGAAAAAAAGATTCTTTTTTTTAGTCGTCACTTGACTTTCAAAAGCAGCAAGAATACTTCGACTTATTTTTTCTAATAAAATTTTTTTAATCTTTGTTTAAATTTTTCAAACTAGCTGTCAAACTGAAACTAAGTTTAAGTTTTTAAAGAAAAAGCCACATTTAGTCATCAATAAAAAGCAAATATCATTTTTTTAATTTTCAGTTTTCACTTCTAATTGAAGTTCTAAACGTAGTTGCAATGATATTTTCACTTCACATTTTTTTGCGTTTAATTAACTAAAAAGTTACGGGCATCTAAACAAAACACAACATAAGCACATATATTAAATTAAACTTCAACAGCAAACTATTATTTTTATCACAACTCAAAACTCAGCAATTGTCTGTATGTAGCTGCGGAAACCTCTGAACTGAAATTTAGCAACAGTCACGCGTTGATTAAGTTGTCAGAAGAGCGTCAATGGCTCACAACAAAAGCACTTCATAAAATTATTGTAAGGCTTTACTACAGTAGTCTATCCAATTACTCATATCGCCGTATTTTTACTTGTTTATTTTTGTATCAGTCAGGTGGTAAATGTGACTATAGCTTCACTAAAATTTACCGAAAATTCAAGTCGGAATCGTTAAAAACAATTACGATTCCAATACCAATTGCAGCACATCTAAAAAAAATGAGTCCGTTTCCAGCAAATTTAAAAACGACTCTGGCTCCAATTCTAGTGGTGGTGCAGTCCCTCTCCCTGCACTGGGATGGGTCGGAATGGCTTGTCGATTCCCCGAGGGTCTCATCCTCGGGCGATCCCAATGGACATTTTATTCTTGTTTTTTGTACCTCTTGTCCACTGAGCGGTCACAATGGTCAGCGATCTTAATCCCAACTGACCGCTCCCCCTCTTCGTCTACCAACCTACCGCTCTTCACTGCCTCCTCTATCTTTGCGAAACACTTTTTCGTTTCAAAATCTTTTTCTTTCTGTATGGTGTATATTCTGTCGCGTTGCTCATTCTTTTATTCCTTCTCATAAGCGGCGACATTCACCATAAGGTATAAACGCATTTATAAGGAATTTTAATCTCCATTGAAACTACATATCAGAAACTTCCATTTTTAATTCTTTTTTTTTGTTTATGTTGGATTGTAAGAAATTGAACGACTTGTGCCATAAATGCACAGGCAAATCTACAAGTTTCCTTTTGAGAGCCAACTCACAGAAATGTAAAACAGCAGGTTTTCTTATTTAGCTTCATTATCTTGGCACAGTTTTCGAAAGAGTATGAAAGTACTTGCTTTTGTATAATTTGCAACTGCTGCATTCTGTCTTTTCTTAAGCGATTTGCTTATTGTTTCTTGATGCTAACGCTGTAAATAATCAATGCATGATACAGTTTCGAAAAATATAAAATCTGCATTTAATATTCACACTGCATTAGACTTATATGGGATTTAATAGCACTGTTGTTAGAATTGCAATTAAAATTACTTTATGAATAATAAATTATTTAACGTGACAACTAATTGAAAAACAATTGATAACAAATTTATGTGATTACAGTTTCTCTATCGAAAACCCTGTCATTTCTTGAAAAATTACTTACAGGTTATAAACCACTATTCTAATTTGATGTCATTTTTTTAAAAAACCGTTTTTTCAAAACCAAATCCTCTAAGAAAAACATATCGCTTGACAAGAAAAATGCTTTCGCAGTACTTAACGCAGACAAATTAATAAAATTGATTTCATAATTAAGTTTACTTTTACTTAAAAATTTCGAACTCGCGTATCAGTTGTCATAATCTTGGAAAGTATTTAGCATAATCTTTTAAATGCAACTATACTAGCTTTATTGCTTTTATCACGAAGTATTAAAATTTGATAGCAGTGTTATCAAGTAGTTTTCTTTTTCAGCCCAATTTATTTTCTCTCAAAATTTTTGTTAGGTTTACAGGTGTCGCAATTTGTCATTATATTTATCTTTTTTACCGGAAGCTTGGGGACCGAGCGCTATACTGTCAAAAAAACATCAACATTTGTGCGCAGGTACAGACCGGTTGGTGATTTAAGGGTTTTCTTCACTTGCCACTCTTCTTTACTCGTATATTTTTTCAAACATAGAGTCAACTCCATTGCGTGGAACTTTCATAAAATGCTAAGCGCTCGAAAGCAATGTTCAATTTTGCTCATCAACAAAAGCTCAGAGTTTCCAGATTAAATAGTCTTAATATACTTTTCACAAACGTATAAATCTCTTTTATTTAAAAGATTTTCTGTAGTTTTACATTTTTAACAGCAATCAAAAAACAATCAATTGAAATAAGCCCGATGAATCTTATGTTACTTAACATATAATGCTATTTTTAAAAAACGGTTGATTAATGCTAAGATCATTAGCCTAAATTGGTGGTTTTCAATCTTTTTCATATAGTGGCCCACTTTTCAACGCAAGGTAACTAAACGACAACTTGGGTGAACGAAATTGAATTTCCGTCGCAAATATCTGGTGATCTCTAAAAAAAAATAATAATAAAAAGGTCTTTATTTGGAATTTGTCGGCTATTTCTGAAAAAAAGCCTTCACTTGGGAGTTTGTTTCCGATTTCTCGATCATAATGATATCATTGTACAAGTCTGATATTGTTTTCATTCTGATTTATGCTCTGTGGCCCACTGAAAACAGCGCCATGGCTCACCGTTGGGTCATGATTCACCGGTTGAAAACCATTAACCTGTAAATCAATTTGAAAATATTTTAAACTCTGTTTTTAAAAAAAATGGATCTTTGGCCCTCTTGTTTTGCAAAACACATAACTTCTCTTGTCGCCAACTTATGAAATTCAAAAATTGGTGAAATGGTATCAATAAACTTAAACTTTTTTTGGACTTTTTGAGCACGACGCATCCATTGGACGTGCTATATTTATTTCAAGAAGGAAACCTTACAATCAGGAATACGATCTTGAAAGAAAATTAGTTCAATGTCGGCGATGGTAATAAGTTCAAAGAGTTGGAAAGAAGAAGGATGAAAGTAAGTAGGTCAAAGACCAAATATCTGTGCATAAATGGAGGAAATGACAAAGAAACAGTGAAGATGGAAGATCAAAAATTGCCCTGAGCAAAGGAATTTATGTATCGTTGCAACAAAGTGGATGAAACAAAGTGGTAGTTTCAAGAGAGAGATAAAGAAGAGAGTGCAGGCAGGATGGAATGGATGGAGAAAAGTATCAGGAGTAATCTGTGACAGGAGGTTACCAGCTAGAGTAAAAGAAAAGTATGCAGTTCAGTGGTGAGACCATCAATAGTACATGGACTTGAGACGGTGGCGGTTACAAAGAAACACGTAGAAGAGATGGGAGTTACAGAGATGAAAATATTGAGGTTTGCGATGGGAGTGACGAGAAAAGATAAGATTAGAAATGAGTACATCAGGGGTACAGTTAAGGAAGAACGGTTAGGAATAAAGATGAGGGAGGGCAGGCTGCGTTGGTATGGACATGTCATGAGGAGGGACCAGGAGTATGTAGGAAGAAGGGTGATGGAAATGGAGTTACCGGGAAAAAGGAAAAGAGGGAGGCTGAAGAGAATATTTTTGGATGTAATGAAGAAGGATATGTGGTAAGTTGGTGCGAGGAAGAAGGACATTGGAAATAGATCGCTGTGGAGGAATATCATACGCTGTGGAAACCCCTGATTAAAGGGAAAGGCCGAAGGAAGAAGTTTTATTCAGCAATAAAAAACATTCAATAGTTGACAATCAACTTATACTTGATAAGGTTTTCCTATTGATTTTTCTATTCTGTGTATCTCTTGCAGTTTAGGTCTAAAACTACCGATTGGGTCAGTATACGGCCAATTCTAACTGATCAATTCTCGACTTTGTGTCCCCACTGGGTGTGTCGCCATTTCGTTTACGAATATAACAAGTGAAATTACTCACAATTTTCGTCAATAAGCTTGGGAGATTTCCTGGTGATATGCAGGCGAATAAGCTACAATTGATTGGCGGTAATAGTGTCGATTTCATGGTCTGCCAACTTTTATTTTGGGAGGATTAAAAAAAAGACTGTAAATATAAACATTTTCTGTAATTAAGCTTGAGGAAAATGACGGTTGCAAATTGAGCGGCAAATATATGTTGCAACGAGCGGATAAGCTATGCATAATATTTTACGGTACTACGACAGTTAATCGAACGACACTTGATCGAAACGACACTTGATCGAAACGACATTTGATCGAAATGACAGCTGATAAAAAATTTTTTTTGTATGTTTCTGCGATTAAACAATCTTTTTGTTAGGCCTACTGTAAATTAGATTCATAAAAAGCAGAGGCTATCAGAAAGAAGACAGCTTGTTTTTATTTTTTATAATTTTTTGGCACTGTTAAAGGCAGAGTTTTTTAACAAGGTTCCTGGGCAAAGGATTTTTAGGGGGGCAACAAGTCGATTTCTTGTAATAGTTACGTTTCGTTAGATGCCTATTGCTGCCATTTTTTTGAATTTTTTTACAATGTAGTGAGTTATTTAGGGAGGGGTATTGTGCCATTGCCGCACTCTTGCAGACCCCTTGCAAAAATCAGAGACAGATTCAAAGGGAAAAAATATTTTTTTAGAGATTACTGATGTTGGGTGACCTGATGTTGGCCGACCTGGTGTTAGGTGACTGGTTTGATGTTCGACGAACTGGTGTTGGGCGATCCATTCGTCCATGCACAAATGAAGTCTCGCTCCTTCACCGAATTGCGAGTTTAGTACCCCTGAACAAACCAGAGACCACGTTCTAATAGCGTTCCCCATACATCGGGCACCACATGAAGCACGAGGTCTGACGGTTTAGATGACGAAACTCGATGCTGGCTTAACAACATCACTGCCACCATCTGATCCGGGCAGTACAGCAGCCTGGGATAGTAAAGGATAAACCCTCAGCCACAGTCCTGTTTTTGCCTGGCCTGGAGTGGATACCCCTCCAAGCTAATCATGAAATAACTGATCGTCAGAATGGCGCAACTAGGTTTTAAACCAAGACCATGTTGATCATCAGCCCGGTGCTTTAACCACTCGACCACGCTCCCAGTTTTTATACATAGAATTGAACAAAGCAGTTTGAATTTTTGTTAAGACGCAAATAAATGTCACATTTTATGCATTTGAAACAGTTTGTCCTTTGCATGAAAGCCGCTTGCATTTTTGTCTGTTTTCCGTAACAACAGGCATGTGTCCAATTTGATCTTGACCTAGCCTATGTCTGCATCTGGAATCGGTTTTGTTGGTCCTCTTTTTTTCTTGTTTTCGTAATATAGTTAAATACTGGACAGCCTTCCTCTTTTTGACTCATTTGCAATCTTTTGATGTTTACATAAATAATTGGCAAGTGCCAGTTTGAAGGCAAGTTGATTTTTTTGCTTCTGACACGGAACTGCCAATGAGTCACAGTCACGCCGGTAGTGTTACCAACTATTTACAACCACAAGATCAAGCAAGTAAAAAAAAGTCTTAAGTAGTACTTTTTTGATTAAATTTTTGTTCTGTAATGAGCCACATATGCATCAAGAAGGTCAACACCTCTTATAAAAGTGTTGTACTGCTTTATAATATTTGGATAGTCAATTTGCATTTTTTGCTTTTTTGCTCTATCCCATCTCTTGAATAGTATTGGTAGGATTAACTTTGGCAAAGGTACTTTCCAGTGCTACTCCTCTATTGTCATACCACTTCACAGCATGTATAGAAATTCCATCAAAGCAGCATTGTTTTTCTTCAAATACTCTTCTTTCTTTCTTTTTTAAAT
The DNA here is from genome assembly GCA_963680785.1 of Diplosoma virens. Classification (NCBI taxonomy): domain Eukaryota; kingdom Metazoa; phylum Chordata; class Ascidiacea; order Aplousobranchia; family Didemnidae; genus Diplosoma; species Diplosoma virens. The sequence continues at coordinate 39,809,589 of OY796887.1, read as the reverse complement.
ATCCACCATTACTGAATCTACAACCAGGTAGCCTATTTCGTCTGATAATTCCTAATGTAAAAATTCCCTTTAGCAGCTCAGAAAAAATTCTAAGAGATGAAACCAGTTGTCAAAGTAAACCAAAAAAATTGTTTGTTTTTCAACAACTTGTGCCAATTGAAGGACTATATTTGAACTTGATCCTATATCACAGGGGTGAGAACCGGCGGCCATTTTATAGTTAATGTGCGGCCATATGTAGCTTTGTAAATAATTGCGTCGTACATTGTATTAATTTCTAAATGTATAAGGAGTCTTTGTATAAAGTAATTGATTAAATAAACAAAATAATAGAAAAACCCTAGTTATGTTGAGTTTTTTCATAATGAGAAAATCGTTTTTAAACGTGTTTAAACAACATTTTTTCAGCTGTGGCTTTTACGAAATGCGTAATGTCATAAGTTTACTTGTTATATTTTGTTATGTCATAATGCTGCTGTGATTCTTTTAGCAACTGTTCCTTTTATCCTCTTCGCTTAGTTTTGATTTCTAAGCAGGTTTCTATATTAGTAGAATTAGCACATTCTAAATTGATTTATTTGGGTATCCCAAAAATTTCTTTTTAGCTTATTATTTAGGTTAGATACAGAAAGAAACGAAAAAATTCAATTAAAGCAAATTGTTTATAGACCTATTTATTGTGAGTATCGCGTCTAATTTGTAGCGACTTAGCCTAATCAACTCTCCTTATCTTGTGTTGATAAACTAGCCAAGTGATTTGTGTTAAGTACATAATTATTGTTTAAATTTTATTAATGTGGTTACCCCAATAATGGCTCCAAAGCAAAACAAACATTAAACAAAGAAGGAAGATTATTTAACGAGGAGTGAGGGGTGCAATACTTTCTTGTGCATAATAAAGACAAAATGTGTTGCCTACTATGTGACGCCACAATATCTTGCATGAAAAAGTACAATGCTAAGCTTTACTATGAAACACATGAAAAACACAAGCATTTTCAGTTGGAAGGAGAAGAACGTAAAGTTGCTTTTGAAAGATTGAAGAATTAAAAAGAGCGTCAGCAGCAAATGTTTAAAAAAATATCTTGTCAAAAAAATGATGCCTTCGAAGCCACCTACCGAGTAGCACTTTTACTGGGAAAAAGAGGAAAGCCATTTAGTGATGTAGATATCATAAAATAGTCAATCATTGAAGTTGTCAGTTGCATACATCCCGAGAATATTAGCAAATATAAAGAACCACCTCTTTCTCGAACAACAATAACAAGTCGTCAATATGAATTAGCATCCAACTTAGAACAACAACTCAATTCAACAATTCAAAAAGAAGTGTTTTATTCAATAGCTATACTGTAGATGAGTCTATTGATAATATTGATTCTGCACTAGTTTTAGTTTTTATTCGTGCGATAACAGGGGATTTTCACTGATTTGAAAAATTGCTTTGCTTATGTACCATGAAGGATAGAATTCGTGGAAGTGATATTTTTAATGCTTTTAAAGAGAAATGCAATGAAGCAAAGGTCAGTTTTGCTAACTTAGTAAGTGTATGCACTGATTGTGCTCCTGCTGAGAAGGATTTATCGGCTTACTTAAAAAAGAATTACCTCATCTAGAATCATTAATTGCTTTTCATTGCATTTTACACCAACAAAATCTTGCTGCTAAATCTGCTACTGTAAAAGACACATTTAGCAAAGTTTTAGAGATAGTTCACTTTATCAGAGTCAATTCAACCCGTCACTGTCAGTTTCGTGAGCTACTCATAAATGATGACGAAACTGATATTGTAGACATGCCGTTTTACTGCCAAGTTCGCTGGTTATCTCGAGGAAATATTCTTAGCAAAATTTTCAAGTAAAAAGCAGCAGATAGTCAGTTTTTATGAGAAACAAATGAAACATTGTTATTTATCGGATTTTCATTTCATTAAGAATGCTGCATTTTTGTGTGATTTAATGTCTAAACAAAATGAACTGAATATTTTTCTTCAAGGTAAAAGCAAATGTATTTATGACATGTGGAGCAAAATTCAAGCATTTAGGAAAAAATTAGAATTTTTGAAGAATAACCTTGCTAAGTTCGAGTTGCCAGAAGCTGAAGAACATTTTCCTTAATTGACAAAAGCTCAAAAAGAAGATGAACGGCTAAATGAATCATTTGAGGAATTTATATTTGTCCTTGATTTCCTAATTCAGAATTACAATAAAAGATTTAAAGATTTTGAAAAACATGAGAATTGTTTAAAGTTGACTTTCATGCCTCATTTAGTGGACATTCCTTCAGCACCTGCTAATTTGAAGATGGAATTAATAGAACTTTTGGAAGGTAACATCATGAAATATTTATTTAATTCTAAAAATGATCCACTCGAAATTTGGAAAAATGCAATTGATTACCCACGTCTTCGTCATCACGCTCAAAAAATGCTTTCCTGTTTTCCCACCACTTACTGCTGCAAGACAACTTTTTCATATATGACACAAATCAAAACAAAGTTGAGAACTCAGCTTACTGATGTGCATTTGGAAAACCAACTTAGGCTGTGAACTACTATGCTAGAACCAAATATTGAACTCCTTGTAAAAAATAAGCAACATCAAAAAAGCCATTAAAGTTACATTCTTAAGTTGGTATTTTATTAATAAATAAATTTATTAAAAATACAACATACACCAAGCGTGTCAGTCTCCAAAACAGTATCTCTGCGGTGCACCACCATCATATGTTTAAGCGCGTTGATTCTAGAATTTGCTGTTATTATTTTAATCATAATTAAACCAGTAATAAGATTCAAAATTTTAAGAACAGGTTCTTGTTTGTATCGAACTCGCTAACAACAGTTTCAGTATTGGGATTCAAAGTTTTAAGAACAGGTTCAAAATTAAGGTGTTCTCTAAAAAAAAAAAAAAAGTCCTCACTTCGACTTCATCTCTAATTTCTCTATTTTTCTCCAAAAATTAGGTTGTTCTCTAAAAAAAAAAAGGTCTTCACTTCGATTTCATCTGTAATTTCTCTATTTTTCTCCAAAAATTAGGGTGTTCTCTAAAAAACAAAAAGGTCTTCACTTCGATTTCATCTCTAATTTCTCTATTTTTCTCCCAAAATTAGGGTGTTCTCTAAAAAAAAAAGGTCTCCATTCAGAATCGTTCTTTACACTCTGAGCAAACATCTGCAGCGGATTGAAACTGTTACAGTTTATTAAACACAGAGATGTTGAAATACATAGATTACGTAAAGCTAAAAGCAGGTTCGCTAAACGTGCTGAAATTCCAAGAACGGGTTCGCGCGAGCCCGTGCGATCCTCTGAATCCCATCACTGAATTAAACTGTAAACGAACCTGCTCTATTCTAAGTTAAAATATTTTTTATTTTGCGGCCATATGATTAAACCTAATTTCAAATACGGCCATCCAAGCGTAAAAGGTTCCCCACCCCTGCTATATCAGGATAGCCAGCCACAGGTTTTTGCCAGAATAAATTTCAAAATTATAAACAACACCTTTTGTATCACGTAAAATAAAAATTTTATATCCTCATTTATGGGGCTTTTTTGGGATCTAATGCTTCAAATTTGATGCACCTTTGAATGGCACCATTTGTTTATCAATCCATAACATTTGGTCTTAAGGAATACTTTGAAATCTTGGAAGTAAATAATCAATTACAGGTCGAATCTTGAACAAGCGGTCTCTGTTAGGATCATCTGTTGAAGGCATGTTTGCATTATCATTAAAATTCAATGAGGCTTTTACAGCTCGCCATCGGTCTCTTGACATTACATCAGCAACTTGGCGAATTGTAGTTTCATTAGCCCAAATAGTACAGAATGTACCTATTAGTCAATTCCAGATCTCGGCAATTTGATAACTGACATAAACAAGCACATCTTAAAAATTTTTCTAAGTCTGGTTTAGTAAGTGTAACAGTTTTATTGGGATTTTTTGTACAAAATATAAATTGCTTTCTAATACAATATGATCTAACAGTACAGTTTGAAAAAAATACTCAAAATATTGAGGAGATTTTATTCCATCACTAACGGGCGATGCTGATTTCCAAATTAAAATTTGATCATTGAGACCATTTTTATATTAAATATTTTTCCGAACTGGTATTCTTGAACCAGAATCTGGGGAGAAAACAATATCTGTATCATTATCATCATTATCAGAACATTTACTATCGGAAGTGTCATTTTAAAATGACGTAAGTCTAGTTGGCAAGCAATCTGGATCATCACACTATCACTAAAAACACTCTCATCACTTATTTCTATATCATTATTTGAATTTGAATAAGTCAGTTTTTTGCTATAAAAACATTTTGGATCCATTTTCTAAAAGCATAAAAGTTTCTGTAAAGTTACATTATTTAGATACGAAGAATTTTATAATACAATAAAATACATTTATGAAAACTTTCAATTCAATTATATGAGAATCAAAATAGGCTGATGATTGCTTTAATTGGGAAGGGCAGAAAATTTAGTCGTAAGGTAAGGTTAAAGTTATCACACTTTCACACTAAATCCAGGCAGCACTACTCACACTAACATAGAGTGATTTCTTGCTCAGTTATGTTTCTCCCTTCATTTTGATATATTCTTTTGAGCCTAAATTCACGTCAAAATTTTAAAAATATCCTTTTTAATTATATAATATGTTGTGGAAAATTTTTTTCAACACTTGATTTCTAAAAACTTGAAAATGTCATTTTTGCAACTTGGCGCATTTCGAACAATACAACTTCAAAAAATAGTGTTGCCCAACAAAAAACCTAATAGTTGTAATTAAGTTTTATTAAATTAAAGGGTAGTATGTGCAAAATTTGCATCAACCGGATGCTGTGCCAAAAACTACATGGTGTACAAGAAAAAACGTAATATTCCCTACATCACGAATTCGCGACACCAGCAAATAAAGGGTTAACATCACCTATTTTACATACAGTGAAAAAATGCCCTGTCTATTTTTATCTGCCCTAATTGCAAGCTCCCTCGGTTAGATATAAAAATAAAATCAAAGTCTTAACGATATGATCAAAAGTTAGACTGCAAGCTGAACTTTAAAAAATTTCTTTCGTAATAATCTTGAATGGCTACCTAAAACATGTCATCGCGAAGACAATTGCCTGTAAGTTAAAATACATTAACATCACCTATTTTACACACAGTGAAAAAAATGCTCTGTTGGCCTACGTAGATGTAACTATGTGTTAAGCGCATAAAATAATAACTTTCAATAACAATATGGTTTTTACGTCTATCGATTGTAATGAAATAAAATGTCACCATTTTTACCAATTGAAATTAGTCAAGCACAAATTGTAAAACCGTGTTGGTCTATTGATGATTTCTTTAATCTTACTTGCATGTACAATGTAAATAAACTTGCAAAATCAATCAATCTAAGCAGCTATTGTCACACTAAAGCTGCCTACAAAATTGTAGGCTATATTCAACAATTTGTACTGAAAGTGAACCAAAGTAGCATGGTTATAATTGCTTCAAGAAAGAGAAATTTATATTAAGTTTATAGCTAAATGACGAGAGTAGATTTTAAACGGTGATCGTGTTAAAAATGTTAGCCATCACGGCGCTCTAGACCGCGGTGCCAATTTTTTATAATCAGACTGCTGTACTGCCCGGGTCAGATGTGGCAGTGATGTTGTTGAGCCAGCAGCGAGTTTCGTCATCCAAAACCGTTAGACCTCGTGCTCTATGTGGTCACGCTATTAGACTCGACGTATAAGGCACGCTATTAGAACGTGGCCTGCGGTTTGTTTAATGGCACCAGACTTATAATTCGGTAAAAGTAAATAATCAATCACAGGTCGAATCTTGAACAAGCGGTCTCTGTTAGGATCATCTGTTGAAATTTATTGAGCTTAACCCAAGCTGTTCGGGGCAAGCTCATTCCAACAGGCCTGGCACTAATTCTGGGTATGAAAACACGGAGCCTGGATCTATTCTTGCAGTACGCCGCGTTCCAATTATAATTTGTCCACTGAGAAGCGCGAATGCTTGGGCCGTTAAAGATGTTTAATAGAGTCCGCGCAGTTGGCACAAACGGGCGTCCAGATCTTAGTCTTTCTTGCCGAGCACCTGAGGATACACATAAAAGACCTGAATATGACAGGATATGATCAGGGTCCAGGGATCTACGGTAAGCCAAGGAGAGTGTGGTTCCTAGCAGAGGTGGAGCCCGGACACGGTGCTTCGAGACCGAGACGAGACTTTGGGGTAGCAAAACCGAGAAGAGACGAGACCTAGGAGTATCGAGACCGTGACGGGACACAAGACTTTACCTAAGTTGTTTTGGTTTAAGCCAGGGTTGTGGAGTCAAAGTCAGAGTCTTATGTTTTTGGTTGGAGTCGGAACCGAAGTCGTTTTTTAAATATGCTGAAGCCAGAGTTGCTTTTTTAGATTTCCTGGAGTTGGCATGGGATTCGTATTTTCTTTGGTCACTCCAACTCCAATTTTTGGTTAATTGCTCGAAGCTATGGTCATATTTATCAACTGAATGATTTAAAAATAAGCATGCAAAAATACAGTGAGTACTTGGATAAGTCACCTTTTGCACTTCAATTTGAAGTGCAAACTAAAAACAATTTTGGCTTTATATTGACGGCTAAATGTGGCTTTTTATTTGCAAAATTAAACTGAAGTTTTAGTTGTTTTGAAAAATTTAACTAAAGATAAAAAAAGATTTTTATTGGAAAAAATGCGTCGAAATGTGCTTAACTGCCTATCTTGAAAGTCAAGTGACGAATAAAAAGAAAATTTTAATTTGAATTGAACCCTTCCTAAAATGTCGAGATCCTTTAAGAATTGTCGGCACTTGTCTAGAGCTACCGCTTTTAATTACTTATCATTCCCAATACTCTTAATTGCAGACAAGAAAGATATTATGAAAACCTAACTCAGCAAATCACTCGTACTAAAGGCTATTTTTATGTAAGGGGGGTATCGCTTCCTGTTTGCTGGATCCTTCCTGGTTGCAAAGTGTGACTTATAACCAGGGTTGCGGAGTCAAAAAATTTTCTTTTGTTTTCCGTATATAGAGAATTATTTTTTCGACTTCAGCTCTTTAAAATTTTACGACTCCAATTTTGACTCTAGAACATTTATAAAAACGACTCTGACTTCATTCCTAAACGTGGGACTCCAGCGATTCCAATTTCACAACCATGGAGGCCTAATTGTTGAATAGTTAATGCGCGTTAAAGCGCCGTGATTGTGATTGACATGATATCGGTTCAAAATCTTCTCGAGCCATTCTGCTGTGTCCTTAGGAAGGACACTGTTATTTTCCCTGCTTTAAGGCTTGGCAAGTAGTTCTAAATTTCAGTCATATCTCTATAAACAAAAAAAACAGATTATGAAATTTTTATCGGGCAGCAATATTTTGGCATCTCCGGGATCAGGTTGGGGTAATTGCTTAATTGCTTAATTGAGGACATGTCTCGAGGTTTCCACCTCTGGCTCCTAGTCGGCGAAGCTCAGCTGGCTGAATACCTGCAAGTATGGGTAAGTGGTCCGTTGTAGTGGACGCAGGGATCCAGTAACTATACGCAAGGCATCATTCAAGATACTGTCTATGAGGCGAGTGTAAGCACTGCGACACCAGACTGGTGCTCAGTACTCAGCTGTTTAATAGACCAGAGGTAGGACAGTTATGCGCAGTGTTTTGGAACCAGCACCCCTTCCTGACCGAAACCAAACCTGTAGAAACAGAAGGGGTATCTACACATTCAGATGTTTAGCGAGGATCTGGCAATCGGCAAACGTTTTTTCAGGACGAGGCAATAACTGGAAAAAAGTCTTATTTTTTCCAACTAATTTAGCATACTATCTATTAGAAATTGCGCTCTCTTTTTTTAGGTCATGTGACCGATAATTTACCTTAATTTATAGCTTATAGATAGTTGTTTATGACGTCTCTGTTTTGCCACACAGCACGTCAGTGACTAAACAAATTAAATCAACTTTTAAGACAAAATCGTTATTCATCCAAGCTCAAACAAAATTAAAATCAAAGGTTCAAACCGGATCCGTTAAAAATAAAATATGGGTTGAAGTTCAGGTTGGGCAAATTTTATTTTTACGAGTTCAGTTCCTGTTCAGGCTTAGTAAATTTTAGTTTTACAGGTTCATTTCCGGTTCAGGTTCAGGTAATTTTATTTTTTCGAGTTCAGTTCCGGTTTAAGTTAAAAAAATAATAACAGTTAATACGGGTTTATGGATCCGATTCGGGTTCGGTTCAACTCCCTGCATAAAAATTATAAAGTAGCCTACAATCATTTGTTTCACCTCTCAAATATTTTAGTCTGGTCCGCTTTTGAAGCAAAGAATAGTAAATTTAAACATGAAGTTTTCAGGAGTTAAATGCTGTGGATGAAATTGGATGAATAAGCTATTATAGATAATCTCTCCAACCGTAAACACAAAATTTTAATATTTTGAATCCTATTATGTTGTCTTCAAAAGTTTTTAAAGTAAGAAAAAGCATTTTTTAAAGTAATATGTAATTTATAATTCAGCATTTTTTAAAGTAGCCTAATATGTAATTTATAATACAGCATTTTTTAAAGTAAGAAAAATACGTTCTTTTTCGGATTAAAAAATGACATTTTAACGTCAAAAGATCTTTTTATTAGATAATTTAGGGAAAAAATATTCTTTTTTTATGTAAAAAACTTTTTAGGCTTGCGTCGAAAACGCTTTAAATTTACTGATAGACATCTTGAAATAAAGTTTTTTTACAAATTTTTATAATAACTTTTGGAAAAATTTCTTTGTAAATTGCATGTATTGCTTACTTAAGATATTGTTTATAAGACAATATTACAAAAGAAAAAAATTATAAAATCAAATCGTTAATTTATTTAAGGGTAAAAAGAATTAATTTCGCTGCGTTGCAATAAAATTTGCGCTTGCGTTTGCGCTTGCGTTGCAATAAAATTTCCGCTTGTGTTGCAATTTTCCTTGCACTTAAAAAAAATTGGGCAAAATATTTCAAGTTTTTACACCAAATGAGACAAACGTTTGGTTGAGTAGGCTACTTGTTTGAAACTACTCTTATTTTCTTTAAAGTACCTATTTTTTTCGTAAAAAAATTTACAAAGATTCGTTTTGCTTGACTAATTTTGTTATGACGATTTGCAACGCTGGTTTTACAGTTACGGTAATTTTTTGTATAAAAGGTTTCTACTTATTATTCAAGCAAAATACTTATTCTTGAATTTTTTGGCTAATGGTAAAATTATTAATTTTTGTTATGAATATCTTATATGAATATATTTGTGGACTTTGGCGTAGTAGTTTCTCAAAACACACCATTTAGATAATTTAGTACGTTATAACAGTATAAAAACTGTTTACTACGTACGAAAATCTTTTTTACATTTGACATGATACTTTATATTAGAATAAAAATTTTACAACAATTGGTGTATATAACTAATTCAACCATGTTTACTGTTCCAAAAAAATTGTAGTATTTTTATGTTTTAAAAATAACTTTTGTTTTTAAACTTATAAAAATCTTTTTCACTATTTGCAGAGTTTTGTAGCTTATTTTTTAAATTTTGGGAAATCCCAAAGCCTGCAAGGTTACCAACAGAAAACAGTAAAGGAGACCCCAAAACTCTCAAAAAAAATTTATCACTACTAACCCTTTAACATACTATCTTGAAATATCTTAGATTCAAGTTTTTTGAAAAGTTTGTACTTGCCACAAGATATCTTGTGCTATCAATTATGTCAATAAATGGCTAATACAAGATATTTTGAATAAAATATGGTTATCTCTTGGAAATCACATGCCCAACAGCATTGACTGAGTGAAATTATGTGCCACTTGTTGTTTGTTGTTATATAATTATGTCACACTTCATTCATAATTCTAATCTTAACTGTATAACTTTGTAGTTGATTTTCAGTCTTTTACAGTAATTTTTAAGCTTTTGATTACAAAGTTTGGAACATTTTTTTAGTCTTGTTACCAGAAAAAACATCATACAATATACTTTGTGATAGATTATTTTTATCTTTACCTTTTTAAAATATCTTGTCATGGGTGAAAAAAATGGATCTCTGCACGAAATCATTGTAAGTGATTTTTTTGGTGAAACTAAACTGGAATTTTCCCCAGAGCACCAAGATGGAATAAAAAAAAACAACAGGAAAAATATCTTTCTAATAAACAATAGTAATCAACTAATCAGAGGGGATTCAAATTTGTTTCATGTACCAAATTCGCTTATGGTGACTTCTTGATGAGATCCAAAAAAACACCAAAATCTTATCCGTATTATACAATTTTTTTACATGGAATAATAATAATTTTAAGATTTAATTGAGATTCATGGTATTTATAAGATTTAAACTTTATTTTTACGTAGGTTCCATTTTGATTTATCATTTTGAAAATAAATTAGTCTGTTAAGGTTTTAAGCACCAAATTGTTCATTTAATTCATTCATATGTTTTTTCCAGTTAATGTAGTAAAACTAAAAAGTAATAAAATAGTTAATTTTATTTAAAATTTATGGTTCAAAAATATGTTTGTTCCTCAGAAATGTTTAAATAAGTAAAATTGGTATAATTATTACTGGTATGTCAGGAGGAAATTATTCATGTTTTGATGTTCCTGTAGATTTAAGTTTGACTGGCTCTCAAGTGTCACCGACTCATAGATCAAAACAAGGTTCATCCAGGCAAGTTTTTTTTAATTTAAAAAATAGTTATTAAAGAAGAATTTAAAACCTTTATTTGTTTCAAGATTTTCTTGACTTGTAGATGTATGTTTGACAAAAAAATTAAATTAGATCAAGAACTTCATCAAGAATAGACACTTCCTCAACAAAACCTTCATTGAATCCTTGTTCAAAAATTTTTTCTCAGGATGCAATACAAAAATCTTCTCAATCAAATAAAAAATCTTTTACCACCAAAGGTTTGAAATACAGTTATATTCATTAAATTTATCAAATGCATGTTTTAATTAAAGCTGTTTTTTATTCTGGTTTCTATTTTTGTGAAACTGCAGAAATTTTTAAGTTTTTGAAGCATTATTTGCATATATTAGCATATACTAAAGTTAAATTATAAAAATTTCAAATTAGGTAAAAAGATTATAAGAATAATGTCTAGTTATGAGATGATTATCAGAATCAAAATCAAGAACTGAAAGAATTAATGAATTTTTAGGAATTGGCATTGAAATAAAATGACTCTTGAAAACAATTCCTAATTTATTCATGTATATATTTGTTATTTTTTATAAACCTCACTACCATTGAGCATGCACATACATGTGAAAAAATACTTTTTTTTTTAGAACAATATACAGGGTGCAGCGTAAGTAACGCCCTTTTTATATTTGTAAGTAGCACTTATATTTTCATAAAACAATGCTTAAGAACTTTCCAATAAGTTATTATCTTTATTTTCTTTAAGGTAATGCATTAAAATAAAGATAATAACTTGTTGGCAAGTTCTTGAGTATTGTTTTATGAAAATATAGGCATTACTTACATATATATAAAAAGGGCATTACTTACACCACACCCTGTATATCTATCTATTCAATTGATCATATTGATAAAGGAATTATTTGAGCAAAGCAAATTTTTGCTCAAATAATCCCTTTATCAATACGATCAGTATGTTTTTCAGATGAAAATTGAGAAATCAAAGACAAATTCAAAATAAAGACTTTTTTTTGGTCTTCACCTTAAATTTTGGACAAAATTTCTTTTGACATTTGTAAAGTACTAGAAAATCAAGATTCAGGCAAAAATCACAAAATTTGCTGTAAATCACAAAAACTGTATTGCCCCACCAATTTTTTTTTGACTGATACAACAATGTATATATTTATAGTGATTATAATCACAGGTTGGTAGCAAATTAGCCATGGCAAATTGTGACCAACTGTTACTGACCTTAATAACATTATTGTCACTAACCTTAGTCTGAATTGGAAGTGGCTAACTGTTGATGGCAAATTGATGGCAGCAAATGGTGTCATTTTGTATATACAGTATATCTTTATATATTGCAAGAATGAATCAATCTTCCTTGCAGAGTGCTTGATAATAAGATTGCAGCAATTTAACCATGTTAAAAAAAAACCACAACAGTCTGTTTCATTCTATGAAATTGTCAGATGACTACTTATCAAATAAAAATACTTATTCAGATCAAATTGTCAGGTGGTTGCTTTATTTGAATAAGTAACCACCTGATGATTTAATAAGGTTTTACGAACTACTGTGATTTTAAAACATTGCTAAAATAAATTTTATGTTATATATATACACAAGTTTTTGTTTTCATTTATTAAGCAGAAACATCTCTACAGCCTGTTTTATTTTATTAAGAAATTATGGAACAGGTGAAACAGGCTGTAGGGCTATTTTTTATCCTTAACAAATTAAAATCAAATTATATGTTCTAAATTCCATTGAGCACTGTACAAAAACATCAATTACTTTTTTCTAAATTATATTTATTGCAAGATTTTCATATATTATTGCAATATTATATATATATATATAGCAAAAGCAAATCAATCTCTATTGCAGAGTGCTCAATCAAAAAATCAGAGCAATTTGATTCAAAATTTATTTAATCACTATTTAAAAAACCACAAAAGTCTGTTTTATCCAATGAAATTAGTCTGTTCCATTTATATTAAGATAAGAGAAGGGGATTCAGGTTTATTTAATATAAATGCTTATTTCTGTACTTGCATTTCCTATATTTTGAGTTATTTTTTCTTATAGGACATCACTACAATTGCATTATTTGCTTGATTAATTTAACCAACTGCATATTTTTCAGCATAAAGATTGAAAAGCTTAAATTATATTTTTAGCTTAAGGAATTATTTAAAATTTTGAAATGTAATATAATAAACTGTTTTGCAGAAATATGTATTATTCATCAAAGGATGACTAACTTAACATACTATGTTTTTATTACTAATGATTGTATTCTTTATTTTTTCAGTAACCACTCAATGATTCTATAGGATGAAACAGACTGTTGTAGTTTTTTTAAAACAAACTTTAGAAAATTTAGTATCATATATTTAAACATCCTTTTTTAAATAAAACTTTTTTACTTGAATAAGGATCAAGGTTCTGTTTCAACAAAGATGCAACAGATATTTGTGGTTTTTTAAACAGTGATTAAATAAATTTTGATTTTAATATTGCTCTAATCCTTTTATCAAACATTTTACAACAAAGATTGATTCACTTTTTCAATATATTAATACAATTTTTAATTTACAATGGCTTCTTCTCCTTTTGGTCATTGAATGGAGCATCGCAGCCTGCACCACACCATACTATTCAAGAGCTAGATGGTGCAACCTCTGCTTAGCAGAAAAACTCTTCATCCTCTGAGCAGACCCTGCCACCACGCTGAATAAAAGATCAGAACTGAATGGGAAATGCCATCATAAAAACAAATTTAAATTAAAAAATCTTTCGTAATTATTCGTCGCTTCACCTATTTCAACATTAGAATTATTTTGTGTTTGAATTAGACCACTACTATCAAACCAACAACACTACAGATGATCGAAGCTCACTGGAAAACATCACCACAAAAACAAATTCAAATTAATTAAATTACCTTTCTTGTCCATTATTTTAATCTGCTCACTATCGTTTGCACTGTGCTTCACTTAACTTTTTCATCTCATACAATTTCACAATATATATATATTTTTTTTTTTTATATTTATTTAAACACAATACTTTATTAGTACTAAATAAAGTGTAACTTTTAGGCATATAATATATATGTAAAATAAAAAGTTCAGTTCAGTTCAGTTTTCTTTTATTTCTGCTCCACCACATGAACAAAATAACAAAATGTTGAGAAGTTTGTGTGTTGTTAAAGACGGGGTTAGAAAAAGGAAGAAGCAACAAAACGAGTTGACGTTGTGACTTGCTAATTAGCAATGAAAGGTGTGACTTGTTGTTTAATATAGAAGCAAGGTTGCTTCACCTCATTATAAAATTGTTTAAAAAAATAGAAATAGAAAGAAAATAAAGTATAGGACCGAGGTTATTTGCTTAATTAAACACTGCTATGGGGGCAGTGCAATAGTGGGACCATAGCAGAGTTCGGCTCAATGCATATGATCAGTCCTTAAAAATATGTAAAAGCATGAACATATTCTACCAGCCCAACAGGCAAACAAACCCACCGAAAGAAATCCTGTTGCAGATCAAAAGATTATTTCTCGAACAAAAACCTCAGTAAGAAAAATACAAAAACATTACACCATTAGTAAAAAAACAAACAAAAAGAACACAAAAACAACATAAGAAAACATACTAAAAATAAAAAAATAAAAAAAAATCTACAAAAACCGATGCAAAGTAGTAACAATAAATAGTAAAATAAAATTTATGCAATAGCTAAAAAAATTGTTCAGGTAGAGACAAGAGTGATCTTGAGAACTTTCCTCGAGTCTTTTCTTGCTGTTGTAGAGTTGAAGATTTTCAAATTGTGCAGTTGTTTTCCTAAAACACAAGAAAAAGAAGACCAGCAAAAGATATTAAATGATGACCTACGTAACAGTTTATAAGTTTGATTGTTGTTCAAGGAAGAATGCTTTAGATTTTTTAACAATGTACTTAAGTATTTACATAGTTTTATTTTTTCAGGTAATTCATTCCAAATTTTTGGGCCAATGTATCTTATTGATTGTTTTGTTACTGTGTTTTTGCATGATATAGGTATGATTTGAAAGTTACTTCTAGTAATTACAGTGGATGTTTTTCTTTGAAATATATTGTTAAATGCTGACGGTAATTGCTTGTGGAATGATTTGTACATGAAAATTGAAATATTTAATTTATAGAGTTGTTGTATATTAAGAATATTATCTTTTGTTATTTCTTTGTTGCGTTTTTTTGTTGGATTAGTGCTGATTATCATATTAATAAACTTGTTGCAGATTTTTTGTAATTTATTAAGTAACACAGAGTGTCCATAGCACCAAGTTGTAATGCAATACCTTATATGACTCAGAATTAGTGAATGAAAAAGTGTAAGTAGAGCTTCTTGAGTTAGAAAAGGCTTTTTGCTGATTAGCATTGCCATGTGGTCTTTCCATGTTAGGCGTTCATTGAATATAACACCTAGCAACCTGACTGAAGTGACTCTTTCAATTTAATTTTTTCTAGTAGTCAAAACTGATTCTTTTGACAATGTTTTTGTGGTACGAGAGCTAAATAAAATGTATTTTGTTTTTTTGACATTAAGGGAAAGCTTATTTGCTATTAGCCAGTTGTCAATGTTTTCGAGTTCTTTATTTCCTTTTTGAAATAATAAATTATTGTTTTTTGCACTAAGGATGATCGTTGTATCATCAGCAAAAGACAGGTTGTTGCTATATTTGAGACATTTTGAGAAGTCATTTATGTAAATTATAAACAAGAGTGGACCAAGTATTGAGCCTTGAGGTACCGAGAAAGAAATAGGTTCTATATTTGAAATACTTGAATTATAATCAACTTGTTGGGTTCTTCCAAATAAATAACTTTTAAACCAATCATGAACTGTGCCTCTCACACCATAATGATACAATTTATTTAGTAATATTTTAAAAATAAATCAATGTGCTTTGAAAATTGCTCAGTAGAAATTTAGAGCATGTATACATTTTAGATTTATTTTATCAAAACTAATCCTTACAGCTACAGCCTGTTTCATCTAGTTTAAAAAATCATCACAGGGTTTATGATGCTAAAGGATAAGATATATCATCAGTGTATGTATGCTAAAATTATGTAATTTGATTTACTGTTCTAAAGTAAGTATCAGACTTTAATAACACTACATGTGAATTTTAAAATAACCATGCTTAAAAGTATTATAACAAGCAAATAAATTGGGCATGGGGTTATTTATAGGATTTTTAAGGGCTTTAAACAAAAAATTTGTTTTAAGTATAAATTAAAATTTATTTAAATTACATGTAAAACAAAATATTAAACTATTTACCTTAATATTTCACCAACTAAAATCATTGAGCACTCCTGTAACAAGCATCCATAACTTACATTTAAATTTACCTACAGGGTGTGCGAAAAGTTTCCAGACAAGTTAAAAATAAAATATATATGATATTAAATGCACTTTTTGAATGATTTTTTGTGTGAGCAAAGATATAAGTTTAATCAGGGAATCTATTTTTACTTGATTTAACCACCATTTGCATCAATTACTTTCTCCAGTCTTGATCAGAACGCTTCTACTGCAGCATGTATCTTTTTCTGGGGAATATCAGCCCATGCCTTTTGTAAGGATTTCTTCAAGTGGTTGACAGAAAGTTTTTCTGAGTGGCATGCGTCTTTTTTGAGCATTGACCAGATGCTCAAGTCAAGTGGGTTTAGGTCAGAAGAGGAAGGAGGCCACATTTCTTTGTCCCAAAATGAGGGGAAGTTCTATCTGCACCATGATTGAGTTTTTTTTGAGGTGTGTGATGGTGCACCATCGTGTTGAAAGGTAAACACTTCGTTTTTTATTTCAATTTCATTTCGATCAGTGCTGGAGACAGAATTTCCAAGATATTTATAGGGTCTTTTTTTGACTAAGGAAAGCATAGAATATGGAGATATTCCTAGGCTTTCTGCCATCCCCTTTATTGTTCTTCGTGAATTTCTCCTGATCCTCACCTGTATGGTTTTAATTTTCTTTGAAGTACATGCCATTCTTGGTTGACCAGTTCTTGTGTTATTTCCCAGTTCTTTGTATCTTTTAATTGTATCATAGACCACCCATTTAGCAACTTTAAGTTGTCTTATACAGTAACAAGAGGGGCTGATATTCTTGCAAGGTGTAATTCAATGATTACATTTCTTTTCTCCATTTTTAATAATTAATTTTTAAAAATTTGTAAATTTTAATGTGTAAAATACAAACAATTGTCCAGAATATTAATTTCATGATTTAATAAAAAAAAAATATTATTTTTTATTTATTTATTAAATCAATAAAAAGTAGTCCGGAAACTTTTTGCACACCCTGTAAATATTTCAATATTTAATGTATTTATATTTAATAATGTAATAATTTAAACAAATTACTTAATCTGACTAGTAATTTAGCTCTGTGGCAGAAAAGCAAGGCAACATATGATTTTTTTCTAGATAAAAGTAATTCTTTGGCCTTGACATTTCCAACAAAAGAAAAGAAAACTGTAACCAAAGCAAATGCAGCTGTTACTACAAATGAAGAATTTCTTGATTCGTTTTTTAGCCAATCACTGTGCAAAGCAAATACATCATCTCACAGTTCTTCTGCTTATAGCAAAAAAGTAAGGTTTTTAAAAAGCTTTTTTTTAAATAATATTTGTATAAAATGCAAAACAAATTTACAAAAATTAAATTTTGATTTTATTCCAAAACACTATACAGAGTATTCTAGAAATATTTAAAAGTTGATGATGTAATTCACATATATGCAAGTAATTTGTTAGTTTATTTAAGTCAAAGACAATGTAGTTTTAAATCTTAGCTTCAGATAAACTTTTGTGTTTTTTGCAGGAATAATGCAATATTATTGTCAACTTAGTTTTAAAATAGTTAGTTTACTTTAAATGCATTTTCAAATTTCTAAAAATTTCAGTTAATATGATAATATTTCATGGACATTTTATAATTTAATTTTATGCATTATATTGTAGTTAAAATTTTAAAGTTCTATTTAAAACTATTTAGTTCAAATTTTAGCAAGATCTTTAATTTTTATAAATCTGTAAGATGTTTATTCTTTAAAATCCACAACTAATACTTATATGTTCTATTTGTTGCATGGAGAAAACTTCTTTAAAAGTAAAATGTAAATGTAACCTGCTTTTACTCATGAAAATACCTTCCTTTGTACAAGCAATTCGAGTAGAATGTTGTTGTTAATTTAAAAAAATTTATCTTTTTACTGAAGTCAAGAGAAGATGCAATAGGAAGTGGTCAGACCATCAATGGTATATGGCTTGTAGACAGTTCCATTGATTAAAAGATAGAAAACAAAGTGTAAGGTATTGTTTTTTTCAATGAAAGTGGCAAGAATAGATGAATAAAAAATGAAGATGTATGAAGATGTTTGGTTGGAAAACTAAAACACAAAAGAAAGGAGGCAGGGACGAGATGGTTTGGGTACGTATGGAAAGATGACACAATTATGTTGAAGAAAAATGATGAAGTTTGTTTATGGACTAACAAAAGATGATTTGATCATGTTTAGATTTACAAAGGTAGATGCAATAAAACAAGATAGATGGTAGAAAATGATCTGGTTTAACAACCTCTGAAGATAATACTAAAAAGATTGGAATCAAGAAAAAAATTACTTTAAATTAACCCAAACATCTTTTCAAGTTATATACAGAAGGCTAATTGTTATTTTGCTTTTTGTTGGACTACTAAAAAAAAGAACAGTTGTATGATGTTTTTTTAATGTTTTTCAAAAACTTAATAACTAAATTTCTAAAAAGTATAGATTTATTTTGATTCTTAGAAAAAAATTAATTTAAATTATTTATTTTGCTTTTTAATTTTTTTATTTTTTATGAAAAAATTCATTAAAATTCTTTATTAAGTTGGTTCCCAACCTTTTCGTGATTTGGCTGAAACTTGTGGACCCCTTTAATAATACCAGTTAATATTGTTACGTTTACGTGGTCTCCACTGGAAAGGAACTAAAATTTCAAATATTATTGAAAAGCATACAAAATACCTTATGGAAAAGTTTAGTAATCTATGTTTGCAATGAAATAATAACAGTTTGAGCAGAGTATACCGTGCAATGAATTAGATAGGAAGAAAGATTGCAAAAACACCATTGCTACATCATTTTAGATTTAACTAAGTTTTGCAATTTTTTGCTAAAATAAATAACACATCTTAGGTGTGCTCGGTGTCTTAAACCTGTAAGTTGAGCGAAAGCTAACGGGATTTGCTTTATATTTCGTATAAACTAATAGGTATACTTGGGAAAAGAAAAATATGGAAAACTAGTGTTTTGTGAAAGCGTAATTTGTAGTAGATGGAGCCTTACTCTAAAAGATTTTAACAACCGATTGGAATCGTCACAATTACTACAACAGGAAAGATAACACTGAAAGTGAAAGTAGCTCTTTTTGCTATGGTTCAAATAGACTGTAAAAAGTGAAGTAAGCTAACATCGTCTCTGTTAATTTGCACTGTCGATTAAAACACATCTGGGCATCAGAAGTAAAATGACTCATAGGCTATATTGAGTACCGACCGGTATGGAGCTTGCATCTTTAAATAGTGTTAACCTAAGTTCTCTCTAATTGCCAATAAAGCTCTCAAAATTACAATTGCATTTCTCATTACTTAAAATACTCGCA
Organism: Diplosoma virens; assembly: GCA_963680785.1. Classification (NCBI taxonomy): domain Eukaryota; kingdom Metazoa; phylum Chordata; class Ascidiacea; order Aplousobranchia; family Didemnidae; genus Diplosoma; species Diplosoma virens. The sequence continues at coordinate 39,790,180 of OY796887.1, read as the reverse complement.
AAAAGGCCAAACATTTTTTAAAAGACTCAAGAAGTTTTTCCAAAAGTACTGAAATTCTGATAGAAGTTTAAATGAAATTTGAAATGAATCTCCGAAATTCTGATAGAAGTTTAAATGAAACCAGTTCATCTCTTGCTATAGCGGAAGAAAACAAACCTCAAAAGAAGCTGAAGAAGCCGTGTGCGAAAAAAATTTCCGAAATCGTTATTGGAAAGGAAGCTATTAGGAAAAGAGCCGGCAGCATGGTCGATTGGTTGAAAGCGCTATGACTTAATGGCGAACAACATCGAGACGGTCACTGTTCAAAACCTATTCACCCCGTTCTGTTATGTTCTTAGAAAAGATGCTTGATGGCACTTCCTCTACTTTGCAGTCCTGGCAAGCAGCTCTAAAATTTCACTCATATCTCTGTAATAAACTAAAATATAAAATTTCGACTGGACAACAATATCTTGGCTTTTCAGAAGCAGATCGAATTAATCACTTCACAGTTGCCCTTAGTATAGTGTCTACGATGGTTTCCTGCGAGTTAAGAAGATAAATACAGGGTCCGTCAAAATGATCTGACACATTTGTAGTTTAAATAAAAGACAGAAAATGTAAATAAACAATAAAGTGTTTTTATTTTTGAAAAGTAGATATAATGCCATTTTGTTTCATTTAGTTTTAAATATTAAATCGGTCAAATGGGAACCGTTATTATCCACACACTGTTGAAGACGTTCACGAAAGTTGTCTATAACTCGGCGGATCATTTCATGTGGAATGGAGGCAATTTCTTGACGAATCGCATCTTTATTAGCTCTGAAGTTGTTAACCCATACCAAGATCGTGTTTCGGGATGGTACGGGATCATGTCTACCAAGCTTAAAGTGCACGCGGAACGCTCTTTGTGTTGCAGTTACAGATTCGTTTGTTTTGATAAATGTTTCCATAGTGAAAGCGCGATGCTTACCAGTCCAATTCATGGTATCAACTAAACCACTAAAAATTTAAACAAAGTTACAAGTACAACTTATGGTATCAACTGAAAAAGAAAAAAACAAAATGGCATTATATGTACATTTCAAAAATAAAAACACTTTATTGTTTATTTACATTTTCTGTCTTTTATTTAAACTACAAATGTGTCAGATCATTTTGACGGACCCTGTATATAAATAGCTGCTTTATCACTCTCAAACAGTACTCAATTAAAGTACCCAGTCCGGTTTCACAACAAGGCTTTTTATCAACGCAAAAAATTTGTCTTGAATTGGAGAATACAATAAGATGTGTTACAGCAAGTTCCTCGCGGTCTAAAACTCCGTGTGGCTGTCTCCGGAAATGTACGCGTCCTTGTTTTGATTTAATTTAAATTTGTATTAACAAGATATAAAAACGATGCGAAATATGACGAACTAAATTGGACGGAGGAAATAAGACGAAATAAGATGGTCAGACGGACGTAAAATAGACGATCGGACGAAATGAGATGGACGAAAATAACATGGACGAACGAAATAAGCAGGATGGACGAAATCGGACGGTTTTCTATAAATAAACGTAAACACTAAAATAACTAATGCAAAAGAAAGACTTAAACACTCACCAACTGTAGACTGACACGGAGCAGACCGACAAAAATTAACAATATCGAACAGTATCTCTAACAGTAATATACTGTGAATAAACCAAAAGTCCCAACAGCGTCGAACAGTATTTCGAACAGTGACTCTACAACCGGTACACAAAGGCTGAAGCAGCTAATTGGATGTCTCACAAATTTACACCCAACTTATAGACAACAAATTAGCAAGCGAGCGCGGTGAGATAATGGAAAAGGTCAGCTCAAGGCAACAACAAATTAGCAAGCGAGGGCCGATAAATAATGAAGCGTGTCAAATTAAATGTCAAACAAAAATTAAGTAAATCAAAGGCAGAAATAAACGCGGGTTCGAAACTCAAAGAGTACTTGCCGTAACAGATGTCTTTCAGAAATTTTTCCACGAATAAACAGGCTACACAAGAACAAACAATGTTAAAATGTCGCATTGAATTTTATTACTTCAATACTGTTTTGAAATAAATAAACATGTTTGTTCATATTGTCTAGATTTCGTGCTAAGTTGTACAATAAAGCTTGGTTTCTAGCGTTGCGCAGACTACAGTAGTATTTTTTGCAAGCAAAGCCACATGGCAGTTTCGTTTCTTTTGCTATAGCTTATTGTTTTTATCTTGATATGAAAAGGTCATGGACCTCCTGAAAATCACTCTGTGGACCCCTGGGGTTCCATGCACCCCCGGTTGGGAACCACTGGCCTAAACTCTAATAAAACAGTGTTTTTTTTTCGAATTCCGTTTGTATTCATCTACTTTGCAGAAATCAAAATACAACAACGAAAGAGTTTTTCATCTTCCTGACACTGCGAGAAGTGAGAGTGTTTGCAGTGAAAGAAGTTCATCAGCGAGAAGTTCTATGTAAAGTGTTTTTTTATAATTTTATAAACTCTCTAAAAAATTTTGGATTGTGTTTTTGAAGCATTTTAAAAAGCACTTTCTTGGATTGAAAACTTAAGTTTAGCTTATCTTTAAAGTTTGAAAGCAATGATTAGAAAAGGGGGCAAACTGCAGCCCACGACGAATTTCTGAATAATTAGAATTTTTTTGTCTCCAATCAAATTTCAGGAACTAGTGTAAGATTTTACCTGAAGACTTTTTTTTAAAAGACACTACATTTTAGGAGCGAAAATCAAGAAATCTGAGACAGATTTAAAGTGAAAACTTTTTTTTTAGAATCACATCTCACCATGAAAAAATTTTTAAAAATTAATAATAATTCAACCTGAGAACGAGATCTCAACTCCGTAAACAGGTTGGTGTAATTGCTAGATGGTTGCTATAAGTTCAATGCTTCCGACTTTGTCCTGCTAATCGTCGTCATTTAAGAACATATTGGGTGGTTTTTGCACCGGATTACATAAATCACGCATAGGAAATGGTATTTTCCCAGATTAGACACAGGCATGACTGGAGCCACGGTTAATCCTTTTACTATCCCTGGCCTGGATCAGTTGCTGGCAGCTATAGGGTTGAGCCAGTAGACTTTATGCTACATGTGGTACTCGATGTATTTGGTACGCTGATACCGCATAGTCTGCAGTTTGTTCGCTGGTGCCACACTCAATTCGACGTAAGAGCATGGTAAAATTTGGACATGGACGAATAGAACTGCCCAATACCAGCCCTTAAGCGATTGGATTTGACCCAAATTGTTTTGGGCGAGCCATTTCAATAGACCTAGTACCATTCCTGGAGATGAAAGCACGGAGTTTGGATGTACTCTCACAGTACTCCGTGTTCCATTCACAGGTAGGCCACAGAACAGCGCGGATGCCTAGTTCGGCAAGGTTGTTTAATAAATTCTGCGAAGCTGCCACAAATAATCGTTTAGATATAAGTCTCTATTCTGGAAGGCATTTGGAGACCCACCCCATAGACCATACAATATTAGTCGGCAGCGTGGTCGAGTGGTAAAAGCGCCGTGCTTATGATCAACATGGTCTCGGTTCAAAACCCACTTGCGCCATTTTGTTATGTCCTTGGGAAAGACACTTTAGGGCACTTTCCCCCTGATAGGTGGTCGTGGCAAGCAGTTTAAATTAGAGTCATATTTCTATTAAATTATATCTTGGCATCTTCGGAAGCAGGTCGGGGTAATTGCTTACCCTATGTATAGCGCCTCCGTCGATTTCCGGCGAGTCAGGAGGATAAATATAGAGATAAATAAATAGTCTAGAATGCCACAGTCAACCAAGGAGAGTATCACTGCTACTCAGCTTAGCTCACTTGAGCAAATCGTTGGTTGTTTATTGGTCTGAGACGAGGCATCCTGTGACAAATGACTGCTTAAGATCATAAAGACATGTCAGTACTATTACATGTATGTGTGTGTTTTTAAATCAGATTTCCTATTTAACAGATTGAATGTTCGACAACTATCGGAAATTAATTCACTCCAAGTGGGTTCCGGTGACGCAAGTGATGTTGATTATCTCAAATCTTATCTTGGGTAAATCACTAATATATTATATTTGTTATTTCGCTAATAGAAGTTTTTTATGGTTATCCGATATTAGAACAAGTATACATGTATATTTTATTTCTTAGCTGTAAGGTACTGTATATCCAATGCGCATACATTACTTGTAAAGTTTACAAGAAGCTTGACCTTTTTGGGGTTAAAAACGAAAATTTTTGTAAATGATTTGTATGATTTCGTGCAGTAACATGGACAAATACAAGGACTCTGATTCAAGAGTTGACGGTGTTCATTCTGATGCAACGCCCAGAGCATCATTAATCTCCTCCCTTCCCCGATCCAACCCTTCGACTCCCCGTGTTTTGTCGCCGAATCAAGCTCATGCTTACGATCCCTTACAGGAAGCGAACGTTCTAGAATTTCGGGTTTGTTATGTTTTAATAAATGATGAAAACAAATAAGATTAAATTTTATTTTTCCTTTCAATATCAACTTATTTTATTACAGTTGCTTTTATGTAACACAAACTAGCGAAACTGTTTTCAACAAAATTTTTCGAAGTAAACAGTTTTTTAAACTTTACCTCCTACAGCGGAATCGCTCATGCAGGAAAATTCAGGCCTGGTATAGAAGACACGCTGCTCGCAGGAAGAGGAACGAAGCAGTGATGAAGAGGATGCTAGCGCAAAAGAAAGAGGTGCCTGCGTGTTGCAAAGAATTTGTTTAATTAAATGTCTAACGTTTGACGCAATGTTGCTTTGTATTTGTGTTTGAAGATTTTTTTTATTCATTTTGGCAAACTTTTTTATGTTAACTTCAAAATTGCTGTTAAATGTGGCTAACAGAATAAAAACCTGCATCGAAATTCAAATAAAAATCTTTGAACTTGCGATCTTAAATTAATTCAGCTAATCCTTATTCTGATTTGTTGATCTGGATGTAGGAGATGGAAAGCAATAGTTTACGAGATTCTCTGAAAATCACTCATCGAACGGAGCAAGAGAAAAGGAAGCAGCGAGAGCAGCGCGAAAAGGAGGCGAGGAAGCAAGCGATACGAGTGAGGCGACGACGACCACGACAAACGAATGACAATTTTTGTGGGATTTTTTGTTGTAGGAGTTGCAGGAGAAGCGGAACGCTGATAAGAAGAAGATGCGTCGGATAGCCGAGGAGGAGGTGGAAGCGGTGAAGAAGAGAGTCGAAGCGGAAAAGAAGAAATCGCGCGCTCGAATTTCGTCTAAATCATCTCGTGTTGCAGCAACAGAGCGTGACGAACCAAACGCATTCGTCGTAAGTATGACGTTATAAAGCGTTTATTGTTTGACAATAAACGCTTTAGTTCTACATAATGATGATCGGCATCAACACGGTCGAAGTTCAACTCTTGCCGTGATTTTGTTGCGTCAGGGGTACTGGCCTTGCTTCTTTTTTTTCTTTTCTTAATTTCTTATTACGTCGCAGTAACTTTCAGTCACACGACTGTGCAAAACTAATTAAAAAGTTTCACCAGATGGCAATATAAAGGCGGCAAGTCAAGGTAATTACTGATGCTGGTTGCCCTTATTTTGATACCTTTCCAGCAAGTCAATTAAGCCAAAGATTCTCTACTTTAACCCACGGGCCCTTTTTGCGCTAAAAATTATTTGTTGGACCCCAAAAACATGCGGGGTTTTTTGCTGAAACCAAAATGAAGATTTTCTTTACTAAGATTTCACTTGAGTTTGTTACTTAACTATATTTGGAAGACCAAAAAAAAAAAAAAAGAAAAAGTTATCATTTTAATTAAGCCGGCATATGCGGCAAAGTAAGTGATGACTAGGGCCCGCTAAAGTCAAAAACAAAAATTTTTTCAGGGCTTTGCTGCCTCAGCAGTCTTTTTATTGTGTTTTATACACCAAAATAAAGTCAAATTTGGTTAAATATTTATCTCGTCAAGTTTTATTTTAAAAAATCTATTTCTTGCTCATGTTTGATGACTTTTAAGCAGCTGTAAATACTTTGAATATCTTGTTTCTGCACTTGACGAGATAAATATTTAACCAAATTTGACTTTATTTTGGTGTTATTCTCAAACTAGAGCTGCGACTCCTTAGCGTCAATCTTAAAACTTTTCGCCCTCCTTTTATAAGTTTGGAAACGGCAATATAAATTTTATATGTTATACATATTCCACAAATTTTTAGATTTCCAGAAGTCTTTTAGCGTTTTCCATTCTTGGATGCGCAATTTTTGGTATAAGAATTCGTAATCAGTGATATGGTAAAAATGTTTACCCACTTAAAATTTGGCAAAAATAATGTTTTATCCTCATTTAAGAAGAAAAAAGATTCCCAAGCTTGTTTGTTCGTTGCCGAGCAGTGAAGAGCGCCTTATTGATGGCGAACGTCGTCGATACAGTCGCGGTTTATAATCTTCTTGTGTTATTTCGTTGCGCACTTGAGAAAGACATTTTATGGCACTTTGCTCTGCTTGATATTATTATTGTTACGAGATAAACTGAGATTTTTATCTCACTGTCGACAAAAAAACTCGATTATTATTTTCCAACCTGATGTAAATTAACATTTTTGTACAATTTAATGAAAATGTAATTGGTCAAAATTTAAGAGTTCAACATAAAGTCAAAAAAATTGTTCTTTGGTCTCCAAAAAAATAGCCTTAGTGATGGTCTTTTTTGTCTTCAAGTTAGGTTTAAAATCAAAAATGTTTCCGTCACATAAAAAAATTGTCCTATGGACTGCCAAACTAGTATTATGCACTTCCAATTGAATATTTTTCTCTGTGGACCTCCTGACGTTTTTTGTGAACCCCGGTTAAGAACCCTTGAGTTAAACAGAATAGATGTTTGGATAAAATTCCGTTTGTTTTTTATTGGTTGTTTTTACTTTCATTAATATATCAAATGTTTTGGGCCATCCAGAATTTTGAATGCTCGTCTCTTAACAATTTAAATCAATTTTATGTTTTGTTTTCAGCAGCAACAAGAAAGTGAAGACGCCGAAAACCAAGCGATGACAATCAAGCACGTGACTTCTTTTGTAATTGTTTACTTTCTTTTACTCATTAAATTCAACACAGCTCGGACAACCCGGATTCTTCTCCAGAAGTAGTGGGTTTGACTCCTGCCGAGAATGTTTTGCGATCTCGAACCACGTTGGATGATGTGTTGGAGACGATTAAATTACTGGAGGAGGAGCCGCAAGGGTTGAAGAAACCAAAATCGGTCAGTTGTTGTCGTGAACAGTGTCGTTTGCGGCAGAAATGCCGCCGGTTCTATGAGATAACAATAAGTTCTATTGTTTGCATTTAGGCAGAATTTCGCTAGTTTGGTTTGAGTAATCTGGGCTGGGGGTTCGAATCTCGACTCAGTTGTGCTCACAACTAACCTTTTTGTAATAACTTATAATGCTAATATTAAATTATTCTTCCTTTTAAAAAAAAATAATGACAATCTTCACAAAGACTAAAGCACTCATCCAGCTCAATATGGCACGACTCGCTCACTTAAATTAAACAATCGACCAATACCCCAACAAAAAATTCCTAAAATTTTTGGAATTATTCTAGACCCAAAATTAACATTTTTGCATTACATATGTAAATGTCACCATCAAAAAAGCAAAACAAACGCTTAACATTCTCAAGGCACTCACTTCCACAAAATGTGGTAAACCAAAGGAAGTAAAAATCTCATTGAAAGCTACCACTTGCCGATTTTAGAACATGCAAACATCATATGAAGCTGTACCATTAAAAAGACAGCATTAATAAACAACAAAAAAAATCATCAACAAACACAGCTCTGCGCAGTTCCACTGGCTGCACACGAGACACAAACACCCAACACCTACATGACAAAACCAATATCCTTCCTATGGGTACATATCTTAAGCTGCGTTATACTCAACTTAAACCACTAATTTAAACACAAACACCCTTTTTATGCACATTTAGATCCACTCAATAACATGAAATTCACAATCTTTCATAAAAATGATTACACTAACATCACCTTCTCAGATCCAGACATAATCTCAAAAACATTCACATTACCATAACCTCACAATTCCTCAGTCCAGAAAAATAGCAAAGCCGCTAACACCCATTTATCGAAACAAACATTACCATGGCATTTTTCTATAAAATTGCCACAGCTGAGAACCAAAAAATCCCTACTTCTGCAAAATTACCCCCACACAACACCCTATCAATAGTCTGTGAAAGAAGCTTTTGCAAGCATCAGGTCATCTAAGAGTGAGAGTGTAGTACGGCTTCTTAAGAATGTTAAGAGATGGCTTCGCAAGATCAATCTTGACAGGGACAATGACTAACCACACAAGAACAAAAACGAATCCACACTTTGATTAACCTTGCACCAATTCCTTTAACATTTATTTACAAGTTCAAATCATGCTCGGTTAATTGAAATATTAAAACGAAAACTTTCAATCGCAGGCACTGGACGAAAAGCTTTCGTGGATTGATGATCTGCAAGCTGATTTGCAATCAAATCTTTCAAAGACGTCAGAGTCCTCCCGTTCGCGTCTTGCACCCCCAGGTCCGGTTATCATGTTTTGCTGCTGATTTACTTTTCAAATCTTTGTTGCTCATATTTTTATTCAATTTTCAATTTCAATTTTTCGACTTTATTTTGCAATCAAGGTATTACGTTTCGAAGTTCTTATTGACAAAGTGATTGCGAAATAGGAAACAGCTTTATTTGTCGTAGATACGTCATTGCTGCTCACTGAAGCAAAATTTCAAAGCATCAACAGCTTCTTGGATGAAGTGGAGAAGAAAGAGTCTCTTCCAGTGTTTCAAGCTACAGTTGAAGCAAACGCTGACCAACAAATCGCGGAAGTCGAGCAAGCTGCCTCTGAGGTGCTACTATGATTTGTCTTGTTTTGTATTGAGAGTTCAAACTTTGCTAGTTGCGGTCAACAAATATTCTTGGTTTCAACATGTGTTTTTTAAACGTCGAGTATTTTGATTTTGGATTGCTACGTTTAATTGACGTCACACGTAACACTCACCTGAGTTTTCTTTTCTTGAAATATTGTATACTGTACAGGTTGACTTTGATCTTCCTACTATTGTTTACCAATTATTACTAAATTTAAGTCTCTTATTGCATTGAAAAGTGGAAAAATGTTGTAGTTGTAGCTGTGATTACCCGACTTAGTCCTAGGAATAAAATCCTTTTACTCCTGAATGAAAAGACAAAGTATGACTTCTGTCATTGTCAGTGAGGCTCCACTTTCCTGAAACACTGCCACCAATCGCGGCAGCGAGATAAAATAACTGCATGGCACAGGAGAAGTAGAGGTGTTCTTTACCAAATGTCCCTAAAATAGATGATCTCGGAAGGCCAATGGTCATTCTGACTCCCCGTGAAATATATAGGTCACCCCACGCACTAAAGGCGCCACTTCATAATTGTTACTACTTTTAACGAGTTAAATGTTTTAACCATTAGATGCATGAATCGCCAATCAATAAAAAGAGCTTTTTTATCAATCTCAGTTGCAAGAAATTGATTCACTACCATGTGGGTTGATGGCAGGTGTATGCATAAACTAAAAAAAGATAAAACCAAAAGGTTGCCATTACAAATTATCATTTACAGTAACTTACAACTCAATTTAGATTTTAAGAAAAACGCTTTTATAGATTACGGCAGTAGTTTTTTTCAATGAATACGAGCGATGTAAAAACCTTGTTTTACTTTTTATCAACTCGTCTTATAGCAAAATAGTAAAATACTTTATTCAACATATTAACCCAAGCTTCTTTAACCTCAGGTCACCTCGCAAATGTTGAAATTAAAGTTGAATCTGGAAGAGAAGAGCAGAAGCGTCAAGCTTCTACAGGACGCGCTGGTACGTGATTAGATGAATACTTGCTGACGCGTATTAACCTTAATTTTAAATCGTGTAATCAGATCTTGCTGTCACGTGATTATTGCCGGTTATCAGCGCGGTTTAGTACGCTCCCCGTCGACTTGTGCTTCGAAGGATACAAGTTCATTTATCGGTCAAAGCATTTGTATCTGGCTTTGATAACAATGACCCCAACCAAACTATTGGTTTTTCTTGTCATTTATTAACATAAATTTAGTGTTGCCTCTAATTTTTATCGGTTTATCTTCAATTATTTTTTTAGCATTAATTTCCACGATTTATTTTATGCATTTCGCAGAGAAAAAGTACACGGTTAGATTTCTTATATCACTTTGATTGTGTTTGTTCTACTCCAGACGCAACAGCGAGAATTGAACCTGCGACAAGTTAAAGAGCAGGAAGCAGAATTCAACAACCGCTACAAGATGCAGAAGGGTCAATACGAGGCAGCCATTCAACGCCACCTCACCTTCATCGACCAGGTAGGTCACTACTTCGGATTAGATCGGGATTGTTCGGAATTGATCAAGTGACGTTTCAACAGCTGATTGACGACAAGAAGGCGCTGAATGAGAAATGTGAGAAGCTGCTTGTTGAAATGAAGCAAGCCGAAGGGAAATACCAGAAGAAGATCAAAACTCTCACAGACACGCACCAAGCGGAACTGCAAAAAGTATGTTGCTTTGTTATTGAATTTTTGTTACAACCTAATATTCACCAACACTAATATTCACCAACACTAATATTCACCAACACTAATATTCACCAACACTAATATTCACCAACACTAATATTCACCAACACTAATATTCACCAACACTAATATTCACCAACACTAATATTCACCAACACTAATATTCACCAACACTAATATTCACCAACACTAATATTCACCAACACTAATATTCACCAACACTAATATTCACCAACACTAATAGATTTACATTCAGAAGCGGGGATGCCGCCTTCATTAATCTTGTTTAAAAAATGCGTTTTATTTTTACTGTTTTTTTTTCAGTCCAAAGATATTCTTGCTGCTGCTGAAAAGATGCGAAGGGAAAAATGGATTGATGAAAAAACAAAGAAAATAAAAGTTTGTATTTGTTTTTCAAATTGCCTTTAACATATTTGTCCAGCATGATTCTGCCCCCAACATATTTGTCTTGCATGATACTACCCTCAACATATTTGTCCAGCATAATGCTGCCTTCAACATATTTGTCCAGCATCATTCTGCCCCCAACATATTTGTCCAGCATCATTCTGCCCCCAACATATTTGTCCAGCGTAATATTTAGAATGTGACCAATATTGCATCACCGTGCTCGTGACAGTTTTCATGTTGCCACTTGATTATTTGACATTGTTAAATGGACAGGAAATGACGGTGAAGGGTTTAGAACCGGAAATCCAGCGTTTGATCGCGAAGCACAAGGAGGAGATGAAGAAGATCAAGTCAATCCACGAAGCTGAGCTGCTCAGGGTTGGTCACGTGTTTCTCGAAATGTCCGAAATTTCTCGTTCTGATCAAAAGCATTTTGCGCATAAGATTTTTCTCTCGTAAAGGCTGCGTCATCAAAACATTTTGTCACCTTTATTGTGAGAGCGAATTATTATTTGGAATATTAATTCAGCGGCTAAACATAACGCCGGTTAGACTCGTATAATTCAAAGTTCGATTTCCAATCGAGAAAACTTTCGTTATAAACCTTGTTTGTGACGTCATTTACGCAGTCGGACGAGAGAGCGGGACAGAGGTACATTCGCCAGACAGAGGAACTGCGCGAGCAACTGGAGCGGGAGAAGGAGGCGGCGTGCGCCAGGGAGAGGGAGATGGCGAGGCAGCGGTGAAATGACGTTATCCACTTTGTTCCTCGAATCGTTTTTTATAATCTTTGATTTCAGCTATGAGAAACAAATGGAGCAGGAGGAGATTGCTCTGCAGCAGCAAAGAAAGCGGCTTTATGGCGAAGTTGCTGAAGAAAAAGAAAGATTAAATCAACAAGTTTCCAGGTGAATGATTACCAGGGTCGATGTTTTGCTCATTTTATCAGTGTTCTTCTCATAGCTTTTTCATGTGTTGTTGTCGTTAGTAAGGGCATCCACTCCAGGCCAGGCACAAACAGGACCGGGGCCGAGGGTTTATCCTTTTACTACCCCAGGCTGCTGTACTGCCCGGATCAGACACTGGCAGTGATGTTGTTAAGCCAGCATCGAGTTTCCTCATCCAAAATCGTCAGACCTTGTGCTCCATGTGGTGCTCGATGTGTAGGGCACGCTGTTACAACGTGGTCTGCGGTTTGTTCAGAGGCGCCACACTCGCAATTCGGTGAAGGAACGAGACCTCATTTGTGCATGGACGAATAGAATCGCCCAACACCAATCCTCATGCGGTTGAGCTTAATCCGAGCTGCTCGTGTAATTGTATGTTTCATGTGTAATTGTACTGGAATAAACCAATACAAACTACTACTGGCCTTCCCATTAAAGTTTTAGTCAGTTTTAAATTTTGTACAATTTTATGGTAGTTTCAATTAGCAATTATTTCAACTAATTTATAAAAATGACTTTTCAGGCAACGAAAAGAACTAGACGAGCTAAAGCAACAGATTGAAGGTAAATTTTTTCATTCTTGTTATAAGTTCAATCTACCAGCTTTTTGTGTTGTACTGTCAATTTGTATCTTTGCTTAAAATTTTTTCTTTTTTTTTGTTGGCAAAAGCTCGTTGAAAAGCTGTCTTTTAATATTTGTTTCGTTGTGATCACAGTTTGTTTTGATCTTAAAAGTTTTATGAAAAACTCAATTTGGTTGTATTTTGCTGTTTAGAAAAGTTGTTTTAATTTTCGAAAAAAATCAAAAATTATGATTTACGAGTACGTCGTACAATCTAAACTCTACTGCCATTTTTAAGTTTTTTGTACATATCAATTTGAACCGACTTATTGAATTTTATTTTTTTATTTGCAATCAATTTAGTGCCTTCATTATTGCGTTTTAAAACGGCGATTGTTAATAAGGAGACAGCGACTAAACGATAACGTTATTACACGTACAACCTCAATTGCTTGGTCGCTGTACCTTTAATGTTTACACTTTCAAAAAGAGTTATCTTTTTCTTTAAAATTATGTCAACAAGTTGTTTTTTTTAAATTGTACGTTTGAATTTTGGCGCGTTTAAATCGTCCAATCACAGCGAATAGTCGTATCGCGTCATCCGCTCTGCGCGACGAGTTTGAAAAGAGTTCGGAGGAGCTACAGAAACGTCACAAAGAAGATATGAAGTCGCTACATGAGAGACTCGAAATCGAAAAACAAGCCTGGCAGGAAAACTACATGAAGAAGCAGGTGAAGAGTGGTCACATGAACAAATATTCTTTGTTTATTGGCTGGTTTATTTACCTCTGGTCAAACGTGATTGGTTGAAGTGTGAATATTGTTGATGTCGGCGGCTGCAATGTGAAACTGAGTTCTGCCGTTCAGTTATTGACTAAAAGGTTTTTTTTTTAGGAAGCCTTCATGATGCAGAAAGAGAGAGAGTTGAAGGAGGCTGTAAGGCGTGATCGTGATAATGAGATCGAGGCTGCCATTTTGCGGTTAGAAGATGACATGCATCAACAGCGTGAAGAACTGGAAAAGACCACCGAAAACCGGTTGGTTTTTAACTAGATCTGCGTTTTTTAAATCGACCGTGCTGATGATGATGTTTTGTTTGATAACCTTCCAGCATAAAACGAATCCGCGATAAATATGAAGCCGAGATGAAGGAAGTCGAAAGATCAGAAAAACAAACACAGGTAAGGATTATGATAACTTCAGTACGTTTCTTGTTATCTTGAATCACTGGGACACAACTTGTTTGTTGATGACGTGATACCAAACGCACTGAGTGTAAACACTCGAAATAGAAACTAAAAAGTTTCATCATTCAAAAGATTTGTAACTCTAATCGCTAATGACTTAAACTGAACTTAGAACAAAACCGAGATTAATCGTTTCATAAGTGACCACCTGGTGCTTTTTAGAGGAAATTTCTTAGATCGGCTGTATTTACTTTGATATTGAAGAACAGAATCTGCTGAATTACGTCGAAATATATCCTCATACTTTTACTTCTGATTTCTATCTGACTTGTTGTATTTAGGAGAAGTACAATTCAATGAAAGAAGAGTTCAACGAAATAGAAACCGAGAATCTACGTCTGCAGAGTCTCTGCAAACAGAAAGATCAAGAAGTCACTGATATGCTCAAAGTAAGTCTGTTGTCACCTGAGTAATCAAAAGTTGCAATTATAACCTGAATTGAACAGCGTGAACTGTAAAACCAACTTTTGTATCAAACACATCCACGCATTATTCACATCGAGTTAGTCTTAGCCGTATTATCTTAGAAGCCCTAACGCCGGCAATTTAATGTTCTATATGTGAGCAGGAATTGCAATTTACCAGAATTAGATTCTTACTGTAACGCTTGATTAATCTTGTGATTGACAGATCAAAAATAAACTGGTGGAGGAGCGAGGAAACGTGAGCGAGGTAATCCGGCAGGAGTTTGCGGATCGTCTGGTGATCACGGATGAGGAAAACAAACGGATGAAGAACGAATTGTCGGAATTGAGAGCCAGGCAAAGGTAAGCAGCTAACTACTCATGATTTATCTTGGTCTAGCATATAGGGGGGATGCTGATGCTTTATGTTGGTTACTAGATCGTATCAAGTTGCTCCTTTCATAAATTACCCACTTTTTTAATTGATTTTATAACAAATGCTGTGCCATTGTGCAGATTGGAGTTGGAGCGAATTAACAACGAAAAAGAAGAGGAACTAGCTGAAGTTCATAAACGGTCTGGAGTTTGTTGCTCAAAATCTATTTTTCCTAATTTTATAAATAATACATAGATAAATAATTTTTTCAGTTTTAAATAACGATATCCAATAATCTGGATCAATACCATTGATGCCAGTATTCGAACTAGAAAATGTAGAAGCTTGCAATAGTAAAATGACTTCATTTCGTTTCTGTTTTCTTTGTAGATTTCTTACCTTGCAAAAAATTATTTAAGATTTTACTTAAAACTCAGCTCAAACTTTCCCGGTTTCTGTTATCTTTGTGCTTAAATTTTTTTGTAGAAAATATACAATAAATGTTGATTTTCACTTTTTGACGTGCTATTTCAGTTTATTAGTTTCTAATTTTGTCGCAGAGTACGACAAGCCATCGTGAAGAAAGAGGAAACGATCTCACAGATACGTCATCAATACGACGCAGCGGTAAAGCGATCCGAACATCTCGAGTCTCTGCTCGAACAGCAGCGAAAGAAATTGCTCGGGAAGAAGAAGTGAAAACGTACCGCTTTCTCTCTCTCTCTTGTTTTGGAACTGTTCGCATCCATTCCGGGATTATTGCTTAATATAGATGTTAGACTATGCAATGCAGGAAACTGCGTGTAGGAAGTGAGGTGTCTAGCACACCTCCTTGGTAGTTCTTAACGTAAATTAGTTTTCCACTCCGTAAAATTCATTTTTTCCTGTCTTGAGAAAATTTTGCCTGTTTAAAATGTGTCTTATTTATCGGAGGGTAGGTTTTCATTTTTCTCACTGTGATTTACAAGAAAACGGAGGTGAATTGACTTCTTAAAGCCGCACTCTATCGTCAACGCAGTCTTCGATCGTGAAAGTCTGATAATAAAGTTATAGTTTGTTTATTTCCGCCTGTGTGCTGAGCTGAGACCGATCAATCGATAGTGGTTTGATGGTTTTCGACGCTATAGTTTAGAAACACGTTCGACTGTTTATTAATGTCAAATAACATTCAATACGTTTGCATACGAAAGAACACGACGAAAAAATAAAAAATATTTTAGTGCAATAACTATCCGATCGTAATCATCAACGTTTGAATGCACAACAACAAGTTAGGCTGATTTAAAATACTTATTTTAGGTTTCAAATGATTTTTAGTGTTTGAAAAAACCTAACTAAGATTTAAGTCCTACTTTGTTATTCAAAAGATCTTCTTATTCCGCAACGTGATCAAGTAGTGAAGAATGCCGATGTAATGGCGCGCGGAATCGACACGGTCGCTGTTCAAACCTCTCGGTGGCGCTGTCGTGTTGTTAGAAAAGACACTTTTCAGTATTTTTAAAAACTCTACAATTTATAGACAATAATGTTCTTCAACCTTTTTAACATCACGCTCAAGAAAACTTGAAAAACAACTGTTGTGGCCCAGCAGTGCGTCTTCACTCCATTTTGAAAAAAGTAAAGACCATAAATAAGGTTTTTATTTTAATTAAAGAATAAAACAGTTAAATTCAGGATAAAAAGTAAAGCCAATACATTTGAAAATATAATTTATTCAGGACGTTTTGGAATTGTAGCTCATTCCATCATCAACTGCGTTAAATGTGTTATAATTCCAAAACGTTCAGAATAAACTATGTTTTCAAATAAATAAGCTTTACTTTTTATTCTGAAATTAGTTAAGCGTTCCGAATTTTATACTCCGGAAACAGTTAACCTTTAACAGCTAGTATCAATTTCAACTAATGATAAAAATTAATAAAACAAAATGCCTCAGTAAAAAGCCCCCACCCCTTCAGTGGGCCGCAGACAATTTATTAAAAAGCGCCTCCTGCCGGTCTCAACAGAGGCACATCTCAATTTCAGTCATTTCTCTAAATAAAATTAAAAACAGCAATATCTTGGCATCTTTTAACATCTGCCCTACGTATAAACTTACCGACGTTTTCCTGCGAGTCATAAAGATAAATATAGAGATGAAAAAAATAAAACGCAACAAGTACAAACGGACTAAGTTTAAAACACCTTTACACTTGTTGTTCGTTTACTAAATGTTCTTTTACCCTGCAATAATTATACGTTTTATAGCAAGAATAAATCGAAAGACTAAAAAAAGATATTCCCCAGGCTGTCAAACCCATCGCAAGTATAACCATTGAACCGTAACATATTCCGTTTCTTCCAGAAAATTGAGCCGTCTTCTCCATCATCTCCAACCTGCAACGGAGGCTTAGTAAATGTCTTGAAGGATGTTCGTTACAGTTTAAAAAGAAACTCTTGAATTAAAAAACTGAGTGGTCAGCAGCATTCAAGTAATGCATTGATTTTGAAGAAAACATTTGTATTTGTTCGCATTGTAAATGTAGCAGTTGATTTAACAGTCAAATTCAATAACATAATGCAATAGCTTGTCCCATTTATTGCGTCTCCGACACTTTCCCGCGAGTCAGGAGAATAAATAGAAAGGTGAAAATAAATTAAAAAAGATAACTTAGAATGATCGCTCGATTCTTTGAGGCGCAATGTAAATGGTTCCACTTCTATGTTTTCACCAACAATCTTATAATGACTATCTGCTTTCCTCCCGTAAAATATCCAGTTCCACAGAGCTTCCTAAGCCATCTACATTAGAGGTGTCAAAAAGTTTGTTACAAACTATAAACGAAAGTGAAAAAGTTCTTATTTTCAATGCACCAGTTTTAGCCTATCTAACTACTCCCTTCGCAAAAGGGGTAAAGTGTTACGCTTCTAGTTATAACTAAGTCGGGACAATATACTTTGCTGTATGGAACAAAATATCTAATTAATAGCTTTAAGATTATTATTGTAAAAACTATAGTAATGAGCATATCTTGATTCTTGAAAAACAAAAAATTTTAATAATATAATAATTGCCAAATCAAAATTTTATAGGCTAAGCATTTCGTTTGTTTATCGGTTGCTTAATAAACAGTAGCCAACCTGAATACCCCCAAACTAGGAGTCAGTACCATAGTTGAAGAGAGAGTAATGCATAAAGTGAAAGAGATGAATAGTAAAGGTAAGCGGCAAAGATACCAACGCCAAGAAATGCTGTCCTCTTTGTTCCAGATTGTTCGATTTAAGACCTGAAAAACAAGCTTTTTTGCTAAATTATAGTTTTGAGAAATTAATGAGTATTAAACTCCGCTAGAGTCTAGACCAGTGTTTCCCAAATTTGATGGTAGGTGGCTTCCTTTTATAAAAAACTAAGCACCCATGGGCCCTATTGTTCAACCAAAAAAAAAAGAAACAATCAAGATTTGTCTTAACAAATTTACCTTTGGAATTTTTTGGACCACATTAGATGATAAACAAAAGCAATTCAAAAAAAACTTCAATAATATATCAATGCCATCAAAGTCTTTAAGTCCCATTTACAACACAACGAATAAACATCGAAAATATCGGTATTGTTACCAAAAAACTAATTAGAAATGAGCACTAATCAAGAATAAAGAAAAAAAATTTAGAAGCATTGATTTTCATCAAAATATACTGCAGCATCGAAAAATACATTTAATTGTAATTCTACTGTACTAGTACGCTACAAGTATTGTTGCTGCCAGTTGTTCTCAAAATCAATGTTTTTAAATTTTTCTTATTTCACTCTTGATTAGTGCTGATTTCTAATTGGTTTTTCGATAACAGTGTAATTATTTTCCATATTTATTGTTTTTCTTAATGCAATCAAAACAAAATTTGCTTGTGAAATTGTCTGAAAAGCCTTTTGCAAACTGCTTCGTTTTGCTAAGCGAATATCATGCCTAAATCAAAAAAATTTCTTTTTTTTTATCGCCGCGACTAGCGAGAATAGAAACGCTGATGTGTAATGAAAAGATATTTTAAACTGAATGAGTATTACGGATGTCTTCTTGCTGAATAGTGAATATTTGTCGTAAAGAGACAGCCACAAACGTGTAACGTCGTTCTTGAATGCTTGCTTCATCGCCTTTGAACTTCTCGAATTTGCCAGTTTCTTTTCTGCAGCGAGGTCAATTTTAAACTAAAGACTCACTATAGGCCTACCATACAATATCGACAAAATGTTAAAAAAAACAAGACTTTAATCTAAAAAAATGCAAAAACGTTAACAGCAACCAGCATCTAAAGCAGTAGTTTTCAACCTTTTTCATACCGTGGCCCACTTTCCAACCCAAGGTAACTTTAACAACCCGCTTTGGTGAATAGAATTTAATTTCCGTCGCAAAAATCTGGTGATCTTTCTAAAAAAATTAAAAAAAGTCTTCACTTGAGATTTGTCTGCGATTCCTCAATTTTTGTCCCAAAAACATAAAAAAGGTCCTTACTTGAAATTTGTTTCCAATTTTTCGATCATAATGATATCATTGTACAAGTCTCACATGCTTCAATTTTGATTTATGCTCTGTTGCCCATTGAAAATAGCGCCATGACCCACCAATTGAAAACCACTGATCTAAAGTTTAAAAGAAACAAAGTTATGAATAGAGGTTTATAACTCCCCAAAAAATGCTTCGGCCTCTGTTCAAAATCCCTTAACTTTATTATTCTGCTACTAAATTAAATTACTTTGTTGTTTTTTTTAAATAATTGTGTTTCATGTAAAATTTCTACTTATAAATTTTATTGCTTTGTTCTTAAAAATTCTTTTTTATGGCTATTTTAGATAATATAAATCATTTTAATTAACTGTTTTAAACTGCAAAAAGTTTGACATTGGACTGAAAAGTTTTCCCACATACTGTATTAATATATTTCAATGAGTACTAGTTAAGTAAATTAGAATAAAATCCAAAATTTATAAAGCAATTATAGCCAGTGATGGCTTTAATAGGGTGCGAACGGAGCGGCCGCACCAGGCCCCCCTAAAATACATCAAAAAGTGGCCCCCTACACAAGAAATTGCTCTATTTCTTCATGGCCCCCTACCAGGATGTCGATGGCATATCAAAAAAAAGAAAAACTTTTAAAAAAAGTGGCTTCTGCTCCTTAGGTTGTTGTCACTTGTGCTTGTAGAAATTTGGAAGCACAGATCTTTTTTCTTTAGAGATCACAATGTCTTGAGGCAGTATAAAGTGCCTCTCCGTGCTTTGGATCACTCAATAGTGCCCCTCTAAATTGAAGACCTTTTTTCTTTTTTTTAGTGATCACTCTGCTTTTATATACTAAAAATAGCTTTAGCTACCTTTTTTAGTACATTAAATAGAGGCCCCCTTACGTTTCTTGCACCAGGCCTCTCTTTTTGTAAGGCCATCACTGCTTGTAGCTACTAGTACAAAGTAACAAATTTTTCTTATCAGTTAAAATATATCGGCAATTATATTTATAGCAATTTATTTTTATAGTTTACTTCAAATAAAAAAACTTAACTTACATAAATATGGTCTGTTGGTTAGTTGATAAAAATAGATGATAATTGTAGGCTAGTTTCATAATTTGTTTCAACTTAAAGACTGGACAACTAACACCAAATTAAAACTCATTGAATTCACTAAAGCAAGGGTGGGCAATTGTTTCCGCTTGCGGGCCGCATTGCGGCTGTGGAAGCTAACTGAGGGCCGCATTTAAATGTTGAATTTGTTCGCGGGTCGCAAATTACGTTATTTTTCTCCCGAAATCGTAGTGATCCCTAAAAAAAAAAAAGGTCTTCTCTTCGATTTGATCTGAAATTTCGCTATTTTTCTCCCAAAATCGTAGTGATCTCTAAAAAAAAGGTCTTCACTTACATTCGATCTGTCATTCACTATTTCTCTCCCAAAATCTTGGTGTGTTCTCTAAAAGCATTAAAACATAAGAAACTGAAACTGGAGTATTCCCGACATAATTCTATGCAACTGTGGCTCAAAGTGAGGGTATGTATTTTTTAAAAAGAGCTCCGCGGGCCGCACAAAACGTCATCAGGGGCCGCATGCGGCCCGCGGGCCGTAGTTTGCCACCCCTGCACTAAAGCATGCTACAAGTTTGTAGTGCTTATCTTGCAGCTACAGCTTGGTTAGCCTGGCCTTGATTTGACGGTCTCGTAACGGTGTCTGGTCGTTGACCCTAGTGTGTCAGATTTGAGCGTCCATGTAATCGACTACTTTCCCAGTTAGACTGGTTCTCAACCGTAAAGGTAGGTTTGACAGTTAAGCAAATTTAGAGATAATGATGTAAAGTTAGCTATTTTTTGTTTTATAAGTCATTAGTAGGGTACAAATAAGATATGGTTTCTAAGTTATTGTATTCCAGTAAATATATTTTTAAAATTTGGCTATTTAATCAAATATTAAATGGAAATTCGCTCTAAATATAGAAGGGCCAATGACGTGCAAATATTCAAAGCGGTTTCGCCCACTTTAACCATTTATTTAATAAAGCATGTGTTAGTTGAACACAGTTACTATTCACACGAGTCGGTCATGAATTATTTATGCAAATCCTTAACTTATGAAATTACCACGAACAAGACGCATCCGCCAGCGATTCCGTCCAGGAATTTGGCGATGATTGCCACAATTAAGCTGACGGTCACGTGATCTTGCATAAAAGAAAGCGCTTTGATGTCGGAACAATTTCCATTAATTGCACATCTCCAGCATCTTAAAAAACATTTTAAAAATAAAACTTATAAAAGGTAACAAAACGCCATTTTCCAGCCGTTTTGCAACCGACACGGCACCATGATTTTTAAAAATAACCAAATAAGTTTTTGTCTTGCTCAATCAAGAATTCACAAGATCAACTCTGTACTACCGTCAGTGAAAGTCTATCAAGGGTATTAAAGCATTTTATTAATTACAAAAATTACAAAATGAAATATTGCGATAAAAATAGGAGCACACCTATTCTCGATAACCTTCTTCGAGTTGTTAACACTTCAACGTAGAATTAAGTAGTCTACCATGATTTGGCGATCCATATCGTTAAAAATACGAATTCTATTCGTAGTTTCCAAATATATACCAAAAAGTTCATGTATTTCAATTTTGTTTATGGTATATGTTTTTGTAAAGAGTGGGATTTAGAAAACTCGAACGTTAAAGAAAATTGTTTAAAAATTTGGCACATTCTCAAGTGTGTCTCTAGTTTTTCATTTTCAATCTAGATTTTTTGATCTTCTGATACTTTTCAATCGAGATTCCAAATTGATTTCAATCAAAATTTCAGATCATACTTTTCAATCAAGATTCCAAGATATTGCTGTCCGGTTGAAGTTTTTTATTTTGGTTTTTAGTTTTTTTATAGAGGTATGACTGAAATTTAGGGCTGCTTGCCAAGGCCACCAAGCAGGGGAAAGCGCGGTAGAGTGTCTTTTCCAAGGACACAACAGAATCGCGCGAGTAGGTTCTGAACCGAGACCAGGTTAATCATAATCAAAGTGCTCTTAACCACTCAACCACCCTGCCTACAAACTATGCTTTAACCAATCAGCAGTTTGTGAAAGTAAAATTGTATTAAGAAACAGGTATCAATGTAACTTTTATTTGAACTTAACGCTGCTTTTATTCTAACATTTTTTTCACTCACACATAAAACTAATGCAAAATCACTCGAATGAAATTTTACCGTAAATTGAAAATATTTATCGTGTTTTTAGAGTTTCTCAATGTATTTGCCGCCCCCAATTTTTAAAAATAAATTAATTGTAAAATTTTGATAGCCCAATTTTTGAAACTATATTACACGCGACCCTAGGATTAAAATGCCATGTTGTAAGTTGACTATACCTGTATTTAATTTGAAAAAATGCAATGGTGTTGATATGTAACCAAAAGTTTGCTTTCCAAAAAGTACGTTTTAATAACACCAATTGCGTAAAAGTTAACTAAAGTTTATAATATAAAGTTTCACGTCTTTGACATCGAAAAATAAGTTTTGTTGATTTTTATTTCTTGATATAATCCCTATTGTAAGGGGTGCTCGATATCGAAAGGTTTCATGAACTCCTGTAATTGGTAACTCTAACAAATTTAACAAAATGCCATGGGTGAATGAAGCATCGGCCCAGTCAAATTCTTTGCGCTATATGGATCATTAAACTTTTCTAGATAAGTTATTTAAAAAAGTAAAGAAAACACTTGACTCATACAATGAAAAATTATATTCGAGTTAAAATTTTTAGCCTTCCATTACGTATTTAAATTTTCAGATAGATAATTTGCATTTGACCGATTGAAACATAAAGTATAAATTTTTAGTAAAAAATTTAAAAAACGTCGATCGTTTTTTTATGTTTTTTTTATTTTGTTTGCGTAGTTTCTCAAAACGTCAAAAATCATAAAATAAAACCTCAAAATATTCGAAGAAAGAAAGATTTCTGAAGAAATAAAAAAATGTATTGATGTGACTGTGAAAATTTCAAAATACTTTACTATAGCAACAGCAAGCGTTGATTAATGCTTAATTGTGTTTGAAAAAAATTGGTTGGCAACTTACTCGAATCCGTATTGGCCGACATGATATGAAGCTGAGTGGACGGCCAAAGCTCCGGTAATTAGTTGAAGGGGCATACTAGCGATGTTGGTTACATAAGCTGACAAAAAGTGGTCGTGATTTGTGACCATGATGACCAATCTAAAGTAGTTAAATTAGATTAAATTTAATTGACTGAAATTTCGACGCAAAAAAATTGATAAATTTTTACAATACAAACAAAGCCATTGTTTGTGATCCATTCATGTCTTGCTCCAAACCAGCCGTGCAAAAAACAGTTTGAAGATACCTCGACAAAACTATCTCTGCCGTAAATAAATATTGGCAAAAAGGATCTTTTAATTTCATTACGGGAGTAAAGTACAAGTAAAAATAGTTGACATGCAGTTCCAAAATATTCTGAATTGCTATTTTAATTCAAAATCTTTGTTGTGAAAAAAGTTGGCTAATAAAAAAATTAAAAAAAACATAAAAAACAGCTAAAAGTGATTCATTGTCTTTATTCCTTGACAAATTTCGGCTCTTTTGAACATTTTCGAAAATCTTGATTTATAGGAATTTATAATCAATACTTTACAGAAATATTTTATAACGTTGCTATTTTAAATTAAAATATTAAAGTTTGTAAACCCGAATAAAAGCGTGTTATTTAGTTTATATCTTTTCATCATCAAAAAAGTTTTGTTTGCTTCTTGTATGCAATTTTTTTACACCAACGACTGCACATTAATGTATGATTGCTTACATGGCTTTTTGTTATTCGTTTTTGCTTTGTAGTTAAAATGACTGA
This sequence comes from Diplosoma virens, assembly GCA_963680785.1. NCBI lineage: Eukaryota > Metazoa > Chordata > Ascidiacea > Aplousobranchia > Didemnidae > Diplosoma > Diplosoma virens. The sequence goes on along the minus strand of OY796887.1, from coordinate 39,766,257 downwards.
TAAACAAAAATACAGAATATGCAATACAAAAAAAATGTAAAAACAGCATCTTTAAACCGTTTTTCTAAATAAACTAATTCTTTCAAATATACATAGCTTACTGTGATAATTTTTTCGCCGATTGCTTAGTTGTGTGATCTTTGATTTAAGCATTCTTGTGAGAATTTCAAAATACGAGTAATTACGCCAAAAAAAGTTTGTAAAGCTCTATTACGCAATTAACTAGGGCACAATTGCTTGAAATTATGTAATACAAAAAAAAATATTGATAGCAGCATGATCAAAATTTAAATTAGTTAAAAATTTAAGTACCTAGTGAAAATACTAAAAACCAGGCAGGGAAAAGAACCAATAATGAAGACCGGTTCGAATACATCCGAAGTGACTCGTTTGTGCTCCTCAAGTTGTCGACACGCTTTGTCAGTTTTCATGTAAGCAATTAGATTGCTGACGCTGCTACAGACCGGTATCTTCGTATCGGCTAAAACCCAAAATAAGTTGTTTGCATTTGCACCTTTACAAAATCCTAAAATTGCGAAAATCTATTCAATTCTTATGCTTCTATTAACTTTGATGACAATTATGCAATCATTGTTTACATTTTCACTTCTAAAATTTGTCTAAAAATATCAGCAAAAAGAAAATTGAAATTTTTTGATGGATGAAATAAAACGTTTTTAAATTATTCTTTTTGATTGCATATTTCCTTCATAACAACTAAGCAAAATAAAATATTCCTAATTTAAAGAATTACGTTGACTAAAAGCACAAGGCTAAACTGTTGGTTCAAGCAAAGCTAATAATATAAATCAAGAGTGTGAAATCTTCGGCCCGCGGACCAAAAGCGGCCCTCTTGTGTTTGAAAAGAAGTATGTTAATCCCTTTTCTTCACAAAAAAAGCTTTAAAGTAAACCAGTGCACCGCAACCGGAGCGCTTCGTTTTCATTTTTTTCTTTTGTCATCACTAGATTTTTGGAAGGAATACGGGGAATTTAAAGACACTTTTAAAGTAATGAAATTTTTTGTGACGAAAATGAGTCAAATTCTATCATATCGTTAGCAATGCAAAACCATATTGCCCCTCGAATTTTATGCGGCCCACAAGCACAATCAGGTTTCTCTCCCTTGATTTAAATTAGGACAAAAAAAGGTCCTCCAACTTTCCAAAAAAAAAATTAATTAAAGATAGACAATTCCTTCCGAAACGTATTACTTGATTTATTGAAGGGAGGAATAAAAAGTTTCAAACTGAAGAAATGGAGGCATGAAAAGTTTTAAAATGAGCGAAGGGGAGAAAGCGTTCAAAATGGTTGGAAAACATTGATTTAAATGGCATTAAAATGATTTAAAACTTTGTTATATTACAGCGTGGTCCAACTATGGGCCCGCGGGCCGCATGCGGTAGCGGCATACAGGAGTTAGTGTCCAGAGAACATCATGATTTTGGGTCGAAAATAGGAAAATCAGAGATCGATTCCAAGTGAAGACCTTTTTTTTTAGAGAACACTATGGTTTGGGACGAAAATAAGAAAATCAGAGATCGATTCCAAGTGAAGACTTTTTTTTTAGAGAACACTATGGTTTGGGACGAAAATAAGAAAATCATAGATCGATTCCAAGTGAAGACCTTTTTTTTTAGAGAACACAATGATTTCAAACAATTTCTAGCCGCCTGAGGCCCGCAAGCTCGAACAAATTTGAAAAGTGGCCCGCAAAAGTAAAGAAGTCCGGACCACCCTGTTATATTAAATGTCTCCCAACGTCCTTTTTTACGTTTTCTTAAAGAATTGTTTGTTTATTGTTATAAACTTATAGTTTAATTCATTCTACTGTAGTAACAAAAATTTCGCTTTGTTATACTGTCTATGATGTCCTAAAATAAAGAATAGACAATTTATTTGGGTTACAAAAAAGGTTAAAGCCTAGGTGATGAAACAATCACGAAAAAAAAGTTTCTGAGACTAGTGAGGAAAGAAGAAAATTACTTTAAAAAGAATTTCCAAATTCATGCACAAGAAATAGATTGATTAGTTAAGATATGAGCATAGAATGTGTTTAATTACTAACTTTTATGATACGCAAACAGTCACAAAGAAGATAAACAAGAAACATTATTTTCAATAGCTCAGTGTACCCCGAAAAGTTAGTACTGATAAAACATCTATTAAATTTTTTATAAAATTAAATTTGTCTAACTCGAAAAGGCCACTAAAAACACGAACTAGGGGTTTGCAAAATGATTTCTAATCGTATATGTGTATGAATAATAGTTCATTAAATATTTTTATTTGAATACGGATAGAAATAAATAGCCAAAAAACCATTGCTTTAAACCAAGTGTAAAAATTTATTAGACCTTTCGGTTATTTTTTTTAGTGACAACAAAAAAAAGAAAATCTAATTTTTCAAAGAAATTATCACTGGGTTGTGCCTGGTTGGATTGCCAGACCGTAAAAAAAGAAGCTTTGAATTGAAGATACGACAGCAAGGATTGCTTCTCAACAAGATCTTATGCTATTTATTTCTCTTGCAAAACCAGGGTAACAGCAATTTACGCGCATGCTTTGTATACTTAAAAAAAATTGTAATCAAGTTTCTGTAATTTACGAATAATATAAATTAAATAAAATAAGTAAAAAACGATTCGATTTTTACTTTAATTTTACTGGAAAAATTGTTTTAATTTAAAAAAAAAAATTCTTAAAAAGTAATAAAAACATTTCTCTTTGTCACTTGGGTGATATGAAATTTTTTTACAAGTGTTCGTAAATTTATAAAACCGAGATTTCTTTTTTACGTTTTCGACATACTTTTACAAACAATATTTTCTAGTAATTTTCGTTTCCCAAATAAGATTATCATGTTCGACTAAATCTAACTCAATGTGAAAAACAAAGTAGAAGCTTCAACCAAGCAGCGATGCTTTGATGCGTCCGCTTGGTCGGTTGCTTCGCTTTTCAAGCAGATTGCTAAGAAATTCCGGGTCATTTCACAATTCATGACGCAACAGCGTTTCATTTGGCTTAAAATTATTATTCAAATCATACAGAGTATCAGTGATGGAGTTTTTTTAGGTTCCTTTGCTCTACAAAATTTTCGGTTCGATTCCCGAATTTGTTGAAACAATTCTATATATTAAAGTAGAATAGACGAAGAAAAAGAGTTAAATCCTTCCATCTCACAGGAGTTAGTGATGCGAAGCCCAAAAAAGCAATACTCATTATGCAAGCTTGCATTACTTATACAAACAACTTTTTTTCAATAGAATCAAGGTATAGTATTACAAATGCGTTTGCAGCAATCGCCATAAAATAAGCTTTTCCTGACTCGTAAATTAAAAGTTTTTATAACTTAAAGTGTTTATTTATTTACAAATGATAAGAAATTATCAAATCTGTCTTTTACCACAGTTATTAAATTTTGCAATCAATCAATATTCAATCCCTCACTATAGCAATGTGCTGATATCACTTCCATCAAACGGTTGTTGCTTATTTTGTTTGGAGTATGGGAGGCCAGTTGCTCTTGAGAATTGCAAAGACTTCTATGAAATTCTTCTTTGTAACCAATGATGGTTGGGCTCTGATTTGAAGACGCTAAAGAAATTGAGTTTTTTTTGTTTTATTGCAAATTTGATTGATATTAAAATCTGGCTTTCAACTTTTTTGTAGATGTTTGCTTCTTTTCGCTAGATTTGTCTTACCTGCAAAGTCTAGCAGGGGTGCTGGTGGAAAGAGATTGGCTTGCTGGTGTTTTGCTTCGGCAAATTCAGGCTTGAGATTTATTGTTTGATTAGCAGATGTTGCGAATAAAAGATCTGTTTTTCCTTGAACGGAAAGAAGTAAATTTTTCGTCTCATTGTAATGGTCGCTGCAGATGACGAAGAAAGACACGTCAGCAAAGAACGAGACGAGAGGAAAAACAACGCAAAGTAGAACAGTAGTCGCGGTAAAAAGCCAAACTAAAGCTTTCGAACTATGGTTGTGACGGGATCCACAAATGCAATATGATGAAGCGCGGATTACTGGAAAAAAAAGATGAATTTACTTTTGAGGGATAGGCATGCAAATAGAATTATCTGCTTCAAAAAAAGTCGGAATCAACAAAACTGCAATGCAAATTTGATTCTTCACTAACTTGGAGTCACTAGCTGAAGAACATGAATTGATTTTCTTGGAGTCGGATTGTTAGGATTTCTTCGGATGATTTGCTTAATCAAAAGGTCCCGAGAAGAACACGCTGCTGCTCCATCACTCCCGCAAATCTTTTTGTTTGTGTCGTCTAGGAAACAAAATTTAACCAAAGATTTATAAAAAGAGTTTAGCATTTGTTTATCAGCATTATTATTTTAAACGAGTAAATACCAGAACAATCGCATCATACGAGTACGTATTATGCATTAGTTTTTGATAAATCGTTTTCGAACCTGAAGCTATTTCTTCTATTAATAAAGCAGTTTTTTCCGGCATAAATTCTAAGTTTTTTTAAGTATTTTGAACAATTATTTAGATTTTGTTTTCTCTTTATTTTCAATCAACCAGATTTTCAATCTTTCAAAAACAACGTTCGAACTATTTTTCAATTGATTGCAACCTGCTCATAGTAACTAAAAAAATAGAAATAATTTAATCTATCAGACGTTTTAAAGTAAATTCTTTAAATTTTTTTCAAACTTATAAAGAGATCCTACACTTGTATGTAAAAATGCGTCATTAATAAACACTGTGAACGTTTTCGCTTTAAATCAAAGCGGAGGATAATTTGTTGTCTTTGAATATTAAGTGAAGTCCTAAATGAAACCAAGTTTGCATTTAATTATTAAACATAGTATTTATGTTCCCTTTAGTCTATACCTATTAAATTACATGCTTTTGCTTCCAAACTTACTAAAAGTAAACATAGAAGACTTTGAAAAAAAGAGAATAATTAAGTAAATTAAAACAATATACATTTTTTGATTGTGATAATAACCTTTACAGAAATGTACTGCAGATGCAAGATTATTACAAATGTCCTTGTTTTAACTTCATGACGTCAAGCTGACTTTGAACGAGTCTTTTAAGATTTATTAAAAAACCGGAAAAAAATCATCTTACAAAGTGCTTAACATTTTTTCTCATAATATAATTTACTTTCACTTTAATTTTTCTTATTATTGTTTCTCATACCGAAGCCTGTAACGAGTTCGTGGTAAACATTTTCAACATGTCTAGGAAATACAACTACTTTGGTGTTGAAGAAAGAATTTATTTTGAGGCTGTAGCCACTAAACCCTCATACTTTTACACTTATGATGGTACTCACTGACCAGGTATCGTAATGTCAAGCAACCTTTAAACGAGCAGTCTTAGAAATTGAGAAAAAAGACACAACAAAACATATAAACTTTTCTTGCAGAGATGCTACTCTATGGCTGGGAGAAGTTGAGACCGATGAATGTTGAACTGACATTTTAGAATTACACAAAACAACAAAACCTGCAGAATATAATTTATCCCTTATCAGTATGAAAAATGTTGTATCTTGTTGTCCACATGAACTTAAGTTTATTTTGCTTCGTAAGTAAATAATTTCTCCAATACATTCAATTATTTTAAAAACAAATATCGGCAAAAGCTTTTTATTGTTACAATGAAAATTTTTTTTCAAGCTGAATTTAATAAAGATAAACAGTAAAAATTTAATCTGTGGAAAACATCAAAAACGTATTAAATTGCTTTTTCTAAAAGAATTTTTAAGACAATTTTATAGCCTTTATATTAATATCAAAAGCTAATAGTGAATTTAAAATCGACGCAAAAAAGTCCAAATTCATTCAACAAGATACGATAGCATCAAATATTTACAACAGAGTCTGAAAGCGCATTGATTTATTAAAAGAGTTTAAAAAAACCCTCAAATAAACTCTTTTTTCGTTCTTAATTGACTCCGCTTGAAGTCTCCGTACCGGGAGGCCGAACATATAAATAATGATAATGATTTTTTCATAGATTATTATCAAGGTTTTATGACGTGCAAGCGAAGAAGATGATGCCTGCTCTTTTTTCACTTCAGCGGGCTAATGCATTATTCACAACTCGGCATTCCATTTTCAGTTGCAAAAAAGCCATTCTGCGTAATTACAACTTGAAACATGGGTCTTCGTTGAATTTTCAATTTTTCATTGAGTTAATGCTTTTGTCGGTTTTGCTCTTTATCTTTATTTTCTGTAGATTGTAATTGATTTTTTTTACATTTTTTCTGACAATAAGTAACGGTTTATTGGTTTATGAATTTCTGTTATTTCTTATTTTACAAGTACTTTTTTAAAAATTCGTTGCAGCCCTTTGCAAAGTTTCGTAAAAAAGCATTTCTTTAAATCTTGCCAGTGCCTGATTTAGTTTAACTCCATTGTCCATCTTACTGTGTCGATTTTAACGCAAAGTGGTTTTTGCCATAGAAGCTGTCAATTATCACCAAATCTCATGCATAGGCAATGTTTTTAAAGTAATGTATATATAATAAGTAAATAATACATTTTGTAAAAAACAAAAAAAACGTAAATTAAGAAAACAAAAAAGTTTTTTCCTAAACTTGTAAAATAGTCTATCAAAAGTGCGAATAATAATTAATTAAATCACTTAATTTAAATCTCTCAACTTGGAGATTATATCATCTGAAATATGGGCCGTGTAATGAAATCTTATTTCACAATCTGATTGTTGGAACGCCTTGGAGCGCAAGCAAATTTCATTATCAGTTGTGTTTAGAAGAAACTTGTTGCATTTTAATTAATCTGATTTCTTGTTGAATTACTATTTTTTATTTTAATTCATTTTTGTTAAGATTTTTGAGTGAATAAAAATCACAAGTATGGTTTTCTTCAAAAGCTTTTAAATCCCTCAACTTTAAGATTGGTCTATTTTTATATTTCATCAAGTTCATTTTCAAAAAATTGATCAATTGTTTCGCGCCTGCAACGTTGTTGAGTAGTTATAAAGGCGCCGTGTTGATATAGCACTTGAGAAATACAGTCGAACTTAAAAACTTACTCTCATTATTCTGTTGTGTCTTTGGGAAAGATACTTTACGGCTTTTTCCTTGGCTTGGTTGTCATAGCAAGCAGATCTAAATTTCAGTCGTATCTCCAAATAAAACTAAAAAACAAAATTAAAAATTATACTTAGAATAGTTCTCAGCCGATTGCTCCAAACATTTTAATGCAAGTCAAAAGGATAAATAGCCTAGAAAGAAAAATACAAATTAATGAAATATAAGTACATTAATCAAAGCTCGAGAAAAAAACCTGGATAACGTTTTCAGCTTGTCTCGCTTTTACAAAGACTGTCTCCAATAAAGACAATTTTAAACATTTAACGTTAATTTTTAACGTGCGACTGCGGTTATAAGAAAAAAATTACCTTTTTTTGTAGCCTTTTCATTTGTCGCTTAAGTTATTAAATTTAAACTTATTGTGATCTGAGAAAGTATTTATTGCTGAAGCTGCTAAAAAAATGCGTTGAGTTTGAATAATTTTATAACAGCTCTAAGTAAATCATAGTTCATTTAATACAAATCATTGATGCTTTTGCCGTCAAGCACACCAATTTTTTTATTTTATTAGCGTCCCCAACTTGAGATTTGCTTGAACCCACAATCCTTGCCACTTTGTGACTGAGGTACAAACTTTAACTAACAAAAGGTGCTTTTTAATAGCCTAATTAAGGGAAAGAAAAAAAATTTGTTTTTGTCTCGCTTCATTATTTGCAGCAAGTAGGCAAAAGCTAAAAAATTTCATGCTGTTTAATATGGTTTCGTGATTTTATTTAATGTTCACAGTTAAATTCTAAACACAAATAAAATCCCAAATTTAAGTATGCAATTATAAAATATTAAAGAAACCTTTTAGAAAAAATTTATATTCACCTACCAACCAGCAAATAAAAGAATAAAGCAAAATCAGCATTTGTCAAAAGAAAAAAAAAGGAAAAAAACAAGATTGGGGAGAATAAAAAAAATTTATTAGTTTAAAATTTACTTTTTTTCTCTGTGAAAATCGACGAGACACTTGACAGCCTTAAAAAGAAATTCGCTAACTTTATCTAATTTTTAAAAAGTTGGCATCACCTTTTTTGGTAAGAAAAAATAAAAATTTTTTTAGTCAAAGCTTTATAAAAATACGTGTCAGACGAAATTTAAAAATTTCCGGTTTATACTTTTAATGACTTCAAAGATAATCATGTCAAATTTTGCGTGAAATCATTAATTTTGGCCGTTTTATTGTTGCTAACGTTCTCCTTTTTAATGAAAAATAATGCGTCCTCCGAGAACGTTAATAATGATCAAGGGTTCAATTTTTAATGGAATTTATTGATTTTAACAAGGATCAAATTAGTTTTACCAAGCAACTATGACCTCTAATATAGAACTGATATTAACGTTACAAAGGCATCGCAGAAGAAAAAGAAAATGTTGGAATAGAATAATTTTTAAAAAATTATGAATTCTTGTGTATAATAAAAGAATTAATTTTTAAGATATTTCGTAAAAGGAGTTCAAAACTTCCGGAACAGATAAAAAAGGTCAAACTAAAAATACTGTATAGTTATTATCATTTAATGTTTTTGAAACCAACTACTATTAGTTCTATAATTTTAAATCTTTTTCATTTTTTGTAAACAGGAAACAAAATTAAATCTTCAAAAAAGGCTCAAATGTTTCATTTTTACTAAGATTTTTCAATGAACTTAATTGCATAGTTTTATTTTGGTGTATTAACGCATTATACCGCTGGTTGTACTTTGCATTGTTAAATTGTTATAAAATAAAAATTATTGATGTATATTGAATAATTTTCGATTACAACATTTGTATTTTGATCATATTTATCGTTTTATACTTGTGTAATTCATACTATTTTGATTGCTGTTAAGAATGAGAATTTTTCTTTGTTTTTCAGCAACGTGATCTTTTCAATTTTTTCCGCAATATCAATTCCACGCCGTGCATAGATAGAGCATATGTTCCGAATGCTCCGAAATTGTAGGAAATCGGGGCAAAGAATTTTTTGCAATGTGTGAACAAGTCATTTTGAAAGCTTATGAGATCGTACTAACTACCATACTACTTTTCGTCAGGGTTTTTGTTTGCCAAAAATTTTTTTTATTTTTATTTTATCTCTATATTTATCTTTCTGACTCGCAGAAAAGCGACCGAGGGCCTGTGCATAGGGCAAGCAATTTTCCCGACCTGGTTTCGGAGATGCCAATATATTGCTGTCCGGTGGGAATTTTTGTTTTTTTGTTTTTTAGCTTTATAGAGATTTCACTGCAATTTAAAACTGCTTGCTCAGCCCGCCAGCAGGGGAAAATGTTGTAAAGCGTTTTCTCTAAAAACACAATAGAATGGTTTTGAACCCAAACTATGTTGAACAAAATCACGGCGCTCTTAATCACTCAACCACTTTGCCAATTGCGTCATCTCGATCATTTTCTAAGCCAGGGCTTCTCAAACTTTTTTGTTCTGCGACCCCACTTTAAAAAATAAATTTTTGTACGACCCCAATATGTGTGGGCTAATTTTACGTAAAGTTTTCCTATGGAAAACCACAGGTGTGCATAAAAAATCACGTAATAACAACCAGAAATGGAAATAGTAACCGAAAACGAATTAACAAAATTACAAAAACAGACGTTATTTAATAAACATTATCAAGCACAATGGCCCAGATGGTAGGTGCTTTCACGCAGCCTGGGCCGTGAGTAAGTCTGTTCATTGATTTTAAAATGACAGACCGAAACCGAACCTACCAAAACGAAAGGGTATCCACCCATTCCGATGTTCAGTGTGGGTCTGCTAATCGGCAAACGTCCTTTTCAGGACGGGGCAATGCTAGGATAAAATTGCCCTTTTCAGGGCACATTGCCAACAAGTTCCGAAGACCCACTATTCTTCAGCTGAACATCGAAGGCCTCACTGCAAGCAAGATGAACGTTCTTCATCACCTCGCTATGCAGTCTGAGGCACTCGTCATCCTATTGCAGGAGACCCACTGCACTGATGCAGAGAAGTTGGTACTCCCAAACTACCAACTAGCTGGGTCTTCTTTAAGCAGGAAGCATGGTCTTGTCACGTTTGTCCACAAGCGACTGAGATACATGCTTTTGGACCAATCTCCACCGACATCGGAGATCGAGTGGTTGTGTGTGGACGTTGATGGCTATAAAATAGTCAACGTCTACAAACCACCGCCAACGCGATTGCGAATCCTGGATCTCCCAGTGTTTCCTCACCCCTGTCTGTACGCTGGCGATTTTAACTGTCGTCATGCTGACTGGGGTTATGACGACAACAGTCCGGACGGTGAGTGCTTGGCTGGATGGGCAAGTGTTAATTGTCTTGCCCTCCTATATAATGCCAAGGATGCTGCCAGTTTTTATTCCGGCCGCTGGAACACTGGCACCAATCCGGATCTAGCTTTCGCCAGCGTAGGTCCAAACAGTCGCTTACCGGATAGACGTGTCCTTGACAAGTTCCCCAGGTCACAACATCGACCTTCGCTTATTACACCACCAAGGTTTGCTATGGCAGTGCCAAGCATGCCTGTTAAGCGATGGAACTTCCGCAAGGCCAAATGGAGTCACTACATTGCTTTGACGAATAAATTTGCAAAGACTTTGTTGCCGCCTGATACACTTGATGTGGATGCGGCTTACCAGGACTTCTGTAACACCATTAAGAAAGCAGCGAAAAAGACTATCCCACGCGGGTATCGAAATAACTATATTCCGTGTTGGGATGCAGAGTGTGAATCCCTCTATAAAACCTTTCTGCAGTCTCCTCAGGGAGACGACTCAAGCTTGGCTGCTACAGCTCTGCTTGCCAAGCTTGACAGAAAGCGGAGGGATCGATGGTCCGAAGCAGTTCGGAGCATTGACTTCTCACACTCTAGTCGAAAAGCGTGGAGTATTTTGAACAACCTTACTGGTAGGTCACGACACTCTCCTCGTCATTGTCCCGTTTCAGCAGATGCTATTGCATCTCAGTTGGTTAGAAATGGGAAATACGAGGCTATTGACCGCAAGTCATCTCGACTTGTCTTTCAAGAAGTGTCTGACCTTTGGAGGGCCACAACACCAGACGCATTAAATATCTCTGACAATTTCTCACACAGAGAATTTGCTGCTGCCCTTCAACATTTAAAACCAGGTAAAGCTCCGGAACCTGATTCCATCTGCCCCGAGCTTATACTCCATGCCGGAGCTGCTTTGAAGTCCTGGTTACGTGACTTCATTTCTTCCTGTTTGCGCCGACTCAAAATTCCCAAGATCTGGAGAAGAGCACTTGTGGTCGCGATCCCAAAACCCGGAAAACCCGTGGGGGACCCAAAGAGTTATCGACCGATATCTCTGCTCTGTGTCCCCTACAAGATCCTCGAGAGGTTTATCTACGCCCGCGTTGAACCATTAATGATCCGCTGCTCCCTAAAGAGCAGGCTGGGTTCCGACGCGGGAAGTCAACCGTAGATCAAGTTGTTCTGCTAACCCAGAACATCGAGGATTCTTTTGAGGCTAAAAAGAAGACCGGTGCCGTATTTGTCGATCTGACAGCTGCTTATGACACTGTCTGGCATAGTGGCCTTACCTGCAAGCTTCTGAGACTACTTCCGGATAAACACATGGTCAAAATGATCATGGAGCTTGTCCGAAATCGAAGTTTCACCCTTACCACCGGTGACAGCAAGCAAAGCAGGCTACGCCGTCTTAAAAACGGCGTTCCTCAGGGATCGGTCTTGGCTCCCCTCCTATTTAACATCTATACGTACGATCTTCCTTCCATGATTTCCAGAAAGTTTGCTTATGCTGATGATTTAGCATTGTTGCACTCTTCTGGAAACTGGAAGGACTTGGAGGGGACCTTAAGCCAAGACATGTCTACACTTTCAGCGTATCTCCAGACTTGGAGGTTGAAGCTCAGTCACACTAAGACGGTGACGACAGCCTTTCATTTAAACAACCGAGAGGCCAAACGTGAGCTAAAAGTCTACAACAACGGTAGACTTTTACCGTTCTGTCCAACCCCTACTTATCTTGGGGTAAAACTGGACAGATCGCTCACGTTTCGTCACCATTTAGTGGCATTGCGCAAAAAACTATCCTCGCGCGTCACACTGCTGAGGCGACTCGTGGGCTCGGGATGGGGTGCTAATGCTAAAACACTACGCATAGCCACCTTGTCTCTAGTCTACTCAACAGCTGAGTACTGTGCGCCAGTCTGGTGTCGCAGTGCTCACACTCGCCTCATTGACAGTGTCTTGAATGACGCCTTGCGCATAGTTACTGAATGCCTGCGTCCCACTCCAACGGACCACCTACCTATACTCTCAGGCATCCAGCCAGCTGAGGTTCGCCGACTGGGAGCGACACTTTCCTTGGCTTACCGTGGATCTCTGGACCCCGATCATATTTTGCATGGTCTGTTAAGTGGGTCCTCAGATACTCGCCAAGAGAGACTAAGATCCAGACGCCCGTTTGTGGCAGCTGCGCGGAATCTCTTGGACAACCTTGCCAGACTTGGCATCCGCGCCTCTGAATGGACAAATCTTAAATGAAAACGGAGTACTGTGAAGGTGCTTCCAGGCTCCGTGCTTTTGTGCCCCGGACCGGTGCCAGGCCTGTTGGGATGGGCTTACCCCGAGCAGCTTGGGTTAAGCTCAACCGACTGCGAACTGGTGTTGGGCGATTCCATTCGTCCATGCACAAATGGGGTCTCGCTCCTTCACCGAATTGCGAGTGTGGCGCTCTGAGCAAACCGCAGAGCATGTACTAACAATGTGCCCTATATATCGGGCACCACATGGAGCACGAGGTCTGACGGTTCTGGATGACGAAACTCGATGCTGGCTTAATGACATCACTGCCAGCGTCTGATCCAGGCAGTGCAGCAGTCTGGGGTAGTAAAAGGATAAACCCTCGGCCCCAGTCCTGTTTGTGTCTGACCTGGAGTGGATACCTCTTCAAACGACGACGACGATCAAGCACAATTAATAGAATGAAAAATTACTCTATATTCTTTAATAGCTACCTTATCAAGATTAATAAATTTATTATTTTTTCGTATTCATCTATAAAAATCCATCTTGGCTTTAGATTTAGTAAGTAATTATTGTGCTTTTGTTTCTTGCTGTTCTCTTGATTACGCCACACGACTCACCTTCTGACATTCCACCTTACTACTTTATGACGCAACAATCGTGTAATAACACTTTACATTTTCTAGTTTTTGATTGTCAATAAATATTATTGTAAAAAAAAACAACTTCAAAACCAACTTTTCCTTTAAGCTGCGCGGCCGCGCAGCTAGCCTAGAACCCCCGCGCAGTACTTTCGTTCTGCCGCGCACTGCAAAAGAATTGGCAAGACAAGCTAAATACGTGCTTTTAATCAGAAGCAGGTGGATATTCAAATAGCTTTCATCTCATCTTTCAGTTTTTACTCCAAAAATCATGGTGATCGTTAAAAAGACACCTTGATTTTGGGTGAGAAAACTGAAAGACGAAATCAAAACTGCTCTTCTGTTTTACTGAACATTAATTTCTGAAAATCCTTGCCTCGGGTCCCTAAATTTGAATATCCACCACTGCTCACACGGCCTTTCATTCCGCGCACACTAAGCAAGCTCTTAGAGGGAACGTTGTTGAAAACCACAAAAAGCCAATTTGCTTTGCGACCCCAAAAATTTTTTACGCGACCCCATTCGGGGTCGCGACCCACAGTTTGAGAAGCCCTGTTCTAAGCGATCAAGTCTAGCAAGTTTTTTTTTATTGCAGAATATAATAGAAAAAATAAAACTGCGATCAATTAACAATTTTAAGGTAAAATCCACGCTCAAGGTAAAGCGCGGCCAAATTTGTTTAAAAATTCAGCCCAAAGATTTGCAAACAGGGAGGGGAGATTCGACGAGTAGGGGCAATAAGGGATATCGCATTCTTCTTTTTTGGGATAAAATTCTTCAACAAAGCACCAAGGTTTTGTGTCATTAGGATCGGGTGTTCGACAGAAGTTCTCCAACAGTCCTGCCCGAGCGATCAAAGTGGGGTCACTGAAAACATAAAAACCCTAAATTACTCCTCCCATGCATGAAAATAGGTTTCGAGCCTAACCCTAAGTCAATAAGTCTTTAAAATATTTGTTGTTGCTTCAGAAATGACTTCATACAGTACGATTGACATAGATAGCATCTGGTGTTCAAAAACTAAATAATATAAAATTCTTCTAATATATTTACAAACTAAAAGTAGAACCCAGGCTTAAACTTGATTTATTTGTTGAAAAACACGATAAAAAATTACCACTGTTCCATAAGAGACTAATAAAGTTTTGTTATTTTTTGGAAGTTTCTTAAAGTTGGGCAATTGTGTTATTTCTGAGCAACACAACGTTTGAATAATTAATGAATGTAATGCATTATCATGTATCGCTTCAGAAAAAAGATGGAAAAACATTAAAAATAATTTTTAACGGTTCGATTATTGGCTATATTTTAAGCTCTAAACAGCCAATATTTAATCAGCTTCAGTACTTACAAATATTTTAACACCGAATTTAATAAAATAATTCTTATATAGCGTACTATCCTACGCAGGCAACGAATTTACCAACCAATATGTTTATTTGTTGTGTCATGCTCCGTAGCCAGCGAAGGGGAAGAAGCGAAAATTTAACTTATGTGTTTCTTGCACTTTCACGTTAGAAAGAAATTGTTAGTCAATAAGTCATTTTTCTATTTATTACAATTTATATGTTTCAACGTTGCTTTTGTTTTGTTGAATGCCACTTTTGGCTTGGTGTTATTATAATGACGTAAAATATTTTGTTTGTGATAAGTTTTTCTTTCGTTCTATATACGAGTACATCAAAAAATAAATGGGTTACTTGACTTTGTTTTCAATGCATTGTAGCTTTGTTTCTTAGTTATTTTATATCGGGAAAATGAATCATAGATTCAACACAAAAAAATACTTCCTACTGCTTCAAGTTAGCGGGTCGTTTTAATAAAAAAAAAAAAATGCTTGTTTAATAGTGATATTTAAAGTCAATAGGGTCATACACTAAATAATTGATAGCCATAAGGTCAGCAATGAACTGTCTTGCGACCCATAACTTCGCCACAACTAATATAATCGGCGGATAGACTAAACAACACTCACTCAAACAAAAAACAGAAATACGTTTATGAAAAAGACAGGCCTACGTGTAATTGTGCTTCCAGGGGTAGTCCGCATCCCAATACTGACATTTACTTCCGGACTTGCTCCATCGCCGGGTCCCCCGGTATGATCGAGGGTTACCCGCGTCCAAGCACTCGACAATGCTTGGTGTGGTTGTTGTCATCGGAGTGGTCGTCACAGGAGGGCGTACCACATCTGCAAGTAATTAGGCTGCGTCATAGAAATTGTATAGCTGTCTAAAGAATGTTCTTTGTACGTGCTGTCACGTTATAGTACGGTTTATGTTTGTTAAAATTAACTAGTTTCCCATACTACCTATAATATTCCCAGACTACCTATAAAACAAAAGCTTCCCAGACTACCTATAATTTGGTGTGTTTGTTAGTTGAGAAGCCATTAAAATGGTTTTATCAAACCGAGATCAAATAAGAACAAAGTTAAACTTTTTATTGTATGGTGGTGAAACTACATTTACTATGGTGGTGCAATATTTTGAAATCTTTGTAAGCACGCCTGGCTAATCGCTTGATGTTTGCCGAAAGTTTAACGTTTCCGGTATTCTCTTACAAGTTTGGAAGAAAAATAAAGTTTTATTTTTATCTGTATATTTATCCTCCTGACTCGTAGGAAAGCGACGGAGGCGCTATACATAGGGCAAGCAATTACCCCGACCTGCTTCCGGAGATGCCAAGATATTGCTGTCCGCTTGAAATTTTAATAAAGAAATAACTTAAATAACTTTAATTTGGATCTGCTTGCCATTACTACCAAGCAGGGGAAAGTGCCGTAAAGTGTCTTTCCCAAGGACACAACGGAATGGCATGAGTTGGTTTTGAACCGAAACGTGTCGATCACGATCCCGGCGCTTTAACCACTCGACCACGCTGCCGACTGATGATGAAAAAATTTACGTTTTAATATTAAAAGTCTCTTGAAAGCCTTTTTGTAAGTCTCTCTAATTTAACTGTTTTTAAAGTTTTTTCCTTAATTTCGCTCAACCAGAGGTACGCAAGCAAAAAGTAACGAAGCGAATTTAGTTCCCCCTTTATTTTTATTACTTCACGAAAGACCTGTATAAATTTCCCTTTTCAAGGGTTTATTTAAAAAAAATTATAATGAAATATGACACGCAATCAATTCATTAAATAAAAGGTTCCATTTTTAATATACAGGTTGTTCATAAAGTCCTGATACAATTTTAAAATTTTTTATGAAGTCAATTCTTAAAATATCTTAACCAGGTTTGTTTTATTTTAATCAGTGCTGCTTAAAGCTTTTTTACCTAATTTAATGCATTTCTATATGGGCACCTTTAGTTACGCGAAGCACATCAAGACGGTACTCGATTTCCTGCCACGTTCGTTGAAGCATAGCCTCGTCAATGGTGGGAATAGCATTAGAAATTCTTTGCTTCAAGTCGGTTATGTCAAATCAGCACTTTGTAAGCGTACAATCATAACCTTTTGTGTAGAACCTTGTGCACTGTTGTAGATGGTAATTCCAATTCTCTGGCAGCCGTACGGATGGACTTTATAGGAGAACGACTAAACGCTTGTCTTACACGCTCGATGTTTTCCGCAGATGTTCTTGGTCGCCCACTTCTCACTGCATCCAACACTGACCCTGTCTCCATAAATTTCTTGTGCCATCAACGAATTGAAGAATGTGATGGTGGATCTTTTCCATTCTTAGTCCAGCACCTTCGCTGAGTCTAAACGTCCGATTTTGTTTCAATGAACCAGGATACACATTGTGCCTTCTCTTGAGGAGTAACCATTTAATAAGGGTTTATTTAACACATTCATAAAACACATAAAAATTATATCTGAAACACAAAATTTTATTTCAAATAAAAACTTTAAGCAGCACTGATTAAAATAAAACAAACCTGGTTAAGATATTTTAAGAATTGACTTCATAAAAAAATTTTGAAATTGTATCAGGACTTTATGAACACCCTGTATTGTTTTTTTGTTAGAGTAGGAAAACTATAACTTTTTTTACTCATTTATAAAAATTAGGAGAACACTAACTCTAATTTTAATTCAAAAAAGTTGAAAACATTTTCAGCTTCAAATCAAACTTAAAATAATAAAAATGTAAGTTATTTGTTTGGTTTTCTTGTGCTTCTAAAATTAGTTGTAAAAACTTTGCACTTGTGTAAATATTAACTTGGTTTCGCTAAAATACAAAATGCTTATTAGTATTTTTGTTTAAATACAGTAAATGACAGAAATTTAGAACTTCTTCTTGTGACCGCCATGCAGAAAAAAGTACAACAAAGCATCTATTACAACAAATGACGAGGATAGGTTTTGAATTGCGGCCGTGTCGATCGCTATTATGTAATTAAAATTTGTAATGGTTATGATAATCAATTTGTAATGGTAATTGGTAATCAAAATTACCAATCCCGGGCAAAAAATTGTTGTAGTCCTAGTTAGAAATTTAAAATAACTCCGCTATGATATCCACAGGAGGTCAATATAATGATCTAGCAGCAAAAAAAACAAAACAACAAGCATTTCAAAAATCGCTTGTTGTGATCAAAACTGTTTCGAATTGATTCTTTAGAAAACTTCTTTCAGCAGACAGATAGAAACCATTGTCTTTAACTAAAAAGAATATATTCACAAATTTAACCAAACTTGATCGATTCACAAAAACTTGCCTTTCAAGCTTCACCAAATTTCAAAATGATTCTAGCGCCACAAGTGAGAATAATTACTTTAGCAACTTGGTACTAGCGAGTTATAAGACCGAATTAGCGTCCCGACGGCCAATATTAATTTTAATATTTTGTCCGCTACAAACTTATCAATTCTATCTCTCTATAAAATTAACTTCGCTCATACAACCATAAAAACACGAACGACTCAATTGCATTGCAACAACTCAAATCACAGACTGGAATCTCAAATGGAATGAAATGAAAACAGAAAAGATTACATTGCGTGACGCCAGATATACGCGATTTTTTTTGGAATAACGTGGATTTCTTCGAATAGCGATTAAATTGAGGTCGCGGTTTACGAGAACCAATTAGAAGCAAAACAAAACATTAATTACGTAACGTCGAATAAACTATAATAAAAAGTCGCAAAGCGTTAATGAGTGCTCGAGATAAAAGAGACAAAAAAATGTCTCTTTTATCTCAAAAAATAGAATTGTGCAGACAATAGAAAACTATAGAGCGTCAACCACGCGGTCAGAATGAAAATGAGATAACAACTAATTATACATAAAATTAAGTGGGGCTTTACCGACTATGCAATCACTATTAATATGAAAAAGATTACGACATACTAAAATTTTAAATTACTGAAAAAAAAAATTAACTATAGATTCTGCGGTTAAGATTAAACTGCGAATGAAGTCTTAGAGCAGTTATCAGCTTTCTCAATTTGTGAACAAATATGCTAACGTTTGTTGAGCTTAAAAAAAGTCTTAGCTTGACGATTAATGGTCTTTGTCCAATCTTAAAAGAAACCGCTCGACATATATTTACCTATCACGAGTGCACTTTGGTTGTCGCATGTGACGCTGCATTGATTAGTCCTGAAGATTCTTCCTGTGCACTTCCCCTCCCCATAGTGCCCTTTCTTGCACCTTCTCGTTCTAGTTTTTGTTCCGTTCCCACATGATGACGAGCAAGCGGACCATTCCCCCCAGTTTCTCCACGAAGCATCTGTTTGTAAACAACAAAATAAAGCAAAAAGGAAACTTTTATCAAATGCAAATTATAAAACTAAAAAAATTTTTCAAAAAAAAACGCAAAACATTGGTGACTGCATAGCTGCTTTTTGATAGCAGTTCTCAATCATAAATCAAATGAAAAGTAGACCTACTCTGTAATCAAAATTTTTGGAATTATATTTTTGAAATTACAATTAGCTGACGCTTATTAGAACATTAAAGCATTGTACTTGAAATTTGTTTATATGTACCAGAGCAGCCGCTTTAAGTTCAGTAAGTTAATGACAAAAATAAAAACTGTGCTTGTACAATTTATCATTTTTCTCCACAAAATTTTTTTCAAATATTTTTTTATACAAAATTTAAATTTTGATGTTAGGGGAATAGAGATCTGTACGAAGGGGCACCGGAAATTTTTTTGGCTGGAGGAGATAGTTTTTTGAGTTAAAAAGGCACTCTCAACAAACAAAAATTTGGAGTTTCGAAGAAAATTTCTATAAGAAAGCATGATAAAAGCCAAAAAAGTCTTTACTAGCATTTTTTGGCCGCAATGTTTTATTTACATCGCCCGATGAAATCTTTTACCAGCCAAACTAGCACTTGGATCAAAAAGTTCGAACGCCATTGTTATAAGTAAAGATCTTTCTTATTGGCCTTTACTTTGAACTAAAAAAATCTTTATCTTTATCCTCAAATGAAAAAGTTTTTTAGCTTTGACCAAGTTTTCTCGCAAAATTTTTCTCCAATCGGCTTTAGTTTGCGTTTGTTGGCAGTGTTTTTTAAAATCTAAATTTTTTTTTAGCAAAACTTGTCTCTGTTATTCAGTATTTGGATCGTTTCGAAAGAAGTTTGGTAACCCCTCGCCTTAATCAAAATTTTACATGCTTATTGGATTTTTAATTTTAAACAAGATTATATAGTTGTGGAGACAAATCTAACCCGATGCTTTTGTTCAAAATGCAATAACTCCAATACAATGTCTTTTTCTTATAAATTTTAAAAGATAATATCTACCTCCAGTCCCCACCCCCTCCCCCCTCCCCCCCCCGCTTTTCGCGCCGTTTCTTGTACGAACCAAAATATCGCAGTGAGTATCCGCCTGCACTTGTAAACATTTTTGTATCTCCCCCTGTACATGACATTTTCATCTTTGACTACCGCAATGTAAATACTTTGGTTTGGAGCCTTAAAATATACTTTACAAATATGGAACCGCGATTGAAAACTTGTAAAATATGCTACACTTGTTTTTTTAAAAAGTATTTGACCTTTCCATACCTGCTCGTCATTTATATGTATATATATATATTGGCATTCAGTTGTTTTTTATATTGGCATTCAGCAGTCAGGCAAGAGTTGCACAAATGACAGGATGGTTTCAGATTGCTTTTTGTTCGGGTTTAGGTATAATTATAAAAAGAATTTACTCTCTCAATTCTGCCGTATTTGCGACTTAATTTCGAATTGAAAAAAGAAATTACGTAATACCTAAATTGCACACGGTGACGTTACATGGTTTCCTTTTGTTCCGCTTAATGAAGCAATAAGGAATCTTCCTTCGGTTGTCTGGATTTCGGCAAAAGTTTTCCCTCAAATCGGCTGATGGGTAAGCAGAGATATTTCTGTAAAGTCAAAAAAAGTTGATTTTCAGGTAGTTTCATTGCTTAAAAAATATTTTTCAATTTTATAAGTGTTGCCCGATAAGCTCTAACTGTGGCGTCTGTACGTTCTTTATTGAGAAGAAGTTATTTCAGAAATACACTTTGACTTGAAAGTAAAAAGTGCAAGATCGATGCCTAGTTATTTCCGTGGTGCAATCAGCATCGGATTGCCAAACATTCTTTTGTATTCTCTGCTTTTGTAAAAAGAAAAGTAATAAACTTTGTTTTTCACAGTAAATGAGTTAAGATAACCAAGATAAATAACCCAAACTCACATTTTAGCGTCTGTCCAATTTATACAAGAAACTCCATTCTTATCAACTCTAATTGTCCCCCTATAAGTCAGAGGCTTTTTGGAGTTGTAACACCCACCATCCGTATCTATAATTCATGCAAATAAATAAATTTTCAAAATAAAATTGCACTTGTTACGTATTACTTTTTCAGAAGTGTTTTGTGGTGCCAAAAAATAAATAAATAGAAACATCAAATTTTTTTATCGGTATAACAGCAATCACAATCTGAAATGAATAAAACATGTATTTCAAAGCGCGAGAAGTTTACTCTTTAGAAAATTTGAATGTCAGTTTTTTTCGTAAATATGATTTTATTCAATCTACGATTTAAATTAATCTGAAAAACTACATGAATAGACCTTCTTATCCAAAGAAATACCTTTTGGTCAGTAAGCCTCTAAAACAGTAGACCTGTACTAAATCAAAAGTCTGGTTAAAATCAAAGACCCATTAAAAATTGTTCTGCTTTATGTAAAAGTAAGTAATATGCAAATAATTTGCAGAAAAAAAAGTTGGCAAATTAACGACTTTAATTTTTTAAATTTTTTATTTTATTAAGTCGTATGTTCTCTTCCAAACAATAAACCTGATGTAGACTTGATATGCACCTGATTTGTCCAAACAATAGACGTGATATGCACTTTGGTTAGTTTTATTTTTTCAAAACCAAATTTAATTCCAAAAGATGGTGTCAGTTTTTTAAAAGGTAATATTTGTCAGTCCAGAAAACCATTAAAAATTGCATGTTTTCGGGCGGGGGGCATGGAAACATTCTTTATGGGTAGTTTTGTCCATGCAAGACAATTTTTTATAAAGTTATAAAATGCTAAAAATTGTTATCTTTTTCGCCAAAATAAATTCTTTGTTTTTATCTCAAAAAAGAAAAATATGAAATGTTTTTAGATTCCTTGCTTTGGTGGTTTTTCTTTCGCGAAATTTAAGTGTGTTAAAAACAGCCATTAAATTTTTTATCCTTGCCGTAATAATTTGTCTCACTTTACTAAAAAAATAAGTATATTTGGTGGTTAATTCTTATTGAATTATTTACCTCCTTATGCAGCGTTTTTCAAAGTAAAGGTTACAAGTTGGGTGTTTAAAAAATATCCGATTATCACAAAACAATTTTAAAAAATTTTATTGGTTTTATTGTGAATAAACAAATACAAACATAATGGGCAAGTCCTCCCCGTGTCGCAAGGCATTGTTTCAACGGATTGATTGACACACGATCCTCTCCCGACTTTGCCCACACAAAACCTCACCCTTGTTTGGTTCGCACTTCCGCATTCAGCAGAACATTCGCTCCATTTCCCCCATGAATGCCAGCGATCAGTAACTGAAGATGGAGGAAGATGTTTTTTGACTTTATTTATTGTAAGTTTCTCGAAAAGTTTTTTGACAAGACACAAGCAAAGATTTAACCCAACCAATTTGCTTTCTCTAAAACATAAGATGAAATTAACATGTAAATTTTGTTCATTAATCTTGTGTAGTATGGCCGCCAAATACGATACAAACTCTGTCTCAATTAATATTGGAGTAAATAAAAGATAAAATTAAATTTTGTTTATTAAGTTTAGAGTGTCCTCTGCGGTCAGCAAAGAATTTAATACAGTCGGCGTTTTGTGAAAAAATATGGATATTATTCCCAGGAAAGAAGAATAATTCTTTTAGCTAGAATACTTTATTTTGGGAAAAATTTTTGTCCTATAATAATTTAAAATAAAACGTTTTTTGCGGACCGCCACTGCAAATGGGTTTCTCACCCTAAACCTTGTTTTAAATAAAGAAAAATGAAAACTTTTTGAGGACAGCAATAAAGTTTCATCGTTTTAAATTAAATTTTTAAAAATCTATCCGCTACAGGATCCAATACATTTTACTTACATG
The DNA here is from genome assembly GCA_963680785.1 of Diplosoma virens. Taxonomy (NCBI): domain Eukaryota; kingdom Metazoa; phylum Chordata; class Ascidiacea; order Aplousobranchia; family Didemnidae; genus Diplosoma; species Diplosoma virens. The sequence goes on along the minus strand of OY796887.1, from coordinate 39,743,506 downwards.
GACACGAGGAGAAGTTGCAAGATTTATATCTGAAATATTTTCCTGGACATCGGGCACTCCCAACCACGGATCCGATGCAACGTCGGATGCTGAAATGCATTTAAACTTTATTCAAATAGTATTCAAAAAGTTTTTTGAATTACTCACCTTTTAGAATGTATTTCTAATCAAGCTGTTATTGTTTTTTTAAACATTTAAGCGGCTTATTATCAAAACAAAATCGCGGTTTTTTTCTGATTCTCAATTTTTTCTCTGGCTCAAATTCAAGTAAGTTTTATGTAAAGGGTTGCACCCTCTTAGTTTTGCTTAGATTTAATTTGGGGGGGTTGACAAACAAGGGCCTGCTTGAAGGATTTGACCATTTTATTGATTAATATTTCGGATTGATTTAATTATTTGTGGTGCTATTGGACTGCATTGCTTTTCAAATGACTCAATAAGGTTGTGGTGCGATTATCCCGTCAGCAAAAAATATAAAAAAATTGACTTGATAAATTTTCCCATTCATGATTTAGTTGAAATTATGCTCCGAGAAAATAAAAATAACTATAAATACGTACAAAAAAATTATTAAATTTTCTGGAATAAGATGTGACTAGATGCAGAGAGAAAATAAAGCATCAATTTTAAATAAACTAATATTTTAACTTAAAATAATGAACTTAAATTTATATTAGTTTCTGAAAAAAAAAATTTAAGTTATTGTTTTTGCAAAACACAATTTATAAATAGGCCTAATGGAAAATAAATAATTAATATCTAGCCTATATTGTTGGACATATAAATAGGAGTTTTAATAAAAATATTAAAATTCTTTGCAAGTAATTTCTTTATAAATGGAGGACGGGCTGGAGTGAGAAATAAAAGAGAGATCGCTTTTCAAGATTTGTTTTGGAAGAAAAAAATGTATAATTACGAAAAAGACTTTTTTTGATCTTTACTTGTATAGACTACTGTTTCAAAGGGTTAACCTAGTAATTTTTTATTTTTGTCCATTTTGGTCTCCACATGACTTCAAGAAAATTGTACTTAAAGATTAAAAAACATTTAAAATGAACAATTTTTTTGAGTTGTCATAGTTCTACCATAAAAAGGGGAGCCAATGTTTGCTTAAGAGGGCACTTTTGCAACGTTTTTTAGGTTGGCTTGGTGGTGCCACCGCTCCGTTTGCTCCTAGATAAACCCACCAATGTTCCTCTCTAACCAACAAAAATATGAGATTACTTTTATATTAGAGCTTCTTTAATCCTATTTGTATATGAGCATACTTGGGTCATTATCGAAGTTAGCCTTTAAGAGTGCGAAAGATTTACAATCATAGTTACGACTTGACCTTATAGGTTAAAAATCTGTATATTATCGGACAACTTTATTAAATTAACATCGTTCTAATACAGTGGTTCCCAAACTTTTTTTTTCACGGCGCCCTTTGAAGACTTAAAAATACTCGCGGCGCCGTAATGAAAAAAAGGTATTCACCCAGCCAACAATGCTATGCAGGGCCCATGCGGGCCCTGCAAGGACTGCCCATACGGTACCCGTACCGATTTGGCCGCGGGCGCTGCAGTGGTCCCGCATGGGCTTACCGCACGAGTTTCATAATTTCCAAATTGTTCCTTTTTTAACATGATTAAAAAGGTTAGCTTATATGCATGTTTTAATTTTTAATTACGGCTTAAAACTGAAAACCAAATTAAATCCGTGCGGTTAGCCCATGCAAGACCACTGCAGCGCCCGCGGCCAAATCGTTACGGGTCCCGTACGGGCAGCCCTTGCGGGGCCCGCGTGGGCCCTGCATAGCATTGTTGGCTGGGAGTTCCATTACTTCTTTGAACAACCTTTTTTTCTCCGAAAATCAGGGTGTTCTCTAAAAAAAAAAAAGGTCTTCACTTCGATTTTATATCCGATTTCCTTATTTTTCTCTGAAAATCAGGGTGTTCTCTTCTTCTTCTTCTTCTTCTTCTTTCGGCTTCTCCCTACTCGGGGTCGCCACAGCGCGATAGTAATCTCCATTTCACTCGGTCTACTTCATCTCCTTCCCTAGCTCCAACCCTTTCCATGTCTTCTCTCACCAAATCCATCCACCTTCTCCTTGGCCTTCCTCTTTTCCTTCTGCCTGGCACTGCCATCTCCATCATCCTTTTCCCCACGTAGTCTTCTTCTCTCCTTTTTACATGTCCATACCAACGTAGCCTCACATTCCGAAGTTTTTCTCCCAACTTTGCAATTTTTGCAGTCCCTCTCACATATTCATTTCTTATCTTGTCCTTTCTTGTCACTCCCAGTGCCCATCTCACCATTTTCAACTCTGCAATTTCCATTTTTCCCATTTGCCGTTCAGTCACTGCCACCGTTTCCATTCCATAAAGCATGGCTGGTCTAACAACACTCTTGTATATTTTACCCTTAACCTTTGCTGATAGCTTCCTGTCGCACAGAACTCCAGATACCTTCCTCCAACTCATCCATCCTGCTTGGATCCTTCTCCTTACTTCTTCTTCACATCTTCCATCATTACTAACTGTTGACCCCAGGTATTTGAAGTTTTTGGCTTTCTTTACCTTTTCTCCTTGCAACTTCAACTCTTCTCCATCATCCACACCCCCAACCCTCATATATTTTGTCTTGCTCCAGCTCACTTTCAGGCCTCTTCTCTCCAGTGCATTTCTCCAAATCTCCAGGTCCTCCTCTAGCTCCCTATGATTTTGTCTACACAGAACTATGTCATCTGCAAACAGCATATCCCATGGTGCGTCCTTCCTGATGTTCTCCGTCAGCCTGTCCATAATGACGACAAAAAGAAATGGGCTGAGTGCTGAACCTTGGTGGAGTCCAACACCTACCTTAAATTCTTCAGTCAACCCTGCTGCACTTCTCACAGTTGTTGTCGCTCTGTCGTACATATCCTGGATAATCCTTATGTAGCACTCTGATGTTTCAGCTAACCGCAAGCATTCCCACATTTCTTCTCTGGGTACCCTGTCGTATACTTTCTCCAGGTCAATAAAGGCACAGTGCACTGCCTTCTGCCCTTCAGTCCATTTTTCCAACAGCATCCTTAGACAAAAGATTGCATCGGTGGTACTCCTTCCTGGCATGAACCCAAATTGTTGCTCAGCAATTGTCACCTCCTTCCTTATCCTTGCTTCTATTATCCTCTCCCACAATTTCATAGTGTGGCTCATCAACTTGATCCCCCGGTAGTTTCCACATTCTTTGATGTCTCCTTTACCTTTGTACAAAGGTACAAGCACGCTCCTCCTCCATTCATCTGGCATCTTCTCTCCTCGCAAGAGTCTGTTGAAAAACTTCACTAAAAACTCCACACCTTTATTGCCTAGAGCAATCCATGCTTCCACTGGTATGTCATCAGGTCCTTGAGCCTTTCCCTTCTTCATCCTCCTCAACCCAGTCCTGACTTCTTCTCCAGAGATATCTTCCACGTCCCTTTCTCTCTCTTCTGTTCTCGTTTCTCTTCTTTCTCTAGGGTTTTCATGGTTGAGTAAGTTGTCGAAATACTCCTTCCATCTCTGTTTCACTTTCTCTTCTTCCATCAGAATCTCCCCAGTTTTACTCTTGATTACTCTTACTTGTTGAACATCCTTGCTTTGTCTGTTTTTCTGCTTTGCTATTTTGAACACCTCATTTTCCCCCTCCTTTGTTTCCAGTTTTTCATACAGTTCCTCATATGCCTTGTTTCTTGCCTTTGCCACTTCTCTCTTAGCTTGCTTTATTGCAGTTTTATATGCCAACTTGCTTGCATCATCTCTGATGGTATCCCATGCCTTTTTAGCTTTTTTCTTATCCTTTAGCTTCTCTTGTACTTCCTGGTTCCACCACCACGTTTCCTGTCTACCTGCCGGGCTAACTTTTCCTGATGTTTCACCCAGTTCCTTTCTGGCAATGCTCCGTATCATTTCAGCTATTGTTTGCCAGTCTTCCTGTCCACTAAGTATTCCGCTTTCAATCACATCCATTTTGAATTTACTGTTCACTTTCGAGTCCTTTAATTTCCACCATTTTATTCTCTTCACTAGTTTTGGTGCTTTCCTCCACTTTGTCCAGATGATTAACGCACTGACCACTATTCTGTGCTGTTTTGCTACACTTTCACCTACAACAACTTTTGTATCCACCACCTCCTTGATTCTTTGTCTTCTCACCATGATATAATCCACCTGCGAACTGCGTCCGCCACTGCTGTAGGTGACTCTATGTGCCGGTTTCTTTACAAAATATGTGTTGGTGATTGCTAGTCCCCTTCTCTTAGCAAAATCCACCACTGCTTGTCCTTCATTATTTCTTTTCCCTAATCCGTGTCTGCCCATACATTCTTCATCACCATTATTCCCTTCTCCTACGTGCCCATTCAGGTCTGCTCCCACCACAATTCTTTCATTTCTTGGTATCTTTTCCACTGTCTCATCTAGGTCCAGCCAGAATGTTTCCTTTTCTTCACGTATGCACCCCACCTGTGGCGCATATGCACTGATGACATTCAACATAACACCATCAAGCTCCATCTTCAAGCATATTATCCTTTCTGATACCCTCCATAATTCCACTACCCTGTCCACATGCTCCTTTTTCAATATGATTCCTACACCATTCTTTTTGTTTCCACTTCCACAGTACCACATTTTATATCCTCCACCTATGCATCTTGCTCTCTCCCCCTTCCAACGAGTTTCCTGCACACACAGTATGTCCACCCCTCTTCGTTCCATAAGATCCGCCACTTCTCTTCCTTTACCAGTCATGGTTCCAACATTTAATGTAGCAACCCTCAGCTTGATCTTCTTAGCTTTCTTCCTCTCTTCATTTCTCTCCTTCCTTCTTCTCCGCTGTTTTCCACCTCTTCTTTGCATCCAAGTAGCATGTCCACCAGTAACCCTTGGTGCCCAGTCACTGGTAACGGTCGTTGTTTTCCCAAGCCTCGACCGATCCGGTATGAAGTTAGATTTTACAACGCGCATTGAAAAAATATTTGGCTGTATATGAGCATACTTGTACATTTATACCAAGGGTGTTCTCTAAAAAAAAAAAAAAAAGGTCTTCACTTCGATTTCATCTCTGATTTCCCTCCCAAAATCAAGCTGTTTAAAAAAGGTCCTCAATCGGAATCGTTCTCTGAAGGGAAGTTGCCGCTAACAACCTTCACACTGCAATTATTGTGAGAAAAGCAGTAAGTACAACAACTTTCGCATACTTTCGCGGCGCACAGTTTGGGAACCGCTGTTCTAATAAAATTAGTTGGATTTACATATTCTCGTTGTGTTAATGTAGTTGCAAATTATAAGCTTATTTATTTCGAATTTTTTTAACCTCAATGCAAAAAAATACAACTTTTCTATAATTAGTAAAAAATTATCTCGACTTTTAATCATCTTTTTTAGTTAATTTAAAACTTTTCCAGGTTATTAAAATGAGATATTTACAAAACATCAAGAACCTGTAACTGAAACCTCGTCCGCATGTTGTTGAACACGATGAATAGTTCGACCATGAGCTCCAAAACCCCCTCAAACTAGACAACGGAGTAGGCAGAGGAAGAAGGGTTTCTATGGGTTATACAAAAACTAGTTTCAATCGATAAAGAAGTTAAAGCCGATTTTTTTATTCTTAAAAGGATCCTTGGGTTTTCACGTCGATCTGCTTGTTTTAAATCAACGGAAAAAGAATAACTTAAACTAGTTTCATCTTTAAAACCCAACAATACGATAATGAAGCCTATTCAATCATGGGTTTTATTTATCAAAATTAAAATTTGAATAAAACTTTTCAAACAGATGAAAAACACAATAAGAAAAATTTGTTACTATCAATTAAGAATTAATTTTTAGCTTCTGTCTTGAATACTATTTACACGGATCAAAAATTTAATCATTATCGACTAATTTTTTTTTTTAATTTCTATTTTGTTTGTGTGTGAAAGCGAATTTTTATCCAAGACCGGAAATCTGGCTGAACAAAGAACGTGACAGTCTAAGTAACATATCGTATAACACTCTTTGGTTAATTTTGTTTGATTTTGCGAAAAAAGTAGATTATAAACAAAAGCTACTTGAATCGTTGCACACGGTAATATTGCAATATTCCCATCTCAAAGACGAATTAGCTGTGAAGCACCACGGTCTATTTCTCATGTCGGGATTTCTGCAGTAATTTTCTTCCAAGCCTGATGCCGTCAATAAGGACGGTTTCCTAAAAAACAAGATAGCACGGAAGTTATTTAATTAGAAAAAAGATAAATATATGGTGATTATCAATTAAAGGAGAAAAACTGTCAAATTCAAAGTTTTGCGACTGTGTCTTACATCAATAGCTAAGCCGCTTAAAACAAGAAGCACCAAACTTGAGAAATTTTAAGTGGCTTAGTTTTTGATATTATCTAAATTCTCGTGTTATTGTACGAGTATTTCTAACCTTTTTATCGGGTAAACCACCAAAAAGTTTTTCGAATCTGTGGACTACAGCAAATATTCTAAAGAGATTTACATTATTTATTTACTTCGATTTTATTTTATTCGCAACCAATTTAATAAGCCTTTTTCCAATCACCTAGTGGACACGGCTACTGTTGCTAACCATTCCAAACTTTGGCTTTATGCAGTTTGTTTCAACAGCCAAGTCATGAAGCGGATAGCATATTTCGGTGATTTGAATTTAATTTGGGATTTTAAAATTAGTTTGAATTTTACAATCTGTTAGCTATGTAATGAAAACTAAGTTTTTGCGCTTATTAGACTACAGTAGACTTTGCTTGTAGTCAGATACTGTAGTTATTTATTTAAAACATTTTTGAACATCTTTCATACTAATTAGCGGTAATTTTGCTCTTAAAATTTATTTAAGTCTAATGTTACATAGGATGAATTTAAAACCAAAATTAGGTCGACGACCAAACTACTGTATTTTGTAACCGCACTATGATAAGAAGATTTACTAATTTAATTTACAAATATTAACCATTTATGTGTCTGTGTCAACACTTTTTATAAAAATAAGTAGAATAATTATTTTTTTATTTTATTTATCTCTATATTTATCCTCCTGGCTTGCAGGAAAGCAACGAAGGCGCTAATACATAGGGTAAGCAATTACCCCGACCTGCTTCCGGAGATACCAAGATATTGCTGTCCGCTTGTAATTTAGAGATATGACTGTAATTTAGAACTGCTTGCCAAGACCACCAAGCAGGGGTATGTTCCGTAAAGTGTCTTTCCCAAGGACACAACAGAATGGCGTGAGTGGGTTTTGAACCGAGACCGTGTTGGTTACGAGTCCGGCACTTTAATTACTCAATTATTTTTTACAAAAAAATTTTTTCAAATAAAAATGTACAAAATTTTATAAAGATTCTAAATATATCCAAGTTTTAATCCATTTCCAAGTCTTTCTTATATTGCATTTTTTGAAAGCCAATTACTCTTTTTTTTTAATTTTGCAGTAAAATAAAAATTCTGCTGAAGGCCTATGATAAGGAAAGGCTCAGCAACACCTAAAACTATGAATCCCTTGCAAAGTTTTAAATAATTTTAGTGTTTTTCAGTGGCAGTATCAAACCTTAATACTTGTAATACTTGTAAGTGATAATACTGATGATACTTGTGAGGCTTTAGTCCAGCATTTCTCGAACCATGGGTCGCGACCCAAATGTGGGTCGCCAAGACTATGCGGATGGGTCGCGTAAGCTTGTCAATTACCACACATAAAAGAAAAAAATCTGCGCACACAAAATTTTAAAAGTGAAGTCATATTTAAAAGAACATTACCAATTTAAGACAAAAATTTAGAAATCAGAGCCAGATTCAAGGTGAAGATCTTCTTTTTTTTTTAGAGATCACTATGTTTTTGAGCCGAAAATCAAGAAATCAAACTAAGTTTGCTTACGAACAAATTTGTGCCCACACATATACAGCTAAAAATTAGACGATCTTTTGTTGGTTTACATAACAATTTCATTTTGTTTCAATATGCGCTCACTCAAATTTATTTGGGTCGCAGTCATATTTGTAGATCTCTGTTTTTAGCAATTTTGGGTCGCAGAAAAAAAGGTTTGAGAAACGCTGCTTTAGTCTAATGTTTTGTCAGAAATATAACTTGCTTTTTAAACCAGATTTACTTAAAAAAAAGTATTTAGATACAAAAATTAATTATTCTGAGTTTTTTTCAACCAAATTGTCTAAACTTTGGTATCAATTCTTATTATTATGTTCAGTGTTTTTTTAAGGTTTGGCTTGAGGAACCTCTAAGCAATTTTGAAAGACCGATAATTTTTTTTCTATCGTTCCTGACCGTAGCTAACTTTGTTTACACTATTGAAGAAGCAGATTTTGAGAGACCGCTGGACAATTTTGAGAGACCGTTTCGGTACCTAAAAACGCCTTAAAAAAAACACTGATTATGTTCTTAATCAACCTATGAGAGCTTTTTGAAAATTTTTTTTATATTTTGGGATTTATAGGCAAAATTGTTGCTAATTTTTAAGATATTTTTGCATACTTTTTTTAAAAAATTTTTTTCCAAGAAAATGTTTGTTAAAATCAAAATTCTCTCATAGCTGTTGAAATATAGAGTTGCTTTGTTAACAAACAAAATTTCAAGTGCATATGCCGTGTTGTTTTGATTTAGAGTCATTTGGTAATACACCAAAAAGAATTTTTTTTTAATTTTTTTCTCTATTTGAGATTGATTTTTTTTCTTTCACAGACATATTATTTAAAAACAAAGACTAGTTTTGTTTTCGAATTTTTATAACCTTTTCAAAAATGTATAACATGCGGGGGTAAAGTTATTGAATATGTCCATAAAAGCAAAATTACCAAACACCACGTACAAATACAGGTTTTTAGGATATTCGCACCCTTAAAATAATAATTGTAATTGTTCTACTTATTTTTATAAAAAGTGTTGACACAGACACATAAATGGTTAATATTTGTAAATTAAATTAGTAAATCTTCTTATCATAGTGCGGTTACAAAATACAGTAGTTTGGTCGTCGACCTAATTTTGGTTTTAAATTCATCCTATGTAACATTAGACTTAAATAAATTTTAAGAGCAAAATTACCGCTAATTAGTATGAAAGATGTTCAAAAATGTTTTAAATAAATAACTACAGTATCTGACTACAAGCAAAGTCTACTGTAGTCTAATAAGCGCAAAAACTTAGTTTTCATTACATAGCTAACAGATTGTAAAATTCAAACTAATTTTAAAATCCCAAATTAAATTCAAATCACCGAAATATGCTATCCGCTTCATGACTTGGCTGTTGAAACAAACTGCATAAAGCCAAAGTTTAGAATGGTTAGCAACAGTAGCCGTGTCCACTAGGTGACTGAAAAAAAGCTTATTTGCTTGCAAGTGAATATCAAAATAAAAATTGCGAATAAGAACCAGCAGCTGCTGGTAGAAAGACAATTTGTAAATCACCTTTCTCAATATTACACATAATTTGAGTTACCATCAGAACTGATCAAAAAAAAACACGATTAATTAACTCAAGTAAAACAGTTTCAAAACTACTTTCAAACTATAGTTGAAAAGTAAAGACCAAAAAATTCTTTACTTGGTATTTAAACACACGAACGACCTCTTTTTTTCGGACATAATAAAAAGGCTTTACAATAAGCACTTTTTTTATAAATTCTTTTGAAAACAAAAACAGTATTTGCTAAAAGCTAAGCACGTGATTTCAAAATAAGCACTTTTTGTATAAATAAATACAAAATGATAACCTTGAATATAATTCAAGAATTGAAAAAACTCTGTTTCAATTTTTTGAGTATTATTTTATACGTATTTATAATTAAGTTATTTTTCTATTTGAAATAACTTACATTGAATGAGAATGGGGACTTTGTGAGGCCCAACTTTGGCATGCGATCCCACTTTGAGTGATATTTATTGTCCCACGATAATTGAGTCCTCTATCCCCCATGCTGTAGCAATCGGCTGATTGGTTTGACCCCTGAACTCCACTGCAGTTATACATTGCCCGGATTTGCTGAAGGTCCCCCAGAGAATATGCCCATCTGTTTACCTCAACCGGTTTTGTTGGATTACTGTCACGAAATAAAATCTATTTCAGATTTTAGAAACTTCTGATATTTTTTAAAATTACTTTCTTGCAAAGAAGCGCAATAAATTAATTTTTATGCTTATATTTGAAATGTAACAACAAAAGTCATTTATTTACAAAGCAAAGCCAATTTAAAAGGTTTTTCTTTTTTTTTCTTTTTTTTTGTAGAAACATTAGAATATTGTATAAAACTTCGATTGAACTGCAAAAAAATATTTGTCTGATTATTTATAATTTTTTGCTTTTTTCACCTCCTGTATAAGACGGTTGGACCGCCAAAGGCTGAATACGCAAGTGGACCAAGATGAGTTATCGAGTAGAAGTCATAAGGAAAGCTGTAGTTGTCCCATATGTTGGGGTTCAATTTCATTGTCAGACGAACTTTCGCTAAAGTTGTTAACAGAAAAACTGAAACGTTTAAAAAATTTATCGAAATACTTATTTACAACAAAAGTAACCTTGGCCTACTATATGGGGCCGAACAATCATTCAGACCAATTCAAGACCAATTTTTTAAAATCCAAACAAATTTTTTGAATAAAAATTTTGTCACTTTTGTTTGTTTTTTTAATGTTTAAGAAAATTCTTTTCTTTAACTTTATAAAACAACGCACTTAACATAATTTAAGTTTGTTTTGGTGTAAAAAAAATTATTATCATAGTGTAACTCTGCTGCACAAAATCACTGGGCATTTTAATCCCAGCATTTTTTTCTATGAATACATCAAGCATCTTAAGTAGCCCAGACAACGGAAAATTCAGTTATTTAAATACGGTAGCTGACTTACATTGTTTCATGTTTATCGGCATGAGTATGACGTATTTATCTCGATCGCCACGAATTGTTTCGCTCCAGAATCCGAGTGCGTACATAATTGCTTTCAGCATATCTCCAACTGATCTTGTGCACCCTTGTATCTAAAAAGATTATTTCAGTTAATTTAATAAATTCTAAACTAAATTTTTTAGCCGTCGGCTAATCTTTTTTTTCTTTTTTTTTGACTAAGTGGTTCGTGTGAAACGTGTTGGAGGTCAAACAGATAGTGAAAAAAAAATTGCTTGGTGGAACCAAGAAATTAAAGAAGCTATCCGTGCAAAGAAAACTGCGTTTAGAGCTTGATTAAAACAAGTCATTTGAGCAGCTTCGATTGCGGTACTCCGCAGCACGTAACATTGCCGCAGCTATTGTCAAACAATCTAAAGAAAAGTCATGGAAAGAATTTGGACATAGACTACAGATCGGCAAACAAAGGATTTTGGAAAACCATACGTCGTTTGCATGGTAAAAGAACACCAGTTGCCACCTTCATAGAGATGCTAATGGTGTGCTTCTGAAGCATCAAAAAGGCATTCTAAATTGTTGGAGAGAATACTTTTGTACGCTTTTAAATCCAGTAACAGTGCAACATTTGCAAACATCCGAGGAGCGATTAAAAATTCATCTAATAAATTGGTGAAAAAATTCATCTAACTGAAGCAGAGGTGAGCATAGCAATCAAATCTTTGAAAGCTGGCAAGGCCCCTGGTGAAGATGATATTCAACCTGAAATGTCAAAAGTATGAAGAACTTGGGGTTTGTTGGTTGATCCGTGTGTTTCAAGTAGCTTGGAAAACTGGTGAGGTACCAAAGCAATGGCAGAACAGTGTGTTGATACCTATTCACAAAAAAGGAGACAAAATGAAGTGCACTAACTACAGGGGCATTTCTTTGTTAAGTCTTGCTGGAAAGTTCTATGCAAAGTGCCTAGAAAAGAGATGCCGTAAAATAATCGAACTTTAACTTCAGGATGCACAATGCGGATTTCGTCCTGGCAGATTCACCATAGATTTTATTTATTTTATTTTATCTCTATGTTTATCCTCCTGAATCGCAGGAAAGCGACGGAGGCGCTAATACATAGGATAGGCAATTACCCCGACCTGCTTCCGGAGATATCAAAATATTGCTGTCCGCTTGTAATTTAATAAAGACATGACTGTAATTTAGAACTGCTTGCCAGGACCATCAAGCAGGGGAAAAGACCGTGTTGGTCACGAGCCTGGCGCTCTAACCACTCGACCAAGCTGCCAACAAGTTCTTTGACCTTCATATCAAAAAATATATTTTAGATCAGATCTTTGAGCATCAGCAAGTTTTTGAGAATCGTGGAAATATGCCAAAGAGGTGTATAGATGCTTTTAGACCTTGAAAAAGCATATGACCGTGTCCCAAGAGACAAGCTGTGGGCAGTACTGCTGGAGTATGACGTGAGAAGTTAGCTATTAGCTGCTATCAAATCTTTGAACAAACAGTCAGAAGTCTGTGTTCGTGTCAATGGCATGAAGACAAAGTCTTTTAGTGTCAGTGTTGCATTACGACAGGGCTGTGTTTTTTCTCCTCTTCTGTTCATTATATGCATGGACAAATAGAAAGAAACAGTTCTTCCAATAGTTGCGTCACATTGGGGAGTGTAATGTTCGACGCCTGCTGTTTGCACTGACCTTGCATTGTTAAGCTCGAGCAAAAGTGATCTCCAATGTGCACTTGATCGGTTTTCTGATCCATACTTGGATGCTGGGATGAAAGTTATGTCTAAAACTGAGATTATGTGCTTGTCAAGTGAACCTGTTCAGTGTTTTTTCCAAATAAATGGAGTAACTCTCTAGCAGACGGAGAAGTTTAAGTAACTTGGAGTTACATTCTCGTGCGATGGTAGACAGGACAACGAACTGAACAACCGTGTGGGAAAAGCAAGTCCAGTAATGCCCACCTTTGCCGATCGGTTGTACTGAAACGAGAGCTGTGTACAAAAGCAAAGCTTTCTGTTTTCAGATCAATTTTTGTTCCAATTCTCACCATCTATGGTCATGAGTGTTGAGTAATGACCTTAAGAGGGTGATGCCGTGTACAAGTTGCCAAAATGGATTTCTTGCGAAAAGTCAGAGGTTTATCCGTATTTGACAAGGTTAAAAGCAGTAACATTCGTCAATCTCTTTACATCAAACCGCTGCTACTCAGCATAGAACGATTGCAACTGTGCAGGTACGGTCATGTGACACGAATATCCCACGAACAAACAGCAAAGCAACTAATGGATGCTATTCCGAGGGGAAAAAGGCCTAGAAGGCGACCCAAAACTCTCTAGCGGAATTGTGTTGACAACCTAGCCTGATCACGTCTTAGAATTCAGCTGGAAAATTGCCGCTAGTTGCAGGAGATCAAAATATTTGGAGATTCCAATTCAAGCTGCTGCCCTCGTAACCCTAAAAAGACAAGCGGGCAAAGGGAAATAATCTGAACTGACTTAATGTTTTCCCGAAAATGATGATGATGATCAAGTAGCTAAATAGAATTTATGTAAAACTTTTAGACTGAAAAGAGCAAAAAAGTTTTGCATTGTTTCCTAGCCATTAATTTATATTGATTGTTTGTCATTTTCAAAAAATCTAGTGATTTAGTTTTCACAGAGTTAGTTTTCTAGTTTATTTTCAGTTACAAGAAGGCAGGGAGTTAACCTACAACACAAATAATATATGATTTAAAAAATTCGAGCTTTTTTCGCCGAATCAGAAAATATGATTACTACTAATCAGAGTCTTGTGCATACTTTAATTTTATTACAGAACATCATAAATTGAAATTAAAGTTTGCGCCTTTGCTTTTCAATTTTTTTAATTAGTTTACAATTAACCCACCGTGCGAATTCCCTCCGTTCTTCCGATGAATGATACACATCCTCTGGAGGAGTTAAATTTGATTATGCTTCCATCTCCGACTCTAGCAGGTTCAAATTGAATGCAGGTTTGGGCACTCAATGCACTGATAGCTCGTTGGATGATGTTTCGCGCTCTAGCGCTAACAGCTACGTAAGAAAAAAATTCTTAACAAGATGAAGGAATGTCTGGTCGTATGAATCGCCGTCGTTTGATATCTCCGCCCAGCCTTTTGCATTATCTCATTATATTACCTGCGATTGTTTTAAAACGTCATGAAAAATCTGTCAGCAACTATTAGTAGCATCAGTGCAAAAGTAGAAATGTTTGACACCGGTAGTGCTTTGAACTACATCGTTGATAGAGACGGCATCAAAAGCTTCTAACGAGTCTTTATTTACAAACATTATCCGCCTTTCAAATTCTTTTAAAAAACAACTTACTGATTTAGTGAGAATTAAACAAATATTTTTGTTACAAAGTTTTCTTGAATACTAAATTTTGATACATAAAAACTAAGCCTGAATGCAGGATTACCATTTTGTTCTTGTTCCTAAGATTTGGGATTATTTTTTAAACATCGTCTTAGAAAAATTGTAATATGCTTATTTTCAGGGGCGCCGGAAGCGGGTGTGCAGGGGGCAATTGCTCGTGCCAAGCGTTTTTGGGACAAAAATAAAATTTTTGAGCACTAATTAAAAGTGATAACCTTTTTTATAAATCACTATGTTTTTACAAAGAAAATAGAAATTTTGAAAGTGATGATTTTTTTTTGCGGAGACCAATTTATAGAAATTCGACCGTGCTTATTTTTTGTCAGTTGAGATGGTAACCCTGCCTACATGTAATTGGATTATCACGCTAAATTAAATAGTTTTAAAGATTTTTTTATGCAGGAAATTTCGAGTGCTCTGCAGTATCGAACTGAATTTTAGCAAACTATTACGACATCATCATACAATTTATGTTTTATATTCAGGCTTAACTTAACTGTTCACGTTGTAACCTGATAGTGACCGAGTAATTTCCGGAAAGGGTGCACCTTAGTACCTTCTGAGAATTTACTAAAAAACCCCTACCAGAAATTGCTTGGTTAATATTAAAGCTAAGATACACACATTAAGTTAAACCAAGATAAAAATTATAAATTTTATGATAAATAAAATTGTTTTTAAATAAAAAAATTTACTGTTTAATTCAATTTTAATCAAATTGGGTTAAAAATTGCTCAAATAAACATAAAAATTGCCTAAGCAAGAAATGCCCATATGATTTTTTATATTAATAAGGATCATTAAAAAAGCTGTGAATAAAATCAAGCTATTTTTTGAGAAAATAATTTGAAAAGGCGTCATAAAAGATTGCATTTCCAAAAAATAACACTAGCAAAATGGAGAGAGGAAGTTAGTATAACTTGATCGATCTTGAAGAAGTAAAAGTACAATTTCTCATCGTAATATGTTTGGTAGATATTTACTGCATTTGATATAAATTATTTTCTCCTACATTTCACTCCTTTTTTTTTTTGAAACAAAAAAATACAGAAATTAAAAAAAGATTTTAAATTTACTTGAAATTTTTAAGACAATTTGTTTTTGCTAAAAAAAGAGACAGACATGCGGCTGCTCTATATGCTGTATATTTGTTTTTTCAAAGCTGTTTTCACCATTAATCTGATAAAGGCCTATTTATTTGTTAGACCAGGGTTTTCCAACTAGCGGCCCGCAAAGAAAATTTTGATCAGTTCCTCAACCACCTTGAATTATTGCACTGCCTCTGAACACAATTCGGAATAAAAAAATTTTTCGCTTCCACTTAGAAAAAACGGAATTAAGCATAAATTTTTTTGGTCTTCACTTAATTTTAACATGTAATTTTGAAATGACCTACTTGATTATTAATTTTTGAAGCAGAAATTAAATTTATGACCAAAAAAAGTCATCGCTTTGATTTATAAATCAGTTGTGGCCGAAAATACACTTTTAACTACGTAAATTTTTGGTTTGAATTCTTGTTGTAAGGCAAGTTAATTTTAAGATATTACGTTAAAATGTAAAGTGAAGACTAAAAAAATATTATCTTTTTGATTACTGAAACGGTTCAAATTTACAATATATTAACGGGCAAAAAGTTGGCCTGCAATGGGTTAAAGGTCGGTCACCCATCTGTTGGATCACGCAGACTTAGCAAACTTTTCGCGCTCTCGCACCCTTGAAAACATTTTCAAAATGCGCGGCATACCTACATGAAGTAAAGACATTAATACTTGTAACGATGCTTATGTTAAATTAAATCAGTGAACACCTTTCTTTTGGTTTTAACTAGATTTCAAATGGTTTGTTTAGATCTGAAGCCGCCAAGCTCCGCATATCTCGCATAGATCTAATTTGGAAGGCTACTGATAACTCTAAAAAGTCCTAGTTTTATTTGCAAAGGTTTAAATTAAAATTTTTAAGCTTTTTTTTGTCTAATGCATAAGCTTTCAGGCAGAGAAATGCATTCGAAACTTTTAGTTTTCTGGTTGCAAAAACGTATTTTTATATTTCAATTTATGTCTACATCAATGTTTTTCCGCTGCACATCAGTTACATCAGGCTGCGAAAACTAAGGACAGAAATAAGCCTACCTGGCTTGTCTTCAAGATAAAATGGAATTCGATACATTCCTCCGGATTGGGGAAGGTTGTTCCACTTTTTGATCACTGCTTTTGTTCCTGCCCTTGCTTGGGCCGCGTTAATAAAATCGAACGGCAACAGCATTTTTGCTTGATTGCCTTAAAAAAAAGACTAATCGAAGTCATGTACATAGTGTGAATTGATTAACTAAAGGGCTGGTCACGATTAATTTATTTTTAATAGTTAACTTTTAGGAAATTAACGATTACTTAATATTTAATTTCGATTAAATCAAAATTTCTGCTGTGCACTTATTAACTGACTAAATGAAGCTGATTTTGCAAGCTGAAATTTTGAATATTGTAGCGAGTGCTTTTTTTTAAGGTGGTAAGTTCGCGACCTGCTAGATTCATAGTATGCAAACGATTTGTCACTAAGAATGCAATAAATTTGGTCAGCATTTTTGATATTATAGTCAGCCAACAATTTAAATCCAAAATGTTCTTGTAATTACCTGATACAGGCTTATATTTAATAAATCACTTCTTCTCTGTTGCCATTTTACTGTTATCACTATTATTTTTCTGGATGTTAATATATCTATCCAGATGGGTTAAAAATAAAATTTAAATTTGATTAATAGTTAAACAAAAATTTAATCTGTAAAATAAATTAGCAATTAACCGATTAATTAATCTTTAAATTTCACAGCCCTAATCAATTATGATTGATTTTTGGGTTAATTGTTTTTATCTCAATTTGAATTCAAACTCTAGTGTACAGGTATTCATCCACAACAAAAATAGCAGACTTTTTTTGATTAACAAGGCAAAAAAACTATTGGAAGATTGCATGTTAAACGGCTGCCTGACATATAGTGCTATGATGTTGTATTAATGGCAAACGTAATCAACAAGATTTCAGTTCAATTCTCACTCTCGTTACCCCGAGTTCTCCTTGGCAAAGACATTTTATATCATTTTCCTCTGCCCAGCACTCTTGGTAAGTAGTTCAAAAAGTTTTTTTGACGACTTCTTCTGGAGGCAAAACCAAAATCAAATATAACATTTTCTAATCGTTGTGACAAATGTGCGACGAAAATACCAACACAACATTTCAAAATTGAATTGTAATCGTGGGTTAACTTGCAATCCCTGGGTCAGTAGGCTACTTCTGTATCCTTGATTTTGGCTTAAGTTAGAAGGAATCAATACGTAGTCGGCAGCGTGGTTGAGTGTTAAAAATCCGTAATTGTGATCAACATGGTCTCGGTTCTAAACCTACTCATTTCATTCCGTTGTATCCTTGGGAAAGACATTTTACCACGCTCTCCCCTGCGTGGCGGCCTTCACAAGCAGTTTTAAATTTCAGTAATATTTCTTTAAAAAAACTGAAAAACCAAAACAAAAAATTTCAACCGGACAGCAATAATATCTTGGCATCTCTGGAAGCGAATCGGGTCAATTGGCTGCCCTATGTATAGCGCCGGCGATCCTTTCTTGCTAGTCTGGAGGATAAATATAGCGATAAAGTAAAATGAAATAATACATCTCTTCAATTTTGCAGGTGATTACCATAGGACAATAGTTTCTTAATAACTTCTCCAATATAATAAATAAGGATCATATTATAAAATGTTATTTATATTTAAATGAAGTAAAATTTTTTTGGATCATGAATCATCTTCAACTGAAGTTTTTGAAATAGAATTTTATGTGATCCATTATCAATGCTATTTTAAGGTATATATTATAATTGCATAAATTGTTGCTTTCCAAGTGTCATAAAAAAAACATATGAACAAAATTTACTTGTTAGGTTGACCTCCCCCCAGTTAATAATCTCCCCATCTTTTATGGGCATGCACTGGCAAATTCGGCACCCATCTACAATTAAATTTTTATTTGCGCATCTGTAGCAGTTGTATGGAAGCTTTTTGCATTGTTCATCATCAATATCATTGTTATCATCATTATCATCATCTATATCTCCTGCAAATTAGAAAGTGAAATGAATGTTTAAGATGCATACATACTTTTTCATTGCTTTTCTATTCTAACAAATATTTAAAGCTATCGCTGCTATATCAACAATCTAATTCTAGTTCAATATGGCCTTTGCAGTGAGAAAATCAAGCAGTCTTGTAAGGCCAACATATCTAGAAAGCCCGTGCCTAAATGCACCATCCTCTATATATTCATTAAAAAGTCTTATTAGAATGATTATAGGTCGTTTTCTTGCTTCCGATTTCAGGAAAAAAACGTGTTTTAGGGCCAGTCTTGGTATTTTACGTTAGGAGACTCGTATTTTTAGTTCTGGCTGCGGGCCCGTAAAAACCTAAATCCAAGACTGATCTAAGCTGGAGAAGTTTAATTGTAACGTACGTGTTTTTTTTAACAGAAAATGGGAATTTTTACATAGGTAAAAATCGATCTTTTTTTGTCACAAATAACTTATACAACAACAATGTTATAATCACATTGCAATAATCAAGAAAGTGCAATAGTTCTTATTTCAAAAACTTTGGTAAAAAACAATCTAAAAAGCTGATTTCTGCTCTTTCCCTTGTTACATAAAAAATGTTTAAAGTAGTCTTTAAATCAAAATCTGACAAAAATTCACCAAAAACAAGCAAAAGTAATTGAAAACTCCAAAAGAGATTGTAGAGCTTCATGCCACCGTTTAATTTCCAAACTTTGATTTATCCACCTCTGCAATTTTCTTTTTTGCATAAATAATTTCAACACAACTGTGAAAGTTTGCAGTAAAAGTTGATAAACAATCATCTATATGTCATAGTACATATTCCGTTTTATCACAATTTTGTTTCCTGAAACATTTTAAACACTTATCCTGTTCATTGTTGCTCTAGATCATGTGAATTTTTCTTACACTTACGTTATTTATTGTAAAGCCATATATTCCATTTTTAAATGGCTTGCACGATACGTACATAATATCAAAACTAAATCCGGCTTAAAAACATAGTTTATAATGACAAAAAACTTTTGAAAAGTGCTTTTAACCCATATTACAAGCCAAAAGCATGTAACTAGTTTGCAGACCAACAAAGTCACTTTCAGAGACTGACAATCTCTTTGCAAAACTCTTACAGAGGTAACGAGCACGGGAATATAACCCAGGTCTTTTTTGATGATGGCAGAAAAGCAAGGTCCACCTTTTCTTTTATTACGTTTTGTTCACTTACGATTCTGTTTTTTTTTCATTGACAATAAACGCTCGTTTTCACTACGAGCGTTGGCAGGAGTATTCTTTGCTTCTATTACAGATTTTTTTGCTTCGTTTAGTGCTTAAACGCGGAAAGAAGTGAAAAAATCAATAAAACAAAACAACCAAAAAATACTCTCTGCAACGCTCAAAGTGGAAACGGACCCTAACAGTTAAATAATTTTTTTAGGTAAATAATAGTTAAATTTCTAGCAATTACGTAAAAAACGAAAAATTTGTAGCGATTCAAAAATGACTTTCAGCACTTCTGCTTCAATCTGATAACAAATTCTACAGGCGCTGAGCGCAGAAAATTCTGTGCGTTGTGTCTTTGAGAGCGTGATTTTAAAGCACGAACAGTTGCTCAGAATGCTCTGTAAAACTGAGATTATTTCTGCAATTCTGACCGCATCTTTTACTTTGAAATCAGTTGCGAGTAACGACTATTAGATCACCAAAATAATTTATAAAAATTATCGGCCAAAAACCGACATTCTAATTTATTTTTAAATTGATGAACTAGATTTCAAAGGGATTTTGTACTGTTCTTCAAAGTTACAATCCGAACGAAAAAAAATTTAGTTTCTCTTAATTATTGCAATTGTTAGAATTTTTGCCATTAATAACAAAAAGCATTGCCCGATTTAGTCCAGCCTTAATTTAACACTCCGGAAATGTAATATAAATAAAAGTTATAAAATACATACCAGTATTTTTCAATTATGTCATTTTCATCCAAAGTACCAAATCGAAATCTTAAAAAATCCAAATATTAGAGTAAACATTCTAAATTTTTCTTACACAAATAAAAAACGTTTTGTGCAGATATACAGAAAGTTAAGTCATGATAAAATCAAATTACAGATTGTTTTATCATTTAAAATGGGGAACTATAGAGCAATGGTGAACAAACTAGGCCAAATCCGGCCCGCCAAGCATTCAATGTGAATGGTGTAAATAGGCTAAGTGAAGATTTCTATTTTTTTGTTCTGCGCCTTCGAGAATGGGGTAGTAAATCAAAGTAAAGAACTTTTTTTTGTTTGTCTTTGAGTAAGTTGGAAGCACGAATTCACGTTATAAACACAATAAGGTCTTGATCAAAATCAGCTTTTGAATCTGGTCCTCGAGCTAAAAAGTTTTCCACCTCTGCAATAGAGTATAGACCAGAGTTGGGGAACCTTTTGTTATTGGAGGCCAGATTTGAAAATTTTTAACAAAGGAGGCCGCACAGTCGTAAGTTGGAAATACTCAAGAAAATAGCGTAATCATTTTGAGTCTGTTCCGGTTTTCTTGATTTTCGTTGCCAAACTGTAGTAATTTCTAAAAAAAAATGGTCATCGTTTTGAATCTGACTCGAATTTTTTTCATTTTTGACTCTAAAATTAAGTGATCGTAAAAAAAATTAATTATTTCTATTATCAGTAGTAGTCATTTTAAAACATAATTTTCTTGTCATGGAGGCCGCCCAAAAACTCATAGGTATTTCTGCATAGTTCCCTCTAAGCTGCGCGGCTGCGCGGCCGCGCAGCTAACCTAGAACCCCCGCGCAATACTTTCGTTCTGCCGCGCACTGCTTAAGTATTGGCAAGACAAGCTAAATACGTGCTTTCAATCAGAAGCAAGCTCCACACAATAGTAAATGTTCAAATTGAGGGGCCCGAGGCAAGGATTTTCAAAAATTTATGTCCTCTAAAAAAGAAAAAGAACTTTCGTCAAACTGCAAAGCGAAATCAACACTATAACTCGACTCAATCAAAACAAATAATTCTACCTCTGTAGAACAAAACTGCCAACCACTGGCACACAATAAATTCAACAATTGTCCACCGACACAAAATCTAACGGTCCACCTCCTGTGGCCAAACAAAATCACCTTCGCTCGAGCCGCCACTCGAGTCGCTTCAAATTATTTCACAACGATAATATTAATTTCTCGCTACGCATCGGCTTTATATAGAAAACAAAATCACGTGACGTAAACTTTCTCGTAATTTCGAGATTCAGCCAGAAACCCCTGGAGAGATCGTTACGCGAATCAAGTGGCATATACGCGAACCTTCCAGTACAATGACGTTAGTCAAAAACATATTACGTCAATACAAAGAGGAAAAAAAAAAGAAAAAGATACATGTATCGAGCCATAGAACAAATTGGACGTATATCGCAAGCAGCGCTCAAAGAGCCGCATTTATTCTCTTATAATAAAACTACGAATCGCTTTTAACGGGGATACACTACATCGTTATGATTAAAATTATGAATGAAGTGTGACAGTAATTCATAATTGTAGATTTAGCAATATATCTCGGCATCTCCGAAAGCTGGTCGAGGTAATCGCTTGCCCTAAGTATAACACCTCCGCCGTTGTCTAGCGAGCTAGGAGAATAAATGGAGATAAAAATAAATAAAAAATACTATAAAAAATGTAAATTTATTCGCCACTATAGACATAGGCGACGGCATGAAGGACAAAAATGGCCAATGGATCTTTTTAAAATGACAGTTGAGATGTGACACGTACAATCAAATTTTAAGAGACCCAGGCTTTTACGAAGAAAGAAAATATAGTTTCAGTAGAGAGGTTATTTTTTTTCGTACCATAAAATTGCTACTGAAAGCAGCCATATTGGATTTAATATCTTTTTTGAATGATTTATTTATTTACATAATTGTGAAAAGTTTGCTCAGCGTGTACAGCAGCACGAATAAAACGGGTCTTTCAAATGTCTGTCAAAAATTAGAATTTCGTTGTTTTACGTCGTGTCAGTATTTCAAAGTTATTCAAAAGTACTTTGAAAGTATTCTAAGTTTTTGCAAGCCTTTGAAAGAAATTGCTGCTTTGTAATTGAAGAATTTCTCTTAAAGTCTATTTGACTCAATAGTCAACCATAGATGTTTGTTGAGCCAGATACAAAAATAATTTTCTTAAGTTTTTTCCCGCTTTTTAAAATCAACCATCTATCAACTTTGAATTTTAGAAAAAACTTTTATATGAATATTATATATATTTTTTCTAATTATATTTAAACAAAAAGATAGAATGTTTTAATCGGGAAACACTAGCTTATTTTGTTTTGTTTTTTCAATGCAAGCAAGTATATTCTATTGATTAGACATAACGTCTTTGCGCATACACTTTATATATCTGAATCACATAAATAAAATCCAGAAAAAAATGATATAAATCATTAAACATTAAAAAGAAATTTTTTTGTTACAAATATCATTAATTGCATTTAAAGATCATTAATTTATCATCATTAATTAAAGAATTATTTGATTTACTTTAATTATAACCTCTTAAACGAAAAAACTTGACAAATATCTTTGCTATAGTTTTCGCTGACTTGTTCAATAAAGCAAATATTGAATTATAATTAGTCTTTAGGCTAAACGAAATTTTGTTTGCAGTGGACATGAAGTTTTTTAAAGAATATAAAAGCATAATGAGTCCTATAGCCATGAGTTTGGATATTCTTCAAGGGGAAGAAAAAGCGTATATGGGCCGATTACTACCTACGCTGGCTGGCGTATTAGTAAAATTGAAATCCAAGCGCAACGATGATCTCAATTACTGCCTGCCTTTACTTGATTGTTTCATTCCAGGATTTGAATCAAGGTAACTAAACTGCATTTAATTTTTTTGATTTTCAAAGTGTAATATGTTCGAGATCGTTAAAAACTTAGACATTATTATAAAATTTAAATAAGCTTTAAGTTTCCTGACTTGAAAAAGCAATATTTTTGTAAAAAGCATTTATTTAGAAATTTGCTATTTCAGGTTTCATCATCTTTTCGAGGACTTGAGTGCGTCCTTGTCAGCGCGACGCATCCTCGGTATAAACTTGCACCATCGGTCGACTGGCTTCCTGATGTTCATGCGGAAAGACTTCGCTACCGAACAAGGAATACTTAATTATCATAATAAAGGATAGAGCGAACCAGAAGAATTTGAAAACAACGAAGCAGGACACCAGATTGAAACCAAAGATTTAGAGGACGAATTTATGAGCACTTTATTAGAATTCCCTGATAAAAAATCAGGAGTGAATCAAACAGAACAATTTCTACGTGAAAGCTCACCATTAAAGCACTTTGATTTAAGCGTTTTCTCAAACGATACAATTAAAGACTTATATATCAAATTTAACACTCCAATTCCTTCTAGTGCAGCTGTTGAGCGTCTTTTTTCAACTGGAAAAGATGTTTTAAAACCAAAGAGAAGCCGCTTGACCGACAAGAATTTTGAAATGCTATTGTTTTTACGAAAAAATAGCACGGATTATTGCATTGCTGTTTGTTAATCTGGCCTTTGGTTTGATTAACCAAAAATTTGACCACCGATCGTCACTAAGGTTATTACATAATACCCCATGCTTTATCAGTGCACGAGAATCTCAGGTCTATCATAATATTATTTGAAGATTGCGTGAAGTAAAAGATTTTTCTTCCCAAAGCTTTTCATCTGACACTCTTCAGGGGAAATCGTCAGAATGAAGCAGAATTGAAACCGAACTAATTTATAAAGGAAGAAAGTAGAGTTCTCATTGGCTGAAAAATGCTTAAAATGCTAAAACTAAAAATACTAAATGCTAAAAACGAAAAAAAAAAAAATTCTTTCAGCCAATGAGAACTCTACTTTCTTCCTTTATAAATTAGTTCGGTTTCAATTCTGCTTCATTCTGACGATTTCCCCTGAAGAGTGTCAGATGAAAAGCTTTGGGAAGAAAAATCTTTTACTTCACGCAATCTTCAAATTCTGTACCACCAAATGTTTATTCATAATATTATTACTTTTTGATGCTATTTTAACAAAAAGCATACGTCCACTTTCATAAATTGTAGTTTTCAGTCAAGTATTAATTTTATTGATAGTCTTGTAAACTTAGATGTTCTTTTAAAATCCCATTTTTATGGCTTTTATAAAAATCTGCTGTGTATCTACATTATTTAGTCCATATTGTGCTGCAGATCCGTGAAGTAGTATTTACTTCAATGCAAATTTTTTTCTTTTACTGTTGTGCTTAGTTGTTGTTAATGTTTTGTGTGCCATTGTTCGTATGGGCTCTAAACTTGAAGTAGGCCTAAATAAATGAATAAAACAAGTGTAACAATCATTTTGTGACGCGTTTGTTTTGAAATTAAAGCATTTTATGACAATTCAGAAATTCCTAATTTTTCTGCCCTACTACATAATTAATAATTTTTTTGTGACAGTATTTTAATTTGTGGAAATGACGCTAATCTTGACACTGACGCTGACGCCGTTAACATTTTTGAGCGTTATCGGCGTAAATGACGCCGATAAGAATTTAAAGAGATGACGCTGACGCTAACGCCGTCAAGATTTTCTGTTGACCCGCACAACACTGGCAATGACGTATGCAAAAATTTGTCATGGTGAGGTTTTGCAAGCCGAAAACACGATTACTAATAGTTAAAAGAAAGTGAAAACCTTTTAGTTTTGTCTTCACTTTTTTTACTCCCTAATTCTCTTTTGAGTGGTTTGCCTACATTCTTTAAGGGGTTTGACCTCCCCATAGGTGTGCATGTGATTGTAAGTAAAAACTTTTTTATCGGTCTTCATTTGGCACTTTAAAAAATTATTATACCTTTAAACTGAAGTAAAGAGGTTTTTGTCTTCGGCAAGTTTTTTTGTAAAATTTTCTTCTGTAGGCCAGTGGTGCACGCAGAAACTTGTCGTGGTAGAAGGTCTTTCCGCGCTTAAGCGCTAAGCAAAGCAAAAAAGTCAATAAAAAAAAATAATACTTCTACCAACGCTGGTAGTCGAAATGAGCCTTAAGTCTGCGTAAAGTGAAAAGAATCGTTTGCTAGTGCATGATGTCAGTGAAAGAGTTAACAAAATGAAAATCAAAACTCGTAGGCTTGCAAAATCATCAGAACGGCTCACCTATCAACTGGCCTTTTGCTCCGTTCACCCGAGAAAGTCTTTTGTATTATAACAGTAGTTGAGGCTCTATTTGTTCCGTGAATTTCGTAAAATTCTTTTCGTAAAATTTTTAAAAAACATGAATACTTTTAAATTACGAAAATTTGGTTCAATTGTTAGATCAGCAAAAATTAAACACTGAAATCAATCAAGCCATTACATTTTTATAAAACTTAATTACGTATTTATTTTTGTTGTATATTTTTTACTTTATAAAGTTTTAGAATCTTGGTCTTTTACAGAAAAATTTTTTTATAATGATAATCTGAATAGTTTAACAAATTTTGTATAACAATATTCATATCATTTTTAATTTTAACTTTTATCCGTGCATTTTGCAGTTCAATTAAAAGTTCCTTTAGACGCTTTCAGCTGCTTAGCACTTGTTTGCTAAAAATTACTATAAAATACACTTTGGTTTTGATTTTATAGTAACTTTGATTATGCATTTCGTACCAATTAAGATTTATGTCCCGCGATCCAGGAGAATTTTTAAATTTTAAATTTCCGGGATCCCAAACAAACTTCCCGGCAAATCCCGGTTCATTGCATTTGAGTTGAACGTAATAATTTTAAGCAGGGGTGCTCAATACGTCAGTCAATCGCGGCCTACGCATTGAGCAAAGGCTCGGGAATGCTGGTGAAAAACTTTTTTTTAAGACAAAAATAAAGAAATTGGATACTAATTGTAGGTAAAGACCTTTTTCGTTTAGTAACCACCGGCCATTTGGGACGAAAATGGAAAAATTGGAAACTAATTGTAACTGAATATCTTTTTTTTAGTCGTCAGTAAATTTTGCGGACAAAATTATGTGCTATTTTGCCATCTCTGTGGTACATTTTGCAATCTCAGGATTCTGGGATTTCTGGAAAATCTCGGGATAATAGAAATTCCTGGAAATCATAAACTCTAATTCAATGTACAACCGAGTAGGTCAGGCTCACATCTCATGGACAGTCATTATGATAAAACAATTAAAAGCAAAACATAAAAGACGTTGCTTTAATTTTGGAAATTTTGCGGTTTTCCTTGATGGTCGCTGTACATTATCTAACTTTCACGCAATTTGGGCGATAGGAAAAATTGATGCGTAAGCACTAACAAAGTTAAAAAAGACAAAAGCGCAGTAATAATAAAATATATAATAAAATGTATAAATATATAACAAAAGCGTAGTAATAATAAAATGTATCATACGGTGGCAGCTTACTTTTTGCTAATACGGTATGTCATTAGGTATAAGTGCCCACTGCCCACTTTTGGCCATCATTCTTCATCGGTGAAAGGTTCAGCCCCAAACGCCCCCTTGTGCGTGCGTTTATGCCATAGGCCTACTCTAGAATTTGCATTTGTTGATATTGGTTTTTGAACAAAAAATGTCTGTTTAATTTTGTCTTCCTTCAAAATGCGTCACTGCATTCGCTGTGTGGCTTTTTTCGAAAAGAGTTTCGTGACTCATTTCGTCTGAATCGATATTCAACAAACTCTTTAGGACTTAATTTTAGTTGAGATTATATAACTGTTAAAACAGATCTAAAACAATGACCCTGCCTTACAAATTTTATAGTGCTCTATCTGCTCCCCTGTGTCCGGCGTTTTTAAAATATTGCAGGGTAGCGAAGACAATTGTTTTCCTACGCTTCTCCCGGATGTTATGTGTAATTGATTTGTTCTACAAATAGCCAAGATAAATCAACCTTGCAAGACCATAACTTTTAAGCTGCCTCTATTCACGAAGTCCGAATGAGTCCGTTTTGCATTTGTGTTTAAATCAGATTTTTTTCAATCCACAGTCATTAATTTTATTGGTTGGCCCACGTTTTTTTAAAATTTTTTATTGAAAAACTTTTTGAATTTGTTGTTGACCAATGGTCCAAAGAATCTGATTTTTAGTCAAATTCGTCAAGTCTCTGAGTTACATTTTTAATTACTTTTTTAAGTTTTCGTTTTAAAAGGTTGTTTTTAGTCCCTATACCTCGCCAATAAAAAGCGACAAGGTAAATGTTCATAATCAGTTATAACATTTGGACTATTCCTTAGCCTTCGCTTCGGTGCTACAATTTAGACTATCTGATTTTTATAAAAAAAATTTGGTGACCTTTGGAAATTTGGAATCCAGGTTTTGATAATCGTTGAGCACTTTTTTAGCAGGTAAAACGGTCCGCATGTCGTCCGAAACTGTTTAAACATATTGGGGCTGAAAAAAACTTTTTTCTCTTGTATTGATGGTCAAAACGTAAATTTCAACTACTGTACATTATAGCCATAAAAAAAAAAAAAACAATATAACAACCCAAAAAGGTTTTACTTTAGATCGATTTTTGTAAATTTTGTTTTCACATTCTATAAAGATTCTCGCTGTCGTTTGGAAAGGTATTCACTCTAAGTAAGAAACAGAAGGACTGGAGCCGAGAGCACCCCAAGCGGCTGCACTTTTCCGATAAAATGTTGTCGGCAATGAAGCTGAGTCAGCCTTGCGTTTCGTCATTGGTAGACCTCGTGCTTTATATGTGGTGCCTAATGCATGGGGCGCATTGACGCCTTGAAGATTAATTTGGTAAAAATAAAAACTTGGAAATAGCTTATTATTAGGGTCAAATTATCGTGGTGCTAATTTATTCTAATAGTGAATCAGAACAAAATTGTTGGGTGATTATTCGCAGTTGTTGGCGCTGTAAATTGTTTGAAGTTTGGTGAAGCTTGGAACCCAAGTTTTGCGAGAATTGCTCAAGTTTTTTATATTATTACAATAGTCAGAAGCCATGGTTTCTTTCTATAATCGATTCGCACTTCGCTGGAACTAACTTTTTAAAGAACTTCAGTCTCGCGGCAAACCATTTCTAGAGCTGGAATAAATAAATAAACACAAATTTACTTTGGTTACCTAGTTCAACTGATCCTTTTGGATTTCCTAGTAAAAGTTGTGACATCTGTGCACATGGCAACAAAAAGACTACTGGCACGTTATTGTACTGTCGAAACTTTCACAATTGCGCGAGTTACGAAAGTTGCTTAGGTTCTGCAAGTGTCCACCTCTGGCGGCGCTCAATCGCGCAAATGAGACCCCATTTGTGCATGGATGAATTAAACAAAGCAACATTATTCCGCAGATGATTGAACTTAAAAGAAGCTGTTTTGGGTAACCACATTCCAAAAAACCTGGTTTTGGAAATAAAAGCACGATAATAATACCGGTAAAAGCTTGTATTAGGCTAAATCCAAAATTTTGCCTAAATAGCAACTAAGTTTTTTAACCAGCAATAGATGATTGTCAAAAATATTGATTCTAAATTACAAAAATTAAAGGTCTGAAAGTTTTTTGTGTATAAGTTTTTAAAACTCTTAACTAGTAGAGATAAGATTTAAACAGTATTGCCAATTAGAATTTTTGAATGTTTTGGTTTAGCATTTTTTCAAGTCATTAAGCATAAAAACTATATCTAGCAAGACTAGCATCATAGCTGGAGGAACGACATATTAAAAAAATATCAGGCAATTTTTTGAGATTTTTGAAACACCAAAATTATCATTATAAAAACAACTTTAACATAGACTCATCGATCATGGGATAGGCTATATAGGATTTTTTAAAAATAGTCCTATCTTTTACTGTTAAAACCAAGTATAGCAACTATTGTGCGACGTTGTTAAGATTTTTTAAACATATTTAGAAAACGTGCATTTCCACTGATATTATTAATATATTTTAAGCCCTCTGCTTGCTTGTCAATTTCTTTTAAATAACTGCAACCAAGCTGCAACGAACTGCTGTACTATTCAAGTCGGCAGGAATTTCATACAGTTTTTCTTTATATTTAATTTGCAACAAAATGTCCGCCATTCTTCACTCTGTTTAATTTGTTTTTTTATTTGGGTTCTGGCGTGCTCGCCAAAATGTAGCGTTCTTCTAACTACGAGTATAACTGCTTAAAACTACTCGCTCAAAACAACTGCCTTTATTAACATAACGAACAACGACTGAACTATAGCAATACACGAGGCAAGGTTATAACATACGAGTATTGTGATGTTATAATACTCTGCACAATGAAGTACAATGTAATACAGACGAAATCGGATAATCGCATACCGCTTAAATACATATATCGTTTTATCGCATACAAATCTGAAATCCCAAACCAAATCTTATCTCTCATTAAGTAAAAACATCAGTTAATCGCATAGCGCTTAAAGGAATAAATCGGATTATCGCATAAGATTTTCGTCACAGTTGCTATCTTCATTAACTTAATTGCATTATTTCCCGGAAGGAAAACATTTGCAAAACAACAATGCAATCTATAATGAGATCGAAAAAGTAAACAGCGGTAACTTAATCTGTCACGGTGGCTGCTATTTGCGGCAAAATACAAAACAAAAGAAGTAAAACAAAAAAGTGCGATAATCTTCAAGGTGTGTCATGAAACAGGGGCGCAACTAGGGGGGATGTTTGGACGGCATGCCATCCCCCTTTACAATGCCTATTAAAAAACCAAAAACAAAAGACCGTCTTACGAAACGGCAATTTCTTGTTGGGATTAATATGAAGTTGAGATGAAAAGTGGGAAATACAAGTTCGAGTCAAGGTGAAGAACTTTTTTTTTTGGAGATCACCATGATTTCGGGAGAAATATAACGAAATCAAAATGAAGACTTTTTTTTTCGAGATCACCATGATTTTGGGAGAAAAATAGCGAAATCGGAGACAAAATCGAAGTGAAGACTTTTTTTTTAGAGATCGCTGTGATTTCGGAAGAAATATAGCGAAATCGGAGACGAAATCGAAATGAAGACTTTTTTTTTAGAGATCACCGTGATTTCGGGAGAAAAATAGCAAAATTGAAGACGAAACGGAGCTGAAGGCTTTTTATTTATTTATTTTTTTTGGGAGAATTTTTGGGAGAAAATCGGGAAAAAAAGTCGAGTTGAATTGAAGATTTGAGTATATAAAGTTGAGTATAAACAAACATTAAAATTGCGTATTTTCTTGCCAGTGTTTGTACAATGTCTTAATCGCGTAGAAACATTGCAAATCAAATTGGAAATCTACAACGTGGTCGAAGGGTAATCACACAAATCGGTTAAACGCATATATCGGATAATCGCATAAAAATATCTGGCAAATTGAATATGCGATTAATCGATTTCGTCTGTATTGGTCGAAATGGAATAAGTCTTTGTACTTTTGCACTGTAATGTGTCATTTGTAAGAGGTTAAATTACCCCTGTGTGTGCATTTCTCAATCAGTTAAATATATTGCAGGCCAAAAGTGATTTTGGTCATATTCATTAATACAGTGGCAGAGTTATGAATGATTTCCTGTACTCATCTTTCTATCGTAAATTTCATCATATTCGTTTCTGAAAACTAGTGATCTCGGAAAAAAACAAGAAAGAAGGGAGTCTGCAGAGTGATGAGCTTACGAAAAGAGGAGCCCTGTGCAAGAAAAGTAGGGGGCCACTTTTTAGTGTTTCGAAGCAAAGCGATCTCTAAAAAAAGGTCATTGTTTTAGGGGAAACCACTTTTTAATGTATCAAAATAAAGTCATCTCCAAAAATTAAAATAAAAAAAGAGTCTTTATTTCAGAAATGCCATCGTCCTGGTGCTACTATGAAGAAATAGAGCAATATATTGCGTAGGGGGGGCGGTGCGGCCGCTCCGTTTGCACCCTATTAATCCAATTACTGGGTCTCCTTGTTGAATCTGTTCGGATTTCTGACGGGATTTCTGCCAAAGTGGGAAGGACAGAGCCGTAAAGCTCGGTACTGTCCCGCCGAAATCGGGACGTAGGCCTATGGTAAATCTATGCAAAGCGCAAACTAATTCTGGTATATTAGTGCGGATAAAATTTTTGCGAAATAAAAATATGCAAACTCTTCTTTTAAAGATTGAAAAGCATTGGGATAGGATTGAAAAAATTTGTAGGAAACCAACACAAGCTTTTAATTCTAAAATTTGAGTAAAATCTGCCAGACTACCTTAAAACCATAAACTCTAGTGTTTTGTGATGAAATGACCCTTGGCAACCATAAAACATTTTAATTCGAAGACTGTAGGAGTTAAACTTTCTAAGAACAATTAGGTTATTCTGAATACAAAAATCAGCATAGTTGTAGTTTTCAAAAACTTCGTATTAACTTGTTAACCCTGCAATTTACACTAGGATATTTTACTGCTTTTTAATCTAACAAGAATTTTAATAAAAATATTCTAAGATCATCAACTAGCAGTAATTTTCAATTGTTTTTTTTGCTATTTATTTTTGTTGCTTTCAGCAGAGATTGCAGTTTGACAAAAGTGTGCTGTAGTTAAAACAAAATCTCAGAAATCAGATTACTGTAAAAATTCCTTTTTAAGATGCCTTGATAAAAGTTTGTTGGTATTGGATGAAGAAGTATTATTTAATGTTCGGTACCTGCAAATAC
This sequence comes from Diplosoma virens, assembly GCA_963680785.1. NCBI lineage: Eukaryota > Metazoa > Chordata > Ascidiacea > Aplousobranchia > Didemnidae > Diplosoma > Diplosoma virens. The sequence continues at coordinate 39,711,504 of OY796887.1, read as the reverse complement.
TATAGGAGCTGCATGGAGCCGCATGGAGCCACATGGAGCCACCATGTAAACTTTAAATACTACAGGAGCTGTATGGAGACCTTTTAAATTAGGTCTAGAGATGCATGGAACCACATGAAGCCGCATGGAGCTGCATGGAGCCGGATGGAACTGCATGGAACCGCATGGAGCCACCGTGTAAACTTCAAATACCACAGGAGCCATATGCAGATCTTTTAAATTAGGTCTAGAGATGCATGGAGCTGTATCAAGCCGCATGGAGCCACCGTGTAAACTTCAAATACTACAGGAGCCGTATGCAGATCCTTTAAATTAGGTCTAGAGATGCATGGAGCTGCATGGAGCTGCATGGAGCTGTATCGAGCCGCATGGAGCCACCGTGTAAACTTTAAATACTACAGGAGCCGTATGGAGACCCTTTAAATTAGGTCTAGAGCTGCATGGAGCTGCATGGAGCTGCATGGAGCTGCATAAAGCCGCATGGAGCCAGTGTGTAAACTTCAAATACTACAGGAGCCGTATGGAGACCTTTTAAATTACTGTAGGTCTAGAGATGTATGGAGCCGGATGGAGCCGCATGGAGCTGCATGGAGTCGCATGGAGCCGCCGTGTAAGCTTCAAATACTACAGGAGCCGTATGTAGACCCTTTAAATTAGGTCTAGAAATGCATGGAGCTGCATGGAGCTGCATGGAGCAATATAGAGCCACCGTTTCAACTTCAAATACTACAGAAACTGCACGGAGACTCTTTAAATTACATTTAGAAATGCATGGAGCCGCATGAAGCCGCATGGAGCCACCTTGTATACTTTAAATACTACCGGAGCCGTACGGAGACCCTTTAAATAAAGTCTAGAGATGCATAGAGCCGCATATGGAGCCACCGTGTAAACTTCAAATACTACTGGAGCTGCATACAGATCTTCTAAATAAAGTCTAGAGATGCATGGAGCCGCATGGAGCCACGTTGTATAAATTGTATGCTTCAAATAGTATAGGAGCCGTATGGAGATCATTTAAATGAAGTCTAGAGATGCATGGAGCCGCATAAGCCGCATAGAGCCTCCTGGAAACCCTTTAAATGAAGTCTAGAGATGCATGGAGCTGCATGGAGCCACCGTGTAAACTTCAAATACTACAGGAGCCGCATGGAAACCCTTTAAATAAAGTCTAGAGATGCATGGAGCCGCATGGAGTCGCATGAAGCCGTATGGAGACCATCTAAATGAAGTCTAGAGATGCATGGAGCCACATGGAGCCACCGTGTAAACTTCAAATAGTACGGGAGCCGCCTGGAGATGCATGGAGCCACAGCGCATATTTCGAATATTATAGGAGCCGCATGGACACCTTTTAAAATATAGTCTAGAGATGCATGAAGTCGCAAGGAGACTTTCAATTATTACTCAGAGGTTTATAGGTGCATGAAGCCGCATGAAGCCACAGGATAAACTGAAAATACTGCTGGAGCTGCATGGACATCTTTAAAGTTTTGCGTAAAGATGCATGGCGCCACATGTAGCCGCAGATTACATTTCAAATACTACAGGAGCCGCATATAGACATCTAAAAACGTTGTTTGGAGAAGCATGGAGCTGCTAAGGATCTTTAGCATATTGTATAGAAAATCCTGGAGTTGCATGCAGCAGCCGAGTAAACTTCAAGTACCGCAAGAGCTGTGAAGCGATTGTGATTTCTTGTTGTTTTTTTTCTGTCTAATTGTGAAAGGTAAAAGGCCGCTATACATTGCACAATCGTTCCATTCTTATGTTTATTCTAGCTGTTTTACGAAAGCAGTCAAATAATAGCTCTTAATATTTAATTTTAATTCTATCGTGACATTCAAACATAAATTACACCGTTGTTCTGTTGTTTCTTAATTTGACAAAATAACTAATGAAACTTTATTCTTCTGGGGCAACAAAGGAAATGAGAAAAAAAACAGTTCAAATAATTGTTATTAAAGAATGCCAAGAAAAAATTCGCTTCGAGCCTTGCAGTCATCACAGCCGCATGTACACTTCTAAAAAGTTGTTTAGAGATGCCACAAGAAGACCTGCTTTCTTCCTCTCTTCATTTCTCTCCTTCCTTCTTCTCCATTGCTTTCCACCCCTTCTTTGCATCCAAGTAGCATGTCCACCAGTGACCCTTGGTGCCCAGTCACTGGTAACGGTCGTTGTTTTCCCGGGCCTCGACCGATTCCGTATGAAGTCAGATTTTACAACGCGCATTGAAAAATATTTTGCTATGTTTTACGCCGGATGCCCTTCTTATCGCAATCATCCCCATTTATCCGGGCTTGAGACCGGCACCAAGGCTGCTCTGATTTGAACAACCTTAAAGACTGGGTTATAAAAACTCTCTGCTAATAAATTGATAATTTTATTTGATCAATTTTCAACTAGGCTTGATTGTGCACGGTATGCGCAAATGGGTAACTTCAAATAAAAAAAAGTCATCACTTTATTTTTTTATTTTAGATTGAGTTTTAGGTTTTTTTAGAACAGCCAAATAAAACTTCAGGTAATGGAAAGCGTTTAAAATTTAGCTCTTTACCTGGTCCAGATGTTCTGCTAATTTTTGAAATTTTTTAAAGTGTGCCGCATGTTCGAAAAAGTAGTGGAGCACAGGTCTAGAGTATCACCTTTAGCCAAAACAAGTGCCACTGCTAGTTGTCAGAGCTCAGATGGCTGGATGTTTAAAAAAACTGTTAAGTAGTCCGTTGGAGAGGGACGGAGGCATCCAGTAACTACGCGCAAAGCGTCATTCAAAATATTAAATATGAACCAAGTACTACGAGAACAAACAAGACTCCAATACTCGGCTGTTGAATCGACTAAAAATAAAAGAGCTGTATCTGATGTTTTGACACCAGCAGCCGCTCTGAAGCCCCACGTTACCTCAGCAGTGGGACAGGAGAAGTTTTTTGCGCAATGCCAAGTGGTGGTGACAAAACTTGAGTGATTTGTCTACTTTTACTTCAAGATAAATCGGAACCAAACACAATGTTGAATGTTGATTACTGTAAACTTTTAGCTCACATTTTTTCTCAATCTGGATATTGTGGAAAGCGTATTATGCATCTAGATGTAAAAAAAGTCGTGACTGATTTTGGAGGAACACTGTTTATCTGACACTCGAGACTATTTTGCTTACTGTTGCCGTTAGAGAGTGAAACCTTTGTTGCGAATTAGATTTATAATCATTCGAACCACGCATTTATTCAGCAGAAACTCCATGCGGCACCATGCATTTCTAGACTTAATTTAAAGGGTCTTCATGCGGCTCCTGTAATATTTGAAGTTTACACGGTGGCTCCATGCAGCTCCATGCGGCTCCATGCGGCTCCATGCGGCTTCATGCGTCTCTAGACTTAATTTAAAGAGTCTGCATACGGCTCCTGTAGTATTTGAAGTATACAAGGTGGCTCCATGCGGCTTCATGCATCTCTAGACCTAATTTAAAGGGTCTGCATATGGCTCCTGTAGTATTTGAAGTTGAAACGGTGGCTCTATGCAGCTCCATGCAGCTCCATGCATCTCTAGACCTAATTTAAAGGATCTACATACGGCTCCTGTAGTATTTGAAGTTTACACGGTGGCTCCATGCGGCTTGATACAGTTCCATGCATCTCTAGACCTAATTTAAAGGGTCTGTATATGGCTCCTGTGGCATTTGAAGTTTACACGGTGGCTCCATGCAGCTCCATGTAGCTCCATGCATCTCTAGACCTAATTTAAAGGGTCTGAAAACGGCTTCTGTAGTATTTGAAGTTTACACGATGGCTCCATGCGGCTCCATGCAGCTCCATGCATCTCTAGACTTTATTTAAAGGGTCTGCATACGGCTTCTGTAGTATTTAAAATTTACACAGTGGCTCCATGCGGCTCCATGCGGCTCCATGCATCTCTAGACCTATTTTAAAGGGTCTGCATACGGCTCCTGTAGTATTTAAAGTTTATACGGTGGCTCCATGCAGCTCCATGCGGCTCCATGCATCTCTAGATCTAATTTAAAAGGTCTGCATACGGCTCCTGTAGTATTTGAATTTTACACAGTGGCTCCATGCAGCTTCATGCGGCTTTATGCGGTTCCATGCGGCTTCATGCGGTTCCATGCATCTCCAGACCTAATTTAAAAAGTCTCCATGCAGCTCCTGTAGTATTTAAAGTTTACACAGTGGCTCCATGCGGCTTCATGCAGCTCCATGCGGCTCCTGTAGTATTTGCAGATACCCTTTAATGTTTTATATTTTTTTGTAAATTTTAATTGTCAAGTACAGAAACGCCTAATTTAAGAATTTTAGATTATTGTTATTTGTTTCTATTATTGTCACTTGTATTTTTTGAATCAATAAATGTTAAGACATTTAATATAATTAAGTTTTAATTTCAAACTTGAAATAAATAAATGTTGTCATTTTATTCAAGTAAAACACATTTTTAAATGGCATTGTCTTATTTTGGATCACTTTAAGAAGAGACTATAACTGCTGTATGTTGTTGAAACTAATCTGGAATCCCTCCAACAGCACTAGGAGGCAGAAAAAAACCAAGAGAAAAATAATCTCTAAGAAATAATAGTAACCACAGGGGATTCCAGGTTAGTTTTCTTTTCAGTAAACAGCTGTGAGTTTCACTGACAAAAATCACTCACAGCTGCTTACTGAAAAGAAAAGTCCCATTTTGTTTTAGTATGCTATAAGCTAAAATTGTTTTATTTTTTGTCACATAAGTTTTGATTTTTTATTGTGATACATTTGGGTCTGGTGTGGAATTGGCCATCCAGTTCAACACCAGACCAGAACCCTGTATGTCTGGTTTTATTAATTGTTTTTTTATGATAATATTGCTTTGATAATCAATTTAATTATAATTCAAGTAAGGTGTTAGTTTACAAAAATTTCATTTATTAGCTGTTTTTTTCAGCACATTTCTTAACTTATATTTTATCAGTTTGTCAATACAGTAGTTAGAAAGTTTTTTAACACAATTGTACAAAGCACCTAGTTGATTTATGCAATGAATTGTTTATAGAACAAAATCTTAGATTATTATTAAGGAAAATGTGAAATTTGTTTGTGTAAAAAATTGTTATTAAGTTATATACAGTTGGGTCTTTTCAAGAAGTCCCGTAAGCAATTTTTTTCAGTGAAACTAACTAAAATGTCCCTTTCAGCACCAGGGTGGAATAAAGAAGAAACCAAGAGAAAACAATCTCACAAGAAGTGATAGTAACCGCAGGGGCATCTCTTTTAGTTTCACAAACAAAAATTGCTTTTGGTGACTTCTTGAAGAGACCCAACTGTTATTCATTTTCCTTTATCAGGCCAGTTTTTTAATGAATTGCATTTAAAATTTTAACAACTTACTCTTTTGGCCTTTTGATTAGGTTTTTCTAAGTGATTTAGCACTCAGATTAATTTTTGCTGAAATTTAAGCAGCATTATAATAAAATAACAGTGATGTTACTACCAAAAAAACATAACAAATACACTTAATGTTTGAAAAGTTAATGTTTAAGCTGGTGGTTCCATACTAGGTTAGTGTAAACTATAAATGATAACTCTCATACTTTATTTAAAATTGATAAATGTTTACTTGGTCCTTTATTTTATTGGTCTGATTGACAGGGTTATGTTGTAATAAAATAATTTTCAAGTTTTAATTTCACAGTTAAAAAGTGTTAAAATAATTTTAACAGGTTCTGTTATAGTCATCAAGCAAAAATTACTTAGTTTGTAAAGAAAGCTTAGCAAGCATAATATAGAGCAGGGGTGGCCAAACAGTGGCTCGCGAGCCGCATGCGGCTCTTCAGACCCTTGCTGGCAGCTCTTTGAACGTTTTGAAAAATTGAAAAATTATAGGGAAAATCTGAGAATGATTTCATATGACGACCTTTTTTTTGTAGAGAACATTATGATTTTGGGACGAAAATAGGGAAATACCAGATTGATTCGATGTAAAGACCTTTTTTTTTAGAGAACACTATAAATTCGGAACGAAAAGTGGAAATCTGAAGATGATTTCAAGTAAAGACTTTTTTTTTTATCAGTAAATGAGTAAATAACTTCATGTTTTTAAATTTTTGTGTTGCGGCTCTTTAAAAGTTTGGATTTATGATATGCGGCTCCAACATGGTATAAGTTTGGCCACCCCTGATATAGAGTTTAGCTAGATTTGCTCAGCAAGACGTTTGCTCTGCACATGTGTTGAAGGCTGGAGGTTTGAGGATAGAAAAAATTAGTTAAAAGTATCGTTTCATTTTGCAAAATATTATGAAAATTGTGTTTAAAAGTTTTATTGCTTGTTTTTGTATTAAAATTGTAAAAACCTTGAGTAAGAGCATGTGAGTAGACTGCATTCTATATCAACACTATCTGAAAGTGATTCAAGATTGCAAGGTTTGGTTGAAGAAAATATTGCTAGACAGCAACTGATGGTAATGAGTAGCAAAGCAAGACTTCTCAGCAAGATGCTTTCAGTGGTTGGAGTTGAGATATACTTACAATTAAAACCAATTTGTAACATCTGAATATTGTCAGGTTCACACTGAGCCATTGATCTTAACTGTAGCTGTTTGCTAATGATTTTTGTTAATTAGTAGATTTTTGAAAAATTAGTAAATTTTATATGTTTGTTTGAAAAGCGTAACAAAAGAAAAGCTAAAAAGTGATTAATTTTTTATCAACCTTTCTGCTGATTAGAATATTTTATCAAATTTGCATCTATTTTTTTGAAAGTGGAATGCTTATTGTAAATTAAATGTTCTGTTGATACCAGCTGCAAGTTCTGATATTGGAGCATAAAAAAAGGAAATTCGCTGAAGTTTTTGACAAATAAGCAGGTTGCTTTTAAAAGTGTATCAAATAATGATTAATGAATTAGGAAATTGAAAAAATTTTCAGTAATTTTTTTAATTTAATACTTTTAAACAATTGTTGGGTTTATAGCAGGGCTTGGCAATAATTTTCAACCTTGAGCCTCATTGGCGCTTTTGAAATTATTTAGGGGCCACACATACACTGACATTGGTAAATTTAAATAATTGTGGGTCATTATAAAATGTCGTTTGTATCTAAAATAATGTCTAGAAAAAAATTTGCAGGCCACAATTTGCCCACCCCTAGTTTATAGGCTACTTAGCAGGAAAATCTTTTCATGTTTACCACTGTTCATTATATAGTATAATATTTTTAATTTTTTGAAATGTTATTGAATGATAATAAAAAGTAGCCAATTAACAGATTTCTTTGTTACAAAATTTTTCACATCTATTGTTTATAACTTGACAGTGTGCAAATTGCAAGTAGCATTTCAAACATCTCAATTTAATGCTTTTGTCATTAGTCATTGTCATGTTAACAAGCTGTCCCTACTGCTGTGGGACAATCCAATGTTACTCCAATGTTACTACTTAATTATAATTGAAAATGCCTAAAATGTTATACCAAAAAGTCATGTACAGTGCTCATCAAAACTATAATGCCACAACATTTTTACTTATAACATAGCCATTAAGTGTTAGTATTCTTGTTCCTGCTAGTATATAAAGGAACAACAACTATGTTTAACTTCAAATGTGGATTTATAACTAAAACTATAATTTTAAACAACTAATTAATGTTAAAGATGAAACCCACTCGAAAATAAGGTCCAAAACTAAAAGGACAACCTGAAAAATTGTGAATTGTAACTCACAAGTTACTATAATATTATGATAAATCACTATAAATTACTTAGAACTAAAGGCAAAACTAATTCAATAGTGAGTTTTTCTGCCATTTCTGTTGATAACCTCAAAAATCCTACTTTTCATGCTTGAGATCAACTTGTGCAGATATTCACCAGGAATTTCCTCCCAAGCTTTCAATATAGCAGTTTTCAGAACAGCAACAGTATCATATTGCTTGCCATCTTTATAAACCTGATGTGTAAGCCAACCCCAAGCATTTTCAATTGGATTAACATCAGGACTCCAAGCAGGCCATGGAAGGACATTGATTCCCATTGCATGAAAATACTCTGTTGTGGCCCGAGCAGTGTGGATAGGGGCATTATCCTGCTGAAACACAAAGTCCTGTCCACAAACTCAGGAGCCCTCTTTGAAAAGGCAGGCTTTATCAACCATCTGGACATACTGTGCTGCATTGAACTTTCCATTCATGATTATGAGGGGAAGCCTGCCATTAGCAGAGATGGCCCTCCATACCATAATGCCTCCTCCAGAGTTCTGATGGTTTGAAAACACCATTTTAGGTATGCTGCTATCAGACCAGTAATATTGATAGCCATCAGGTCCATCCAAGTTCCATTTTTAGATTCCAAACAATAGTAGCAATTTTTACGCTGTAAATAAAAAAATTACCCTGGCATTATAGTTTTGTTGAGGACTGTACAGGTTTCCTACTAAATATACAGGTTCAGACATGATCTTAGAGCAGGGATGCCCAACCTTTGTATAAAGAGCCAGAATTATTAATTCACTAGCACTCAGGGACTGCAAGAAATATAATTGCACATATATAAGGTTTTAAGATATCCAAAAACAATATGGATTTGAGATAGGTTAGACTTAGAGAAAGACTATTGAAATTATTACATTATTTTAAATAAGACAGTAATGTTAAATATATACACTACAAAAAACAGTAGGTATATATATGTAATGTATTGGTAATTACTAAAAAAATTTAATGAGATGATTAATGTTGCTTTTCGCTAGCTAACTTATTATTTGGCTGGAAGCCAGTTGTTGCCAATCAGAAAATTGAATAAAGATTTCCATTAAGCAATCTGCTTCTTAAATTTGATATGTTCATATTCAATATATTAAATGTTTGCTCACATACATAGGCTGATCCAATGAACTTGTGTATAAAAGAGCCTTTTTGTGTAGATATGGATACAGATTTTTAGGTAGGCATTTATAAAAATTTAGCAAATTTTCTTAGTAAATTTCTTTTACAAAGGAACAATTTCAAAAATTAATTAATTCTAACTGAGCTTCTATTCAAATTCTTCTGGATTTGCAGAGAAAGGATTAACAAACAGTTGCAGAGACTTTTAGAGCTTTCCAGATTCTCCAAATCTCTTCTCAAGTGTATTTTGATGCTCTCCAATTTTATTTGCATATGTATCTGTTCGATAGACAGCATCATATTTTTCTAGCATACCTTTGTACCATGGAAAATCCCAAGTTCGCCTTTTATGAGAGTGGATTTGAACAATGTGAGCTTCTTTTAAAAGAAATGACTTGCTAACTCTGATACCATCTGATTTTTGCTTCAAAGATTAATATTGAGCACATTCAAGTGATGGGTAATGTCTACGTACAGCACAGATTGTGCTGATGTATAATGCAATAAACTTGAAAAAATTCTCTATCAATCTCCAGCTGCTTCTGTGGCAAGGAAACCAACTCCAATTTTTTCAATTATGTTTGGAGCTTCATCTGTAGTAACTCCTAAGTTTTCCAAGCTCAATCTAACATTATTAACATTTTCTAACACAAACCTCAATAAAGCACTTTCTTTTGTTTGCCCTTCTATGGAACTCATAGCAATCAATTCTTCATAAACAGTGGAAGTGTCAGTAATGGCTCTAATAAACACCAGTAATTGAGCAGATGACGATGTCTGTTGACTTGTCTACGGCCAAAGAAAAATATGTAATTTCATTTGTTATTTCTTTCAACTGATCAAAAACATCTTCTGACAAGTCAGTGATTTACATTGTATTGTATTGTACTTCAGCTAAGATTTTTAAAGGCTTTTGTCTGGTTAGGACACAATTTTTTAATTGCTATTATTATACAGTCTTTGAAAAACGTCCCGTCTATAAAAGGTCGAGAAGTCTTTGCTATCAGGTGAGCTATTTCGTAGATTGGCTCAGCTGCATTCACATTCGTAATTTTTGTAGCATTAAAAAGTTTTTTTAGGGGTCCAGCATTATTCAACAACCGATGTAATTTTTATTAAGTTCTCCTGTTAAAGATTCGTCGTGCCTTTATAAATTATATTCTTTAGGAATCGAAATGCAAGACTGACAAATCAAATACAATCAAATACAAATCAAATACAATATCAAATACATAATCTTCTTTGAGGTATTTTTGATAAAGAAATACTTATCAGTCCATGCTTCTTGAAACTGCCTATTTTCATCACAAAGTTTTCTTTTCGTTGCTCTCTTAGATGTACTCGCCAAGTTATTAGAGATAAAATAAATGTGAAAATACCGTGCAATCCACAATTAACACGTTTCTTATGTATTGGTAAACTACACATGTCAGTAATGCGCTTCATGATACATATATGTACCAAATACGTAAGAAACGTGTTAAGGAAAATATACAGCATTGTACTTGGTACCAAAATTTCAAAAAATTATAATTTATATTACATGAGAATAATGCTATACATACATGAATAAATAATCAGTCAGTAATACACCGTTCTCTAGAAGCACTGTAATTGGAAGCACACACGCAAGAGCTGGAGATATTTAACTGACTATTTTTTTTCTTAACCCAGGGTTACCAAATGTCACTATTAAAACAAGCCAACATGCATATAAGAAAAGGGAAAAAAAGAACCAAACACTTTTAATAGCCTTCAACAAGAAAACATTTTCAAACTATCTTTTTCGTCAACAAGATATTTGTAAGGCGTATTTAAAGCTGTAATTAACTAATTGTAAGAAGTTTATTGAAAAACTTTTAAATATTGTAATAAAAAAGCCAATTCGTAACTCTGCTCCCATTGATCAAACGGAACTGACTCAATGAGTTGGTTTTAAACATACGAGGGGCATTCAAAAAGTATGCGGAACTTTATAATTTTTTATAATTTATTGATACAATCAATCTACTTTTCAACGTAGTCTCCATCAAGGTCGATGCACTTCTCCCGGCGGTGCTTTCATCCTTTTATCCCATTTTTGAAGTAATCTGCTGACCATTTTGTGAGCCATGTTTTTGCTGCTTGCTCTGCCTCATTAGTGTCATTAAAATAAACGCCTTTCAAGTGTTCTTTGAGTTTTGGAAATAAAAAAAAGTCAGATGGGGCAAGGTCTGGGCTATAAGGTGGATGTGGCAGCAATTCCCACCGAAATTCTCTCAAAACATCTCTTACGATCCGAGAAGAATGCGCTGGGGCGTTGTGGTGATGGAAAAGAATTGCACGATGGAGTTTTCCTGGATGCTTTTCAGCTAATTTTGCTCTCAATTTCCTTAAAACTTATACGTAATAGGCGCCTGTAACAGTTTTTTTTACCTTCTAAAAAATCTACTAGCACAACTCCTTTAGAGTCCCAGAAAACAGTTGCCATTACCTTCTTGACAGACCTCTCAAACTTGAATTTGATTGGGCCAGATGATCCACGTGGGAGCCACTGTTTGTACTGCTGTTTTGTTTCAGGATTATACTGGTAGACCCATGTTTCATCTCCTGTGATAATTCGCTCAAAAAAGCGGTCTTCATCTGCTTCAACTTTGAGCAAAATCATTCACTTCTGAGATTGAGCTGATTTGGGCGTTTCGTTGACAATTCCCTTCTGAGATTGAGCTGATTTGGGCGCAACGCTTTTGGCACCCATCGCGCCGAAAGCTTGCTGAGGCATAAATCGTCATGCAGAATCGAATGAGCTGAACCAACTGATATGCCCATAGTCTCAGCTATCTGATAAACCGTCGATCGTCCATCTTCTTTGACTAGGTTCCTAACAAAATCAATTTTTTCATTGGTTTTTGAGGTTGTTGGTCTTCCACGACCCTCATCATCTTCAACAGCTTCTCTACCATCTCGAAATCTTTCAATCCACTTGTAAACACAAGTTTTCTTCAGACCATCATCTTTATAAACGGTCTGCAGAGCTTGAATGATCTCCGCTTCTTTCCAACCAAGCTTTACCAAAAATTTGATGTTGGTTCTTAGCTCGAAATCCTTACGCTCCATGGGTTAAAAAACTACCTTGAATAAACTAGCTTTTTACAACTTCCTTTACAAGCGCAAAATGAGTGATAGCAATTCGATCGCAAAGAACATGCTTTTTATGGCCAAAAAGCTAAAATACGTTTTTTCTTGCTGGCACTCTTGTCACGGGAGAATTCCGCGTATTTTTTTGAATGCCCTTCGTATTTAGAACGTACGTTATTGGGGCCGCACCAAACCTTTCTGAGGGCCGCAGGTTGGACACCCATGTCTTAGAGATATATAAAAGCAAAAGCAGAATAAAAAGCCAAATGGTTGAAGCTCATAAAAAAAGGATGTTATGGAGTTCAGTGAGAAAAGAACTTGTTCGATTGGGGCCGCACCAAACCTTTCTGAGGGCCGCAGGTTGGACACCCATGTCTTAGAGATATATAAAAGCAAAAGCAGAATAAAAAGCCAAATGGTTGAAGCTCATAAAAAAAGGATGTTATGGAGTTCAGTGAGAAAAGAACTTGTTCGTCGTCGTCGTTTGAAGGGTATCCACTCCAGGTCAGACACAAACAGGACTGGCGCCGAGGGTTTATGTTTTTACTACCCCAGGCTGCTGCACTGCCTGGATCAGATGCTGGCAGTGATGTTATTAAGCCAGCATTGAGTTTCGTCATCCAAAACCGTCAGACCTTGTGCTCCATATGGTGCCCGATGTATAGGGCACGCTGTTAGAACATGGTCTGCGGTTTGCCCAGAGGCGCCACACTCGCAATTCGGTGAAGGAGCGAGACCCCATTTGTGCATGGACGAATGGAATCGCCCAACACCAGTCCGCAGGCGGTTGAGCTTAACCCAAGCTGCTCGGGGTAAGCCCATCCCAATAGGCCTGGCACCGGTCCCGGGCACAAAAGCACGGAGCCTGGAAGCATTTTGACAATACTCCGTTTTCCGTTTGTGATTCGCCCATTCAGAAGCGCGGATGCCAAGTCTGGCAAGGTTGTTCAAAAAATTCCGCGCAGCTGGCACAAACGGGCGTCTGGATCTTAGTCTCTCTTGGCGAGTATCTGAGGATCCACTTAAAAGACCATACAAGATATGATCGGGGTCCAGAGATCCACGGTGAGCGAAGGAGAGTGTCGCTCCCAGTCGGCGAACCTCAGCTGGCCGGATGCCTGAGAGTACAGGTAGGTGGTCCGTTGGAGTGGGACGCAGGCATCCAGTGACTGTGCGCAAGGCGTCGTTCAGGACACTGTCGATGAGGCGAGTATCAGCACTGCGACACCAGACTGGCGCACAGTACTCAGCTGTTGAGTAGACTAGAAATAAGGTGGCTATGCGTAGTGTTTTAGCACCAGCACCCCATCCCGAGCCCACGAGTCGCCTCAGCAGTGTGATGCGCGAGGATAGTTTTTTGCGCAATGCCACTAAATAATGACGAAACGTGAGCGATCTGTCCAGTTTTACCCCAAGATAAGTAGGGGTTGGACAGAACGGTAAAAGTCTACCGTTGTTGTAGACCTTTAGCTCACGTTTGGCCTCTCGGTTGTTTAAGTGAAAGGCTGCCGTCCCGTCTTAGTGTGACTGAGGTTCAACCTCCAAGTATAGACATGTCTTGGCTTAAAGTCCCCTCCAAGTCCTTCCAGTTTCCAGAAGAGTGCAACAATGCTAAATCATCAGCATAAGCAAACTTTCTGGAAATCATGGAAGGCAGATCGTACGTATAAATGTTAAATAGGAGGGGAGCCAAGACCGATCCCTGAGGAATGCCGTTTTTAAGACGGCGTAGCCTGCTTTGCTTGCAGTCACCGGTAGTAAGGGTGAAACTTCGATTTCGGATAAGCTCCATAATCATTCTGACCATGTGTTTATCTGGAAGAAGTCTCAGCAGCTTGCAGGTAAGGCCACGGTGCCAGACAGTGTCATAAGCAGCTGTCAGATCGACAAATACGGCACCGGCCTTCTTTTTAGCCTCAAAAGAATCCTCGATGTTCTGGGTTAGCAAAACAACTGAGTGGGTTCCGACGCGGGAAGTCAAAGAACATGTTCAATTAGGATTAAAAGTTAAAAAACTGAATTAAATTTTTTTATTTATTTTTATATATTTATCCTCTTGACTAGCAGGAAAGCATTGGAGGCGTTATGCCTAGGATAATTTTCAAACAGTTACCCCGACCTGCTTCCGGAGATGGCAAGATACTGCTGTCCGGTTGAAATTTAGAACTGCTTACCAAGACCTCCAAGCTGGGGAAAGTGGTGTAAAGTGTCTTTTTCCAGATACAACTGTTAAAATCATAAGAATAGAACTCGCACTGAAATTGAAAAAGTTAATTAACTGCATAGAAGTCTTTTTTTTTTGAAACGTGTTAATTAATTCTATTGTTTGCGTTTACTGCTTTATAGGTAGATCACGTGCAGCGATCTTAATGAAATCTGATTGGCTCACTTACACGTGGCGAGCACACTATAAATTGAGATGTTGGTAAATTTAATTCCTCTTTCAGTCGTTGGTGATCACTGATCAAGTGGTTCGGTGGTTGATTTTGTAGAGTGAGTTTGTATATCGCAAGCGAAACTTGGGTAACTTTTGTTTTGCGATTGCATCGTTGGCTGCATCGTTGGGAGCACGTTGGGTGCACGTTGTTTGTATAGTTAACTGCATCGTTTAAGCAGTATTGTCGAGAAAATAATTGTGGTCGTTGGCTTGTGGAAGCCTGTTATACCTTCATATCGGAATCTCAACTTTAATAAATATTATATAGCCATAAGACGTGTGGGAAAGCCAGCGGTGTGATTGGGGAAGGCTCGGATAGCTTCCCTATAGTTTGAAGAATTTGGAGCTATAGAAGAGAGAGATTCGCTGTGCGGTCTACAGTAAACTTTGAAATTAACAACAACAGAATGGCGCCAGTAAGTTTTGAACCGTGATCGTGTCGATCACTTTCGCCATCAATCACGGCGATCTTAATCACTCGACCACGCTGCCGACAAAAATAAATAAATATAGTTAACCTAATTATTGCTTTTTAGCAATTTGATGTAGTTTTACTGATTTTTGTTATTAACTTTTTGAAGTTTGTTGCTTTATCATTTATTGTATAACGGTACCTAAAACTGCAAAATGAATGATGATGAAACAGGAGATTGGTGCCCCCCAAATGAAGCAGAATTGAAAGTCCTGGAAGCTAGACGAGAAAGAAACAATCAAATAAGCCGTTTAATGGCCAATTATATGCTGAAAGGTAATCTTGTAAATATTTTAATCTTCCTGTAAATACTGCCTCAGAAAATTTGTTGTTGCTATATACTGTATATTTTTGCTTTCTTTAATGAATTATTCATATGTAAATGAATTAAAATTGCATTAATGTTGGTTATTTTTTTGTCGCAAGAAAAATTATACCAAAAAAGGAGATTTAAAACTTTTGATTGATTAAAAGGGTATCTAAGATACCAGCAATAATTTTGGTAATATTCTTTTTTTTGTTGCAGAATTAGTTGCTAAATTTTTTGCTCACTTTTTTAAAGTTCTTGTAGGCCTACTAATAATTTATTTTTGTAGGTTATCGAATGCTTGATCGTATTTGTGCTGAATGCAGCACAGTTCTTCTTCAAGATCAAAGTGGCGCAGATTATTGTGTAGCTTGCAAAGAGTTGCATTCTGAAACGTCTAAAGATGATCCTGCTATTAGTGCCGAAGCAGCAGCTGCCGCAGTAATGGAACAACAACAAAGAATTTTACCTGTTACACCTGACGAAGTGGCCGTTTTGTCTGTTCCTGAGCCTTCCGAAAAACCTCCCAAATCTTCGATTTCAGAAGGTTTTAAAAATTTTGTGAATTTCTTTTAAAACTTTTCTTTTTCATATTTTTTAGGTTCTGTTTTTGAAAAATAATTTAACCCTTTTGCTTGAAGACGGTCGAGTCGTAGTTATTGCAAATGTCTATTATCTGTACAAATTTCTTATGCCTCACAATGCTATTTATTAACTAAGTATGGACTAACCTAAACTTAACCCATAGCAACTTTATGTCCAATTTACATTAAAAGTGCTGTAATTCTTCATTGCTGAGCGAAAAAAAAAAATTTAACTGTTGTTTAGAAATCAATTACATTTCAATATGGTTGATTTTTTGAAAATGTGAATCAACAGGAAAATCTTCCGATTCCGAATCAACGTCATCGTTGACGAGTCAAACCAACGTTGATTTATCACGTGAGTTGGCGGGACTAGAAGGCGCTGTTGGAGGAATTCAGCTTATTGCATCGTATTTGCGAATGAAAGCCAAAATCGATCAGTTGTCGAAGCGGCTGGTGGAGAGCGACGAGGTTGACGACGCCAAGAATATTTGTACTGCCATAAAAGCATGTGCTGACACAGCGGCTTCGATAAAAAAACTTCTTTGACGTTTCTTGTTCGATTTGTTGTTCTGTTCAATCATTTTACTTCGTTCTGATTGTTGATCGTTTTTCTATCAGTCTCACTTCTGTTTTTGAGGCGTGTGGAAGAAATTCAAAATGTTAATAACATTAACGTTTGTTCATCAATCAAATTTACTTGCCTTAAAACTATGCAGACACCTTAGCACTGTGTTGTTTGTCCTTTCATTAGAACGCCGATTACTTTTTCCTGTAGTTGGTTTGTTATATATTTGTCTTAGAATATACTGAAAGCCTAACACTATTTTGTTCAAGCTTATTACAAATCAGCTCGCTATTTTTATAATGGTGTTGTTACCAATTCCACAAGAACAAAAACAGAGCAGCCTAGCTTTTAACCTCTAACAGTTTACTTTAATAATGTTTTGTAATTATTTTAAAAAATAGGGATAAAAGTTTTCAAATTTTGGATGAAGACTATAAATGTTATTAGCTTAGTTTTGTTGTTCTTCGTCAGCCTTCTGGTACGATTACTACATTAAGCCCAGCGAACATTGCAAGTAAGCAACGGATTTGTGAAATGCCTTTGCAAAAGGCATTGTATTAGTCAATCTGGTAAAATGAGATCGCACCCGTGTACTTCTTGTCGCAAATATAAAGAGTGTTAGTACACTAAGCTGTACCGGCGACTGTCTTTCCAAGCTGTTCATGCAGTACTGGTAGCCTATTACTTTCAAAATAAAAAAGTATTTTTTTAATATTTAGTCCAGGGGTCGGCATCTATCCGACCCCTGGTCTATACAAGCTATTTGCTGAACAAGCGAAAAAGCTACACTCAAATATAAAAACGTTGTTTAAATTTTTTAAATAATTTACTGTAACCAAAAACTCGATACAACTATAGAACTCTATTACATCACAAATCATGTGTATTTTGTGTAAATCAGGGGTCGCAAAACCTACGGCTCTAAAGCAAAATTATTTGACCCGTGACATGTTTAGTAAATAAAAGTAGCCTATATGGCCCGCCGTCTCGTTTGCAATCCTATTTTTTGACGTAACAGTTTGAAACAATCTATACGACAGTAAAAATGTAATACAACTAATACATCCAGTTACAAAAGCGCTTCGTTTTCAAGTGCAAAATCTGGTGTAGAACAAAAAAGTCTCCACTTTATATTTTTATGACGTTACTCCTACCACACCTAAAAAAACAGTAAAAACCAAAAAAAGGTCTTCACTTTAAATTTCTATGAGTGCGTTAAGACAAGATGAGATGTTCGATCAACGCAAGAAATGTTTTGGTAGGTGGAAAAAGTGCGGCCCGCCATAGCGTTATTCGACTTTTGGTCTGTGACATGAAAAAGGTTACCGACCCTTAATTTGGTCGGTATGTCTGAAAAAGTAGCCACTATATCTAAAGCAGCGTTTCCCAACCTTGTCCTAGCGCTCCCTAAGTATAGAATTTGATTTGAAATTGACTGTCACAGCCCCCTTTTGAAAATTTATGTACAATACTACAGCATTAACTTATTTTGCTGCTTTTGTACAAAAAAAAACTGTTATTTTAATAGAACAAAAATAATTGAATTCAATGCAAAGACATGGTCTTCACTTTGAATCCGTCTCGAATTTCATGATTTTTGTCCCGAAAAAAAAGTGCTTTCTAAAAAAAGGCTTCATTTTGATATATAAGTTAATCTGGTGTCCAATTTTCTACTTTTTGTCCCTAAAAAGAAGTGTTCTTTAAACAATGTATCAGAGCTCCCTTGTCGATTTAAAAAAGTTTATTGTCTTTTAAAATTGTTAAAAAGGCCCCGGGGGTGGTACCACCCCCTTTAAAAAACGTTGATCAAAAGACTTGCCATTCCATAAAACACAAGTAGGCTATCTGCTTAACTGAACAATACGAACAAAATCATCTGATTGCATTCCCTTTCCGACTCGAGTTCGAAAAGGAGTTCCAAAACTTGGATCGCAGTTAACCTTTCTGGACCCAAAATGGGGTCAGATTTGACCCTAGAGTCTAAACCAGCGGTTCCCAACCTTTTCAGTGTCATAAACCCTTTTTGTAATTTGGCTGAAACATTTGAACCCCTTTAATGAAACCTGTTAATACTGCTACGTTTATGTGGTCTCCACTGGAAAAGGAAACAAAATTTCAAATATTATTGAAGAGCATCAGAAATACCTCATGGAAAAGTTTAGTAATCTACATTTGCAATGAAAAATAACAGTTCGAGCAAAGTATACCGTGCAATAATTGAGATGGGAGGAAAGAGTGTAAAAACAGCATTACTAAGTCTTTTTAGTCTGAAACTAAGATTTTGCAATTTTTTACTGAAATAAATGACACATCTTAGGTGAGTTCGGTGTCCTAAATCTGTAAGTTGAGCAAAAACTAACGGGATTTGCTTTATATTTCGTATAAACTGATAGGTAGATTATTGGTGAGAAAAGCAAAATATGGAAAACTAGTGTTTGTGCGTCAATTATTGTTTTGTGGAACCGTCATTTGTAGCATATGGAGCTTCACTCTAAAAGATTATAACAGCTGATTAGATTTGTCACAATTACAACAGGAAAATTATAACACTTAAAGTAGCTCTTATTGCTATAGTTTAAATAAACTGTAGGAAGTGACGTAGGTTAACTTCGTCTTTGTTTATTTGCCTTGTAAATTGATTTTGACTGATTGAACAAAGTTTTCAATAAATTCATCTGTGCATCTTCTTTTAATGTAAGAATGCGCTGTAAAAAGAAGTAGAAGGAAAATGAGTGATAGGCTATATTGAGTACCGGTATGGGGCTACACCTTAGAGAAGAAAACCTCAATGTATGATTTGTTTCCAAGTTCTCTTTAATTGCTTATAAAACCTTTCAAAAATTAAAATTGCGTTTCTCATCACTCAAAATACTCGCAAAAAAGACCGAACGTTTTTAAAAAAACACAGTAATTTTCCCAAAAGTATTCTGAATTTAATGAATCTCCAAAATTCTAAAAGAAATTAAAATGAAACCAATCCAAAATATCTTGTAATTTCTATATCTTGCTATAGTGGAAGAAAAAATTCCTCATAAGAAACTGATAAAGCCATGTGCAAAAAAAATTGCGAAATTGTGATTGGAAAGAAAGCTATCAAGAAAACAGTCGTCAGCACGGTTGATTGATTAAAAGCGCTTTGATTTAATGGCGAACTGCAAGACGGCCACTGTTCGAAACCTGTTCAAGCCATTCTGTCGTGTTCTGGGGAAAGATGCTTGATGGCACTTTTCTCTTCTTGGTGGTCCTAGCAAGCAGCTGAAAAATTTCAATCTTATTTTTAATAAAAACTAATCCCAAATAGGAAGTTTCAGCCGGATAAAAATATCTTGGCTTTCCTGAAGCAGATCAAATTAATCGGTTCCCAGTTGCCCTTAATATTATGTCTATGATGCTTCCCTGTAAGTTAAGAAGATAAAATAAAAATAAAAATAAAACAGCTGCTTTATTACTCTCAAACAATACTCAACTACAATGATGGCTTTAATAGGGTGAGAACGGAGTGGCCGCACCAGGCCCCCCTAAAATACATCAAAAAGAAAAAAAATTTTTTTGAAGATCAGCAGCATGCTCGGCTTCTGCTTCTTAGATTGTTGTCATTTACTCGGGAAGCATCTTGACTAGTAAACCTTAGGGTTGTTCGGTGCTTCCTTGCCCTTTTTTTTTGCATTATATTTCTTTGTTATTGTTTTAAATGGTTTTGGGCAAAATAAATTTTGTGTGTCTGTCTGTCTGTCTGTCACTTGTGCTTGTGAAAGTAAAGACTTTTTTTTAGAGATTACAATGTAATAAGACAGTAAAAATTGCCTTTTCGTGCTTTGGATCACCGAAGAGTGGCCCCCTAAATTGAAGACCTTTTTTTTAGCGAACACTTTGTCTCTGCATGCTTTCAATCTTTCAATAATGGCCTCCCTTAAATTGAAGACCTTTTTTTAAAGATCGCTTTGTTTTCATAGACTAAAAATGGCTTCAGGCACCTTTTTTGCTACACTAATAGTGGCTCCCTTACTTTTCTTGCACCAAGCTCCCCTTTTTGTAAGGCCATCACTGCTCAACTGTAATACCCAGACCCGCTTCTCAACAAAGAAATCGTCTTGAATTGGAGAATAAAATAAGATGTCCGTCAAAAACTTTTTCACGAATGGACAAGCTAATTAAATGTCGCATCGAATTTTTTTATTTCAATACTGTTTTGAAGTAACTAAACATGTTCGTTTATATGATCTAGATTTCGTGCTAGGTTGTAGAGTGGAGCTTGATTTCTAGCGTTGCACAGACTAGTATTTTTGCAAGTTAAACCATATGGCGGTTTCTTTTTTTTGCTATCACTTATTGTTTTCATCTTGTGCATGAAAAGCTCATGGGCCCCCGAAAATCACTCTGTGGAACCCTGGAGGTCCATGCACCCCCGGTTGGAAACCACTGGTCTAAACTTTTGCAACAAATATTACACTACGGCTTGAAATTCTGTAAAATTATCATTTTGTTACTAAAATGAAGTGAAAAACATGGTGTGAAAGTATAAACGAATTAACTTTGTTTTTTTCTAGTTATGACGTTTTTAAATGCGTGGGGTCATTTTTGACCCCATTTTGGGATAAAATGTTAATACATGTATAAAATTTTACCCTAAAAATGATTTAAAATTGAAATTGAATATTTTTTCCATATTTTCAAATAAAATTACCCTAGTTATGTCTGTTAAATGTCTTAGTGAAGATCAAATAATACAATCTTTGAATTGTTTATAGGATGACTTTGAAGATGATACTGGCGAGGAGATTGTTAGTGAAAAAGATTCCGAAGACAATGACAATTTGTTACCTGATGAGGCTGATTCTTCCCCCTCAAATTCTGAAGAAGACGTAGATAACTCTGATGATGATGATAAATACATAACATCGAGGAATGGGACAAAGTGGAGTAAAATTCCTTCTCTCAGCCTAACAAGAAGTCTGAGACGAAATATTTGGCGTGTGGTACCTGGAATGACTAATGCTAGTAAAAATATAACTACTCCACTGAGCGCCTTTCATCTGCTGTTTGATGCTAGTATCATGAATATAATAATTTGTGTCCTTGGGAAAGATGCTTCACGGCATTTTCCCCTGCTTGATGGTCTTGGCAAGCAGTTCTAAATTAAAGTCATATCTCTATTAAAAATTTTAAGCGGACTGCAATATCTTGGTATCTCTGAAAGCAGGTCGGGATGATTGCTTGCCCCATGTATAGCGCCTCCGTCGCTTTCCTGCGAGTTAGGAGGATAAATATAGAGATAAAAATAAAAAACAATAGATTGTTCTGAAAAGAAAGCAGCACATCTTGGTCAATTTGAATGGAAATTAAAAAGAGAAGCTCTGGATGCTTTTATTGGAATGTTAGTTATATTTGGCGCAACTAGAGGAAGAAAGGAATCAATCAAATGTGTTTGGAGTGAAGATGGTGCCTTTTGTCGACCAATTCTCAAAGCCATGATGGGACGCAACGCTTTCCAGAATATATTGCGTTTCATCGGAACAGACAATCATGAAACTCGTCAACAGCGCAGAGCTCTAGACAAATTAGCACCAATACGAGAAGTTTGGCATATTTTTACGGAAATTTGTCAAAAGTGTTTAGTACCTGAATCGCAAATGTGTGTTGATGAACAGTTAGTTGGTTTTTGAAAAATGCCCATTCCGAGTATATATAAAAAGTAAATCTGTTCGTTATGGTATCAAAATATCGGCAATTTGTGAAAATCCCTCAATATATGTTTGGAACTTACAAGTAGCCTATACATGGGCCGAATATCTGCTACTCCTGAAAAAAAGCAAGGACAGCCTGTGGTGAGCAAGGACAGTCGGCAGCGTGGTCGAGTGGTTAAAGCGACGGGCTCGTGACCAACACGGTTTTGGTTCAAAACCCACTCGCGCCATTCTGTTGTGTCCTTGGGAAAGACACTTTACGGCACACTCCCCTGCTTGGTGGTTCTGGCAAGCAGCTCTAAATTACAGTCATATTTCTATTAAATTACAAGCGGATAGCAATATCTTGGTATCTCCGGAAGCAGTTCGGGGTAATTGCTTACCCTATGTATTAGCGCCTCAGTCGCTTTCTTGCGAGTCAGGAGGATAAATATAGAGATAAAATAGTATAAAAAAATGAAATAAATGGTGTTAGATTTAGTGAAAGATCTGGGTTAAGGAAAGGAGTTGACGTTGAATTTGCAAAGGAGTTGGCAAAACAAGACAAAACTCTACTCGGTATTGTAAGAGAAATTAGAAAGGAGGCACCAAGAGCAATGTCACCTTCGAAATCACGCGAGGTGAATTCAAGCTCGTTTTTGTTTTCAAGCGATGCAACGATGGTGTCCTATGTTCCACGCAAAAATAAATTTGTTATTTTGTTATCTAGTCAACATAGCAATCATTCAATTAGCACTTAAGAGCATGGTAAACCAGATATTATTTTGGATTACAACAAATTTAAGGGTGCCGTTGATAATGCGGACAAGATGCTAAAGAATTTTCTTGTCACAGAATCTCAAAAAGACGGCCATTTGTCTCGTTGACACATATTATCAATGTTTGCGCTCTGAATACTTATCTGCTGTACCCAAAGAAATACCTAAATACTTCGATAATAAGACCGAAATTCCTCAAAGAGCTGGGCTCTAAACTCGTAAAACCTGCTATCAAAACAAGAGCGATTCCTCCAAAAACAGGAATTCTGACCTCAGTCCAAGCGGTCAAGGAAACAGTCATAGGTCTACTGCCACAACAGATATATACAGCAATGGCTGTTAGTTCGAGAGCAAGGAAAAGAAATCGCTGTGCATTTTGCCCAAGGTCGAAAGACGCCAAATATAGGGTTACATGCTCTTTATGCTCTGCATACAAATGCCCTGAACATACAGAACCCAACGCAACCACTTGTGTAAATTGCAATTATTAATTTTTTGTCACAATAATTTTATTTATTTATTTTTTTAAATCAGACTCACAGTCCATAACAGAAAAAAAAAAACAGCAAAAACTACACAGAATAAGAGACACATACAAAAAACAACACTTTAAAAAAAAGTTACCAAGTATCTATTGCAAATAAACTAATGTGTTGTAGAATTTATAATATGATGAATTAATAAAACATTCCGAGGTCATTAAAGAAAAAATTAATTTATTATTAGAATCGTAACAACGATAAACGAACGAACAGGACATTTTTCTTAGAATTGCATCAAATGTTGTAATGTTATTCAACACCTGATGTTCACGGGCACTTACATACCTGGACAATCCATGTAAAAATCGAAAAGAATTATTCTAGGCTACTCGTATTCTTTTTAGACTAGAGGACAAAAAGTTATTCCATAATTGACATGCATACATAGACGTGCAATATGTGCGAAATAATACATTTTTTATTTTCGTCGAACACTTGTAAAAGCATGTTTTTAACCTATTTTCAGTTCCATATAAATAACGAACCTGCCTATTTATATCTTCATCATCACGTAAGTTGGAGTTAAGAAATACCCAAAGGTATTTAATTTTATTTACAAATCGCCAAGTAGGCCTACCACATTAGGTTTAACATTTAATCTAAAATTGCTAGATGCAAACGATAAGCCTAGTGTTTTTTGACAATTGAATATTATTATTATGAGAGGAAGTATACGAGTGGCATACATCAATGATACGTTGAAGACCATAAATGCTAGGGCAAAAACAGCACAAATCATCAGCAAATAATAAATGATTAACAAGAGATTTTCCAACAAAACATCCTATTTTATTTTGTTTAGTTCTTTCCATAGATCATCTATGTAGACTGTAAAAAAATATGGACTTAATATGCTACCTTGTCTAACACCATTAGTTACCATACCGAAAATTATAAAGAATAATATCTACCCCATCTAATTTGCATACTTTGTTGAGTATACCAGTAAACTAATAAACGAACAAAACACATTGGAACATTGCGCACAATTAACTTTTGAAAGAGAAAATAATGATTTACCCTATCAAATGTCTTTGAAGCTTCAAGAAAAACACAGAAAATTGGACTACCACGAGTAATATAATAAGAAATTGCTTGTTTAAGTAGGAAAACACACATGTCTGTAGGCCTACTATGCTTAGTTTTAAAACCAAATTGATTGTCAGTGGTATCTAAGAAATTTTTAATATTAATTAAGATGACTTGCTCAAACAGCTTTGAAACAACTTTTGCAATTGCTATAGGTATATAATTATCACAATCTTGATGATTACCATTCTTATTTTTTAATATAGGTACAATAATTGTATTAATGCAGGGTTTAGGAATATAACCATGTAGGATACACATATTAAAAAATAAACTTAAGTAAAGGGCAACAGTGGAATCAGCAAAACAAATATGCTCAGCAGAAAGCCATCACTACCAACAGCACTGTTAAAAGGCAATTTACACATTAAGGATTGAATAGTATTAACATCACACATGTACTGGGATGAATTCATATAACTATTCTTACAAGTAAGAATAGTTATAAGAAAACAAACTCTACATTCATTGTTGTAAACAAACTCTTTACATTCTTACTATTGTTACTAAGCGTGAATAAAATATCATTATTATAACAGTGAATAAAATAACATTAAATATTGTTACTAAGCGTGAATAAAATATCATCATCATCATCATCATCATTCATCGTTTTCGACATAGTTAAGTAGGTTACTGAAATGATTTTTCCACATCTCTGCAATTTTTTGGGATCCTGAGGCAGTGAGGCACCTCCAACTGCAGCTGGTAAAGGATTTGATTTTTTAAGCTTTTTGATGTTTTGCAAAAAGGCCTTAGAAGAAGTATCAGAATGAAATGCCTTGGCCAATGTATCAGCACACTTTTGGTCTTTTGCACCGTCTTAGTTCATATTTGAATTGTTTTCGTGTTGATTTCATTCTAGTTAGAATCTCACCATTTTTTGGTCTGCCTTTTTTAACCCAGGATCAAGAACTTCTAAATCAAGGACATGCATTGTCTATGTCCAGACTTTGCTAGCGAAGGCGATCATCTTTACTGTATAAGTGCTAATGTATTACTGAAATCAATTAATGATTGGTCCGTAATTGCTTCAGACAAAAGCATTAAAACGTTTAAACGCATATTGAGGGATAAATACCCAAATATGTGATACCATGCCCACAGAACTACCCTTGAGTGAAATACCTGAAACCCGCCATATACAGCGCTAAATAGACATAAATATTTAATATGACATAAAAACTTTCACACATAAAAATTACAGTTATAAGAAATAAAAAAAACTTTTCAATTGCTAATAAACTTAATCGGACAAGCGCGCTTTCTTGATTGATGTCTGGAGGAGGACGGCGTTCTTTTGCTGATCCTTTTCCAAGTTATGCAGACCTTTCAAAAGTACATTTGCCACGTGTCGTCTGAGCTTGTCACTAGTGTTCAGGTTATTGTAGTCCTCCATCACTTGCAGAATCATCATGAGTCTCCTGCAGCAGCAGGCCCTGTGTCTGGCTTTGGTGATAAAGGCAAGTCCACATCGCACAAGGTCAAAAGTGGTTTGGTGGGGGATTTTCAGGGAGCCTCGTGAAACTTCGGAGATAAAGGCACTGACTTCTGTTGAGACTAGTTCATCCTCCTCATTGAAGATCAGGTGTTCCTCACACTTTTTCTCCAGCCACCCTGCCACATAGGCTGCACTGCTTTCCTCATGGATAGAGAGTGAAGGCTCAGTGCAGTCCTCAATGAAAGTGGCGTCCTCAGCATCGATGGCACTAGTAACACACGTGTGAGCCATGGTTTCCCCATTTACGTCCAAGGTCTCCAGGTAAGAAGCGGCATGTCTAGCCAGGCGTTTTTTGCAGGCAGTCAAGACATCCCCAGAAGTCATAAAAGCATTTGCACCAGTCGATTGCCTGTACACAGAAAATTCACCCTCTATCCTGTCACTCTGCAGCTCACGAAGAAGTACATACTGGAAGCCAGCATGGGTCAGGAGGTGTGCACAAATGGAAGTCAGGCCTTGCATGGTCTGCACAAGTGCTTTCTTAGTGTCATGGGTTACACACTGCTTTCTGCCTTTTCCGTGCCCAGAAGGGGCTTTCTGGAAAATCTGTAGATAATCGGACAAGTTGGTAGTGGTGTGGTCCTGAACATGCCGGTGGGGATCATTTAGCCTCACTTCTTGATGTTTTGATGACACATTCACAACATTCCACCAATTAAGCACAAATTGAATAAAGTCGGCTGTGTCGCCACACTTCTGGAGCCTGAGGGCAGCTTCAACTTTGTCGTTGAAAACTTTCAACACGTGCTGGACATTCTGCAGTTGAAGTTTTGAAGGTCGAACAGCAGCATCTGTCAGGGGAGATGTTTTCAAAAGGTTTGCCTTCTCAGCATCGTATAGCTTTCTGACGTCGTTGAAGGAACCAGTGACTTGGTTGTCGAAAGTCATCTTTTGGCAAGCCTCTGAAACAAAAGGAACAAACAGTAAAATCATCTCATGCTGGCATTTTTTGTTGTGGTGCTGCAGTATTCATTTCATTTTTTTTTTCTGTCACTGATTAAACAAAACTTTTTCACGTAAGAACTACATGAAGATATAATTATTTTGTAAGTGCTTTTTCTTAGGCTATTTTAAGTAAAATCACGAGTAATAATTGTTCGCTGTTGGTACTTAAATTTTTTTGCAAATCATATTTTTATAATAGATACGAAGTCTTTGCATAGATAATAATATTTAAATTTCTTATTAAGAGCAATCAAAATTGACAAATCTACTTATTGCGCAAAAAAACTCTCACAAACAGAAATGTCGAAATACAGCAAAACGCAGTCCAATGCATGAATACCAACACAATTAAAAATTAAATAAAAAAATCACGGAATTGTTATTCTTTTTATTCGTCAATTAAGTTCCAGTTATAATCAAAGATTTTCATTTAAAATAAAATAATTTTCTTTCAAGCTTTTTTTCAAAATTTGTATTAAAATGTTACATACAGCAAATCAAAAATAGTGTAGACTCACCTGATATCCAGTTGTTTCTTATGCACTTCAATAGATGCACTGTGTCAAACAGTAGGTACCAACTCCGTGTGTTATCTAAAGGATGAGTAGCAGTGGCAGGGTAATCCGACTGTGATGGACGATCGAACATCTTGCAGTAAAGCTGGTTGATCTAGTGGTTGTCTGTGATGGACCCAAGAACAGTGCCTCCAGCCTGTTCTACAACCATGGCAGCCTGCTTCACCACCTCAAATTGAAAAGAAGCTGTTAATTTATGGACAGGTGTAACAGATACCATGATGCTGGGGCCTCGATGAAGACACTTGGACATGACGCAAAGCATTGAAGTGGCTTTTGCGTTGTGGTCATTCTTGGCCATGCCACTGAGGACTCCTCCGGAGAAGGCTACTGTTGGCCGAATCTTCATCTCGTCAACTAAGAGAACTACATTTTTCTGTTGAGGCTTTTGAAGTTTGGCAAACGTCTTTGATAAAATGTCCTTCACATTCACTGAAGAGACGACAGCTTGCAATTTTCTTCTACTTGGCAAAACTAGATACTCACGGAGTACTTCATAATTGCAGTGTGGAAAAGATCCCACAGCAAAGCAGTAGTCTTTTACAGTAAAATTTTTGTTGACTAGAAGCTTCAAATTATTGATAATAAAATCGATTTTTTTGCCTTTTTTTTTGTCTTCAGTTTCTTGAGCCTGAAGCACAGTAACTACTTTCTTCAACACTTTATCCAGAGGAATTTTATAGTTAAAGCAAGTATGCACAACAGCATAAAACTGTGAATAGGAACTGAGGCCATTATTGGGGTTCAATATAGTTCCTAGGGGTACGCGAATTCCACTCTTGTATGCAAAACACGTAAGAGGAGAACATAGCGTTGACTTGTTTTCAACCAGAACAGTCATTTCGCATTCACGAAAGTCAGACGACATAAAAAGGAAAGCACACCTGTCAGATCTTCGGGTAATCACAACATTGTTATATTCCTTGTGAAGTTTCTTGTCAGGTAGAAATTCACTGAACGACTTGATCCTGTCTCTGGCCATAAAAACGTCAAGTTGTTTGTCTACTTGCTTTGCAGGGCGAGGAGGGATTTGGGGGGTCGGCAGACATGAAGCAGGTACATCAAAAATGCTAGGTGCAACAGCTGGTCTTGTTGTTCCACCTGGCAGTTTCTTCATTGGAGGATTTTGTGGCCAATGCTTCTCACAAATAAAAAAAAGATTTAGCATTTGCAACATTAAAGTCTTTGCGAGGAGGAATCACAGCCAGCCACCTCTGCCTCTCAGGATCAAGCCTGGGCAGTTTGAATATTCTACGTTTTGATAAAAGGTCGTAGTTTCCTCTACAATTCACAATTCCACATTTATTCGGCATAATTACGTAAATTAATGCTCTTCGAAAAAAGAGAAAAATAATTATCAATATTACTCACAAACCTTGACCGGTCTGACCGGCCGGTAAAAAACCGGTCGAAACCTTTTGTTTTTTGACATTACAAAGTATATCATTTAAAACAATTTTATGGATTGTTTTGTTTCTAAAGTTATTTAACAACGCGATTTCTGAAATGGAGAGTCGTCCGTGATGAAAATTTACCATGTCGGCCGTAATGAAAATTTAGTACCGCAGCGTAGTTAAATCTAACCTATTCTTCGATTAGTGGGTGTAAAGGTATACAGTAAGTTAGGGTGAGGGTTAGGAAGTCAGGAGATAGCTTTAACTACAAAAAAATTTTCATCACGGCCGACTCTCCATTTGAACCCGATTTCTTAGTGTGAATAAGTTTGAAAAAATTGTAAAAAGTGGTCAATATGCATGGAAAATTCACTTGTCATTTATTCAGAATGATGGGAAAAAGTTGAGCCCTCGACAGTTGAATATCTTTTTCTAGTAGTAGTAGGCCCTAGAGCCCTAGGCCTACGACTCAACTTCATCTTCTTTATGTAAGCTCGTATTTACTGTGCGTTCTACACTTAAAATAAAACAATGATTGATTGAGGAGGTCACCTAAATTTTCTGAAATTTTGATAGCTTTGAAGTAACACTACCTGACTACATTTTACGACCACTTGCAGCGACGCCGTTGATTTGACAAGTAACAACCCTTAAAAAACAGTCAATTACCAATCAGAACAATGCATTTATCTGCCGGCCAATCGGAGAATGGTGTCGCCGGGTCACTAAAATAGCCTATTATCTTAAACAGGCCTAAATAGGCCTACCTATTACCTAACACTCGCCTATCCCTATGCCAACCAGTTTTGACACTCCACCTAACTTTCCTCAATTTGCTATAAATTTTAATGCTGTTCTTATTTAATTTTAAAAATCATTAAACGGTATTTCTTATTATTCTTTTTAATTATAATGAAACTTGAGTACACCTTACTAGGATTAAACTGCCTCGGTAACATACATTTAAATTTTCGTAAATGAACCTACCATAGTTAGCATTGTAGATCACAAAGTCTACCCTATGATGTAACAATAAGCTTTTATCGTCTGTGCAAATTAATAGAAAAAACAGTCGCCTTCGCTAGGATTATCTGAAACTAGCGCCTGCATGTCCTTGATTTAGAAGTTCTTGCCCAGGATAGATAAGAAGTTCTTGCTCTTATATGTGCCAATTTTACTGAGTCATTCCAACCTGGAATAGGATGAAATGAAAGATGATGACAAGAAGATCCAAGTACATCTTTTGATGGTTGCAAGAGACTATATACAATATCTGAGTAAAACTTATTGATAAGTTCTAAATGTTTTTGGTCACAGCAATGAGTATCATTGCATTTGATTACTTCAAATGGAAGAAAAATAGTATTCAAATAATGTTTAGTAGCTTCATGATAATTTGCTTTATTTGTCTGAGATACTTTTGACCATTTCACATTAAAGTAATCAGGTACAGGTTCATCAACAGCAATTTGGGTAAAGAATTTACAGTTAAATGTTATAGAAAGAGGGTGATGATCAGATGTAATAAAGTTATGCAGTACTTCTATTTTAGTTATTGAGGTGTGGGCTGCACAGAAGGACACACAATGATCACTCCAGCTGCAAGTGTTATAAGCATCACTAACATACGTAGAAGATTTTTTAGGTAACATCACTTCATCAGACATTGTAAGATTGAAATCTTGGCAAAAGGAATTTAACAAGGAGCCAAACATATTGTTATTGCTAGCATTGAAGTCTCCTACAATACACATATTAGGATGTTGAATATCTTCACATAACTCATTGAGCTTTCCAAGATATTCTAAGTATGTGTCTGTATTGGATTCGCAACAATATGGAAGATATACATTGATAAAAGATATGGAGGAGGTACAAAGATTTACTATTAAGACCAATAATAGTATTATTATGGTTAGAGAATGTAAATGCTTGAAGCTGCTTGTTCCACAAAATAGGAGTGCCTCCATAAGGTCTGCCTGAATGCAATTTTGTTTCATAGCTAAAAGAACTTATACCATAGAATAATGCTGATTGTTGATAGAATTCGGAAAATCAAGATTTTGCTTGGCAAGACAAGTTTTTTGTAACAAAATTATGTCAAAGGTTTTACATAAAGTTTTAATTTCTTCTAGCGAACTACTAAGACCTTTACAATTGAAGGAAACCACTTTAACTCTATATTATTTGTTGTCTCCATTGGAATTATCAATAAATTTGGAGAAAGATGCCATATTTTTGGATTTTGAAGTGTTGAAAAATTTTTTTACTAGTATTCTTGTTGGCCATTGTGCAAGATCAAGACATTCTTTAGCTGGTACTCCTGCAATAGAAATTTTGAAAGATGAATAAGAGTCAAATTTAGTTTTTAATTTTTCAACAATGACTGTTGTTGCTGATTTAATTTGTGTTTGAGCAAATTGTTTTATATCACTCTCTAAAACTTCTGGATGAAATCTTGAAACAAAAATATTAACAGGTTTTTCAACAACCTTTAAGTCTGACTGTTTCATTCTGCCAATTCAAGTAGACCTATGTCTTTTTTCCACTTTGGTAAAATTATCAGCAGAGCTATTATAATTTTTGTAAGTTGTGTTTAATGTTTGAGGGATTGGTTTTCTCAATATTTCAGAGTAAGAGTCTTTTTGAGTAAGTTCCAGATGTGAATCTACTTTGATTAATTCTGGGGTTTGGCATTCTTTTTTCTTTAAATATGAAAGTTCTTGTACTGTCGATTTGAGGTCTACAACAGCATTAGTTTGCATTTCTCTTTCATGTTTGAAAGTCAGAAATTCTTGTCGTAGGTTATTAATATCTTGCATCAGTTGGCAAGCACCAATATTTTTTAAATCAAGTGATGGAAAGTGACTTGAAGCAGTTACTAGAACTGGGCAGATTTTTTGTTATTCTGCATCTCCAAAAGCACCATATGAATGTCTTATAGAGGGATTTTCAATCACCTTGTCTTAGCTTTAGTCTACCAGCACCTTCATAGTTATTGTTCAATGTTCTTTTTTGTTTTTCATTACAATTGAGGCAATGGATATTCCTACTAAATGTGTAAAAAAGTGTAAATGATCACTTCTATTCATTATTCTCAATTTAATACATAAAATTACAAGCTTAAAAGCAAAAACTGGTTGAGGTCCAATATGACCCAATTTGGGAATCTGTGTATCAGGAGAAATTTTGGATAGAGGAAGGTTAGTGACCAATATTATATCTAGTTTTAATATTCAATTAATTTAAAAAATGAAAACCTTTCTTGATTTTAACCCTTTAAAGGACACAAGTAAACCAAAGCAGTTTATTAAGTTTCTATTTTATGTAGTTCATGTATATAGTGTTTAAAACAAAATTTAAAAAAAATTTTTTTTTTTGTTTATTTTTTATAAAATTTGTATGGTTCATATGTGTACCATTGACCCTTAGGGAAAAACACAAATTTGAAAACGCGATTTTGATAAAAAATTAGGAAGTCACATATAAAGTTGTCTTTACTTGTAATTACACCACTAACTTATAGTACAAATCACTTCTGCAGTTTTTTTTGGTTGACTTACAAGGGTTGTTTGAAAAGTAACGGGACTGTGTAAATAATTATTTTATTTGAAATGCCACGTAAAAATTACAACTTGTCCCCTTCAAAGTGATCTCCTTGAGCTCAAATGCACTTTTCTAATCTCTGCTGGCATGCTTCTATGCACTTCTGGAAAGATTCCATTGGGATTGCTCATAGTTCCTTCGTTACGGCTGTTGTTATAGCTTTTGAGTCTTGAAAACGGGTTCCTTTAATGACTCCCTTGAGCTTAGGAAACAAGAAAAAATCACAGGGAGCCAGATCTGGCGAGTAGGGTGGTTGCTCCAGCACAGCAATGTTATTTTCTGCAAGAAATTGTCGCATGCTTAAGGCATTGTGAGCAGGAGCATTGTCATGATGAAGCAGCCATGACTTTGTCTCCCACAATTCTCTTCTTTTCTCCCTTACTGAACGCATCAAACGTCGCAAGATGTCTTTGTAAACATTCTGGTTAATGGTTTGGCCCTGTGGCAAGAATTCTAGATGAACAATTCCATGAACATCAAAGAAAACAATCAGCATCACCTTAATTTTGGACTTGAACAGCCTTGCTTTCTTGGGTCTTGGTGAGGATGCACTCTTCCATTCAAGGCTCTGCCGTTTGGTGAGTGGATCGTACTCAAAGATCCACGACTCATCACTGGTAACAACTCTACTCAGCAGATCTGGTGTAATTTCAAGTTGTTTCAGGATGTCTTGACACACTTGCACACAATTTTCCTTTTGCCCATCATTCAGCAACCTTGGTACCACTTTTGCACAAACCTTCCTCATCCCCAGATCTTCTGTAATGATCCTCCACACCCTCTCACTATTCATGCTCAACTCATCTGCTATCATTCTAACAGTAAGGCGGCGGTCACTGCACACTTTTTCTCTCACACGCTCAACATTTTTGTTTGTTCTGCTTGTTGTTGGCCTTCCACTCTTAGGATCATCTTCCACATCCTCTCTTCCCTCTCTGAACCTCTTGTGCCACTCAAAAATCCGAGTTCTTGACATCGTAGCATCTCCGTAAACTTCTTGGAGCAAATTGAATGTTTCAGTTGGAGTTTTTCCAAGTCGAACGAGAAACTTCAAGTTGATTCTTTGTTCAATGCTCATTATTTGTTAACAAAAGAAGAAAAAAAAAGAAAAAAATATTTACTAAATAAATTATCCCAAAACGAACTACAGTAAAGCACCTTTTAAGAAAAGTCTGTAAAAAAGCATATGGTTGTCACAGAATGCTGAAACTACATTTTTACAACCACAAGACATTGTGCCATCTTAAAAAACAAAGCTTTTATCACTGTTGCAAGTGTTGTTTGTGCAAAGCATACAGTCCCAATACTTTTCAAACACACCTCGTATATAGGCTATTAGGTTGACTAATATAGACCTATTTTTCAAAAGCTACAATCAAAAATTTAAAACAAAAAAAATGAATTATTTTAATAATTCAATTAGTTGGTTAGGCCTGCAGTAATGCATAAAAATAGAAACTTCTATTTCACAAAAAATATAAATCAAAGCAATAACACATACACACACACACACACACACACACAATAACATATAGTATTTCTTAGGTTACAGCACTCATGATATAAGGCAAAGCAGTTACATCCTTTTACACAGCAAAGATACACATTGCAGGTGACAGAAAAGTTATTTCTGTTTTGAATCTTTTTTCTTGTGCATACTTTACAACGTTGTCTCAAGTCAAGTTTCTGCATGGGGTGAGCTGATCCAGAATTTAACTTCTTTTGCATACTTTGTCAATTTAAGTCTAACAGAAAACAAGGCTTGTTTGTGGTTACTATAGTTTCCAATCAAAGTACAAGCAACAATGCATCAATTCAATTCAATTCAATTTATTTGTTTTGTGCTTCAAAACAAAAAAATACAACAACATATGTGACAAAAATTTTTTTGAAAGCACAAGAAGGCAACAAAATGACCATACGGTCTTTTAGTCAACTGCCTCTAAATAGTAAGATGAAAAAAAAATTTAAAAGTACAACAATAGTACACTTACAAAAACACAGTACATTTTGAAAAACAATAAAGAATTAATTAGCAATATTAGTTGTATTAAATAACTTTCCA
Organism: Diplosoma virens; assembly: GCA_963680785.1. Taxonomy (NCBI): domain Eukaryota; kingdom Metazoa; phylum Chordata; class Ascidiacea; order Aplousobranchia; family Didemnidae; genus Diplosoma; species Diplosoma virens. Next base: position 39,676,999 of record OY796887.1, on the reverse strand, counting down.
CGTGCCAGCTGACTCTATCAAATTGTTGTGGCATCTTATCTAATATTAACTAGTTAAAAAAAGATTAAATTTGTTCGTAAATTGATTATAGGATTATAGCATCTGTAGGTCTTGATGTGTAATTATTCCAAGGATGATTTTTTGATTTTGTTCTAAACAATTGTAGCATTGTTTTTTTGAAGCCTGAGATTGTGTAGCATTTTGAACTAATTTGGGAAGTGCTGCTGACTGTGGTGGCTCTGTTGTAATTTCAGCATTGCCACCAGCATCTTTATTTCTTTCCAGGTGATCTATCTCTTCTGTCAGAAATTGAATGCTTCTTCATCAAGAGCTAGAACATTTTCTATGTCACTTTTATCACAGAATAAAATCTGTTACACATTCATTACTTTTATTCACTTCAAAAACCCAAGTGCTATTAGATTTAGCCTTTTTCTATTAGGCTACAGAAGAAAATATCTAACTCTGTATATAATTTTTAAACAATATAATTAGCTACCTTTAACTGTATAACTATGTAGTGAAATTCCTGTAGTATAAACAAATATTAATTTTACCTAGTACCCCAAGTGAAATTACCAAGGATAAAAAAAAAAAATTGGGCCTTTTCAAGAAGTCAGCATAAGCAATCTTTTTTCAGTAAAATTAGCCTGAAATCCCCCTATCAGCACCAGAATAAAATAAAGAAAAAAAGAGAAAAAGAATCTCTCAAGAGCGATAGTAACTGCTGGGAGATCCATGTTAGTTTCACAAATAAAAAATGCATACAGTGATTTTTTGAATAGACCCAAAAATTTAACAACAGCCATGAATTCAATATAAGGCTATATGATTAATATCATAGAATTAACAAGATTACAAGTTGAGCTTAAAGCCAAAATAAAATATAGTGTAGCGTTCTATTAACTACAGTATAACTGCTTAAAACTATAAGCTCAAAACAACTGCCTTTTTATTAACTTAACGAACAACGACTGACCGTAGCAATACACGAGGCAAGGTTACAACATACGAGTATTGTGATGTCATAATACTCTACACTACCCCCTCCCTCTTAAAAGAAAATTAATAATAACAAAAAATAAAAAAATAAATCATGAATAACCCACAAGCATTATCGTGACATACGTAAAAGAAACAACAGGAAAAAAAAACAAAACACTGCAGACAAGTAACGATAACACGGAATCATGCAGTCAACAATAATCACTCAAATACTTAGGAGGGCGACGCACCCTACCAAACCTGGATATCCCCTTCAAATTTTGATCGGACCGTTGGGATTCATTGGTATCGCAATCACCATCACAACCTTCGCGTTCATCCTTGTCAAACTTGTCATCACTATTTGTTTTATCTGTGGATAAAAGATGTCGCCAATCGGTGGGCATGATCTCTGCCTCATAGGGGCGCAAATTATCTACGTGTACAATTTTGGGTCTAGATGAAGATGAGGCCTGGATCTGATACAAAACATCGGAAACCTTATGCGTTACCAAGTATGGTCCAGTCCATCCTTGGCCCAACTTTTGCTTGGCCTTTGGGGGGTAAAAATACCAGACCCAATCATCTTCCTGCATTTCATTTAAGGACACACGCTTGTCATAATTACGTTTTTGTCTCAGCGCTGCCTTCTTCGAATGTTCATGCGCAACCGCATACGAGCGTTGGGTGGCTTTCTTCACCCACTCTACATACTGAACGTAACATTGTTCTGAAGTCGCGGACGGGGGTTGTTCTACCATGACGTCTAATGGTAGGTTGATTTCACGACCAAGCATTAATTTATTTGGGGAAAATTTTGTGGATTCGTGGACGGTGGACCTGTAAGCCATGCACAGGTACGGCAAATGGTCGTCCCAATCATTCCGACTTTCATTCACATATGATGCCAACATTTGCTGAATTGTTCGATTAAAACGTTCAACCAAGCCATCAGATTGAGGTCTATATGGGGACGTGCGCGTCTTTTGAATACCCAGTAAGTCACAAACATGCTGAAATAACTGAGATTCAAAATCTCTTCCTTGATCTGTATGCAGAAAATATGGCACTCCAAACCTTGTAAAAAATTTAGTGACAAGTGCGTCTGCGACAGTGTATGCCTGCTGATCTGGCAGAGCATAGCACTCTATCCACTTCGTGAAGTAGTCACTGACGACCATGATGTATTCATTACCTGATACAGTTTTCGGCAAAGGACCTAAAATGTCAATCGCAATTCTTTCCATTGGAGCCGTTGCTACAGATTGTTTGAGCAGTCCACGATGCCGCCCATGAGTAGGTTTTCGTTTCGCACAAATAACACACCATCGGCACCAGGTGCGAACATCACTTTGTAGGCCTGGCCAATAAAACCTTCTTTGCAATTGATAGACAGTACGTTTTATCCCAAGGTGGCCTCCAGTACGCAATTCGTGTAAATGGTGAAACAACTCGCGACGTAGCTGTTTGGGTGCAACAACAACACGTGACTCGCAATCTGAATCATGCTCGTACCAGTGTCTATATAATACGCCATTTTCTACAGACAACAAGTCCCATTGATTTAAGTAGCTTCGAAATTCTTTTCCAACAACTTCGGGGCTAATTGGGGGATACTGACTCACACTTTTAAAATATAAAATGTTGTTAATTTCACCATCAGCAACCTGCCATTCACGTATCTGCTTTAAACTCCAAACATCCACCAATTGGGTTTAGATTCAAATTCCAAACTTCTGACAGCAGCTGCTTGAATTTTTGGGGAGAGAGATTTGTGCTCACAGCCGTGTTGAAGGGATACCCCACAATCTGCACACTCGGCGTTTGTACAACTTCGCCGTGACAATCCATCAGCGTTGCCATGATTCATACCCTTGCGGTGAATGATAGAAAAATTATATGTATTTAAAACTGAAATCCAACGTGCGAGCATTCCTTCTGGTTCATGAAACGATAACAACCATGTTAAAGCACTATGATCTGTTCTAACGACAAAACGGCGTCCCCACAAGTAATGTCGAAAATGTTTAACAAATAAAACTAACGCAAGAAGTTCTCTGTAGGTAGTGCAATAACGTTTTTGTGATTTACTTAAGGTCTTACTCGCATAAGCAATGACTCGCTCTTGACCATCCTGCATTTACGATAAAACAGCGCCGAGTCCTTGAGAGCTAGCATCGGTATCGAGTATAAATGGGGTATTAACTGTGGGATATCCCAGAATTGGAGGTTGTGTTGCGCATCTTTTTAGATCTTTAAATGCCTTCTGACAGTCCGGTGTCCAATCGAATTTGTTTCCTTTTTGTGTTAACTTTATTAACGGGAATGCTATTTTCGAAAAATTTGGGATGAACTTTCTATAATAAGAAGAAAAACCTAGAAAACTTCGCAAGTCCGTAACATTCTGAGGGACTGGCCATGTTCGTACTGCTTCCATCTTTTCTGGGTCTGGTGACACTCCGTCTCCGGAAACTACATGACCTAAAAATTTAGTGGAGCGAGAAAATAATCTGCATTTTTTAGGTTTCAAACGCAACCCTGCCTCGCGTAAACGTTGAAAGACTATCTTTAAATTATTATATGCAGTTTGAAACTTATCCGCATAGCAAATGACATCATCCATGTACACAACACATATCTTCCATAAAATTCCTTTTAATACTGTTTCCATAAGCCTTTGAAACGTAGCCGGAGCGTTCGTGAGTCCAAAACACATTACTTTAAAGTGAAATAAACCTTTTCCATGAAAAGTAAACGCGGTTTTCTCACGGTCAATAGGGTCCAATTCTACTTGCCAATAACCACTAGCTAAATCTAAAGTGTTAAACCATCGTGACCCACTTAATTCATCAATTAGTTCTTCCGCATTTGGAAGTGGGTAAGCGTCTTTTACAGTGACATTATTGAGTTTGCGAAAGTCAACGCAAAAACGAGGGGACCCATCTTTTTTCTCTACCAAAACAACCGGAGACGACCACGAGCTGGTACTGGGTTCAATAATGCCTTGTTTCAGCATTCTGTCAATTTCAGTCTCAATTATCTCCCGTTTAGCTTGTGGTAAACGACGTGGAGCCTGTTTGATCGGTTTTGCAGCACCCGTGTCTATTTTATGCCGAATTGTAGAAGTGCGACCTAATGACTCCTGCTCATCTGCAAAAACATCTTGATAGTCACAAACAAGATCAATTATTTGTTTCCTCTGAGACACCGAAACTCCCTCAATGCGATCAACCATTGATTGCAAAAACTCAGGTAGGACTAAAGTCGGATCCCGACATGCCGGTGTAGAGACAAAGGATGTATGATCCAGAGGGATAATATGCCCACCTAAATCAAGGTAGCCCCCGCCTAAATTTAAGACTCCTTTGTGATTATTTAAGACATCTACTCCCAGAATGCCTTCACAGCCATCTAAATCACCTACAATCACATTATGCCTTAACACAAAATTTCCGAATTTCAAGGGTGCGTCGCACTCACCATGACATTTAACAGGGCAACCATTTAAAGCGGTAACATATGACACATTAATCGGTTTTAAAGAAGAGCGCAATGTTAATGGAGCTTTTTGAAATAATTTAATATCAATCATACTTATGCTTGCTCCACTGTCTACCAATAATTTAGCGGTTACATTAAAGATAACACAATTAACAAACCAACGAACCTCAGACTGATTGACCTTCATTCCGCCTTGGACTGACGCGTCGGTCATCCGGTCAGTCCTCGTTAGTTTAAATGTTTGTTGTTCATCGTACGTTTGAATCCCTCTGATGTTTTGCTTGGACACGAACGAGCAATGTGTCCGGTCAGTCCACAATTAAAGCATAAAGGGCCGTTATTCACGTCCGACTGTCTACGATTGTCACGCATGAGACCTGTGTTTGAAACAGCACGACTCAGGTCCGTAATCATTTGCTTCAAATCTTGAACTTCATCCCTTGATTCTTGATATGAACGATGAGATTGTGATGAGAAAGGTTTTTCAAGAGCAACGTGCTCACAAGCTTCCAACGATCTTACTAGATCGACAGCTGATTCCAGAGACAAACAATTATTTGCCACAATATGTCGCCGAATATTTACGTCAACTATACCATCAATAAACTGTTGGATTATCAATTCTTTTGCATTTGACGAAGGTAACGATGGATAAGCCTCAGCCAAAAGACCACGGAGCCGGTTAGCAAAATCAATTACATCTTCGTTTGTTCTACGTTTGGCGGTATGAAACTGCGATCGAGCTAAACTAGTTGAAGATGATCCAAATCGATAGCTTAAAGCATTAACAAGAGCAGAAAAATCCCAACGTTGTTCATAAGGCAGACTATTCTGAACATCCAATGCGATACCTTTTAAGCTTGCTGCCAGTTGTCGACCTTTAGTAACCTCATTCCATTCATTTGCACACGATACATTTAAAAAATGTTGAAAATACTGTTTCCAGTTATTGCCGGAAAAACTCTCTTGCAACGCCACACTGTTATTAACAAAGTTTAATTTTCCTTCATTCTCTGGTAATCTAGTTGAAGACATAATGGGTGTCATATCTGGAGCCGACTGCAGAACAAGCTCAAATATTTTTTTTAGAAACATCCTCTTCATCTTTTGGTAGGTATACATAATCTCCGAGCTTTCTTAAGAACCTTGTATTCCCACTGGTATTAATATATTTTAAGCCCTCTGCTTGCTTGTCAATTCCTTTCAAATAACTGCAACGAACTGCTGTACTATTCAAGTCGGCAGGAATTTCATACAGTTTTTCTTTATACTTAATTTGCAACAAAATTACGTCCGCCATTCTTCACTCTGTTTAATTTATTATTATTATTTTTTTTTTTTTTTATTTGGGTCCTGGCGTGCTCGCCAAAATGTAGCGTTCTATTAACTACAGTATAACTGCTTAAAACTATAAGCTCAAAACAACTGCCTTTTTATTAACTTAACGAACAACGACTGACCGTAGCAATACACGAGGCAAGGTTACAACATACGAGTATTGTGATGTCATAATACTCTACAATAGTATAGCAGCAATAAACTCCATTCATTTTAGATGCAGCACTATTTGTCATAACATTTTTGGTTTTGACACTTATTTTGGTTCTAAGGGACAATGGTACACATATTTACCAAAAAATCTAAATGCATTTTTTTCCAAAAAAAGTGGTTAGATATTACTGAAACTAACAAACAGTGAAGAATAGATGTTAAACATTAAATTTAAAAAAAATCGACCCAAAAAAGTTTTTACTCCTATTAGCAATCACATTTTTACAGCTAACAAAAACAACAAAAAATGCTAAATTTCAAGTCTTGAAAAAAAATAGAAAACGCTTTGAAAATTTCAAAATTTTTTAATGCTTTATAAAAAAATTATTATAATTTGTCAAGAGAAAAAACTAAATTGCAATATGTGCAGCGGTTTTTCTTTGGTTACAAAATATTTTTATTGTACACATATGTATCACTGTCCCTTAAAGCAGTGGTTCCCAACCTTTTTTTATGGCGACCCAATTTTTAGAAACAAAACAATTTCAGGAATCTTGCGACCCAAAAGTAATGCAGTGACGATCACACAATTACATGGCTAATTTAATGCAACAGTTTTCACTAGCCTTATGAGAAAGTTGCGCCTGCTTGGCTTCAGCGAGTTTTTGAAGTCGGGGCTTCACTTTACTTAAGTACAGCCGCAGGTCAGCTTCAACGTCCAACCGATTTTGATGTTTTGTTTTCAATACACATTGTGCGCTAAATGCAGTATCGCAAAAACAAGTTGTCGCAAACAGAATCAATTTTCTTGCCACAAATTTCGAAACTGTTGGATACACTGAGATTCACGGAAGCCCAAAAGTGGATATTTGCAGAATCGTTTGGGTATTGTTCTTTTAAAGACGCAAAAGAAATACGATTTGTTACTTTTGTTGTCATGTCCATAAACTCTTCTGTAACATAGAGAGGTAGATGAGGCAAATCTGTGCCTGCGAATGGATCAAGTATCCAATCGTCTTTATCACTTGGCGTTAGAACTTTACCGTAATAATCCTAAAATTTTTGGGCAAGCATTTCTTGGTGTCCGATTATGGTATGCTTAATATTAGCATCTTTGTCACAATAGTGTTTTAGTTCGGGGAACATATCTTATTCACCTCGAGTCGCATAGCTTTTCTACAAATCAAGCTTTTTGTGGTAAGCAGCAACTTTGGCGGCTTTTTCAATAACTGTAAAACTAGTACCTTGCATAGATAGATTTAAACTGTTCAAAGAGTCAAATATGTCGGCAAGATAAGCAGTTTTCGCAATGAATTCTTCTTGTCTAAACTTTTCAGGTAATGCCCCAAAATTCTGTTGCCTAAGAAAGAAAGCGATTTGTTCTCGAAGCTCAAAAACTCGCTTCAGAACACGACCCCACAAGAGCCACCTCACTTCCGTGTGCAGCAATAATGCCTTATGATCAACATCCATGTCGACGCATAGAGACAAAAATAAACGCTGATTTAATGGCGTTACCTTAATCAAATTGACGCATTTTACAACAAAATTTAATTTTTCCTGCAGTTCTGGAGATATTTTTTTGCTGCAAGGTTCACTCTGTGGAGAAAACATTGGGTTCATTAAGCATTTGGTTCCTTTTCTTGGATTCGTTAACTGCCCGCGATCTGAAGCTAGTAGGCTACATGCTGCTGCGCCATCGGTGCAAATTCCAGCACAATTATCCCATGGAATTGAATACTCTGAAAAGAAGCTGTTGAGGCATTGAAAAATATCCTCACCCTTTGTATGCAATTTCAAGGCTTTGCAAAATAAGATTGTTGATGTAGCGAATGAACACAGAAAGCTGTGTAAGGCCTGCTATATCTATGGATTCGTCCAATTGAATCGAATAAAGAGGAGATTTCTTTACTTGATTGATGTACAATCTTTGAGAACATTATTAGACATGTCCGCCATGTGTCTTTTCACTGTGTTGTTTGACAAATATACTGCATCCAATTTTTTACATTCTTTCTCACCAATCATTATTTTAACTACTTCTTTCATAACTGGCATTAGCAAATCCTCACCAATTGTATGAGCTTTTTACTGCTTTGCTATCTGGTAGGAAGCAGCATACGAAGAATAGATGGCTAATTCATTATCAGCTGTAAACGACGCCATAATAGGCTCCCCTCTGTCCTTAAATTGATTTCAACTTGCGTTTAAAAATTAAACAGACCTGTTGATAAAATTTGGATAATTCGTTTCTAAATGGCATTAAAGTTTGTTTTTCTTCATTAATTCTGTTGAGAGAACTTTCAGACATACTACACATTTTGGCTTACCATTCAATTCAGTAAAACCAAGTTTCAAAAATGCCTCACTATATGATTGTTTTGCCATTCTAAAACTGTGAAATAAAAAGTAATTCTAGCTTAGTCTACCTTAAATTAAAAACATTTTCCCTAATTTAAGTTTATTATCCCATAAAATCGAACATACTTGCACAACGAAAGTTTTTATGCTGAAACCCCAAGCAAGAAATGCGCTCGACATAAATTTTATTACCCGTGTTACTGTTTCTTCGCTGTCTAATTCACGTAGTATGAAATTGCTCTTTCGTCCGCGCAGTCACACACTTTTAAAGTTTTTACTGCGGGAATTCTTAGTCGAACGAAAAAGCAAAGGTTGAGCGAAAGGTGACAGCGTTTATTTCGCCAATAGATGATTGCTTTTGGTGCGAAAAAGCATTGCAGCTTCGTTGTTAATAAAACCACTATAATAAAACTTGCAAACACACATTTCCACTGAGAATTTTATTTGCTTTTGAGCTTCGTTATACTTGATCGTATGGTATTGACTTAAGCAAGACCATGCAAGACCAAAAAACAACTAGTAGTGATTTGTATCGTACCATTATAAAACATTTACACTTTCACTACAGTAATCTCCCGATTCGCAACTTAAATCTGAACAGCAAATACGAACTTAGCTTTTTGGTGCGAACATAGCACCTTCCTAAGCCATTATTACGTAACTTTAGGCTTGTACACTTATCAGCTGAAGTAAAGACTATTATCATTAGTGCTAGTGTTCGAGACTGAAATATGCATCAACTGACGATTCATGACTTGTTTACATCATGAACTTTTTTAAGTTCTGTTTGATTTGCTGTATACTCATATATCAATAAACTACTGTAAAAGTTGAATTTGATTTTTTGAAGATTTTTTGCAAAACTAAAAGAAAAACAAGCACCAAAATTAGAAAAACAAGCGACCCAGAAAAATTTTAAGGCGACCCAACTTTGGGTCGCGACCCATGCGTTGGGAACCACTGCCTTAAAGGGTTCAGCTTTTTATATTTTTTTTATCATTATATTTATTCTCCTGACTTGCAGGAAAGCGACGGAGGCGCTAATACGTAGGGTAAGCGATTACCCCGACCTGCTTCCGGAGATGCCAAGATATTGTTGTCGGCTTCTAATTTAATAGGGATATGACTGTAATTTAGAACTGATTTTCAAGATCACCAAGCAGGAGAAAGTACCGTAAAATGTCTTTCCCAAAGACACAACAGAATGGCGTGAGTGTTTTTTGCCTCCAACGGGAAGTGTAGGCCTACTTGCGAGGTAATAGGTTCTTTTTTTGTAAGCAGGGGTCACCAAAAAAGAATTCCATTTTTTGACTCGATTTATTTTTATCTGAACTCCAGTCAAATCTGAATCACTTGTTAATTTGGCGAGTTTGGGATTTTGTGAACTCGAGCCTTTTAAAAACTGCGCTAAGTCCGGATCCGACTCCTTAGGCCTACAACTCTGACCTTTCTGGAAAGAAATCACCGTAAAAGGTGAAACATGGGCATAATAAAATCAATTTGTGGTAATCATGTATCTTCAATATATTATTAGGCTATGACAAGTAAAATAGACGTCAAGAGGTACAAAATTTAAGAAAAGTTTGTCAAGTATAGTTTTTAAAAAAATGTTTATTTTATCCCTGACTTTCAGGAAAGCGACGGAGGCGCCAATAGCCTACATAGAGCAAATACAGTAATGGCCTTAGAAAAAGGGGGGCCCGAAGCAAGAAAAGTACGGGAGGGACACTATTTAGTGTTCCAAGGCAAAGCAATCTCTAAAAAAGGCTATTGTTATAGGAGGAGCCATTTTTTAGTGTATCAAAACAAAGTGATGTCTAAAAAAAGTCTTTATTTTAGACATGCCATCGTCCTGGTGTAACTATGTAGAAATAGAGCAATATCTTGTCTAGGGGGGCAATTTTTTATGTATTTTAGGGGGGCTTGGGCGGCCTATTAAAGCCATCATTGAGGAAATAATTACCCCAACCTACTTCCGGAAATGCCAAAATGTTGCTGTCCGTTGGAAATTTTTTTATTTTGTTTTTTTTAGTTTTATAAAGATATGACTGAAATTTAGAACTGATTGCCAAGACCACCAAACGGGCGAAACTACAGTAAAGTGTCTTTCCAAAGACACAACAGAATGGCGTGAGTAGGTTTTGAAGCGAGACCATGTCGATCACATTTACGGCGCTTTAACCGACTCGACCACGCGGTTCTTAAAGTAGCCAATATTCCAGTGAACATTCATCAGAAAAAAATTATAAACAATGATTGAAAAGAAAGCTCGACGTTACATTTTTTGCATTTAAATCAGCTGAATGCTTGACTGGACGTCTGATTGGTTGATTAAGCACAATGGCGATCAAGCACATAGTTAACCAAATAAAAAATTTTGACATAACTGGAATGTCTTGGTAGACCTATTTTCGAAAAAAAATTGGCTATTTTCCTGAAAATTCTCAAGTTTAACGGCCCTACTTTATTCTATTCGTTTTTTATTTTATCTCTATATCTATCCCTCTGATTCGCAAGAAAGCGACGGAGGCGCTACACAGGGCAAGCAATTACCCGACCTGCTTCCGGAGATGCCAAGATATTGCTGTCCGATTGAAATTTTTTATTTGGTTTTTTAGTTTTTATAGAGATATGAATGAAATTTAAAACTGTTTGCCAAGACCGCTAACTGGAGGAAAGTGTCATAAAGATCTTTTCAAAGGACACAACAGAATGGCGCGAGTAGGTTTTAATTTTGAACCAAAATCATGTAGATCACAATCACGGCGCTTTAACTACTCGACCTTTAATCACTCAAATTAGTCAGAAAAATGAATAGATTAAAAAATTAAATGATTTTTTTATATTTTTTTGTTAGAATAATTTGGTGCAGTCAAGAGCTGTTTGATATCTAATACCACCTAGTTATTATGCTTGTAATAGGCCAGCCGTTGTCTCCTAAATCGATATCGTTGTTTTGATTTATCTTTGCGAACACATTTACTTGATTAAAAATAAAAAAATGATGAATAAAAGAGATTATGGAAACGTATCAAAATCACCTTATTTGCCACAAAAAGTAAATTATGGTAACCATTTTAAAATAGCGGTTGGCATTTCTTCGTTACGCTACCTATTGTACATAGTTTTACAATAAATTAAATTATTTAATTTTGATATGGACCACAAATCTGAAGATGATAAACGGTCACGTTGACACTCCAGTGCAAAACTTTTATTTTCACTTTCCTTGACAAATGATTAAACATTTAAAAATTGTTAATCTAGCAACTTATATAGAGGGCGCTGCATAAAAAAACAAATTTAGACGCTAAAAAGTAAAGTGTTAAATGTGCACAAAACTCGAATTTACAAGCCGTTCGAAATTTGCAAAAACGTTACAGCTATGTTTACAATTATGTGTATAGGACTATCAGTATTTATGACAATCAGTATTTATGTACGAAATCTTTTTAAAAATGTACAGTCGAATGCTTAAGAATTGGAAGATAAATTAAATCTGAATTTTGAAGAATTAAATACCTTGCACCAAAACTCTAAATATTTCGTTGATTGGCGTAGGTAAAGAATACGGACCCCCCTTGTAAAAATAATTTAAAATAACAAAAATAGGGATAATTCCGAAATGGGTTAGGGTTAGGGTTAGCCTAACCCTAACCCTAACCCTATTTTTGTTATTTTAAATTATTTTTACAAGGGGGGTCCGTATTCTTTACCTACGCCCGTTGATTTTATAAAAATTGTCAACCTAAAACAATATCTAGCGTAGCAACATATTAGAGTAGTCAAAAGTTTTGGATCTTTTTGGAAAGAAGCTTTAACTGTATTTTGTTAGTAAAGTTAACCCAGAATCCCCCTACAGCACCACAAGGGAATAAAAAAGATGCCAAGAAAAAATAGAAATCACAGGCGAGCATTCCATGGTAGTTCCACTTACAAAAAACACTTATGGTCTCTTCTTGAAGAGACCCAAAGTTTTTTTGTAATGTCTGGTTGTACTTATAAAAGTTGATGAGAATGATTTATACTGTATACTAAAAATGTTGTCAAAGTCACATAAGCATTATCATCTTTCGCATCATTTAAAATATTTGAAATGATACAGCTTTTGGTTAAGCTGACTCTTTAAAACATGCATTAAAAAAATGTAGGAAGTTTGCTATTAATTTTACCAATGCAATATAATTTACTTTCTTAAGTCCAAATACATCATACCACTTGTTAAATTATTCATATAAATACTAATTCAATAAAGTATCAACCAATTTTTGTCAAATTTGTATTAATTTTGCTGGGACAAGTTTTTTATGTTTACTTTTTTGCTTGATGTCATTGCTGTTTTTTTGAAAGTTTTCTGTTTATCACATTTATTTTATTGTAAGCTGCAGTACAATTTACATTCAAGGACAGCTTACAATGACTTTTACAATAGTGATGATCAATGCACAACAGTTTTTTAAAGTAAAATTCATAAAACATTTAATTTAATTTATATTTGTGATATTCTTATAAAGAACAAAAATGAATTATCAGTATTTATTTTTATATGTTTGCTGATTATTTGGAGCCATGACCCACAGATACTTGTTTTATAGACAGGAGTGGTTACATTAATCTTTCTTGCTTATGATCTGAGGTTTACAATCAAGTAAATATAATAATATACAGCATTTTAAATTGATAAACTGTGGCTTGTCTTTAATCTCTAAAATATATTATATTGTTATATTGTTATCTCAAATATATTATATTGTTAGATGTATAATTGAAATATGTCTGTCTCTAAAGAAGAGTTCTTGTCTGGGCTTCATCAATTGATTAAAAACATTCAGCCTGTTATAAAAAGCTCATCCGGCTCTCTAGATGTTGCAGAAGATGCTATACTACATTTAGAAGAAACTGATGAAAACTTTCATAAGTAAGTCAAAATTGTGCTATCACCCAATGAGAGTCTCTTCAAGAAGTCACCGTAAGCAATTTTTTTTTGGTGAAACTAACCCAGAACTCCTCTTTCAAAACCAGGGTGAAATAAATGAGAAACCAAGAGAAAAAGTATCTTTCAAGAAGTGATTGTAACCACAGGGGCAAATGGGTTAGTTTTACAAACAAAAAATTGCTTACAGTGACTTCTTGAAAAGACCCAAAAATAATTGGATCCCTTTAATAAGCAATTGTGAGCAATTTTTGTTAGTGAAACAAACCCAAAATCCCCTGTGATTACTATTGTTTCTTGAGAGATCCTTTTTTTCTCAGCTTATTTTTTATTGCCTCCTAGAGGGATTCTGGGTTAGTTTCACTGAAAAATAACAGTTATGGTCTCTTCTGAAGAGACTCAAATAATTAATGTTTGTTTTTCTTTTACAAATATATTTTACAGTTTGCACAATTACTTATCAGTATCTAATATTAGTTGTTAATTGTGTTGTGTAGTTTACCTAAAAAGCAAGGTAGATTTATGATTTTAATGATATATTGTGAGGAAATGAAAATTATAACTTGTGTAAAAACAAAATGAAATTTTAGCTGCTCATAATAGACATTACAGTAAATCTTTGAAGAATATAAAAATTATACTTTACTTTGTTTTTCATATGATGATTTCTTAATTCTCATCAATTTCCATTTGAACTTATTTTTGACAATCCTTGAATGATAAGATTTTGCAAATTATTAGAGATATTTTGGTCAGTATATAAAGCATCACAGTTTAAAAGATTTTATTTTAATTCTTTGATTAAACATATGTTTTTAATTAACCCTAACCTTAACTCTATTTATTAACAATTTTGCATTATCTAATATTTTCTGAAAAAAACTCAATAATATTGTTTTTAATTGCTCTGTATAATTATATTACTGCAAAAATATCTATGCCAATGTAGTATATTTTTATTTTTACTCTTTACTTTCAGTTTAGTTCTAAATATTAAGCTTTATCAAGTCTTTTTAATAGGTACAAAATAAATAATAAATTAGTTCTTATCGTGCTTTTTAAATGTTATTAATAAATATTTAACTTACAGATATGCTTTGGTCAAATACATAAGAGAATATATTGAATCACAAATGGGATCATTTGTTGATGAAGAGATAGAACAGTCAAGTTTCCCAAACAAACTATCTCAGCAAAAATCTCTTATTGAAACTGTTACTGAAAAAGCTGTTGATTCTAAATTGTATGAATATGCTATATTTTACTTTTAAATTTCTTTGAGTTATTTAAACCTGTGTTTTGTTGCAAATTTTATATTTGTGTTTATTTTTTCACAGAAAAATCATTGTTTTGTTTTTTTCTATTTTGTTGCTTTCTTAGGTTTTCAACAATATCACAGGAACTTTGCTCTGCCACAACATCAGCAATCAGTGTGTTGCTGCCAAATCTGGATGAAGATCATCACAGTGCTTCTAGTGATGATGACACTGAAAGTCAATTGAGCAAGCGAATGCTTTATAGTGAAGGTGGCTTGTCATTCGGTTCTTCCTACAACCAAGGAATGTTTTTTATTAGTCAGGTACTATGGTAATATGGTTATTAGGTAATTAGGCTTAAAGTTATCTGATTTTTATCTTTTATTTTTAATGTTTTTATCAAACAATGTTTGTAATACTAAAATGAAATAGCCAGTTTCCAAAAAAAAATTAAAAGTATGATATTCATTATGCTTGTCATATTAGAAATAATAAGTAGTTCTTATGATCTATCAAAATTTAGTGCGACACTAATCTGTATTATAAAGTTTTTGAGGTGTGCAGTTGCTTCTATGAGGAACTAATCTTGGAATAATAAGATGTCTTTGCTTGATTCAGTTGATCAAAATAACAGTTTATCAAACTGCAGCTGATTTAATTGTGACAGTTTTTATGATTGAATCATCTCTTTGTTATTTCAAATGAGATTTATTAACATCAGGGGACAACTGTAGGGACCTGTGAATGCCATATGTCCCCATGATGCAGTTTCAATAAATTTTTGTTTAATAAACTGTCATGTTGCCAACTGTCATGCAATAAAATGTCAAATCAGGCTTCTTATTCAAAGGGCCAAAAAGGGGGTTAAATATGGGTTTCTTAAAAACTTTTTGTTTAGCCCGATTTGTTTTTGAACTCTGTTTTGCTGAAATAGAAATAAACTTCACACTTTTTCTGTCAGTGATGAGTAAATGTAGCTTTGTGTTGAGTAACATGACTCCATTAACCATTTCTACTTCGTTTAGTTTTAGACTTTTTATTTCCATTAAAGATGTAACATTGTAGTACCTCTTTTTGGTTTTTATTTAACTTTTAGTGAGTCAAAAAGTATTTTTCAACATACAAATTAGGTACGATGCACATTATAGATGGCACTCTTTAGTGTTGACTTGCTTTCGTCTCGTGTATGTACCTTAAAGCTTCTGATTATTAAGAAACATGTCTGTGACCAGACAATGCCGCTGCTTTCAGTATAAGTGAAGTATCACTAGCAGCAAATTTTAAATTTTTCTTTTATCATTTTATTTATAATGTTCTTTAGTTTTTTGTGTTGTTGTCAGTTCACTGTGACTGCTTATAGCGTCTTAAAATTTTACAAATACTTTTAGTTCAAGATTACTGTAGACTTTGAACTAAACAATTCCATTTCCATGACAATAACTGAATACAAATTACGTCACTACAGCAACAGTTCCACAAGATAGCTCAAGATATGGACGTGAAACAGCCGCTGAATGTTCGTCGTGAAGCTTTGTCTCATCTCTGCCAGGTCCCTCCCTCCGATGTGATGGCGAGTGAAAGTTGGTCCGAGCTGCGTGTGTCGCTCATGGACGCGCTCGCCGACAGCGACAATCAAATTTCTCAAACAGCTTTGAGCTTCCACGCGAAGATGTTTGCTGGTGAGATGCTGTCTGCTTGTGGCTTGAATTGATTGTCGTCTTTTCAGAATTTAATTACAGCCATTTGGTAGTCTATGGCAAGTTGCCGCGCTTCATTGTTGATCTTGTTTTCCTTTTAATGGTGCTGATGTTTTTTGTGTTGAAATTGAAGTACCACATTGTTTTTAAATGACAATCAATTTTGTTTAAATTTGACTATTTTTAATTTTTCTGAGTTAAACACGTTTTCAACTTTTCTACTTGTTTTTATCATTTTACAAAAACCAACTGCTTAATAGAGATTTTCCGTTGTCACGCGTATGTTGCATCATTACTTAGCTTTATATTTATCGCATTACATCAGATATCTGATTTTTCAGTTTCAAATTATCAAATTACGAAAGAAACTTACACCTGCCTCGCCGAACACCTGTGCAAATGGTTTAAATTTTCCTCGCGCCTGCCTCTGCTTTCAGACAACGTTGACATCGCTCATCCTGATGTGGAGCAAGTTTTGAAGCGGTAAGTAGCGACGTTTGCGAATTTTTTTCGGTTTTACTTTTTCATATTTTAGAATTCGATTGTTGAACGAATTCCAAAGAGAAGTTCCCTTCATTTGGGTCCGGTATCCTGAGAGCTTCTTGGAGGTTGTTGTAGATAGTACACTTACACTTCTCACTGGGCATCTAAGAACTTGTAAGTTTCAGTAAATCAAGTTTTATGTGTTTAGTGCGTCTTAAACTGTATAAAAACTCCTGTATTGGAAAATTTAGCTTATGGTTTGCGAAGTTGTTGTTTAATGCATTACAACATGTGCGCTGAAGTTTCTTCTATTTTGTTTTATCATTGACATTGATCGAACAGATCGGTTATGTGCATTGTCAAATACGTATTCAATAATGAATTCTTGTAACAGCTCCAATGCCATAAACATTATTGTCGGCAGCGTGGTCGAGTGGTTAGAGCGCTTAGAACGCTGTGCTTATGATCAACATGGTCTCGGTTCAAAACCCACTCGGCCATTCTGTTGTGTCTTTAGGAAAGACACTTAACGGCGCTTTCCCCTGCTTGCCCTATGTATTAGCGCCTCCGCCGCTTTCCTGCGAGTCAGGAGGATAGATATAGAGATAAAATAAATAAAATAAATTAAACAGTTGTTTCATTTCTTAATAGCTGGAAAGGACAGCGAAAGGAAGCGTGTGTCAGCCCTCCACTTTCTAGCTCTGGTTGATATCAAGGCGCATTGGTTTCGTCGGTGGCTTCATGGGAACTACAGCAGAGCTACTATTCTTAAAAAACTAGATGAAAAATTTCGGTGAGAATTTGACTTTAGATGAAAACACAAAACTGTTGTAGCTCACGAAATTTCGGCAATCTGTGTTGCACATAATGTACAGTTAAGCCTCGTAAGTGCCCCATGTTGCTGTGTTAGCTTAGAGAGTTATTGAATTGTAAAATATTAAGGCATAGAATAGAGTTTGGCAAGCTTTTTATTACCCGAGCCAATTTTTTTATTTGACTTTGATGCATGGGCCGAATGGGCATCAAACCTCGTTTTAATCATTTATTTTGAGATTCACCGGATAACAATACTTTCAACATTGACAAAAGAATTAAGGCCGCATTAATCAGTGAAACGGGCCTGATCTATCCCGTGGGTCGTACGTTTCTATCTTTGGTTTAAAGATTTGATTTGAACTTAAAATATTTTTAGATTAATGATTTATTTTTCTCTGGATCATTTTTGCTTTAACCGTGAAATATTTGATGTTTAAACAAACGTCTTACCGGGGATTCGGCATTTATATAAACGATATTTAAATAAATCTTGTTGTGAGTCGAAATTTGAATTACTGTATCGATGTATTTATATTCAATAAAATGGGAATGCTGATTGCTGTCTCTGATTGATTATGTTATTTTTCACTAGACCACTTTTGATAGAAGCTGTGTCTCAGTGCCTGAATTATTGTGCCGAAAGTTTAAGGAACAAAAAGTCTTCTACCAAGTCCAATTTGAATAAAACAGAACGCAGGTATCTTTTAAAGTTTTTTGTGTTCGATTAACTTTTGTAGGACTAATCGAATTCACGATTATGTCGCATTTTTTAGAACGACATATTCACCGCGGGAAATTCATTATATTTATTTTTGCCACTGCTTGTCATTTGTCGCCAGACTGCTGCTCTACTCAGGTAAGTTTGCTATACTTAATCGTTATTTATCAAAAAACTTTCGTGATTATGAAAACCATTTTATCATACTATTAGTTGTTTCTTAAACTAAAATCAATTAACAGGTAGTTTGAATTCAGAAAAAACAACGTTTGACTTTTCCATTTTTAACCTACCTTGGTTCCTGAAGTAGCTTTGCAGGTTACAAGTTCAAAAAACCGGCCGCGCCGAATTCCGCAACAGAAAATTGCACCTCGAGGATTATTGGAATATTTAGTATTTTAAACTGTGTTGTTTTGCGAATTAGGGTTAGGATTGCCATAATCTTTATCCTAATTGTTGAATAAAATATGAGAAAAGTTTATTCACTTTTTTCTTTACCTACTATCATGTTTATTCTAATTAATTCCTTTGCCTTTATAATGGTGAAATTTCCTGGATAAAATGTACCCAGAACCAAACATCCATCGTGTTTTCTAAAGTAGAGGTTTACAATTTTTTCTTTCTTGATTCTCTGCTCCAAATTCATAGAAAAACGAGAAAATAAGAGTTTTCATCTCATCTATTTATCTTCCTGACTTGTAGGAAAACATCAGAGGCATTATATTTAATAAAACCATCCCCGATTTTGAAGATGCCAAGATATTTCAGTCCTAATAGGTTTTTAAATTTGTTTTTTAGTTTGTGTAGGGTCATATGGCTGAAATTAAAAATTGCTTGCAAAGAGCGCAAACCAAAGAAATGTGATATGAAGTGTCATTTCAAAGGACCCAACAGCATGACGAGAGTAAGAGTTGAACCCAGGCTATTTCGATCGGGGTCGCCATCAATACGACGCTCCTTGCTACTCGACTGAGTTGCCAACTCAAAACTTTTCTGTTTTGTCACTCTTTCCAGGTTTTAATTGTTTATCATATTGCACGTTGTATAGTATTACATTTTTGAGCAAGATAAGAAGTTTTATTTCTTTGATGTAAAGTTTATTTTGCAGGAGGCCGTCGCCTCTTTCCATTAAACATCAGTTCGCACTCTCAACCAATCACAGTGCAGCATGTGTTGATTGCTTGCATTAAGGTAACTTTAGTCACTTACACCTTTTAACTGATTACTTTACTTTTAACTCCTATCAAGTGTAGTTCGCTTTTGTACCAGATTTTGTATTTTTTTAATATAAGCGCCACTCTGTGTTACCATTTTAATGACCACCCTGATTAACTTGACCTGGGTTCAAATCGAACCTTTGTCATTTAGTATCTTTAAAAAACACTTAAAGAAACTTTGTTTGACTGTCTTGGGCAAACAATTTTAAATCACCACCCTATCATTGTCTAAAAACTAAAATATAAAAAACTTTCAAGACAGCAATATGATAGTATCTTTGAAAGTAAGTCAGGCAATCGCTTGACGAATGTTCTTAGTTTAACGCCTCCGACCTTATCCGGTAGTCAGAAAAATATATAGAAGATATGACAAGATGCTTAATGATCCTGCATTGTTGCAACTGTGAATCAATTTTGTGTGATTATGTTAAAAGCATGTTCGTAATGAAATCAAATTTTTAAGGATTTTTTTTTTTTAGCTTTTATCACTAGCAAAGTACAAACCTAAAGCTGGACAGAAGCCTTATGAATCCGCTTCTATGGTCGGAAAGGTGAGGAGATTCATTTCCGTTGCATTGTTCATCTTCTGAATTATAGCTCTCTGATTATTCAGGCCGTATGTTCGCTGTGTTCATCGAACGCCTTTGTCGAAGCCTCTGTAGACAGTTCCGTGTTAAATTCCCTCCTCGTCCCTATTAAAACCTGGCTCGGTAAGTACTCAAATTGTAATCAGTGAACGCATTTTGTAGAGCCTCATAACCTTGTTGTCATCTATGCCTGGGAGAGATATGATAGTGATTAATTTTATTTGCTGAGCGTACGTAAATAAACGGCTTCTTTTTTCCTTACGTCTTTTTATTTTGAATAATCGTTTACATTTTGTTGGAAAACATTTTTATATAAAATAAGATGGCAACGCTGCCCATTCAACCGAGGCAGCTATGCTGCACATCGCTGAAGTTCTTTCTTGTCTCATCTCCACCTGCTCCGGAAGAAAACTGCTCATGCGTTCCAATGCCAACAATAGAAAGTGGGTGGGAGTGTAACTGAGAGCAATATATTACAATTTGAATTTGTCATAACTTTTGCTTAATGTTTGCATTAAATTGTCTTTTTTGGATAGTGTTATTGTTGTTGCAAGACTTTGCTCTTAAAGATTTCTGTAGCTAGTTACTCGTAGAATTCAATGTATGAAATAGTATGCAATTTCAAAAGTTTCGTTTTGGTTTTAGTGATTTCGGCTAATGACTTTTAGTGATCAATTTTGTTTCATCCTTTTTTGGGAGAATCTTAGAAAATTTTTCACTATTTTAAGTGTTAGACAGTTTGTTTTTTTATTTTGATACAGTTATTATTTTCTTGCATGGTACCAAATGGCATTCTGAAGTGTATTTTTATTTATAAACATACGCTTTAGTTACATCTAAATAGGCCAGCTTTAATCTGCGTTGGCTCTCGACAAAGTAATTTTACGAAACATTTTATCTAACATACTCACTTACTTTTTGCTGTTAAAATTTTCTCTGTTTTTTAAACAAATCTTACAAGTTTCATCTTACATTATCTTTTTTTCTACGCACTTCTAACTGGGTGTATAAACTAATTGAATTTAATTTATTGTCAAAAAATCTTCGCTAATTCAAAATTTCCCAAATATTTACTTGATATTTTTTGCACGCTAAGCTTGTTTTCTCAAGAAGCAATAGTTTATGAGCTTATCTGCAACAATGCAACTTAAATAGATTAAATTAAACGTGCAATTGGTTTAATGAATTCGCTTTCTAGAAAAGCTTTTTGAAGGTAATTATACATTTTAATAATTGAACAATCTCGACACCTTCTTTGACCAATTACAGGCTGTCTGCTGCTCACGTGATTGCCGAGTTCGCGCGCAAAACATTGCTTGGGAAGTTGCCGAACAACAGCCGCAGCGACTCCTGCAGTCCCCCCAGCTATGCCGTGATATGCGCTTATGTGTTTGTTTGTCGCCAGATGTACAACACGTGCGAAGGTTTGTTGCTGCTGCTTGATTATCAGCTTCACAACGGAATCGCTGCTGCTTGGAGACAGGTAGGAACTAGCGCGAAAAAGAAACCAAAGAATTTCGCCATTATTGAGTCCTGTGTTACCTTGCTGAGTGCTCACACATAGCTTAATAATTGTCTTCGACTGTCATTTCAACAGTTTATTGTCACTTAAGGATGACAAAATAATGACGTCATAAACCATTTCTTCTCAGGCTCATGAACGTCGTAACTCTTCGGGCGCTGCTTTGGGACAAGATGAGCGTGAATTGAACGAGCAAAGCTCTCCGACTCAGACGGGCTCCCAAAATATTTTTTTGTGGGAAGAAAATCTTCTTGACAATTTATTGAATTTCGCTGCTACTCCCAAGGTATGCAATTGACAAATATGCTCATGTATTACGTTTTTTAATTTTATTTATCTGATATTATCCACTTTTTTTTTAACTGCGACATTTGCTAGTGTGACCATTATGCAAAAAATATTACAGTTTAAACTATTTAAAAAATTTTTGTAATGTTGCCACCGAAAAAAGTTATGTTGGTATTAGTGTATATGCCAATTTTTTGTTTTCCAAAGGGATTGTTTTTGCTTCAACAAACCGGTGCCATTGCCGAATGTGTCGCATACATGCATTCAAGATACACAAAGAAGCTTCAAGTAAGACGGTATTTGGTTTTTACCAGCTCTTCTTTACACGCAGTTTTCAGGTCAGCAAATGCGAGAAGTTCGGTTATGGCGTCATGGTCACGCAAGTCGCTGCCACCGCGGCCGGCATTAAGGGTAAAAGCTTGTTCTTTCGCGTTGATCGTTGTATTTTCTGAGCAACCGGTGTTTAGTTTAAAGATACCATTAAACGCTGTACTTTGACTAATTTTTATAAATTGCAGTTTGTTGCACACTAGCAAAATTTTCTTATATATTATTATCTTGGTTTCAAAACTACTTGTCAAGATACCAAGCAGAGAAAATTCTCATCAGGTTAGTTTCCTGCTGCACCATAAGAAATCACTAAAAAAATGCCTTGAAAAGGTGTAAAACTGACTCTAGAAATTTAGTCTTATACTGCATCGTACGGTAATGTTATTATTTGTTCCCTTATTAGGAAAGGGGGCATTAAGGAACTTTATGGGAGTTTCAGCCATTGGACCAGATTCAAAGGTCTGAACTAGATCTAAACTAATCACTAAGGATCTGAACTAGATCAAAAGGGTGATGGAATAACTAAAGGTAGAAAGTCGTGTTTGTTATTGGGGCAATTCTTAAAGAGATGGAAAAAATCCTGAATAGGATGACCGATGGTGCTGCAAAAAAGATCATTTTTATGGCTTATTGTTTATAAGCATTTGAATAGTAAGTTGATGTGTCTGTTGCAGCGATGTTGAGATAGGACAGAGCGAATGGTCTGGAAAAGTTTAGTTTCTTAACAGAAACGCTAAAGATCTGATGAGGAAAAGTTTTGCCCGAAAATTGTACGGAGAGAAGCGTTTTCATACAGACATCTCTGTCATCAGACATCATCAGACATACAGAGATGATAGATGACCAGAACTTAGTGCTGGACTTCTCGAATTCGTCAGCGCGCTCATTGTAATATTTGAGTATTCAGGAATCCAAATATAAAAAGGTGTGTTAAGACATAATGAACAAACGAGATTCTTAATATTCTTGGTAGTATCTGTAAGGAGGAAGAAGAGAATGAAGAGAGTACGGATTACGGGGTGAAATAAGAGGAAGCTGAAATAGGGAAACATTTATGCAAATGCAGAAAAAAAATGAAATGAGAAAGAAGAGATGCATCTTTTCTGCAGAAGAAATAAAGAAAAGATGCAAAATCATACAAAAGTGTTGTTCACTTAGTAGTGGTTAATGGGCAGCTGGAGAAAAAGGTTAAAAACCTTGGAAATGTATGAAACAAGTTAACTGGGAGCTTCAAAAGATGGACAATCATTTGACCCTGTTTCAAGCAGGAAACCTTATTATGAGCATTGTGACCCGTAAATGTTGGCGTTTATTGCGTATTGATAAGTTTGCAGGGCTGTGGTTTGATGGCTCTAAGGCAGGGTTTTCCAAACTGGTTTCCGTGATGACTGCACAAGGGTTCCGCGACAACATGACAAGATTTGTCAAAAATATATGCATCGAAAGAATCCATACCATTAAATCCGAGACTGATCCGAAGTGAAGGCCTTTTTTTAGGGAACACTTTGTTTTCGGGACAAATATCATGAAATCGGTGACTGATTCGAAGTGGAAACCTTTTTGTGGAAAACCTTGTTTTGGCTTTGTTTGGGTCGTGAAAAAAATATTCGCTAATATGGGCCGTGGCCCAAACAGTTGAGTATAGAGAAACTCTGCTCTAAGCTGTTCGAGTACGGATGTGACGCGGCAATGTTTGTTTTGATGAATTTATTGTCTGGTATAGTTGATAACTTTGTTATTTTTTTTTGAAGTTGAGGTATTGCAAGTTGATTTGTTTTTTGAGTTTTTTATTATTTTTCAAGCGTAATGTTTGGATCCAAGATGATGATGTTAGTGTGATAGTTGTGAAAGTTTGTGACTTTGTTTTTGGGTGGACTAAATGTGTATTCAGATCATTTCGACTTTTGGAGGGTGTTCTATTGTTTGTGTCAGTTGTTTGAGTTGAGTCGCATGAATCTTGGAATGGGTGCATATGGGAAGCACTCTGGTTTTGTTGTACACTTTAGGTGACTGTTTGATTGCTTCTGTCTCGTCTACAGATTTTTCAATGCGCGAAGCTGTATTCTGAGTATTTTTAATTTGTTGGTACAGTTGTTTTATATGATCGGCCTTTATATGGTGTTTGCATATTTTGGAATGGGGCGAGTGATAGCGTTCAGCTAAGGCAGTGGTTCCAAACCTTTTTTATATGGCGGCACACTATTAAGCTGTTTAAATTTTCGCGGCACACCAATCGTATTGATTAATAATAATGATGTTTACCACTACGTGCCGCTGCTTAATGAAACGTAACTACGTTCGGGGACACAAGATTAAAGAAAGCCACTTGCTTTTTTGCTCTTTTTGTGTGATGTCACAAGCAATCAATCCAACGGAATGGACCATGAGTAAAAAGGTAATAGAACATTCCCTGGACAGAAAATGTTCTTTTGTTTTTTTAAAACGGTTTTATCTGCAATGGTAAGTTTAAAATTGGCTTCAGACCATTATGAACGTTCAGATTTTTTTTAGTTTCCAATCATATTGGAATACAATTTGCAACAATATTTGCAAAGCTTTTGCAAAACTTACGTGTTAATAAAGCAGTATTTGCAATAATACAATTTGCAAATACTGCTTCATTAACACATAAGTCTAAGTAACAATACTGTGATTACTAAAATGATTAATAAAAGGTAGTAACATGTAATAAACATCAATCTCTCTTACTAATGACATCGCAGCTTGAACACTGCAAGTAAAGAATTCGCCGTACTGGACACAAACCCCAGCCGGGTTAGCAGCGACTACAGCCATTCAAAACGTATTTTTTACCCGATGATTACTTAAAAAATCGAAACATTCATATAAAAAGTCCACCTTTAACCAATTTTTTTAACGCATTCGAACTACTCAAACTAGCGAAAAACACAGCACGGCTAATGTTTTAACATGTAATAACCTATTTAAAGACAGGCATTGGATTTCTTTCAAAAAAACGAATAAACAGCACCTAATTGATCAGTATTAAATTTTACTCTGTTCATTGTCGCCCTTTTCTGAGTTGTTCTTTTCTCGTTATTTTTCAATAATTTGTTTTTTACTGCATTGGTTTTAAATTAAAAAGATTTGTATCATTATATGTATTAAAATACTTAATTAATATATATGTAAATTTTGTTTTCTGACTGTGATGTGGGGGCACTTGGCTTGATAACGTATGTTCTTCAGTGCCCCCTGCCTTCACACATATTTCAATTTTCTTTTAAAATTACCGTGTGTGTGTATTATAAAATTTATGTTTGTGCGTTTGGCAATTAAATATTATTATTATTATAATTATCTGAAAAAACTAAATTAAAGGCAAAACTTTTTGAATTATCGCTATGTCCGTTTTGCCCCACCTTCCCCTAATAATTACTAATATTAGTTTATTGCCTCACGGCATTGCTTCGCGGCACAGCGGTCGGAAACCACTAAGCTAAGGTATCCGTCCGAAGAGTTTTGTGCTCAAGAAGTTAATCTCACAGAGGTTTGAATTCCTGTAAATGATTTTCTCCCTTTAAAAATTGACTCATTTCTTCTTTTCTGATCTCTGTTGGTTGAATTTTTAGCTTTGTCTGACTGGAAAAGGATCGTCTCTCGCTTTTCGAAAAAGTCGATCTTTAGTTACCTAGATCATATTACTCATAATTTACTTACGAAAGTCATGTTTTGTAAGTCAAACACAATATATTTCTTCATTCTTACTTCATCCATTTTTAGCCTTATTCGATGCTGGATACGTTCGTGCTATTGTTCAAGAAGTTTGGGTGAATCTTGAATGTGCGACTGATGAAATTCGAATGACAGCCCCTCGCCCCCACCCTCTCAATCCCATTGACCGATCCATTCAAAAAGTAAAATTTTTCTTTGTTAATTCGTCGTGATGTGCCATGGCGACATTCAACCACGGGAGTACAATGCTATTTTACTTCGTCATGTTCTCAATTTCTTTGATTCATCATGAATTGAACATGCTGTAGATCGTAATTATTTGTTTGTAAGAAAACGATTGCAAGTGTTTTTTAACCAGATCATAACCAGAAAAAAGAGCGAGTATTATAATATTCTGATTTTTAATCAGTTATTGCTTATAGGCGGTCACTAAAGTCTTCACTTTTCTCAATTTTAAAAATTACTTGTGAAATTGACTGATTATCGATTTTTAAATTGTTATTTGACTTGAATATTGACTGTTTTTTTTTAAATTTTGTCCATATCTTTATTATTTCCAGCCTTTCATCAGTTTGATCAACCTGCTGGGCTCATACAAGGCTGTGCACGAGATATTTTCCGGTGAACATCTACCCAACAAAGCTATTTACCCCCTACGGGAAATGCCAACCTCCCCTGTGGTACGTTCGTTTTCATACAGGATTCTTGACTCCTGCTTATTTTTCTTCCGCTCAGGACCTGATCGATCGGCTGGTGATGATCAACTCCGACGCTAAAGTTCACTCACTCTTCAATTACGAGCAATCGCTTGTGTTTGGGCTCAGGTAGATAACTCACCATTAACCACCGTGAGTTCTAGTTTACCCGATTTGTTCCTGGAGATAAGTGTGCTGATAAACATTGCAGAGTCGCAATAATTGCGCGATACCCCGCGACCGGATTAAAGGTCTAGTTAGAATATTCAGGAAAATTGTCTAAAATGACTTTAAGAGAACACATCACTTTTTCTAACCTTGGTTGTTGAAGCTTTGCATTATTGTTATTCAAACAAAATAAAAGCTTTCTTTATTACTCAATTCGCAACGAGTATGACTAGATACGCACATTAATTTCTTTGTTTGTTCGTTATTAATTAATGACCCGATCTTTTTCAATCTAAAAGCAAGTAAATGGTATCCTCAAAATTTATTTACCGCGTAAAACTTGTACCTGGCAATCTACAGCTTTCTCTGTGCTTTTTTAGACTCCTTACCGTACTGGCTTGCAGCCTGGATTCGTGGTTGCTGCTAGAAACTCAATACAACATTCAACAACTCATGTTTGATTTACAAAAGAAAAACCGCACGCTTGAAGGGTGAGCTTTCTAGATTTTTTGGGAAATCTTAAAAAAACAATTTTTTGTCCTGTGTCGTAGAAACTTCTACTTCAATCTTCGAGTGATTTACCAAGTGCGGCATGGTGGCAATGTTTATTATTTCAAACTAAAGTTTTCCTACTTAAAAATAAATATTTTTTGTCTGTCAATTGTTTTCTACCTTAGAGATTTTCTTGTATGATTGATATGTTCTTTTTAGGGAGATTATCATCGATCAGCTGTCCGTTGAACGAAACCATCTTCTCGTTCGCACACTGTCGCTAGGTGCCAGTAGAGAGCGCCTCTTACCCAATAGAACGCTTCGACTCGACCCGACCGCAAGAGATCAACAAGCATACGTGTGGCCACTTTTTCACCAGCCCCCCCTGCCTCGAGATTACTCCCCGACATTACCCGCTCAATCATCAATGAAGAAAGGTGATCAGATAATTGTGAAGTTTTTGATTGTGACGTTTAATTGCAAGCGGCTGTTTTATTCGCTGCAATATCAGAATTTTTTTGTTATTTTCAATGGAAATAGCTGCAACTAACTTAGATTCGGGTTTACTTGTCCCGTGTACGTGCTTCTCGCGAGCTCGGCGTTTTCGTCAGTGTGATAGAGTTAACAAACGATTGTTAATCAGACTGCAACGCAGCGTTATATTGGAATGTGGCGCTGCAATCCCCGCTGCAGCTTTTTGAGCTCGATTCGTAATACTTTGCCGTTGAATCACAAGCTGGTGGATAATGGACCCGCACAATGTCAAAACTCGAATCAAGAGCGACTTTATTTAATTTTACCTATTTTGGTTTGCGCTAAAATCATATGTTGATACGATCTGCATTAATTTATTTTTATTGCGCATGTCAGGTTTCATTGTTGCTGTCGCTTTTAGAAAGTCCATTAAGTCGGTTTTTGACCAAAACGAAATCATCGGATCGTGACCAGAAGTGGCTCCAGCAGCTCCGTACCACGTTTGTTCAACTGATGACATCTCAGCCGGATACGTTTCGCGGCGGAATCGTTGCGGAAGTATTGGAGAAATCTGTTGATGCACAGGAGCGCATTTCCGAAGAAAGAGTTTTCAAGCGGAAATCTGGTTTCTGTAAGAACTTTG
This sequence comes from Diplosoma virens, assembly GCA_963680785.1. NCBI lineage: Eukaryota > Metazoa > Chordata > Ascidiacea > Aplousobranchia > Didemnidae > Diplosoma > Diplosoma virens. Next base: position 39,648,647 of record OY796887.1, on the reverse strand, counting down.
CTGTAAGATGACGAGATATGCTATTGGAAAGTGCGTCTTCAATGTCACAAGTTTTCCATGTTATATTATTGGAATGTTTTTCTTACACGACATCCTTTTATGTCGTGTTGTTCTATGTATCAGCCATGTTTTGTCGGATCGCAAGAATTCAGTACCTAGAGTTTGGTGAAAGAGAATTCGCTGCCCAAGTTTTGACGCGCACTAAATTCGACACCCTTGATATATTATTTAAAAGGAACGGAAAAATATATTGGACAAAAAAAATATATACAAAGATGAAAAATTTTTGAACAAGTTTGTAAATAAATAATCACGTTGAAATTCTTCCTCGGTTGATTACGTTAAAACGCTAACTTGGTTGATTTGATTTATTTTTATATTTTTTTTACATTTTTTATATATTTATTTGTCCAATATCTTTTTAGAGAAGGACGGGAGATAGGCCCTTCGTTTCTTTCTAGAAACAGTTCAAGGGCGCCGAAATCAGTGCCCGCCAAAACTTAAGCGCAAAACTTTCGTGGACGAATGTTTTGTTGGCGAATCATTTTGTATTATGATTGCACTGTAGTTTTATATCATGTTGACTCTTGCGAGCTCCTCTAAAGTTCATTCATAACTTTATTGTTTAAAGCAAGATTGATTTCATCGCTGAAATTGTTGTTCGGCCAACTATTTTTTTTATAATTAAATCCGAAATATTAAATACGGGTATAGCACCCGAAAACAATAGCTTCAGCAAACTTTTGATGTTTAATGTTCTTATTCAGCTAAGGCCAACAAAACTGCTTCAATTCAAAGCAACAGTGCAGTGGTGTCAACAGGAGTTAGCATGGCAGTGCGATATGGCAGGCAAGTGAACGCGCTCAAGTCAAACGCCGAGACGGCGGGCAGTAATCTGAAAGCTGTAATCAAAGCCTGCTCTCAGCATCTAGTGCCACAGCAGGTTTACACCTCTGCATTAAGTGAGTTAAAAGTTGGATTTTAAGACACTTTCACACCAATTTGCGCTTGTTTCTCAGCTTTGTTTATTATTGTTCATCATTTTTTAAGCTTTTTTCCAACCGACTTAATGATAGGCGTTTAAATCTTAACAGTTTCAGTCACTGTGAATCGACATGTGAAAAAATCTTTTAACTTGACCTGTGCATGCGTATGTGCACAGCTTTCTTTACGCCCTGTGTAGAATCGAAACTTTTTTCATGTTTCTTGTATGTCTACAAGCAAAATCATTTAGAAATCACTTCAAAACCTTACCCCTGCCACGACTGGTTCATTAGTTCCGTATTTCTCATCATGTCCGGAAACAAGGACCGAACTACGTCCTTCCTCATCAAGCTCTCGGAACTCCTCGTCTCCGGTTATATTTGGCCGGCACGCTTGCACGCCAGTGTAAGTGAAAGTTTCCGTTATTTCCTGTCGCATCATGGAAGTTTTGTACATTAGTAATCTTTTTGAGTATTTAATATCTGAAAACTAGCATTCCTTTCTATTTCCAATGTCTTTAGACGTAACTACTTTATCATTATTTTTATTGATTTTAAAGCTGTCTTTGTAAGTTAGGGAACAATCAATGTTTTTAAACCGACTTAGATTTTGTTCAAATTAAACAAATTAACCATTTTAAGGCATCTTTTGGAGATTTAAAAGTTACTGAAGCCAAGTTGCGTTCGTTGCAACTTCAAGTCATTTTGTTTAGATTCATCTTCCGGACGCTATGCGCACCAGCGGGATTTCTCCGCTTTACTGCTGCACTGGTCACCATGTCGAGCTTATTTTACAGGTTTTTATTGTAATTAATTCGCGCTCGGCTTGTTTTTATTTCTATTTATGGTTAAAGGCAGAGCTCCCATTGGTCTATTCGGCTTTCCGCATGAGTGGTTACACGCCCTCGCAAATTTGCCAACATTGGCTTTCGCAATGCTTTTGGAATTATCTTACTTGGCCGCAAATAACGCATTACCTCAGCATCGTTATTATAATGGGTACTGATTATCAGGTAAATTTAATTTTTTTTCTCTTTGTTTTCAGGATGTTCATAAGACTCCTGTTTACCTTTGTGATTTGCAAAACGAAGTTTGTTATCCAACTATGATTGAATGATTTTGCTTACATTCGGAAATATAGGACATTTTTTTAGCATGACTTAGATCAGTGGTTCTCAACCTTTTTTCGCCTGCGGCACATTTTAGGACATTTTCGAAATTCGTGGCACAGTTGAACAAGATTTCTTGATTTTCATTCTTAGTGTTCTTTTAAAAAAAAGTCTTCACTCTGAATCAGATTATGATTTGTCGATTTAATGTGTACTGAGCAAACTTGCGGAACTCGTTTTGGGAAAAACGCTTCGATACAGGTTTGAAAATATACCGGTATTTAAAAACTTGGAATAGACAGTGAGTGGCATTAAAAACCTTAAGTGAGCCGCAGACTGGACGTCCCTGGACTAATGTATTTTAAAAAGTTTTGCGGCACTCTTGGAAATCACTCACGGCACATAGGCTGAGAAACACTGGCTTAGATGTTAGATCTATACTTAACTATCTTACTTTCAATGTTTTATTTCTTTTTGTTATTTTAACTTAGCAGGTTACTTCATAATACTGACATTATTGCACGCACAATATTCACTTTGTCCGTATCTTCTTATTCGCAATCTCTGTTTTGATTTGCACAAGTTTTTTATTTTTTTAATTAATAACAAATAAAAATTTGAAATAGATAATTAAGTGCTTTATCTTTGATTTTTTTGTTTTTTATTTTATTTTATGTGATTGATTTAAAACAACTGTTGAAATTGCAGCAAAAATATTTTTACAAACTATTACTTTCTAAAAAAAAAGCAATTTGTACGGTAGCGTAGTGCTTATAAATTTTTTAATAAATCCAAGCTTTTTCAACTGCAGTCCAGATTCTTTCCGTCAATAACGGCTACTTTTTTAAAGGTATATTTTTGTGTGAGTGTTTTGAAACATTTACAACAAAAGATTCAGATTCATCGCCAAAGCCAAGACTTGCAAGTCTTTTTAAAAGTAAGCCTCTGTCGTTATTGTTTTAGTCTAATTTTTACCAATCACGGAAGGGTTTCCTCCAGTTGCGCATTTGCTTTGCAAAGCAAATGCGCTGCGTATTGCCTTGAATTAATTATTTTTATATAATAGTTACCTAGTTGCTTTGGACGATCCGTTAGGCTATCCTGCATAGTTCGTTTTGAAATAGTTGTTATGTAATGCAAATCGCTTCTTTGTGAATTTTTGTGACCTATTAGAAATGCAATGAGTCGCAGCTGCCAACAGCGAGGAGATGTGATAAAATTAACGCCTTTAACAGATCAATCAATTTATAGATTTTATTTAAATTAACTGCATCCGTTCTAAATAACCTAAATGCATCGTCCTAATTACTTTATTTTATCTCTATATTTATCCTCCTGACTCGCAAGAAAGCGACGGAGGCGCTAATACATAGGGTAGGCAATTACCCCGACCTGCTTCCGGAGATGCCAAGATATTGTTGTTCGCTTGTAATTTAATAGAGATATGACTATAATTTAGAACTGCTTGCCAGGACCACCAAGCAGGGGAATGTGCCGTAAAGTGTCTTTCCCAAGGACACAACAGAATGGCGCGAGTGGGTTTTGAACCGAGACCGTGTTGGTTACGAGCCCGGTGCTTTAACCACTCGACCACCATACTTAATCCCAATGTGACCTCGTTTTCGCAGTAACCAGTATAAGAGCATAAAATCGATTTTATTGTTAATTTTGTCGTCTGAGCCACGTGGCCCAATTCAAATTTATTTTAAATAGAGTGAGAAATCACTCTTGTCATACAGTAACTAGAATTTGGCTCAGAGAACGGTGAACGTTGTATTAATTTTGTTGTATTGTGTTAAGTAACTGCGTGTGTGAAACCGCAGATAAATAATAAATTCAATGCTCTCTCAAGTTGCAACTAAAATTTTCTGTATCGGGCGTCATAGAGTTACGCATATTTAAGCAAGGGTGGTTGTAACTTGGAGGGATTGTCGCTGACCTTATTTAGACAAGTTCAGCATTTCAAGGACGGTTATACGTAGTTATTAAATTCCGCTTTTATCGTTGGACACGCCAGCACCTTTCGACGGGGAGCGGAAACTGGGAGTCGCGAGTCTTTCCTTGATTAACAAGAATTTGGTCTTCTACAAAATTTGAATTTATAATTTACTCTCTTCATCAACAAAATTTGAATTTATAATTTGGTCTTTGAACCAAAAACATTGAATTTATAAGTAGTGTTTCTACCAATAATTAAATAAGAAAAACCTTGCGTTTTGCAAGAAATTTAAATAATCCTTGTAAGGAATTTAATTTTGGTATTAGTCAGTCATAAGCCGCTTCAATTATTTTCCTTAAATAAGCTATTATTTGAATTATTTCTTAATTTACTTTTACAGGAAAATTCGCTTGATGGATTTGCTGCTAGCAATTGGATTGCTTATATGACAGATTTAGAGCGTAAATACCGCGGAATCGTACTTTCAAGCATGAAACAAATTCTTCAAGCAATTTCCTAGATTCAGCTCATTTAAGTTTTTACTGTAGCCATTTTTTTTATAATGTAAATTCACTGTATCTGTTTTGCTTTTTTTTACAAATACAGTATATTAGTAATTACATTTGTAATTAGTTGTTGTATTGATTATGCTTATCCATATAGTTGTGGTGGTGCAGGTGTTCTATAGTCCAGATAAATATTAAAAGTCAAAATTTTTTCTGGAACCTCTCTATAGTTTCGCGCGGAGTTTATGTAAAGTTGCCCAGAATCAAATGGATTAGCTTGTTATTTTTTGAGATGCTTTCTTAACAAAAAATAAAAAACAAGTAGAAATAAAAAATAAAAAAACAATTTTCAGAGAAAAAAAATCCATTAGTTGGGTTTATTAGAAAACATTTTTACCATAGCAACTCTAAAAGAAAAGATAACAGGTATGCGTAGGCCTACTTGAACAAGTTAAAGAGTTCAACAAAAAACTTATTTGAAATGCAAAATCAATACTTTTTGTTGGGACTTGAGAGCCCAATAAACTTATAGTAAGGGGATAGGCGAAAGAATTAGAAAAGAAACAGATAAACAAACTTTTCTCAAAATCGTCTTCGTCTTATTTGACAAATATAAATCGTTTATGTTGTAGTCTGTTTAAGTTTGGTATAAGAAAGCTAGAAGTAAAATTCTTTTTATTTTTATTTTATATTCCCTGACTCGACGGAGGCGCTAATACGTAAAGCAAGCAATTACCTTGACGTGCTTCCAGAGATGCCAAGATATTGCTGTAGGCTTGAAATTTAATAGAGATATAACTTAAATTTAGAACCGCTTGCCAAAGTCACCAAGCAGGGAAAGTGCCGTAAAGTGTCTTTCGCACAGACGCAACAGAATGGTGCGAGTACGTTTTGAACCGAGACCATGTCAATGACAATTTCGGCGCTCTAATCACTCGACCACACTGGCAACAAAAGATGAATATTTACGTATTTAAAAAAATTCAAGAATCGCAGCGGAAACAAAAACAAACTTACAAAAATATATTTTAATGAGTTTTATAATTAAAATGTTAGTTGACCTACATAAGTTTATTGTTGCTCATGTTGTCGCTATATTGATTTAATTAAATAAGGCATTAGTATTTCTGAAATGGGCCTACTTTCTTTCGTTTCCAAATTTTAAAAAATAAAAGAACCAAATTTAGTTTACTCAAAAACTTTCAGCATAAAGCTGGTCATTTGTTCTGTTGCTACCGCATTACCATGTATTACCAAATTAATTGTTTATCTATATGACTAGAAGAGTCAGGCTATAACGGAAATTTGAATTAGGTTTAACTACAGTATATGCATTTAATCCGTTTTTCATTCGAAAATACCAAGACTGTTGAATAGTAGAAGCAGTTCTCAAACTTGGCGCAGCAAGAGTTTGCCTGAAGCATTGCGTAAATTTGGTGCAGAAAACCTCTTGCAATGACTATTTTACTCGCATACACAAGAACGAGAATTTAACTATTAGCTCAATACCCTACGTTAAATTTTTAAAACAAAAAAAGAAAAACAAGTATTTACACAGTACGTAAGCTTAACTATTATTTGTAAGAAATTAACTTTCTGTGTTACGTAATAGAATGGCTGCAAGTCACGAAAGTAAATTTACAATAGTCAAGTTAGGACAATTAGCCTATCCGATGAAACATCAACAGCACAAAGCTTTAAACTTTCGTAAATGCAAAAATTTGTTACCGATATTTTACTTTAAGAAGCTTATTAAAACTATGGCAAATAAAGAAAAAGAATACCAGAAAATACGACAGTAGTTATCTCAATTTTGGTTTCATTGTCGTAAAAATAGGAGTTGAGATTACGCAAGATGTGATTTGTTTCAAAATTTTAGCTGCATAATGCATGCAATCAATCAATTAATCAATCTATTTATTTGTTTTGTGCTTCAAAACGAAAAATACACCAATATATGTGAAAAAAAAGTTTTCGAAAGCACAGGAAGGCAGCGAAATGACCATACGGTCTTCTAGTAAACTGCCTCCCTCTAAATAGTGGAACAAAAAAAATTTTTTTTTTCTTATCAGAAAAACACAGCAGTACACTTACAAAAACACAGTACATTTAGAAAAACAATGAAGATTAAATAGCAATATTAGTTGTTGTTAAATAAATTTCCATGTGCCAGCTGACTTCATCAAACTGTTGTGGCATCTTATTTAATATTGACAAGTTAAAAAAAGTTTAAATTTCTTCTTATATTGATTATAAGAAAGTGACTTTAATTCGAAAGGTACTTCTTGCCATATTTTAGGTCCAATGTAAGAAAATGTCTTTTTACCTAATTCTGTTCTCTTTCTAGGTTGAAAGTAATTTTGTTGCACTGCCAGTCTTGTTTTATAATGATGTTTTTGGGTTATACTTACAATAGTTTGGGAGTCATTTTTTGTTGAATTTTTATTAAAGCAAAACATTGTTTTTGCCATTTCAAGTTTAACAATATCTTTTATTTTTAAGAAATTCAATTTTTGAAAAAGAGGATTTGTATGTGACAAAAAAGGACTATTTGTAATAATTCTTATTATGTGTTTGTGTATTCTTACCAGTGGATCCAAAGCAGTAGTCAAAGCCAGTCCCCACGTTGAGACACAATATTGAAGATAAGAGTAAATTAAAGCATAGTATACTGTTTTTAGTGTTGTAATGTCAACATAATTCCTCAGTTTGAGCAGTGCCCAGGAAACATTGGAGAACTTAGAGCAAACATATTGTATATGAGACTTCTAAGAAAGCTTATCATTAAAAATTACACCCAAATATTTTATTTCATGTACTTGTTCTATATTTGTCTTGCCTATTCTAATATCAAAATGCCAGGCTGATCTTTGTTTGGTTAATACCATAAATTTTGTTTTATTAGTATTTAATGATAATTTGTTTAGTTTCAACCATTCATCAATTTTGACCAGTTCAAAGTTGACATTTTTATTAAAAAGTTTTGGACAAGAGTTTGTCAGTGTGAGAACTGTGTCATCTGCAAACAATTTCGTATTAAAATTGTATACTAGAGGCATATCATTGATGTATAATAAAAGTAGTAATGGTCCAAGAGTAGAGCCTTGTGGTACACCACAAGTTACGTGATTGAATTTTGATTTAGTGCTGTTCACAACTGTAAACTGTAGTCTGTTATTTAAATAGCTTTTAAGGTTATTAAATCATGCTATCTAGTTTACTGAAACTTCACTTAATTTGTAAATTGGTAAAAGTCTTCATGCGATGGCTGACACCTGATCTGTAGTAATGAACGATTTGTAGTTCAGTTAAAAGTATTGTATGTTTTAAGTACAGCAGTACCTTTAAGTGAAGAGTTTTGGTTTTGCATTAAAAAATTTTTCTTGGCGTTTGTGATGTACAAATGGCCCATTAGACTTTAGGTATCACCAAAAGCAGGTTGTCTTTGTGATTCTTAATTTTTTTTTCATGTTTAAATGGCAAGCATTTGAGAAGATGTGTTGGTGTATGATGCTATGCAATGTAATTTGCTTTAGATTATGGTGGAAAAAACGGAATTATACGAAATTTTTGACTTAATAATAATAATTGTAACAAAAAAGCACCATAATTATTTATATAGAACAGGCTACTGTATATTTTTCAAAATGTAATTTAAATGAGATTATTTTTACTTAAATTACAGGTGATATCAATATCTTTTAATAATGTATTAAATTAAGAATAAGAAAGAAATGTCTGAAGAGACATCAAGATATTGTTCAATTTTTCACATTGTATTTTCAATTTTGAGTGTTTTGTCTGGTATTATTGGAATTGTAGTGTTAAGTTTGAATAAGCAAGCATTTACATCACATCGTTATGCATCTCTAGCATATGCAGGTTTTTCAAGTAAGTGAAATGAAATTGTTTTAATTACAGCTTTGAACTTGCTGTAATCTGTATTCATTTTTGTTTGTTTTTTTTAATGCTAAAACATATTTTGTTTGTAACAATTTTTTAATTTGTTTTAAGTTTTCACTAGTTGTGGAATATCTAAAATCTTCTACATTAAACATTAATTTAAAAGTTAAACTATTGATAGAATTAATGTTAATATTTAACTAACCAAAACTGTAGCCTATTTAGCGGCAAAAAAACTCCAATAAGTTAAATTTTTGAGTCTCTTCTAAAAGTCACCGTAAGCAACTTTTGTTCATAAAACAAACCTGCATCTCCATATGGTTACTGCCTTTTTTTTAAGAGGTACTCTTCCTCTTTGTTTTTTTTATTCCATCCTAGTGCTATAGGGGTGATTTTGGGTTAGTTTTATCAAAGTTACGATGACTTCTTGAAGAGAGACATCCAAATTTTTGGCTGAGTGATTTTTTTGTTTTTATGACCACTAAAAAGCAATAATATTTTTTATTGTTTTTGACAAATACGAGGTCTGTTCAAAAAGTATCCGACCTTTTTCCCTCTCGCCAATAAGGTATGAGCAAACTGCCCGTGCAAAGCGTGGCTGCACACACACACATTCACGCGTAATCGTGAAGCGTTTCAGGCCGATTCGTCATTCGTATCTCTCTGTGTAAAGCATTTAGTGCAGGCGTGTAGTACGTGTTCATCGGTTTTTTGATTTTCAGAAAATTTCATTTCAATGACAGAACACATCAAACAGAGGTATTGCATCAAGTTTTGTCAAAAACTTGGTGATACTCAAGTTGAAACAATTCGAAAGATTCAACAAGCTTTTGAAAATGAGGCCTTAAGCCCAACTCAGATAAAGCAATGGTTTAAATGCTTTAAAGATGGCCGTGCATCAGTGGAAAGTGATCCTCACTCAGGAAGGCCATCCACAAGCCGAAACGAGGAGGCGATGGATCAGGTTCGTGAAAAAGTGTTGGAGGATCGTCGTTTAACAGTACGAGAGATTGCTGCAGAAATGGGAATAAGCACAGGCTCAGTTCATTCAATCCTAACTGAGGATTTGAACCTGCGGAGAGTGTCGGCTAAATTTGTCCCCAAGCTGCTGACGGAGCAACAGAAGGAACTCCGGAAGGAAATTTCGGAGGACATGCTGGATGTTGCAAATCATGACCCAAAATTTATCAAGACAATCATCACTGGTGATGAGACCTGGGTTTATGGTTATGACCCAGAAACCAAGTTTCAATCATCACAATGGAAGCATCCGGAATCACCACGCCCAAAAAAAGCTCGGCAAGTCCGCAGCAATGTGAAAGTTATGCTGACCTGTTTTTTTGATTCCCGTGGCATCGTGCATCATGAATACGCACCAGAAGGTCAAACAATCAACAAAGATACTACCTGGAGATTCTACGTCGCCTTTGTGATGCTGTGCGAAGAAAGCGGCCAAACATGTGGGCAGCAAAGAATTTTCAGCTTCACCACGACAATGCTCCCGCTCATTCTGCACATGTGGTCCAAGCTTTTCTAGCCAAAAACAGCATGCCACTTATTAGACAGGCTCCTTACTCTCCCGACTTAGCACCGTGTGATTTCTGGCTGTTCCCTAAGCTAAAAACAACTCTGAAAGGGAGGCGATTTCAGTCAAGAGAAGACATTATGAAAAAAGCGATGGAGGAGCTTCAGAGCATTCCGGGGGAGGAGTTTATGAAGTGTTTTGAGAAGTGGCAGAAGCACTGGGATAAGTGTGTGAACCACCAAGGGGAATATTTTGAAGGAGATTGAATAAAACTTGCAAAATTTATTGTGTTGTGTGCTTTATACAAAAAAGTCGGATACTTTTTGAACAGACCTCGTAGTCAAGCTTCAACAAACTTAATTATAAGGCATCTAATTTTTTAATCATCTGTTAAAAAATAATGAATTGTTATTTATAGCGATTCTCTTTGAGACTAAACATTAAAAATTGAGATTTATTAAAGAAAAAAAACAATGCCATGTTATATATAAGTCTATATGAAAGCATTATTTACTTTTTGTATTCATTCCTTATGTTTTAATATTTATTATCATTCTACCTACAAAAGATTTTTAAAACAACAAACACAATTACACAAAGATCAAAAAAGAGAGATGCAGAACACTGTTCATTATCAAAATATGTTGTGTATATTTATAAAAAAAGTAAACATTACGAGAAGAACATGGCCATAATATTTGATTAGAATTGTATTAAAAGAAACAATAAAAAGAATGAATTGTTTGACCAGTGAAAGATTAACTGTGTTAGCAATCTAATGTTGATGTCAGCAACAAAGGCCAGATATTTTCTCTATTGAAAATAATTGAAAGATTTGTATAAAAGCAGCATTACTATTATTGGAGTTTTGTTTAGAGCCTAAAGCATAGATAAGGGATGTCCACCCTTTTTTCATATTGGGCCAAATTATAAATTTAAGTGTATGTTGCAGGCCACAAAATTACATGTATATAAAATTTCCTTTTTAGAATTAGATAACATGACTAAAATCATGATTATAAAAGTACAAATTTAAAATTGGTTAACTATTTCGAAATCTAAGTAAAATATGAAACTATTAAAATCATTACGTAATTAGCATTAAAAATGTGTTTTGCTGGAGCTGCTTTGAAGTCCTGGTTACATGAGTTTTTTTCTTCCTGCTTGCACCGTCTCAAAATTTCCAAGATCTGGAAAAGAGCGCTTGTAGTCACAATCCCAAAGTTGATGTAGTCCATAGGGGACCCAAAGAGTTATTGATGGATATCTTTGCTCTGTGTGCCCTTCAAGATCCTCAAAAGACTTATCTATGGCAGTGTGAAACCAATTATTGATCTATTGCTACATAGAGAGCAGGCTGGGTTTTCACACAGAAAGTCAACCAAGGATCAAGCCATATTATTAACAGAAACCATCAAGGATTTTTTGTGAATTTGTCAATCTGATGGCACTGCCTGGCACTGTGACCTTACCTGCAAGCTGCTGAGGCTTCTGCTGGATAAGCAAATGGTCAGAATGGTCATAGAGTTTGTCTGAAATTGAAGTTTTACCCTTAGTACCAGTGACAGTAAACAAGGCTGGCTACAGAATCTGAAAAACGCCATTTTTCAGTTAATTGGTTTTAGCTCCCCTTTTTTTTAACATCTTTATGGACGACCTGCCCTCTGAAATTTCCAGAAAGTTTGCTTATGCAGATGATCTAACATGGTTGCACTCTTCTGGAAACTGGAAGGCCTTTAAGTAAGCTTAACATATGTCCCAATTTTTACCACTTTGTTCCACCCATTTTGGCAGAAATTCGGTCCCAAATTAAAGACAGATTTTATGTGAAGACCCCCCTTCCTTCTTGCTTTTTTCCGAGATCACTAGTTTTTTGAGACAAAAAGTATGAAATCCGAGACTGATTTGAAGTGAAAATATTTTTTTTGAGAACACCTCATTTTGGGGACAAAAATCTTGAAATCAAAGACTGATTACAAGTGAATACCTTTATTTTTTGGAAACACTACATTTTGTGCACAATTTTTTTTTTGTGAACTCTATTCTCCTCAACCTTTTTCGAGCTATTGACTCCTCAACAGCCGGGCTTCAGAAGCCCACCAAATTTACGATTTATACCTCCAAAACTACTTAAGCTATCTTTATGAAACTTAAGCAGAGTAAAGATCATTTATTTAACTTTTGTTAGAGCAAAGAATTTTTGAAAATTCATTTGATAAAGTATGCAAAATTGCAATTTAGAAATTAGAAGTCACTTTATTTTTTACATTTAGACACTCATTTAACTAGCGTGAAATGCAATTGTAATGGATTTGCTGTTGTAACAGTCGTAAACTTAATTAAAAATTGGACATAAAGAGTGATGTCAACACGCATGATAATTACAAACAATGAAGAAGCTAAGGAAACTTATTTCATTGTTTGAATGGTCAAATTATGAAAAATATTTTATACCAGTTTCATTCACTTGCTCACATGTTTTGTCCACATGTTTTTGTGGTTATTAATAGTTATTGCTACTTTTTTTAAAAAAGGATAAAAAACGAAAATTAATTTTTTTAACACAAAAGAATTTGAAATTGGCTATGTTATGATATTAAGCAGTGTTAAGATATCGACTTACAGATATTATAAAACCAACAAAACTTTATCTTTTATATATCACTGTTTAAATGCACATTGTATTTCACCATCACAAAGAGTTTTTTAATTATTGAAATGAAACTATGCCATTGTATCACTTTACAAAAAAACATTGAGAAAACAATATTACTCTATATAATTGTTACTGTTAGTCATGGAACATATCTCGGCATTGATCAAAGCATGAAGTGCAAATTTGTAAGCAGTGCTGCAAACATGTGAAAGAGCTGCATGTTTGACAGAGATTTCGTGATTTGTTTGTTTTGTTTTTGCATTTTCTGGCCTGGTCCAATTTCATTATCATAGCAGAGACAACAACATTTTCTAAAATTAAACTTTGAAGCATAATTTTGCAGTGTAAATGTTACAACACTAGAGTAACTCACATGGAAATGACTTTTGCCCAAAATCAATTTAATTTTTTGTTGAACATCAAACTGTAAGCCAATTAAAGGCTTTCTTTCAATGTGTGGTTGAATTATTGATGGCAAGAGGTTGGAAGTGTCATTTTGATGGGAACGAATAAAGATCATATATGTTTGTTTCTTATTGCATTTTATTGTTCTATTAGAAAAAACATTTTATGTCACTTTTCCAACTAGAAAGTCTTTATCAGCAACTCTAAATTACAGTTTATAAAAACTAGAGTACCCAATAAAAAATTTCTTGAACAGCAATATTCTTAACATTTGTGAAGACTTGAGATTCACATTTATTTATTTTGTCACTAAACATTTGCAAATATTTGCATAACATATAATTGAGATTAAATGTAGGACAACGTGACTGGGAAATAACCATAATGTGTCTTAGTCAACCAGTTACTTTTATTGTGTCATTCAAAATGACAAAAAAATTACAATAAAACAATCGTGTGAAAAACAACCAGTGAAAAGACAAAAAAGTAATTAACAAGTGAAAACCTAAAAGTAAAACTAGAAAATAAGCAAATCTTGGTAACAAAAGTAAATGGATTTATTTTTATATTTTGCAATAATGAAAAATATCAAAATATTGCATGAAATACAGGATAAAATAAAACATTTTGGCTCCAATATATTTAATTAAAAGTGCGTTTTTTTGTTTTACACTGTGGAAGATTAGATTAATGACTTTCAGAAAATATTGATCACCACAAGGCCTCTCCAAGATAACTTCGAGAAAGAGATGTTAAACTGTAAAGGCTCTTTTTTATCATTATGTAAAACAGGGTGATTCTATGCCAAAATTGTTGTAGCATGTAAAAGTATCCACTTCAAGTAAAACACATAATAGACTGGCCCCCATGCTTTGTTTTTTCCAGCAAATTGCTATTGTATTGCCTGGATTAAATGCTGTTGGCAATGTAGCAAGCTGCAACTATTTATTTTTTATCCAAAACTGTCCGACCTCATGCTCCTTGTAATGCCCACTGCATGTGACACTCCATTACAACGTTATCTCTGGTTTGTGCAAGGTGCCACATTTGCAGTGAGAGAAAGGAACGAGACCCCATTTTTCTATGCACAAATGAAAACACACAACTACAGTCCACAGGTAAAATGAGCCAACTGGCCACAACCTACGACAACTAGAGGCAGTCAACTGATTAGTTCAGCTGCCCTCAATCGGCTGCATCCAGTTGTCTTTAACCCATCTAAAAGCATTTAAGCATAACTCAAACTGTTTTGGGCATGCTATTTCAAACATGTAAGGCAAGGCGCTGGTAATGAAAGCACGAGGTCGAATGTACTCTCATAGTACTTTGTGTTCGACCTATGATTTATGTGATAGGCAGATCAGATGTGCTTAATTCAGCAAAATTGTTTTAAGTTTTTTCACAGCAGACACAAGCAAGTGTTTAGACCAGGGGTTCCCAAGCTTTTCTCAGGACAACCCCAAAGACAACTTTTAAGTGTCCAGTGCAACCCCAGGTCAATATATAGTTTTTCTTTTTTTTTTCACAAAACAGTTTTTTTCACTGAACTTTAGAGTTTGGTCATGTGGTGGTATTTAGTAAAATAAGCGAAAATATTTAAACTTTTTATTTTAATTCAAAAATCAAAATAAAGAAATCACAAAAAAATTTTTAGTTTAAAAAATTTTTAAAAATTGTCTTATTGGGAATGGTCACTGTTTAATCAATTTGCTGTATCTGGGGATTTATGATGTCAGGCAACATACTAAAGAATTTTCCAAGTTAATATTTGTTATATGGCTGCAATAATTATTTTTAATGAACACCATTAATGAGAATCCTGCCTCACATGTGTAAGCAGTTCTGAATGCACATGAACTTGCAAGGCTCAATTTCTAACTGTTGAATGTTTGTTTTGGTAACTGTATCCAAAACTTTGCTATATCCTGAAACACATCAAAATTAATTCAGCCATCTGAAGTGCTATAGCACCACAGTGCTTGGTATCAGCTTTAAATGGAAATTGTGCAAATCCAAAGATTCTGCTATCTAATCTTTGAATCTTGCATTCATATTTCCTGTCAGATTCTTCAAGTAGTTCAGCAAATATTTTTTGCTTCTTCGAGGTCTAGTTCCTCATGAAAATCAACATCTATCGTAGCATTAAATTCTTGGAAATGACAAAAATGAGAATAATTATTGGTTTTAGCTTCTCGCAGTATCTGCATCTTGCTGACAAAAGCTTTTATTGAGCTTTGAAAACCAAACACCCATTTGGCTTTCTCCTGAAATTCAGTGTTAAGCTTATTAACGTGTTTAAAAACATCAGTAAGAAGTTCAAGGCGAGCAAGAAAGTGTGGATCATGAAAATAACGAGCATTTTTGTGCCCCTTATCTTGTAAAAATGTGGCTAGTTCACGACAGAGAAGGAAAACTCTTTCCAAAGTTTTTCCCCATGACAGCCACCTGACAGCAATGTGCATTAATGATATGTGATGATTAGAATTTTCAGTGATGCACAATTGTTTGAACATGTGAGAATTTAGATCCCTAGGTTTCACATAATTGACAGTGGATATGACTACCTGCATCACATCAGAAAAGTTCGAAGACAAGACCTTTGAAACCAAACTCTGGCGATGAATTATACAGTGGTTTATTTTAATGTGAGGATATTCCCTTGAAAGAATTCCCAGCAATCCAATATTCTTTCCCATCATTGATGGGGCACCATCCATACTACATTCAATCACTTTATTCCAATCTAGATTATTTTCAGTAAAGAACTTATCAATAACATTAAAAATATCTTTGCCTCTTGTTGTGGTTTCAAGTGAAATGCAAGCAAGCAGTTTCTCAGTGATCAAACTCTCTTTCAAAAATCTTCTGAAGATTAGGAGCTGTGTTTGTGCTGTTATATCAGTTGACTCATCCACTGCTAGGGCTGTCCATGAAAAATTTCTAAAATCCTCTAAATCTGTTCTTTTAGATCACCTGCAATAGTTTGGATGCGTCTTGTTATGGTATTATTGCTAAGAGCAGAATCATTAACAGCTTCATGTACCCTTCTAGCAAATGGTTCACCCTCAAATATTTCACAAAAGTTTTTTAAAGCAGTCTTTATGATAGTCTCACCCTCAGTGAAAGGTCGCTTATGCTGAGCAATAAGAAAAGCTGTCTTGTAAGAAAATATTTCAATCTTTTCTTTTTGTGATAGAGCTATGCATAAAACTGCCTTCGACTTGGTTAAATTTTCATAACGATAATGAAAAACTCTCTTGCTGGCCTCTTCTGAAATGACAGCAATATTTGCATGAGTTTCCTTGTGTCTCTGAAGTTTAATAGGTTTCAGTGATTCCTCGGCAAGTTCTTTAGAACACACAACACATATTCCTTTACGACTTACGTCAGCAATCCTGTACTTATCGAGGAATAATGGATTGATAGAACGTTTTCGTTTTTTGGTGGAAGTATTAGTAGGTGTTTTAAAAAACTTTTCCATTATGGCTAAAAAACAGTTTTTATTTTACAAACACATTTCAATAAGTTTTATTGCATGTGCACATGCATGCACATTATGCATGCTCTTATGTATACTGCCTGTCCTTATTTCCGCGTATGAGTGTTGGCCAATAAAAAAGTAAAAATTGGCTTTAACTTACTTTACTTGATTCTTGAAGAAAATTGAGGTCAGTTTTACTTTATAGCACACACAGGTGGAGCAAGTGATTACTTGCCTCTGCTAGCCTATCATTTATAAAATGCCTGGATTAGAAAAAATTCGACTGCTTAATAGCCATTATACGCTATTCTGATTGAAAATTCGGAAAAGCCTAATATACCCTTTATGAACACTAGCAGCACTGCTGCTACTACTGTAATCTCATTCCAAATCACTCCACATTGGCTCAAAGCTACTATCTTTACTACCACTAAAGTCATTACCTAAAAATCACTTTTATTGTAAAAATTGTTTGGAAATAACACAATTATTAATTTAATAGCAAAACAATGCAAATACAAAAATGAGGCTTGGCAAGTGTTTTTACGCAAAATTTTCCCACAAAAGCGTTTATAGATTAGTTTATTGGACATCACTTGACGAAGTAATCAAATGATGTATTTACTTTGTTTTCTTATACATTACAATGACTGCAGTGACATCAAATTCTATATAGTTATGAAAAAATTACTAAAAAATTTAAGTAAGCAGTGGGCCGCATAAAAATATCAAGTGGGCCATAGGTTAGACATCCCTGGCATAGACCAATGATAGCCTAACCATAACTCACAAGCTGCATGTGGCTTGCCTACCTCTCGTTTGCAGTTCATCTGAATTTTTATAATAAACTAAATTTGTTTTTCCACTGTCCAAATTTTTGCTAGAAGTTGCAGCAGGTGTTTATTGACTAATGCTAAGCTTTGAATACATTCTCTGAGAAATAATTATTCAAAAAAATTATGCAGTAAAAAGACTGTCAAATTTACATTTAATCATTATATTATTGAGAGAGCATCAAGCTGAGATGATTATGGTCAGCATACTGCAGGTACACACTGTACATGGAAAAATAAACAAAATCATTGTTATGTCAGAAGTTGGTTTATTCCAGTTATTTTATATGTGCACATATCTGATTTATCTATCTGTATCAGAAAGTTTGCTATAGCAAAGTGACTCAAAATTATGTAACAAAAAAGAAAAAGTTTCATGATCCATAATCATTATGTGAGCTGTTGTGTTGTTTGCCTCTTAGTTTTATTGGAAGCTTCACTTTGTGTCTTTGAGTCAGGACCCAAATAGTATGAGTAGAGTTTTTTTAAATTTTCAAAAAAATTTTTTGTCAAATATAATTTAATTTTTTAGAAAAACTGATGACAACCTTTATAGGTTGAAATCGATTTTTTGTAGTGATACAGTTGGTTTTAAATTTTTAGCTTTTATTTTCTATATTAAACTGAAATTTGACTGATTTTATTAATAAATTCATGCATCCCAATTTGATCAGTTAAATAAGACTGTGACTTTGCTGGAGAAAGGGTAATAGATTTCTGATAAAAGACTTTTGACATTTACTGAATACAGCTAGTGCTTAAAAAACTTTGGCCATCCCTGGCATAGACTCTTTAATAAAGAAGATAACCTTTTTATTATTAGAGGCCACATTCAGATTAGGCAGTGCAAAGGCCACATAATTTAAAATATTCAAGAAAATTGCAAAAACACTTTGAATCCATTCCAGTTTTTTTGATTTTTACCTCAAAAAAGTAGTGATCTCCAAAAAAAAGGTCTTCACTTCAAATCTGTCTTGAATTTCTTGATTTTCATACCTAATAATTAGTGATCGCTTAAAAGAAAGAAAGATGTCCTATTATCCCAGTAGTCATTACACATAATTCATTACTTTTTACATTGTCCTGAAGGCCAAACCTATGATCTAAAGCTTATAAAAAATAAGTAATTTATTTGAATTTGTGTTTTGAACAGTAACTAAATAGAAATATAATGCTTTTTGCATTCAAATAATATGCCATGAGTTTGATTCAAAAAATGGTCACTTTAAATATGTATTTAAAATAAAATGTTCTATTTAATATTGTGAATTTGAAAGCATAGAATTAGTTAAATTTTTTGTTTAATAAAAAAATAACCAGTTAAAATCTAGATTGTTTTGTTTGAATTATGATCATATGTTTGCATTTTTTCTTTCCTTTCTACAAAATTTTGTATACATTATGTTTTTCAAAAGTTTCAAATGATAACCCAAACATAAAGAAGACCATCTTATTATTTTTTTAGTTTTTATAGGTGAAATTATAGCAAATTCGAAGTATTTTTATCACTAAATGGTTGCTAATTTTTTATATGTCTGGGACATCTTTTGAGCAACTAAATTACTTTAATGCATTTCATATAAAAATACTATAATAGAATTAAGATTAGTTGTTAGTGTTTTATTCTTTAATTGCACTGCATATGGATTTGATTTTCATGCTGCCTGAATCTTGCACAGTGTTGCAATGGTTTGCTATTTCTATAACAGTACCATGTAAGTACCACTGTTGCTAATATGAGCAGTGCAAACTTGAAACACATTAATTAGCATTAAGAAATTGGTAGTTCCATAATGAAAGGTGTTATTCAATATTTATGGTATTTGGATATGTGTCTATAAGTATAAGTTTTACTTTGTATTTAGCTCCACCATTGTGCCACTGTGCCAGACCCAATCACTGGTTTAGTTCACAAGCAATGGCAAGTGGTTTTACTAAAAGCAAAACGAAATACAAATTCAAATCAAAAATATGTAAAACTATTTCCCAATTATATCAATAAAAATGAATACTTCAGTTGCAATAGATATCCCAAATGTATACAGTTTTTTAGTATTGCTTTAAATTTTTAAATATTAACTTACATTAGTCAACTTTTATTTTCAATAATATAAGTTTAAAAAGTTTCTAATTTTTTTGCACCATTGTTGCATTAACTTTTTTGCAAAATTAGTTAAACAGCCATTTTATTATCTTTTAATTTGGTCACTTGCTTATTTTGGAAAATCAGTATTGAAAATACTTGCAGTCAATTAAAAGTTTTAAATCCTATGTTGTAACCATTTTATTCTTTAATTCAGGTAATTCTTTCTTGCTATTCTATAATGTTTAATTTTCGCAGATTTGTCGCACATGATTTTAATCTGATAATTTTTACAGGTGTTTTAGGTATGTGGAATTTAGTTTTACATACCATGCAATTTCAAGATATTTGGCGAACGTGGCTGAGAGGTTTGCGTCTGTTTATTAGTGTTGGAGCTATATTTAGCATTTTCAGCTTATTGTCAATGATTATTTTTCTTATATTGGCTGGTGTTAAAGACAAAGGTAACTTTTAAGTTGTTAAAAATTTTTGTATTGTATATACATTTGTTAGCTAAAAAGTCGTAATGGTTTGAAGCGTATCCACTCCAGGTCAGACACAAACAGGACTGGGGCCGAGGGTTTATCCTTTTACTATCCCAGACTGCTGTACTGCCTGAATCAGATGCTGGCAGTGGTGTTATTAAGCCAGCATTGAGTTTCGTCATCCAAAACCGTCAGACCTTGTGCTCCATGTGGTGCCCGATGTGTAGGGCACGCTGTCAGAACATGGTCTGCGGTTTGCTCAGAGGCGCCACACTCACAATTCGGTAAAGGAGCGAGACCCCATTTGTGCATGGACGAATGGAATCACCTAACACCAGTCCACAGATGGTTGAGCTTAACCCAAGCTGCTCAGGGTAAGCCCATCCCAATAGGCCTGGCACCGGTCCCAAGCACAAAAGTACAGAGCCTGAAAGCACCTTCACAGTACTCCATTTTCCATTTGTGATTTGTCCATTTAGAAGCGCAGATGCCAAGTCCGGCAAGGTTGTCCAAAAGATTCCGTGCAGGTGGCACAAACGGGCGTCTGGATGTTAGTCTTACTTGGCGAGTATCTGAGGATCCACTTAAAAGACCATACAAGATATGATCGGGGTCCAGAGATCCATGATGAGCCAAGGAGAGTGTCGCTCCCATTCGGCAAACTATCCATTAAGCGACTGTTTGGACCTACGCTAACGAAAGCTAGATCCAGATTGGTGCCAGTATTCCAGCAGCCAGAATAAAAACTGGCAGCATCCTTGGCATTATGTAGGAGGGCAAGACAATTAATACTTGCCCAGCCAGCCAAGCACTCACCATCTGGACTGTTGTCGTCATAACCCCAGTCAGCATGACAACAGTTAAAATCTCCAGCATAAAGACAGGGGTGAGGAAACACTGGGAGATCCAGGGATCGCAATTGTGTTGGCAGTGGTTTGTAGACGTTGACTATTTTATAGCCATCAATGTCCACACACAACTACTCGATCTCCGATGTCAGTGAAGATTGGTCCAAAACCGTGTATCTTAGCCGCTCGTGGAGAAACGTGCCAAGGCCATGCTTTCTGCTTAAAGAAGATCCAGCTAGTTGGTAGTTTGGAAGTACCAACTTCTCTGCATCAGTGCATTGGGTCTCCTGCAGTAGGATAACGAGTGCCTCAGACTGCATAGCGAGGTGATAAAGAACATTCATCTTGCTTGCAGTGAGGCCTTCCATGTTCAGCTGAAGAATAGTGGGTCTTCGGAATTTGTTGGCAATGTGCCCCTGAAAAGGGAAGTTTTATACAGGCATAGCCCCGTCCTGAAAAGGACGTTTGCCGATTAGCAGACTTACACGGAACATCGGAATGGGTGGATACCCTTCCATTTTGGTAGGCTTGGTTTCGGTCTGTCATTTTTAACACCAATGAACCGACTTCCTCACGGCCCAGGCTGCGAGAAAGCACCTACCATCTGGGCCAGCTAAAAAGTGATCTAAGTAAAATACATTAATGTGATTTTACACATTATGTGTTTTTAATACTATAACTAACTACTATTTCAAGCTAAATTGTACTAGTTTGTGGCATTTTTAGGGTATTTTTTTATTTCCGTATTTATTGTCCTGACTCGCAAGAAAGCATCGCAGGCGTTATTCACAGAGCAGTTGTCAAAGCAATTAAGTTGACCTGTTTTTTTGCCTTCCCCTGATTTACACAATATACACGTGATTTGTGATATAATAAAATAGACTCATATATTTGCATCGAGTTTTTAGTCGCAGTAAAATATTTATAAAAAAAATTTAATTACGTTTTTATATTTGAAAGTAGCTTCTTTACTTGTTCAGCAAATAGTTACGTAATGCTTTAAAAATGAGGCGTAAAAAGTCTAATCAATTTTCAATGTGCAGACGTCGAATTTTCTTTCTATGCAAATTGACAATTACTGATATTAACTCGACTCCGGCGTAAATTCTATTGTTTTGTAGCCTCTTGTTTCGCGGCTGCTTTTCCGCGCATCGTTATACAGAATCTCAAATCGTAATCTTCCTTAAGGCTTTTTTCCACTACGAGCGTGGAATAGAGTATTGTTTGTTTCTTAAGCGCGGAAAGATCAATAAACAAAGAATTCCTCATTCCACGCTTTTAATGGAAACGAGCTCTTCTCGTCCGCCATGATTTAATCGGCGCTTTTGTGCTTATTGACACTCGTTTTTACTTTTTCTAGGTATTCTGCCATCAAATATATAATTAGGTATGCCGTATACAATAGACGTGATAAGGAAAATAAAATGCGAGACGCGATTACAAAGAAAAACGTTGCGATACAAGAGAAAAGTAAAAACGACAGTGTCAATAAGTGCGAAAGCGCCAGGTAATCAGGAAATGCGTGACTCATGTGATAGTGTCTTGATGGTAATCGCAAGAGTCACGTGCCTTGATGATCGTGTTGCACGCCTCTGTCCAATCAGCTAATTCGTTATCAGTGTTTGCTTTGATCTCTTATCTGAGTTAAAATTTGGTATGGACGCTGGATTAGTTTGGTTTGGAACTTTTTCACCTAAATCCAACAACACAATTTACATGTACTCATATAAATCTTTAATTTGGCCGGATATTTATTTTATAATTGCGTTTTCACAGAGTTTTCACCAAACAGTTTTTACGTCACATCGATATGGTGCGGTTGGAGCTTCGTGTTGGCGACTCTGCTGTTTTACTATGCAAAAAAATACAGAAGCGAATATGCCGATTTGACTGCTCTTTTGGATTTTTGAAAGCACATCCTGAAGATGTGAACACTTGACTTGAAAAAATCAACTCACTGTGCCAATTATTTCACATCGAGTTATTAAAAATAATTGAAACAACTTTCGAGCAAACATTTCAATGTTTAATTATATTTTTGTTGGACATTGACTCAAAAAAATATGCTTTTTGATTAAAAAATACAGTGGACCCTCGACATGGCAGGATAATCCGTCACCGGATCGAGCTCGTATCTCGAAAACCCTCCCCAAAAAAAAACGACCGCTCAGCTACCTAGCGGTAGCATTCGGAAATTCTCGTAACTCAACAAGATTTTTGCTCAAAGACATCTCGTCTCTCAAACTTTTAAGTAGAATAGCTCGTATGTCGAGAGGACACTGTATTGCACCAATCAAATATTATTTCGAACGTTATCATGCAGATCTTGCCCGGCGATCCGGATACGTCTTTAATCACGTCATTTGGTTAGGTCTGGTGTTGATTTTAACTATTTTCAAAGTACTAGTCGGCAAATTTTATGATTTACTGAAAAAGAGTCTGAAGGCCAAAAATATAATTTATTATTTTTAAGCAAAGTACACCCTTTGGTTGCTTAGAATTTCTATATATACAATTTAATAATTTTAAGCAGTAAAAACTGCGAATTGACAAAATTCTTTTTAACGGCTTTATGCTGTTAGTCTATTTACCAACGATTTTGTTTCTTATTTATGCTGTTTATATGTGATGTTGACGATCATCCTAAAAATATCTTGTGTAGAATTATCTAAACCAGCGCTTTTCAACCAGTGAGCTATTTTAGTTTACTAGTTTATTGGTTGCTATTGCTATTTTAGTCGTCCATTTTTTTACTGAGTTATTTTAATTTATTGGGTGCTAATACCAACTATTTTTGTGAATTATCATCATGAGTTAGGCTACCCTGTTTTTCCAAACTCATGTTTAATTAAAGTGAAGACCTTTTTTTACATGTTCCAAAATGAAATGATGACGCACTGCCGGGTCGCAACAGTTTTCAACTTTTTTTGGTCCGCGATTTTACTAAGGTTAGGAAGCACCGATCTAAAGGTTATCTCCACTTTTCACGCCTTTCAATTTTGAAGCAAAGTATGAAAAAAAAATCGTTGCGTTGATGTTGCATTATTAATAGCTACAGTAGACCTCTGTTAATCCGGATTGGATTTAACAGACAAAATCATATGGATTATTAAAAGATTATTTTTTCTGCCCTTCAGTTATTCATAATTGTAGAATATCGATAAAAATCACCTTAATTAAACTTGTGACGACCGAATAATTGAATTATTTTAAAATAAGCAAATTTTTAATGCAGAATAACCGTACAATACACATTTACTCTGACACACAGATCAAACGCATTTCGCCGTAAAAAAAATCAGCGATTTTGTTGCAAGCATTTCATTGACTAGTCATGAAGTATTTCCTATAATTGAAAGCGTCACTTGGTTTTGAGATTGGGTTTTCCTCGACTGTATTTTGATTCTTGTAAAATATCCAACAGTAAGCAGTTATTATACACAAAAAAAAACGCAATCTATTACTAAACAAACTTTCAAAATTATCAAGTTAACTGCACAGCATACTCATAGAAACAACATAGCAAACGCTGCTGTAATTGTAAAATGATTATTGTGATGTAACAAGAGTGACTTACGTCAATGGTAAAGTTAGAAAATCCGTATCAAGAATAAAAAAGAAGCATTTTTTTAACCGAAATAGGCGACGATCCGGATAATCCGAAGGTTTTTATTAAGAAATATATACGATATTATTTGTACTTTTAGTTACCCAGTTATGCAAAATTCCGCATTAACTGAATCCGGATTAACCGAGGTTTACTGTACCACGAATTGCATAATTGTGACATAAATTACTCGCGATAGATTGAATTGTTTTGCACGAGACCGATCTTGTGAATATCTAGTGATGGTGAAGAAAAGTATTGCGCAATCAACATCCGTGGGCAGCGCCTAGCGTTTTAAATTTGAAGGTTTAAAAGTTTTGTTTTTTTATACTAAAAATTAATTAATGATGTATTTTGTAAGAGGGGTGGATAAAAATTATCTCAAGTAGACTTGGTATCACGTTCTGCATTTATGTATGTGAAGCATGATTGATATTGTTGTTTAATGTTGTTGTATATTTGTTGGATTTCGTACTAACACTGCCGGTTTGATTTGTGTCTGTGTTTTTGTATTTATGTGTAATGAACCAAGGTGCATCTTTATAGTAGATAGCACCATAAACCTCACGCTTTTGTATCTATATTTTTTCAAAATTTGACGTTGCGTAACATAGTATTATGTCAACTTAAAGCATTACACAAAAAGTACATAAAAATAATGAGCATAATCTATTCTGTTTTTTAATTGTTGTTTGTCATATTTTTAAGCAATTTTTTTTTGGAAGATATTTTCATAGAATATATAATCAGTTGGTTTACTTCACCCTCACAGACTGAAGTAAAGGTGCCGACGAATGAATAAACAATCTAAGTTAATGGTGTTTTGTTTTACGAGTATTTATATTCTCTTCAGACAACTCATCTCTGCAAGTTGACCCTACTGGCAACACGCAATCATGTAGAATGTACGTAGATAACGACGTATCTAGATATTATAAAGCTTGATTTCTGACGAGAGGTAACTAGCCGAAGCAGCATAGAATTTTTTACAACTGCTAAACAATTCACTGATTCAAAATAATTCAAGAAGTCTATTTTGTATTTAAATTTTAACACTTTTGGTCGAGGTGTATCGCAAACTTTAAAATGATTCTATATGTGACATTAGTGAAAAAAGATTGAGTTAAGGAGCACTGGTATATTGGTATAATGTAAGATTGGTTTTATGTGCATGCCTCTATTTTATGTCATACTACATATTTTTTATCTTGCTGGATAATACAGCTTATAATCAGCAATGGGGCGGTGCCAATTTTTGTTTTCCGATTCCAATGCCAATTTTCGATTATCGATTTCGATTCATATCATTTAAAATTTGTTTATTTGGCATTTTAAATTGTTTACAATTATCCCTCATAAATTGCAGTGTACTGAATGAAAGGATCAGTGCAGTGTTTAAATACAAAATTTACGTAATCACTTTAAATAGAATCCTGACTTATATGCAAAGAGAAAGATTCTGCATGAATGTTCAGTTCAGTTCACTTTCTTTTATTTCTGCTCCGCCACATGATCAAAATACAAAATGTTAAAAGGTTTGTGAGTTGCTTTTAGACAGGATCAGAAAAAGGAAGAAGCAACAAAATGAATTGACGTTGTGACTTGCAAATTAATGATCAAAAATGTGATCCGTTGTATCATATGGAAGCAAGGTTGCTTCACCTCGTTATAAGGTTGTATGAAAAAATACAAGACCGAGGTTATTTGCTTAATAAAACGCTGCTATGAGGGCGGTGCATTGGTGGGACTATAGCAGAGTTTGGCTTGAGGAATATGATCAGTAGGCTATACAATATATAATACAAATTTTTCACTTTTTAATAAAACCACAACAGTCTGTTTCATCCTACTAGAATTATCCATCCGGTGTTTAAGTAGTTAATTTTATCTAATTTAAAGGCTGCTCCGTAGGTGTTCCTCTTGCTTCATGAATAAATCAATAAAATACTGCTTTAATGAATTTTTAGTTCTGTCTTGACCTACAAAGATACAACCACACCGTTGTTCTGTTGCTTTAAATTTATTCTCTATCGTGTCTCTTAATTTGACAAAATAAATAACAAAACTTAAATCTTTGGGCGCAACACAGGAAACGAAAAAAACCCAGTTAATCATTGTGAAACAGGTAAAAAATAACTTAACACGTCCATAAACTAGAAATATAATTTAAGTGTTTCAAATTTTATTCTCCGAAATATGTAGTTTTATAAATTAATCAAGCAAATAATACAATTTCTTTGAAGTCATATAAAAAAATATTCAAAATATAGTAATGCACGTACAGAGAATAGGCACAGTGATAGCCTTACAAAAAAAAGGGGGCCCCTGTACAAGAAAAGTAAGGGTGGCCGTTATTTACTGTACAACAAAAAAAAGTAGCTGAGGCCATATTTAGTGTATGAAAACCAAGTGATTTCTAAAAATAAAGTTTTCACTTTAGAGGGGCCACTATTGGGTGATCCAAAGCGTGGAGAGCTACTTTCTAGTGTCTTAAGACAAGTGATCTTTAAAAAAAAAGAATGTCTTTATTTTAACGAGCTCAATTGACAACAACCTAACGAGCAGAAGCCGAGCATGCTGCAACCACCGATTCAACATTTTTTTATTTTCTTTTTGACATGCCATCGACGTCCTGGTGCTACTATGAAGAAATAGAGCAATATCTTGTGTAGAGGAAGGGCACTTTTTGATGTATTTTAGGGGAGATTTGGTGCGGCCGCACCGTTCGCACTCTATTAAAGCCATCACTGGATATGCATTCATTAAGATGAGAGAAAGCTAGTCAGGTGATATAACTCGCATTCTCTCGCCTTCATATGAATAAAACAGACTAATTTCATTGCATGAAATAGGACTGTTGAGTTCTTTAAAAAGTGACTAAATAAATCAATTTGTGTTTTTGTAGAGCGTTTATTGAAATTCAGAACATACACAAAGATTTTTTATTTATTAAAATAAAAAACACTTCTACAACCGATTTCATTCGTTCCTTTACTCTTTAATCAGATGAATCAGACAGGGGTGTTTCTGTTTTTGTTTTAATAAATGAAAAAAATATATAAATATATTGTAGCACTGTATGAAAATCAGTTCTTCTACGTAAAGTGCTCGATAACAAAGTTAGAGCTTAAATTAAAATTAACAATAGCGAAATCACGGAAATAAAAATAAAGCTAAAACCCAACAGACTGTTTCACCCATAAAAGAGATCATCAGGGGTATCTTATTCAAATAGAGCTTTGTAGCAATTTTTTTATATAGGGTTTTAGCTTTGTTTTTATTTCCATGATTTCGCGATTGTTAATCTTAAATATATTGTAAAAGTGTTTTTTATTTCAAAAAAATAAAAAATCCTTGTGTATGTTCTGAATTTCAATAAACGCTCTAGAAAAACACAGATTGATTTATTTAGTCATATATATAATAATTAGTGTAGTAAATGAACACTAATTTCATGTACTTGTATAACTAACTGCATAGGGGAGACTGGGGCAAGTCGGGACATGGGGTAAGTTGGTCCAACCTATGTACTGCTTATACTGTTGGTTGAAATAATCTGTAGCGCCAACAGTGGTTACGTCTTTCATTAGCAACAATACTAGTTATGCGATACAGTCGTTAGCAAGTACTCATTTAAGCTGACAAAAAAAAATTCAATTTTTTGCAAAAAAAGTTAATCTTAAAAAAACAGGTATGTTGCTTACTATTTCTGTATGTATATGGTTTAATGCCTCAATGATTACAATGCTGATTATGATACAATAATGTGGTAATTTAAAATCTATAGCTGGCCTAGATCTTGAAGTGAAGTAAAGATATAACACTTAGTTTCAAAATGGCGCCTTTGGGGTAAGTTGGGACATCGTCATTGGGGCAAGAGGGACCACTGTCCCAACTTACCCCATTACACTTATAACTTAACTTCCAAGCGGTAAGCATTTGTAATGTCGGCTGTGTAATAAAGAAAAATATTCAATAACCTTGAGCTATTTACATGTACGTAAGTTTATGTGATAATATAACCTTTCAATCTAGCTAATCAGAAAGTTTACGTGTTCAAATCTTATTAAAAGCAAGAAATATAACCTACCGGTAAAAAGCTATTAATTATGATGTTATCTACAAGTAGAACCAAAACAAATAATAAAAATAATGCTCATTTTAAATTGCTTATATTGTCTTTTCTAGGTGGAAGAGTTATAGCCTATGGCTCGAAAATATACAAGGAAGACCAACAGAGGACAGACTCCAATAGATGTCCTGAAAAGGGCAGCAGGTGCCTTACGGCAAAGTGGTAAGCTGCGGCAGTCTGCTCGAGAGTTTAACGTGAGTAAAACCACACTGAAACGCTTTGTCGATCAGATGTCAATTGATGAGCATACAACAAAAAAGTCAGGCTACCAGCGTGTGGGTGACAGGCATCGCATTTTTTCTACAAAAATGGAAGAAGACCTCGCAAACCATATCAAATCATTAAGTAACATGTTTTATGGACTCTCAACAAACAAATGTCGCCAACTAGCTTTCGAATTCGCAATGCAAAATAATATCACGATACCGGACAACTGGGAAAAAAAGAGAAAAGCAGGAATTGACTGGTTCTTATTATTTAAGTTTAAATATGGACTATCTGTGCGAAAGCCTGAAGCAACATCTCTCGCACGTGCAACAGCGTTCAATCGCCACACTGTTGGCAATTTTTTTGATCAATTAGGCGATTTGTATGACCGCTACAAATTTGAAATGCACGATATTTACAACTTAGACAAAACGGGTTGCACAACTGCGCAACAACCGGGGGGCGTAGTTGCACCCACAGGAAAAAAGCGCATTGGGTCAGTGACTAGTGCTGAACGTGAAGAACTGGTCACTGTCTTATACGCAGTGGGAGCATCTGGAGTTGTAGTGCCACCAATGTTTGTCTTTCCCAGGGTTAATTTTCGGAATAATTTTATTGTTGGTGGGCCATTAGGATGTATAGGAGGTGCTAACAAGTCGGGCTGGATGATTGAAGACTTGTATGTCAACTTCATTAAGCACTTTATTCATCATGTACGTAGCAGCAAAGAGCAACCAGTACTACTGATTTTGGACAACGTGGATGCACATATAAGTCTTACAGCAATTGATCTGGCACGTGAAAATGGTGTAGTTATGTTAACCATACCTCCACACACCTCGCATTACCTCCAACCGTTAGATCAAACATGTTATGGACCCTTCAAAACTGCCTTTGGTGTGGCAATGGATGGGTGGATGCGCTCTCACCCAGGTCGTATTGTTACAATATATGACGTACCATCTCTAGTTGCTGAAGCTCAGCTTCATTCACTTACTATTCAGAATATTCAGAATGGCTTCCGTGTCTCGGGTATATATCCATATAACAGAAATGTCTTCACAGATGAGGATTTTGCGCCAGCCGAAGTCACTAATTACCCAGATATGGGGATTGTCGATTGTGCAAGTGATATAAATGACCAACAAGATCCTAGAATCCAAAATATATCAGATCCGGATGAATTAAGTGAAAAGAGTCTAGCAATTCAACTGGGCAAAAATTTGCAAACTTCAAACAACCAAGTACCTCAAGTACAGGTTCATATAACATTCCGCTGCGTAGACTTGGAAAAGCACTTTACAAAGAAACGTATGTCTCACCTTCACAGATATTGCCTATCCCAAAAGCTGCTGCAATAAAAAATACGCGAAAAGGCGGAAGAAAAAGAGCGTCACAAGGGTGCTGACGAGCACCCCCGTCAGAGATGAAATTGTAGTTAATAAAACAAATCGTCAAACAAAAATTTAAAAAACAAAAAAGGCAAGAAAGTCCCTATTTTGTAAAGTTAGTTCTGATAGTCAAAGTGAAGTAGAATTAGTGCTGGAAAGTGGTATATGCACTGAAGAGAGTGATGACGAAGTTATCGAAGGCGATTTTGTGGTTGTAAAAGTGGAAAGAAAATCTCGAAAAGTACGATATATCGCCAAAGTGGATACTATTGACGGAGATGAGTTTGAAGGTACTTTTCTTAAAAAAGTGCCTCAAATTGTAGGACATGTGCCAGTGTTTATAATTAACAAAACTGACATCGCAGTATTTCAACGGAATGATGTGATTGCAAAGTTACCCGAACCAGTAAAGAATACTGGAAGCACCAGAAAATGTAATCAATTGGTGTTTCCTGTTGATATAACACATTGGTTGAATTAATTCTTTGCTAAAAATTGGTCACTGGGAAAAAGAGGTGTTGTTCTTGTTGTCCACAATGTACAGTTGCATGTATGTAAGGTAGTAGCCTACAGTTGAATGTACAGTTGATTGCTTTTAAATTCTTCTTTTTCTAATAAAACTGCCTTTATGCGTGTGTGTGTGATAAATGTTGTAGCTGTCCCAATTTGCCCCATAGCTCGTTGCGACTTACCCCATGCATGGGGTAAGTCGGGACGTTTGAGTGCGTCATTTCAAACCCTGTTTTCGGGTGTTTCCCGATTTTGAAAACAAATGGTATTGCTCATGTTAATTCATTAATTTTCAAAGTTTTCTATCCAAAGTTTTATTTTAAAATAGCTCGTGTAGTTTCCGATTTATGGTCCAAAAACTAAAATTTGTCCCGACTTACCCCAGTCTCCCCTACAGTAGGGGAGACCGAGTCTGGTTGTCACAAATTTCAAACTTTATAATCTAGTAAATAGTTGGTCGATTCTCACATTTTTTTTGTTTTTTTCTTTAGTTAAAATCTTCAGCTATAACTTTAGAGTATTTTTTGGTTTTTCAGCAACAATAAACATGTTTTTGGACAGTTTTAAAACAGTCAAAAAAAGTGTGACAACCTGGAAAAATCTGTCCTGGTTGTCGCAAGCATTGGGGTAAAATGTCCCACCTACCGTAAAACCTCTATTCGAGCGCCACTATAGGGGAAGAATTGAAAAATAGAGCGCCACCCTCTAATTGAACGCCACCTCTAAATGAACGCCACTTTGATGAATTCTTCTATTTTGGCAATAGTTACGGCTGAAATCGCCTTTCCAGGTGTAAGAAGGGAAGAATGGATTGTCGAATTGCACGTTTATTTTTAGACGCTGGGAAGTCCCTGTAGTTTTTTAAATGGACTAATGGCGGTGGCCTAACCGCCAACTACACTATCAGTGTTGATACTATTCGAATAAGCGGTAAAATCAACACAGACTGCGCCTGACCTTCTTGAAGAACACGCACGCTCGTACGAACGATTCGACACGATACAGCACGATTACAAACAAATGAATGAATCAATTGTATAAATGTGTTAATTGTTTTTTCTTTTCATTCATGAAATTTGTCTTTTCGTAATTCTGACCTTCTTAAAGCACACGCACGCTCGTACGAACGATTCAACACGATACAGCACGATTATAAACGAATGAATGAATGCAATTGTATAAATGTGTTAGATGTTTTTTCTTTTCATTCATGAAATTTATCTTTTCGTAATTCTGATCAGCGAGTCGAAAAATAGAGCGTCACCCTCTAATTGAACGTCACCTCTAATGGAACACCACTATAGGGAAAGGGTTGAAAAATAGAGCGCCATGGCGGTGAAATAGAGGTTTTACGGTATTTGTGAGTCGACACTCATTCAGTTGCTTTTAAATTTTGCTATACGCCAAGATCAAACGAACAATTTATTGATATAAGACAATACGAAAATATTATATACATGTCAGATGACAATTAGATAAGATCAGAGCTACACTAGCTATGTTTGAGGAAGGATAAGTAACCAAATAGGCATTCAATCTGCACATTTAGTTGCTTTGACGAATAAATTCACAAAGACTTTGTTGCCGCCTGATTCACTTGATGTGGATGCGGCTTACCAGGACTTCTGTAACACCATTAAGAAAGCAGCCAAAAAGACTATCCCACGCGGGTATCGAAATAGCTATATTTCGTGTTGGAATGCAGAGTGTGAATCCTTCTATAAAACCTTCCTACAGCCTCCTCAAGAGACGACTCAAGTTTTGCTGCTACAGCTCTGCTTGCCAAGAGAGAGAGAGAGATCTGTTTATTTGCATCAAATCTTTTCAATAAATTACCGCTTAAAACACAAAAAAAGAACAATAATTTTACATTTTGAAATTAAAACAAACTGATAATAAGCCATATATATCAAATCAAAGAGCACTATTAAAGATGTGATGCAGGGGTAGGAAGGGACAAAAGTCATTTAATCACTACCCCCAGCTTATTTAAAAGTTTCATTACAAGCAATTTAATAAATTAAGTTTTTGGTATGTAAAATTGATTATTAACTTAGAAAAACATTAGCATAAGACATTTTATATCATAAATTAAAATAAAATTATAAATCACTTTAAAAACATGATGAAAACAAAACAAACAACAAGAAAAACAAAGGCCGCATACATGTAGATAAAATTAAACGACAGAAAATAACTCGGCATAAATTCGATTTGAAATAAAGGCAAATAGTGTAAAAAACAACAGCACGACGATGGAAAAAAAAACAAAAAAACAAACAATCAAACAATTAAACCGGCAGTAAAAGGACAAAAAAAAAAAAAAACCAAAAATCAAAAGCTTATAAGATTAAATTAAACAACAGAAATAGATCTTACCATAAATTAAATTGAAAATAAAGGTAGTAGCATAAAACAAACAACATAACAGATTTCAGAGTAGATACAAATAGCACAAATCCAACAGCACAATAATGAAAAGGAGCATAAAAAAACAAAGAAAAGTACAAAAACAAAACAAAACAAAGGCCAATAAGATTAAATCAAACAACAGAATAGGTCTCAATATAAAATTTATTGAAATAAGACAGTTAGCATAAAACAAAAAACAATAGATTTCAGCAGGCAATTAAGGATTAAAGAGGTGCACAAAGAGCAATACAAAACATAATATTTCTTAAAGTAAAACCTTAAAGACGTTAAATTAATATGCATTATGCATGTAGTTCATTTTGCATTAATACTACGAATTAATAATTTATATGGGTAAAATTTGGATGTTGATTAAATTTCATAGGTATCTAGCAGGTATTGGTACAATAATCTATTAAATGGTTAATTCTTTGTTCGGTTCTTATATTAATTGGCAGCTTGTTCCACATTTTCATACAATTTACTATAAGACTATTAGAAGATTTACAAGCCAAAAAATGTGAAATAAAGATGTTGTTATTGCTTGACTGCCGTGTATTATAAGCATGAATTTCATTTACTAAAGGGATTTTATCTTTAAACTCTCTGTCATTGTATAATCGAAACATGAATTTCATTGCAGAATATTGGTACAATTCATTTACCTTTAATAATTTAGAAAATGCATACAATTTATTTAATCTTGTTCTATATGGTTGCATACTAATGTATCGTATAGCTCTATTATGCATTTTATTAAGGTTTTTTAGTGTTGATTGATTTGCATTTCCCCACAAAACTATGCCATATTGCAATCTGCTTTTTATAAGTGCATGGTACACGAGCTTTAGATTATTAAAGGAAAGGTATTTTTTTAAATGATACAGCATTCCCACAGATTGAGATATTTGGGTAGTTAATTTATCTATATGTGGTTTCCATTTTAGATTTTTATCAATTACAATTCCCAGGTATTTAACTTCGTCTTTTTGGCAAATTTGACTGTTATTTATATGAATGTTTATCATGTTATTTTCAGTTTTCTTTTCTCCAAACATTATAGTGCTTGATTTTTGGGTGTTTAAAGTAAGCTTGTTTTTAAGCAACCAATTTTCAATTTTTTTAAGTTCTTCATTGACAACTTTTTCTACTGAAGATGAGTTATTACCAGAGGCAAAAAGTGCTGTATCATCAGCAAAAAGAAGAGTTTTTAAGCTTGAAACATTTGGAAGATCATTTATGTATAGGAGAAATAAAACAGGGCCAAGGACACTACCTTGTGGGACACCATGATTTATTAAATTTTTATCTGATTTAGTTGAATTTATACATGTAAATTGGTATCTGTTTGCTAGATATGAAGAAATTAAATCAAAAGGTAGCCCCCTAATACCCATTGCAATTAATTTTTGTTTTAAAACAGTGTGGTCTACTGTATCAAAAGCTTTTTTCAAATCAAGAAAAATTCCACAAGTAATTTTATTGTTTGCCTGCTGATAACGCAAGTAATTTTCTAGTTCAATAAGTGCATCACTAGTGCTTTTGTTTTCCTGAAAACCATATTGATTTTCTGATATGATTTTGTACTTATTAATAAAATCAGTTAAATTATGTTTAAGAATTTTTTCAAAAATTTTTGAAAAGTGGGGTAAGATGGAAATTGGCCTATAATTTGAAGCAATGTCTCTATCATCACCTTTATAAATTGGTAATACTTTGGCAATTTTTAATGGACTTGGGAAAACACCTTTATTAATACAATTGTTGATTAAATAACATAATTTAGGTGCTATTACGTTTTTACTTAATTTAAGAATTTTAACAGGTATATCATATGTATCATCACATTTACAGTTGTCTAATAAATTAATTTCTCTTATGATATCTTCATCAATTACTGGTTTAATAAACAATGAAGAGCAAGTGGAAACAGTATTTAATGGTTTTGAAGGACTTGTTTTTGGAAGAGAATTTGCCAATTTTGCTGCTATTGATGTAAAATAGTTGTTTAGACATGAAGATATGTCTTTAGGTGAAAATAAATCTTTATTAGACTCTGGACACTTAATGTTTGTAATTAAACTATCACTGGCAGGTTTTCGTATTATGTTTTTAATCATTTTCCATGTATTTTTACTATTGTTTTTGTTAAGTTCGAACTGGTACTGAAAATAATTTTGTTTTGATTGTTGTTTTACATGTGTTAGTATGTTATTGTATTGTTTGTATTTTTTGTAATAAATATATGTATGTGAATGTTTACAAGAAATTTGATAAAGTCTATTTTTCTCTTTTATACTTTTTTGAATACTTTTTGTCAGCCAAGGTTTAAAATAAAATTTGATTTTCTTTCTAGAAAGTTTTTGTTTTGGAGCATGAGTCTCGAGACATTCTAGAAATATATTCAAAAATTCTGAAAATTCTGCTTCTGGGTCTGAAAAGTTATTACCTAGGTTGCTTTTGTCGAAGCCTTTTGCTAAAGAATCTAAAAAATCAACTTCAGAAAACTTTGAAAAATCTCGTTTCAATATTTCACATGGTGGTCTACTTGCTGGTGAAACGTTATTTTTGGGTATCATCACAAAAACTGGATTATGATCACTTATATCATAAGATATTGAGCCAGAAATAATATTACTTGTGGAATTATTACAGTATATATGATCTAATAATGATGGAGTTTGCATGTTCATGTACCTTGTAGGACAATTTATAAGATTAATTACACCTAATGATTCAAGAGATTCTTTATATTAAATGATTGAGGGAGCATCACTTAATAAATTTATGTTAAAATCACCCAGTATAAAATAGTTTAATCCTTCTAAATTTATTTTTTCTATGACAGATTCTAATTTAAGTTGAAAGTTAGATATTGACGAATGAGGATGGAAGTAAATCCCCCCCACGACGTAAGCTTTATTACAATTATTAGATTTAATTTCAACCCAAATATCTTCAACTAAGTCTTCATTCAAGCATAAGTCAGGACGAATTTTATAATTTAATGGTGTTTTTAAATATATGCCAATACCTCCACTGTTTGTTGGAGAATTTGATGAATGAAAATGATAATTTTCAATAGATGTAATATTATAGTTTATATTTTTAAGTTTTGTTTCACTAATTACCATCACTTCTGGAGAGCAGGGTAACAACCCAAGCAGTTCATCAATTTTATTTATGTTTTTATTAAGACTCCTTACATTCATATGAAGAAAAATATTATGTTTTGTGTAACTTGTTCCACAGAGTAATTTACAAAATTCAGAGATACTCAAATTTGGTTTGCATACAGATTCATGTATGTTGAACATTTTAAAAGAAAAAAAACAACTAAACACATGTTTATATTACATTGAGAAATTA
The DNA here is from genome assembly GCA_963680785.1 of Diplosoma virens. Taxonomy (NCBI): domain Eukaryota; kingdom Metazoa; phylum Chordata; class Ascidiacea; order Aplousobranchia; family Didemnidae; genus Diplosoma; species Diplosoma virens. Next base: position 39,612,263 of record OY796887.1, on the reverse strand, counting down.
GTGACTTACAGAAGTTGATCGATATCAGATTTGCAGGTGATTTTGATTCTTTCACTAGTGGTGTTTTTTCTGATAAATATATCACCATTGTATGTCCAAAGAAATTGATATTTTGAGTTAATTTTTTTTTTATATGCTAAGGAGAACAGCTTTTTTCTTCTTGGAGTTAAATTTTCATTGATGAATAGTTTTGTCATGCCATCAATGCCATAGTCTCGTACTCCAATTAAATTTTTTCTTTTTTGAAATATTAAATTCCTTATGTCTCTGTTTGTAAATCTGGCAATTATAATTGGAGGATTATTTGATGAAGATTTTGGAAGACGACGGGAGGTTGAAATATCATTTTCTTTTAAATCGATGTTTAATTTTTTTGCCATGGTTTTGATGATATGGTTAGTATCTTCATTTGGATTTAGGGGGATACCATGAAATTCTAAATTTTCTCTTCTGTTGTACTGGTCCAAATCATCTCTCATTTTTTCCTCTTCAATTAATTGATCTTTGAGACATTGGTTTTCTTTCATTAAATCATCAGTTTTTTTTTGCAGGTCAAGTTTCATTAAATTTGATACATTATTTTTTAAGTATTCAAATTCATCATTCAAAAACTTCTGACTTTTCATTACATCTTCAATTTTTTTTTCTTGATCTTTTAGTTTTGAAAATATTTCATCAATTTTATTATTAAATTTTATTTCCTGTCTCTTCAGTGCTTCTTCGATTGTTTCTTGAATATGTGTCTTTATATTATTTTCCATTTCTTTCATCATGTTGATAATTTCCCTGGTTGGAGCCATAACTTCACAATTTTTAAATAAAAATTTATACAATATTATACAACAAAGAAAATTTTAATTACCAAAACCTTATTCAAATAGAATCTTATTCAAATAGAAAGCCTGACAGAAAGCGAAGGGATCGATGGTCCGAGGCAGTTCGGAGCATTGACTTCTCACACTCTAGTCGAAAAGCGTGGAGTATTTTGAACAACCTTACTGGCAGGTCACGACACTCTCCTCCTCACTGTCCCGTTTCAGGCGATGCTATTGCATCTCAGCTGGTTAGAAATGGGAAATACGAGGGTATTGACTGCAAGTCATCTCGACTTGTCTCTCAAGAAGTGTCTGACCTCTGGAGGGCCACAACACCAGACGCAGTAAATATCTCTGCAACTTTTCACAGAGAGAATTTGCTGCTGCCCTCCAACATTTAAAACCAGAACACTGCTTTTTGGGAAGGGCTTTTTTTTTAACAAACGTCCCGATTAACTACTTCGGAAATACGGTACGTCGATATATACGTATAAGTATATATTTTTTTTGTTAGCGTTCATCAGAAAAGTGCTCAATAACGTTAATTCAGAATGGTATTATTTTTATTAAATATATACTGTATACATAGGCGTACGCAAGGGGGTTAAGGGTTCAAGCCCCCCCCCTTTGAAAAAAGGTAATCAGAGATACGCACTTATACGTAACTAACATATTAGCGACTATAGTAGACTACAATAGTATGATATAAGTGTAGCAGTGAGAATTGGATAACTTAAAATTTTGTGCGCTTAAATGTTCGTCATAAATTTATCGCTAAGAATTGTACAGTGAAGATTTGGCTGACTCAATCCTTTTTTATTGCCTTTGTGTTTCGTCATAAACGTTCCGTGAATTACCTCGTACGTTAAAATCTTTTGGGAGTCTGTTTCGCGTACATGTGCTTCAAAAGTTTTCTTTTAAGTAGATAAGGTTTAGTTGTTTGTCAGTACGGAATGTAAAATTTAATTTAGCTACAATTTTAACCTTTTTCAATGTTTAGATAACGCCAGAATTGATTTTAATTTATTTTCTTGGTTTATTTGATTGACTATATTCTTAATCACTGCCTTGGTTAATATACGTAATTGATTAAATCAGAAGTCGTGATTCTTGTTCGAATAGAATCAGGTTGGATAAAGTCAAGGTCAACTTAACAATAAGGATTTATCTTTTTTGCGCTTAACTCTTTTTAAGCTTTTTTAATAATTTTATTAAAGATCGTTTTTTCTATCTAGTACAAGGGTTTTTAACCGGTGGCAAATTTGACGTGACTTAGGGGTAAATTTTTTTAGAAATCACTATGTTTTTGAGACGAAAATCGAGAAATCAGAGTCAAAGTCTAAGCGAAGATTTTTTTTAAATTAGCCTACTAGTATGTTTTAGGGACGAAAAGTTTTTTAAAGGTAAATGAGTTTTTAAGAGTTTTTTAAGGAGTAAAAAAGTTTTAATAGAGTTTATGAGGAGTAAATGAGCTTAAAAAGGCTGAGAACCTATGATCTAGAAAGTAATCTAAGTAAAAGTTTTAAAACCAAAAAATATTTTAACATAAAGTCAGGTTTTCTATGCTTCACCTTTGATGTCTATAAACAAACAATGGTTTTATTGCAATGTTTGCGCCTATTCTACTCCACTGTAGGATATATTGCTACGAAAAGCGAAACAAGTGCTGACCATCCAGGGAGAATTTCTAAAAGAAACTCGATTATACTCTAGAAAAAAAAGAATTAAAAATACACTCGAATTTAGCAAAAATAGTTCTTCAGTTTTACAAAAATTATTTCAATATGCTGATAGATCAGTGGTTCTCAAACTTTAAGTCGTATTCTTTTTTTTCCAGTTTTAGCTACTGCCATTCCCCAAATGTATACGACAAAAATTTTTTTGGAAAAATTTTTTTTGTTATAAAAAACTTTTTTCGTTTTGTTGTAAAGTGAAGCACCGTCGTTTTAGCTGCAAGCTGCTGAGATTTCTGTCGGATAAGCACGCGATTGCAATGATTATGAAGCTTGTCTGAAACAGAAGTTTTACTCCTACTACTTGACAGCAAGCGAAGCAAGGGCCGCCGTCAAAAAAATAGCGTTCCTCGGGGATTGGTTTTGGTTTCTCTTTTTAATATCTATAGCCTACGTGTGATCTACCTTTCGCAATCTTCAAAAGTTTGCTTTTGCGGCCAATTTAGCATTATTGCACTCTTTTCGAAACTGAAAGAATTGAAAGTCAAAACATGACTACAGTTTCTGCTAATTCCAGATCTAAAAGTTGAAACACAGTTTTTCAAAGACAGTGAGGGCAGCCTTTCATTTAAATAACTGAGAGACCAAACGTGAGCTGAAGGTTTATGACAGCAATAAACTTTTACCAATCAATTTTCATTTTATTGAAATTCCTTCCTCGAAGATTATTTTTTTCTACAGACTACGAATTGCTCCCTAGGGAGCCAAATGGCTCAATTTGAGAAACACTGAGCTAGATATAGTTGGTTTTAGTTGCTATACAGAGTGCTCGATATGGCAGTTAGAACTAAATGTTTCTGCATTTCACTATCGTGCAATTAAAATATAATCTACTAAAAACCCAATACTCTGTTGCACCCAAGTGCCATCATCATTTTATTTAAATAAAATTCAATATGTAGCTATACAAAGTAAACTATCCTCATATCTTTGTTGCAATGCTTTGTGATTGTAGCCATTATAAAAATTGAGTTCGATTTGAGCTGAATTAATTCAATTGTATATCAGTGGGCTCAACTCGTGAAAAATTTTATTGATATTTAATAGTTGTGGTCAGGGCTTCTCAAACTGTGGGTAGCGACCCAAATGGGGTTGCAAAACAAATTAGCTTTTTGTGCTTTTGAACTTTTTTCCCGTCTTTAGAGTGAAGACCTTTTTTTTTTATATAGAGAACACCATGATTTTGGGACAAAAATTGAGAAATTTCAAACTGATTTGAAGTGAAGACCTTTTTTTTGGTTTTTATCTATTTTTTAAAATCTACATATTTCTAGATGTTTATTTTTTAAGATGGATTCACAGAACAAAAAAGTTTGAGAAGCCCTGGTTGCGGTTACGATTAGGAAAAAACTCATGCATCTCCAAAAATTGTAATAGGCTTACTTTAATTTGAAATATAAGGTTGGAAAAATCTTTTTCGGCCCATGACCAAGACCACTTTTAATAATTGTGTTTTTGTCTTGCATCCCCCTCAGTGGCGTACGCAGAAATTTGTAAAGGGGGGGGTTTGGAGCCGAAAATGTGATTGCTCTCAGTAGTCCTGGTAATGGGCAAAAACTTCCAAAATTAGGCCTACATTCAAAAATAAAGTGTTTTGGTTTTAAGAACATCTTGCAGTAGCATGAATTTCTTTTTACCAAACCGTAAAACTAACTATTGAAAAGGTATGTGCGAGTAATTCAATCATGACAAGAAACTTTTCAAATTAAAAGCAATTCGTGTAAATGATGAGAACAATAGGTGGAAAACCAAACGAACAAAAAAATAACCTTACTTAACAAATATTTAAAATTTTTTTAAAGGCTTATATTCAAACGCCTGTTTTTTTCACTTAATCTGTTAATTACATCATCAGGGCAAGGCACGCATGTGGCTCCTATAAATGTTTAGTAATGCAGATCCATTCATTCGAGTGGTACCACTTGTGTTTCGTAAGCACGTTTTTGGTCTGCGTAATGTGGAAAGCTTTACAATTGTTCACTAGTGCATGTTATCACTGGAAAAGTTAACAAAATGGTCATCAATGTAAATGTTCGGAACAGCATCGGAAGTGCATTCCTTGATGCTGCTCAACGCATCAGTTGGTCTTTCTGCTGCGTTCAACCGAAAAAGTTTCCTGTAACATAATATTAGTTCAGGCACTAATTCTCCCCAGGATTTCGTTAAATCGTTTTCGTAAAATTTTCCCAAAACTTGAATACTTTTAATTTGTTGAGGAGTTGGTGCACTAATTTGATCAGCAGAAATTGAACACTGAAATTCACCAATAATCGATTTGTGGGATGTAAATCTTGCTTTGAGAGTGACAATAAAGTTATCAAGAAATAGAATAAAAATCCCTAGTCTAAAATGTTCTTCATCTGTTACAGCAGCAATATTGCATCGATTGGTCTGTCTTCAAGAGGGCATGGTATTTTTAAAATAAAATCGTCGGCTTTGGCCGTTTCTTGCGCAAAAATATAGAGCTGGAGAAATTCATATTCGTTTTTTTCTCTAAGACACTTCAACTCATTTGCAATATTCTGTGCAATGTTGACGGCCTCAAGAAGGTTTATTAACTTTTTTTGCTTAACTTTACACAAAACAACACTGTATCCAAAAACGTATTTTAAAACTAAGAGAGCAATGCAAAATTCACTTTGCGTTATTGTCGATAGCAACTGCAGAGCTCGTGATGAGGTTTCTTTGTCTGGCCATGCTGAAATTTCTGCCAAAGCTTCTACAACGGTAAATTGTAAATTTGAAAAAGTACTAACACTCTCGTGTCGATCGACCCATCTGATAGCACAAATTTGAACAAGTTTTTAAGCTTTTGTTGTTGACGAAATCGTGTTGATGGACTTGCGCAAAATGTTTTGAAGTTTTGGAGCATTAAAAAATTGTGAACTGAAGCTATTGTTCCCATGCAGTTTATTTCCATTCCCATGCTTAACTTTCAATATTTTACAAGTTTGAAAGTCTTCTTCACAGTGGCAATGTACAGTACATTAGCTAACTTCGAAGCAATTTAAACGATAGCAAAAATTGATGCGCAAGCAGTAATTAAGTTTAAAAAGTGCGGTAAACAATAGAAACCAAAATTCTATTATTAAAGCCTATTTATTATCATTTACTGTATATATGACTGAACACCATTTTTCAAGGGGGGGGTTTTGACCCCTGAAACCCCCCCTTGCGTACGCCTATGATCCCCCTCACCCTTGAAACATTTTTGCGTACGCCACTAACTGTATAGCCTATTGTCCTAAAAAAGAAAATGTCTTTTTTCGTATATAGCCTACTATAGATGTGCATACACAATCATATTGAGCTGTACAAAAAAAGCAAATATATGAATAAATTAGAAATCGTTTTTCAGAATCGAAATTCTCATTAAAATCTTTAGATTTCGATGCCGATTCTAAAAAATTTATTGATTCCGATTAATTGTCCCATCACTACTTATAATGACTAAAAATTACAAAAATACGGCTATTGGGAAATTGCATGGAGAATGTAAAAAACTAATCAATTACTAATTGATTGCTTAATAGCGAACGTGACTGACACGGTCTCAAAACCTATTCACGCCATTCTTTTGCTCTGCTTGGCGGTCTTAGTGAGCAGCTCTAAACCGAAACTAAAAAATACAAAACATTTTAACCGGACAACAATATCTTGGAATCTTTGTGTTATTACTCTACACATATAGCGACTACGACGCTTTCCAACGAGTTAGGAGAATAAATTTAGCGATAAAAAAAAAGTGATGATGATTATGCAGATAACTGATACAATAGGCAGCAAAAGATTCATTTTTAAGTTTTTCGTCTGACACTAGTTAGGAGATAAACGTCAGAATGAAGGAAAAAATTTTCAATTGATTGTCTAATAAAGCTGAACAAAAATGATTGGATGTTTAGAAAAGCGTCAAAACGCGTAATCAGCGCAAGATTTTGAAGTTGTAAACAAACTCTTTTCGGCGGCATAAACTTGGTTTGCATAATTTGATGTAAACGGTTTTGAAAACAGCTTTTTTTTCTTAGTTCCGACGTTTATCTCCTAACGAGTGTCGGACGAAAAGCTTTGGGATGATTTTTTTGGTGGCTATTTTCAAATTTTGTACCACAAACTACTTGTTTAAATACTCTTTGATACTACAGGTTATGTTTTCTGCTGTTTACGTGTGCAAACGCTATTTCTTTCATGTCCAAATATTATATACCAGAGCATTTCATAAAAAGTCATGCCAGACTTGTATATTATTAAAAAAGCTTCAATCGGCCCCAAACGCTATTTCCGCGAAATTATTTTATTGTTCTGCTCATTGCCCCAACCAAGTGCATCAAAAAAGTCAAATCGCGACCGCGAATTGCAAATATTTTTCGTATTTGTACAAAAAAACTTATTTGGAATCGAAGAGTTATTGAAGCCAGCCGAAACGATTATGAAAAGCACCAACAAGAAATTGTATTTCTTCGGTTACCGAATTGAGGAAAATATGCTCCTTCGCCAATGATAAAAGAAACAAAAGAGATGTCAATTTGTTACGTGAAAGATTTAGATGCTTCAGTTAGGCTACTTAACATAATTTGTTCTTTACACCTGAGCGACGATATGCTATAGGCTGTATGGCCGATATGCGATGTTGAAACTGAATCAAGAAAAAAACGTTCAACACATTGCATCTAATGATTCTAACCTGTAAAATTTCTGACACTATTGCACCTATGCAATCGAACATAGCCTATTACTACTAACAAAATATTTGAAGTAACATTATAATTATTGCTTTATTAATGCCGCATTGTTTAATTACAAGACCTTGACATGAGTAGTAATGGGTTTCAGGCGTTTTTGTAAATTTGCTTTGCTGCCTAATTTTTTTTTTTTTTTTAGCTTTTTGCATAATATTCAAGTTTTTTTGTCGGTAGGCCTATTGATTAAGTCAGTGGTTCCCAAAGTGGGCGCTGGTGAGATTTAGGGGGGCAGTAAGAGAACAAGGGGGCGATAGGAAACAAGAAATATACATGAAGGACGATTAATGACTCTTTATAGGTGATCTTGCAGCAGTGTTTCCCAAAATGGGCGGCACCGCCTCCCTGAAGGAAGAAATACAAGATTGATTCAGGGTAAAGACCCCTCTCTTTTTTTTTTAGAGATCACCATAATTTGGGAGAAAAATGGAAATATTTTCTGTCTAATATTCTTTTGACTGAAAAAAAAAAGCGAGGGGGCGCTGGGAATCAAGCTAAAAATCAAGGGGGCGCCTGACTGAATCTGACTGAAAAAGTTTCGGAAACACTGGATTAAGTTAAGAAAAATTAAATATAATAAATCTTTTCAATCTTAATGCAGTGAGTTTGTACAAATCTGCACAGAGTAAATGCAAGGGTTACTATTTTTAGATTGGCAGAATCAGGAAGCTTGTAAATAAACAGTTGTCCGAAATAAAGTGAAGACCAAAACAAAAAATTTTAAGAGCAATTTTGTCGAAGTTTTTTCGTCACGGTTCCGGCTAAATAGGGGCGTAGCTTATGGCAAGCCTATTCAATGCAGTAAATTAAGTTCAACGAATGCATGGAGGACATGGTGATGTTGACATTGATTCTTTGTTTTTCCAGATAAAATTTTATTAAAAAGAACAAGCAATCGATACTGCAATGAAACAGCTACAACTTGTTAAGCCAAACTGAGTGAAGAACCAAGATAACCAAGGTTGGTAAAAAAATTTATACGATAGCTGCTGCCAGTTACTGCCATTGGCAATTCTTGTTTTTTATTTTGAGAAGGTTTGAAAGAAATGCTGAACACGTTTGGAATGGTGCAAGGAATAACTGCTTTACTTTGTCCATTCAAATACCACCGGTGAATATTTGCTTGGTTTCCGCCGGCTATGATTTCGTCCTCATAAAATGAAACAACATTAGGAGAGAATTCTGAACAGTCATTCTGCAAAGGATAGAAGCATATTAAAAATTCAACTCTTCCTTCAGCCGTCATCTGCTATTTATCCTCCCGAGACACAGGATGACAACAGATACGAGCAGCTGTCCGGGGATTTAAAAATGCAAAATACTCTTTTGTCAAAATTCTCGTATTTTTAAGTCATTATTAAAAACTGCTGTGGTTGTAAACACTACAAACTATAGAACAACGCTCAGCAACATTTTTTTAACTCATCGCAAATTAAAAACAATAAAATTTTAAAGCACACTTCGACCAACAATTTTCTTTTTTTATTTTTATTATTTATTTTTTCGGCTTCAAATTTTCAAAAAATCACAATTTAAACCCGAAATAGACTTTAATAGTTAGAGAGCCAAGCTAGGGTTGAAGACGGCGAATTATTTAGCAGCTGTAAAGCGTAAATTTCCAAAAATTTTTCTTTTAGATTACCGTTATCCAGCAGCACACCGGTGTCAGAATACTGAACTAGAATAAACTATTATACAGCTTTTACCCACGGATATAACGTATGACGAACCCAAAATTAAGCTCCACAATTTGATATTAATTACAATTGCACTCGATGCCTTTCAAAATACAATCAAAAGTTATCAAAATACTCGTACATCAAATTTACTGCCAACTAAACGAAAAAAATGCCGTTCTTATGATTGTTAATTAAAGTTAGCTTTGTAGTTGATATTTCTTTTTATTGTCATAATAAGGTTTCTGTCTGACAGCGAATTAAATCGTACTTTTTGATGTGCTTATTTTATTTAATCCAGGAATGCAAAAAATTTTTGTGGAATTTGATAGTACGTAGAAATTTTACTAGCATAAACATTTTAACTATGCTCTACATCAGTCGCAGAGATGACAAATCTATGACAAGCGTATTAGTAGTGACGTACTTTAGCATCTCAGGTGACACTTTGTGGCCGTTCACTTATTGATTACTCTCTTAATTACAAAATAGGTAAAATAGCTTTAATGATAAAAACACATAAAAACATTTTCAATAATTTTCTATCAGTGCATTTTGCTTTGCAATATTGCAACTAAAAAGTAATATTTTAATCCTGCATCGTTGCAACAGTTAAATTATTCTTATATTTAACCCTTTCGCTGTCCCGTGCATCACATGTGATGATTATAAGTTCAAAAATCCCTTGGACAACGAAAGGGTTAACTGACAATGCTTTCCTACTGCTCTGGTATTCATTCACGAAAGCCAATATAACTCAAAAGTCAAAAATTTAGGCCACTAAGCCAATTGACAAACCAAAATCTTCTGCTCGTGCTATTTACACAGTCTCTTCTTCACAATTATTACGTAAATTAGCACTAGATTTGATGTAGCTAAAAGCACTATTAAAATCGAATCAAATAATAATGTAATTCTATTAACAGAGGTAATATTTGTCATATCAGCCATTCCATCTCAAATCACACAAAAAAATTATTCATTATTCCTGAAATTTTCTGAAAACTTTTAGAAAATATGTAATAAACTTCTATATTAGCTATGCCAAATATCAAGTCACTCCCATTTTTAGTTTCTTTGTTATAAGAGCTTTTAAAAAAATTTTTTGGACACTAAATGACGCCATTTTGCGGTTTTTTGCTTAAAGCTCATTCAATTTCTGACGTTTTTTTAAATAAGACATCAATAAAAAGATCTCGGTGAACTGTATTTAAATATAAAATAAAGTTTGTAGTTGCTAAAATCTATGAATAAAAGGATAAAGTACTTGTTTAACTTCAACCAAAAATTGTAAAAAAGTATACCCATAATAAAAAAATTTATTTTTCGCTTGAACTTTACTTAAATATTCACTTCAATAGTCTTCAAAAATCTACAATGGAACTTTTGGTAAATTACAAAAAAAAAGTAAAATTAACCTCTTGAACCCAATTTTTTATTTATTTATTGGTTATTTACCTTAATTGCTATTTTTAAATTGAAGAAATTTACCCCAAGCTGCTGTTTATGTAGCCTAATACATAACTTAATCATTAGATGGAAAACTTGTATATCTGAATAATTTAATGGTTTCCAGTTGTTAGCAAAATAATGGACATAAGCCAAACAATTCTGTGCTAGATATAAATGTTGTAGGCCTAATTAGTCATTTAATTTATATTAAACTTAACAAAAAATAGGTATTCCGAAGTTAGCCTAGCAGCTCATAAAGTTGAAAAATATTTGAAAAATAGTTGTTCTTCTAGATCAGTGATTTCCAAAGTGAGTGCCAATGTCCCTCATGGACCTTGGAATGAAGGGGCACTAACTGCAAATTAACTGCAAATCCGATTTAAAACTGCTGCGCAAAAAACAAGAGAAATTAACTCTGCAAGGCAAACCACAATTTCAAGCAAAACCGTAGGAAGAAGACTAAATGAAATCGGACTTTTCGCAAGATCTCCTGCAAAAAAGCTGCTAATTAGCAAAAAGAATAGAAAGAGGAGATTACATTTCGTCCAAAACCATATTCTATGGGATGCAAACCAATGGTCAAAATTATTCTTCTCAGATGAAAGTAAATTTAATCTTTTTGGATCAGATGGGAAAACATTTGTGAGAAGAAAGAAGGGGGAAAGGTTTGAGAAGTGTACTAAGAAGACTGTAAAATTTGGAGGTAGTGTAATGGTGTTTGGAATGTTTTCTTGGAACAGAACAAGCCCTTTAGTGAGATTAAACTGTAAAGTTAATGCAGCTATTTACAAAAATGTTTTAGCCCACCATGTTATCCCTCAAATAGAAAGGTCCTTAATTGAAAATCTTGTATTTATGCAGGATAATGCGCCATGCCATAAAGCAAAAAGCGTTATGGATTACTTGGCTGATCAGGATTTTGAAATTATTGATTGGCCAGCCCAAAGCCCGGACTTGAATCCAATAGAGAATATATGCCAGATTCTAGGCTCGCGGGTTATGAGTAAGGCACCGAAAAATACAAAAAAACTATGGGAACTACTCCAAGCCAAATGGAATAACTTCAAAATTGAAGAATGTCGAAATTTAGTAAGATCATGTGTTTCAAGATGCAAAGCAGTGATCAAAAGTAAAGGGCATTGCATGAAATATTAAAAGTATGCTGTATATTTTTCTTTTTGTCCCAAACTTTTGACGTTTTGATTTTAAGCAAAATAATATAAATTAAAGTTTAATTACCTAAGAAGCCAAAAATTAATTTTAAAATGGTGAATTTATAAATGTTTTCAAACACACTTTCAATATTTATTGTTGGATTTTTTGTAAAATAATTTAACTCGTATTTTATTTGTTTTTGTAGTTTGTCCCAAACTTTTGTCTGCTACTGTAGATCAAGTGTTCTTAATCAGGGTCCAAAGAAAAAAAATCATTAAGTTGGGGGTCCTCAAGACCATTCAGACATTGAATGATGCTGTGTCACAAAAAGATCATTGTATCAAGACAGATGTAGAAAAACACTGATATTTCACCAACAAGGGTTAAGACTTTATTTTTTTTTTTGGGCATGAATTTTGTAAATCCTAGTGCTCAGAAATAAGAAGACAAAAAAAAATAATCACATCAAAATAGTTTGAGAATAACTCAAAAATTCCATCACAAACAATAATAAACACCTTTTTTCTTTTTGTCTTTGACTCAATTTCAGACAGGAATTCTGTAAATCCTAATGCTTGAGGTTTGTAAACATCAAAAAAAAAAATTTGAGCAAGTATTTCTTCCTTTTATTCATAGATTTTAGCAACTAAAAACTTAACTAAAAACTAATATTTTTTATTTAAATGCAGTTCGCCATACTCTTTTTACTAATGTCTTTAAAGAAACTCCATCAAAAATTGTATGAGATATAAGCAAAAAAAACTGCAAAATAGCATCACCTAGTGTCAAAAAACGTGGTTAAAAAAACTTGGCAGAGGTAATATAGAAAATTATTACATCTTTTCTAAAAATTTTCAAAAAATATTAAGAATTATTTTGGGGGTGTATTTTTTACAAGTGTAATTTTTACTTTATAATTTTTGAAAAGTTTTTTAAGGATGTTGGGTAGGTTTTCTAAATTTAATTTATTTTTAAAAAAATTTTCCATGTCAGGTACCTTTTATGAACAAAGGCTTAGAAGTCTGTTAAATGTTGATGTCACTGAATTGATGAGTGGAGGTCTTATAATAATCTAGAAGTCCTGGGATTTGAACATCACACTGTTAATCATTCCGTTAACTTTGTGGAGCCAATTACAGGTGTTCACACCCAGAACATAGAATCGTACTGGGCAAAAAACAAGAGAAGATGCAAAAACATGAAAGGAATAAAAAGAGAATTTCTGCAAGACTACTTAAATGAATACATGTGGCAAGATAACATTGTAGAAGATTGTTTCGAGAAAACATTGGAACTAATAAGAGATTTTTATGAATAAAAATATCTTTGTGTTATAATTTATTAAGTTTATTCTGGGGGTGTAGTTTTTACATGTGTAATTTTGGGGTGTATTTTTTACATGATCCTTATAAATAAATTTTTTGAATGATTTGAGATGAAATGATTCATGTATACAAATAATGTACTCAAGCTATTTAACCCATTTCATTCCATAAACCCCATTTGGGGATCACACTTTAGAGTGGAATTTCTTCTTTATTTGAAGGTTTTACGAAATATAAATTAATTTATATCATTGTAGAGACATTATATTTTAATTTAGCATTGATAGACTTTTACATTGAGTATATTTTTTGTTCTAAATTTCATCTCAAATTTGTACTATTTTCCAATTTTTGACTTCATAACTTCAAGGTAAGATTTTGTTTATTTGTTTTATTTGTAAATTTCAACATATACATACACATAATATAACATATACATAGACATAATAGACATAACTTATACATAGTCTTAATAGGCCCTATATCAATTATTATACACTAAGTAAATCAAATTTCTTTGCCCTCCTGAATTCTGGAATAAAATGGGTTAAAAACTAGCCTGTGAATTAAATTTTACTAATAATTATTAACATTCTGCATTTATTCAGGTTTTTAAGTACTGTACTGTATTTTGTGATTACATCTGAAGTATGTTAATGTATGTGACACGTCAGAAAAATTTTTTTACAAGATGTAGAATTTCAAAACAGTGTAAAAAAATTATTGAAAAACATGTAAAATTAGTGAAAAGTTTCAGCATCACTAGTCTAGAAGGCATACCTATCAGACTCTGAACTCACTGAAAGCAGGAACAAGCATAAGTACCAATGGGTATTTCTTTCTCACCTAAGTGACTCTGGCTAAGGTAGCCTAGGCCAGAAGTGGGGAACCTTTTTATATTTGAAGGTTAATTTATATTAGCCAGTAACAAAAGAGGCTGAATAGCTGCATAAGTTGAAATACCCTAAAAAAAAGCGTCATCACTTACAAATTTTCTTGAAAATATTAATCTTTGACCCTAAAAAGTAGAGATCTCTAAAAAAAATGTTTTCTGAAAGTTGTCTCAAATTTCTTGATTTTCATGTTTAAAATGTAGTAATCTTTAAAAAAAAGTCTTCACTTGGAATTTGTTTCAAATTTCTTGATTTTTGCCTCTAAAATAAAAGTTCTCTGTTATTATTAGTAGTCATTACAACGTAATTCTATTACTTTTCAAATTGTTATAAAGGCCACACAAAAAACTCATGCCAAAAGTTCCCTATCTGTGGTCAAGGCACTCATAGATATAAAAGGTATTAATCCAAATTTGTTTCTTTAGATAAATAGAAAATATTTATTCCAGTAGAACATAAATAATAAGATTTAATTTATTCTGTTAGAAAAATAAAAAATAAGCCATTTATTTTATTAAAATTTCAAATGAAAGACAAAATATTGTTTTATTTTGTATGGTTAAAATGAATTTTATTAATAATACATTGAAAAAAAAATTATTCCTCAAAAAAGCATGCAACTATGTTATTGTGCTTAAAATACTGATTTATAAAATTGATCACAGCCATATTTTATTTTAAGAGAAAAACAATCAGTTCTACTAAAGTTGACACATTATACAACAATTATTTTAAAAAATTTTATGACTTTAGTGTTTATTATTATTATTCTGAGAATATAACCATTCACAAGATAAACAAGCTACTAATATGTTGCTGCAAATCACAGTTGAACAGTTCAACTGCATAATTTAATCAAAATTATTTATTTTGTGTTGCATAAATTTGTTAAAAGTCATGCAGGCCTGAAATGCACAAAACAAGTAATGAACAAGGCAATTAATTACTGACATAAAAATGATGTTATCAATAAGTGCCTACCTCTGACTTATCTGGTAATGCAGCCACAAGGTTAGCAGAGCGCAAATGCCACAACGAGGTGCAAGGACCACCTCCACAGGCTAGCCACTGACCATTCGAATCAGAAGCAACACATGATATCCACTTTCCATACTGGGGCCGCATAAGTTGCTTATTCTTATAAGGTTCAATTGTTTTAGTGCAACTGGCATTTCTGGTATCCCACACCTTTCAAATAAGCATACTGTAGTTAAAAAAACATGCTACTTTGAAAACAATTGTTCGAAAACAATTATTATCTCAACAATTATCGAAAACAAGAACCAACATTTTACAAACAATAAGGTTCGGGTTAGGTATTCATTAAAAAAACAAAATGAGTGTTTATAACATGGGTTCTTAAACTGCGGGCATAAAAGGCTCATAAGAGGGGCACAAGGAATTACTGCAAACTGAATAAATAATTGCATTTACATACAATAAATGGGAAAAAGAAAAGGCATGACAGTAATTATTTAAAGTATGGTTTTAAAGATTCCACTGTGAATAGTCAAGTGGTGCCACAATGCATGATATGCCATGAAAATCTCAGCAATCACACAATGTGATCAAGTTCTTTGCTGTATCATCTTCACACAAAACACTCTGGCCATAAAGATAAGCTTTTAGACTTTTTTAAAAGCAAGAAAGACTGTCTGAAAAAATTGAAAATTGCAAGTTATTAAAGTGCTTTCACCAATCTTTGTCTGCAGAAATAGTAGAAGCATCATTCGAAATTGCTCACATGATTGCTAAAGAGAAATCTCACAACATTGGTGAAACATTGATTAAATTGTGCATGTTAAAAAGTACTAAAGTTTTTAAAGGCTTGCTTCCACTATGAGCATGGAATGAGGTATTCTTTGTTTATTTTATTGAATTTTTTGCTTCTTTTGTGCTTGAGCATGGAAAGTCAAAAAAGTACAAAAGGTAAACTAAAAAAAGTAACTTACCTTAACACAACCATCTTCACTGCCTGATACTAATCCACTAGTTCCTACATTAATGTCATGAATATATGCATTGTGACCAACAAAAGATTCAGTTGCTGTTCCTGTTTTTAAATCCCATAATGTTACTGTTGCATCATTTCCACCAGCATATAATAATTCATCTTTTGTGCTGCATGATAAACAATTATACATTTCATTTTGATTATTATACATTGTTCCTACATCTTTATTGAGTGTCCAAACTTTGCTGGGTTTATTTGAAATAAGATCAGCCCATTTCCAACCTATAATTGGGCCATATCCAGCACTTACTAAAAAGTGGGAAACCGTATGTAATGCATGAACTGCACCAGGTTGTGCTTTAAATATACACACAGCTTTTCTATTGTTTTCATGAGCTCCAGCTGACAAAGCATTTGAAATATTAAATACGGATATAAATCCATAATTATTCCCAACTGCCAAATACTTTCCACATGGAGAAATAGATGAACAATATAATGTCATATGAAGCAATTGTCGTTTTTCCATGTTTAAAAGTGAAACCAAAATAAATTACTATATTACTAATTTTTTAAATATCACAAAAAAATCTGGACATTTTAGTATTAATAAAAAATTAATAAAAAGAGTAAACAAAAAATGTCTTTAAATCAAAATTGTAAATATTTCAAAAAGTTAAGTCTTTTACCACTAGAAGTACCAGAGATTTTGCCCTACCAAGAAGTACCGAGTGGGGTCAAATTGACCCTTCGTTTTATTGACCCTTTTTACATTTATTAAATTTCAATTAACTCAACTGTAGACTCTGTGGACATGTGCCATCTATTTCATGAATAAATCAGACTTAAGTTCGATTCTTGAATGAGTCAATTTCAAAATTTTGGCAAAGTTGATCAAGCCCAGAGCAGGGCATCACTAATTTAAGGAATGTAGGAACGTAGGAATTGAGGAAAGCAACATTAATTTACGGAAATAAGAAAATGTCGGAAACGAGGAAATATCTAAATACTAATTTATGAAATGTTGGAAATGTCGGAAATGTAGGAAATACCAAAAGAAACTACTTTGTTTCAAAACAGTGGAGACTCCGAGTTTATTCAAAATAGGAACAAAATAGATCAAAGATAGGAAATAAATATCGAAAAAAGCGACAGTACTTAATGCTTTAGTTGAAAATGCTTTCCTGCGAGTCAGGAGGATAAATATAGAGATGAAAAAAAAAAAAAAAAAATGCTTAGATTATGTAGGAACAGGTTATTCGAACCATAGAAAATAAAAATAAATGCCGGAAATATCAAAACTACTTCAAACATTAGTCAATGCTTACACGGTGTAAGAGCAAGTTATTTAAACTGTAGGAAATAAAAATAAATGTCGGAATTTACCAAAGTACTTAACGCTTTAGTCGAAAATGCTTCAATTGTGTAGGAACAAGTTATTTGATCTCTAAGAAATAAAAATAAATGTCGGAAATCGCGCTTATACTGTTTAGGTAAAAGTTATTTGAACTGTAGGAAATAAAAATAATTGTCGGAATTAACGAAAGTACTTAACTTTTTAGTCGAAAGTGCTTAAATTGTGTAGGAACAATTTATTTGAACTGTAGGAAATAATAATAATTGTCGGAAATTTCAAAAAAGCTTGAAACGCTTGTTGAAAATGGTTAAACTGTTTAGGAACAAGTTATATGAACTGTAGGAAATAAAAATAAATGTCGGAAAAAGCGAAAAAGCTTGTATCGCTTTTTTAAAATGCTTATACTGTATAGGAACAAGTTATTTGAACTGTAGGAAATAAAAATGAATGTCGGAAATCGCAAAAAAGCTCAGCTTTAGTTTGAAAATGCTTAAATTGTTTAGGAACAAATTATTTGCACTGTAGGAAATTAAAATAAATGTCGGAAATTGCGAAAAAGCTTGAAGCGCTTTTTGAAAATGCTTAAACTGCCAAAGAACAGGTTATTTGAACCATAGGAAATAAAAATGAATGTTGGAAATTGCGAAAAAGCTTGAAGCGCTTGTTGAAGATACTTAAGTTGTAAAGGAACAAGTTATTTGAACAGTAGGAAATAAAAATAAGCGTCGGAAAAAGCGAAAAAGCTTAGCTTTAGTTTGAAAATGTTTAAATTGTGTAGGAAGAAGTTATTTGAACTGTAGAAAATAAAAATAAATGTCGGAAATTGGGAAAAAGCTTGAAGCGCCACATGAAAATGCTTAAATTGTTTAGGAACAAGTTATTTGAACTGCAGGAAATAAAAATAAATGTCAGAAAAAGCGAAAATGCTTTTACTGTATAGGAACAAGCTATTTGAACTGTAAGAAATGAAAATGAATGTCGGAAATCGTGAAAAAGCTCAGCTTTAGTTTGAAAATGCTTAAATTGTGTAGGAACAAATTATTTGCACAGCAGAAAATAAAAAAAATGTCGGAATTAACGAAAGTACTTCACGCTTTAGTCGAAAATGCTTAAACCGTGTAGGAAAAAGTTATTTAAGCTGTAGGAAATAAAAATGAATGTCGGAAATCGCGAAAAAGCTTGAAGCGCTTGTTGAAAATGCTTAAGTTGTAAAGGAACAAATTATTTGACGTAATCACGCAATCACGTAAGGCGATAAAAGTAAAGTAATTTCTGATCTACGAGATATTGGCGGGAACAGACAACTTTAGATGATGTTGTTGCGTGAGCGGTTTTGCACACAAGTAAACTTTTAACTCCTTTTGTTAAAAGGGACGCAATTTCAATTCAACACAGAAAATAACGTTTAAGTTTCGAGATAAGAATTCAGACGAGTCTTCGACTTATAACATTGCAAGGATTAGTCTCATTTAAGTTAAGTTTTTATGCTTTAATCTGTCCGTCTCTTTGTCAGTCTCTTTGTCTCTGTCTCTGGGCCGGCGATTCAGTCCAGCCAATATATATTGTGGAAGTAATTTTATTAATTTTCTATTATGACGCCTGACCTTTTTCACCAGTAAAATCACGAGGCGTCAGGCCACGTGATCAGGCTACATCCTGTTTGCGATGTTTTAAAAATAATTACACAAAAGGCGGTAATGGCCTTTGATGGAGCGATCAGCCAACAAGCAGTTGGGGGAACAACAGAAAGGCGGTACAAAAACAAAATACTAAGAAGTGCGAAATTATAACATGATGGTTACCATGGGAGTAAATAAACGCTGTGCAGCGAGCAGAAGAGCGCTGCAAGTTGAATCTGCAGCAAGCAAAATACAACGTGTGAAAATACATTTGCGCAAAAACTTTGCAAAATCTAAGCAAATGCATGTACGAAAACAGATTTGCGGCGATGAGTTTGCTACAATGTCATTATCGAAAACAATTACTTAAGGCAATAAAAATAGAGCAACTTCTGATCTATGAGATATTGGCGGGAAAAAGCAACTTTAGATGATGTTATTGTCGGAAGCATTCACGTAAGGCAATAAAAATAAAGTAACTTCTAATGTACAAGATATTGGCCGGAACAGACAACTTTAAATGATGTCATTATTGAAAAACAATTACGTAAGGAAATAAAAATAAAGTAACTTTTGATCTATGAAATATTGGCAAAAAACAAGAACTTCAGCTAAAAATCTAACCTCGACTAAAATTGAGTCTGCATAAACAAAGCCCATCAAGCTTTTTCGCGATTTCCAAAATATGTTTTTATTTTCTAGAGTTTAAATTAGTTGTTCCTACACAATTTAAGCATTTTCAACTAAAACTTTAAGTATTTTCGTTAACTTAATTCCGACATTTAGTCTTATTTCCTACAATTCAAATAACTTGTTCCTACACAGTATAAGCGTTTTCAACAAGCGCTTTAAGCATTTTCGTATTTTCCGACATTTATTATTATTTTCTCGGATTTAAATAATTTGTTCCTAAACAGTTTAAGCATTTTCAACAAGCTTTTTCGCGATTTCCGACATTTATTTTTATTGCTTATATTTCTTACAGTTCGAATAACTTATTCCTACACAATTTAAGCATTTTTGACTAAGAGTTAAGTACTTTCATTTATTCCGACATTTATTTTTATTTCCTACAGTTCAAATAACTTGTTCCTGAACAGTATAAGCATTTTCAACAAGCGCTTCAAGCTTTTTCGCGATTTCCGACATTTATTTTTATTTTCTACAGTTCAAATAACTTGTTCTACACAATTTAAGCATTTTCGACTAAAGCGTTAGTAGTAATAAATGATCCATTTGGTGACGTTTGTGACGTCATCAAAGCTGGAGCGCTGGAGCGCGATGGAGCACTCCAGCGATGACGTCAGTGCGTTCCGAACCCTAGACTCCATGAGCCAAGGTCGAAACCCTACTTTTAATGTTTCAAATCAATTTAGTTTCAAATTAATATTAATAAAAGAAAAAATAAAATTAATAAATTCTAAAAGAAAAAATAAAATTAATAAGTTCTAAAAGAAAAGATGAATTCTATTGAAAACGATTTTAAGTTGTAGTCAGTTACGACGAAGCGCGTCATTTCCTGTTCTGAATCGTATCGATTTGACCTTAAGTAAACTCTAAGTCCAAAAAGCGATTTAATATATTTTAATCTCAAAGGCAATATTGGTGCATTAATTTTTGTTAGACCTTTGTTGAATTTTTTCTTGAAAACCTTAATTTTTGTCATACCTAAACTCAATTTTTCTTGACAGCCTCGAATTTTAGATACCTTTGTTCAATTTCTCTAAACAACCTTGATTGTTTGTTATACCTTTGTTTAATTTTTGGCAACCTTGATTTTGTCGTACTTTTGTTGAATTTTTGGCAATCTTGTTTTATGTTTAATTTTTTCTAGGCAACCTTTTTGTCGTACCTAAACTCAATTTTTCTTGACAGCCTCGAATTTTAGATGCCTTTGTTCAATTTCTCTAAACAACCTTGATTTTGTTGTACTTTTGTTGAATTTTTGGCAACCTTGATTTTTAGATTACCTATTTTTTCTACAATACCTTGTTTTATTTATGTTCAATTTTTTCTTGAAAACCTTGTTTTATTTATGTTCAATTTTTTCTAAACAAGTTTGGTTTTTGCTATACTTTTGTTGAATTTTTGGCAACTTTGATTGTTGCTGTAGACCATTCATTTTTACTTTCTAGTATTTATGACACCACTCATTTTAGTGTTTAGTAGATCATTCATTTACTATGTGTTTCAAGTCGATTTAGCTTTAAAAATTATTTTTAGTCTTAGTGATATGCAGCTGTAAGGTCTATTGAAAACGATTTTAAGTTCTAAACAGTTACGACGTATTTTCTGAAGCCGCGTCATTTCCTGTTCTGAACGCTATTGATTTGAGCTTATCATCTTTAAAAAGAATTAATTGTTGCTTACTTTTAATTGATATTGGTGCACGTTTAAGCGTCCCCTAGACAATCTTGATTTTTAGATACTTATAGTCAAAAGTTTTTCTAGACAAGTTTAAATTTTAGATGAATATCAACTTTAAACATTTTTCTAGGTATGCTTAACTTTTATTTGTACGATATTTTTTCTCTGTAACCTTAATTTGTGTTAGATCTTTGTTTGATTTTTGGCAACCTTGATTTTATTATTCTTTTGTTGAATTTTTAAAAGTTTATCTTGATTTTTAAGTATCTATCTTCAATTTTCTCCTATACAAACTTGATTTTTGTTGAATTTTTGGCAACCACGATTTTTATTATTCTTTTGTTGAACTTTTATTTAGTTTATCTTAATTTTTAAGTATCTATCTTCAATTTTTTTCTAAACAAATTTGATTTTTGTTGAATTTAAAGTTTATCTTGATTTTAAGTATCTATCTTCAATTTTCTCCTATACAAACTTGATTACACCCTTGTTGAATTTTTGTCAATCACGATTTTTATTATTCTTTTGTTGAATTTAAAGTTTATCTTGATTTTAAGTATCTATCTTCAATTTTCTCCTATACAAACTTGATTACACTCTTGTTGAATTTTTGGCAACCTTGATTTTTATTATTCTTTTGTTGAACTTTTATTTAAGTTTATCTTGATTTTTTATAAATATCTTCAATTCTTTTCTAGGTGAGCTTGATTATAACTTTGTTGAATTTTTGGCAACTGTGATTGTTGCTGTAGACCATTCATTTACTATGTGTTTCAAGTCTATTTAACTTCAAATTATTAATAAGCTCGAAAAGAAAAGATAAATTCTATTGAAAACGATTTTAAGTTCTAAACAGTTACAACATATTTCCTGAAGCCGTGTCGTTTTCTGAATGGTAGCGTGACCTTATGGTCTTTCAAAAGAATTGTTGCTAACTCTTAATCTCAAGTTTTATCAACAAAACCCTCCCTTTTAAACCAAAGAGATTATGATTTTTTTTGTATTTAATAAACGATATTTGTACAATCAATGTTGTGATACATTACGAATAAAGCGAGAAATAGAGCGATCGTTTTCAGTTAGGTTTGACGTAAAATCAGATACAATAGCATGCAAAGGTACGCCACGACAACGAAATAAAATAAAATAGACACAATAATGACCACAAAAACTGGAAAAGTACGCTTGTAAGGTTTTGCGATTGTAAATCCATCCCGATAAGGAGTAGGCATCCATGTAAGAGTCGAGACCGACCAAGGTAGGGGGTAGTCCATAACTATCAAAGTATTCTCCTCGACCGCGTTTGTCGAAATAAACCGCAACCCAATGTTCTCCAGGTTTACTACTCGGGTCCGAGTTGATGACGTAAGCAGACGGAAAAGTAGGTTTTTCCAACTGATCCAAAGCACAGACTTTTTTAAAGATGGTTTTGCTTTTCAAATCCTTCTTGAGCAAACGTTCGATTTGCAACGTGTTCATGCTGTATAGTCAAAAGCAACGTTTCTGTCTTGATCAATCTCCAGCAGGTTGTCGTGTTCGGCAAACACAATGACCGTAAGAGTACGTGCAGTAGCAATAGCAAAATGAATTTCGATGCGGATGTTGCCATGCTTTATCAATTCAAAACCAACTTCGCTGGAATCCATTTGGGGTGTGAGATCAAAAGCAAACAAAGCACAACCGTCTTTGTACTGTTCTCGCGAAATAGCATTTCCTGTGTCACGATAATATTGACCCGTTTGCGTAAACAAACGAACGTAACTTCGAACAAAACGATCGTTGGTGAAATCTGGTTGCAGTGGTTTGGAAGGGATTTGAACTCCGTCACGGTAAATCGTCATGAAATTGATGTTGTTGTGTTTGAAATTAAAAGGAGATTTGGTGATGACACCGTTGTAAGCGTCATTGTCCACTACACCGACCACCATTCGTGTGGGCAATTGACCCAAAAATAAATTTTCTTTGGTAATGCTTCGATTCCCGGTCGGTACAGTAAAGCTCTTGACTTCCACACGTCGAAGCGGGTATTTTGCAGTGCCGTGTTGCAAGGCTTTGACATGAGCAAGCTGTACGGCGGGATTGGGTTTTACTTTGCGAACAAACAAGGTCACTTCTTTCAAAGACACTTTGTTATCTGCTTGGTTTGCGTTTCCATGCAAGCAAAAAAGATCGTTGGAACGAATCAATCGCAAACGTACTTCGACACCATTCAACAAATATCGATTTTGAAAGAACAAATCAAGATGCAATTTCCCCATCATATCCATTTCTTTGCTTTCTGCAGCCAAAGCTTTTCGTTTGGTATAACCTAGGTTGGTAGCCCCACGAGTATCGAAATGTTCTGACGTGTTGCGGTGCCACAACAGAGCAGAAAGTTGGGAATTTTTTGCATCTTGTCCAAAACTAAGCAAGTTTTCAATATAAGCTCGATAAGGGTAATTGTTGTTGGATTGTGTCACGAGTGAACCGTTCAAATAAACATCCACTTGTGTCCATAGTGTATGTAAAAAATTACATTCAGGTGCAATTTCCACATTCTTTGCCAAATCAGCTCCGGCAGCACTAGTTACGCTTGCACGCACATAAAGAAAGCTATTGGCAAGATCAATGTAGTTGGAGTTTTCAGCACTAATTGTAAATTCAATAGGACCTGTGGAGGTCAATACAGATACTGGATGATATTCGGTGAAACTTCCTTCCTCCAAACTAGTTTGACTTGGTGGCACCGAAAACAAATCCAGTTGAGAGGTGGTGGATTCTGCCGAACTGGGGTGTACTAACGTCGCCATGGTTTACGAGAAAATGTCGTGATGTCTCTTGCGTTTCTTCTTTTGTACTTTTCTCGGTGCTGCTTTTCGCTTTCCTACTTGTTGTTGAGCTGCTTTTCGCTTTCCTACTTGTTGTTTAGCTACTTGTAAGAGATTGGAACCAGCAGCTCTTGCTTGATCGATGGCAGCTTGTTTGGCGTTTTTACCGTGTAAGACATCGGAAGCAAACTCGACACCGCTTTGTAAAACTTGTTTTCCGAGGGTTTTGGCACCTTTTTTGACCAAAGGAAGAACACTTTTGGCAATGGAGCTAAACAGATTACCTAGTCCATAACCTTGTTGCACTCGTGCCCCCGCAAAATAAGGCATTCCATGACCGACTTGAGACAAATAATAGTTTTCGTAAGCCTTTGCGTCACAACAATATTTAACACGCATGTTTCTACTACCGTTGATTTCTTAGAATAACCCCATTTTCCTTTGTATCCGTTTTTTATAACGAATTTAGCTTTTTGGGTCGTAAATGCAAAGTCACAATCACTTTTCCCTTGCGAAAACGAATTCGTTTTCCTTGATCGTCACGAAGCGAGATGTGGATGTCACTAAGATTTTTCTTCAAGACAGGATGGTATTGTATTTTGTCGTATCTTTTGGAGACATAAGCACCCGGCTTCCCTGTTACAGGAAGGACAGCAAGCAAGGGTGCGAGCGTGTGACCCACTGTTCTGTGTTCTATAACATCGCAATAGACATAGATGGCGTTCACGGTGTCTACGTTGGCAACGCTTGCCGAAGTGTACTCTCCGATTTCCCGATACCAAACCTTTCGAAAACCCAAAATAGAAGCCAACTCATTCGAAAGCGTCACCACCACATCTGGTTGTGCGGTACCATTACGGTCGGTCGTAGGTGCTCCTTTTTTGTGTTGGATGGACATGGTGGTTAGTTGTGTTTGAGGATTGTAAGTGAGATCAAAGAGAAAGTCGATTGGTTGCGTCAACACTCCTTCGCTGACCAACGTTTTGTTTCTATTTTGAAACTCTCGTCTCATTTCTTGAAGTATCTGACGCACGATATATTGAGGTTGTTGGTAATAACCTGCTGGAAGCACTGCTACAAATTCCAAAGCACCGCGTTGGTAGAAAATGTAAAATTGGTTGGTGTCAATGTTGTACCAAGTGTTGGGGTACAGAATCTCGGACAAACCCAACTCCCACGATCCAGACAAATTGATTTCTTTCGGCAAGTGAACCATGTAATCCGAAAGTTTGTTTTCAGGATAAATGTCCATGGATGAGTTACTGGGGAGGGTGAGGAACATGTTTGGTAAGAATAGGTGACGGGAGCAAATAACCTACAGAGCTACTAAGCAGACTAATCCAGAGTTCTTTGTTGTCGTTGCTTTGCGTTAAATTGTACAAACTGATCGACACGACTACGTAAATCACCAAAACTTGAGCACCAAACAATACAATTTTTTAAAGGAAACATACAATATCTTTTTCTGACACCCAAGAATTAAAAGAAGCAGGATATCCAAACCACTTTACTAAAAACTCAACACCCTTCTTGCGCTTGCGTTGTTGGAGAATACGCTCGATTCGAAACACGTCATCCTTTTTATAGATTTTTTGCAACTCTTCTTCGTAAAAAGTTCCCTCCAACCACTCGTCTTGTAAATCTTTGATCTTGTAATAGGGAGGATTGTCTCGAAACACTTGAGCAACTTGAAACAACTCATCCGTCCAACCGGGTAAGTAACCTTTGCGGAACCGCATTCGAGTCATGGACAGTCTGACTTGATCACCTACTTTCAATTTTGGTTTTCTTAACTCGGGGTCGGCATAGAGTGTGAGCCAAACCGTTTCTTGGTTTTCAGAGTTGACTGAATTAGGAGCACGTCGAATGGATCGGTGATAGGTGTTGTTGTAAGATTCAACCAGAGCAGGCAGCACTTCCACGTATCTTCGGTTGTTGGTGTAGGTAAAATAACGCCATAGTTTCTCCTTTAAAGTGCGTATAAATCGTTCAGCAATGGATGCTTTGGTGTCAAAATTTTGAGTGTAAAAGTGCTCCACGTGATGTTGTTTTAACCAGGTTTGAAAGGGTCGATTCAGAAACTCACGTCCCATATCCGTCTGCAATTTTTGAAACTTGCCAATTTCAGGCATCAACTGCTCAAAAGCCTGGATCATGTCCGAGCTGGTTTTGGTTTTCAAGTAAGCGGTAAAAGCTTTTTTCGAAAACACGTCAATAACCACCAAAATGTATTTATAATGATCGTTGTAAGACTTGAGCAAAGAAAAATCAATGAGATCGGCTTGCATTTGAAAGTTGGCACCAGGTACAATTGTTTTTCTGCGCTTGAAATTTTTTCGTACGGGTTTGTGAAGCGTATAAGTGTCTTGTGATTGCAACCATTGTTGGGTTGCTTTTGGAAAACGATGTGCTCCCGAGAAAGAAGCTTCTTTTTTAGGATTGTAATAATTTAAACGCTCTCCCATAACATCGATTCAAACTCGCGTGCACCGGGTAAAGTAGGGTCTCGTTTCTTTAGGTTGGATTGAAACAAATCGTCGATATGAGATCCAGGTACCACTCGATCGTCTAAAAGCATTTGACCGTCTTCGTTCCAATCTAAATTCTTTTTGCTAGTGGCGGCTTTGAATAGTTTTTTCGCTTTGGTTCGTTTTTTAAAACGCTTTAGCACTGCACTTTCAGACAAGGGTTTTTTCACTGGTGTTTTCGGTTGAAACTTTTTCAGAAATAACTTTGATTTTTGCAACGCCTCATTATATAGAGTTACTTTCTCGCTGTCGGGTCGGTTGGAAGTTAAGATTTCTTGCATTTTAGCATCCAGTTCAGAAAGTACTTTTTTATCCGTGACTTGATGTTTGTTTTTGAGTTTTTCGTACACTTCAGGTTCCAACGCGATTAATTTTCTCATTTTATAAGAGTACCCAACACACCACTAATGACTGGAGCGAGTGCAGACAACAAGATGGGTAAAAATCCACCTTTTTGTATAATTTTTTGTTTTGTTTTTAACGCTACCTTACGATCCGCCAACTTTCGAAGTTTGGTCTTGTGCGGTTTTAATTTCTGCTTGTGATGACGCGATATGTTGACGTTTCCTTGCAGCACGTTGTGAGCGCAGTCACAAAGACAACGTATTAACTCGGACGACGCTTTGTCTAGAATACGCTTTTGCAAAGGTGCAGGGGCTTTTTGTAGCAAACGCAAGGTGGGTCCGTTTTTTCGCAAGCGGTTCATTGATAAAGATAATGCGTGTCTTCTGGAAAAATCCCTGAACGCAGACGTTGGTTATCGTGTGTTTCGCAGCGTAAGTCAATCACCAAATAACCTCGTTCGAAAGATACAGCGTTTTTATATGCTTCCAGTGCGTTTTTATAGGTTTTGGGGTAGATCTGTCGTAAAAATTGTGTAATTTGGTTTATGTCCCTACAACTTTTAAAGAGTACCATAATTTGTGCGTTGAGACTTATTTCACGCAAACCTTTATGAAACAAATTTTGTACGGTCATGAGAACACTGAAATGAAAGTGATGGGAGTAGACGCTATAGATTTTGGATAAAAATTCAGAATTGGCAAACATCAAATCGTCTAGTACTAAAAAGGCATCTCGACTTTCTTTTAGATCTTCAAGACTCGGCATGCCTTGTTTAAAGTTTATTTTATCCGTATAACGATCAAACATTGCTTGCCATACCTCGTAATGATAAATAACTTGTTTGATTTCAGGGCAGAGTTGTTTAAGACTGTCTATAAACCGTAGGACCCAATAAGACTTTCCAACTCCGGAAGGTCCGCTTACCACAAAACTAGTTGGATTTTGAAATCGCAAAGACATTACGCTAGCTGGTCGTGGAACAAAATGAAAGCAAACGTTGTAACATAACCCTTTTGTAATGAATGCACAAACTTCGATAGTTAAATACATTGACAGAAAAAACATGGATGAAAACACAAACTTCGATGGTTGAAAAAATTCACGAAAAATACACAAACTTCAATAGTTGAAAAATTCACGGAAAACATGGATGAAAACACAAACTTCGATAGTTAGGAAAAATTCACGGAAAACATGGATGAAAACACAAACTTCGATGGTTGAAAAAACACAGAAAAACATGGATGAAAACACAAACTTCGATAATTAAATACATGGAGGAAAAATTCACGGTGCGTGAGGACTTTTTTACAAATCTAACGGCTCGGTGTGAACCCCGTCACTCAACACTTTCCTCTTGGGATAAAAATTACTTAAACCTTTTTTCTTTTGTACATAACTAAAAATTTGATGATTTTTGCTTCGAAAGCCACGGTTTTCTACAAGAAGCGGTTTGTTGGTCTCTAAAACATTCAAATATTCATCAAAGGTGAGAGGGTTTTGGGCAATAGACACCCCTTTACAAACTTGTTTGTTCGTTTCTCCTTGGCAAAAATAAGATTTGGAAGCAAGGCAAACTTGGTTTTTTCCTTCATATTCCACCTTCATTTTACCTAACGTTCTTTTGTCGAAGGCTTCAAAGGAAGAGCAACAAGGTTGCGCGTCCCACGCTTTGTTTTCAATTTTACACTGGATGAAGGCTTCCTCGTGGTTAGGGCATACTTCGGAGGTCAACCATTTTAACTTGTCACGAAAATAATTAGGTTTTAAATGCGAAGGAACACAGTCATCTAGATTTTCTCTACTAATGCTAAAATAAATGGAGTCTGTATCAGTTTCTAACAACTCAAAATGACGATCTGGAATATATTTTTTGAGAAACAAATAAAAAAATTTTAACATGTGGAGTTTGGAATTTAAATAGACGTTGAGACCAATTTGGATTGGAAGATCATTAACAATTTTATTTTTTAAACTTTTCACTTCATAAACATTCTTTTTAATTTCATCTAAATGAACAAAACGAGGATCGTTGATAGTTTTGTTGACTGTTTCCTCGGAATGGTATGTAATGTTCCTATGCTTTTCTTTATTTAATAAACTAGCGGAATAGAGAGAATTCCCAGTTAGTTTATTGGTAAGAGCTATCACCGCTTTGGATTTATCTGTGTCGGCCAATCTTCTGGAATTTACAATTTCTTGTGCCAGAGGAGCAAAACATTTTTGTGGAAAAAATTCGATAAATTCATAAATTTTGGTAATTTTTAATCCCATTTCTAGATAAAATTTGGCCATTTCCGAGTTAATTAAAAATTTTTCTGCAAAGTAACTACTGATTAAATATTTTTGTTCTTTTTTTAAAAGGTTATGCTCCTCTGCCACGTTTTGCATATAGTCACCAATGTCTTTTCGAGAAATAAAACTGTTCTTTATGATTAAAGGGAAATCTTTAAATTTTTCTTTTAATTCGTTGGGAGTGTGAATGTCAACGATAAGAAAACCGTACAAGCTCTCGTTTCGAATGCCTTCTATTATTTTTTCAAAAGTTAGTTTTCGTTTGGGTGTTATCGATTTTAGTGTTTTTAGAAAACGAGAAACTTCTGGTTGTTTTCTTATCTTCAACCACTCACACTCCCTCATCTCCACCACGCGAAACCCTTCTTCTTCCAACTTTTTTCTGTTGTCTGCTGTTTCTTTCCGAATATCTTCATGAGGAATGTTTTTCAGGGGGTGTGTCTCTTCCAAACTTCCGTCAGAGTTTCGATTGGTATTGCATCGATCACAAGAATGGAAGAAACAACCAAGAAATTGATATACGGTGTTTTGTTGCTCAGAATAACCGTCCACTGGCAAACTATACTTGCTGACTCTTCTTTCCCCCATATTGAAACGTGTTTGCAAAAATGTGTTTTCTTTGTAAGCTACATAACTTAACCATTGATAAGATTGGAAACCAAATTTGGAGCAGGGGTCAGGCCGAAAATCTTCTTCTTCCTTGTAACGACAAAAATAGCCAGTAGGGTTATTCTGAGCAATAGCGTAAAGGTAAAGAGAATTGGCGTCCAAACCAAGCACCTTTTTGACGGTTTCAGGATTATCTATTTCGTGGGAGCGGATTTTGGTTTCTCCCGAAATTGCAAGGCGGCAGAAAATCAAACTTAACCCACCTGTCAATTGAGATCGAAGGGTTTTGTACAAATCCCCATGCCGCTTGGGAAACAAACAAAAGAAAGCATTTTTTTCGATTTTTTTCATCATCTGTAGTTTGGCCACTCCGCTAACTGAAAAAGAGGTTTTAAATATATCCAAACCTTGTTCAAGATAAGGTCGGAGTAAGTTTTGAACGGCTTGAACAAACGGGACGCAATCCAAAATATTATAGTAAATGAGCATCTCACGTAGGGAGCTCCATCCTTTTTCCGTCCAAGTTTTTACCACCAGATTGTATTCTTCTTGGGTGATGTTCGATTTGGAAAGAGAAGAATAAAAAACGTTGTGTACGGGTAATCCACTATTTAATTTATCGAGATCAGTCACAAATTCGTACGGAAAATAAAATTTTCTGAGCTCTACCCCATAAGCAACCAAAAATTTGCGGTAACTAAAACCGGGGGCTAAAAAATTTTTGATGTCTAAAAACCTTAATTTCGATGTTTTTAAACAAAGATAACTGTTGGTTCTTTTTATAACGAATTGGATGTCTTTTAAAAGAATTTGAATTAATGTTGGTTTAATAAGGTTTAAATCATAGGAAGCCGAATTGAAACCGAGCACAACCAATTCCTTACAATAACAGTTAAAGTCGTTTAAAATTTTTTCTTTTCTGACATTTTCAATCCTTTCCAACTGCTCAAACACGTAATTGAATTTTTCTAAAAGAAACTTATAAGAAACTTCTGACAGGGTCTCCAAGTAATCGACTAACTTTTGTACCAACTCTTCTTCACTACCTTCCGTGACAAAACAAACACCCGATTCGTAGCCAGGGATGTTGCTCGCTACTGCAACGCTCAAAGGGATGTGACAAGCATCCAAAGTTAACATGGAACTATTAGAAATTTGTTTTTTGGAAAAATAGGCTTCGAAATCGTAACACGCAAAGAAAGGAAAATAACGATCACAGTGAGGCACAACAATCCCTATTTCCTCCAATTTCTCAAAAATGGTGGCAGGATTTTTATGAATACCACCCGGAAAAATCTCACGCACCGTGGTAGTACAACTTTTGGTATGACGGTAATAGTTATTGTTTTCTGTCCACAGCTTATCACAGTGCACGCATTGGTACACACCGCAATATAACTCAAAATCTACAATGATACTTAGATGATTTTCGTAAACGTTCAATCGCATTGTCTCCTTGTAGAACTCGCGGCTCCGTTGAACCAGTTTGGCAACCTTACCGTCGAGCTCATACGCAATGAGATTCAGTTCAAAAAAATCCTCTAAGTGAACAAAATCAAAAAGTTCAACGCCTGCAAAATGTGCAGGCACGACACCAAAATGAATACAATATTTACGAAATAAATTTTTGGCAGGTTGTTCACATCTGTGAGGGTTTGCACCTTGGTGCACTGCCAAACAACGAAAAAAGCATAAGTGATCATCAGCACTGACATTTCGTAAACCGTGGTTATTTTTTATGTAATCGGGAACAGAAATTGGGGCGCCAAGTGGGGCATCTTTTAAGTGATTGATATAAAAGGTGATATTGGGAATGTCTACCACTTTCCATTTGCTATCAGGGCGGTTCATTTTTTCAAAAAAAGATTCTTCAGATAATGTATTCAAAAACTCGATTAATTCCTGGCGGTTGCTAATTAAACGCGCAGTTTCCATCATCACACTGTTGTTGAACGATGCGTGGTAGTATCGTAATTCGTTATCATGAATATTTTTTAAAATATAACCAAAACTGTAATTAATTTTGAAACGGTGGAATTGAAAATTTAAAATTTGATGAATAATTTTTGGAATTAACACTGTTAAATTTTGATTGTAACAAAAATTAAAAATGGATTGCACTTTGCCTTTTTTGTAAAAAGTCCGAATGCTGGTTCGATGCTTTCTCATGAGGGTGTTGATCTCATCTTCCACTTCTAAGAAAAAAACAACATTAATTTCAAATCAAACTCTTTTATACAAAAAACGTACCGTTGTTAGTTACCACAGATTTCATTTTTGGGGGTTCCTCTATGATTTCTGCAAAAATAAAATTTTATAGTATCTCAAAATCAAACTGCAAAAATAGACTTACCGTGTGAAACCGAATTTTTAGCCGGAATTTTTGATGAGTTTTCCGGCGAGGCACTAGTTTGTGACCGATCTAAGAAAAAACCAACATTAGCTGTAAAATAAAAAATTTTTATCAAAACGTACCATTTGAGTTTAGCTCTCCGACTTCAAGTAAATTTTTAACAGAATTCTGGGGTTCTACAACAAAAACAAAAATTATTTCAAAATTAACTCACTTTTCATAAAACTTACCATTGGTATTCTGAGAAGCAATTTTCACCTTTTTGGTTGGGGGTGCGCTATCTATGAAAAACAACAATTTTTTAGGTAACAAACACAAACTGATTATCAAAAATAAACTTACCGTTGTTGACTGCAACAGAGTTTTTCATTGGGGTGGCTTTCTTGCTGAAACAACGATGGTTGTTCAACAAGTTCAAAGTTTCAAATTGTTTGTTGCAACGACGACACTTACTACACACTTTTTGATGTGCTCTCAAACTATCAACTCTACTAAAAGTTTTGTTGCATTTGTTACAGCAAACTCCAGTTGACTTTTCGTGAACATTTTTCTTGTGACGGCGCATATTACGCTCTCTTGTAAAAACACTCTCGCAAATATCGCACTTGAACATCTTGAATAGCTCTTCTTTCTTCAATGACTTTAAAGTAGAATGAATAGTTCACCTGAACCACCTGTTTATATACCTGTGGAAAGTTATTGCGCAACAAACCTCTGTGCTATTTTTAGTAATGTTCTTTTAATACCCTAGGGAAATCCCCATGGGAAAACTGAGTATTGCGCAACACCTCTGTGTTATTTTTAGTAATAGATTGCACCAGTATTGCGCAATCTTCTTCAAGGGAAAACATTTGGTCAGTTTTGCAACTGTTTGTAGAGATATGTTTTTCTTTTGGTAAAATCTTGAAACAGACATTGAATTCGCTTTACACTTGGTGATGAACATATTGAATAATAGTTAGCAACAATTCTTTTGAAAGATAGTAAGGTCACGCTACCATTCAGGAAATGACGCGGTTTCAGGAAATACGTCGTAATTGTTTAGAACTTAAAATCGTTTTCAATAGAATTTATCTTTTCTTTTCGAACTTATTAATAATTTGAAGCTAAATTGATTTGAAACACATAGTACATGAATGGTCTACTAGAAAGTAAAATGAGTGGTGACACTAGAAAGTGAAACTATAAACTTTATAAAACCGTTTTCAATAAATCTTACAGTTGCATAACACTAAAACTAAAAATAATTTTTAAAGCTAAATCGACTTGAAACACATAGTAAATGAATGGTCTACAGCAACAATCACAGTTGCCAAAAATTCAACAAAGTTATAATCAAGCTCACCTAGAAAAGAATTGAAAATATTTATAAAAAATCAAGATAAACTTAAGAATAATAAAAATCAAGGTTGCCAAAAATTCAACAAGAGTGTAATCAAGTTTGTATAGGAGAAAATTGAAGATAGATACTTAAAATCAAGATAAACTTTAAATTCAACAAAAGAATAATAAAAATCGTGATTGACAAAAATTCAACAAGGGTGTAATCAAGTTTGTATAGGAGAAAATTGAAGATAGATACTTAAAATCAAGATAAACTTTAAATTCAACAAAAATCAAATTTGTTTAGAAAAAAAATTGAAGATAGATACTTAAAAATTAAGATAAACTAAATAAAAGTTCAACAAAAGAATAATAAAAATCGTGGTTGCCAAAAATTCAACAAAAATCAAGTTTGCATAGGAGAAAATTGAAGATAGATACTTAAAAATCAAGATAAACTTTTAAAAATTCAACAAAAGAATAATAAAATCAAGGTTGCCAAAAATCAAACAAAGATCTAACACAAATTAAGGTTACAGAGAAAAAATATCGTACAAATAAAAGTTAAGCATACCTAGAAAAATGTTTAAAGTTGATATTCATCTAAAATTTAAACTTGTCTAGAAAAACTTTTGACTATAAGTATCTAAAAATCAAGATTGTCTAGGGGACGCTTAAACGTGCACCAATATCAATTAAAAGTAAGCAACAATTAATTCTTTTTAAAGATGATAAGCTCAAATCAATAGCGTTCAGAACAGGAAATGACGCGGCTTCAGAAAATACGTCGTAACTGTTTAGAACTTAAAATCGTTTTCAATAGACCTTACAGCTGCATATCACTAAGACTAAAAATAATTTTTAAAGCTAAATCGACTTGAAACACATAGTAAATGAATGATCTACTAAACACTAAAATGAGTGGTGTCATAAATACTAGAAAGTAAAAATGAATGGTCTACAGCAACAATCAAAGTTGCCAAAAATTCAACAAAAGTATAGCAAAAACCAAACTTGTTTAGAAAAAATTGAACATAAATAAAACAAGGTTTTCAAGAAAAAATTGAACATAAATAAAACAAGGTATTGTAGAAAAAATAGGTAATCTAAAAATCAAGGTTGCCAAAAATTCAACAAAAGTACAACAAAATCAAGGTTGTTTAGAGAAATTGAACAAAGGCATCTAAAATTCGAGGCTGTCAAGAAAAATTGAGTTTAGGTACGACAAAAAGGTTGCCTAGAAAAAATTAAACATAAAACAAGATTGCCAAAAATTCAACAAAAGTACGACAAAATCAAGGTTGCCAAAAATTAAACAAAGGTATAACAAACAATCAAGGTTGTTTAGAGAAATTGAACAAAGGTATCTAAAATTCGAGGCTGTCAAGAAAAATTGAGTTTAGGTATGACAAAAATTAAGGTTTTCAAGAAAAAATTCAACAAAGGTCTAACAAAAATTAATGCACCAATATTGCCTTTGAGATTAAAATATATTAAATCGCTTTTTGGACTTAGAGTTTACTTAAGGTCAAATCGATACGATTCAGAACAGGAAATGACGCGCTTCGTCGTAACTGACTACAACTTAAAATCGTTTTCAATAGAATTCATCTTTTCTTTTAGAACTTATTAATTTTATTTTTTCTTTTAGAATTTATTAATTTTATTTTTTCTTTTATTAATATTAATTTGAAACTAAATTGATTTGAAACATTAAAAGTAGGGTTTCGACCTTGGCTCATGGAGTCTAGGGTTCGGAACGCACTGACGTCATCGCTGGAGTGCTCCATCGCGCTCCAGCGCTCCAGCTTTGATGACGTCACAAACGTCACCAAATGGATCATTTATTACTACTAGCGTTAAGTACTTTCGTTAATTTCGACATTTATTTTTATTTTCTTCAGTTCAAATAACTTGTTCCTAAAACAGTATGAACGTTTTTTACATGCGCTTGAAGCTTTTTCGCGATTTCCGACATTTATTTTTATTTCCTACAGTTTAAATAACTTGTTCTTTTGTAGTTTAAGCATCTTCAGCAAGCGCTTCAAGCTTTTTCGCTTTTTCCGACATTCATTTTTATTTCTTACGGTTTAAATAACTTGTTCCTAAACAGTTTAAGCATTTTCAAAAGCGCTTTAAGCTTTCTCGCTTTTTCCGACAATTATTATTGTTATTTCCTACAGTTCAAATAACTTGTTCTTACACAGTGTAAGCATTGTTGGGACTCTTCCAACGTTCCACTGAAGAGTCGTGGCTTTGCCGTAAAATTTAAAACACGTCGCTGTTCGAGTTCTTTGGTTGAACAACATGCATTTCAGTGTACAATGCTTTGTAACGTTTGCAATGTTTTCTAATTTAAATTAAAGGCACGGCGTAAATCAAATGAAAAAACACAACATTTATAACGCAAACACAAATTAATGAAACATTAGCTCAGCAATAGATTTTCGAACCGGCAAATAACGACAGTATTTCAAGTATTTTAGACGGTGAAAAGGACCAAACAAAGCAGCGCGATTGAATTTATAATAATCTTTTTATGTTGCCAAATAAAATTAAATAAATAAACATCGTAAAGGAACAAACAAATACAAACGACAAATACATCAAACACAAATACGAGAAAATTCTTAACACTCCCCCCCGCATGCCATGAAAACGCTGAAAACCAAAAAAAAGAAAAACTAAATTTGATCACAATCCTGGGCCGCTGGCAGAATAACTTTGTAATAGGCCTTTTAAACTTACCTTTACTTGTTTGAAGGATTACCGTTCTTAGAAGTCCTGCTTTGTCAGGAAAAACTTTGATGATCTTACCTAAAGCCCATTTCCCTCTTGGATATGTGACATCTTGCAGCAGCACGATATCCCCTAGAGAAAGATTTCTCCGTTACTTTGTTCTGTTCAAAATAATTCTGGGATACTCAACTATCCAGCGCTTTCAAAACTTGTCAGCTACACGAGAATAGCAGTCTCAATCTTTTACTGCAATACAAGGGGGAACAACAAAGGAATTCAATCGTAGCAAATGGTTTGTTGTCAATGGCGTCTCTTCGCCCTTTTCTAAAGGAACATCAGTCAGTGGACGCGAGTTGACGATAGATTTGACTTCGGACAATATCGTATGGAAATCATCATCAGTTAAAGTTTTGCTGGGCATCACAGCAAGTAAAACTTTTCTTACGGTGCGGATCATCCTTTCCCAGACACCGCCCATATGACTAGCTTGAGGAGGATTAAAGGACCAAACGATACTGTTCTGCCGCAAATAAAGGCGCGTTTACAGCCATTTACAGTACTTTTTTTTTTCAGCGCTATCTTAGTTTGTTTTATTGACGCTCAAATCCACACATTTTTTTATGAAATAATGAGTGGATTTGAGCATCAATAAAACAAACCAAGATCGCGCTGAAAGAAAAAAGTACTGTAAACGGCTGTAAACGCGCCTAAATTGTTGATTGCTCTGTTCTCTACATCCGAAAAACAGTTTTTTAGAAGTTTATTTGTTCCGACAAAATTAGAATCATTATCGGAATATATATGTTTTGGAGACCTTTGTCTGGCTACGAATCTTCGCTAAACATTGACGAATGAAGAAGAGGACATGTCTCGTGCCAATTCTAGATGAATCGCTCTCGTCTTCATGCATGTAAAGAGGCATCCATACCTTTTGGTTTCTGATCTCTTCACCTTCACCAACACAGGGCCGAAAAAATCTACACCTACGTGAGAGAAGGGAGGTTGATGGATTTGAAACTTTGCAACTGGCAAGTCGGCCATGTACTGGTGCTCTAAATTTGAGTTAGTTTTTCTACAGGTGACGCAATTACTTACCACTTTTCAAACGGCAACTCTAGCGTTCACTATCCAGAACCTTTGACAAAGGCAATTTAATGTGGTATTTACCCCACTATGACCCACAAGATTAACATGTGTATTTCGAATAATTAAGTAGGTAAGATGACTGGTTTCAGGGAGGCAATAGATGCTTTAGATCAAAGGGAAGAACAAATTTTGCCAGACGTCCAGCAACTCTCAGAATGTCACTCACTAAGACCAGGTCAAGTTTTTGTATTGGCGACCGCAAAGGTAAGCATTTCCTTCTTTTCATACATGCGATTTCGGCATCAAAATGTACGCATTGTTCATATTTAATTAACTAAAGCTCGGCCTGGTTAAGCTCAGTCACAGAAATCGGTATGTGGTTGTCGGACATCTTCAAATTCCTTACTCGAAATGACAAATACCGTTGGAAACGCACGAGCCAGGATGTAGCCAATTTTAACCTATACAGAGAAGAAAAACTAGAAATGAACAAAGACGTTGCTTCAAACTTTAGATTGTTTTCACTGGTTAGATTGCATGAAGTTGATTTTACTATAATTGATGGATCGACTTTAAGTTCGTAACAATTATATATTTTACCAGGTGGCGAATTTTGAGGCAAAACAGGCAACAATTCTGCAGAGAGTTTCAGGAAAGAAGGACCTTTAAACCAGGTTTTGTCACGAATTAAACGCTTTGCACTCGAACCACGAGTAAGTTTGTCCGCAGGGTTGATTTTAGTTCCAACGAAACTCCAATCATATATACATATATCCGTATAAGTTAAAATTTTCTAAAGACAATTTCTTGAAAATTGAGAAAATTTTTTACTGTTGGCTCGAAGACTTGAGAACAATTGTCGAATCGCTCCAAAAAAGACATGGGCACGTTGACAAGTCCAACTCTTGCTTTACAATAGGGCAGGTTGATTTTTACGTTTTTTTTTAATTTCAATTGTCCTAGGGTCAGAGTAGTTGCAAAATGGTTTCAAACACTTACTTTTAAAATATCAAAAATCGAACGTATATACGCTTGCGCAATTGAATTTGAATTTTTTTAATGTTTTTGTCCAAAAATTTAGTTGCCGCTAGATAGCGCTAGTAAAATTTTTTAGTTTTTTTTAAAATTTACACAAGGAAGATACTCTATTTGATCGTTGTAGCTTGAAAATAAATAAGAAATATAAAATAAGCACATTAAAATTTTCTAAATAATGCTCATAAAAATAGCACAAAGCATAAAAATATACACAAAATGGTAACTGTACTTGTATTTTAATGCACGTGTATATTATTGTAAGTATTAAATAAAAATAAAATTTAAAGAAAAACATTATGAACATTTTAAAGTATCAAATTTAATAAGATATGCAAATATAAATCATCGTATGTTTGATGATAATGTCCTTTAGATGAGAATTTTTGACGCGGTTTGCGGCTTAAAATTTTGGTCAAAATTGACTTGTGTCGGTTTTCATAACCGTAAATTGTGTGTGAAGCGTCAGACACCAGTTTAACATTTCGCTCAACGCTTTGCGAATGACTTGGTAAATCAAGAATTTTACACAAAGAATCTTTTTGAGTCAAAGAAAAAATTTCTGCATCACTCAAGTGTTGCATTGTGGCTGGTTCCTGAAATTTAATATCAGTCAAGTCAATCAAGTCTTGCCATGTAGATGCATTCCACTAAATAGGAGGAATATCTTGAGAAAAGTAGAAGTTCGACAAAATATAAGGTTTAGTTCAGCAAAATTATAAAACTTCAATAGCTACATTTAATCCTACAAATATAAAATTACGCTAAATACCAACATCTTTTGAGAACAAAATGAATACTCTTGGAATTTTTCTTGACCTCTCCAAAGCCTTTAATACTATTAACCACGAAATATTGCTTAATAAACTTCATCATTATGGAATCAGAGGAACGGTATATAATTGGTTCAAAAGCTACTT
Source organism: Diplosoma virens (assembly GCA_963680785.1). Taxonomy (NCBI): domain Eukaryota; kingdom Metazoa; phylum Chordata; class Ascidiacea; order Aplousobranchia; family Didemnidae; genus Diplosoma; species Diplosoma virens. Next base: position 39,573,141 of record OY796887.1, on the reverse strand, counting down.
AATTGGAAGATCTCAACAGGTTGACTATAATTCACATATCTCCAATATAAAAACTATCTCTTCTGTACCTCAAGGCTCAATTCTTGGTCCTCTACTATTTATCATATATGTTAATGATTTCCCAAATTGCTTAAAATTCAGCAGCAACCTGTCTTTTGCTGATGATACAACCGTAATTCTTTCTGCAAAAAACAGTAATCTTTTAGTACAAAAAGGAAACAAAGAACTGAAAAACATTGACAACTGGTTAATAGCTAACAAACTATCTCTTAATATTAAAAAAACAAAGTACATGATATTCAGCACATCTAGCTCAAATAGAACACAAAAAAAATCTCTTTTGACAATTAGAGGAAAACCAATTGATAAGTTTTATCAATCAAGCTTTTAGGAGTAGTATTCAATGAACATTTAACATGGAAATGCTACATAGCAAACTTAAATCATCTTTATATTGTGTGATGAGAGTAAAACCATATCTAAACAAAGAATCACTATTAACACTTTTTCACTCCTTAATTCTAAGTCATATAAGATACTGTATTACAACTTGGTGTTTTGGTCATAACGTTTTACTAAATAAGCTTCAGAAAATCTGCAATAAGTTTATGAAAATGATATTTATTTCAAAATCTATTAAGAATTCAAAAAAACAAAAATAACCAACATTATGTACAACATACAACAACTTTATAAGTTAAACATTGCTATTTTCATGTATAAATCTTTTAATAAACAATTGCCTACAGCGTTTAACAATGTATTTCAAACAAAAACATCCAATGTGATCACAAGGAGCAACTCTCAAATTATATCCATATCATGTAAAAATACGGTCTCCAAACAATCTATTAGATACATTGGACCTAAAATTTGGAACCAATTGCCTGCCACCATAAAAAAGAATAATTCATTGAGTGCATTCAATAAAAAAGCAAAAATTTTCTTTCTTGAAGAACTATCTAACACCTAAACTATTTGCTTCCTCATGCAACTTGTTGCTGGTTTTCTTTCTTTTATGTTTCAGGAAATCATCTACTGTATATGTTCGAACAAAACAGTGCTCCGACGATTCAACTGCCTTACCGTTACTGATTGGAATAATTTTGCAAGAAACTTGTCTTGACTTTATATCAACACATTTATAATTTCATTAATCTTTCGTTCAGTAATGACAATATTATTTAATTCTCTTTTTTTTTTCTGCTTGTGTGTGTTTGTTGTACTGAGGCATTTGTTCTTTGAAATGATCATATGATGCAGAACAGGATTTCTTTCGGTGGGTTTGTTTGCCTGTTCGGCTGGTGGAGTATGTTCAAGCTTTCACTGATTTTGAAGCTTGATCATATTCTATGAGCCACACTTTGCTATGGTCCCACCACTGCACCGCCCCCACGGCAGAGTTTCGTTTTTATCAAATGACCTCAACGTAACTTAATTTTTAATGTGTTTTTTATTTTTATCTTCCTTTCTTTCTTTCTTTCTTTTTTTTCTATAAATAAATTTATATTGAGGTGAAGCAACCTTGCTTCTTGTAATACAACGTCTATAAAATAATTCATTGTTATCTTAGCAAGCTACAACGTACATTCGTTTTGTTGCTTCTTCCTTTTTCTAATCCGCAGTCTTACGTTTATTATTAAATTATACGAGGGTCAGTCAAAAAGTAATGAGCCCTGTTAACTTTAACCGCTTTAACCTTCATATTTTTTCTAGAAATTTTAAGGGTGTTTAGTAAATTTACTGCTTTAAAGATAAATTGTAAAAAAAAATTGTTTCAACGTGTCCACTTTTGGTATTGTGTTTTGGAAATGACGTCATCACTGGATGTCCGTCAGAAGCAGAGAGCTGTGATTGAATTTCTTGTTTCGGAAGGGGAGCCACCAAAACAAATTTTCGAAAGATTGGTAAATGTTTATGGAGATGCTTCATTAGCCTACAGCACTGTGAAAAAGTGGGTATCCAGGATTAAACACGAAGAAGATGATCCAAGTTTGAGTAGCCTCCAGGACAGACCAAGAAGTGGAAGACCATCTTCTGCAGTCAATCCTGGAAACAATGATAAGGTTGAGAAATTGATTAGAGATGATCGCAGAATCACTATTGATGACATTGCTGAACGTGTTGGAGTTAGCCATGGAAGTGCTGTGAATATTGTTAATGAGCTAGGCTTTGCAAAGGTTTGCGCCAGATGGGTTCCGAGGCAACTTTTGGATTTTCACAAGCAAGCCCGTTTTGAAGCTTGTTCGGAGCTTATTGAGTGTCACAGAAGTGACAAAACTTTTCTCAGCCGTATAGTGACAGGAGATGAAACCTGGGTTCATCACTATGAACCTCTGTCGAAAAGATCATCCATGGAATGGCGTCACCCCACGTCCCCAAGAGCCAAGAAATTCAAAAGTCAACGTTCAGCTGGAAAAATTATGGCGACTGTGTTTTGGGACATTGAAGGAGTGATATTGGTAGATTTTATGCCTAAAGGTACTACCATCAACTCAGATGCTTACATTGACACTTTACGAAAACTGAAAGCGAAACTGAGAAGAGTACGACCTCACCTGGACATGTCTAAGGTCTTGCTGCAACACGATAACGCCAAGCCCCATACCAGTCTCAAAACTCGTGAAGTGATTGCTTCTTTTGGATGGACGACGGTAACCCATCCCCCATACTCACCCGACCTGGCACCATCTGACTATCATCTTTTTGGACCATTGAAAGAAGGAGTTAGGGGGCAGCACTTCACTAGTGATCAAGAAGTCAAGCACGCTGTAAGAAACTGGTTAAAAATGCAGCCTGCTGACTTGTACAAGGCTGGCATAGTGTTCCTTGTTCATCGATGGACAGTTGGAATTGAAAAGTGCGGAGATTACATTGAAAAGTAGAACTGAGATCTCCTATCCCTGGGCTTTCTTTTGATGTATGACTTTTGATTTTATTGCAACAAATATGGCCAGGAGAGACTTGGGCTCATTATTTTTTGACTGACCCTCGTAGTTGCATTTTTATTATGTGGCGGAGCAGAAATAAAAGAAAACTGAACTGAACTGAAAATAAACAGTAAAGCTATTTAAAACAGTTAAGTTACCTTAATTTTGCCATGAGTTTAAATCCGTTTCGGCGAACAACAGGGTTAGCTTACTATTTTTAATCATGGAGTGTGCAAAATTATCTGGAAGAAGGCAAAAAGCATTTCCTTGTATACTTTGATGCGCAAATTCTCGGCATCTTTATCGGGAAGCTGATTTAATCGCGAAATGGTGAACAGAATTTTAGGAGCTTTATGAAGTTTTGATGATGTTTTAATTTCAAACCATGCAAAAGCGTAAACCTTTATAATATAAGAAACAGGCTTCTTTAGGGTTTCATTTGGCTTCTTTTCTCGAGTATATAAAGCTAATAACCGAATTGCTAACGTTAACCACCTTGAATGACATAAAGGACCTAGTTTTCTTGAAACCAAGCTTTTATATATTTTTCCAGAACTTATACTTACGCAGTATTCAAGCAGTAACTTTTGATCATTGCTTAAATCATTCTTAACTTCAGTTTTTAAAAAACCTGCATTTATATTTGTTTTTATGAGATTGAATTGCACAGGAGGAATGAGGTGAATATTTTCTGCGCACTTTTGTGCAAGAGGTCCGTTAAAGCTTTTGGTGCAGCGTTTTCACCGTCTAATTTTTTAAATATTGGCCTTAAAGGTAGCTTGTTTTAATGTAATGAATATCCAATGCAATGAAGATTTCTTTCTAATATTTTTTCCAGAACTACTACTAAGCCGCTGTTAGTTCCAGTGTTTACAGGGGTATTGTCTACTAGAAGTGCTGTTAGGCTGTTGGTTTAAACTCTTCAAGAACATTGTATGTTTCCTCGACCAATAGCTTTCCAGTAGCTCCAACGAGAGGTATTTCTCTATACGTAAGATAGCTTGCAGGTAATTTTCCATCTCTTTGGTAAATGTTAGATGGTGTTCAGCAGCAAATGTTTTTTTTAACATAAATTCTTCATGAAAATTATTTAAACTGAGAATAAGTTAATATATCTTTATCTATTTTTCCATCCACTCCAAGACAAGTTAATACAAATTTATCGCTGTTTTCTACATTTTTTCACTGACAACACAGACTTTAGTCTTGGCTCGATCAAGCTTAGATTTATCTAACATAATGTGTTTAAGGTCGACATTTTCTTTAAAGAAAGGTTTTAAATCGTGAATTAAGGCATTTGTTAGTGAACCTCCTAATGTTGAACAACATTCACTTCTTACTAGTTCCATAGCATATCTGGGATATTTTAAAATATTATATTTTTCGGAAGTTGATAATTTTTTTGGTTGCCAAAAATTATTTTCCTGAAATAAATTTAAGATACTTAAACATGGTAGTAGTATTGTACAATTTGCTTATATGTACTTGGTTCAACAATAGAAAGTTCACAGGGTCACCACCAAACATTTTGTTTGCTTTATTTCGTGCATTGACTTTTCTTTTGGCATTCTTTTAATTTTTTTGCAAATGACAATCAATCGCCAGCTAACACTCTTAAAAACTATATTTAAAAAATTAAAATAAGATTATTTTACAAGGTTAAATTTTACCACAAAATTAAGGCAAATTCGGAAATACTTGCTTCTAGACTAACTATAAAATAAATTTATTTAGGCTTACAAAAAGTATAGTTATTTTTCTTATATTTATAAAGTAGAAAAACAACCTCAAAGTATACTTTCAGTAAAATAAGTTATAAAACAAATTAATAAAAATTTTTGTCTCTTTTTACTTTCTGTTAAACCTAGCTTTTATTTATTTAAACTTATTTAAATGATAGAACAAATTATGGTTTTTAATTTACCGCGCACCAAGTTAAGGAGCCAAAAGCGAATTGCTTACAATGTTGCTATGGAGAAAAGCATTTAGCGCCACCAAAATAGTGCTTTTTTTAAAAAAAAAAGAAAGGAAAAATTTTGTTCAAATAAACGTAAATGCGCAAAAGAAAAATAGGTTTGAAGTATTTTTTTTATCGTTTTGGAATATAAGTATGTTTTTCCAATTACTCTTACCCTTACCTAAGCTTGGTTTCAAAATCGACCTACCCTAGTATACAGCAGTGTGACATCAGTTGCTTAAGCATTCACTCAGAGCCCACAAAAATCGAAACACAGGGCCTCATCTGAACTTGGTATTGAGCGAAGATTATTGGAACGCCTGATGAATCGTGTCGGACTTAAGATGTAATCGTTGTTGATAATGCAAGTGTTTACCTTTTTTTTATCACTGTATACCTACTTTCGCACCCCCCCTGTATATATATATATTATATTTATTTAAAGACTACACTTTATTAGTTAAAACCACAACAGTCTGTTTCATCTTATTAAATCGTCTGGTAGTTACTAGAAAATTAAAAAGTTAAAAATATATAATTATTTGTGGTAAAAAATAATACGCTTGAAATAAATAACAAGTAGTTAATTGTACAAATAATGCAGCTCCTATGACGTCATACAAGAAAAATAACTCGAAAATAATGATAGTGAGCGGATTAAAATAATGGACAAGAAAGGTAATTTAATTAATTTGAATTTGTTTTTGTAACGATGTTTTCCGTTAAGCTTCGATCGTTTATAGAGTGTTGTTGGTTTAATAGTAGTGGTCTAATTCAAACACAAAATAATTCTAATATTGAAATAGGTGAAGTCGCGAATAATTACGAAAGGTTTTTTAATTTAAATTTGTTTTTATGACAGCATTTCCCATTTAGTTCCGATCTTTTATTCAGCATGGTGATAGGGTCCGCTTGGAGGATGAAGAGTTTTTCTGCTAAGCAGAGGTTGCACCATCTAGCTTCCGGATAATATGGTGTGGTGCGGGCCGCGATGCTCCATTCAATGTGGAGGTTTTTTCCTGCGTCTTTAGCTTGCCAAAAGGCTTTAGACAGCTCGGTGGCATTACACTTTTGCCGATATTTAAAGCTCTGATTATGGTTGTAGAAGCGAGTTTTAAATTCTGTTTCACTACAACCATAATAATTCTTGGCAATGCCATCTGATGTTAGGGTGGCTTTGCAAAATGATGGAGCTTTCGCGGCATAGTCCCTTCATCGGGCAGATGGTTTTAGCCCTGCAGTTACAAGGTAACACAGAGTTGGCAGACTCAGTTTTTTGAGCAAGGAGCGCTTTGTTGTGCCTGGATATTATAGCTGCCATGTTGGGCATGCAACTATAGCTCACTTTGACGTTATTTTTATTGCATATCTTGTGCAAGCGGTGATGGAGAGGAAAGTGTTTCTCGAGCAAGTGAAGAAAAACCTTGCCGATGTTAGTCTTTACGTGCTCGCTGAAGGGTGGGTTAAACCACACTATGTTTCGCTTTCTGGATTTCCTCTTATGGGAGTCGGGTGGGCTGATGTACTGCAACTGATTTTAGACGACTGACGATGGTTTGGGCATCCTAGAAAATACTTTGGGTGTTACCTCGGAGCGTATAAATAAAAAAGATTATCAAGCTATTCCACCAGCACGGCTTAAACATCACAGCCGAAACCAACCTTGTCCGAACCAATTTCCTTGATGTTACTTTCAACTTGAAGTCGGGGAAATATTGGCCTACCGCAAGCCTAACGATCAACCACTCTATGTCCACCATTATTCAAACTACCCGCCTGCTATAAAGAAACAACTCCTATTGATGCTTGTTGATCGCCTTTCATTGCTCTCGTACAACCACGAGGAATTTTCCAGAGCTATCCCGGAGTATGAAGAGGCTATGCGAAGAAGTAGACATTCCGGTGAGTTGCAGTACATCAGCCCACCCGACTCCCATAAGAGGAAATCCAGAAAGCGAAACATAGTGTGGTTTAACCCACCCTTCAGCGAGCACGTAAAGAC